>OX333071.1:21884485-23239485 GCA_946863875.1 Alloplasta piceator | reverse complement strand
TTAAAATTGCAGATGTTTCGAAATTTAAATCAATTTCGTTTTGCTTTAAAAATTATGGGTTAATAATATTCGTTATAAATATATTTTTGTTTAAGATATTAAAAAATCTATATGGATAACGGGTTGTCAGAGAGAGAGAGAGAGAGAGAGAATAAAAAAGAACGCAAGCGTGTTTGAATAACTAGTGTAAATAAATAATAATAAATAGCTAGGAAAATGCTATATTCAGTCGTTACATATATTAATGACACTAAATAAAAAAAAACAAACATTCGACGAAGAATTTTGTTCATAATACCCCGGGAAAAAAATCATATATGATTATATATGCCTTAATATGACATCATGAATGATCGTATATGCCCATGCATGGTCATATATCTCGGGAAAAAATGGTTATATATTATCATATATGATCATATATAATTATATATGCCTTAACATGACATCATGAATGATCATATATAATCATATATGTAATCGTAATTATTCACAAAATAACCATCATATGTATTTTTTTGGATATTATATTTTTTACCAGCATATATTGTACAGCAGTGCTCGCCATTAATGCCTGTAAATCTTTGAAAGATTCTTTCCAAGATTCTAAGAATCTTTTCAAGATTCTTTCAAAGATTCTTTCGAAGATTCTTCGGAAGAATCTTGAAAAGATTCTTTTCAATATTCTTTCAAAGATTTGCAGGCATTAATGGCCAGCACTGTACTTCTACGTATAATTATAATAATAATATTTTGCGCTTGTATTATATTATAAACGAAGTATTTGTACATTTCCCGGGGAAAAAAATCATATATGATCATATATAATCATATATGACTTGGTCATACATGATCCTGAACGAAATTTGTCTCTATATGATCATATATGATTATATATGATCATATATGATCATATATGATTCTATACGATCATATACGATCATATAGAGACAAATTTCGTTCAGGATCATGCATAACCAAGTCATATATGATTATATATGATCATATATGATTTTTTTTCCCGGCATTCTCGAGCGGGGTGAAATTGATCGCACTTGAGAATGCCGGATTAACGTTTTTTTTTTTCAAGTTCGCAGCCCTATAACTTTGCGGCGTCAAGGACTTATCGTCAGATTAGTTGAATTTAGTCTTAAAACACTAAAATTAACCCCCAATATCTTAATCTGAGGCGCTCGAGTATTTCAGACCACCGATTTTTTGTTTACTAATCTGATCGTCTATCCTAGGCGCACCTCACTAGATAAAGAGCTAACTTCCCAAAGTTGTTCTATTAGGTCTAAGGTATCTCTTACATCTTAAAATGACGCGCTCGAGTATGCCCGAAAAATTCCCTATTCGCCTCCCTAACTATAAATATTGCAACCACACGACCACCCGGCGCGCGTATACATCCTTGAATCTTTAAACGCGATTATCTCAGAATCGTCTTTTTTGAAAAAACCCTTTGCGGTGGATACGATTACTAAAAAACTATTAATCCGATCCTTACCAAATTTAGACCAGTTGTTTATTATGATAATAGCTAGAGCTTGGACGAAGGATTTTAAATTTTGTTGAAAAAAAATGTTTGTAACCAAAGCACCGAAAATTTAGAACTTCAAATAATGAATTTTTTATTAAAATTGTCGCCACTTTTTTTTTAATCAAAATTTTTACAAATCCTTCGTCCAGGCCCAAGCCAATGCGCTATACTAATGAAATCTTTTTCAAATTCTGATTTCATTGAACCGTCAAGTTATCACATCCACCGCAACTGATGCTCAAAAAACGGCGCTCCTGGAATGCAGCTGCAATTCCGCTATTTTGAAATATTTTTCAATAATACAAATTGTACAAGTACATGAAAATATGTACTAATCGATGTTTTTCACAATTTTTTATCAAACATTTATTGTCCCGTCGAACAAAAAATCAAGAAAATCACGTCCCTTCGCCCGCTACAAGTGTATATAAGGCCTTAAGTTTCCGATAGCTTCCAAACACTCCAATTTTAATAATTTTGCAGCTGTCGGTGTAAAAAAACTCTAGAAAACAATCAAATTTGGAACTTTCATGCACCCGTGTAAAAAAATTAGTCTATGTTAAGTCTACGATAAGTCTCTCATGTAGTCTACGAAAAGTCTCGCTAATGAAACAATATAGACTTCTGATATAGACTTTTCAACGAAATGTACATTCCACAATAAGTGTCTCATAAGTCTTTATTCTAATAAGTCTACATTCATATAGACTAATAAATCTATATGAACGTGAATTCATGACCCGCTCTTATTTAGGCTCTCAAAAGTCATTTTTTTAAATATGAATATCGACTTATGAGTATCAGTCGATATTTATGTAGACTTATAAGTCTAGATAATATAGACTTGCGGTCAGGACTTCACAACTGAAAGAGAATTCATTAACCGAACTTATTTTATCTCTCAAATGTCAAAAGTCTCTCTTTTAGAATAAATACAAATGACATCTGTATTTATTCGCCGTAAATTTGATTCCAGGATTCCTGACCCCTCATAAGTTAATTCCAGGATTCCTCACTCCTCATAAGTTAAGTAACCGCTCATAATTTAATTCCAGGACTCCTGACCCCTCATAACTTAATTCCAGGATTCCTGACCCCTTATAAGTTGAGTGAGCGCTCATAACTGAATTCCAGGATTCCTGGCCCCTCATAAGTTAATTCCAGGATTCCTGACCCCTCATAAGTTAGGTGACCGCTCATAATTTACTTCCAGGACTCCTGACCCCTCATAACTTAATTCCAGAATTCCTGACCCCTCATAAGTTAAGAGGGGACAGGGGCTGTGAAATTAAGTTATGAAGGGTCACTTAACTTATGAAGGGTCCAGAATCCTGGAATTAAGTTATGAGGTGTCACTTAACTTATGAGGGGTTAGGAATCCTGGAATTAAGTTACGAGCGGTAACTTAACTTGTGAGGGGTCAGGAATCCTAGAATTAAGTTATGAGGGGTCAGGAATCCTGGAATTAAATTTGCGACGAATAAATACAGATATCATTTGTATTTATTCTAAAAGAGAGACTTTTAAAAGACTTTTGGGCAACAAAATAAGTTCGATTCATGAATTCTCATTGAGTTGTGAAGTCCCAACCCTAATCTATATATTGATGTAGACTTATAAGTCTATATAAATATCGACTTATACTCATAAGTCGATATTCATATTTTTAAAAAAATGACTTTTGACAGTCTAAATGAGAGCGGGTTATGAATTCACGTTCATATAGATTTATTAGTGTATATGAATATCGACTTATTAGTATATAGTCTTATGAGACACTTATTGTGGAATGTAAATTCTCTTGAAAAGTCTATCTCCGAAGTCTATATTGTTTCATTAGAGAGACTTTTCGTAGACTACGTGAGAGACTAATTGTAGACATAATATAGACTAATTTTTTTTTACACAGGCAACCAACTAAAATTGAAAATGTCAATAATAAAAGATAATTTGCCATTGCACTCTATTCTTCATTACTATTTACAAAACTTTCGTGTCGACGAAATAAAAATGAACAAGAATCATAGAAAAAGATTGAGGAATTATGAAATAACCAATCACGAAAAAACAATGTGCAAGTTATAATTTGCACGATTTTGTTGTTTTTGAATCGATTCGTATTGTCAACGGAGTTTTTTGCAACAAATTATAATAGAATTTTAAAAAGTAATGCTGTCATATTACGATTTTTATTACAATCCTTAATCTCTCTGTAGCAGTGCACAATAGAAAAACGGCAGCAGTGCTTCGTCACCGAAACAATCTATAATTCCGTGGAATGAGAAGAGTGAAAATGCTCGGTATCGAGGTAATATATAATTTCACAATACATATTGCTCAGACTATTTGCGGTCGCGAGAAAACGAACGCAACGTTTAACTCGAACGCGTGAATCAGGTGAACCGCGCACTTGTAAATATATTTCCACTCGCTTCGAATGCACGTCGGGTTCATGAAAAAAAAATTGTATATATATATATATATATATATATATATATATATATATATATATATATATATATATATGTATATGGGGCATTCTACGTCAAATCATGCGGTCATCGGCCTGACCCCCTCGGATTCTGATGTCCAATGAATTGTGGGTTTCGATAAGCCTAAAATATGACCTCAAATTTTAAGAAATTTTCATTTCATTTTTTAGGGGTTGCCCGAGCGAAAAATCATTAAATTGAGGGAAAATACAAAGAGGGGCCTTTTTTAAATTATGGAATTTTTTCCAAAGAAACTAGGGCCCAAAACAGAAATTTTCGTCATAGTTCGATAATAGAACAAAAATAATTACTATTTTTTTTTTTAATTATAATTACTATTTTTAAAATTTTTTAAAAATTTATCTGGTTTTTTCGAGGTCGTCAAGGCTAATAAATGTTCAAAAAAAGTTGTTGTTTCACGCTTAATCCAAGAAAAAAAATGAAGAAAATATTTTTGTCGTTGTTATTCTCACTACAAGAAACAATTAAAATAAAAAATTATAAAAATAAATAAATTAAAATACAAAAAAAATTGTAATTATTTTTGTCCCATTATCAAACTATGACGAAAATTTCTGTTTTGGGTCCTAGTTTCTGTGAAAAAAAATTCAATAATTTAAAAAAGCCCCCTCTTTGTGTTTTCCCTCAATTTAATGATTTTTCACTCGGGCAGCCCCTAAAAAATGAAATAAAAATTTCTAAAAATTTGAGGTCATATTTTGGGCCAAACGAAACCCACAATTCATTGGACATCAAAATCCGAGGGGGTCAGGCCGATGACCGCGTGACTTGACGTGGAATGCCCGATATACATAAAAAATGAAGCAGATGAAAAAAAAAGTTTCAAACTCCTGCAAGATTCATCATATTGCGGCAAGAAGCTGCGAGCCTGACGATAAACTCGACGGGAAACTCGCGACAAAGGTCCTCGTTCTATATAGAAAATCATCGAATGCGTTTTGTCTCTCACGCTGAACTTAATGTTGGTTTTTTTTATTCACTTATTTTAACGTTCGGTACAGTCGTCATGGGATTGGACATTGCAATTCCGATTTACCGTAGATTTGCCGTAGACTGTTGTGGAACGGTTGTATTTGGCTACATGTAGGGCGATTAAAAAAAAAAATTTCTCGCAAACAGGCTCAAAAGTTTCATTTAGGCATGAAAAAGGCTTATTAAAATGTGAGCTCTAATTTTAACATCGTCCGCATCGCACTTTTCGATTGTCCATAAAAATAACATGGACAAAATTATTTTTACATCTTTTGATTTTTATAAAAAGCAGCAAACGATTTATCATACGGGAAATCTACAGACATATTTTTGTAAAGAACTGAACGCTCTGCAAAAAACGTCCTTAGTTATTTTTTGATAAGTTCACTCGTTCAAAAGTTATTCAATTCCTAAGTTTAATTTTTCGTAAATTAGTTTTATCGACAAAATGTGGATGAAATTTGATGTGAAACATAAATTAAACTTTCGAGAAATGTTAACCAATAGGTCTCACTACAATAATTTAAAAAAAAAGCTTTAAGAAAATTGTGCAGCAGAAATTAGCTGAAAAATTGAGTTTTTTTTTGTTTTTTTTTATTCAAAAATAAAATCGAATAAAAATTTATGATTATGGGACAATGAATGTAATTTCCTTAATAGAAAAATAAAATTTTCAAGCTGACTTCTGCTGCACTATTTTCTTAAAGCGTTCTATTTTTTTATTATTATAGTGAGAACTATATTGGTTAACCTTTCTCGAAAGTTTAATTTATGTTTTACATGAAATTTCATCCACATTTCATCGATAACGCCAATAGTTCCAGTATAATATCCAAAAATCGGCAAAATTTACAAACAATTAAATTTTGACATTAAATAACTTTTGAACGAGTGGACTTATCAAAAAGTAACTCAAAACCTTTTTTGTAGAGCGTTCAATTCTCTACAAAAATATGTCTGTAGATTTTCCGTATGATAAATCGTTTGCAATCATAATAATCAAAAGACGTAAAAATAATTTTCCCCATGTTATTCTCATGGAAAGTTGAAAAGTGCGATGCAGACATAGTTAATATCAATATTAAGAGCTCATATTTCAATAGGCCTTTTGTTATACCTAAATGAAACTTTTGAGCCTGTTTGCGAGACATTTTTTATTTTTTTATTGCCTTAATGTATCCGCAAGTAAACAGAAAAAACATAAATTCCTGTAACAAGACAAACGCGTTTGAAAACTCAAAAATCGTTTTTTTTCCACAAATGTTCTGGCAAGATCCACATTATATTAATCATATATTTATTAATTTCAGTAAAGAGATATGAAGAAGGAAAAATATTTCTTCTCAAAAGATACGAGAGATGAGTGGAGTGCCTGCGTTAATCCTTAATTTTCCAGGTCGCCAGAGAAAAGCTCGTTTTATTTCTTGGGTTTCTCTTTGAATCCTTTTGAGAATAACAATTAGTGATCTTAATCCTTGGCTCTCTCCGTCTATAAGAAATGCGCGGACCCCTCCGGCCATTATATCCCCTTCTGGCTATATATAAATAGATATATATAATATACATATTTATTCTCCATTATATTTTAGCACTCGAAACGGCGTGTACCACTCTATCCCATAAACATTCTTTCAGAATGCTTCTCTTGGTATGTATTCGAGAGCAGAATACACATCGACCGGGGTTGGATTAAGGAGGAAAATGAACATGGGAGTGCAGAAAGTGAAAGTAAAAAGAAAGATGAAATAATGAGAAAGAAAGAGAAAAGGGATCCTTCATCGCAATTAACAGTGTAATTAGCGGGAAAACATAGATCTTCGGTTCCAAAGAGTCGACGTCCAAGTCGTTTCCCCGGCCTTTAAAAAAGCGAGCGTAAATATTTCATCCTTAGCAAGATTTTCGAGAAGGGCCAATGGGAGATTTTTAAATAATCCTTCAAGAATAGCATCTGGCTAAGAAGCCGGAAAAAAGGGTTTAAAACTGTCTTTCGTAACGATAATTAAAAGAATTATCAAGAATCATATAAAAAAATGATTTATCGCGAATAATGCTCGAAAAGCGTTGTCGAGTGTTATTCAACGATGATTATGGAAATTAGTGTAAACACGAAACGCACGAGTGAGATTAAATTTTACTCGTTAAACGACGTTCGTCCTCGTGCTGAATAAACTTTTGCAATCAATCTCAAAATTCAATTTCCAAACCAGGACATTTAAATTATTGTTCGAAAAAAGTAAGTAAATGTATGGGGCATTCCACGTCAAGTCACGCGGTCATCGGCCTGACCCCCTCGGATTTTGATGTCCAATGAATTGTGGGTTTCGTTTGGCCCAAAATATGACCTCAAATTTTTAGAAATTTTTATTTCATTTTTTAGGGGTTGCCGGAACGAAAAATCATTAAATTGAGGGAAAATACAAAAAGGGGCCTTTTTTAAATTATTGAAATTTTTTTCATAGAAACTAGGACCCAAAACAGAAATTTTCGTCATAGTTCGATAATGGGACAAAAATAATTATTATTTATTTTTGTATTTTAATTTATTTATTTTTATAATTTTTTATTTTAATTGTTTCTTGTAGTGAGAACAATAACGACAAAAATATTTTATTCTCTTTTTTTTTGGTTTAAGAGTGAAACGACAACTTTTTTCGAAAATTTATTAGCCTCGACGACCTCGAAAAAACCAGATCAATTTTTAAAAAAATTAAAAAATAGTAATTATAATTTAAAAAAAAAATAGTAATTATTTTTGTCCCATTATCGAAATATGACAGAAATTTCTGTTTTGGCCCCTAGTTTCTTTGAAACAAAATTCAATAATTTCAAAAAGGCTCCTCTTTGTGTTTTCCCTCAATTTAATGATTTTTCGCTCGGGCAACCCCTAAAAAATGAAATAAAAATTTCTAAAAATTTGAGGTCATGTTTTGGGCCAATCGAAACCCACAATTCATTGGACATCAAAATCCGAGGGGGTCAGGCCGATGGGCGCGTGATTTGACGTGGAATGCCCCGTATGTATATTTGACACGTGGTACTGTGAAAATTTTCTAGTAAATAATTAAATTAATTAAATTAATTAAATTAAGTAAATTTTCTATAAATTAATTTATTTTTCGTTTTTTATTCTTATTTTAGAGATTTATTTGGAATTTCAAATTTTCAAGATTTTTTAAAATTTCAAATTTTTGTGATTTTATATTTTTCTTTATTTTTCTTTTACGATCCTCGAGGCTTTTGGTTGACTCAAAGCTCGATAAGAGACCTCCCGTGGTTATGACTTTTTCCTCCGGTCCCGTTCGGCCGTCATACGCAATTACTTCACGCTTTTTTATCGTCACTCGATTTTAAATTTTTTATCGGAAGAAAAATATACTCTGTTTTTGCCACAACACCATTTTCCCACTCGAGTGGGAAGAATTTATCGAGGAATGAAAAATATGTAAAAATAATAACCATTACGATATCTGAGTGCATTTAAAAAATGTAAAAATCTTAAAATACAATTTATATTCATAATTGCAGCATCTTCTTTTCGTAAAGTTTCTGTATCTCGGAGTTTCAGAGATATCGAAATTGCTGAATAATTGCGACAGTTTGACGAGACGATTTATAAAAGTTTTCCGGTTTTTCGATCGAATGAGTTCACCTGGAAACCTAGTTCCATATGGTTACATCGATGAGCCGCGCAAGTGTCGCGTGAGTCAACACCTTTTTAGGGGAGGAGAGCGGGTCGGTTTGGGTTATATCGAGTGTATACGCACGGTATATACATTTGGACGTTCATCGGCCTCTGGGTATCGACTTTTGGAATCCAAGAGTTATTGGTTTGACGTTTGCTCGCACATATCGTGCACGTTTCCCGAGTATACACATCGGGCTATCCATAAACACACATAGGAAAGCCCCCAAAGGGGCTATATCGCAACGCTTTAAACTCCCGAGTGAAAATTCAACCCTTCGAAATCTCCTCCCTTCCAGGCCCTTTTCACGCTGACGGCAACATATCCACTCGTGTAAAATTTCTCGTGATCGTGTGCGCCAACCCCTTCAACCTAGCGAGAATTTCGCAAGCCAAACCAAAAGAGAAAGAGGGATAAGGACGAATAGTAAGCGAATGAAACATACCGTAGCGAATCCCCTAAATCTCATTCCCAGAAATCCGTTTCCGTCGCGTGTGCTGGTTGTAAAATCAGTACATCCGGGTGTCAAAGCGATGTCAAGAGAAGAACCTTCTTGCAGACGATTCATAGATATAAATATATATTTACCCGCGACGTCGTTGTTGGTCGCGGCGCGAGAGCATCACTTTTAAATTCGATCAATGGGTTAGGCGAACCGTAAAACACTTTTAGGGTTCGAAAAAAAAAAATTAAAAGGACCACGCAGAGTGTCGCGCCGAATGCCTCGACGAGCAAATCGCTGTTACAACCGTGAAAAAAGGAGAGGGTTCTCGGGCGATCATGAAAGAATAAAGGTAGAGAGAGAGAGAGAAAGGGAAAACGAAGAATTAAATGACAAGGGAGCAAGCAAGAGAGATGAAACGAGGTGAAAGAGCGACTGGTGGGAATTCTCGCGACGAGTCTGTTCGTTCGCGTGAAAGTTAAATTCGTCTCGAAGCCTTTCTCATTGGGCACTTGTGTGTGTCAACCAAAAACTCGTAACTTTTATTCTATAGGCTTATAGTAATGATGATAATTTTTATTGTAAAAAAATTCGCAAATGCGAGCCATAAACTTGACCAAAATACCATCGAGAGCAGAAAAAAAAATTACAAAAATCATTTTGGAGATGCCGGGGATCGAACCCGGGGCCTTTCACATGCAAAGCGAACGCTCTACCACTGAGCTACATCCCCTTTTGATATTGATCGATTAATTATTATTGGAGAATGATCGATTATTGTGAGCTCATGATCGAGAGTGTAATGATATGAGTATTGAATAAGCGAAAATGAGATGTTAACGTGGATTTTGAAATTATCCAGCGTACACAATACGGTGACCCGCCTTGTGGTCTTGGAGAAAATGACCTTGGAAAATTAAACCTTGAAATTTAGTACCGGGAGAATTTGACCTCTGATTATTATTATTATATGATATATTTTGGCACGAACAAATTTGACCCTCGACAAATTTCATCCTAGGAAAATTACTCATGTGTAATAATAATTCTAGCCTGGACAGGTAATATCCGTGACAAAATATCCGCTGTCAGAATAACCGCAAAAAATATTTATGGATAAAGTAGATTGTTGTTGTTGTCGTTGTGGTTGTTGTATTTATTGATATTTATAACCGCAGGTATTTTGACTGCAGATATTCTACCACGGATATTCTGTCGAGGATATTGTGTCCACGGATATTCTGTTACAGAACCAAGGAAATCGCTGCAAGGTACGTATAATTAATGGTGGGAAAATAATATATTGGAATAGTCGTTGGTTGTTTGTTTGTTGGTTTGGTGTCGAGTCCAATTTATTCGAAAATCAATTTTTTCAGGTTCAATTTATCTAGTGGTCAATTTTACCAAGTCGAAATATCCAAGATCAAATTGCTCAGGATAAATTTTAAAAGGTTGCGCGAAAAAAAGCATTGGTTGTGGCAACCAACTGGTTTGTAAGATATGCTTCTAGTAACTAGTTAGTTGGGGCAACCATTTTCGTGGTTATAGCAACTATATTATTGGTTCCCAAACACCCAACCTATAAAAAGTTGGTTGCGGGAACCACGAAAACGGTTGCCCCAACCAACTAGTTACTAGAAGCATATCTTATAAACCAGATATTTGCGGCAACCAACTCATTTTTTCGTGCATTAGATGAGGAACCTACAATACTCGGATGTTTCTAAATACCAAACTACGATATTTACTTCTATATATTGTGACAAAAAGTCACAATTTATTCTACGGTGGTCTCGGAATCCACCACGACCAGGGCGCTGACACTCCCGGATTTTCGTATCCCCGTTAGTGACTCCGCGTAAATTAATCCACCATGCGGTGCTAGTAGTCACCTGGAAAACCCCTACTTCCCCCACTCCAGTCTCGCATCCCTACATTATCGACGTATCATCGTCGTCGAGTCTTTCTCCGACAACCGTGGATGAAAATGAATTACATTTTGACAATTAAAAGGGGGATAAATTAATTAACAATTAATTGTCAATTGAGAGGCTAAAATGCGTTACAGCTAATGCCAACGAACTCATTCGAGCCCCCTAAATATTATAGGTTACTCGTCAGAATCCATGGTGCTGCCCTCAATCGCACGTCTGTGAACTACATTTCGCCATTTTGTTTTTCAATAAAACTACAATTTATCGATATTTATCTCTTGATGCGCCATCCAAACTTACGGCGTGTCATTTTGATAAAATAATGTCGAAAACTTCTCGATATTTGTATCGTGGCTTCCTTCATGGAGCCTTCACTCTTGGTTTTACCCGAAATGCAGTAAAAGTTTAATAATTTAAGTTTTTCAATTACAGTTTCTTGGTAGTAAATGAATCTGTAAATTTTTCTTTTGTTTTTCGAAAAAATTTTGGTGAGGCTCCATTCCTGCCATTGTCGGTATTTAGCCTCCTCTTAAGAGGAGGACACTAACACCTCGAAATTGCCATCCAAACTTGCTCTTATACAAATGGATGGAATTGAATAAAATTTTAACAACATCATCAGAACAATGGCAGGGATGGAGCCTCACTAAAAAATTTTCGAAAAACAAAAAAAAATTTACAGATTCATTTACCACCAAGAAACTGTAATTGAAAAACTTAAATTATTAAACTTTTACTGCATTTCGGGTAAAACCAAGAGTGAGGCTCCATGAAGAACGCCACGATACAAACATCGAGACGTTTTCGACATTATTTTATCAAAATGACACGCCGTAAGTTTGGATGGCGCATCAAGAGATAAATATCGATAAATTGTAGTTTTATTGAAAAACGAAATGGCGAAATGTAGTTCACAGACGTGCGAGTGAGGGCAGCACCATGGATTCTGACGAGTAACCTATAATATTTAGGGGGCTTGAATGAGTTCGTTGGCATTAGCTGTAACGCATTTTAACCTCTCAATTGACAATTAATTGTTAATTAATTTATCCCCCTCTTAATTGTCAAAATGTAATTAATTTTCATCCACTGTTGTCGGAGAAAGACTGGACGACGATGATACGTCAATAATGTAGGGATTGAATAAAAATGGTATTTAGCCTCCTCTTAATTCATCTGCGCACGCCTCGAGACGAAAAAGATGACGAAATAATACGGAGAAGCGCTGTAGGGGTTTTGTAGGTGACTACTAGTGTCGTATGGTGGATTAGTTTACGCGGCGTCACTAACGGAGACACGATATTGTTAAGAAATGTATCCCAGTGTCAGCGCCCTGACCACGACACCTAAAACAAAACCGAAAATATTGTAATTAATCGCGTATTTAATGTAAGAATTTAGGCTCACCGAAAAACGCCCTTTTTACCCTTGAAAAAGTCCCTAAATTATTCCTTGTTTTTCCCAGCATATTTCCCTCAGTCCAACCTCCAAAATTATCCCAGAGACATTGTAAGCCTCGACGTCCAATCCACCGTATTGCGACAGCGTGCGAGCGTACACGTCCTTTTTGCGTACTTTGTAAATAGTAATATTGAGAGTAGATTTTGTGATATTTTGAGGAAGAAAAGACGAGAGAAGCGAGGCGAAACAATGAATCGAGAAAACAGAAATATTGTGAGTAAAAACATTGATTATTTCCCTGATTTATTGAATTGCGAAATTCCCGGTGTCGTGGTGCGCGTATGTAAATTCTCCCCCCCCCCCCGCGGTTCTTTTTCTTTCTTGCGTAGATCCGAGTTTTGCGATATAAAATTAGTAAAAACAGATCGCGGTAATTATTAAGAGGTCGCTGCGACGGCGAACCTACGGATAAACTAGCCCCTGAGATATTGAGTAATAATTTCGCGAGAAAAATCGTTTTTCTTTTGTATTTCTTTTTGCGCGATTAGTTAGTGAGGATTATTATTATTATTATTATTATTATTATTATTATTATTATTATTATTATTATTATTATTATTATTATTATTATTATTATTATTATTATTATTATTATTATTATTATTATTATTATTATTATTATTATTATTATTATTATTATTATTATTATTATTATTATTATTATTATTATTATTATTATTATTATTATTATTACGTTATTTTGCGTCCCTTCGAGATTAATTATTATTATCAGTCATTGTTTTTTTTTTGCGTTCTCAAAAGGAAAATTGTGAGGTTGCTGGATAGAAAAACCAGCTGGCACCCGATCCAATAATTTAATTTTTAATTCGAGTTTCATAATTTAATTTTAATAATGAAGTTCATTTAGGTTGTTTTTTTTTTAATTTTTGGCGTGATGATTTATTAATTTTTTCGGATTCCTATTACAAATGGCGCCCGACGTGGGGCTCGAATAAAATGAGTCCTCACACTGTTACAATAAATATATATATATAAATTATATATATATATATATATATTAGACTGATTTAAAAAAAACTACAATTTTTGTTTTTCGACGAAACGCATTAAATACTTTCGGGAAAGTGAAAAAAGATGCCTGTTAAAATAAGAGCTCTTAATAAAAATATTTAGAGGTCCCTCATCGCATATTTTTATTTCCTATTTAAATAACACGGGGAATTTTTTTTTCAAACTTTGACATTTTATATCTCGGTTTCACGTCAATGCACCAAAATGAACGATACATGTTCTTGTAGAGAATTGAACGCTCTACAAAAAAGATCTCTTATGATTTTTCGATAAACTCACCTCTTCAAAAGTTATTCAAGGTTGAATTTAATTATAGAGTAAATTTCACTTTTTGTTTTAGTTTCCGGCAAAATGTTGAAACTTATTACTAAATATCGTAAAATCTTTCCTGAAACAAAAGTTTAAATTGCATTAACATAAATTTTTTATTTTTTAAAAAAATTACCAACATAAGTTCACCCATATTCACAGTTTAATATACATATATATTAGAACGTGAATAACTTTTGAAGAAGTGAGCATATCGAAAAATCATGAGATCTTTTTTGTAAAGCGTTCAATTCTCTACAAGAATATGTGTCGTTCATTTTGGTGCATTGACTTGAAGCTGAGATATAAAATGTCAAAGTTTGAAATTTTTCTTTCCCGTGTTATTTAAATGGGAAATAAAAATGTGCGAAGAGGGACGTCTAAATCTTTTTATTAAGAGCTCTAATTTTAACAGGCATCTTTTTTCACCTTCCCGAAAGTATTTAATGCGTTTCTTCGAAAAACAAAGAATAGTCGTTTTTTTTGAATCAGTCTAATATATATATATTATATATATTTATTTCTCCGTCTTTTTTCGTCCTTCTCCACTAATTCCCACGAAACAAAAAACGCTCTCTCGGTCCTCAAACGTGTGTTTGTGTGGGTGTATATGTGTATGTGTTTTCTCTCTCACGATAATCCCAAGGGGTTTTAACAAATCGTGAGAGTAAAAGAGGGATAGAAAGAGAGAGCGACATGAGAAGAATGAGAGGCATATCAAGAGAAAATGTCATCAAGAGTCTCAGGCTTGATACTTGGATAAATGAATGGTACTTGCGGATGCGGGAAAGGGAGAGGCCATGGTGCATCCCTGTAAGGAACCAAAAACGCATGTTTTGCAGCAAGTGCATTGGGTTTACCAATGATGTAGAAGGGTGCAATTGCGAAAGAGAGGGTGCGATTTCTATGGAGAGAAAAAGAGAGAGAGACAGAGATGGAGAAGGAGTATTGCAGGGTTGCCAGGCAACCCGTGTGTACCGTCCTCACTCTCGAGTAATTCATTTTAGAGACCTCGTTCCCGTTGGAGTTCGGGGGTTCCCCTATTGGAAATTCGTGATCGTCCCGTGGCGCGCAGACGTTCCTGTATATGCACTTTCTCCCCTACTCCCCAAAAATCCCCACGAGTGAATGCAATGTGAGATGCAACGACGAGTGATGGATGCACCGGGCTCACGAAACTGCGGCACCCACTGCAACGGTGATCTGATTTTAAACCAATCAACGGCGGCTTCGCGCTCAATTTACCCACAGTTTGAACGAGACTCTCTACATCCCTATTTCATTCTCTGTTTCTCTCTCTCGCTCGCTTCCATGTTACCCGGAGGATTCCCGCGGACACCGACTGATTCTCCTCAACATGCCCCCCGTTTCTCTATCGTTGTACCACATTTCACGTTACACATGAAACCGTAGGCGTGTGCACCAGCGGCAGAAGATGTTTTAATCGAGCCGTACCAATCTACTCGCTCTCACAATCATTGCAACTCGTTATGGGCACATGTCAAAACTTCGTTGGTGGGAAGCAAGAGAGAGAGAAGA
This sequence comes from Alloplasta piceator, assembly GCA_946863875.1. Taxonomy (NCBI): domain Eukaryota; kingdom Metazoa; phylum Arthropoda; class Insecta; order Hymenoptera; family Ichneumonidae; genus Alloplasta; species Alloplasta piceator. Next base: position 23,224,057 of record OX333071.1, on the reverse strand, counting down.
TGAATTGACGATCAATAAGATTTTACGATCAACTCCTAGACCGGCGAATGCAAATTGAACATTCGCAAATTATCGCAGTATAATGGATGTATGCCCTACCATTAAAGGGGCAGAAATGAGAAAATTAATGCAAGGCGTAGATATACCAGGACTGTTATAGCTAGACTTTAAGGTAAACGTCCCAATACCTGAACACGTCCCAGTACTTGGACACTTGAGCCAATATTTTAGCAAACTAAGCGTCCATTTAAGAGGAATCTCAAACTGTGAATTGATTTAGTATCCAGGATTCATAATCTACGTATATGACACTACTCTTAATAGTTTAGAAATCGTCTGTAGTTTAATTTTCTATAATCATGACAGCACACGTAATATTCGGGCCACGGAAGCCTTGATCCACGGAGAAAAATGCCACCTCGAACTCTAGTCCTGGTTACCAGAAAGTATAGTAATTTACTTCCAGTCCGGAATTCTCAGACTTATTACTATACCATATTGTAATGAATACTATGCTACTGTAAAATATACTATTTATACCGCGATAAGTATTGAATGGAAGATAGTGATTACAATATGGTATAGTAATAAGTCTCAGAATTCCGGACTGGAAGTAAATTACTATATTTCTAGTAGTGGATATTAGAATTCTGGTAACCAGGACTAGAATTCGAGGTGGCATTTTTCTCCGTATCTAAGCTGAAGTACTAAAGAATCGCGATAACTTATTGAAGCTATTTGGAATTGGTGTTTATTGTTCTCAAAGCGAGCATAGCTGTTCCTTTTCGGAAAGATACCACGAATTGGCTCGTGTTGTCTCAATTAGCCGAAAATGCGATTAACTACTTAATTTTCGTGTCCAGTTATTGGTACATGCGAAATGTATCCTGTACCGATAACCAACCATGTGTCCAGATATCGATACTTGCTCACGACTATGTTCAGACCCAGTAGCCGGACATCTGCTGACACGTATATTGTTCGTGCAAAACCTCAAAATTTTGGTGACACGTTTTCTGAACCGGAACGATTTACCCCCTCCCCTTCCCCCACCATGCAGATAAAGGGTACTTTATATGACAGCTATAAGTGGTTGGTTATAGGGTCATAGTGCAGTCAGATACCGGATCATATAGAAAAATTACTGTCCGGGTACTGGTACATTTACATTTCTCAGTATTTGCGATAATTACGACTGAACAACTAATTGTAGCAACAACTATAACATGTGTTTTGGAAACTACAGGCTTCATGGTATCCAATGGCCATAGTCGTTATTGAAAATAATTTATTTTTTAACACGAACAAGGGCTACTTTTCCGTCGCCTCCTTAGATGGTCGGGTATTGGGACATTTACCTTAAGGGCAGGCTAAACACCCTCCCCCCCGCCTTTCCGCTCTTGCGAGTGCGAGAGAGAGCGCCTATAGGGGTCGTGTGAGGGCGAGAGAGAGGGTCTTTAGCCTGCCCTTAAGGGCGGGGTAAAGTATTTAAAAAAAAAATTTGAATTTTTTTCGAATTTTTCAAATAAATGCATAATATCTCAAGAATATTGTGTTAAAATTTCAAGTCGATCGGAGTAAAATTGACGAAGTTATGAGTATTTGAGCGTCTATTGCTCCATGCCGACCAAACTCATCTGCGTTTTTCAAACCGTTTTTCTGAGACTTTTCATATTTGAAGTCCGTGTACACGATAACTCAAAATCTACCGGACCAATCGCTTTGAAATTTTGCACAGTACTTCTCCACATAATTCACCAGGTATTGTCGAGAGCTTTTTTTTTTAATAATTACTATTTTTTCAACAACAAATTAGCCGATTTTTTTTAGCGAAAATCGGGTTTTTGGCTCCCAAGTGCTACGAAAAATCGAAAAATCGAAAAAAAAAATCCTCCCGTCATTACCTCGAGAAACATCTCCTTTAACAAATGCATTTTTATTTTTTTCTTCAGATGATTTTGTTGCGAGTTATGGTGTACACCGCAAACCAACTTTTTTTCGAGGCGCCTCCGGGGTTTGATTTTCACTCGCTCAATTTTGAATATTTTGCAATGCAAATTTAGGAGAACGTTGTTCAAATGTTAGTTTTATTATATGTAAATTTTTCAATAAACGAACACTATCCGTTACGCCAAAAAAAAATCTTAAGAACATGTCTTTTTTTCGCCGAATTAACTTAACCCCGCCCTTAATTACAAACGGTGTAAAAGATTACCGAGGCCATCATGCGAATTCATTTCCACGTTTGTCACCACGTGGTCCGCATTCATGCTAAAATTTCAAAAGATTTTTAATTGTACCCACACTTTTTTTAAACTGTAGTTTTCTTACAACAATTGCAATCCCATTTCTGTTTGTTCAAGTATGTTTATGAATGTTTTGTTTTTTTTCAATACATGGTCTCACATGTGCTACGTATAAACGATACTCGCGTGCCACGTGATCGAATATAGCGTGCCGGCTCGCGCTTTAATTTAGCAAAGTACCTTATCCGTTCCGCCTCGACGAAAAGTATAGAGCAAGAAGGAGGGTGAGAGGACAAACACGTGTGGGGGTCTACATACAGACAGAGGAACACACACACGCGTATCCACACACATTAATAGATATTTATGTACAAAGACGCGCGGCGTGGCACACTGGACGCACGCACAACCGTCGTCGCGTATAATTTTTGCCTCCAGGTGTAAGTTGGATTGGCACGCGTCCCCCGTGTGGTACACACTCAATTCCGTCTGCTCCATATATATATACCGTGTATGTATATTTTTTCTCCAGGTGAGAGGACGCGCGAAAGGGAAACACGCTCTGAGAATGCGAAATTAATTATAAAACCCATCCAATGATGGTACGTTGCACGTGCTATTTTTCGCGAAAAAGACTTTATCACCGTGGAGTGAATGCAGAACGTTTTCTCAATTCACCAATTTCACAAGAAAAACGTACAAACGTTTTGTACGTAATATGGAAATGGCTGAAATTTAAGTTTAAGGCCTTAGGCCACTTTAGAATTGTCAAAAAACGGTTTTTTTCATTTCGCTAAAAAGGTACCTTAGTATCTACACTGTAAAAAATGTTATTAAATTTAATATACAAAAGTATATTAAATTTCAAAAATAAGTATATGAAATCGAAATTAATATACAAGGCATCGGAAAATTAACAATTTCATCTTAAATTTAATATTTGTATATTAAAATTAAAAGAGTGACGAGCATTGAAAATTAAAACACTTATTTCTTAAAATTGCAATCAACCATTGAATTTTTTTTTCAATATTATAATGAAATTTAATATACAGTATAGGGAATTTCAATAACAAGTATACGAACTTGAAATTAATATATATGGTATTGGAAAATTAACAATTTCATCTTAAATTTAATATTTGGATATTAAAATTAAGAGATCAACGTTGAAAATTCAAATCCCCGTATATTAAAATGGTTTCTATATACTTTTTCACATTTTTAAGATACGTTATTGGAAATTAATACACTTATTTTCCAAAATTACAATCAACGTCAGCGGCCGTGCTAGTTGACGCATCCACCGCTATGAGTCGCATGCGCTCGGACCTCTGTGCCCAGGCGAAATAGGCGTATGACGGCGTACCGGACGGCCAGCGTGCCCAATATACTTACCTGGCGCAGAGGTTATACCGTGATGATTAAGGCGGTTCCTCCAGGGCGAAACTCTTCTATTGCACTTTCGGTCGAGCTGACCCTTGCGAATATCCCTACAATGTGGATATCTCGGGCGTACTATTTTAGTTGAACTGTAAGAAATTTTTGTATTAAATTTAGTTAAAAAATATGAAGTTTTTATGCATATACAGGATACTAAATTTCATATACAATGTGTACAGTAATATTCCAATATAAGTATATGAAAAATCATATAACTTCTTTTAATTTTAATATACAAAAGAATATTAAATTTCATATCTTTTTTCATGATTCTGCTTTAAAAATCATACTTTGTATTGGAATTTTAATATACGAACGTATATTAAAATTAATATATTGTATATGCATAAAAACTTCATATTTTTTTTATTAAATTTAATACAAAAATTTTTTACAGTGTATAGAATTATATTCCAAAAGATCATGTGCGTGAAAAATACCCAAGTCCTTGGCTTTTGTCTTCCAACGCAACGAAACATTATTTCCTGACTTTCTACAAAACTATATTTTTCAGGTCAACCAAACTCATAACTAAAACAAATTTCAACCGATTCATTTGAAATTCTAATTGTACATTCAGAATTACATTTTCTAAGGCACTATGTAGGATTTTTTCATTATATTGCATAGTTCCTTTTCTATAAACAATTTCCTAACAATTTTATCAACGCATTTTATACTTTTTTATTTAGAAATGCGCCATTTTTACAAAAAAACAACATACGCAAACATCCTACGTACTTCTATAGCTATTCTTATGTATAATCGAAAAAACTTCGGTGTCTCATCATAACTCAAAAATTATAAGAGCTGTTGGTTCGGCCTTTGACCTTCCAGAAATAAAGGTGTCATCGGAAAACTGCTGCACAATCGCCATTTGGACATATATGGCCGTGAAAAAATAATTTGATATTGCCAATTAGATGCATAATAAAACATCTTTTTTGTAAATACGATTTATTTTTTAGTTTCGCTGAAAAAAAAATCATGAAATGTGCCCTTTTTGGCCTGTAGAGTGGGCTGAGGCCTTAAGGCAGTATCCTGGTCTAGAATTTTTAAAAAGTCAATTTTTTTGCATATTCCTAAAGTTTAGAACCTTGACAATATATCCTCGAAAGGAAGATTTTTTATTCCATTAATTTACGGAGTTATAGCTTTTTTAGTGGCGCAGCAACTCCGCCCGTCACGTCGGAACAAATTGGACTATAGTCGTTTTTCTCAAAATTACTTTCCTCAACACAGCTGACATGATATCTCAAGTTTTGCTCAACCAATTTACTGCAAATTTTTTACAAATCTCCAATGTATCTCTCTTTCGGCCCTTCCACTTTTGTAGGAAAATTATTATTTTTACTATGGTAAAAAAATTAAAAACTATGAAAAAGAGGAAAAAACGCCTTTTTTTTCTTCAGACAGCCGTCATTTTGCAAATTTTTTCTTTTCGTTTTCTTCGAGACAGGGGCTACATCGACGTTCTTACTAATTAAGAATCTTTTTTTTAATTTTGGATCGGATGACCAGGAAGGGTGCAATCGTGTCAGTCAGCGCACCCCTTTTTTTAGCCCCAACTTTATCAGCTTATATTATTACAATATTATTATTATTATTATTATTATTATTATTATTATTAAGTGTACAAAAGAGGCAATGTGGTTTCACTTCATGCATGCAACAATTGGTGAATGGAAATATTGATAACTCTTCCGCATTGATGAAGAAGCTTTTATAATCAATTAAATGTGAAATTAAAACTTTCGACATGGTACTATCGCCCCAACAGTGGTAAGCTAAGTGTTTAATAAATTGAACCGTTAATTAATTGATATTGACACTGGTATTTCGCAAATTTCCCGAATACCGTTATAATGATAATGCTCTCAATCGACATGCAAACGTATCGTAAACTCATGAGCGCAACAGACGTTGACACAAGTGTGCATATTAAGCGGGTATCGCGGATACGTTCGGTCGGGTCGGAGAGACTAAGTCCTTGGGCGAATCAACCTCAATCCGATTGCGATGCCAACAAAAAGCTAATGACCTTGCCGGGATATGCAAGCAGCAAGCGTCGGGAAACAGCGAGAGAGAGAGAGAGAGAGAGAGAGAGAGAGAGAGAGAGAGAGAGAGAGAGAGAGAGAGAGAGAGAGATGAAAGCTTCGCTCTCAAATCTAGTATTCAGTCTGTGAATATTTCGTGTATACCACTACGCGTATAGCTAAATGATACGAATACGGAAATGCATATCCTTTCGCGTACACGTACGCACAAACAGTCAGAGGAAGGCTGTGCCGTAATGCAATTTTGCGGTTGACGATCGATCGAAGATTAGCATCTGGACGTAGAGGCAAAGGGAGAGAGATTAGCCAGATCGATCACACGTATGCTGAACCAATTCCTATGCTCAGCTGCTCATCAATATCCGGTAATGGTACGACATATAGAAGCATATCATTGCAACTGCTAGGAAACAAAAGGACGTAACAAGCATAATTTTAGACTTCAAGTCCATATGTTCCAGGGCCTTTGATCTACCAGAGGCTAATGTACGTATGTTTAGTTCGTAGCGGAGACTGCAGGCAGAGAACTCGCCGCACAGGCCTGAAACGGATCTGAGCCTAGACCATGAGGCTCTTGGTCTATGCGATCATCTCGGCCCCTGAACGCATATATACATATTACATAGAGTATGTGCAACGCTGTGGCTCCTCTAATAGGCATATAATCGTTATGCATATAGCGCAACGCCGACCATCCTGAATGCACTCGCACTAATTCCTCTCTGTCTCCCTATCTCTCTCCCGCGGAGCGCCTCCTGGTGGACTAGTACAACGCTGGGACTGCACGGCTCGAATATCTATGTAGGTACACGCGTGGCCTCGAGTACTCCAATGCATACGCTTGAGCATATCCATCGGGGTAGAATCACCGGACGCGTATGTGTATATCATATTGGCCCCGCTCCTTCAGAAGCGATATCAACCTTGTGTGCGTATGTAGATATGTATTACATGGTCAAGCAAGCAGCTCTCACCCGCGACATACGGTAGTGTCCCAACCCCTTGAATATACATGCAGCATGACTACTGCAGCAGACCGCGACCACGGGACTCTCCTGAATGGAGGTGAAGTAAATCGGAGAGGAAGACCACGGGAGGATGATGTTAATTCCGAGACTCACCACAAATCGACATCTATGCTTAACGAAAGTACCTTATACTGATTAAATTATTGCATCAATTTTTTCCCACCTGTGGAAAATTAGTGAACATATTTACAGCGCTATTAGTTACGTTTCACTACCAAAAATACATCCCCGTCATAATGAAACCCCGCCATAACATTTATGCTGCATGAAATGTCTGCCGAATAATGTCCATCTGCGAATATTTAAATTTGCACAAATCGAAACTTTCGAAACTTAGTCATCTATACGCTTGAATTGCATTCACGATTTTAGTGGCTTATTAAGGGGACCGAGTCAGCGTCAAAATGCCGAATTTGAACATAATTATAAATGTTCGTTAAATACGTGTAAACCAGACCAATAGTCCATCACCTGACGTATCAAATGAAGAAATTTTTGACGCTAGTTGGAACTCTTAAGGTGCAGTGGTTCTCTCATGAATCAATTTTTGAGTTTCACTGCGCTGTGTACGATCCTGATCAAACCGCTTGACAGATCTCATTCTACGACATCTCATTTTCTTCCTAACACTTCTCCGAAGACTGCTCAAGTGCGGCACATTTTTTATTTAGCTCCTTATATTGGAATTGCAGGTCACTTTTTGAATTCTAGAAACCAAAAATGGATCAATAATTCAAAAGGTCGCCTGAAACTCCATAATCAGGCCCTTAACAAAAATGTGCCACATTTAAGCAGTATGGAAAAGTGTTACGAAGAAAATGAGACGTCGTAGAATAAGATCCGTCAAGCGGTTTGGTTTGGATCATGCACAGCGCAGTGACACTCAAAAATTGATTTATGAGAGAACCACGGCACCTTAAGGGTTCTAACTAGCGTCAAAAATTTCTTCATTTGATACGTAAAATGATGGAGCATTGTTCAGGTTTACACGTATTCGACGAATATCTATATTTATGTTTAAAAATCGGCGTTTTGACGCGAACTCGACCCTCTTAAGGGATGTAAAAATTTAAAATTTCCCGGCAATCACGAATATGTTAGTGAAAAAGTCATATTTCCAGAAGAAGATAGGTAAATAAGAAAAAAAACAGGGCTCTCCTACGATTTTTAGTACTTGCTCGATGTTAGTAGTTCAAATCGACTTCTCTATGGATCCGGGGGGTTCCAATTCATAAGCTAAACTGAAATTGGACTAAAAGAATTTTTGAACTTGATAGAGCGATGTTTGCAATACCTAGAAATTTGGGGACTTTCAGTGTGATCTATTTGCACAGCTATGATGGCTGCAGCTGAAACCAATCACATAAATAAGCAAGACTGAAAATTTCTCCGCGATTTTCTTCACACGCGACGCGAGTTTATAAATACATATGATATTGTATATGGCTAGATCCATGATTGCTCGAAGAGCATTTCGGGGTTAAAATTTTGATTCCTTTTCTTCATATTTCAGAATGTATGAGTAGTAACTTAAACTACATTTAGATTTTTCTCACGTCTGATTAGCTTAAGATATGAAAAAATATATAATTCTTGAAAAAAATAAATTGTTGATGACAATGACAAAAGCGAATCATCGTTTTTTCAATTGTAGTATTTTTTTCGGATGTATGAGCCAATTTCACATAGAAAAGGTCCTATAATAATGTTGGCTACAACCGGTAGTTTCCGAGATAAGAATTTTATTTATGCGTTAAATGTCCAATATTTAAAAAAACATATCTCGGAACATATTAGTAGTAGCAAAAATAGCTAAAGAACTTTTCTTACGTTGAATTGAATGTAGTTTTGGAAAAAAAATATAAGTTTGAAAAAAAATCGAAAAAAAAATTAAATAATTTATTCGACAATGATCCTCTGCTCATCCCACTCTGTTAATTTTTTCATTTGTAGAAAATGGCATAAACTTTCCGAAGAAAAAATAAAAAAGATTTTTTTTTTATGGTGCTCGTCTTCAAAACACAGATTTTTAAATTTAAACACGTTTTTATGGGGTAGTTACTGACCTCAGGGTAAAACTGATATTTTTTTCGGAAAATTTAGACTTTTTAACGAGAGATAATATTTTTTAATCATTTTTTTCAATTGCCCGTAAGGAGCGAGCAAGGAAGTAACAAAGTTAACTTTCCTAAACATGGAAATACCCAATATTTTTTTTCTCGAAAACCTCTAGAGTAAAGAGGCTGTAATTTGGTGAATCTTCACTTCTTATAACATATAATAAGATGTGAGAATGGCAAAGAAATCAAAATTTTGACCCCGAAATGCTCTTTGAGCATTCATGGATCCAGCCATATATAGATACTAGTATGACAAGGTATGTCTAAAGAATTAACAAGCTGTTACAACTGTCTGGGGCACGCGTTAGCATGTAATACACGATATCTCGCGTGATCATAGCTGTATATAAGTACGCCATCGGGAATTATTATAATATACTATACGTAGGATGCAGCATCGAAGCGCATATGGATTCTCGTTTGCATAATTCATGACCACCTTTTACCCCGTGTCCGCTCAAATCGTTATAAAACGGAAGTGCGATTCACAACGAGAGAAGAAAATCGTTGAATTCCGGAACTCGCTCGGTTCTCGAGAACATTGCTCAACCATCCCCCAAGCAGAGTTTGTACAGACCTCTTCCATCATGTGTGCGGTTACTCCCTTCTATAACTATGAGTATGACCGGTCGAGGAATGACAGTTGGCTTTTCCACCTCGTTAATAGAAATTCCCCGCGCGTTGCCGCTGATGTCACGGTGTAAAGGCACTTACCCCTTTTTACTGATAATTACGAACCTTCACATTCGATCCTTCGTCCATTAGTCTATCCCTTTTTTATTTAAGGATAATCATGAACAGAGGAATAAATACCGCGCATCCTATTGTTGGCAGCTGCAGCTTGTTATATAAAGAATGGGATTAAAAAAAGCTAAAATAACGTCAAACGATGATATTTGATATAAGGCTTCTTGCCGGACTGAAGAATTTATTACAACTGGCTGTAATTCATCGTTCGAAAAAGTAGGTAACAACTATTTTTTATAGGTAACATCTATATTTACGAATGTAGAACAATCGGGAGTTGTCGTGAAAAGAATCGAATGAAAAGTTTTGCCATGTATAGTAGGGTGGCGCAACAAAACCGACTACTTTTTTTTCGAGTCTTGTGATGATATGTTAGTTTTTTATGTTTTAAGAACCCTCACCAAAAATGAGCTCGAAAAAAAATTTTTTAAGGGTCACTCAAGATTATTAAAAATTTCAAAAATCGTTAAAAATCGAATTTTTATTTATTTTTATTTTTTTTTGCTCATTACGGTAGAATTTGATAGACGAAAAAAAAATGAGTTTCTCAAAATATTCATTTTTAAGGGTCGCTCATAATTTCTAGAGATTCTAGAGAGCTTAGTCTAGAGCCTTTTACTTTTTTGGCAAAAATCTGAGAGGTTTCAAACAGAAATGGATCCAATAATTTTTGCATAGCTTAATTTAAGAAAAACACACCACTATCGAGCTCTAGAGGGCTCGATAGTGGTGTGTTACTTTTTGTTTTGTCTATACAGTTCTAACGTAATGAGCGAAAAAAATATAAAATAATAAAAATTCGATTTTTGACGATTTTTGAAATTTTTAATAATCTTGATTGACCCTTAAAAAATTTTTTTGAGCTCATTTTTGATGAGGGTTCTCAAAACATAAAAAACTAACATATCATCACAAGAGACTCGAAAAAAAAATAATCGGTTTTTTTGCGCCACCCTAATGTATAGTGGCGGTTTCGTGCGATTTTTGGGACACTTTCATGGCCTTTCGGAAAACGAATAGCGGATATACGAAAAAGTCCGATAACTTTGTTCCGTCCTTTTTTTCTTTCATTGACTTATATTCACCGTGGAATGCGTTCCACCCTCTCAAATCATTCGTCGAACGAGCTACCATATAAATATTCGGCGATTTGCATTTTTTCCCTCTCGTAACGGTACAACTCTAGTGAAACTCTCGCATGCCCTCAAACATAATTCCTTCTATCTCTCCCTGTATGTGTACTCTCAAACCATTTCCAAGATGGATGCCGCCACTTTGCGAGAATGAACGCCGAAAGTTTTAGTGCCCAGTAAATTTCAACTAGCTCAGTATATATTCCAGTTCTCACCGTGGCCAAACACGGGTATATGCGGCGATAAATAAGAAGAGAAAGTGCCACGACGACTTGTTGCACCTATACAGAAAATATGTCCTAAAAAGCTGTCCAACATTAAAAGTAAAAAAAAAAAGTTGAAAGCACAGTGAAAACAATCACACATAGTGGAACGATCAAAGACAGTGGAAGGCAAAAAACCTAAACTATAATACTTTTCGCCTTATCATCGATTATTTTGTATCGATTGGTCGATGTTTCAACACGTTATTTCATGTTGGGTGTGAGAATAAATTGAATTTCCATAGAACTAAAAACCGTCGTTAAATCAACAGAATTATTCATTACCGTAAAACGAGACTACTTTAATTTTTGGGTAACTTTGACAGTTTTATTGGCGCTATACTTTGACGAAAATACGGTATAAACTTGTGCGCAGTGAACACACAGGTATGTGTAACAAGCCAAAATGTCCAAACAATCGATGATGCTTTTCGCAAAAAGGCAATTTCAAATCATAAGTCCTATCTTACGATCGATCCTAAGATCAAACTTTCCATCGACTTCAAGTTGGAACTTAAGATCGGACGTAAGTTCCAATTTAAGATGAAACGTCAGTTTGAACTTAAGTGCCATTGTAAGTTCATATTGAACTTCAAACTTTAGTTTGAACTTCAGATCGATCTTATGTTCAAACTTAAATTTGGTTTGCAGTTTCATCTCAAGATTCATTTTGAGCTTGAACTTAAGTTCGAGCGAACTTAATTATTTTGATAACTAATGTCAAAAAACACGGTCGAAGGGAGGCGGTGAAAGAAGGTCGATCGAACTTAAGTTCAAGTTCAAGATGGGTCTCAATATCAAACTTGAAACCAAGTTTAAGTTTGAACTTAAGATCGATCTGAAGTTCGCACTAAAGTTAGAACTTAAGTATGAGCTTATAATAACACTTAAGTTTAAACTTAAGATTCAGCTTAAATTGGAACTTAAGTTCGATCTTAAGTTCCAACTTGAGTTCAATGGAAAGTTTGATCTTAAAATCGATCTTAAGATAGATCTCAAGAACTTAAAATTCGGCCCTAAGTGTGATTTCATCTCAAGTTTGATCTTAAGATAGAACTTATGACTTAAAATTGGGGCCTAAGTGTGATTTCCGGTTCTACCACCATGTTGCTGACTGGATATGATGCATCACTTGCAAAAATTGGATTTAATTGTGACATGTGTAACAAAGGCTTAACCAATCCTGTCTATGAATGTATGCTGTGCGAGGATACAGAGGTTTTTACCTTTTTTTCTTTTGTTAATGCTCAAATTTGTTGTTCAAGTTTGTTATTGTTATTGTTATTGTTTGTTACAATGTTATTATAATATTACTAAAGTTGATTGTAATGTTGCTCAAGTTGATTTTGATTCCAAAGATAATCATAAGATTGATTACGTACCTATAATACTACCCTAAGTATTTGGTATTTTAATGTAAAATATGTCTTTAATAAAAATGACAAATTGATTGTCAAAAATCGTTGTTTTTCATTTAATTTCATGATTAATGCATACAATATTATTTTCTTAAAATCAAAATGATGTCAAAGTAAGCTTTACGCTTTGGATCTTTGACATAAGTTGTATTTTGATGCCTCGTCAAAGAAGCCCCACACTCGGGGTTATTTTGACACTTTTTTAAAACAATATATAAAATTGTGGGGGGGTGGTGGAGTAGTGGGGCTTAATATTGGGATACATTTTATAGCCAAAGGCCACATTGTTCTGTTGGAGCAAAAAAAATAATATTGGATGTTAAAAAAAAAGTTATCACCAAAAAACTTCCGAAACAAGAACAAAGTAGCCCCATTTTACGGTAGCTGATCCGCATTGCTGTTTAACAATTTGCCAAAGTTTGGCATCGTGTACACATTTTCTCATATTTCCCAAATAGATGCTAGAGACTGCAGTTTCATCACCGCTGCATCGTGGGTTCTTCAATCAACCCAGAGTGATCTTTATTTCTCTCTCGGTTGGTCGACGATAAATATACATGTATACATACATATTCAAGGGGGAAAGGGTGAGAAGGGATATAGGCGCATGCAATTTCGGCACAAACGAGACAATGGGAATTTGCGTGGGCGAAAGGGCATATATGCGTTATATATTCGCGTGAGGCTTCCCTTTCGACCAACGGGTGTGATTGTCGTCCCATCAAAGTGGACAGTTTACGGATGGATTGAACGGCGTTCTCTCGGTCCGACCAACATAGTTTCTCCGCATTGCATACAAATATGTGTGCGTGTATTTGTGTGAGCATCTATCGAAAGAGAGAAAGAGAGAGAGAGAGAGAGAGAGAGGGAGAGAGAGAGAGAGAGAAACCGATACAAAGGGTATTGCCGGGCGGCAAACACAATGGTGTGTGCGCGACGGTTCGACTACGACCATCAATGAGCGTTGCAGCCATTTTGCCCTCATACCTCGCCTCGATCTCGCATGTAACCGGTGAACTGTAGGCCCCCCGCGCTATTACTCAGGTGCAATTGCATTCGCCCCGGTCAACGGTATGAAAAAAAGGAAAAAAAATTAAAACATTGCACGGGAACCAGTGCACAGGGTATATATTGCGAACCACCGCCCTTCCGCGTGTGAACTTCCACCCTTGTTGACTTATTGTTCACATATCGACCGAGCGCGGGATTTTCCCGCTTGCAATTTACAGTGTTTACCCTCGTAACACAAAAAAACAATAACGTCTCAAAGTCGAAGAAGTTTGAACGCATTTCGCGAAAGGGAAAAATGAATATGAAATATGAAAATACAAGGATTTTATAGAAGATTTATGACTGAATGTTTTATTCTTTGAAATTATTTATTATATTATATTGTTGTTGCTTAAATGCTATAGGGGAGATCGGTGTCAGTTGTAACCATTTTCGCAAAATATTTTTTTTCTCACTCAATATTTGTTACTTACAAATCATTTTTTTTCAACAAGTTTGTTGATCTTTACTCTTGCTGATGTTATTTTTTCAGTTCGAAAAACGGTTCGGTATTTATTAATAAAAGTCAATATTCGACATTGCTGCATATGTTACAATTGATACCTTACCGGTGTCAATTGTAACACAGAAGCAGTATGGCATAATTGTACGGGAAATGTTCATTTGCTCTCCGAAAACTGGTTTCAAAGGTCACGGTAACTTCAGTAAAATACGGCATTTTTATCTTGAGGCGAACGTAATGACAGTTGTGGATTGCGCCGGAGAAATGCCACAAGCCATTCTTCGCTAGCCATTTCTGTCAAATTCCATTTCTCATGAACTTTTAAATTATTTTGAACCGCGAATTGGAAAGCCAAGCTTCTTAAATCCTTTGTAGTGAGACGGTAGTACAAATTCGCAGCCGTTACGCAGTATTCAACAAGTGATTGCTCTTGTTCAGTGCTGAATACTTTGTTGTGGAAGTGATACCCAATTTTCGGTGCCAATAAATCAGCACGCAAGGCATTGACGAAGCGATTCAAACTTACATGACATATTCCATAATCTTTTGCCACCCCTCTCACTGATTTGCCGATGTCAATCACATTTTTAGCAGCTTTTCCATGAATACATTGTGGAATGATGTCTCTTTCCGTCTATCGATCTCTAGGTTTGACCATTTTGAACAGCACAATATGTCGTGACTACACCATGCACACCTGGAAGGAGGTGGGAAATTGTATAAGAAATGAAAATGGAAAAGAAAATGGATTAGTTCATAGGATTTTCATAGTGTTACAATCGACACCGATCGACGTGTTACAATTGACACCTGCGACATTTTTCTGTAGATAAATTAAACATTACACTACATGTCGTGATCTACAAATCTTAATTGACATCAATTATAGTCAAACCATCATAGATCAATATAGATTAAACCAATTATGAAAAACAATCACTGTTTAGATACTAGACCAAAACATAGAGATATATTTACTTACGGGAGAAGAAATCATAAAAATGTACACAGTTAAAGGAAAAATCGGATAAAATTTCGCGAAACGTTGATTAAGAGAAACGAAACAATAATTGCTATGGGGATGTCCAAACAGTTTGAACGTTTTTCGCGAGATGGCGGCGTAATCTTCGTTGTAACAATTGACACCGTGTTACAACCGACACCGGTTTCCCCTACAAATTTATTGATTCGACCATAAGAAAGCAAAGGCTATGATATTGATACAGTAATTACTGTAACGAAGCCATATATTTACAGCTCTACGTATTATTCATCTACCAAATATACATTTGTACCGGAATAAAAATCTATCATAACATTGTTGGCATACAAAAACTCTATCGAATAATATCGGTTAAACACGAGCCGTTTAATATCCCTAGCGTATAACAAATTTATTAGTTGGGTTCTGATTTGTTAGAGATTCATTTTGGTAGGCTTGTTATGTAGTAGAGATTTTATACGATGAATTTTTTATTTTATTGCACTCCGTGCGCAAAGTGCCACTTTTCGCACGCTGCGCATGCTCAAACTGGCACTTTGCGCACTCGTACAATAAAGTTTCGTACGATACTATTGCGAGAAACTTTTTCTCAACTCGTGTAATTGCAACATTCTCCTTCGGCTCTTGCTGCAAACTCGTCAGAAAAAGTTTCATCGCACTAGTATCGTAATATACTATTGTACGATTGTGTTAGTATAAATCGATCGGCGTAAGAATATATTTCTGGTTGCAAAATAACTGGTAGAGCTGTAAACACCTTTATAAATTGGTAAAAATTAGGGGTGAACAAACTCTATTTACGAGGAATATCTTCATTTTTTTACGGCATCCATTTGCAGAAAGAAGTGGAAATTAATTTATAAAATCATTCTTATTGTACTAATACGAACGTGAATTCTATAACTGATTCGGTATTACGCGTTGTGACTCATAAGAAATTACAATATTTCGATAAAAACCTGACTGTACCGTTCGCAGTCTAAATGGTAAATATTCATTCTCATCTTTATCTTTGTTTATCAATCGAGGCTCGAAACACCAAGATAACGTATTCAACAAGCACTTGCTGACATAAATCTCCAAATGTTTGGTGACGGTATGACGTCTTCTCGCACAAGGTGTCAAATTGCTTGAGAATTCGCAACCGGTCAATCTCTCTTTCGGGTCAAGGATAGTTATTCCTTTACATCAAAGACGGAGATCTCATCTTATTTACCGTATAAATGCTCACGCAGTGTGAGCAAGAAGGAGAAAGATTACTCGCGAGTCTTATCGCTCTTATAGGCTAGGTCGGGTGCTGCAGGTAGTCGCGGGGATCGTGCCGATGAAAAGTAGTGGTACTTCCTACTCACTTTGCCTAGAAAATCCTTGTCATCACAGCTGTTTCGCTCTATGGTTCGTTGACCTGGTGAGGCGTTGGCGATAGTCCGAGAAGGAATCCGGTTATTCGGTTCAGCCGATGCTGGTGAATTAAATTGAAAGAAGTGCGTTCCTTTAATTGCATACTCAATTGCACAATTTAATTTTTAAAACCCATAGATTGATACAATTTCTGAACCGTGCAAATAATGAAATCTTACAATATCACAATTAAAACCGTTTTTTTTAATATATGCACGTTGGTCTGAGACCTAATATCGGACAGGTTATTTATTCGATGGACAGAGATTCGCTCTGACCTTCCGATGGTCTCGACGAAATAAGAGCTAACTGACTACTAACTGTCAGAGGCTTACTCCGGACTCCAGATGGTCTCGAAGTAGTGGAAATGTGCAAAAATAGATATTTGAATAGAGACATCAACCCTAGCCCAGGTGGGATTGGCCAGAGCTTGTCACATGGCCCAGCATTGGCCCAACGCAGTGTGCCGATGCTGGCATTGTAACCTCGGGCCAAGTCTGGCCAACCTTTGAAGCCAACGTCGGGCTAACGCTGAAACTGAGCGTCGGGCCAACAATGGCATAACGGCTGGCCCAGCACTGGGCCAGTCGCTATGCCAGTGCTGGGCCAGCCGTTATGCCAGCGCTGGGCCAGCCGTTATGCCAGTGCTGGGCCAGGCCCGGTTATCCCATACACTCGGTATGTTTAGGAGGTTATGTTCGCACACGTAGATGTCATTCGATCATCGTAAAAAATGTTGAAACCACGTTCCAGTATTTCGAGAGTGAAAAAATACCGTTTTTTAAAAAATTGCGTTCCGAAAATAATCAGTGAGGAAGATATAGAACAACCGGCGAAAAAGCAAAAAAAAAATGATCGCGATTTGATGGATCCGATTGTAACGATTCAATTTTCTAACCTTGAAAATTCGCATTTCATTGTCGAAGATGACAACGATGACATCGAGGATGAAGTAGTTTCTTCATCACTTGACGAATCGCCAAATGACGAATCACTTAATCAAGACGTCAATTAATTGTTTTTTTTTCTTACTTCAGAAATACGTTTGTTGAATATTAAATAAATATTTCTATAATCATTTTTATATAATCTGGTCTGAGTTTGAAAATTATTTCTTAATGCGATCCGCATTAACATTTATTTATATCCACCTATTTATATCCAGTATTAGGCCATGATTGAATGCCAGCGTCGGGCCAGCATCGGATGCCAGTACAGGGCCGTCATTAAATGCCAACGCCGGGCCACGATTTGATGCCAGCGCTGGGCCAGCATTGTATGCCAGCGCTGGGCCGGCGTTGTATGCCAGCGCTGGGCCGCCATGTAATACCAGTATTGGGCCGACATTGCATGCCAGAGTTGGGCCGAGGTTAACAAACCAGTACCGGCATAATGCTGGCCCGATACTGGGAGTCAGCTTTGGGCCAAGCCTGTACGCCTGGCATTTAGTACTGGCCCAACGTCGGGCCATTTGTTAAATCCCACCTGGGAGGTTACCATACATTTTTTTTGGACATACTTGCTACACGGGGGTTGTGGGACCCCATTCAGATTTTCAATCACAACTCCCAGTAAAATAGTCGTATTTCGATGCTTTTTTTTAATCGATAGCCAATTAGCCCAGAAATCTATCTATGCATTGACCAAATCGTCAAAGTTCTTAACTTTGACGATTTGGGGACATACTCGTTTGAAAAATGTGTTCTCTCGTAAAAAGTGAAAAAATTTTGATTTTACGTTTTTTTTCTTCAAAAATTCATATCTTCTTTCCTAATCAGGTGTCTGACTCTAGTCCCGACTGAAATTTCATGATATTTAAGGATTTTTCGGGCAAGGAATATGGATTTTTTCATGACTTTTGGTATGACTTAGTGCTATAAAAATATGTATGATAATTATTGAAGTGTGTACTTTTCCGAATTTTTGTATTTTCATTTAGCTCTTCGAAAAAATATGTCTCGCGGGCCAACAAAAAATATACGAAAATTAATTAAAGTTACCAAAACTTCTAAAAAGGTCTGGAACGTTTTTTAATGCCATTTCGTCGGAAGTCAACCTAAATTAATTTAACAAATGGCATTTTAAAGGGGAAGAATTCGGCTTCATTTCCTGTTTTTTAAAATTATTTCTACAATTTGTTTTTAGATTTGGACTCTATTTCGAAAACAAATGTTTTTCCGCCTTTGTTTCCTTTTTTTAAAAACTTTGAGCGATTTTTATTGCCAATGATTTTCTGTTTTTGCGAAAAAACGAGGAAATTTAGAAAAATCCCGTATAACACGAAAGCAAAGAGGATTCATGAAAAACTTCAAGATAGCAAAAAGTTAGGTCTGTTTTCAGAACTTTTTTCAAATTTTTTTTTTTCTCATTTGCTGGGTCAGAGCTCAGATCATTGAATTACCATAACTCAAGAATTATGGGATTATTGATAAAATTTGACGAGGGGGAAATACTTTATTTTACCATTTTCAACACATTGGAATTTTTTCAAATTTTTTCCCAATTTTTTTTCCAGCCTCAACATGAGAAAAAAATTTTACAAAAAAAATCTGAAAAAATTCCTCTGAACTCAACACAAATAAACGCAACTTTTTTTTTGAAGTTTTTCATGAATCCTCTTCGTTTTCGTGTTATACGGGATTTTAAAATTTTCTCTTTTTCACAAAAAAACAGAACTCGAAGTTTAAAAAAAAAAGAAATTGCAGCTCAAACTTTTCCCTTTATGAATCCAATCATAAAAATGCATAAACAACATTCCCTCTAGAAGATGGGTGCACCTGAAGAGAGGGGAAAAAGGCAAAAACGGTTGTTTTTAAAATAGAGTCCAAATCTAAAAAAAAAAATTGTAGAAATAATTAGCGCGCGAATATTTGAAATTATTTTAAAATAAATACACAACGGCAAGGATAGTGAACTTGTTACGAAGACCATAAAGGAAAATCGGGCTCACCAGTTATTTTTCATGATAGTTCATGACTTTTTCAAGGTTTAGTGTAATTTCATGACATTTAAGAATTTTCATGACTTTTCAGGTAGTTAGACACCCTGCTAATCGACCGAATTCAAAAATTCTTTAATTTCTGAAAGTGCACATTCGAAATCGTGAGAAAAAAATTTAGCGATAAATAAGGTACCTGCGGGTAATAAGGCCTAGCTAAGGGGAATTTGTAATAAAATGAAAAATATACAATTTAATCAATAAGTTTTAATGATAATCATTATTCAAGTACATTTTCTATAAAATATCAACGAAAAATGGTAATTTTTACCATAAACAAAAACGAAATTAAACATTCAAAAAAACCTTATCAGTAGGCCTTATTTCACTATAGGAGGGTAATAAGGCCTATGGCTTTAATATGCTTAAATAATATTAGGCTATACTTAATACATTTGTTATTTGTGATCAATAATCATATTAATGCCTCTCTGTAGCTTTATAAGAACTTAAAATTCTTCTTTACACTGCTCTGACAGCTGATACCAGGTCGTTTTCCTACGCTGGTTCAGGAGGCATCGGGATCGAGTCACTGAAATCAATCATCAATTAATAATAAATTAAATTGAGTGGAGGATACACTTCCCCATAATGTAAAAAACGACATAATAAAAACAAAATTTCAACACGTTTTTCTTATGGTAAAATTTAGTAGGCCTTATTACCCGCTAACCACATATTTCAGAACAACAACATTAACAAATATTTGGACCATGATACGTTATTTATACAATAACTGTACTCATTACTTCTCTATTCGTAAATATCCGAATTGAATTTTGAAGTTTCGAGTTTTCGAAGTTTCGACTGTATGCAAAACAAGTTGACGATAAAACACGATGGTTCGCGCGATGCAACGCGTTGGCATTTGCCAGTTTCCAGTTATACCTATCAGAAGAGTTTTCTCTCTCCCTCCCTGTCTCTCTGTCTCTCTCTCTCTCTGCTTTGCAAGTATATCTGTATGTAGGTGAGCTCTCTTGGGCACCCTCGATTCAATTCAATGCCACTCAATCAGTCAATGTAACGCCCGTGTGCGTGGAACACGCACTCTACGTGTTTCAAAGCTCGTGGCCCAGGGTGATGTTCAGTGATGTTATACCCATGGTTCTGCATTCGACCACGTTTGCATGCTGCATTCGAATATCTCTCTCTCTCTCTCTCTCTCTCTCTCTCTCTCTCTCTCTCTCTCTCTCTCGCTCTCTCTCTCTCTCTCTATCTCTCCCTCTCTCCCTCTCTCTCTCCCTCACCCTCTCTCTCTCCCTCTCTATCTCTCTCTTTCTCTCTCTCCGACTGCAACACAGAAGAGAGAATCACTCATCGCGTCCATCTCTCGTTGCACTCGAGCTGTTTTTTTCCCGATTTTTTTCCATACACTCTACCGTTGAATGCATGTTGGTGTCGAAACCAGATGCACTTCAATAATTTGTTGCGGGTTTGTGTGAGTGGGTTTGTTTGTATGCATGTGTGTGTTGACAGAATAAAAAAATGATCACACGTCCGCAAGGCAATATTTTTTCAATTGCGTTTTCTCATTTGCAGGAATAGGGATGAATTTTTAGTAAGCAATCATATTTTTACCTACATGAACGACCCAATAATAATTTGGATACAAAGTGAGGATGTTCCGTCCCACCGTAACGAAAATATCTTTGCTAATTGCCTTCTAGATCACTTCCGGGATAGACTCAGGGATAAGTCTTTACTCCAGAGGTTTTTTCTTCACCATTGTTAAGGGCAGGCTAAAGACCCTCTCTCTCTCGCTCTCACACGACCCCTATAGGCGCTCTCTCTCGCACTCGCAAGAGCGGAAAGGCGGGGGGAGGGTGTTTAGCCTGCCCTTAAGAAGATAAAATCATTGTTGATCAAATTAATTTTTAGTGCGGTAGAAACGAAGTAATAGTATCCTGCAAAGAATTTCTGAATCATGCAACGCGATCTTATGGGAGAACCACAAATTTTCATAATGTCGGATTTTTTGTTATAATGCCCTTCTTTTCAACACCAATAATGATATTCCGTCGAGGGAACTCGGAAAAGTTCCGCCTTAAGGTAAACGGCCTAGTTACTGACACTGACCCAGATTGTGACACCGACTGCTCAATTTCGATTGCCATAAATACAATTTTTGCCGAATAATAATCCAATTACCGGTTAATTAAACAGAATTTTTCACTTTCAATTACTGGAGAGATACAATTTCGTTCGTCATGAAAGTATAAAACGACATAAAAATGGTATTAACATCTTCAACAGGAACCAGACTATCGACGAGATAAGAAATAATTTAACTTTTGGTTAGGTATTTATTTAAATTCGTGGTGTCAATAACTGGGTCATATAATTGAGGTTGTGCCCCTATTGTTGAGCCTCGATTTTTACCTGTTGCATCGAACAATTTTCTTTACCTATTTATTCTAATTTACTGTGAAAAAACAATTTAAAGAAAAGAATATTAGTTTTTATGAATGGAAGAAACGGAAAAAATATATACAATAATGGAAACCATTATCATTTGTGAAATTTTTTGAAGGTTAGTGTCAGTAACTGGTGACGCGCAGGAGTCATAAACTGCGCCATGAGTGTGATAAATCGGTACAACGCAGGGGTCACAAACTAGGACATGGGCGTGGCTTCAGTGTCAGGAACCCCGACAGTAGAAAAGCGCTATTAAAACAATTCTTTATTAATACATTTTGATTTTTTCACTTTTACAATAGGTGAATCTCGTTCGGGGGCCTTTAATGCACATGTTGAAACCTTTAGTTTTCGGTTTAGCTATATCGCGCATGAATAAATGTGTCACTAACTGGGCCGTTTACCTTACTATTTTTTTTTCTTGTGATTATATAGTATCGCGGCTCCACCTACAATCGGCTTGTGTTTAATAGTGTCACTAACTGGGCCGTTTACCTTACTATTTTTTTTTCTTGTGATTATATAGTATCGCGGCTCCACCTACAATCGGCTTGTGTTTTTTTTTGAGTTCATTATGGTCTCAAAACATCATAGCTACCTATGATATGTTGGCGCATGACGTTTGTTGCGCTGAAAAAAATAAAAGATGCCTAGAAGAAAAGCTACTAGAACGGATACCCCCGTTGCACAGTTTCTGTTATTTTTTGTTGTTTAAGACTCTGCAAATGACGGTTGTAAACAAAATTATTTTTTACAAAAACAATAATAGGGCGCAACCTTTCTGAGCTGCCTCAATCAAATACCATTGTTGGTGTTTTAAGGGGAGACTGACAGCGTCAAAATGCCGATTTTTGAACATCAATATAAATGTTCATGGCATCTGTGGAAATTTCGCAGATAGACTACAATTTGATGTATCAAATGTAGCAACTTTTGACACTAGTTAGAACCCTTAAGGTGCAGCGGAACTCTCATAAATCAATTTTTGATTTTCACACGCTGAGCGCAGTTCTGACCAAACCGCTTGACGGATCTTATCCTACGACGTCTCATTTTCTTTGTAAAACTTTTGCGGACCGCTTGAGCGCGGCACATTTTTTTTTTATCCTTATTTTGGAGTTACCGGCCACTTTTTGAATCTTTGACCCATTTTTGGTTTTTAGAGCACTGCACACAAAACAATATTGATTATAATAAAAATGTGCCGCGCTCAAGCGGTCCGTAAAAGTGTTACAAAGAAAATGAGACATCGTAGGATAAGATCCATCAAGCGGTTCGGTCAGAATTGCGCGCAGAGTTTTTGAAGATCCAGGTGTCGGGCCTCCGAAGTTGAATGTATGGAAAAACGTTTCCTCAGTCCTCCGCTCCACCGATTACTACACCTGTATAACAAACAATATTTTTCATGGTAATTGCATGCAGACGAAATTTTTTTAACACGCTTTTCACGGTTTTTTCATATTTGTGTTTTTAATTACTTTTAATATTTACACATCTTTTTACACCAACAATGCTATACATTTTTTGCAATATAACCTCCAATCCGTTGACAGTTTGGAGGTCATATTGTACATATAAGGCACGGAATTCAATTCACTGACTGAAAAAAGTGTAAATAAATATGAAAATCAACTCGATTATTTAGTAAAGACGACGAATACCATTGTCTTTACAAATAATTGAATATAATAAACATATGAACTGACGTATTACTAACCACTGTGAAACTGCTCGTGTCGTTTGTCGAGATCGAAAAAGCACTTTCACGTAATTTCACGATCGGTATAGATATTTTATATTACTTTTGAAAAAATAAATAAACCGATAAACCGATAAACCGTTGCGATAAAAGTAAGTGAATACAATAAAAAAAATAATAAACCGCGCGCGAATGTTTGTTTTCCATTGCAGCAGCAGCTATCATGATTAGAAAGTGGCATGCGGGTGCCTTAGATTTTTTAAAATAATTTTTTTATTTTTAGTTTCTAAAATAAAATAAAAAGATTTTTCTCATTTACTTTGGAAAATATGCAAAATATCGAAATTTTCCAAGACATGTTTTATTTTTGTCTATTTTTTTTTCACTTTCATAAGGAATATTAGAATTTTTTATTTTTATTTTAGAAACAAAAGAAAATTATAAAAAAAATTATAAAAAAAATATAAGGCAGCCGCATCCCACTTTCTAATCATGATATAGATTACTTATTTATGATCCAGAATCTGTGAAAAAAAAGCAGAATTTTGAAAATGGATTTTTCAATTTTCCAAATTCTTTGTTTACAGATTCGCTTGTAACTTTGCCATTTTTCAACGTAAGGGTCTATGACTTGGTAAATAAGTGCAAAAGAGTTTGTAAAACGTAAAAAAAAAACCATTGTTTTCCGATTTCACGTTGACAGGACCCCCTTAAAGAAGAATATCCCAAAAAAATCCTAAATTGTGAATAATCATTCATTTTTTTTTAGTGGATTTTTGCCAAAAAAATAGCCGGGCACAACTTTTTTAAGTTCCCTCGATTGAATATCATTATCAGTGTTTTAAGAAAGGGTATACTGAAAAAAAATATGGTTTCTCTCGACCGTACCTAAGTGTGGCGTCCCGACATACACTCAGTCAAAAAATTAAAGGAACAGCAAAATTCTCGAGATTTTTCAGCGATTTTCCAAAGGCTGTTACTTTGTTAATTTTGGTCGTAAACATTTAAAAAAAAAAAAACATTTTCAAGCTTGAATCTTCTAGTTTTGGAATCTTGAGTCAAACATTTTTGTGGGCATCGCCCTCGACGCAGTTGAAAGAAATATCACGGTAAAAATTTTCTCGAAATTTTTGCTTTTTTCAAAACAGTCGATGGGCTCCAAAATTTTTTTTCAAGCTCAACCAATCTCAGGATCGCTTAGCTGGATTCTTTGGCTTCAATTTGCTTCTTTTATTTTGTTCTACGACCATTTTTCGCTGAGATATCGGTGATTGAACAAAAATTCGTATTTTTTTTTTAAATCTTCGATATCTCTGGAACTGATAATCGTACAGCGAGTAAACGGTGGGTTTCGGAAACTTAAATCTATCCACTATAAGTGCCTATTACTGTCATAAACAAAAAAAATTCCATGCTTAATTTTGACTTGAAAAAGTCAAAAAAAAGCTTTTTTTCTGTTTTAGAAAATCTACCACAACTTTGCAGATATTGCGAAAAATACCAATGTTTTAAGGTGCTTTTTTAGCTCAATACATATCTAAAAACCATGCCAATTTTCAAAACAATCGGTCGAGCCGTTTTTTGTGACCAAGTCATCAATCTTTTAGAAAAATTGAAGGAACATGTTGATTGATCCTTAAAGACCAAGTAATAGTGTTAAAAAAACAAAAAAAAAGTTTTTCCTTCTTTTCCTCTTAAATTTTCTCAAGATTCCAAAACTAGAAGATTCAAGCTTCAAAATGCTTTTTTTTTTAATTTTACGACCACAATTAACAAAGTCACAGCCTTTGGAAAATCGCTGAAAAATCTCGAAAATTTTGCTGTTCCTTTAATTTTTTGACTGAGTGTATATTCTTATCTCGTTTTTGATCATTTTTATTTTATTTTTGCTAATTATTAATAATAATCATGAATTATTATTGTTGATATTATTATTTTAAATATTTTTAATTGCAAACGACAATCGTTTAGATGATTATGAGCCTTCACATAACATTCATTCATTTTATTAATCAATACTTTTTATAAAATATCGCATTTCGCTCTCGTGATGCGCTCGCATGAAAATCCGAAACGCGCTATCCGTTGCATTAGACATAACAATAGAAGTGCAACTCGCGGATTGTTGCCTCGGTCGAGTTTTTCGGCGACATTGCGATCCGCGATCGCGGGACGCGACGACGGACCAAGACTCAATGCAGAAAACAGCTAGGTCAGGGATTTTGCACGTGGGGCTGAAATCAGAACCCCTAGGAAAATCCCCAAGAAATAATCTTCCAATAATTAGTCTGAGACGAAACTTGAAAGAGTTAACATTATAATCTGGGACTCCGGATATCTCTGCTTCCTCGATAATATTTCATTTATATATATTTCATTCAAATTTCATTCTCAGTTCCAACAATGTAACGTTTTTATATTTTCTTAAAAATAAACCCCAAGTTGGTGGTCCCGATATTATTTTTACTTCGTATATCCAATTAATCCTTAGACCGCGACGAGTATATTCTTGAAAATTTATTTGTTCCTCCCTTGATTCTAGAATCTTCAGCATCCAAGGTAAATAATTTCATTTTTCTCTTTAGTGGTTAATTTTCATCCTGCATCATATTTTAACGGCACTTATGGTCACGCGCACTTAGTTTACCGCAGTTATCCTCTAAAATATTGATAAAAAAACAGATTTTGCGTGAACTTTAAGTTTCAAACTCACGCCAAATTCAATGTTTAAATTGTGATCACACATTTCAAAGATTGTTTCCTCGAATAAAAAATATCGTATTTAAATACTAGTCGTATAATAAGCCCATTTCCAAGTAACTCCGAAAAATTAGACTTTGGGAAGATGTGTTTTGAGATTGTCAGTGAAGAGTCGAATGGGTAAAGTTTTTATTTTGTGACTAGTGTCCGCAAAGAGAATTAATTAGAGAAAATGTTGAATTAAATCTATTCAATTGAATAATTAAATCGCAATACTGTTGCGGAATTACGCGATGGTATTACAAGATCATTTTGATTATTCAACCTTGATGATTGCGAAATTTTCATCGAAAAAAAAAAAATGAGCAGCCTTAATTCATACGCCCCTATTTTATTTGCCCGCATAGAGTCCTGCAAACCATATTCAAAGCTATACACATATCTGTATATTAGGGTGGTCCTTATTTAGGGTGTCACTTATGAATAAAAATTTTGTTCATTTTTATGTGCAATTTATTCAAACCCTATGCCACCACCTCAATATTGTTGATCTAAATGAAAATTAGTTCGAGAAGACCTTTTCTGCTATACTGTATCGATTCAAAAATAGCTAACAATTATAGCCTCTTTCTGGCCATACACATAGTTTATGGCGTTCAACTCGAAAATATCCCACGGAAACACGTGCGTACTAGAAACCCCGATCTGCTCAAATATCTTAGCATGAGGAAAACTCATAAAATCATCAAACTGTCGAGCGTATTAGTGTATACAACACACAAACACACTAACGTCACGCATGTACACACGCATGATCCCGCTCTGGTCTCCGCTGTGCGCAAGCATTTTCCAGAAGGTGCTCCAAATATAAAAGAAAACGCAAAGAGGACGAGGATGATGTTTGGGTGACAGATCGTAATATCAAGATTTTATTACTCTGCGGATGCTGTCGTGAGAACAAGATGCACAGATAACCGAGTGTATCCATGCTCTTATTGAAAAAATGAACAATGTTCTACAGTTTTGTATGCGTGATAGCCCTTTTCTCACAAAGGAACTCTATTTTCTCAATTCTCGAAAATTACATTTTTATTCACAGAATCTCAGTAGGAGATTGCACGTGTTACCTCAGCAAGAGGGAAAGACAAAATGATCAGCTATCACGTAGGAGCCGCTCTAAATAAAAAATTTTACCAGTTTTAGCTTCAACCAATAGGAACCGAGAAAATTCTTTCACCCTTATTTGTAAATCCCTCTCCCACCGAGCGATTCTCACCTATAAAATCCCTAAATTTTGAGATACTTCAAGCTCAGTCTTCCTCTAGTCTTCGATGGCGTTGAGTTTGCCACGCTCTGAACCTTTATCAGAGGGCAAGGAGTAGGCCTATCCTAGTGTGTCCGCGATCGCGTATCTAGTCTCGGAATTGATGTCGTCGTGAGCGAACCTCTTATTATCAATATTTAATATTAAAAGTTTGTGTTTCAAATTGTCCGCGAAGAGTGATACCATGTCGGCTTATAATTCAAAATTGTATTCTCGAAAATTGCGAACCCTGTGAAACTATAAACGTACGCCTCGACGTTGAAATAATAAACGAGTGTCAATTTAAATCAAGTGTCAACTTTAATCAACGATCAACCTCGCTCAAGCTTATCAAAAGTCAACTCTGCAATACGTGAGAAACCATTATTTAACGTTTAACCCAAAAGACTAACAACCTCTGTATCTTGAATTTATATCCAGTGCGATTGTTGCAAATATCCTCCTTCGTTGCAAACATTTAACATAAATATACATTGCAATTCGAAAAGAATCACTATAATCAGACATCCATTTCAGTCAATCTAATTAAATAGCCAATTGATAAAACAAGGTCTTCGGAGATCTTTCAGCGAACGTTCTTACGTTCGATTATTTGCCGTTCGGACGAATTTTTTATCAGACGCCCCCCAAATGGACTCCAAATAATTGAAAAATAATATCCTAATTTTTTCAGATTTTCATCTAGACTCTAACCTCTCCCACCAAGAGGGTAGATTTCCCTATTTGGAATACACGTATTTCAGCTATATTCTCAGGATATATTTTATTCTAAGTGTAATCATTTTTTTTAAATCTGTAACCGCCAGATTTGGATGTTCATTGGTGCTACTATTTGAGGAAAAAGACGAATTGCACACCCATTAATCTGATTTTTTTTAAATCAACAAAATATGGCATCTGTATGTAAAAATAATGAATGTTTGTAAATTGCAAATATCGTAATAACGAATCCGGATAAATCGTGCAGATATTGAAGCTTATTGCGACAAAGAAATTGATCATTTTGTTATGCCTCAAACAAGAAACTTGTTTGTGAGATTTGAGATTGAAGAGAAGTTTTTGGAGACTGATTCAGGTCTTTGGTGCGAAAATGCAGAATATCAGAATGGTTTAAAAATTGTAAAGAACTGAAAAGTCGTGAACGATGTGACAGAAAGAGGCGTTTGGTTATTTACAGAGTACAACGAAATTCTCACTAGAGACGAAAAACAAAAACAATTTATTATGCAGCTCGTAAGTGGACATCAAAGAATGTTCGCAGATGCAAATAAAGAACACTAATGAAACCTTTTTAATCCAGTTATATCCATATTTTCATATGACCTGGTTTTTTTATATCTTTAATAAATCTGTTTCTACCAAAATTTACTTAACTTTTCCACTGTATTGCATTGTCACGTATGACGTAATTATTTTTGTTTATTGCACAATTTATTTGGACCCTCCACCACTGCCTTGATTTAGTTAACATATACAAATTGTTTCACGACGACATTATTTTGTTCTGAAGAAGGAGTTCGCAACGACTTTTCGTCTTTTCTCCGGACGTGTGTGTGTAACGCGATTAGGCCAAAAATGATTCACACATACACACACACGCCGGAAACTCCAATATCGCGTCCTCTACTTCGCGCTCGTTCAATACTTAATTTTCCTCACGCGACGGATCCGAATTTTCTATTTGACTAAATATGATAAAAGAAACAGAACGGGACACGATTAAGACGGAGCGGAAGCCAGACTATCGGTAATAAATCATCGGGATTATTTCGGGTCCCTCTATACCTAGCGCGCTTTATCAGAGGTACCCTCCTATGCAAACAGACTCGGCAACAAGCCAAGAGGAGACCACGATACAGTGGCGAACATAATACCACCAAGAATCCGATAACGATCTAATTTCAAATTATAGGAAAATGACGATGAAATCATAAAGAGTTGTGGAAGTTTTAGGGCTATACCCACGCGGAAAAAAAGTATATTCGAAAGTATAGTTTTGATGTAAGAAATATATATGAAGGATATATAATTCATATATGCCAAATATGAATCATGTATCTCAAATATATGAGAAATAACTAACTTTCTGCCGCATTATATATGAATATTATATGAAAGATATATAAACAAACTATTTTGAATGCATTAAACATGTTTGTATAATAAGTTATTCATATATGCAATATATATTACATATAGATCTGACATACATAATTTATATAACTTTTTTATATTAATTTTATATCTAATATATATTTGAAATATATGAACAATATTTTTCGTATATTTATAATATATGTGAAATATATAATATATATCTTGATTAAAAAATAGGGCCCTAATCTATGACCACTAACATCGATCTCGATTATCATAAAAAATATGATAGGCATAAATAATGCGATTAATACATGTACAATTTGTGTATGTATGTGTATGACCTGGAAAATTTGGTTTTTGAGGAACGATGTGAATCTGGGGGGGACCGGGAATCGAACCCGCGACCTTTCGATTGCCAGTCGAGCGCTCATCCGACTGAGCTACGTCAGGCGACTTGCGATACTAGATTCGAATCGTGCATTTATTCATTGTACAGAATTACAATTTTTATGTAAAAAAAATTGAATAAAGTGAAAAACGTACTTGAATTGTAATTCGCAATGTTAATTATTATAATTTACAAAGCAAATATGTAAGAGAAGTTAAATTATTTATTTTAACATCATTGAAATCAACTATTATAAAAAAGATCAGAATTACGGGAAAAAAATCGAATTTTTTTTTTAACAAGAAGTTATTTGAATCTCATCTTCGGTAAAATCTAAAAAATTTTGTTCTTTTACGTAGAATATTATAAGTTTTTTTGAACAAATTGGAATGGGTCCCATCGCAAAAAAATCCAATTTTTTAGCTTAAAATAGGAAAAAAACGTTTTAAAAAAATCTTCTCAGGTTTCGATATTTTGTTCAAAAAGTACATTGAAAAAAAATGACCTCCTAATAAATTAGAATATTTTGGCTGTTGTAAAAGTTATGATCACTTTAGAAATATGGTTTGAAAAATCAATAATTCGGTATGGTTTAAGATAAAGAGCTAAAAATTTACATGGATAATTCTATTTGCATGTATAATACCATATTAAAATATTTAAAAAATCGTAGGGGGTCATCGACGAAACGTCGTTGAATTGATAGGGACATGTAATTTTATTATATAAAGTAATAAATTTATATAATAAAAATATACATTCCATATTTTTATATAGATTGTGCATGAATATATCATATGTTCTTTTTATATTCCAAGCTATATAAATATGTATCCATATTATATTTTTCATGTACTACAAATGTATTACAGATATATGGGAAATGTAATATAGATATATAATTTATTTAAACATTTATATATATATATTATATTTTTCATGTACTACAGATGTATTACAGATATATGTGAAATGTAATATAGATATATAATTTAACATAGAAAAATATAAAAGCAATGTATTTAATATGCATAAGCTTATAAGTGAGATGCATTCCATATATATGAAATATATATTATTTATACTTGTCTCATGTATGACGAATATACAAATTTTTGCCGTTTTATATGACATGTATGAATTATATATCTGAGATATATGACGAATATACTTTTTTTCCGCGTGGGTATAAACCACCGATTTTTCACGCTCTTGGCCATTCGACAATTAACGGTAGTCCAGGGTGAACCTCAGCTCGAAACGCGATTGCGTTTAGCTTCGGAATTAATTGCGTCGTGTTACGATTTTTATTACATTATATTCCTTTCAAATCAGTCAACATATTTTGTCCGCGATTGCGTCTAGCTTCGGAATTGATTGCGTCACGAACAACGGGTTGTCTTTAGTCTTTAAAACTTTAATCTTTAATCAAGAAGTCTGCGAAGATTGTTACCGCGGCGATTTACAAACTTAATTGTATTCTCAAAGAAATTGTATCTTTGTACGAAACTTGAAAACATCTGACGTACCATCGTCGAATTAATAAACAAGTGTCAATCAAAATCGAGTACCGACCATTAATCAACGACCAACCTCGCCAAACGAATATCCCGTGTCGATTCGAACCAGGTGTCAACCACCAACCAACAATCAACTTGGCAACGATCAAGGTATTTGAATTAAAACAATTATCACTCTGTGTATAATTCAATCGACTCACAGTGACTACGAAAGTCCCCTTTGGTAACATCCAACCTAAATAACCATTGCGATTGGAACTTAATATTATCCTCAGGATCTTATCGTGGAGCTATTTAAACAACCAGTCCGTAAAACAAGGTCTCCGGAGATCTCTCAGCGAACATTCTCACCCCCGATTATTTGTCGTTACAATAGTCGCGATAAAATAGTCAATAGAGTAAAGCGTCAGCCGCTCGACGCTTAGGCTCGATTTATCCTAACGTCTCTGGACGTTACAGCATTATCGTTCTCCAACTCTTACCATTTTATTCGCAAAAATACGAAAAACCGTTCGGAAAAGGCTCATGTTACGCCCTAGTGGGTAAAAAACTCGACTTATATTAACTTTAGGTGATCCCAAATACTATTTATTTTGATAAACCATGAATATTTTCGATTTGTATTACGATGTTGTAGAAAAAAAGAAGCATACGACAATTGGTAAGGTTCAATTACCGAAAATTGGTATGAAATATCCTATGCCTTACAATCCTGTGTGACTTTAAATGGAGAAAAATTACGTAGCATTGATCATTTTCACACATAGATAGCATATTTTGTTGAAATGAAGAAAGTCAGATTAAAGGCTGTGCAATTCGTTTAGATTGACCCGTATGAGAATGTGAATTTTTCCCAAATGGTAGCACCAATGAACCCTAAAATCTTGCAGTTGCAGATTTTTTTACAATTATTACACTTAGAATAAAACGTATCCTGAGAATGTGACCAAAACACGTGTATTTCAAATGGGGAAATCTACCCTCTTGGTAGGAGGGGTTGGAGTGTAGATAAAAATCTTAAAAAATTAGGATATTGTTTTTGAATTATTTGGAGTCGATTTGGGGGGCGTCCGATAAAAAATGCATCCACGCCCTAAATAAGGACTACCCTACTGCACATAGATTGAAATGCGTGGTGAAAAGATGCGTGGCGGATTAATAATCCGCGCAAAGAACTTGAATAAATATACCGAGCGGACCAAAAATGTCCCGCGTCGAATCGGAGAATCACTACGCCTTGCGTGTGCATCGCAAATTTCGATGGCTCCCCCTCTTACAAGGGAAAGGCTCGCGCCTCGGATCACCGATTTTGATGATCCTTCCCGAGAGTAAAGCACTTATCAATAGTAATCTACACTGTAAAGGATAAGAACCAACGCTCAATTGTTCTCGAAAAATTCCTAAACGAAAAAGAGATACACTGAGGCAGTAGTAGCTCAGCGGTGAGAGCCAGTGAGAGCGTGTAACTAGCTACGCTAGCGGCCCCATATTCTGACCTTTTGTCTTGCATGGAATTACTCTATGTACCGTACTACCGACAAAAAGTTTCCGGACAAAACTTCAAAAAGGGTCTGGAACGTTTTTTTATGCCATTTCGCCGGAAGTCAACGTAAACTAATTTAACAAACCGCATTTTAAAGGGGAAGAGTTCGGCTCCATTCTCTGATTTTTAAATTATCTTTACAATTTGTTTCTAGATTTAAACTCTATTTTGAAATCAACGGTTGTTCGCCTTTTTCCCCCTCTATTCAGGTGCACACATCTTTTAGAGGAAATTTTTTTATACATTTTTACCATTGGATTCATAAAGGGGAAAGTATGACCTTCAATTTCCCTTTTTTTAAACTTTGAGCCATTTGTTGTTCCAAAGTTATTCTGTTTTTTGTGAAAAAAGAGGAAATTAAAAAAATCCCGTATAACATGAAAACAGAGAGGATTCATGAAAAACTTCAAGATAGCAAAAAGTTGAGTCTATTTTCGATGAGTTCAGAGGAATTTTTTCAGATTTTTTTTCCAAATTTTTTTATTTTCATTTTTTGGGTCGGAGCTCAGATCACTCAATTACCATAACCATTTTGAACACGTTGGAATTTTTCCACATTTTTTTCCCAGATTTTTTTCTCCTATTTTCGGTCGGAAAAAAAATGTTAGAAAAAAAATCTGAAAAAATTCCTCTGAACTCAACGAAAACAGCTAGATTCAACTTTTTGCTATCTTGAAGTTTTTCATGATTCGTCTTTGTTTTCGTGTTATACAGGATTTTTCAAATTTCCTCTTTTGTCACAAAAAACAGAATAACTTTGGAAAAAAATATCGCTCTAAGTTTAAAAAAAAAAGGAAAATTAAAACTCCAACTTTTACCTTTATGAATCCAATTGTAAAAAAGTATTTAAAAAATTGCTCTAGAAGATGGATGCACCTGAAGAGAGGGAAATTTTTCTCCCTCTCTTCCGGCAAAAAACAGCTATTTGCAAAATAGAATCCAAATCCAAAAACAAATTGTAAAAAAAATGTTAAAAAAAGGCAATAAAGCCGATTTTTTCCCCTTCAAAATGCCGTTTGTTAAATTAGTTTACATTGACTTCCGGCGAAATGGCATAAAAACACATTCCAGACCGTTTTTGAAGTTTCGTCCAGAAACTTCTCACCGGTAGTGTGTATATAATATGGTACAATAAACCACACGAAACCTCATTGGGCTTTTAGGTGACGGTGGTAGAGACAATCCGTTCGTTCTATGCCGGTTTACCACTTTCATACAAAATACAAAAGTGTTTACACACAGCCGTATGTAAATGGAATATATCCTTGTATGAATTGTGCGATTGTGTCGACCAATAGTTATGTATATATGGGACATTCCATACCAATTTGACCTGGGTCTGACCCTCGACCCCTCCAATCTGGTTCCCGATTTTTCCTACAATTACTCTCACTCTATCAAACAATTACAATTTTTTCAGATTTTTCGAAATAAATTTGAGCGGGTAATGAATTTTTGATTTTTTTTTTGAACACCTCGATGGCCGTAATCGTTCATTCATAATGTCTGGGCTTTTGCTTCAACCCGTTTTTTAGCCTTTTGAGCAAAAAAAAATGAAAAAAATAAGAAACAGAGGTCAATTTCGTATTATGCATACGAAATTTCGAGCAACAGTAAATTAACCTCTGCTTTTTATTTTTTTCATTTTTTTTTTTGCTCAAAAAGCTTAAAAAACGGGTTGAAGCAAAAGCCCAGACATTATGAATTTTACACAAACATTTTTTATATCTGACACTGTATTTTTGGGAATTTTTTTAGATTTTACGATTACAGCCATCGAGGTGTTGAAAAAAAAAAATTCATGACGCGCTCAAATTTATTTTGAAAAATCTGAAAAAAATCGTAATTGCTTGATAGAGTATGAGTAATTATAGGAAAAATCAGGAACCAGATCTGAGGGCCCGAAGGTCAGACCCAGCTCGAATTGGTATGGAATGCCCTATATATAGATGGGAGCAATCACAGGGATCACGAATTTTCCTACCTATTGGGGGTTGCCTGAGTATTATAGCGCACATTGTACGTGATATACAGATACCTCGCATTCCCTCTCTCGTGGATTCTGCATGCTCACAAAACGACCCTTGGCCCTCGCCAACAACTCGTCCAAGTTTACATACAAATGCTCGATTTTCGTGGTCGAACATGGGAAGCCACGACCAATGTACCATACACATTGTATATGGAGACAAAAACGCTACCCCTGGTTTGACCCATCAAAATAATCAACCCCTTTCTTGCCAATTAACCAAAATGTATACGTTACACTATCTACAGCTTATCTGTCGACAATCACGTCAAATTTTCTTCCTCGATAAAGCCGGAAACTATTTTTTTAATTATTCACAAATAAACTCAAGTTCAATATCAAAACTGATCATAGTTCTTCTTGTGGAATGGAGAATGAGATAAAATATGAGAATCAATTGAAAGTATAATTTTTGCTTAACAATTGTATGCAAATGATTTTTCGTGCAATCAATTTAAAAAACTCTTCACTGTTTATTTCATATGCCGACATATCACCTTTCAGTGCACATTATCGAGACACCCTTTTATCCTAATTTTTCTCAGCAGGTATAAAGGTGATTGCGGTCTCGGGCAAAGCCTCAACCCCAAAAAAAACATATTTTCGTCACCATTTAGGGTCCATATTCGGCAAACTCGGCGTAGATGGCGCCAATGTTCTTGGATCTTTTGCCCGCGCAAAATCAAATTCCATTTTTAATTTACCATTTAAAATAACCATTTTATTGGCAATG
Source organism: Alloplasta piceator (assembly GCA_946863875.1). Lineage (NCBI taxonomy): Eukaryota > Metazoa > Arthropoda > Insecta > Hymenoptera > Ichneumonidae > Alloplasta > Alloplasta piceator. The sequence continues at coordinate 23,188,236 of OX333071.1, read as the reverse complement.
ACGTACGCAACTCTTTGTCATTTTTAATTCATTTGTTTTTCCAAATAATATTTATTGGACATGAGCACGGATACAACGCACATGAGAGGTTGCAACAAAGTAAGGTTATGTTGGCCGGCTATACTCATGATACTGACAGTCGGTAAATATGGATAACTAATATATCTACGCTTATATTTGTGCAACAATAAAAATATGTTTATGTTGTCTATAATTTGACAATGCGTAAATTGTCGATTAAGAAGAGAAACGAGTGAATTGATGATAAATTCATTAACGTATATGTTGTCTAATTATTAAAAGTCAATTTGAGAATTAAATCTTCCCGCTTCTGTGGAACCAGTAGCGGTGCTGCCCTCAACTACGCAAGGTCCCAGTAAAGACCCTATTTGCCACCGTTACATGCATTACGCCAAAAGCACAACCCCGAACGCCATTATCTATATTTATATACGTCCTATTCGTGACAACGAAGAACTCACTACAGTCTCGGTGCCTCGCTTCCATTATATCGAAATATACGAGACAGAAAAAAAACATTACTATCGCGTTGTGCGAAAGGGTTGGAAATTCCAGTGAGCAAGAGTGATAACTTGGAGTCGTTAGAGTTAAAAAAAAACTGGCAACAAAAAAAGAGGAAGAGCGAGAGGTTCTCGTGCGTTGGGAGACGAGTTCGGTAAATCCACTTCCTATGCTAATTGTCGTCAATTAGCATACCAAGTACGTTATGTGGATACATAAAGGGGGGAAATTCGTGGTGCAGTTGACGGCGACGTCCGTTTCCTCGTAAATTCGTCGATATTTCGTTCCTGAATTGCCGAATAGCGGGTCCTTCGTTACAGTGTCACATATGTACGAACCTTTCTTCACCGATCGAGCCACTTTTTGTTATCAACCATGCTAAATTCTGCCAAATGTTACGATCACTCGCTGTCAGATGAGAGTTTTTACCCAGAATTATTTCAGATTTTTTGAACTCATCGAGCATGATTGACGTGAATTTAAAAAAATAAAACCTTTCTCGATACTGGAATGAAAATAAAATAATTTACAAAACGGTAGTTCAACTGCAAATATCGATGTTAAAATAAATTTTACCATAATAATAAAATTTACCAAAAAATTCAAGGATATCCCAACGAAAATGCAACCGGATTTTCGCAGACAACTTTATGCGTACGTGTGCACCCAGAAAAAAGATCTAGTACATTTAAATAAATCCTAGTCAAGCCAAATAAATTTTTTTAGTTGTAGGCCGGCCTAATACAACGCTATTCATGTCAACGAAATTTTTTTTTTTTTAATGACTTACTAGGAAAATATATTGCGATCTAATACATTTTTATTTAATATTAATAAATATTATTTCAAACTGAACAAATATGTATTAAAATAAATTTTTTTTTTAAATATTTACACAATATATATTTTTAAACATTTCAATCTTTGAATGTATAGCTAGTAATTAGCTACACATATGAAGTCTACAATTTCGTAAAGCTTCATCTTTTCTTTAACAGAATGGAAAAGAAAAAGACCCTTTTTTATGGGAATCCTTTTCGGGGATTCGACCATTTTGCGTTTTGCCGCAATGTTCAATGTATTAAATATTCATATGCAAAAATAAGGATATCAAACATAGACGAGCTTGGAAAGGATATAGGAATAGGCGTCGAGAGGCAGGTTCGCTTGTGCGAGAGGTAGCCACCTGGCGGATTTTTGGGGTACCGACAAATCTGCAGATATGATCGGATGAGATTACGGGTGAATAGGTATTTAATAACAACGAATAGAATTTTTCTTCAACGCCTGTTTTTCGATGACAAGGAATTCAAATAAATAAATATAGTGGAAGTAAATATCGCCCAAAATTTGATGAAAAGAAAATTTTCTTTAAAGTAACTAAAAAATAATCAAATAAACGATTATAGTACCTACGACTAGATCTTTTTTCTGGGTGTGGGTAATATGTACATCCAACTGTACTCATGTATACGTATGTATCTACGACTCAAAATCATAAGGGCGTATCGGCCGCGGATTGGGATAAATGTTCAAGCCTTAAGATATTAAGGTTTGATATTTCCATGAACTGAGCTATATTGTTTATGGAAATATTGCGAGCCACCTAACAAAAGAACACGACGAACATCACTTTTCACATTGAACTGTCCGAGTTACGCCTTCAAGAGGACACATGTGAGATATATATCGCGAAAGGGTAGTTTGTGACCCTTCGCATCTACGAAGCTTCGGACGGTCGCGCCCTATTAACATAAAAGGGAAGAGTCAATATCGTAAACAATCTCTTGGTTTGCAACAATGCCAACGAAAACGCATCAACGCGTCCGGGTGTGTATTACATGGAAAACCGGAGACGAGAATGTACATGAAACTCGATGAGAGAGATCTATATGGCTCGACGATAAATTCGTTGATATACGGCGAGGTGTTTCGAAGGGATGCATAGGGGGGAAGGAAATGGCAAAAGCAAGAGAGAAACGGATATTAGCGTCAGGTCGGTTGTTATTTATTAATTGAAAAGTTGAAAACGAGAATGGTCTATAAATATCTAAAATAACTTAACGCAACAAAAATTGATTTAAGGGGTAAAGTCAGAGGTGTGAAAAAAGCATTTTTTATAATTATTTTTTAATAATGATTACAAAGAGTTTTTATGTCATGTTTGAATTTGACTTCCACAAAATTAAAAAAAAAATTATTCATAAAGATATCGCCATTTTTGTCGGACCCCTTTCCGCAAATGGCAGCTCGTGGTGACAATCAGAACATCTGGCTGGATCGTCTAAAATCAATGAATGAAATAAAAATCATTAGTTTAATAATAAATCTAGTCTTCAATCGAAGATTTTGTTCAATTAACAAAATGGCGGCTTTTGACAGTTTACTCCCGGATTTTCGACCAAAAAAATTTAAAAAGCAAAAGTTTATTGTTAAAAAAAAATTAAATTTTGAACAAAAATGAAAATTCTTCGATTAAGGACGAGTTTTTAATGTTATTAATAAGCTGTAAAAATTTCACCAAAATCCATCGAGTGGTTTTTGAATTATAGTTAATTATAGTTGAGTATAGTTGGTTTTTGAATATAGTCACCAACTTGAAAAACATAGTTTTGAGAAAAACGCGTTTAAAGTTTTTTCATGTAGATACGGTATTATATTTTCGTTAAATTTCGAGCTCGATGGATGAAGTTAAATTTCTCATTTGTCTTTTGATCCGCTGAATCCGAATATCACAATTTTTTCCAAAAACTCGAGCATTCAATTGTTTATAGCCAATTGTTTAAACAATTTTTTTTCTAATTTAGTTTTTCGGGATTAATTTTTTTTACATATTTTGGGCAATTTTAAAACGAAATATTCTTTACTAAAACTTTACTAAAGTTTATAGTTTTTGATTTATAAATTTTTGAAAATTTCTGATAGCGTTTTCCAATTTTACACTTGATTTATGTATAGAAATACTAATTAAACAATTAATTACATCGAATCATCAATTCCTGGGCCATACAATATAATAAATAGGCGAGTCGAAAATGGATGCTTTGAGCTGCCGTCCGCTAACTGCCATGGGGGTCTGGGACCCCTTCAGTAATTGTAAATAGGATATTTCGAAAACTATTGATCGGATTGACTTGAAATTTTCAGAGTATATTTTCGAGACTCATACTTCAAGAAAATGCAAAAAAAAATCAATTTTTTGAAAATTTGGACTGCACCACACCCCTTAAAGCATTGTAAACCTCAGCATCGACAAATTAATTCAGATATAAAAAGCAAACCTCAATGATTATCCTGCACGGATTTAAAAAATCTGTTCGTGTTATCGATATTGTCAACTGTATATCACATCAGCAGTATAAACAAGATAATGTAATAATAATAATTTGTACACAATTATGAATATTTTTTGTACGAAAAATCATAAAAGATGATATTGTAATTGAGTTCATAAAATAAAAGTAAATTAAATACTATGTGGTCCAAAAATTGCTTAACATTTTTTCGTTCGTGTAATTTGCTGCAGGGTTCGGTTGAGAATTATAAGCCTCGTTGGGAACGAGTCTCGATCTCTCTCGATCTTTCGCGTAAGACCAGAACGATGAGTTTTTTTTATCTTGCCGCATACAAAAATATTAACATAAGCATACAAATATGCAATAGTCAATAACATAAAGAATCAACGAGAATGAAGGGAGCAAGAGAAAGAAACATTTTGATAGAACGTTCCGGGGATAACAATAAGAGTGACGATAAATTTGTCGATACCGAAAAACATACTGTAAAATGACTGCGTAATGTAAGTTACATGGACGAGCTCAATGGTGTCACGTAAATTTGTCGATGCGATGTCACAATATGTCTTTTCACTCTGTTCTGCATATAAATCTTTCTTTCTTCATCACTACTTTCTTTCTTCTTCCTTCCAACCTTTCCCTTCCTTTTGGAAGTTTTGTTCCTTCTCATTTCATTGTCCTGCACGATATAAATAATCGTCGATAACAATAGACGCTCCCAACCCCTTTTTTCTCCCTATTTTTATCCCTCTTCCTCTGTACATTTCTAATGCCTGTCTATATTGTGGCTACGAGCACTCTCGTTCGCGACCCGAAAAGCATTTTCGAGGCACTTAATTTTGCCAATTTGAACAATATTTTGCATCGGTAGGTCACTCTATTGTGTGAGATTTTTAGAGGTTTTGAGGATCAGGTAGAGAATTGATTAGGAATCGCGATAAGGGTGTTGAAAACGAAAAACGAAATATGGTGCAGTCTGCGGATGCCGCAAATCTGGTTCGAAATGTTCGATCGTTTGTCTACATTGCGGTGGTGAAACGTGCGAGAACATGGTGCAAATTCTCGATATTATAGGGGAAGCGTTAATGTTTAAGGGCGGGGTATAGTATACAATTTTTTTTTAATTTTTTAATTGTTAAAATTTCAAGTCGATCGGAGTAAAATTGACGAAGTTATGAGTATTTGAGCGTCTATTGCTCCATGCCGGGTTTTATACCTGGGCGGCAGCCGCGCGGCGCGCTATTTTGATGGAAGCCTTTTGCTCTACGGACCTGGCATCGACGACTTTGAGTGAGTATAAGAAAATTATCGAGGTTTATTTTGAATTTCTAAAAATTCAAAGATAATTGAAAAATCTGAAAAAATTCATACGTATTCAGAAAAATGAACGAATCACGAAAAAAAATTGGGTTGCGGGGAAATTTGTTGACTAATTTTTTTTTTCATCATTTTGTTAATAACATTTTGGTTTTATTATTATGCAAAATTAATCTTTTGAGTACCTTTAATATGCATGAATTTTCTCAGATTTTTATGCAATGGAGAAGTGTTCTCAAACTTATGTGCAATGAGCGCTAAGCGACCAAACTCTTCTGCGTTTTTCAAACAGTTTCTCTGAGACTTGTCATATTTGAAGTCCGTGAACACGATAATTCAAAATTTACTGGACCAATCGCTTTGAAATTTTGCACAGTATTTCTTCACATAATTCACCAGGTATTTTTGTTTTTTTTTTTAATAATTACTAATTTTTCAACAACAAATTAGCCGATTTTTTTTAGCGAAAATCGGGTTTTTGGCTCCCAAGTGCTACGAAAAATCGAAAAATCGAAAAAAAAATCCTCCCGTCATTACCTCGAGAATCATCTCCCTTAACAAATGCATTTTGATTTTTTTGTTTCAGATGATTCTGTTGCGATTTATGGTGCACACCGCGAGCCAACTTTTTTTCGAGGTGCCTCCGGGGTTCAATTTTCACTCGCTCAATTTTGAATATTTTGCAATGCAAATTTAGGAGAATGTTGTTCAAATGTTACTTTATTATATGTAAATTTTTCAATAAACGAACACTATCCGTTACGCAAAAAAAAAACCTTAAAAACATGCCTTTTTCGCCGAATTAACTTTACCCCGCCCTTAATGAATCTCCTTCATTGCTGCCGTTTGATTCATTTCGTGCACATGAAGATGTGGAAATGTCAATTTAAAAAAGATACGAATAGTTCTGATCGCAGTCGATAACAAATACAGCAATCGCAATCTACAAACATTTCTCAAAAATTTGTACTTCAAATATCCTTATAACAACAAAAACATTTCTTAAAATCGTAAACGTTTCGAATTTTTTTTTTACTCTTGTTACGTCCTGGCCATTTTTCCCTGCAATATGAGCAACAATTCTCACATTTTATTGCATCGAATATTTGACAATCAAAATTATCAAAATATCCAAAAGCAAAACCTATTAAACACGCCCGAACAGAAATCGTCCTCGAATTTCCGCTAACTAATTTCCTTCATTCATTTATAAATTATTCCGAGAGAATTCCAAAACTGTCAGCATCGTACAGTGCTCCCTCTCTATGATATCAAGGTAGGGGCCAAGAAGACTAGAATCCAGGAGACCGAACTCCTATCAAAAAGTGAGTTTGAAACTTTATTCGGGCCTGGTGACTACCTGTGTAGATTACTATAGGCATTTTACCTATCTCACTAAGCTGAGTCGAGTTTCCAGTCCATGTATGGAATGTACCGGCAAAGTATTGATTTATAGCTTGTCTCAGAACTGGCAATAATGCCTGGCCCAAAACTGGGTACTTGTTCTGAGCCAACACTTGTAAACAATGGAAAGCCGATTCACGGCAACATAAGTTGGACCGGTGTTAACAAACCGAGATTGTCCCAATATTGATTTTGACTTGTATCAGTACTGGCTCAGGACAGTTTGCGGGTATTAGCAGCTACAGTACTGAGCCAAGACTAAGCCAATTATCCGGTCTATGTATGGGCATGTACTGGCAAAGTATTGATTTAGGGTTTGTCTCAGGACTAGCGATAATATCTGGCCCAAAACTGGACACTTCTTCTGAGCCAATACCCATAAAAAATGTCGGGCCGATTCATGGCACCATAACGTGGACAGGTGTTAACAAACCAAAGTTGTCCCAGCATTTATTTTGACTTGGGCAAGGGTTGGCCCTCGGTAGTCTGCCAGTATTGGCAATTCTGGCATTAGTACAGTGCCAATGCCAACCCTGTCCGCGAAACCTACATGGGACGTTACGTTTTGCACCGTTTTTAAATTACATCCTCTTACAAAGGTGCGTTCCGGTCCTGATAAATTCTTGATATTTTTATAAATACCCAAACACACAGAGCACACAGTGAATTTACGTGACGCTTTACGGTGAATAGCGTCACACTACGCGACACTCGAAAAAGCTGAATTTGTAGCCTTATTCTCAGCGAGAAAGCTTACAACGGAAATTTAAAAACCTGGAACTCTGCAACCCGTACGAGTTGGAATTTTCTTTAACGTGAAGCACACCGTCAATTTATACGCAAATTTTGTGGAAATGTAAGTTCTTATAAAAAAAATATAAAATTATTGGACAATGAATTTTTACTCATGGAACGAAATATTGAGAGGTATGTAAATTGTCTAATTTGACTCATAACATTTTTGTGGTGCACAGATTGCTGGAATCAGAAGAGGCTATATCGATTCAACCATGGTGGGTTACTGCAAAAAATTGAATCCAGCAGATGTATCATCGAAACCTGGTTGCAAAATACACAGTGACCGTGAAGAGTTATGCAAAAGCTGCATATACAATTTTCTACAGCAACATTTGCACGACATAGAATTGCCAAGTTCATTTTGGTGCACCGCTATGAAACTTGATCACTACATAGTATTTGCCAAAGTTAAGGAAGCGAGCCCTCCTTCCTACATCGTGAATGTAGTCATCGAACCAGACATGGCGATGAAAGTATATTCGAAGGGAAAGCATGTGGACTGGATACAATGTGAGCCAATGTCGATGAGCGATGTCAGGGAAATTCTTGGAGTACTGGATGGAATCAATGTATTCGAATGACTCTGCAAGGCTCATTTTTCGATCCAAAGCTATTTTTCTACCCAAACAAACCCAAATGATTTATTTGGGTTTGCAGCAAGCATTCTCCGAAAGGTTGGAGAATTACAATAATCAGGCCACATGCTCGACTAACAGAGGCATGTGGTAAGAAATTGATTTCTGTGTGAATTTTTGAATGCGCAGTTGTTTAATTATTGAATAATTATAGAAAATTAGTATGACAAAATATGATAGACGAGGTGGAGGGGCATTTTAAGGCGTACAAAATTGTCCCTAGAATAAAATATTTGTTATAATTTTTTTTAAATAATAAACAAGAAATGAAACGAACAAGCAAGCCAAAGAATTGATGTCGATTTTTCTCTCTGGAACCGGATATTTTATTTTATTTTTGTCGTATATACGACAAAAATAGAAAAACACCGGTGAATAAACGAAATGAAAAAATTCTAGGAGACACGAGTGTAGGGTGAATACATTATCCATTTCTGTCAGGCAGAAGGCAGAAAGGGCAACGCCGATGACCCATGTCAAAGGTTGAAAACCACGATTTCACATATAATAAAAATATAAGATAAAATTTTTATAAGATAATAATGTTGCTCGTTTGTTTCATCTTGTTAACTTTTTAATTGACTTTACTAATTACTAATTAAATTTACATAACGAACCATTACATTATTTTAATAAGAAAAGAATTATAAGCATAAGCAATAAATAATAATTAATGGGGAAAATGACGATTCTATAAAGCGATAGTTATATGAAGATAATCGTTCCGCATTAATTCGTTACGAGGCAAATTTTGTGCAAGTCCAAACTGAAAACCAAAATGAATATTGCATTGGAACGGGATCGAGAACCACTGTTATAGAAATTAATGCATAGTAGTAAGCCCTGTCCCCCTCACCCTTGCATGAGATCGTGGAGGGATAAAGAATCAATGGAAAATCAATAGAGTGGGGATAGAAAAGGAGCAGGCTACGGTGCCTGTTGGACCATTGGAGATGAAACCGGAACTCTGACGCAATAGCCGAAAATATTCACCTTCTCTGTCCGAAGCATGGAAAGAATGCATTTTTCTCACTTTGCGGAACTCACCCCACTCCGTCTCTACCATCTCTAGCCCCCGAGGATGGGGCGGGGTCGAAGAGTCGACTAACCAACATTTCGAATGGCCGAAGTCCCGAATTTTACGATTACGAGCGTTAGAATAACGAAGCGCCGAAATCCCAATCGCCAGAAAAGATAAAGTCGAGAGAGCCGCCCCATGCGTAAGAGAGAGAGGAGGCGCATCTCTCTCTCTCTTACGCATGGGGCGGCTCTCTCCACTGTCGCTTTTCTAGCGTTCGGGATTTCGGCGCTTCGTTATTCGAACGCTCGTAATCGTAAAATTCGGGATTTCGGCCGTTCGAAATATTGGTTAGTCAACTCTTCAACCCCGCCCCCCGAGGATGAATCGCCGTTACTCGATCTTCGATATTTCTCAAGTTCGCCCGTAGTAAAAAACTCCATTGAATCGCCAATGGCAACCAATGGTCCTCATACGACTCCATTGGACAATGAATGGGGACCCATTGAGATTTCCGCATTTTTCAATGGCGTATAAGAACGACCATTGATCAGTGAATGGATATCCATTGAAAAGTCACCATTGCCCAATGACGTCCATTGGGCAGCAAATGCGGATGAACCGAATGATCACCATTACTCAATGATGCCCATTGGAAAGCAAATGCTGATGGACCGAGCCATCAGCATTGCCCAATGGTGTCCATTGGAAGGCAAATGCTGATGAACGAAATGATCAGCTTTACCCAATGATGTCCATTGGGAAATAAATGCGGATGCACTGAGTGATCAGCATTACCCAAAGATGTCCATTGGAAACCGGGTCGCGTTAGTTCTGAGACTTGGCGCGAGATGTCGCAGGACGGCAACCCGCTGAACTCCCATACGGATTATGCGAAGAGTATGCTTATCTAGACGAGTGTGAGCACGGAATATTAGCAGAAGTCGGTGTCCAAAAAATCCATGCAAGGAGTTCTTGCCGACTGATGCCCATGGGATAATCCCTATTCAGTTTGAAATGGGGAAGTCAATCCTCATTGGAAAATCCCTATTCGATTTCAAATGGGGAATTCAATGGCGAAAATGTCCTTGGGCAATTGGGCATTCATCTCCGTTGGTTATTTTGGCAATGGGGAATGAATGGGGATTTTTCAATGGCGACGAATGGAGTTTTTTACTACGGGCGGACTTGGAATATTTCCTACTTCCTTTTTTTAATTTGGGGACTTAATTTGGACATCGAATATTCCGTCATTTTTGGCAGAAAAAAATCAAATATCCATTTTTATCATTTTTCATAGAATTATAAAATTTTATTTCTCCTTCATACGTTATTTTTTACTTCCATTATTATTCGTCTTAAGAGTTTTTGTAATCACGAGTTTTAATGATTTTATCATTATTGTAATCTTTTGATTTTTAATCGATTTGTTAAAGATAAAATTGGAAGATCAACGGAACAAATCTGCGACTCACTTCAGTCATTCCATCGACCACACTTCGAATGTCCAAGAGGATCCACGAAGGCTTCGTCTTCTTCGACGAGTTATTAGTAAATACCAAACTCAGCGATCATTTTCTTTCCGGATTTTTGAACACACGAGGTAAGCAAAACAATAATCATTTTCGAATTTGGAGTTAAAATTCACCAATTAGAAACAGAACTACCCCTATCCATCTTTATTATAACCTCTTTGATCCGAATCAAAACAAAATTTCCGTGCCCAATCCCAAGTAATTTTCCGAAAGGTAAGACTTTAAAACTGCGCTTCGATATATGAGTCTGTGGCCAGGAGTGGTAAAAGGAAAGCTTCTTTCCCTGACTAGCGCGTCATAGATAAATGCGTATGACCTTTTCGTCAGAGAAAAACAAACGATCATCTAAAACCGCACTTTTTGACGTAACACATCGTATATATAGAATATCTTTTCGCTAAATGTGTTAAGTTGAAAAATCTTTAAAGACATCATGTGTTAATCCAAGAAATTGTTTTGCGATTCAATTATCATAAGGCGGTATATTATTTCACGCTGCCAATCATTTGAAATACACTTTCTTGGCCATCCTGAGCATTTTTCCGAAAGGTTAGGTTCGAAAAGGTCACAGGTCCAACAAAAAGCCATTATTCGGAGTGACAAGTTAATTAAGAGATTTTCTTTCCTTGACCGAGATGGAAAACTCGCCGGTTGAGACGTAATATTATCTTCACCCGATTCTTTCTTCGTATCAAAGAAACTCAAAAAACTATTCTCGAACAAGTCAAAGAAAGTCCTTCCTGTGAAACAATGTTTGTTCTCTTAAATTTATCTATTATTCCTTTTTTCGCATTTCACATATGAAATTTATTTTATATCAATCCTCTGGTGAGAAAAGTTGTATGATAAAATAACACTTCAGGTAAGTGCCGGTCATTTCTAAAGTACTCTTCGGAAACTGTATTTGATAGGAAAAAACAAAAACCACGTCTGTGTAAAGTCACATTTACAGCGCAACCACTTATTTCTCAATGAGAAATACATCTCGACCACAATAAATACTGCGGTAATATCAATACCAAACAACTAATCTACCGTATAACATCGCTGCCAAATAAAAACGTATTAATATCCAATCCAATCTCGCGGTTTCAATTTAGGAGAATTATTAGTTATAAGGCATTTGTTCCGGTAGACTTGTTATTTTGTAAGGAAATTAAGATTGTTTAGAAGAAAGGTGGGGACGAATCATAGTGGGGAAGCTGTATCCATTTGTTTTTGTGCCCTATAGGCTATCCGTCAATAATTTTTTTTTACTTGATACTAATTTACATTAGACGGAGCATTCATCAAGATTATAATGATATCTTATTTTAGTTTATTTTTAAGTGGTTAAATATTTTAATAATCAAAAAATTAAAAATCACGAATAACCGCGGCAACGTTGGGCCCTTTTGTCGCCCGTGTCCAGTAATGTAGGCTCGAAGCCCGTTCATTGCGAGCTAATGGATCGTCGTGCAAAAGTGACATAACCTCAAAAAAATACTCAGTGGTTCAATGATTTGATTGCGTTGCAATAATTACGGCATTATAGATAGTGAGCGAATTGAAGAGACAAGTAGTGAAAATCATGAATCTTCTAAAAATAATGAAGAAAAAAATCGTTTCATAAGGAAAAATAAACGTGTGACGCGTGCTATTTAATTTTCAAATTTCGCGCGTCATGATGTACTCTGCCTCTTCTTTCTAGCTCAAAACTCCGGCATTCTCTGACTATTTCGCTACTCATTCGGTGAGTTGAAAATGGAAAAATTCCAACCAACGAGCGCTAGGTAGACTACCCATAAGGCCGAAAAACTTCGGTTTTGTGGGTAGTCTACCGAGCGTTCGTGGGTTGAAAATTTTCCATTTCCAACCTACATCGGTAGATTACCCAAAACGTGGGTAGAGAAACAGTCAGTGTTGCCATATCGGTCAAACACTCACCCGCTCAGAGTTAATTTTGATGTTGTTTTTTATAAATTTGTTGCAATATCTTCAAGGAAATTCTCCAAATGCTAACAATTTTGGTATTGATCTACGTGGAATATTTCAGAGAGTACTCTGTTAGTTTTTCAACAAAACTTCACGGAAAAACGAGTAGGTTGGTGCAACCAACTTTTTATTGGTTGGGTATTACTTAGTCGTGGCAGTACTTACTTAGTACTTAGTTGAAGAAAAATGGTTGCCCCAATCAACTGATTACTTGACGTATATCTCACCAACACAGTTAGTTGGAACAACCATTTTATTCGTTGCCACAACCAACTCGTTTTTTCCTTGAATTCAATGGCACGATCAATTCTACAGCGAGTTTATTGAGATCGCGCATAGCTCTGTCCATTTGAAGCTATGTAATCGGTGCTCAAAAGTACCCAACTTTGAGAATTTTTTTTCCATAAATAAGCTTTAAAAACTGATTTGAAATTTGACAAAGACATAGTTCAAATGTTTACAGCATAAAGGGTGTAGCCGAATAAGAATGGTGAATCGGCCCCCAGCGAATTTTGTGTCGCCGATTTTTTCCAAAGTTCGTAACCTAAAAAAACAATTTTGTGAAAAATTACAGCTTTCTACATCGATGCCGAGGGGTCTTCCCGCTAAAAAAGTGTTTTTTTCGATTTTTGAATTCTGAATATTAAAAACATGTCAACGTTGATGGAAATTTTTTTTCTTTTTTTTAAATGCTAAATTCTATTTTTAATCATCGAATCTTTCTATAAAAACATTATTTTGTAGCCGAGAGATTTTTCTACTATTATGACAAAAATTGACATGATTTGACTTTTCATTCCCTACATTTAAAAAAAAAATTCCAAAATTAGACTTGCAACGCATTGAAAAAAAAATAAAAACGACCAAATTTCTCATTGTTCATTGGAAATCCATACAAAAATCATTCTTTAGATTCAATGAATGGGTGATCATGGCTGGAGTAGTTGTGAGACATAACAAACAAATGTAAACAATCCGATTTTATTGCTATTATTGCCGCTGAGTATTACAACTAGTCACATAAGCCGAAAGATTGTTACTCTCACAGAAAGGTTTTTTTCGTAAAATGATAATTTTAGTTTATTCACCCCTACTATCTATATTGCTACATATTAGTCTTCATCGCTATCCCTGTTGATCATGGCATTGACCTCTTCAACATCGAAGAGTTCCGTTTCCTATTTTCCAGCGATGAGCAACAATTAATTAAACCGAAAGAATGATTTATTTATTGATTTCCAATAAAAGATGAGAAATTTTGTTTTTTTAATTTATTTTTCAATGTGTTGCAGGTCGAATTTTGGGAATTTTTTTCTAAAGTAGGGAACAAGAGTAAAATCATGTCAATATTTGTCATAATAATAGAAAAATCGCTTCGCTACAAAATAACGTTTTAAAACGAAAATTCGATGATTAAAAATAAAGTTTAACATTTAAAAGAAAGAATTTTTTCCCCTCTTAACATTGACATGTTTGTAACTTTACAGAATTTTTTAAGATTTTTCGGTCTTCTCTTGGTATTGTTACGTCCCGCGACTTTCGGGATTTCTCATCGTCCACGGGTTTACCTATATCTGGTAATTCTCGAGGAAAAATGCGCATGAGAGGGAAACACGGTCGAGGCGAGGATCTATCCTTACGGTGGTCATATTCCCACCAATTCTCGAATTGCAGGCAATAGCGACAGCGTTGACGCCTCACGCATCAACGCATACCATCGAGGAGAATTTCGAGCGAAGTAATTATAATGCCGAAAGAAAAGATGGTATATCAAATATATTAAACATCCGCGGAGATACGGACTCCGAGAAAATAGCGATAGGGCCTCTGTCGGGCCAAGCGACGCGGGCATTAAAATCTTTGAAAGCGCGTGGCACACACACTAAATTCGAGATACTCACGCATACTAGCGTGTGTCCACACCGACGCCATCATGAATGATACGTCGAGTAATGATATTAATACGTACGATCAGTGGTTCTTCCCTTTCATTTTTGGTAACGAAATAATTTTGAAATACCGAAAGTCCGAAAAATAGGACAATAAAGTCAAGTCAAGTCTAAATTCAAGAATGGAAATTATTGCCTGGGTCAGGTCGGTCGAATTAGAAAATAGATTTATTTTTGTTTGGAAAAAAAAACACAAACATAAAAAGCGCAGAGGAAAAATTCCTCTTGAGAATATTGAATTTTGCTGCTTGAAAGTTTCAAGATGATTGGGTTTTGCGATGATTTATTGGGGTAGAAGAAAAAAAAAGGAAAGGAACATGCGGGAAAAAAAATGACGAAAGAAAAGAACACCACTGCGTCGTGAAAAGAGCACACGTGGCTCTTCAAGAATTAGTCACCCTGCGGGGAAAGAGAAAGGAAATCGCTTGGAGATAGAGAGCACTTCAGTGCAACCCGATATCTATTTATTTCCAACGTTTATAGTTGAGATTTTCAAGCAGAGGAACATATCGAATATATTAAACATCCGGGCGTAATTAAATTTATCAACCCTCAAAGAAAAATAAGTCCGCGCGAGAGAGAATTAGCGAGGCAGGCGTGAGTGTTTGTCCAAGGATCCGAGGAAATCTCCTTGCGCCCCGCGGACGACACGAGGCCCGCTGCCCCCTTGAATCGCGTCGTTCTCTCTCGCACAACAGGCTACTACAGAGGATACACGCCATATATGGGCACAAGTAATATTCAAAAGCATTTCTTTTTTGTATGAAAAGACAAATTAAAAATCTCAAGAGAAAATTCGCCTCAAAGAATACGTGCGAATTATTATTAACTATGAATGCATGTATGAATGATTTGTTCCAGGCTAATACGAAAATTTATTTCTTTCAAATGATAGAATTCACATAAAAATTTTATTAAAAATCATGAAATTCCAATAACACAGATTTTATTTCAAAATGATGATTTCAAGTAGAAAAATTCAAATAAAGGGTTTAATTAAAATGATAAAATTCTTATTTTGAATGATAAAATTCAAATAAGAATTTTTGTATCTTTTCTAATAATTTGTCAATTGAATCTTTGGACCCTTTAATCTTTATTGACAGAAGTAATTGAAATGTTAAAATATTCATTATAATAATTTTATCAGCGCATTTTTTTTCCCTCTCCATAGAAAATCAGTTCAATAAATATGAAAAATTTAAAATTTTGAGATTATAAAATCATCGAATTCTTTGGAAATTATAAAACAGTTTATTGAAAGAAATTATTGGAATCATCAAAATATAAAATAATTCATTTAGGTAAAAGTAAGATTTATTAATTTAAAGACTCTCCCTCTCTTGCAAGGAAACGATGGGAGGAGTCGAAGGGAAGAGAGGAAATGCCGAGCAGTAGAGCAAAGAAAGAGAAAGAAATATGAATTTGTCATAGGAAAGAGAGTGAGAGAGTCATAGCCGAAAATTAAGCCAATTGGAAGTATTGATGAGTGAGAGAGTCCGAGCGCGCGTGCGAGAGCGAAAGAGAAGAGAGGGATGGTCAGAGCCTCCGTGGCGGGGCCTAAATCGTAGCGAGAGCCCAAGCGAGGGCGGAAATAAGAGGGAAAGAGCATAGAAGAAAGTGACCCCTCGACTCCCTGTATAAGTGAAATTTACGCGAAAATTGGAATTTTTAATTGTGAAAAAGATTTTAAACTATGCAAATTATAAAAGTATGGATGTATGAGTGAACTTAGGAATAAATTTAAGTCTAATTATTGTCTAATTATTAAGGAAATTATTATTATTATAAATATTAATTAGTGAGGTGGAGGGGATGATCAGGGCGTGAACGTCTTCTGAGACAAGAGACAAATTGCCCCTTCCCCAAAGCTAAGCAGTCCGTATTATAAAAATGCGTGTCGCAGCGCACAATTGGTTTTTCAGACATCTTCGAACTTTGCGCGTAATCATACTTCACGACACACGTGTCAATTTCTCCGTTTTCATATCCGTTCGGAAAAAAAAGAGAAAAGAAAGGAATAAAATCAACTTGTGATACGATCAGTTGGTGTTAAAGTGATTTAATATCTGGCAACGATCATCCTGAGCATCAAGCCCTCGACCTGAAGCTTTGATTTTTGGTCGCATTCTCCGATTCAGCTCGAGAAATTTATTCCATTGGACGGATCAACAGTCCAAACACCGCTACCGCACGGAATTCTTGATCAACGATCCAGCTCGTCTGCCATTTCTCACCCCCCCCCCCCCCCCCCCGAAGAGAACACCAAGTAGTAAGAATAACGACCATTCACCTCGCATGAATTTTCTTTTCTATTTTATTATTCGAGAGAACATTCTCTAGACATTCCGCGGGGACGGCTTTTCGGTGGGTTGCCCAATCCACCCTCCGGATTCGCGGTATTTTAAAATTCTAATTTTTAATCAAAATCCGTTTAGGTTCATTTTCTTTTGTTATTGAATCCTCCCATCTCTTCCAATCTTTGCCATTTTTCAATAAAGGAGTAAAATTAAATTCCAATTTACATTTAAACTCCGATGGAATTGGTCAAATATCCACTGATTGAGAAGCGAGTTCGACCGAAGATAAACCGGAAAAAGTTGCGCAATCAGATAAAACAATGGAAACAGATCCTTCGCGAGAATTCAAATCTGGAAATTTCCGAGCACTGTCACCTCGAGTTTAAAGACGACACAAAACCCGTAAAACGTGCAGATATTATAATTACTGACTGCACTTCCGATACGGATTATCATTACGATCCCGTTTCCGGAAAGTTATTGTATTCCGGAGCCTCGCAACCAGCCGATATTGAAACTTTTACCCTCGATTAGTCCTAAATTTCCACCCCATTTCCTTCCATCGTTTGAATTACCTCCAAAAATCAATTTCGTTTTTTTTCCCTCTTTTCCCTTATCCTGATACATTCACAAACGCTGGGCCCCCGGCGAATCAGTTGTTGGTACAGGCTCCCATACCGGCCAATAGCTGATATCAAAAGGCCCCTAGTGTTACACGAAAAACAAACACAAACAAATTCGAAGGTTCTGACGGGTTAGATCGGCTGATCCAGGCAACCTTGCCAGTCAGTGACTAACCACGAAGGTGATTCCCTAGGATTACACATAGGCTCAGAGACCCGGATCGCACAGTCGTTGGTACAGGCTCCCATACCGGCCAGCGGCTGCTGACGTGAAACCTCTCAGAGCAACACTTACACCCGTCAATCCAAAAACCACCTTTAAACATCCCTTATTTATTTCCTTAAGGATAATTATCTGCAGGAAGATAATTTTCTACTTGCGGATGGTTTTGGTTGGCTGCAGAAAAATAATTTTCCGGTTCAAGTAGATTTTTAAATAAAAAAATCATTTTCCACTCCAAGTAAACTTTCAATGATTTATATTTTCCCACTTTTAATAATTCTAAATCAATATTTTCGGTCTCTTGTATTAGTTCTGAACGTTTGGAGAAAGTAAATCTTCATCGGTGATAGTTTCTTTTGTTGGATATTTCCAGAAAAATAATTCCTGCACGGAAAGTCGTTGCGCTACCGATCAGGAAAAAATCGCTTAACGATGAATCCTATCGTCGAATTACGAATCGCGACCCTGTTAATGATCTTTTGTTTACTCATCCTGGTTGCTTTAACGTGCTGGGTTTATTTTAAAAATCGACAACTCGTCATCCCCATTAAAATAGAATCGCGGATAAGATTCTCCCCGGCCGAAATGACTCGCCCCTTTCATCCTCCGGAAATCGACACAACCGTCTAAGCGAGATTTAATCTAAAAAGGTCGAAATTAATTATTTTTACCCGAATAAATAAACACATTCTCACGGCCATCCTGAGCAATTTTCCGCAAGGTTAGGCTCGAAAAGGCCACTTGTCCAGCAGAACGCTGCTATTTCGAAAAACGTGTAAAGGAAGGGTTTTATCTCTTCTTGACCGAGATGAAAAGCTAGCCGGCTGAGACGTAACAGTATTTAAAAAAAGCAAAAATTGAAAAAAAACACGTTTTTTTTAGGAGGAAGGTCCGTCGGCATTGATATAGAAAGCTGTAATTTTTCACAACATTGTTTTTTCAAGTTAGGAACTTTGGAAAAAATCGGCACCACAAAATTTGATGGGGGCGGATTCACCATTCTTATCCGGCTAAACCCTTTCTCATTTTGCATTGGAAATCCATAAATAAATCATGCTTTTGGTTGAATTAATTGGTGCTCATGGCTGAAAAATAGGAGACAGAACTCCTCGATGTTGAAGAGGTCAATGCCATGATCAGCAGGGATAGCGATGAAGACCAATGTGTAGCAATATAGATATATATCTCTATTGCTACTATTGCAATATATCTCTACATTGCTATTCACGCCTACTATCTAGTAGGGGTGAATAACCCAGAATTAGCAATAAAATCGTATTTTTTACATCTATTTATTATGTCTCATAACTACTCCAACCATGATCACCCATTAATTGAACCTTAAGAATGATTTAGGTATGGATTTCCAATGAAAAATGAGAAATGTTATCGTTTTTTTTTTTTTTTATGTGTTGCAGGTCGAATTTTGGGAATTTTTTTTTTTTGAAATGTAGGGAATGAAAAGTCGAATCATGTCCATTTTTGTCATAATAGTAGAAAAATCTTTTGGCTACAAAATAATGTTTTTAAAAGAAGATTTGATGATTAAGAATAGAATTTAGCATTTAAAAAAAAAAGAAAAAAAAATTTCATAAGCTTTGACATGTTTTTGAATTTTCAGAATTTTTTAAGATTTTTTGGTCGCCCCTTGGTATTTAAAATATGCAAAAATAAAAATAAACACTTTTTTTGCAGGAAAACCCCTCGGCATCGATGTAGAAAACTGTAATTTTGCACAAAATTGTTTTTTTAGGTTAGAAACTTTGGAAAAAATCGGCGACACAAAATTCGCTGGGGGCCGATTCACCATTCTTATCCGGCTACACCCTTTGACAAAGACATAGTTCAAATGTTTGACTATCTACGGCATAAATTTCAAAATTTTCTCATGAAAGGTAATTTGCTTCTAAACAACCTTAATACGCTTTTAGTTAGCAGAGATGTCATACGGTATACTTGTTATTTAGAAGTGATACGAGGCTCGTGTTTTATTGTAGTATAGGGATGTATTCCTGGTAGACAAATAAGTGGTAGAAATCTAAATGTGCCCGTGTGGACAACATGGAAAAGTTTTGTGACTTTTGAATTGGAAATTTTGCGGACAGATTGATCATCGCGTTGAAGGCAATAGGCTTGGGGTCACGATATAATGCGAAACAGAGTTGGCTAACCATCATCGATGAGAGAAAGGGACGGAGCAACGTATAATAATTCAGTTTATTACGTTAAGTCATAATATATAAATATCGAAGATTAATCGAAAAATAATGCGCTCGTTAAGGGATGATAAACCGTACACAGTCTGTACTATCCTCACTCATGCCGGGGTTATTATATTATAGAAAAAATAAAGGAGATAAGGGCTGAGTCACTGTCCATCAACGTTACTTCGTCGCTGCGACCCCCAACAATTCTCCCACGCTCTACGCAACGCACCCTTCTCATTGTCGTGGTCTGTCTAGCGACGTTGAGGTTCCTCAAACTCACTTAAGGCTCTCGGGGCAAAGTAAATGGCCCATCTTTGTGCTGAAAAAGATAACAAATTGACCCAAGAATAATTGGGATGCACAAAGAGATGATAGAAACTTTAAAATTTTCATTTCCATGATACAGAAAATGAAGTATAAAAATAATATTATTTTAGGATTATCGACCATTAAGAGGAGGCTAAATACCGACACTAACACCTCGAAATTGCCATCCAAACTTGCTCTTATACGAATGGATGGAATTGAATAAAATTTTAACAACATCATCAGAACAATGGCAGGAATGGAGCCTCACTAAAATTTTTTTGAAAAATCAAAAAAAAAATTATAGATCCGATTACCATCAGGAATCTGTAATTGAAAATCTTGAATTATAAGACTTTTTACTGTATTTCGTCTAAACTAAGAGTGAGGCTCCATGAAGAACGCCAAGACACAAATATCAAGACGTTTTCGACATTATTTTATGGAAAAGACACATCGTAAGTTTGGATGGCGCATAAGGAGATAAATATCGATAAATTGTAGTTTTATCGAAACACGAAATGGCGAAATCTAGTTTACAAACGTGCGAGGGAGGGCAGCACCATGGATTCTGCCGAGTAACCTAATATTTTTGGGGCTCCAATGAATTCGTTGGAGTTAGTTGTGACGCGTTTTAGCCCCTTAATTATCAATTAATTGTTAATTAACTTATCCTCCTCTGAATTTTCAAAATTTAATAAATTTTCATTTACGGTTTTGGGAGAAAGACTGGACGACGGTGATAAGTCGATAATGTAGGGATTGAACGAAAATGGTATTTAGCCTCCTCTTAAGTGTAATACAAGGAAAATCCATAGTTCACGTAGCTTCCCTTAACACAATTTTCGCCAAATTTGATCGCGAACAAACCTTCATAGCTATACAAGTTCTCTACAAAGTTTCTGTGAAATATATTGAAAATTCTGCAAGTCAGAGTGCTTGCACTATTTTTCAAAAAATTCAAAATTTCATAAAATTTTAATCCCTCTATGGATTTTTTCCAAATTTAATAGCGAACAACCTTGATAGCTATACAAGTTCTGTACAAAGTTTCAGTGAAATATATTGAAAATTGTGCAAATTAGAGCGCTTGCGCTATTTTTCAAAAAAATCAAAATTTCATAAAATTTTAATCCCTCAATAGATTTTTGCCAAATTTAATAGCGAATAACCTTAACAGCTATATTACCTCTGTGCAAAGTTTCAGTACAATATCTTGAAAATTGCACAAGTTAGAGCGTTTGGGCTATTTTTCAAAAAATTCAAAATTTCATAAAATTTTAATCCCTCGATGGATTTTCGCCAAATTCAATACCAAACAACCTTAATAGCTATACTAATTCTGTACAAAGTTTGAGTGCAATATCTTGAAAATTGCAGAGGCTAGAGCGTTTACGCCATTCTTGCGAAAACGAAAAAAGTCGATAAAATCTGAACACCCGTTATGATTAAAACAATTTTTTTTTCATAATGACGAGCAATTCGTGCTCGACAAGTGTGCCCAATTTTAGCTTGATATCTCGAAGCGTTTTCGAGTTATTAATCATTTACATCTGAAACTCAGGATACATACATACACACACACACACACACACACACATCCATCCAGACATTTTTTCTAAATATGATTTCTCGGTGTTTTAGGACATTTTGAACATATTGGCATAAAAATCACGAACAAAATTTTTTTCACGAAAACAAAGCTTCCTTCATGAGGAAGCAAAAGATTTTTCAAATGCAGATTTTTATTTTTATTCCGTTTGTCAATCATTATAAGACATATCTGTATTTATGCAATAATGGGAAAATGCCAGAAGGCCCAAGTTGAATCCTTCGACGATTAAAGATTCTCTACAGCAGAGGCTTTCGACTTGTACTTACTCTTGTGTATTTCCGGACGAATTTTACCCCCGCCTGGTTATATGTTCTCTCGCTTCGGGAATTTGGGATTATGCATGAGCATTTCCCCTTCCTCGTTTGAGAGGAGAGGAGACTGAAGGTACGGGACTATCACTTTCTGCCGGGATTTCGCGTTTCCCCGGCGATTAGGCAACCCTCCTGACGCGCAAGCATCGGGCACAAGCGTACAGGCTATATGAAGCATTCCTTGCCAATTCACTAGCATTTTTTATCGATCTCGCAGCACTTCTTAAAAAGAGATTGCCTTTAGACAACAAAGTTCCGTTTCTTTATTGTTTAAGATATTAAATTATCGAGAATCTTCAGAATAGTATACCGAAATTAAAGTCTCGATGTGCACTTCAAGCTATACACTTTCAGGAATCGCATGTTTGAACAACACCCCTTAATCCTTTGATTATCCGAAAAGTCATGCGTTACTTATTTTTAATTATAGCAATAAGCTCGGTAAATTTGGTGAGCCAACTGTTCGTTCAAGTATGAAGAGTCACTTTAAGCCCGAAAATATTGATTTGTCGTTTTCTGGTTTCCTTGAAACGCCATTCATTTTTTAAAATCCCTGTTGAAAAAGACCGATATGAACCGATAGAATTCTATAAATCCTCATGAATCTATAATGGAATTTTGTGTGCATTTGTCCCTGATGCTATTAGATTCTAACAGTTCTATCGGTCTTTTTCAACAGCGATTAATATCACCTCTAGTGGATAAACAGAAATTTAATATTTTTCAATCAATGCATTGCATAGTGCTGACAATACAAAATTTCTGCAGAAGCTGTAATCCAAGCAAAAAAATGAAACCTCGCTTAAAACTTTAAAAGCATCCTCTATGACATTCGTTAATTATTTTGAAGTATTGAATCTTAATATTTTTGTTTGACATTCTATATTTTTCAGAATGTTAGTTCTTGAAAAACGAGCATTTTCTGAACAGCTGGATAACAAAGTTTTTCAGTAATTCAAAGAAAGTCCCTAAAATTAGTCATACATAATGGTAAAGTTAAAATAATAAATTTCGTTATGGGCTAATAAAGTGGCTCTATTGATAACGAATTCTTCATATATAAATGCCATGCTAAAGGATATGCTTATAACCGTACCGCAACATATAACCCCTATATCAGTCGCTTGGAAGCAAAACGACGTAACTGACGCAATTGAGAACGAGAATTTATATGGCTGACGCCATTTCATTTGGTTGTATTCGATATGTCTGCAAAGAAGCACAAATCTTCCGGTAATGACAGATAGATGTCACGACCCCTTGGAATAAGCATCATGTATCCCAGAGAATTTTTGAGCCTGTGTGTACCCGTGTTTGCGAGACTGTAATGCCTCGAGAGTAACCGGAACATGCCAAAAAGGGGTCGCGAGACACTAAAATGCCTCGTCCAAGAGTTTCCGGTTGCTCGAATCTCTTCCGCACTGGAAAGTGAATCTTCAAGCTTGAAAACTCTACCCCGTACAACCTTTTATCAGAAAATTGATTTAAAACGAAAAATTATAGTAACGAAATTTCGCTCAAAATCAAATTTCCCTGAGAGTTCTCGTGCAGCCAACGAAATTTCAATCAGGCATCGAATTAATTCTAAACGAATTTCTATCTAGTCGGAAAGTTTTACTGTTATGCTCGCGAAATTGAAGAAAAGCTTTAGGAGCTCCGCGATCGAGCAAACAATATAATTTAATCGATAACAAACGTGAAAGCTTTCGTGAGGGAATTCAAGAAATTGTTTTGCAGTATATTTATCGGCCAAACGAAAGAATTTTTTCCTGTGCTTCATTGATTATCATCCAAAGCGAGCTTTGATTTTTTTTCTTTCTCAGTTTCAAATGAAGCTTGACCTAAAAAAGATTCGAATATAAAAAACGAATCGGTATTGGAGTGTAAAAAATAATGTAAATAAATAAAAACTTCTAATAATCCACGTTTTTAAAACTGATTAAAAAGTATAAAATAATTTCTCTAAGCTTCACGAAGAATAAAACCACATACAGTTTTATAACCTCTTTTATCATTTCCCGTGCGTGAATTTGATTGAGGCCCCGACTGGGCCCCGATCGGTTTTCCCTAACTTACTTCGGGCCCTTGACTGGAAGCCCAATAGGTCCTCTGAATGGACGGTCACGCTTTTTCGACAAGGGCCTTAGAAGGTTGCCAAATGAGGGCCTTTACAACCGCCTCACGTCTGCCATGTCGAATCCACGACAAGCCCATGGTCAAGCCCTATCAGGGCCCTAGTACATACGTTGTATCGCTATGCGTGTAGATTGTAAAATTGAATTATTTCAATAATAATAATAACAATATCATTAATATATATATATATATATATATATATAATATATTATTAATTATTAATTATTATTAATTATTAATTATTATTAATAATCATTATATATTACAATAATATATTATTAATAATTCTCCAAGAAAATTATTTACGAAAAAATAGTATCTAGCAGAGAATTTCTATGTAGAAATCCTGCGGGTATGACTTCCTGAGAGGCCTGACTCTGCGGTGTCGAATACAACCCGTGCCCCCACTTCGGCTATATAAGCATACCATTTGCATATTCCGTATGCGAGAGAGCGCACGCCGTATGCGACATCTCATGGCAAGTCTCGGAACTAACTCCCCGTGAAGCTCGATTAGGCCCTCAAAGGGTTGCTTTGTCAGGGCCATGTTTGAAATAATTAGGGCTCCGATATTTTCGCCCTATTTGGGCCCGATTTGGTTCTGTTGTATTTTTACCGACTTCTTTAAATATATGGGTTGCCCGATCGAAGCGTGACAAGGTCCTCAACGGGTTGCCTTAGGTCAGCCATATTGTAAGTAAGCCTGGCAACCTTGGCATTGCCCTGTCACGGCCTTACCTGGCGGTGTTATGGCAATTCATGACAGGGCGTCCAGATTTAAGCCCGACAAGGTCCTCAACGGGTTGCCTCAAGTCAGCCCTATTGTAAGCAAGCCTGGAAATATTGGCACTGCCATGTTGGGCCCCAACCTGGCGGTGTTATGGCAATTCATGATAGGGCATCCACGTTTAAGCCCGATAAGGTCCTCAACAGGTTGCCTTAGGCGAGCCATATTATAAATAAGCCTGGCAACCTTGGCATTGCCTTGTCGGGGCCCAACCTGGCGATGTAAGGGCAATTCCTGACAGGGCATCCACGTTCAAGCCCGACAACGTCCCGGCGTAAGTCAGGGCTTCCCGAGAATTTTCACGCACGGGTTATGATACATTTTTAATAGCTATTAAAATACTTGTAACCCTCTCTGAAAATTTCAGGATCTTTCAAGATCAGTACAAGGTATTATATTAAAAAAATTAAACCAAAAATAAAATATGGAACTTGGATTTTCACGATTTTTCAACATTCAAAATTCTCCAAATTCATCATTTTTCAAATTTTTTTTCCGCAATGTTTGTTTTTTTCGTAGCCCCAAGTATACTCTTTCAAACGAATTCAGAACGATTTTTCGTAACTATAAAAGTTTTTGAGATATTTAAAAAATAAACTTGAAAGATTCGAAAAATGGTGAAATTTTGAATTTTGCATAACTTTCGAAAAAAAAAAATATTTTTTTTCCTTTGGTAGAACTTCGTTTTACTGAAAACGAAAACTTCTGACCAAATTTCATCGAAATTGAAAAGGGTCGAATCCAACTCTTGGTCGATTTGGCATGGAATGACCCAATTACAATTACGATTTATTTTCCACATTTTCGTGCATTGTCATCCAATTCCTAGCTCATCGGAAAGTAAATTTAAAATCAAATACAAAATTCCACCCGAACAGACATAGACAAGAAAGCAAGTTCATAAAAACGTGGTAAAAAATACCGTGAAACTTGAAGCTCGAAGTTGCAATTGTTGAGAATTTTCGTTCGAAGAAATTCGAAGAGCACGTGAGAAAAAGCTCCTCGTCTCACGAACGCAAGCTCAAATTCCACGAAGATCGGATCTACCAAAAGGAACTTCGAGAGATTCTCTGAGCCAGATGAAACGCTGAAAGCGTGAGAATGTCAGTTCAAATTCTCGACGTACAAAAGCGAAAGCACGATTAAACAATATACGACAATGGGAATGAGAGAATTCTTGTGCTATCGAGTGAAAGTTTGAACCAACGGGACAGAGATAGTGAAGCTTCGTTGCGTGTTGGATATTCAAGAGAATATATGAAGTGGTCGTCGAACCGCAGGTGAAAATACGATATAACTGCAAGACGAAAAGCGTCGAATAGCAAAGCCCGAAAATCTCGAGGCTCGAAGAGGAAGAAAGCTCTTCGCGATGGAAAAGCTAAAAGCGTCATCTTCCATCATCGTTGTATTCGCTTTCCCATATATAAACTACCAGTATTTAATTAAACTCGTCGGCGTATACGCGCGAAGGTGAAATATCGTGAAGGAAGGAAGGTCTGAACATACGAGCTTTGTCTCGTCGCAAAATGTCGACTTAATCTCAAGAATAGCGTTCACAAAGCTCATCGCGAAAAGCCATCGAAACGAACCTCCTGAGATTTCTCATCAAACCCATACGATAATTAAATGTAAAATTATTTTCAAACATTTTGTGGGATGATAATAAAGTTATATTTTATCACCAATGAAAGATTTAATCAAGTTTGAATCGTTAAAAAATGGTCGAAGAGAAATGCACCGAATAAATTTCTCATTTTAGGAAAATAAAGTCACCTCTTTTATTTTTATAACAAGAAAACGTAAATCATGTCGGATTTTCGAGCGAGTAAGGAATAAAGTGAATTTGAAAAGGCTCGTTAAGGAGAAACAGTTTTGCGATATTATAAGGGACTATTAAAAATAAGCATTCGTATTTTTTTTTTACCCTCAACCGTGGACGATATCAATGCCAAGTACCAAAGCAGGCAAAGCATACGGCACCATCGACAGATTTTTATACCATTAATTTAAATCGTCTGCCAACTCGCACTTTTAATTACCAATAAAACGCCGGAGCGATCGCATGATGAGGAAAAAATTACTACTCAGCGCGGTTCACTCGACCGTTTCACCCCTATTTGCCGCTACAATCTCTCTCCAACCGCACATCTCGACCGTTCGAGATCGTATTTTTTTTTCATCATTAAATAATCATGCACAACGAACATTTTCACTGGGATGAATAAAAATAATAATAATTTACCGGTCATTGAATGTGCGCAATCGATTCTTAGAACTATGTATTTGGTATACATACGAAATATGCGGAAAATATGCATAGTGAACGAAGAGGAAAATAATGCAGTGTCAGTCTCGAAGCGGATACGAGCGAAAAAACATGTCGTTCGAGCGAAGTGGCATAGTATGAATATATATATACTAGTATATATGGGGCATTCCAAGTGAAATCGTGGGGTCATTTCCCTCGGGTCATCAGATTCTTGCATAATTTTTTTTCGCATTGATTTCACTTCAAAAACAGCCTAATTTTTTAAAAGATTTTTCCCGCCACTCCTTCAGGTGGCGCGACGATCATTTTTGCATAGAAAAGGAATAACTGATACAATTTTTAAAATTCTACAATTTTTTCCACAGATTCTGGGTCAAAAATAAGTAATATCTATCATGATTAGAAAGTGGGATGCGGGTGCCTCATATTTTTTTAAATTTTCTTTTTTTCAGTTACTAAAATAAGATTAAAAAAATTAATTCCTAATACCTTTTACATGAGTAAAAAAATAAAAATAAAACATGTCTTGGAAAAATTTGATATTTTGCTTATTTTTCAAAATAAATGAGAAAAATCTTCTTTTTAAAATAAAATGCTTCAATAAAAAGGGATAACTGAAAAAAAAAACAATTTTAAAAATTCTGCAATTTTTTCTACAGATTCTGGGTCATACATAAGTAATAGCTATCATGATTAGACGAATCTTACATGATTCAAAAAATAAAATAAAAATAAAACAAGTCTTGGCAAATTTTGACATTTTGCATATTTTTCAAAAATTTTCAAGACATGTTTCATTTATTTATTTTTTTTTACTCGTGAAAAATAGAAAATCATTGAAAAAAATATGAGGCACCCGCATCCCACTTTCTCATCATGATAGATATTACTTATTTTTGACCCAGAATCTGTGAAAAAATTGCAGAATTTTAAAAATGGTGCTTTTTTCAGTTATCCCTATTCTACACAAAAATGATTTTCGTGCCATCTGAAGGAGTGGCGAGAAAAATCTTTTAAAAAATTAGGCTGTCTTTGAAGTGGAATCAATGCGAAAAAAAGTTATGCAAGGATCTGATGACCCGAGAGAAATGACCCCACGATTTCACTTGGAATGCTCCATATATAGTAGTGTCAATGGCTTTGGGGTAGTGTTGGGTGAGCAATCGAATAAAGTGGAGGCGTCAATATGTGACGACAGTCGGATATGGCAAGAGGAAGAAGAGAAATCTGGCTTTCCCAGCAAAACATTTTCCGCCCCTTCCCCTTCCACCCTTATCCATTTTCTCAGCACTATATAACCAAGTTTCTCTAGTCTCGTTTCGACCTAATCGTGCGTCACATAATCGACGGATACACGGGCTTCAACGAATCTTCCGATTACCGAGATTATGTCCTCGATGAAAGATTTTTTCGCTCTTTGGTTTTGTTCGTGATGAAAAAATGCTATTTTTCTCTTTCTCTGTCAGAAGCATGGAAGTGGAAAAGAAGATATGTTTCTCCTCCACGGAATTTACCCCACTCTACCCAATCTTATCGAGCCCTAGACTATAATCCTGGGCCAGACAGCCCTTACGGATACTTAATTCTCCGATTTCTTATCACATCTAATAGCTGTCACTTGATTTTCGATATTTTTCAAGTTGGAACTTGGAATATTTTTCGTTTCCCCCCAGATAGACAAACGTGTTGTATAAAATCGCATGACGGCACAGTAACGCAATTCTGACGGCATAGCATGTCACAATTAAGTAGCTTTCTACGTCCGAATTAAGCAGCATATTGACGCCACGTGCCGTCAGATTTGCGTTATAACTATATATATCAAGATCTAACGCTAGAATGCAGCAAAATAACAGCACGCTGTGCTGTGTATTTGCGTTTTAATTGCAGCACGTCGTGGCTGCGTATTTGCGTCTTAAGAGGAGGCTAAATACCGACACTAACACCTCAAAATTGCCATCCAAACTTGCTCTTCTACAAATGGTTGGAATTGAATAAAATTTTAACAACATCATCAGAACAATAGCAGGAATGGAGCCTCACTAAAATTTTTTCGAAAAACAAAAAAAAATGTACAGATTCATTTACCACCAAGAAACCGTAATTGAAAAACTTAAATTATTAAACTTTTACTGCATGTCGGGTAAAACCAAGAGTGAGGCTCCATGAAGAACGCCATGATAAAAATATCGAGACGTTTTCAACATTATTTTATCAAAATGACACGCTGTAAGTTTGGATGGCGCATCAAGAGATAAATATCGATAAATTGTAGTTTTATTGAAGAACGAAATGGCGAAATGTAGTTCGCAGATGAGCGAGTGAGGGCAGCACCATGGATTCTGACGAGTAACCTATAATATTTAGGGGGCTCGAATGAGTTCGCTGGCATTAGCTGTAACGCATTTTAGCCTCTCAATTGACAATTAATTGTTAATTAATTTATCCCCCTCTTAATTGTCAAAATGTAATTAATTTTCATTCACGGTTGTCGGAGAAAGACTGGACGACGATGATACGTCGATAATGTAGGGATTGAATAAAAATGGTATTTAGCCTCCTCTTAATTGCAGCACGTCGTGCTGTTTATGTTGTAGTTCAGCTAGCCGTCACAACGTGTCGCACACCCCTCGCTATTGTTCTCACATGCGATGAAGCCACGCCAAGGGCATTTAAGTAAAGTCTGATTAATATCTAAATTCATCTTGATGCAATATATGACACGGCACGTTTGCGCCACGACATGCTGCGAAAACGCTGCTAATACGCAGCCCAACGTGATGCCAATATAACGTCAAAACAAGGTTTAAAGCACAATGAACTGTGAATATGCTGCAAATACGCTGCGAATACGCTGCAAATGTGCAGCACGCCGTGTTGCAAATATTCTGTAAATGTGCAGCACGCCGGGTTGCAAATATGCTGCAAATGAGCGGCACGCCGTGTTGCAAATATGCTACAAATGTGCAGCTGCATATTTGCAGCATTATTGCAACATTATTACGTAATGTCGTTAGAATGGAGCTTAATGCGGACGTAGAAAGCTGTTTACTAACGCCACGGCTTGCTCTTGAGTGGCGTGCTAAATGAGAGTGACGTGACGTGTAAAATGTCTATCTGGGCCATTTTTCAACTTTCGGACTTGAAATATATTCCAAACGAAGTCGATTATCCGGACCTAGAATTTTCGGTTGATTTCAGGAGAATTGTTCTTTTTCATAAATTTCCCCCAGAATTTATTCGACAATAAATTGAGATGGGAACAGTTTGTTATTTTAAAACTTAAAAAAATCGAGCAATGATTTTTTTGACGTTTCGTACAATTATCAAATTTTATTTCCAAGTTTATACATTTTCTTATCTACTTTGCCAATCTTTTTAAGAGTTTTTTTTTGTAATTGCAAGATCCGAACATCTTTCTTTTGTTCCTTTACGTTTTATAAAGTCATTGTAGTACTTCATCTTTTATCAACTTATTGGAAATCAATATTGCAAAATCAACAGAATAAATCTTCGATTGGATGTCAATTACTTCCATCGATCCCACCGACAAAGAAGATTCCACGAGGGCTTCGTTCTTTCCGACGGTGTGTTAATCATTATCGAATTCCATGGTCATTTTCTTGATTTTTCGACGCACCAGATAAACAAAACCTAATTATCACACCCTTATCATAAAATTCAGAGTTTAATTCGCCAATTCAAACAAATTTAACTAACTCTAGCCATTTTTCTAACGGCTCTTTGATTCGAATAGAAAAACAATTTTCGTGCCTAATACTAAGTAATTTTCCGCAAGGCTAGACTTTAAAACTGGACTGCGATATATGAGTCTGTGGTCAGAAGCGATAAAAGGAAAGCTTCTGTTCATGACCAGCACGTTACAGTAACTCATATATCCTTTCGTCAAAAAAAAAATAACCTTATCTTAAGTATCTTAAGTATTATTTCACTAAGAAAAACCTTGGACTTATAAAAAACACTATGAAACAAAATTGCTATCCGATTCCCTTCACAGAAAAAATGATTAAACGAAAACCAACAGAAATTCACACACAATCAAATAACAGCACCACTTTTGACTCCTCTAGATTAATAAACCTACCTTATACAGAAAGGATTCACCATAAACTATTTTGTCTTTTCCAACAATTCATTATAACATTATTAGTCACAAATAACAAACACAATATTCAATCCATCATGGGCTCCACCAAAGACAAAATAGACAATATGAAAAAATTCAACATAGTTTACAAAATTGATTGTGATGACTGCGGTTCAGTATACATAGTACAAACAAAAAGATACTTAAAAACCAGAATAAACGAACACAAAAGTAGTCTAAAACACATAAATACACAAAAGACAGCTCTTGCAAAACATGGAATAGAACTAAAACATCATTTTAAATTTGATGACGTTAAAATTTTATATAATGAAGAATGGCTTAAAAAACTATTGATTTTAGTTATGATTCAAATGGAAGGACATTCCAATGCTATAAATTTTAGAAACGACATCGACAAACTAAGTAACACCTATAATTCAATAATATAACTAAAACCATTCATTCATTGACTACATAAATCAAATCATTTCACTACTCGACAAATTGCCAATATTCATCTCACATCGAGATTCAATAAATAAATATATATATTTCTTGATACACTGAACATATAAAAATCAAAATTCACTAGATACAACTGAGAATACACATAAATTATAAATCACTTGACACGGCACTGCCTCAACGACACTACTATACCCCCCTCACTCTTCAAATATTTAGACGCAACTTAGTTTCTCGAACAATCTGAGATCATACAGTACATAATGTAAGAAATTAAAATTTATAATTTTCGACATGCATCTTGGAGGATATTAATAGCGCATTTTATTACTGGTAAATAACACACTTTTACTTTACACACAATAAATACTTGTCCACTAAACTAATATAAACATCATTACCCACAGATGGTAACGATCGCACAAAAACAATCGCTTATTCTGTTCAATGAAAAAATTATCGCATGAAATCGATAAAATGTATTTATTGATTTCGTTTCAATACAATAAATATATTGATTTTAATCAATAAATCACGAATAATCATCATCCAAAATGCATAAATAAGAAATTAGAAATTACCATCGAAATTCAGGTTAGTCATCATAATGACAGATAATATAACCTAAAATGATAAGTAATCCGTCGAAATCACTATCATCGAATAAATTTATAATGCACCTGATGCAAAATGGTTTTTCTAACAACATATTATACTATACATATTATACATTTGTATACTAGAGGAGACCGGGGACAATTGTAACAATTCCTATTTTGGCTTTTCCTGGGCCCGAAGTATAATGCTTCCATAAATGACACGTACACCCTTGCATAGAGCAGTTAATGGTCAACAAAATGGTTCTATGTTGAAGTCTGTAACTAGAATTGAAAAAAAAAGTATAGGCCTTTATAAAAAGTGTAAGAAATTGTTACAACCGTCCCCTACCCCGGGGCAGTTGTAACAATCGATGGGAACAGTTGTAACAGTTGATGGGACTAGTTGTAACATTAGATTTTAACACAAAATTATATCTTTGATTGTGACCAATATTATATAATATTATTACAACATCAAACATTATCACAGGGATATATATTATGGTTACAATGATTAAAATCTTAACACACGAAAATAGTCGTATCGAATTGATAATAAGAATGAAATAATAGAATAAAGTCTCAGACACACCAAACCTGTCAAAAAAACATGACATAACCCAAAGTTACGTGCCGTGGTTGCCCGTGTATAGATTTTCCATTTTTGATCTCTTCATACGCTTCTTCGTACGTTGACAGGTCGGTAAAGACTCGTTGTGTGATTCTTATGCGTTGCAAAAGAATTTCCACACATAGAAACTTAAAAAAAAGGTCTGTATGACGTTAGATTCAATGTTTAGATGTAAAATTCTCATGGAAACTGACAGCCGACAAACTTTTACAACTGTCCCCGGCAAGATTGTTACAATTGTCCTCAGATAGTTTTTTCTACTTCAAAGTTAGAATTTGGTTAATGTTCTCAAGCTAGAGGCTTTAAAACCCGCGAAAGTTGACACAAACATATCCAAGGAAGCTTATGAACAAAAAATGACTATATATAGCACAGTAATCGAGATATTCATGTTTATCGAAAGCCGCAAAAGTTTACTTTGGGCTTGAGAATACCAAAACACCTCTCTGGTCAAGTCTGCTTGGTGTGGATGTCTCCTAGCCTAGTAACCAAATGTGAGGAACTGCAAGGCGCATTATGTGCCTGCGGGACACGATGGTACCTACTATAGTTTGGGAGATATTCGCAATGTTACAACTGTCCCCTGTTACAATTGTCCCCGGTCTTCCCCAAATAAATCTGAAGAGGATTTCAGGATCGAAACGTGAAACAAAATAAACAAACATTATTCCATCATCAGCTGGAATCGTAGACCAATCCGAAGCCGATTCTTCTACCATTGTTATAAAGAGTTATCTCAAAGTGAACTTTCTAAACACCCCTTATAAATAAGGCGCACGTATGAGGCACTTCATAATAGGGATATTCGATATACATCGATGCATCCAAGTCACTCCATGCTTATAGCACGACGCATCGAATCAATCCGATGTTTTGACAAGCTGTAGATTTACTCGATGTATCGATGTATTTTCAAAAAACATCGAATCAATGATAGCCAGCTAATGATTATGACTTGGACGCTTTGAGCGCTGTGAGCGCCACATCCTGTAGCATTTTATATGTCGGTGTATATCTATACATTGTTAGTTATCAACCCCGACCACGGTGAGCGCTGCTTGGAACGGTGTGCACCAACACATCGCCACATTAACTTTTTCTATTTCACTCCACTTGACAAGAATGAGAAATAAGGAATAAGAATCAGCCAATCGCCGCGCTCTTTAGAGAAGCTACGCCAATCGGATGACTTATTCTTATTCCTTATTTCTTACTTTTGTCATTATGTCTCGGGCTTAAGAGGAGGCTAAATACCGACACTAACACCTCGAAATTGCCATCCAAACTTGCTCTTATACAAATGGATGGAGTTGAATAAAATTTTAACAACATCATCAGAACAATGGCAGGAATGGAGCCTCACTAAAATTTTTCGAAAAACAAAAAAAAATTTACAGATTCATTTACCACCAAGAAACTGTAATTGAAAAACTTAAATTATCAAACTTTTACTGCATTTCGGGTAAAACCAAGAGTGAGGCTCCATGAAGAACGCCACGATACAAATATCGAGACGTTTTCGACATTATTTTATCACAATGTCACGCAGTAAGTTCGGATGGCGCATCAAGAGATAAATATCGATAAATTGTAGTTTTATTGAAAAACGAAATGGCGAAATGTAGTTCACAGACGTGCGAGTGAGGGCAGCACCATGGATTCTGACCAGTAACCTATAATATTTAGGGGGCTCGAATGAGTTCGTTGACATTAGCTGTAACGCATTTTAGCCTCCTCTTAAAAGGAGGCTAAATACCGACATTTTTCGTACGAGTGCGAGAGAAAGGATGATAGGGGTCGTGTGAGAGTGAGAGAGAGGTCCGAATGTCGCATTTAGCCTCCTCTTAATGTGGCGATGTGCACACCGTTAGGCGTTACAAGCAGCGCTTGCCGTGGACCCGTGGTCAAGGTGATAACGAATAAAAGTCTGCCAAACACTCCCATAAGGGGCCAAGGGGTACGGGGCATAAGGCCTACGCTACGCAGGTACGCTTCCATGTATCTCCCTACGAAGGGTTGCATGAAAAACTTTGCGATGATGTAGTGTTGGAAAAAAGTACTCGATGTTGAGAAAACATCGATGTTTCTAACCGATGAATCGGAAAATATCGATGCACATTCTCGATGCATTGCATCGAAAAAAAAACATCGATGTATTTTCTAAGTGGACACCCCTACTTCATAAGTGCAAGTAAGGGTGAAAGAGAGGTTTGAGAGCGTGCCGATACATACAACGAGGTAACATAGAAATTCATAACCAGCCGATTACTCGTAAAAAATCTTAAAAATAAAACTTCTGAAATTCAAAAAATAACTTGTCATCATCATCGGCAATAAAATTAGAATAGAAAAATCACGGAAAATTAATAGTAACGTCGCATATGCGCATACGATAAAAATCCTCTCGAGATTTCCCGTCGTCCCCCGATTTTGCCGATTATGACGACAATATATATATCCGGAAAGCTCTTTTCTTCTTGGATAGCACCCGATTCTCTGGTTTTTCCCGAGGAAATCGGCATTTCAATAAAGCACGAAAAGAGTGGGTGAGGTGAAAGACGAAAGAGCTATACTGCTGTTTGGCAAAGATGCTTGGGAAGGAAATTCTCCGTGAGAAGTGGTCCAGTATATTATCGATAGCCATCGAGAGCGAGGAAAACGAAAATAAAGAGGAAAAGAAAGAGAGGGGAAGGGCGAAGAGCTATCATATAGGAAATGGAAAGGAGTGAGAGAGGCAGAGATGGAGAACAAAAATGAAGAGGGAGATAAAGAATAAGAAGGAAAATGGGCTATTAGACGAGAGGTCGCGTTCGTCGAAAAATGGCATGAATGGTCAATATATGTGTATGTATATATATGTCTCTCAATGTACTATACACAAGTATAGCACATACTATTCTATGGTATAAGTACCATGATGGGAGCCGTCAGTAGATCGTGATCTACGCATCATCAACGTTGACGATCTCCGTCCGCTTTTTTGACGACGACCATGAGCTCTTCCACTCCCTCGCATACGGAAAGCGAGCAAGAGAGAGAGAAAGAAGCTACCCCATTGAGCTTCTGAGTTTACGAGCTCGCTGGTCGAGAAGGGAGAGTCTTTACGCCTGTTACGTTTTCTCTGTCTATTTTCTCTCTGTCCCTCTGTGAGCGAATCTCCTGCGCCATATCTATATCACATTTTGGCAACCCTTGGGTCGTCGAGTCCCATATATACGTTAAATAGTACACATATTTCGCTGTACCGATTTTCTCCGATGACGTCACACAGACCAATATACTACGCATCTTGATCAACCAACGCCGATTTTTGTAGAACTTTTATTATAATCATGACTTGAATAGGTAGCATGTCAAAATAACCCGAAGACAAAATAACACGACAAAATAACACCCGACAAAAAAACACACGACGGAATAACGCGACGACACAATACCACAATTGCGGAATAACACAACGACAAAATAACCCAATACAAAATTAACACAACAAGAAAACAACACACGATAAAATAACACGAAACATTTATCGCGAATGATTTTGATGAATTGTTCCATATCTGTATAGAAAATCTGCATGTGAGGTTTCAAACAACACCAAAACCACAGAAACTCCACAACGAGGCAGAGATGTCAACCTTCATTACTTTTGAAAACGCGCTCTTCTTTTGTACTTACTAACAACCAATTATTTTACTAAAATAAGCCACAGTATGTGGAACTGCATATGTTAACTCTGCACTTCATAACGTAAATTACTGTTTTTTCACTGCGTTGCTAAGAAAAAACATAAACAAGAAATTTAACGAAACAAGTAACTAATTAAGTAACGGGTCGTTACTTTTCTGCGTTACATTGCTTTCTCATGATTTTTTCCGGAAATATAGTTTTAAAAAAAGGTCATTTATCATATAATCTGAAGTGCTAACTATCCAGGTACAAATTCGGTGAATTATTTTTGTAAAATGATTGGTTATTACCAAGTAATAGCGAAAATTAAAAAAGAACGCGCTTTCAAAAGTAACGAGGGTTGACATCTCTGCAACGAGGATATCCATTCCAGTAGCAAATTTCGGCTTCCCTCACCTGAACGCAAATGTCGTCATTTACTAGTGTTATTTAGACGTGTCACCCATGAGCTCGAACGATCAATCGAACATTCGTCGAATCGCTTATAGAATATTTAAGGGGTGCTGGCCACAACATTAAGATTTAAACTACTTTTTACACAATATTGCATATACAAATACGTATGAAAAATAAAATTATGATACGAGTGTTATTTTGGCGTATGTTATTTTACCGTTGGGTTATTTTGGAGGGTGTTAATTTAACGCTGTGATATTTTGAAGTGTATTATTTAAACGTTGTGTTATTTTGAAGTGTGGTACTTTTGCGCGTTATTTTATCGGGTGTTATTTTTAAATAGGGTTATTTTGACGCGTCACCCTTGAATAAACTTGAATAGACTTGAATAGATGATTACCAAAAACAAATTCTACTTTAGGGATTAGTATAAAATTTGATTTCGTAGGTAACAGGAAAAAATAGTACGGGAAAAAATATTCGACGGAAAAAATACCTCCAGAAAAAATACGCATGGACGCACGCACCACTCCCGATGCCCCAAACCCACCCCACAAAACCCTAGTTTTTCCATCGGGTATTTTTTCCGCGGGTATTTTTCCCATCGGGTATTTTTTCCGCGGGTATTTTTTCCTGTACTATTTTTTCCTAGATCCTTGAAAGGCAGACCCTCCATATCCGTGTATCAGAAATTTTCGTACGATTTTTTCTTGCGAAGTTATTTCACTTTTGGCTAAAAAATTTTGAAAGATACAACGTAACTCAAAAACTATAGAATTCAAGAGAAAATGTCAAGTATGAAAAAAGTAGCGTGCGTATACACGAAATCGCCGGGAATTATTTCAGAATTTTCCTTTGAAATTTTTGGTTTGACTATTTTTGCTCAAAACTTTGATGATGACGTCGAGGCGAAAAACTGTATCTGATCAAAATGCCCGTACTACGTGATACAATAAAAATCTGAAAAAATTTAGCAACATTTGACATGCTATAAACAACAATGATCAATAATAATTATTGATCATTGTTCATCAATAATAATATTGCCCAAAAGTTATTAACAAATAGTTTAAACAATTTATTAATATTTTTTGTTCAATAATATTATTGATAATTGTAGTTTATAATATGCAAAATGTTGCTGAATTTTTTCAGACTTTTATTGTATCACGAAGTACGGAAATTTCAATCAAATACAATTTTTCGCTGGGACGTCATCATCAGAGTTTCGAGCGAAAATAGTAAACAAAAAAATTTCACAGGAAAATTCTGAAATGATTCCAGGCAATCTTGTGTATGCGTACACTTTTTTCATCCTTGACATTTTCTCTTAAACTCTATATAGTTTTTGAATTACGTTGCATCTTTCAAAATTTGTCTTTTTTAGCGAAGGGTGAAATTTGCGATGGTCGAAAAAAGGCCAAAAAATAGTCACGTACTAAAAGTGCGTACCAGATCGAAAAAAAATCATAAAAAATATTTGAAAAAAAGCCAAATCAAACTGAATTCCTTCCCGTCAAAAAGCTTTTTTAAAAATTTGATTCTTTTTTTTTTGACGTAGTTATGCAACTTCTAGTGCGGCAAGAAATATTGACTGGTGTTTCCAAACTTTTGAGCGGGAGTGTATATTCCAAAAACAAATTTTATACCAATCTCTAAAGTAGAATTTATTTTTGGTAATCACCTATTCAAGTTTCAGAGTACATAATTTTCCTCAAAGTTCGTTATAGCATAAAAATAAATTGTACTACACAATGTAATTTATCTCGGCGCAGATTGATAGAGTCAATCAAAATTCAGGCTGTCCCCCGTTCGATATATCGTGACATTGAATAATGTCCTTGCGTACTTTCAATTCGAATAAAACTGAAAAAAAAAAAAAACAATCGTCACATTTTCAGTTCACACTGACATATTTTATTGACGCGTACCAACGAATTACACGCAATAACCATTTTCTCATCTCGCGTAGTTTGCAATGCATTTTTTTCCCATCGCGATTGCACTCGTGGATGCGGGTACTCTGGTGGAAATTAATAATTCATAGTCAATTAGAGCTTCGCAGGTGGTCGGAATGAAAAAAAAAGAATAATAGTGGAAAAAACAGCGAAGGGACAGAGGGGCGATGAGCGAGAATAGGGGAAAATTGGTTCAGCATATGTTTGCCACGATGAATCATACTGTATAATATATCGTATGCAAACATATATGTATATATATTTCGAATAGATGCCAGGAGGCTTATTAGCATGTAAGTAACGTGCAACGGTGATTATTAGCATATTTGTGATCGATATAGACATCCAGAATGATATCTCTCGCTTGATCACCTAATAAAACATAAATTATATACATTTATGGATCTTTCATGGAAACTGTATTACCGCGCTCTAAAAAAAAAGTTCATCAAAATTATCCATTGATTTACCGTGTAAAAAAAAAATCAACGATTATGAAAAACGGTGGAAAAAAAAGAATTTCCGAAGGTGAATTATTCTTGTATACAAGGGGGAAGGGTGGTGAAAAAACTTTTGGAACTCATTCCTGTTGAAAATTCACTGGATAATTGCCTTGCTCTATACCCATTCCACATAAAAACTCTGGCATACGAATTTTGATCATATATCTCACTTACTCTTTGGTCGTGTACGCAATTCTAGCCAACAAAAGGGCGTAACTTGCACGTTTTGATAATCCGAAGTTGTGCAAGTTACGCCGTTTTGTTTATCGAGTGAACGATAGATGTGTGTGTGTGTGTACATTTCGATAAAACCAACAACGAGAGGACACAAGCGGGGCACTGTCGAGCTTTTCCAACTCATCGAATGATCGAATTGAATTATTGAAAATTAAATTAAAGTCTCGTTTCCTCCGCAACAATTCCGTGCATCGTTCACCGCCAAAATCGATGGGTCGCGGCTCTGTGTATGGATGTATTCATGAAAATGAAGAAAAAAAAACAATGGATACTGCAAACGGGAAAAGCACTTCAAAAATGTGGATAAAGGTGGTGAAAGTAAAACGTAGTGCTTTCCTTGACATTGAGATGTGCAAAACTTTTTTTCAACCTTAAGAGGAGGCTAAATACCGACACTAACACCTCGAAATTGCCATCCAAACTTACTCTTATACAAATGGATGGATTTGAATAAAATTTTAACAACATCATCTAAACAATGGCAGGAATGGAGCCTCGCTAAAAAAATTTCGAAAAACAAAAAAAAAAATTTACAGATTCATTTACCACCAAGAAACTGTAATTGAAAAACGTAAATTGTTAAACTTTTACTGCATTTTGGGTAAAACCAAGAGTGAGGCTCCATGAAGAACGCCACGATACAAATATCGAGACGTTTTCGACATTATTTTATCAAAATGACACGCCGTAAGTTTGGATGGCGCATCAAGAGATAAATATCGATAAATTGTAGTTTTATTGAAAAACGAAATGGCGAAATGTAGTTCACAGACGAGCGAGTGAGCGCAGCACCATTGATTCTGACGAGTAACCTATAATATTTAGGGGGCTCGAATGAGTTCGTTGGCATTAGCTGTAACGCATTTTAGCCTCTCAATTGACAATTAATTGTTAATTAATTTATCCCCCTCTTAATTGTCAAAATGTAATTAATTGTCATCCACGGTTGTCGGAGAAAGACTTGACGACGATGATACGTCGATAATGTAGGGATTGAATAAAAATGGTATTTAGCCTCCTCTTAATGAAATGCTCTGTGCTTGTTGAGTCACAAGTTCTGAGGAATATAAAAACATATTCATTTCCCAAAATTCCGAAGTTGTGCCGTTGGAGAGACCCAAAAACACCGAAAAGATAGTTCAGTTTTCGTATTGCAGAAAAACTATCAACCATCACAAGCGTTTTTATTCATAAATTCGCAAATGACGCATAATTCAGCATCGATTACACTCTTGTGAAGATAGTCCAACATGAATGTTGCTTTACTGGGCCAAATTCAAGCGAAGAATTCCGCAAAATATGTTTTTCATAATTTAAGCTGTATCTGGGTGCTTCTCCCGAAATACTCATTTTCGAGGGTTAAAAAAAATTATTTTTTTAAATAATCATTTTGACTTCTAAAAGTGTTGATGACCTTGGTACACAATATTTAAACGTCTTTACCACTTAGACAAGCTCGTCTTTCTAGTTTGCGGAATTTATCGTACTTTGAAGAAATTGTAGTGCGAGAGGAGTGAATGCGAAAGCAGAGAAATGATGCAAACCTTTTGCTATAACGTTTTTTATTAGTTTATTTCAGTATTTTCCGTTTTATTAGGATATTTAATATTGGAACACTTCTAGACGGTTATAATAAAAAATTAAACGCAAATACAGACTGACTATCTTACGTTCTTGCACAAACATATTTTGATATGTGACACAACCTTTGGTTATAACGCTTTATAATGGCATGGCAATAACCTGGAGGAATTATTTGTATTTAAACCCATCCATGAAACCCCGGTTTGAGTGATTCCTCTATGGCAGATTCGTCATTCGACTCTGGATCTGATTCAGTGGAATTATCCAGAATAATAATGCCACAGGAATTACGATTTTGATGGTTTCCAGGTCAGAATCTGACATGCAAGTTTTGTTTAACTTCAAAACGTAGCGTTGAAATTATGCTCAATAGTTTGCATTAAAAACATCATAAGCCAAGATTGATTTTAGTAGAAAATATGTATTTGGCACTTGCCAGAGAAATGACGCTCCAGCTTGTAACATATACCTAAGTCACATTGTTTTGAGAAAAAAATTCACAAACATCAAAAATAAAACGTTGACAAATTGTCAGCTCGGTGAATTAGATCTGAGAGAATACTCTCGATCACCCGACCAACTATCGCCGTCTATTGCGCTAATATCGACTTATTTTCATCGACCCGGAGGAATTACGGAAAATCTGGTTACAATATTGTTGAGTTTTATTGAGATATAAGGTAAACGACCCAGTTACCGACACTGTCCCAGATTGTGACACCGACGGCTCAATTTTGATTGCCATCAATACAGTTTTTGTCAAATAATAATCCAATTACCCGCTAATTAAAGAGTATTTTTCACTTTCACTTCACTTCACTTTCACTCAGTAGCTCCGCAGCGGCAGTCCTAAACGAAACCCACGAGCTACGACAAGCGACATATTGTGAATTTTATTCGTCATGCAAGTATAAAACGACATAAAAATGGTATCAACATCTTCAGCAGGAACCAAACTATCGACGAGATAAGAAATAATTTAACTTTTGGTTAGTTATTTAT
Source organism: Alloplasta piceator (assembly GCA_946863875.1). Taxonomy (NCBI): domain Eukaryota; kingdom Metazoa; phylum Arthropoda; class Insecta; order Hymenoptera; family Ichneumonidae; genus Alloplasta; species Alloplasta piceator. Next base: position 23,145,835 of record OX333071.1, on the reverse strand, counting down.
TTAAATTCGCAGTGTCAATAACTGGGTCATATAATTGAGGTTGTGCCCCTGTTGTTGAGCCTGGATTTGTCACCTGTCGCATCAAACAATTTTCTTTGCTTATTTATTCTAATTTACTGTGAAAAAACAACTTAAAGAAAAGAATATTAGTTTTTATGAACGGAAGAAACGGAAAAAATATACAATAATGAAACTATTATCATTTGGGAAAATTTTTGAAGGTTAGTGTCAGTAACTGGTGACGCGCAGGTATCATAAACTGCGCCACGAGTGTCATAAATCGGTACAACGCAGAGGTCACAAACTAGGACATGGACGTGGCTTCAGTGTCAGGAATCCCGGCAGCAGAAAACAATGATTTTATTAATAATTTTTGATTTTTTCACTTTTACAATAGGTGAATCTCGTTCGGGGGCCTTTAATGCACATGTTGAAACCTTTAGTTTTCGGTTTGGCTATATCACGCATGAATAAATAGCAGAAATGCGACACCGCGGCTCTAAAAGTGTCACTAACTTGGCCGTTTACCTTATCTGTGCTCATTCTTTTTTTTCAGAAGGAGGTTGTGAATAGCGTACAGTTTTCAAAAATATTTTTGTTTTGCTGTTTTCTAAATTTCAAGTACTTTCTTAAACCGTTACAATATGGGAAGATGTCACCATACAGGCCAGAGGAATGATATTTAAGAGGAGGCTAAATACCATTTTTATTCAATCCCTACATTATCGACGTATCATCGTCGTCCAGTCTTTCTCCGATAACCGTGGATGAAAATTAATTACATTTTGACAATTAAGAGGGGGATAAATTAATTAACAATTAATTGTCAATTGAGAGGCTAAAATGCGTTACAGCTAATGCCAACGAACTCATTCGAGCCCCCTAAATATTATAGGTTACTCGTCGGAATCCATGGTGCTGCCCTCACTCGCACGTCTGTGAACTACATTTCGCCATTTCGTTTTTCAATAAAACTACAATTTATCGATATTTATCTCTCGATGCGCCATTCAAACTTACGGCGTGTCATTTTGATAAAATAATGTCGAAAACGTCTCGCTATTTGTATCGTGGCGTTTTTCATGGAGCCTCACTCTTGGTTTTACCCGAAATGCAGTAAAAGTTTAATAATTTAAGTTTTTCAATTACAATTTCTTGGTGGTAAATGAATCTGTAAATTTTTTTTTTGTTTCTCGAATTTTTTTTAGTGAGGCTCCATTCCTGCCATTGTTCCGATGATGTTGTTAAAATTTTATTCAATTTCATCCATTTATATAAGAGCAAGTTTGGATGGCAATTTCGAGGTGTTAGTGTCGGTATTTAGCCTCCTCTTAAGGGTCAGACATGACAGAAAAATGATTGAAATGATTTTTTTTCTGTTCTGATGCCCGGTCTCACAACATTATGATCTAACATATTCTAGTAATAAATTAGCCAACCCATCTCGCGGGAATTTGATTTTTTTAATAATATATTAGTAATCTGCGGGCAATTTTTCATAACCACAGCTCTTTTCACAAAAATTCGACAAACATTGAAGCCTCTCGTGGAAGGGTAAAAGTGTCAGTGATACAGGTGTTGACAATGCTATATAAAGTACCACCCTCGTTCGTGTTATCGATTCGAGCCGATAACGATTTAATTACCAAATTCTAAATATCGTCACGTTGGCACGTCAATCGAGGGAAGCTGGGGAAAACGAGGTCCCATTCGACTCCCCCGGGGTACATATGGATATATCGGTCATTCAGAACGACAAGGTCTTGACTCAGACGAGTCTATGCACAAAATGATGCGATTTACGACCTTCTGTAGTTTGGCAGTAGTCAACATAGATATATGTATATAATTCTGTCAGGGTGGGTAGTTCGGTTGAATAGGCGCTATAGGACCGCTTCAATCACTTTCTCTGCCTGTCAACTATGTATAGAATATATCCCCTCTACGTTTCCTCCTCCCCACATCCGATGTTATGTACCATGCATGTTGTTCTCCACTCTATCCCTAGTTCGAAGTAACGTGAGATCACTGAATAGAGGGTCACTGCATTGCTCGCGATGCAACGCAAGCTCACAGTCGCTGAATTTCGGGACTGAGAGGGTTAAATATAATAAATTGCACCCCACATTGTTCAACACGTTTTTCACCGCTCTTTCTTACCTGGAAAAATATTTGTCATACAGAACACTTTACTTAGGTGCGCCAACTTGCCCCATGTATTGAGGGACTTGCAGCAAATATGTGTATTCTTTATTTTTTATTCCAAAAACGTTGAAGAACGTTTTTCAGAACCTGTCAATCAAGAAATTCAGGGTACCTGTCCAAATTAACTGAAAATTTCCCAGTCTTTTCTATTAGGTTGTTTATCATCCGCATGTGAATAGACGTCATTTGCATTCAGTGTGCAAGCTCTGGAATGCATTCTCTCTGGTCACGAGGCTTATAGCTCGCGCGAAACAAAACCATCGACTACGGAACATTCAATACGGTTTTGAAGCTTCTAGTGTGAAACTATACATTCCCCGCTTTCTCTTTCTCTCTTTTTAGTACGGAGTGCATGCGTAATTAAAGAAACCAATAAAGCCGTTTGTACTCACGAAAATTCGTTAAATTTAATTGGATGCGAGTAATCCTGCGGCTCAGCGAGCTCGTGAACTGCGTATGTGCATCTGCATTTATGCAGAGCTCTTTGTTACTCCAAATCCATCGATAGTATTTTCGATTGCACAGTCTTCTTTTTCTATATATCCGTCCAAAATGTATAAGCTATAAAGGGTGTGATATATAGCCGGGTTTACCAAAAACTCACCTGTTCTTCGAAAAGCTATACAGGCACAAATAATAAATGATTGGTAAACAATAAAATCAAATTGATACAAAAAATTTCAATTCTTATTCTTCTCTCGCGCAACGTGAGAAATTTCATCGGGCAAAAATTATTTGACTCAAATTGAAACACTTGTAATATATACACTCAATTGTATATGTCGCATTGACTATTTCTATAACAAACCCGAGCGGAAATTTGATTCCGGCTGGGATCAGGACCACCTCAGGCCGGCCTTACAACAACATCTGGCCCTGATCAAGCTACATATCAGGTCCTGAGGAGACGACATATCAGGCTACATGTCAGGAGAATAACGCTATTACCGGACAGGCCGCCTTATCTGGTCCTGATCGCGGACGTTTTCTAGCCTGATCAGGCGCTTTATCGCTTCTTTATTTTATTCCACAAGAATTGTATGCGTTTATAGAGTATAGGTACAGTACGAGGAAGTCAGCAGAGGACTTTTCGTAATAGGGCTTCTCACGAGGTTTTATTCCTCGCGGAAGAGAAGTAAATTTTCATGATCACGGCCGCATATATAAGCATACTATTCACATCATCCGTATGGGAGCGAGCGTCCGCCCTACTGCGACATCTCGCGGCGAGTCTCGGAACTAACACTCGTGCTCCGTCCCGGATCAGGGAAATATCAGGCTAGCCACATTATTCGAACCGAAGTTTTTTTTGCTGGTCCTTAGCACCACCTGATCTGTCCCTGACATGGATAATGTAAAGCTAGCCTGGCAATCTATGTCATACCAGAATATGATCCGGCTGGGACCTGTGCGTGATCAGGCTATCCTGATCAGGCTATCCTTACCGATGCCTGAGCAGGTCCTTATCCGTTATTAGGCTAGCCGGATCAAATTTCTGCTCGGGAAGTACCGTAAATGGTACATTTTTTTCACATTTCCTATTAATTTTGTTACCAAATTTATATTTTTACCCAATAAATGAACTTTGTCATAGAATTTTCTACCTCTCAGATACAAAAAATCAGAGGCAAATGAAAACCTTCTTATAACCCTATCGTACCATATCTCTACCCTAATTGCCTATCTTATAATCTTGCCTATTTTACATGCTTACCAGATTACAAATGTCCAATTTTTTTATCCGATGAAACCCTTGCGGACGGCCGGGTCACGTTGTTTTTTTAACGTGGCGGGCCACCTCGTCGGTAGTTGTGCTGCCGAATAAAACAACTGGAGACTTATAATCTAGTACCCTTGTAGAATGTGAGAGCTGTGGTGTAGGAGAAAGGTATGAGACTTTTTATTCGGTAGGGACTTAAGACAGTTTCGTACAGCCGATGCGGTTCATGGCAGCGTTTCTATTGGGGGCTGTGGTAGGGATGTATTTTCGGTAAAGAGCCTATTGGTCGAGCTGTAAATTTACCACCTTATACCATTCAGTATTATTTCGAAAATCTGGAAAAGTCTCGCAATGCTTTTTCGAGAATTCATTAATCGCAGTAATGATTCCCTGGGAAGATTTTGTTCGGTTCTCTCGTCTCGTTCACACATAATATGGTTTAACTGATTGCCCACGATTAATTGGATCTCATTTAATTCTCGGTGGACATTTCACCGTCCATCATTCCTCGATATTAGTCGTTCATTTGTGGCCTACGGCCATAACCCTTGTGAAATACCTGTCCACACAAAGAGGGAGAGAGGGAGAGAGATTGCATAGAACGGAGCATGTTCACACAGAGGTTGAATTTGCGTCGCCCGGAAACGTGTCCCGAACGAAATCTCGTGGAATCTAATATAACCCCGATGTGGCCTCATACCCGTGCACTGGATGCATTAGCGGAATGAATGCCCCTCTCTATATTGGTCGTGCTCAACGTTAACCAGACCCCGGAGCATCAGGCAGGAGCGATGAGGTATACGTACTATTTGCATGGCATTATACTCGGTGGCTCCCTCCCGCCCCCGAGCTATAGAACCGGTCGCTGATAAACAAAAAGGCTTAACTAACATCAACATCGTCCGGTTATCCATGCGTGTTGCGTCTTTCAGTTCCTACACTTCCGAGATATATAACCAACGATATACAAACTAAACCGTAGCACTCTGCACCGTTCGGCAACCCCGACTTCCACCACCATCAACATCCCTCAGTCCTCTTCCGTAGCTTGCATCTCTCATTTCCGATTCAACCAACTCGCTTGCACTAATTATACGCTCATCGTACGCAATACACTATTTCAGCTTACCAGCTTGTCCAGGTGATAATTGTATTACTATCCTATCAGCGTGATTGCCATTCCTCGATGCCCACAGGATCAATCGTATACCGCGTTAGACCTAGAAATACGAGCCCGTTTCTCCCATCCACCCAATTGACGATATGGCTAGTGGCCATTATCGCCACATTTGAATCGTTTGATGTTCAATCGATTGCCGTGCATGGCAACTAAAAATGGAAGATAAGAATCCAGAAAATTCTGCGCAAGAAATTCCAGGAATCCTATCGAATCTTCTAAAATGATTAGCTTTTGTTCACGGTGCCAATTGAGTACTTCTAATTGTAAGACCGTGAACAAAACAAAACGCTTCTATTTGACAAAAATGTTACCGTAAAACGGGCCTACTTTGTTCGGGTTTCGGAAGTTTTTTGGTCGAAACTTTTTTTTAACGTCCAAAATTAAGTTTTTTTTGCTCGAACAGAACAATGTGTCCTTTGGCTATAAAATTAATAACAATAGCGAGCCCCACCAGACCCTCACAATTTTATATATTTAGAAAAAAAAAAGCTAAAGTAATCCCGAGTCTGCACTGAGAAAAATGTAAGGCGATGTCAACCATGTTTCAATTATAAAATATGTTTCCCTGACGCAGCGTCTATAATTTATGGTTAACCTAATATGAAAAAACATTGTAAAATAAACCATATTTTCGTCAACACACCGATCATCTCTGAATGGCAATTGCAACAATTTGTCTCCTTACCATGGATGAAATGCTAGAAACTATTAAAAGCATTGCATTCTCATTACTTGCATGGTTATACTTTCTATTATGCATCAAATTCCGAATCGTTTTTCATATTAGCGATAGAAAGCAATGATTCTTATTTAATTGAAAGCATATAGTTGTACTCAGCAATAGTGTATAAGATAATCATTACTGTTATATAGTTGACGGTAATACATGAAATATAAATTAGCGGTTAGTTAATAGTCGACGTTGAACACTGATATCCCAACCTCGTTTCATTGGCGTGTAGTTGGAAAGAATCATATTGTTGAAATTCCATACAGACACGCGTCAATGCTAGTTTCTATGCTGCACGGAAAAAACGAGTTGGTTGTGGCAACCATATGGTTTGTAACATATGCTTCAAGCAACTAGTTAGTTGGGGCAACCATTCTCGTGGTTCCCACAACCAACTTTTTATTGGTTGGGTATTTGGCAACTAATAATATAGTTACGGTAACCACGAAAATGGTTGCCCCAACCAACTAGTTGCTTGAAGTATATCTTACAAACTAGTTGGTTGCCACTGGCCACACCAACTCTTTTTTCTGTGTGAGTCGACATAAGTTGCATTGAAATGCAACTTATGTCAAAGATACAAAGCGTAAATGCAGCTTTGACATCATTTTGATAAAAAACAATGTCTAAAGTTCAAACTTAAATTTGGTTTGAAGCTTGATCTTGAGATCCATCTTGAGCATGAACTTAAGTTCGATCAAACTTCTTTCATCGCCTCCCTCAACCGTGTTATTTTAAATCAGTCGTCACAATAATTAAGTACGATCAAACTTAAGTTTAAGCTCAAGATGGATCTAAGTTCGAACTTCAAACCAAATTGAAATTTGAACTTAAGATCGATCTGAAGTTCGCACTAAAGTTTGAACTTAAGTATGAACTTATAATGGCAATTTAGTTCAACTTACGATTCATCTTAAATTGGAATTTAAGCTCGAACTTGAGTTCCATGGAAAGTTCGATCTTAAGGTAAGACTTATTACTTGAAATTCGGGCCTTACAGATGAAACAGACGTAACTCCAACAGTCGTTCTTCTTGCCCTTCTTTATTCCCTTCTTGCGAATGGCATCATCGATTGTTCGGACATCTTGGCTTGTTACACATTTATCCGTGTACCTGGTTTATGAATGACTTTTTTTCTTCTTCTACCCACTCCCCGCACCCCCTCCCGCCCCACAAGATCACGAGGGTTCAATGCACACACGCTTTTACCGTATTTTGCTGCTCGTCCAAAGTAGTCCCAAAAAACCACATGGTAACCCCCAAAGTCAAAGTAGCCCGGTTTTACGGTATATAAACACCACAAACTTGTCGCTTGTGGTGTTTTGTTGTGGTAGGGGTGTGTTTCTGGTAGCGAAATAAGTGATAGAGCTGTAGGGTAAAAGCCGGATAGTTGCTTCAGTGGGATAGATGCCTCGGGTTTGAATATACTATGTTAGAAATGTCCCTGGCGTTAGCGCTTTTCTGTAATTACCCATGCAGAAATTTCTTAGGGAAGCCCGACGTCCCATAAAATCCCGATCGGGATTTGCCATGGATTCCCCGAAACCGGCATTCCTATCCATACAAAAAAATCAAGCATCCCTTTAGAATTCGGCCGGGATTCCAATTGGGATCCCCAAATTCGGAGTCCCTGCGGGGATCCAGTGTGAAATTGTCACATCCCCTATCGGAATCCAATGCGATGTCTGATCAGATCCCGATCGGGAGTCCGGGACCCGAGCCAGGATCCCGTAGGATCCCTACCGAAATTTCTGCATGGGTAGAAGCACTCTCCTCGCAGGCCTCATTACACAAAAGTCATAGGACAGGGCCCACGAGTTTCGTCTATGTGAGCAAAAATATTCCGCGGCGAGACCTCGACGAGCGTCGAAATTATATTGGGGAGTAATTTCTATTGAATAACTTTAGTGATGGTTCGAGATTCACTCAACTATTTGTTTCTTCGCATGCACTGGAGTTTAAATTACACGGTCTTTTACGTTATATTGTTAAATAATTTTTATTTATTGGTTAAATAAAAAGGGCAACTATCCGTACAGAAAAGGATTCTTAAATAAAACGGTCAAGCAGGTCAAATAAAGCGGGATTTACTCAAAAACAATATCCATTGGGTTAAAAAAAAATAGGGTACAATAAAAATAGCATACATTGAAGATGATGACATTGACATTGATGTTTTAATATACACGAAGCATATTGCCAGTAGATACTTAATTTTTAAGTAATAGAGTTTTTTCAAAAAGTGGGACAACTATCCGGCTTCTACCCTAAATATGCCTTTGAATCATGATAATCAGTTTTTCAACCGAGTGTTATCTGTTGAATGTCTTTCATTCTCTCTTCGGGTTGATTTAGAGGAGGATCGCCATTGAAAAACCCAAACCGGACGATAAATTCTTCAAAGCGACTGACGCCAAACCGATAAGACAGAAAGACAAAGAGAGAGCAATAAGGAATCACTGACAGAACGGAGAAACGCGCAATATCGTCGTGGTCAATCGTCGTAAATACTTTATATACGTTCAAGATACAGAAACATCGGGATAAGTTACAAGCGCGAAGCACGCAAGAAAACGATGCGAAGCTCGAATCTCGGGCACTCATTCGTCGACTCTCTGCTCTCACAAAGCAGCGATATAAATTGTTTCCCAAGAAGAAACAAATCTTTTTCGTTGGACCGATAAATTTTCGCGCTCTTGAAGGGTTCGAGCTTGAAAAGGTGAAGAGAGACGAGTCGGAGCGTCGGAATAATTACGGAAATCCGTTTACAAACTCCATCGCAAGTACGCTTGAACACGTAAATAGTATACTTTGCGCAAATGGATAATAATCATAATAATAATAATAATAATAATATACACCAAAAATAATTCCTTGCTCGCCGAGACATGGAGTAGGTTGTTCAACACGCAATATGCAAATTCTCGCTGGATATATATATAAAGTGCATCAGGGTTTAATAACACACGCACGCTTTTGTAAATCACCACGGAAACGACGCGGCTTCATTTTTGTGTTTGCCCAATGCGAGATACAATATGTATTTCGCATTAATTAGAGGGTCATGCGAAAGTGGCAGATGCCACTATTTTATCTATCTAATTTAACACGTTTCTCACGATGCGTTAACAATTCGTGATATCGCACCAATGATCTGAAACTACAGGTTCTATGTTGTCATAATGTGACAAAAATCCGTAACCCTGTGTGTCCTAAATTAGTAATCAAAATCGACGATATAAACCTTTTCGATGGAATACACACCGAAGTTTAATTAATTAACTACAATTTTTGTATTGTAAGGCCCCAATCATAAGATCTTAAGATCAATCTTAAAGGATGGCTAAATACCGACATTATTTCTGAAGCCCTACATTATCGACTCAAAATCGGGGTCGAAACTTTCAACGATACCGGTGGATGAATATCAATGAAATTTATAAATGAATGATGAATCAATTGCAAAATGTAAATGCGAGACATAAATCAACGTTTTCGATTGCCACTGACTTGTCAGACACTTTGGATAGAAGTCTGATGAGAATAATATTTATGTCATAAGAATTCGGATTTCTGTGAACTTGATTTCGCCATTTTATTTTTCGATAAAACACTTAATTTATCAACATTTATCTCGTGATTTGGATTCCAAACTTACGTTGCGGTTTTTTCATAAAATTATGTCGAAGACGTAGCGATATTCGTACTTTGGTGTTCGTCATGGAGCCCCACTCTTGGTTTTAGCCGAAATGCCGTGAAAACATTATAATTTAATATTTTCGATATAAGATTCCTGATGATAATCGGATCTATAATTTTTTTTTATTTTTCGAAAAACTTTTAGTGGGGCTCCATTTATGCTATAATTCTGATGATTAACACCGCCCCTTTAAATTTTGGACCAAAACAAAAAATTTTTTTGAACGTCCCCTTCTGAACCCTAAAAGTTTCATCCCACTCAATTTTTTATCGGAGCAGAATTTTTCAAGATAATTCAGCTGTAAGATTAAAATGGGACACCCTCTATTATGGGCTGTATCAAAAAAATGTTACTACAAAAGATGTTAGATTTAATCTGAAAAAAATTTTGGTGAAAAAAAAATCATGTTTCCATTTAAAAAAAACATGTCGGCCATCTTAATGCCACCATTTTAAATTTTGAACCAAAACAAAAAAAATTTTAAACGTCCCCCTCTGAACCCTAAAAGTTTCATTCCACTCAATTTTTGATCGGAGCAATATTTTTCGAAATAAATGAACTGTAAGATTAAAATGGAACACCCGGTATATTATGAGGTATGTAGAATCTTCAGATCAAACTTAAGAGGAGGCTAAATACCATTTTTATTCAATCCCTACATTATCGACGTATCATCGTCGTCCAGTCCTTTCTCCGACAACCGTGAATGAAAATTAATTACATTTTGATAATTAAGAGGGGGATAAATTAATTAACAATTAATTGTCAATTGAGAGGCTAAAATGCGTTACAGCTAATGCCAACGAACTCATTCGAGCCCCGTAAATATTATAGGTTACTCGTCAGAATCCATGGTGCTGCCCTCACTCGCACGTCTGTGAACTACATTTCGCCATTTCGTTTTTCAATAAAACTACAATTTATCGATATTTATCTCTTGATGCGCCATCCAAACTTACGGCGTGTCATTTTGATAAAATAATGTCGAAAACGTCCCGATATTTGTATCGTGGCGTTCTTCATGGAGCCTCACTCTTGGTTTTACCCGAATTGCAGTAAAAGTTTAATAATTTAAGTTTTTCAATTACAGTTTCTTGGTGGTAAATGAATCTGTAAATTTTTTTTTGTTTTTCGAAATTTTTTTAGTGAGGCTCCATTCCTGCCATTGTTCCGATGATGTTGTTAAAATTTTATTCAATTCCATCCATTTGTATAAGAGCAAGTTTGGATGGCAATTTTGAGGTGTTAGTGTCGGTCTTAAGAGGAGGCTAAAGGCGACATTCGGACCTCTCTCTTGCTCTCACACGACCCCTATCATCCTTTCTCTCTCGCACTCGCACGAAAAATGTCGGTATTTAGCCTCCTCTTAAGATATTAAAATTCAGGTCTAAGAGTTGAAATTGGCAGATCAGAATATTCTCTAAAATTACTATAATTCCTTTGACAACTGAATAACTCCTTCAAACCTAAATCTCAATTTCGCAGTGTAATATTGTAGGCCCGCGAAAAATTAATTCAAAGAGACATTCTCTCTTTTTCTATCTCTTCCTTTAGCTCCGGTTTGTGATACCTCAGCTAATGCTAACACGTCAAAATACTATTTCTAACGTAATCGAATTACCATCGTTCCTCGACACTGATGCACATTGATATGCGTAACAGTTCGATACACAAGGCGTTTATTCGGTACTCTCCATATCGAAATTATGTATATGAACGATAGCGAAATGCAATTTCTACCCTGAATAGATACGCAATATTGTCTCGTGATATTAACATCGAGGTAGTAGCAATATCGCTACTTTTTTGTAATACGTTCTCGTATAAAGTGTGCACGGTATCGAGCTCGTATATGTACGCAGCTCAAACTTCCCTAGTAAATCGTTGAGGAAGGATTAAAGATTCGAAGACAATACTGCTACAGTTCATGATTTTTGTGTTTACCAGCAAGAGTCTTAAAGCGCTCGGATACTCCTAAAATCATAGACATATTCGATATTTGATGTTTTGCATTTCCCGGAAAGATACTTGTGACTTGATAGAAAATATCTTTTTGAATATTAATAAAAATCATGATTTCTCTACACCGAAAAAAAGGTTTAGTAATATCAACTACTCAGCTGCGATCACGGAAAATTCGTTTGAATCAATCGTCACATATTTGATTTGATTGCCCCGTTGTTGAAATAATAAAACTGGTGACGTTGTTTCGAATGTGTACTGCATTCACCGCAATTACAACATTGGATCAAAATGATTTCAAACGAGATTGATTCAACAACTTGTTTTCTCATTCAATCGAATATTTAGCCATTTACTGGAAGTAAATAAAATTGTTTTAACCCTATGTTTCGTCTCATTAACAAAATCTAATTTTAATTTGAGCTATTCATCCAGTTAAAAAGGATAGTAAATGCTTTCACGTCGATCAAAATTTTGATAAATTTGACTAAATATTTTAATGCGGCCACAGCACATTTGGTCGATAGAACGTATGGTAACTACCACGATCTCGGCACTTCGCCCGAGATCCGTAAGGTGGCGACGATTGGCGTGCGCTCTCGCGCCAGCGAGACAACCACTGAGCACCGATAAGTACCAGTGTATTACCAGCATCGGAGTCCTCAATTAACTTCAAATTGATGGAACATTACTCGCGCTCTGTGGTCCCGCAGTTCTATGGACTTAAGACTACATATTTGAATGAGACCACCATTGCATTTTGGTGGCACTCATGCTCTTTATGGGCGCAAGGATAAGTAAGTTTAATTTTCACTTAACTGTTTAATCTCAGGATTAATTAGTTAAGTAAAAGCTCTCGTAGCTTAAACAAATAATGCATATCATCGAATAATTGTTAATTCAATTGAAATTTTCTAGCTTTATATTGAATGCATTTTTTTCGGGTGAACAACATCTGAATTGCATAGAAAATATAAACTGTTCATTCAACTAAACCATTTGGTTATGCAATCGCATATTGAGCGCATTTTACCAAATATAGAATCAAAACAATGTAATTTTCAATTGAACGGATTCTCTACTCTGTTAAGTCAAGGATATATGTATATGGGAATGCAATTTTCGTTTCCATTTTGATACACGTTTTGAGTTAACTGAATTACACATTTTGTTCACCACCTGCAACCGCCGGGTTTAGTTAATTCAAGCCAATTTTTTTTCGCTTTACCAAACCTTTTCCTCGGTGTAAATGTTGTAATGTCCGGAAACGTCGAGAAAATCGAGCTTAAGCGGCAAGCAGCTGGCACTGTTCATACAATCCGAATCTGAACGTCAGAAACGATCAGATGTTTATTAGATCGGATGTTTATTACGATCGGATGTTTGTTAGAGAAATGTTCACTAAGACTCGAATTTTAACTCATAAGTTCTATCTTAAGATCGATCATACTTAAGAGGAGGCTAAATACCGACACTATAACACCTCGAAATTGCCATCCAAACTTACTCTTATACAATTGGATGGAATTGAATAAAATTTTAACATCATCGGAACAATAGCAGGAATGGAGCCTCACTAAAATTTTTTCGAAAAACAAAAAAAAATTTACAGATTCATTTACCACCAAGAAACTGTAATTGAAAAACTTAAACTATTAAACTTTTACTGCATTTTGGGTAAAACCAAGAGTGAGGCTCCATAAAGAAAGCCACGCTACAAATATCGAGACGTTTTAGACATTATTTTATCAAAATGACACGCCGTAAGTTTGGATGGCGCATCAAGAGATAAATATCGATAAATTGTAGTTTTATTGAAAAACGAAATGGCGAGATGTAGTTCACAGACGTGCGAGTGAGGGCAGCACTATGGATTCTGACGAGTAACCTATAATATTTAGGGGTCTCGAATGAGTTCGTTGGCATTAGCTGTAACGCATTTTAGCCTCTCAATTGACAATTAATTGTTAATTAATTTATCCCCCTCTCAATTGTCAAAATGTAATTAATTTTCATCCACGGTTGTCGGAGAAAGACTGGACGACGATGATACGTCGATAATGTAGGGATTGAATAAAAAAGGTATTTAGCCTCCTCTTAGATTGAACTTTCCATCGAACTCAAGTTCGAACTTGACATCGAACTTAAGTTCCAATTTAAGATGAACCGTAACCGCAGCCGAACTTTCAATGCATTGCTAATGATAAGTAGAAAAAAACACAGAAAGCAACGGCAAAAGCAACGTTGCTTGTAAACAACGGCAAAGCAACACAAAATTTTGTTGCATATTGTGGTTTCACTTTCCGACAGGCAGCGTGACGGCGTTTTTCGACAATGATTTCTCTTTTTCCTCTTCTGCTCACCGGTAAACTACGCCACCCAAACCATTTCAAGCGTCCTTTTTACCACCGTCGAAAGGGAAGTAAAGTAAAGTAAAGGAAAGTAAGTAAAGTAGGGAGATGCGAAAGCTCTTTTTCACGTTGTTTTCACCGTTGTTTTACCGATTTTAAAAGTTGGAAAGCAACGCGTTGCTTTTGGTGTTGTTTCGACCGTTGCAACTTCCGCTAGGGAAGTTTGAACTTATGTGTAGTTATACATAAGTTCATACTTAAGTCCAAACTTTAGTCGAACTTCAGAGGGATCTTAAGTTCAAACTTAAGCTTGGTTCGAAGTTTGATCTTAAGATCCATCTTGAGCTTGAACTTGAGTTCGATCGAACTTAATTATTTTGACAACTACCCTAGCGGATTGGGTGACGATGTTTTCACCCTGAATAACCACTGAATCACGGTGATTTTTTACGGTGACAATGTGCCCATTTGGTCACCACAAAATCACCGAGTTCTTGGTGATTTTTAGGGTGATTGTCACGGTGATTTACAAAATCACCGTGATTTTAAAAATCACCGTGACAATCACCTTGGATAAAAATTGAAAATCACCAAGAACTCGGTGATTTTGTGGTGATCAAATGGGCACTTTGTCACCGAAAAAAATCACCGTGATTCAGTGGTGACTTTATTCTCTAAGGTAATGTCAAAAAACACGGTTGAGGGAGGCGTTGAAAGAAGTTTGATCGAACTTAAGGGGATGTGAAAGGTCTATTTTACCGACAATTTTTCGAACAAGGCTTCGTCGTAAATGGTGAAGAATCTAAACAAAACCAAAGTTTTCGGCCCTGCGTAATATACTGATGCAGAGGCTAAAACTTTTATTTTGCCCCATGCTGATCTCCGAGAAAGACTTGTTCGAAAATTTCAGTTATCTCTCTCGCACTCATGTAACAGCTGATCAACTTTCACATCCTCTTAAGAGGAGGCGAAATCCCGACATTTTTCGTGCGAGTGCGAAAGAGAAAGGATGATAGGGGTCGTGTAAGAGCGAGAGAGAGAGGTCCGAATGTCGCCTTTAGCCTCCTCTTAAGAGGAGGCTAAATACCATTTTTATTCAATCCCTACATTATCGACGTATCATCGTCGTCAAGTCTTTCTCCGACAACCGTGGATGAAAATTAATTACATTTTGACAATTAAGAGGGGGATAAATTAATTAACAATTAATTGTCAATTGAGAGGCTAAAATGCGTTACAGCTAATGCCAACGAACTCATTCGAGCCCCCTAAATATTATAAGTTACTCGTCAGAATCAATGGTGCTGCCCTCACTCGCACGTCTGTGAACTACATTTCGCCATTTCGTTTTTCAATAAAACTACAATTTATCGATATTTATCTCTTGACGCGCCATCCAAACTTACGGCGTGTCATTTTGATAAAATAATGTCGAAAACGTCTCGATATTTGTATCGTGGCGTTCTTCATGGAGCCTCACTCTTGGTTTTACCCGAAATGCAGTAAAAGTTTAATAATTTAAGTTTTTCAATTACAGTTTCTTGGTGGTAAATGAATCTGTACATTTTTTTTGTTTTTCGAAATTTTTTTAGTGAGGCTCCATTCCTGCCATTGTTCTGATGATGTTGTTAAAATTTTATTCAATTCCATCCATTTGTATAAGAGCAAGTTTGGATGGCAATTTCGAGGTGTTAATGTCGGTATTTAGCCTCCTCTTAAGGGGAGGCTAAATACCGACATTAGTACCTCGAAATTGGAATCCAAACTTGCTCTGGCACGAATGGATGGGAATCAATAAAGTTTTGACAGTATCATCAGACTTATGGCACCAATGGTGCCCCGCTAAAATTTTTTCGAAAAACAAAAAAGAATTACAGATCCGATTATCACCAGAAATGTGTAATTGAAAATATTAAATTATAATGTTTTTACGGCATTTCGGCTAAAACCAAGAGTGGAGCTCCATGACGAACACCAAAGTACGAATATTGATACGTCTTCGACATTATTTTTTATGAAAAAACCGCGACGTAAGTTTGGAATCCAGGTCACGAGATAAATGTTGATAAATTTAGTGTTTTGTCGAAAAACAAAATGGCGAAATCAAGTTCACAGAAATCCGAAAGAGGGCAGCCCTATATGGAATTCTTATGAAATAAATATTATTCTTATCAGACTTCTATCCGAAGTGTCTGACAAGTCAGTGGCAATTAACGAAAACGTTGATTTATGCCTCGCATTTACATTTTGCAATTGATTCATCATTATTTCATAAATTCAATTGATATTCATCCACCAGTATTGGAGAAAGTTTAGACAGTAATTTTGAATTGATAAAGGTAAGGCTTCAGTAATAATGTCGGTATTCAACCTCCCCTTAAGTTTAAGCTCGAGATGGATCTTATGATCAAATTTCAAACCAAGTTTATGATTGAACTTAAGATCTATCTGAAGTTCACACTAAAATTTGAACTTAAGTATGAACTTATAATAACACTTAAGTTCAAACTTAAAATTCATCTTAAATTGGAACTTGTTCGATCTTAAATTTCAAATTGAGTTCAATGGAAAGTTTGATCTTAAGATCGATCTTGAGTTTGATCTTAAGAGGAGGCTAAATACCATTTTTGTTCAATCCCTACATTATCGACTTATCACCGTCGTCCAGTCTTTCTCCCAAAACCGTAAATGAAAATTTATTAAATTTTGAAAATTCAGAGGAGGATAAGTTAATTAACAATTAATTGATAATTAAGGGGCTAAAACGCGTCACAACTAACTCCAACGAATTCATTGGAGCCCCAAAAATATTAGGTTACTCGTCAGAATCCATGGTGCTGCCCTCCCTCGCACGTTTGTAAACTGGATTTCGCCATTTCGTGTTTCGATAAAACTACAATTTATCGATATTTATCTCCTTATGCGCCATCCAAACTTACGATGTGTCTTTTCCATAAAATAATGTCGAAAACGTCTTGATATTTGTGTCTTGGCGTTCTTCATGGAGCCTCACACTTAGTTTAGACGAAATACAGTGAAAAGTCTCATAATTCAAGATTTCCAATTACAGATTCCTGATGGTAATCGGATCTATAATTTTTTTTTTTATTTTTCAAAAAAATTTTAATGAGGCTCCATTTGTGCCATAATTCCGATTATGCTGTTAAAATTTTATTAAATTCCATTCATTCGTATGAGAGCAAGTTTGGATGGCGATTTCGAAGCGTAGTGTCAGTATTTAGCCTCCTCTTAAGATCGATTTTAAGGTAGATCTAAAGATCTTAAAATCTCGCCTAAGAAACGATCATGATTTAATTTCCCTTTTTTGGAATTCATCGAAGCGAGTTTTGATTTGCGCTAAAATTAATTTTTAAAAATTGTGTCATAAGTGACAAATTGATGGACGAGGATTTAAAGATTACGAAAAATTTTCAAATTCCCTGAGGGATGTTCATAGTGTTCTTGAAGAATCACGCACAGTCGATGACCGAAAAAAATTGGAATTTTCATGAAATTTTCATAGTGAAAGC
The DNA here is from genome assembly GCA_946863875.1 of Alloplasta piceator. Lineage (NCBI taxonomy): Eukaryota > Metazoa > Arthropoda > Insecta > Hymenoptera > Ichneumonidae > Alloplasta > Alloplasta piceator. The sequence continues at coordinate 23,128,456 of OX333071.1, read as the reverse complement.
TGTACTACTGAAAAAACCTTATTCACAGTTATATACATATTTTAATTAAACTAGTACATAGAAAATATATTTTTTTGAATCAACAAAAATCCCGTTTGATCTGAATATTTATGCAAAAGCTAATTCAAGTTATTGAAAATTCTTGAAGTAGACTTACTTAGGAATGGCCACCGTAATCTTAAAACTATGTTATACAGTTCAGGCGGTCGCGCAGTTTCATGAAAAATGCGAAAAAACAGTATCTTTCATGTCAGTCTGATACCCAGATTGCCTTAGTGATAAAGAGATTATAGTTTCCTATATTACCAACTGAGCACTTCCACATTATTTCCATAGTTGAAATAAAATACAAACGGATTTTTTTTGAAATTCGTGTAACATTGTAATTTGTTTAACAAACATTGGTTAATCGCACAAATGCAAAGCTCCTAGTGTCGTTTATATTTTGGTATGTGCTATATCTTATGTACCAATCCCAAGTGCGATGGTGGTGTAATGGTCAGCATAGTTGCCTTCCAAGCAGTTGATCCGGGTTCGATTCCCGGCCATCGCACATTAATTTTTTTTTTTTTTTTTTTCTTCACTTATTCCCAAAAATAATAAAACCAAGCCTTCTATTATTAACGCGTTAGCTGCCAGGTCAGTCACCGGTGACTGACACTGAATTTTCGGTTCAGGCCGCGTCAGTCATCGATGGCTGACAGTACGCGCAGCGCGCGTGGCCTGATCGGGATGGCCTCCAAAATGCGCGTGGCTCCTAACGCGTTAAACTATTGTTTCTATTATTTCTATGATAAAAATTAATTATTTTCATGTTTTTGTTATTACTTAAAAAAATGCAAAATTATATTCCGATACCGGGAATCGAACCCGAGCCTCCTGGGTGAGAGCCAGGTATCCTAGCCACTAGACCATACCGGAGTTGAAAGAATAATGAAATATGCTTGTATATAAGCATTTGTTAATTTAATGAGAAGGATTACTCACCCCTGCCCCTTCACATTCGAGAGAACCGAAGAGATAGAGCGCTAAACTTTAACCTATTTGTCTCGAAGACGACCAAATGCAATCAACTAAATATAATAATGGGACGATTTTTAAAACCCCATAATCATTTTACCCTTTAATCAAGTTTTCCGTTCATTTTTTTTTTCCATTAATACTCCAAAAAAAATTAATAAAGGTTTTGATCATTATTCATCTATATACTAATAACAATGTACAATACTATTGCACAGTAACAATGTGTCCGAAGAACAAGAGCGCGCATCACCTCTTTCCTTTTGTCTTATCTCGCTTTTCTAGGTTAAGAATCCATGAGAAAGTAAACGCTGCTTATTGGCTGCTTAGTGTCGTGAAACGTGAAATACGAGTATGTCGAGGACACGATAGGTGAATCACCCACATAGGGGCTATAGAAATATGGCAACGTTGCATCGAGAAGCGGGAAACGAGTTTCGCTGCGTTTCGCATGCCGCCATTTCCCCGTTAGTATAGTTTGACGTCCGTAAGAGTGTGTTCGACGCTGCCGTGCAACGCTATTGTGGCATTGACGTAGCTCAATTTTTTCTTTTCTCTCCTACAACAAAGACTGCACATTTATCATACCAACTTCAATCACCGTGTGAGTAAAGAGTGAGGCTTCGCTATCAATTTTAAAATAAATGGAAAATAGTGGCGATGTAAAAAGTGATAACAATTTTTCGAAACAAGACCCTCCCACGAATGTCAGACTCACGATTTATTTTGTTGAGCTCACCATGAAAATCCTTTTTTTTATCTTTCCTATTGACCCTATTAATCCTATTTATTTATTTATTTATGTTATCCTATTTTTTTATTTATCTTTCCTATTGTCCCTATTTATCCTATTTATTTATCTATCTTTCCTATTATCCCTATTTATCCTATTCATTTATTTATTTTATCCTATTAATCACAAGTCGCAAATTAGTGAATTTGCGACTTGTGATAAATCGACGGATTCTATATTGGAGCGTTTTTGAGACTGTTCACTTTTCTAAGATCGTGTGAATTTTTTTAGACAGGAGAACGTTATTGAAGATGGAGAAATTACATCTTGACGTGTTGAAAGAAATGAGAAAGAAAGTCATCGACGATGTTGATGTCTACAACCATATAATACATCCTTTGGAAAGTCAATATGTGCTGAGAAACAACGATGTTGAAAAAATCACTTCTGGACCGACGAAACCGGACAGAGCGAAGATTTTGCTTGATACACTGCCAAGGTAAGAGATTTCGAAGTTGAATTTTTTTTTCGTTTATAAAATAAGTTCTGTTTATAAAAAAAAATATACTGTGTATACAATGTAAAATATAATAGAATATAATATATATAATAATCCATCTTGATCTTCATTACATTGATTTTTTGTAGATAAAAGAATAAATAGTATATTTGTCGGATACTTTTCCATTGTTTCTTTTTTTGATCACATTCTTTTATTATTTCTGTCAGTATTTGTCATTATTGTCATTATTTCTTATTTTTTATTAAGACTACATTTATGCACCTTGAATATCTTGATAAGCAGAGTATTTTACTTCACACCCATGATTCTGATTGAACTTAGTGGCTATTGAAAAAGGCATATTGCAAGAATTTTTTGAAATAAAATTAAGAGATCGATCAAAATTCTGTGATGAAGATTTCATTATACTACTAATGAATGACAAAAAACTCCAAAAATAATTTTTCTATAGTAGTTGACAAAGAAGTTGCAGCCACAAGGCATTTCCTTGTCGCCACTTTTTTTTTAAGAGGTCTACGGCTGAAAATGTAACCGATGGAATCTTTGACTTTGAACGAAAAATACAAATTTTCCAATCATAGATAATAACAGTACATCCGCTACTTTCAATATGATTTTTATCAAAGCAGTACACTTATGAAGAAGAAGTTTTCAATTTCAGGCAAAAACGTTCAATAATAACTCATGGAAAAAAATAGTATGCAAGATATAAGAAAATTTTATGTACGTTGCTGGTAAATGCAATTTTGAATAGACAGTTGAGTTTTCTGCTTGATTGGTAAAGATTCGTTCGAGTTGTGTTGAAGCAAAACAAATGTTTTTTTTTTTCTTTAAATCCTTGGTCTATAAATGCAAATAAATATCTGCAAAACCTAATCTCACTCTACTTGATCCAAATAATGGAGTGGAGATACGAAATGTCAAGAATACTATGCAAAAAAATAGATTTGCGATATCTCCAATCCATTCAAGAAAAATGGCCGACTACCTCACTTCCCTTCCGAAAGTCTGGTAGAGAAGTCAACGTTATCGTGTAAAATCTTCTCCGAACTTCACTTCCAAAATTCTGATAGGATAGAATGTGATGCTAGAAGTCAAAGTAGCCATGTAAAATCTTTTCGTAACATTTTCACACTGTATAATCATCATAGCAGACTTGCAATTCGGTATGCGACGACCGATAGCCAAATACAACCAAGATTATCAGCATCACCGTCCGAAAAGATATTGTTAATTATGGGATATTTTTTGTTTCATCATGAACTTGAAGATTCGAACGTTCGGTTGAACGAAAAATCAACAAATTTATTTGTTTAACAAAAAATTAGAAGAGCTAGGCAAGTACTTTATAAATAATCATTTTTTTAATTGAAAGATGTTCGAAGAATCATTTCCAAAGTATTAAAGGGCATAAAAACTTCTCTTTAAAAGAATATGTTATCGATTTTCCGTTCATTTCCACGTTCAGAACTTCAAGTCCAAGCTTTATCGAGCTGAACTGATAAATGTTCTTCTTCATTTTATTTTCACTCTAGCTGCGGGCCACATGCTTTTGGTGTTTTTCATGAAGCACTAAAGAAACATTACCCTTGGCTGAGTGACAATATTGATGATATCCTTAAATCCAAGCAAATCGGCCCTACGGACAATGATCGCAGTGTCAGTCCTGGTTCCCCAAATTTACCACCGCAGCCATCTCTAAATGTCGAAAGAGAGGAAAAGGTAAGAAACAGTTAAAACGATGAAAAAAAATCTATTAAACAATCGAATGAATTAGAATGTGGGTCAAAATTCGACATAGTTTTGTAACTTTAAGGACACATAGTCGACGATTGTTTTGTAACTTTAAGGACACATAGTACAGTATGAGAGTATACTCTGGATGTTTTTTTTTAATTTTTACATCGATCAGTTTCACTGTACCGATGACGTCATTTTTTTGAAATTTCTTGAATTTCATGTCTAAATCAATTTCTCTAGACCCCTGTAATTAAAAAAAAAATTTCAACATACATTTTCATCGAAAAAGATCTCAGCTTTTCAAAAAAAATATTTCCAAATACGTACGAATTCGTATAAGCATAGAAAAATAGGTATTTTCCTCAAAAAGGCGTTTTATCGATCAGCCAACACTCCAATCTGTTTTTTCGTATTTCTGAGCACTGATTTCTGAACACAATACCCTGAAAGCAATATAATATACACGATTTCGGGGAATGGGTGTGTAAACAAACTTTAAAAAACATCCATTCATCTTTTATGAAAATATTTATTGACGCATGGTTAATTTTTCGCCAATAAATCGTTAAATCATTTTTTTTTAGTATACTCAAAAGCAACCAATGTAAAACAAGTAAAAATTGTTAAATATTTTTGTTGCGCAAAATTAAACATGCGTCAATATTTTCATAAAAGATGAATGGATGTTTTTTGAAGTTTGTTTACACACCCATTCCCCGCAATCGTGTATGTTATATTGCTTTCAGGGTATTATTATTTTTTCTCATAGTCAAATCCTCCTGTTACAGTACTAATAAACCCTGCAAATTAAAATTTGCACATTGCTTCCTCATCTTTATCCATAGTTCACATAGCTTCCTTTAACACACAGTATGGCGATCAAATTTGGCTTCCTCATAAAGGAAGCTTTGTTAATTATTGAAAAATATTAGTAATCAATGTGCAAATTCGATCGATTTTCTCCAAATTTGATAGTGAATAACATTGATAGCTATACTGGCTCTTCACAAAATTTCATTGCAATATCTAAAAAATTTCAAAAGTTATAGCGTTTACGCTTCTTTTAGAAAAATTAAAAATTTCATAAAAATTTAATCATCCGATCGATTTTCGTCAAATTTAATAACGAACATCTTCGATAGCTATATTAGCACTGAGTAAAGTTTCAGTGCAATATCTTAAAAATTGCACAAGTCAGAGCGCTTACGCTATTTTTCAAAAAATTAAAAATTTCATAAAATTTTAATCCCTCGATGGATTTTTGCCAAATTCAATAGCGAACAACCTCGATAGCTATATTAGCTCTGTGTACAGTTTCAGTACAATATCTTAAAAATTGCACAAGTTGGAGCGTTTAGGCTATTTTTCAAAAAATTCAAAATTCCATAACATTTTAATCCCTCGATGGATTTTCGCCAAATTCAATACCAAACAACCTTAATAGCTATACTAATTCTGTACAAAGTTTGGGTGCAATATCTTGAAAATTGCAGAGGTTAGAGCGTTTACGCCATTCTTGCAAAAACGAAAAAAGTCGATAAAATCGCAACAGCCGTTATAATTAAAACAAATTTTTTTCATTATGAAGAGCAATTCGTGCTCGACGAGTGTGCCAAATTTTAGCTTGGTATCGAAGCGTTTTCGAGTTATTAATTATTTACATCTAAAACTCAGGATACACACACACACACACACACATCCATCCGGACATTTTTTCTAAATATGATTTCTCGATGTTTTAGGACATTTTGAACATATTGGCATAAAAATCGCGAAAAAACATTTTTTCACGAAAACAAAACTTCCTTTATGAGGAAGCAAAATTAAAAGTTGAGTTAAAAACCCATAACGACCTCGATAAAAAATGATAGTAACAATACAAGACAATACTAGCGCATTATTAAGCGTTATTGTATCCACACTATTTTCTCGATATTTATAACACCTCAGATTATATTTAATATATAACGGTCCGATGCCGCAGAGATCCCACTCTGGAAAAAGAGATTTTTCGTGTAAAAAAAAACCTCAGAAATCCGAAAAAAATGAAAAAACAGATTGGAGTGTAGGCTCATCGATAAAACCCCTTTTTGAGGAAAAAAACCTATTTTTTTATGCTTATACGAATTGATTAAAACATGACATTCGTGAAATTTCAAAAAAATGACGTCATCGGTACAGTGAAACTGGTCGATTTAAAAATCCAGAAAAAATTCCAGAGTGTACTCTCACACTGTACTATGTGTCCCTAAAGTTACAAAACAATCGTCGACTATGAGGCCCAAACGCATGCTGCCTTTCCGAATTTTGACCCATATACATTTTTATCGAATCTATAAATACTATTGTATAGGGAATCCCCTACCTCAATGATTCATCTTTACAACTAACTATAGTCACACACACACTTCATCCTATCACTGCGATATATGATAAGATTAAAAAAAACCTTTCACGACGATAAGCTCGATCATGATAGATTTATCTTTGCTCACTTGAGTACTTAAAATTATCTGTATTATACGTATGTAAATCGATTGTGTAATCAATAATTGATCTATCATGCATTCATTAAGGACTTTGATACACATTTAATGTTTTCAATGTAATTTAAATTCATTTTCAGAAGCACTTTTGCACGGTCAATTTTATCTTATTGAAAAACATTGGCAGAGTACTCGAGCTATTTAAAATATCATTATAAATCGATTTCGCCACGATTATTGCAATTATTAAATATTGATGAATAAGACACACGACACATTGATTTATCGTGGAACAATAAATATTACGAGTGATCTGTAATTTTACAATTTATAAAAATTTCAGATTATACAGTTGAAGCTCGCACTGCAAAACATCAAACCTGGATGCTACCTTGCGCTGCACGGTATGAAAGGATTTGGTAAATCGTGTTTAACTGCCAATACCCTCAAGGACACAGCACTAGTAAAAACCTGCTTCACCGTACGTAACCCATCGTAGAACATTTATCATCTTGTACCTAACGCTCTGTCAAGAAAAAAAATTGATAGCACATTGCACGTCATTCTCCCTAGAAATAATTTTGCATTCGCAACTGCACGTATTTTCATTAGGACGATTGTTTTCGACTTTTTTTTTTTTGCTCACTCGCCACCTGAAATTTTGTTGAATGTGTCTGAAAAGAAATTCCTTGAAAGTTTCAGCCCTTAATATCAATATTAAGTACTATTCCCTTCGAGTGATACGATTTTTCATCTAAAATATACGTAAATCAAAAATGTTTTTATTCAAAATTCTATAACTCAGCGGCATTTTATGCTATCACATTGTTGTTGGCAATTTACGCAAAATTAAACGATCTTCAAAAATGTCCTGAACAGTGGAAGTGTAACTTACACTGGTGAGATGGTACGGATAACTAAAGTTGATTTTTGCCCAAAATTCTCATTTTTTTGCTGTTATCTTCGAAATGATTAACTTGACGGAAAAATTGTTACGGAAAATTTTGTTGGAAATTTAATTTCCTATAAAAAAGGTCCTCTGGACCTAAATGCTAAAGTTAATATTTTTTGCGATATTGAACCTTGACTTATTTGTGATATAAAATTTGTATGGTTAATCGAACCAAACGTTTTAGATTGTTGATATCTCAATATCTTCAGAAATATTCATTTTAACAATTAGATCTAGAGAACCTTTTTCGTAGGAAATTAAATTTCCAACAAATTTTTTTCACATTTTTTTGGTAAAGTTAATCATTTCAAAGATAACAGGAAAAAAACGAGAATTTCGGGTAAAAATCAACTTTAGTGACCCATACCATGTCACTAGTGTAAGTTACATTTACGCTGTTTAGGACACTTTTGAAGATGGTTCAATTCTGCGTAAATTGCGCTGAGTTATGGAATTTTGAATAAAAAAATGTTTGATTTACGTGTATTTTAGATGGAAAATATTTTCACACGAAGGGAAACTATTTAATATTAATATTGAAGGCTTTCAGGGAATTTCTTTTCAGACATATCCGACAAAATTCCAGGTGGGGAGTGAGACAAAAAAGTCGAAAAAAAATCGCCCTAATGTTCATGTGAAAAGAAAAATCAGCTCATTGACGAGATATTCGGCAAAAAGAATCACGCGGTATTTTCTCTGTGGCTTTAAACGTTTTATTTTAAGTACCTGCCGTTGAAACGCTGCCGCATTTCTTAACCCTTTCGCAGTGAGGTGAAAATGAGATTTTCGTGCCATTTTTGTGTTGGAAAAAAAATTTCCTAGATTTGCTTTAAAGTCTCAGCATAGAGGTTTTTGGGGCCGCTGACTTCGAATTCGACATCAGATTTCCAAAACTCAAAATGGCGGATTCAATATGGCGGACGCGAATTCGCGACCATAAACATCTAGAGATACAATTTTTTGTCAAAATCCAACAACTTTCCGAATTCGCGTCCACCATATTCCATCCGATATTTTGAATTTCGGAAATCTGATTTCAAATTCGAATTCAGCAACTCCGAAAACCATGAAGTACTCACTTTCGTCGAAATCAAACCATTTTTCGAATTTGCGTCCGCCATATTGGATCCGCCATTTTGAATTTTGGAAATCTGATTTCAAATTCGAATTCAGCGACTCCGAAAACCATGAAGTACTCACTTTCGTCGAAATCAAATCATTTTTGGAATTTGCGTCCGCCATATTGGATCCGCCATTTTGAATTTTGGAAATCTGATTTCAAATTCAAATTCAGCGACTCCAAAAACTATGATGTACCATATTACAATCGAATCGATGCAGTAGAAATAGGTTGTTTTTCAAATGCCCCTATACGTGTCATGACACAAAAATGGCACGACTTTTTTTTGCCCCTATGCGTGTCACTCACAGTCAAGGGGTTAATTACACTGGCACACAAAATAAAAAAAATGGTCTGTACTTTTGACCAGACCCACCTATCTCTATGTATTTTGATGCGCTGAATCCGAATCCGAAGTTCGTTTAGCTCATACACCCTCAAAATTTTGAGTAAATTGCGAAAAACCGCTAAAAATAAACAAAAATTGCGAAAAATCGCAGTTATGAGTATAAATTTTTTTTTATTTAACTAGATCAAGTATGTTTCTTATGTATTTTGATGCGCTGAACCTGAATCCGGAGTCAGTTTTGCTCATACACCCTCAAAATTTTAAGTAAATTGCAAAAAACCGCTAAAAATGCCTAAAAATCGCCGAAAATCGCAGTTATAAGTATGAATTTTTTTTTATTGAACTAGATGAAGTATGTTTCTTATGTACTTCGATGCGCTGAATCCGATTGCCAAGTCTGTTGAACTTGATCATCCATACACTGCCATCCAAAAGTTTGGAAACACTTGGCCCCATTCCGCGCCGCACAAAAAGTTTCACTGCTCTTTTAAAAATGAAGATACTTCAATTCAACAAACGGCGTTTCCAAGAGGATATATTCAGCTTCATTTTGCTTTGGCCAAAAAAAATTTTGGATTTTTTTCAAAATTTGGTACGTCCTTTGAAGCATGGTCGTTTTTTTGTTCTTTTTTGGCGTTGAAATTTTGGCGTACGACCCATGAAATTTTTTGATAACTGTTTTTCGCATGAAAAACTTGTGGAGGGGAGTATAAGCTTCAATTTTGTCTTTTAAAAAGTTTCGTACGATTTTTTTTTCGCAAAAATATTCGAATATTTGTAAAAAACGATCATATTTATAAAATGAAGTGTAACTCTAAAACTACTGGGTTTTCGTGAAATCACTATGAAAGTAAAAAGTTGCATGCAATTATTCTGGATTCAATTAAATTATTTCAGATCTTTTTTCAACATTTTTTTTTCAAATTCTTTTCGATTCACGAGATATTTTTTTATCTGAAACAGTCGGGTCTCTACCTCATCTACACGGGTTTTCCGATAAAAAAGTCATGTAAATGACTTTTTTCGAAGAAAAAGCCGTGTAGATGAGATGTGACTCCATGTTGAAGATTTTTAAAAATCTCGTTAACAGGGAAAAATCCCGAAAAAAAAATGTTGAGAACAAATTCTGAACAAATTTCATTACATCCAAAACAACTGTATGCAACTTTTTACCCTTCTAATGATTTCAAAAAAAAACTCAGTAGTTTTGGAGTTACGCTTTATTTTATAAATATGGTTGTTTTTTGCGAAAAAAAATTTGTACGGCACTTTTTAACAAACGAAATTGAAACTTATACTCCCCTCCACAAGTTTTTCATGTGAGAAACAGTTCAAAAAAAATTTCATGGGTCGTACGCCAAAAAAAAACAAAAAAACGACCATATGTTTCAAAGAACGTACCGAATTTTGAAAAAATCCAATTTTTTTTTTTTTTTTTTTTGATAGAGCAAAATGAAGCTGAATATATCCTCTTTGAAACGCCGCTTTTTAAAATGAAATATCTTTATTTTTAAAACAGCAGTGCAACTTTTTTGTGCGGCTGGGAATTGGGACAAGTGTGTTCACACTTTTGGACGGCAGTGAATGCATGGTCGAGATTAACAGACTCGGCAATCAGATTCAGCGCATCAAAATACATGATAAACATACTTAATCTAGTTTAATAAAATTTGTTTCATGTTCATTACTGCAATTTTTCGCAAATTTTAGCCATTTTTAGCGGTTTTTCGCAATTTACTCCAACTTCTGATAGTGAACGAGCCGAACAGACTTCGAATTCAGATTCAGCGCATCAGAATACATGAAAAACATACTTGATCTAGTTCAATAAAAAAAAAAATTCATACTCATAACTGCGATTTTTCGCAAAATTCTAGCCATTTTTCGCGGTTTTTCGCAATTTACTCAAAATTTTGAGGGTGTATGAACCAACAGGACTTCGGATTCGGATTCAGCGCATCAAAATACATATAGATAGGTGGGTCCGGTTAAAAGTACAGACCACTTTTTTGATTTTGTGTGCCGGTGTTATCAACCAATATCATCACCAATTTGTTCTTTTTTTTTTGTTGCAATTTTCGCCTCTGCAGAATCAAGTTTATTGGATCAAATTCGGTTACGAAAGAAGCGAAGAAGACGAAATTTTGATTCAGTTGAACTACTTGTATCATCAAGTGAAAAATAGCGATACACTCACCACGAACGTTCATGCCGAAGCCCTCAAAAGACACCTTGTGAATTCGCTCAACAATTATTTTAGCAAGGAGGCAAATCGCAACGCATTGCTCGTGCTCGACGATGTCTGGAGCAAAAGAATCATCGATGATTTTGATTTTCACTGCAAGACATTGGTTATCACAGATGACAGTGATTTTTTGGATGGCAAAGAACACCAAGTAATACAGGTGAATATTTCCACTTAACTCAATGTTATAGCCAGAGTTGTGAAAATAGAAATGTAAAAGTAATGCATTACCCATTACTTTAAACAATGTGTATTGAATAAGTTTCTCATTACAAATTACAACGGTAACGTGTAATGAACGAATGTTCCATTATAAATGAAAATAGTAATGTGTAATGGATGCGTGCTCCATTACAAATAATAAAAGTAATGTGTAATGGATGCATGTGCCATTGCAAATAAAAAAAATAACGTGCAATGAATGAGTGCTCCATTACGAATCATAATTGAAAAAAAAGGAATTTGTAGTGGCGAATATTCCATTACAAATTAGTGTGTTTCTACCAGAATTTGGAGCAAGTACTTTTTTGCTCAAAGGTAAGTCGATTAATTTTTTAATGAAAATAATTTGTGTGTATCTAGTTTTTGTTAACTTTACTATCGTAGTGGTAAATGTATTAACAGTGATTTTTTGAGTAATTTTTACTCCGTTCTTGTAAAAATAACAATTCAAGAATGGAGTAAAAATTACTCCAAAAAACTGTTCATACTGTTCATACACTTACCACTACGATAATAATGTTAACGTAAACTTGATACACACAAATTATTTTCTTTGAAAAGTAATTGACTTACCTTTGAGCACTATAGTACGTGCTCCAAGCTGTACCTGTCCAAATAATGTGTAGAAACACATTAACGCACACGGACGATCGCACACACAGAATTATTCGAATGTTCGAGATTGTTTCCGAATACTGGTGATGTGTCCACACGCTTTTCTTCCATCTCGATTTGTTTCGAGCGAAATAAAATAATGAAACAGCAATGTGCAAGTTTCTAATGCGAGCACAGCAATTTTTCTATTTGTAATGGAATATTCTTCACTACAAATTACTTTTTTTTAAATTGCAATTTGTAATGGAGCACTCATCCATTACACATTACTTTTTTATTTATAATGCCACATGCATCCATTACACATTACTTTATTTATTCGTAGTGGAACACACCTTCATTACACATTACTTTCATATTTCGTAATGGCACACTTGTCCATTTCACATTCTGCAGTGTAATAGGTAATGAATACAGTAATGCATTATCAAAATAATGCATTATTTACAACTCTGGTTATAGCTTTATTTAAAATCGTTTTTTCTTTTTTACAAAAAAAAAAAAGACACCAAATCTTCGCAAGAAGTAGTGAGAAAAATATCTAAATCATTGTGACACCATTTTCTACAGTTAAAGGCAATCGTATTGATCGACAATCGCGATAAGGTGATGACGAATTATCGTGTGTTCCATATTCGAATTCTTGCACCAGTAAATGGAATCGCAATCGTACAGATTACTTCCTTACTTCCGCAAAATGAAAACTTTGCTATTGTTATAAAAAAAAATGATTTCGATGTTACAATGCCAATGAATTCAAAACGCAAACATCTACCCCGACATTGAATCACCATGAAATAATTTCTGTGTCTTCTTCGACATCGTTCGCGATGTGAAATAATTATCTTAGTTCACACAAAATCTTAGAGAAGTCGGGGAAAAAATTTCAATTTAAAAAAAATTTTTGTTGTAGCAATGTTTCTAACTTCCTTGCCATAATTACGGATCTCTGAAAATTAGAAACTTACACACTGTTTCCTCATTATAATTGATAAATTTTCCGGGGTTTTCAAAAATCGCAATCTTATCTGTATTCATGATTCCATTCTGGCACTTTTCGATTTCGTTCTACAATGAAACTGATTATTTAATCTTAGATGAAGGATGGTTTCACCGAAGCCGAGAGTCTTGGGCTGTTTGCCAAAGTGTTGCAAATTGAAGTATCAAACTTGCCACCCGAAGCAAAAAAGATTCACGAGGAGTGCAATGGTATGCCGATTCTCATAGCTATGTTTGCCGCGCAATTCGAAGAGTTCAAGGACGACATGAAAATTAGTCGGAATAGATGGAAGTATTACTTGGATTCTCTGAGAGCTAAGGATCCTGCCAACAAGTAAGGAAAATTGAAAAATCGCGAAATTAACAGCCGGATTTTTTAATAAATTATGCATAACGCACGCCTTACTCGTTTACAGAGTTGTAAATAATGCATTACTTTGATAATGCATTACTGTATTTATTACCCATTACACTGCATAATGTGAAATGGATAAGTGTACCATTAGAAAATACAAAAGTAATGTGTAATGGATGCGTGTTCCATTACAATTGAAAAAAGTAATGTGTAATGGATGCGTGCTCCATTACAAATACAAAAAGTAATGTGTAATGGATGCATGGACCATTACAAATGAAAAAGTAATGTGCAATGGATGCGTGTTCCATTACAATTAAAAAAAGTAATGTGTAATGGATGCATGTCCTATTACAAATAAAAAAATTGCCATGTCCATATTAGAAACTTGCACATTGCTGTCTCATTATTTTATTTCGCTCACTAAAAGTTCACTCACAATTATCACAAATGATCCATGAAGTTAAAAAATAGAAAAAAAACAGAGTTCATCGTTAAATATGAAGTACGAAAATGTACTCAACCCCAGAAATTATCCAACTTTATATTAAACTTGCTGTTACCCACTGTTACTTATAATTATAAGCAATCTAATAAAAATTACGAGTTACTGATACAAAATTTGTCGCTTTATTAAATCCCTAAATAATGTTCATGTTTTTTTTTTTTTTAACTTTGTGGATCATTTGTGATAAGTGTGGATGAATTTTAGACAGCAATGTGCAAGTTCCTAATACGAGCACGGCAATTTTTCTATTTCTAATGGAATATTCTCTACTGCAAATTGCTTTTTTAAAAAATTGTAATTTGTAATGGAACGTGCATACATTACACATTACTTTTTTATTTGTAATGGAACACGCATCCATTACACATTACTTTTTTTTATTTGTAATGGCACATGCATCCATTACACATTAATTTTTAATTTGTAATGGGACATGCATCCATTACACATTACTTTTTTTATTTGTAATGGAACATGCATACATTACACATAACTTTTTTTTATTTGTAAAGTCACATGCATCGATTACACATTACTTTTTTTATTTGTAATGGGACATGCATCCATTACACATTACTTTTTTTAATTGTAATGGAACATACATCCATTACACATTACTTTTGTAATTTGTAATGGAAAACTTGTCCAATAAACATTGTTTAAAGTAAGGGGTAATGCATTACTTTTACATTACTATTTTCAAAACTCTGCTCGTTTCAGGGTAATCGAGCGATTTTTGTCGAAGCAAGAAGCAATCTTCGACCTGTGCATCGACAAATTGAATGCCGATGTAAGATCAAGATACGAGGCTTTGGCGATTTTCAGCCAGGACGTTAACATAATGCCTCAGGTATAAGAATTCATTTTTTCATCACTGTAGTTATTTTTTTTTTTTTTAAATTAACCATTTATTTAACCACCCCGACAATTGATTTTATTATTTTAGAGAATTTTTTGCCAAACACTGTCAGTATTTTTAATTTTTTAATTATATAATTTATTATTCATTTGTAGATATTCATTCAGCTGAACTTTCGGAACATTAAGTACATATTTTTTGGTATATTTATTTTCATCATTTTTCTCACTTTAGACCCTGTCGATTCTCTGGGGCGGTGATCATTACGTCGTTGAGGAACAAATGGTGAATTTTTGTCACAAATCGCTCGCGGCTAAACATTGGAACGCCGATTTGAAGAGTTACGTGTACGGTGTTCACGATCTTTTGCTGTGTCACCTGCGAAAAAAACTTCGCGCGAAACGACTGGTCAAGCTTCATCGTTCGTTCATCAATAAATTGCGCGAATATTGCCACGATGATTTTTCAAAATTGCCAAATGACAATTACAGTTTCTCCTACATCGGTCATCATCTCGAACAGGCAAAAATGTACAAGGAATTTCCAAATTTGTACCTCGATTTTGCCTTCCTGAAGGAGAAAATTTATCATACCGGTCTCAGTGATTTGATGATCGATCTGAATAAATACAGAAAATGGATAGCCCGTGATAACGAGAGTGTCAAAGCTCAGGTTATCGATTTGGAAAAATTTCTCGAAAATCGTGCCGGTGTTATTGCCGAACAGAGACGCCGTCGATGCCTCGATTTGATACAAATTGGCATGAATTACACCTCGAAGAGATTCGTTTATAACAAAACTCGTGAATTGGCGAATCTTCAGGATACAAAAATCTTCGTGACCCACGACGGTCCAAGTTTCTCGCTATATCCGAACGATGAAATTCCAACTGAAGCTAAAACGGCATATTTCACCGACGATCCTGACGAAATTCTCATCGGTAATTATTCCGGACAAGTTGTACTTTGGAACTGTAAAACACGCAGCCAAAGACTCTTTCAAGGTCACAATGAACAAACGGCGATACGAAAGATCGTCGTTTCAAACAGCGGACATTATTTTCTCACACTTTGCGATCACGGTGAGGTCCAAATATTCAAATTTCCCGAGGACGAAAGCACCCCGGAAATTCAGAGTCCTCGCGAAAAGCAAAAGTATTGGGCCAATGTTTTTAACGGTGAAACCTCCAAGAGCAACAGCGAGAGAAAATTTTGCCTTGACGAGAAAATCACTGACATGGCTCTGGTAGAAAGAGACGGAGAGTTGGATCGTATCGGTGTGTGCAGCAATGGCGGAACTTTTCGGGTAATTAATTTTAATTCTTCAAGTTTCATGAAAAAAAGATGGCCGAAAATTCGGTTCAGAGCCTATAAATTTCGGGGAAAAACTCAAAGTACAAGATCTGTGATTTTTTATGATTTTCGAAAATGTTATAAATCGTTAGTAAACGTACACATTTTTCACGGGTCGTTTAATAAATTCAAATATTATATTATATTTCTTATTTATATTTAGGAAGTTCCTTGTTGAAACGGACAACCGCCAAGTTTTTTATTTCACACGTTCGTAAAATCCAAAAAGCAAAGTTGTTTATGCAAGAAAACAACATCGCAAAACTACGAAAGTTGAAGCGTTCATAAGCATTTTTTGGATTTTGATATTCAACGAAATCTAAATACCTTTATCGGCTCTTGCAAAATTCGATACCGCTCATAATTCTTATCTAGTGTATTCATGCGAAAAATATTTGGCTCGGTAGTTGCAATATTACCGAAGACAAAACATCCACAGAAATTTTTAGAAAAATTGCAACAAATAAAAGGGTATAGATTAAGCATTTCACCTCTATTATTTCTAAATTCATTCTCTTGAAATTTTTTCACTTTCGCATTTAAATCTCGATAACGGAAATGTTTACAATACCCCAATTTCCTTTGCGAAACAGTAAAAAAAAATCTGCACATTAGACATTTGCACATTGCTTCCTCATCTTTATCCATAGTTCTTCACATAGCTTCCTTTATCACAAAGTATAGCGATTAAATTTGGCTTCCTCATAAAGGAAGCGTTGTTAACTATCGAAAAACATGAGTAATCAATGTGCAAATTTGCCAAATTTATTCAATTTTACTTCTTACCAAACATGATTTTTGCCAAATTCAATCGCGAACAAACTTGATCACGTTTTTGAATGTGTAAAAAATTTCAGTACAATATCTCGCAAATAGCCGAAGTTAGAGTACGCTATTTTTTCAAAAAAAAAATAAAGTTTGATAAAATTTAAATCATTTGATCGATTTCCGTCAAATTTAATAACGAACAACCTCGATAGCTACATTAGCTCTGTGCAAAGTTTCAGCGCAATATCTTAAAAATTGCACAAGTTAGAGCGTTTACGCGATTGTTTAAAAAATTAAACATTTCATAAAATTTAAATCTCTCGATGAATTTTTGCCAAACTCAATAACGAACAACGTTAAGAGGAGGCTAAATACCATTTTTATTCAATCCCTACATTATCGACGTATCATCGTCGTCCAGTCTTTCTCCGACAACCGTGGATGAAAATTAATTACATTTTGACAATTAAGAGGGGGATAAATGAATTAACAATTAATTGTCAATTGAGAGGCTAAAATGCGTTACAGCTAATGCCAACGAACTCATTCGACACCCCTAAATATTATAGGTTACTCGTCAGAATCCATAGTGCTGCCCTCACTCGCACGTCTGTGAACTACATCTCGCCATTTCGTTTTTCAATAAAACTACAATTTATCGATATTTATCTCTTGATGCGCCATCCAAACTTACGGCGTGTCATTTTGATAAAATAATGTCTAAAACGTCTCGATATTTGTAGCGTGTCTTTCTTCATGGAGCCTCACTCTTGGTTTTACCCAAAATGCAGTAAAAGTTTAATAGTTTAAGTTTTTCAATTACAGTTTCTTGGTGGTAAATGAATCTGTAAATTTTTTTTTTGTTTTTCGAAAAAATTTTAGTGAGGCTCCATTCCGGCCATTGTTCTGATGATGTTGTTAAAATTCTATTCAATTCCATCCATTTGTATAAGAGCAAGTTTGGATGGCAATTTCGAGGTGTTAGTGTCGGTATTTAGCCTCCTTTTAATAGCTATACTAGTTCTGTACAGAGTTTCAGTGCAATATGTTGAAAATTGTGCAAGTTGGAGCGTTTACGGTATTTTTCAAAAAATTAAAAATTTCATGAAAATGTAATCTTTCGATCAATTTTTCAATACCAAACAACCTTAATAGCTATACTAATTCTGTACAAAGTTTAAGTGCAATATGTTGAAAATTGCAGAAGTTAGACCGTTTACGTCATTTTTACAAAAACGAAAACATTCGATAGAATCTAAACACCCGTTAGAATTTAAACAATTTTTTTCTAAGTGAAAAGCAATTTGTGCTCGACAAGTGTGCCAAATTTCAGCTCGATATGTCGAAGCGTTCTCGAATGATTAATTATTTACATCTGAAGCACAGGATACATACACACTAGAGCGACAGTTATTTGGGCTTTGGTGAAAAAAGTTCGACGCCATCCCAAAAACACAATCAAGGTGTATCAAAAAAAATCTGTGTAAAGTTTGGAGGTGCTCGGAAAATTGGAACACACGCCACCGAGCGATTGAAATTTTAAATGTAAAATACATGTATTTATCCCACGCATCAATGATTTTTTTTCCGACTATGATATTAATGAGAAAAATTTGAAACTTGATACACTTATTGTGCATAGAATGGTGTACAAAACCAAATTTTTAAAAAAAAATTTTCGTTCATAATCTTGTTAATGACAAGCTCTGTAGAGATGCCCAAAAATCATTTAAAATTTCAATCACTCGGTGGCGCGTTTTCCAATTTTCCGAACGCCTCCAAACTTTACATAGATTTTTTTTGACACACCTTGATTATGTTTTTGGGGTGGCACCGAACTGTTTTCGCCAAAGCCCAAATAACTGTCACCCTGATACACACACATACACACACACACATCCGGACATTTTTTCTAAATATGATTTCTCGATGTTTTGGGACATTTCACAACACATTGGCATAAAAATCTCGAAAAAAAAAAATTTCACGAAAACAAAGCTTCCTTTATGAGGAAGCAAAAATAAACAAAAACGTAATTTTTTCAGGTATGGACGATCGACGGGAACGTTATTTACACCAAGAAGGAAAATTCGTAAGTTTAAATTTCATTGAAATTACATAGAATTCCAGATACCGATGACAACGCGTGTCATTTCATGGTATATTAATTTAATTTTCTTGTGGCAGGTGCAATTTTGAGAGAATCCTTTTTACAAAAAAGGGCAGGATGCTCCATCTATTGGATGACGATGGAGTGCTGAGATTCTACGCCGAACACGTTGAGAAAACTGGAACGATATATTCCTACGTATCCATGTGGAATTCAAAAATAAAGGAATCCAACGAGAAAATTATATTCATTCAGGATGTTCCTGACGTCGATGGACCCATGACGACGATGGTGATAGTTACTGAATCGAAAGTGGTTTGGGTCCAGTGGATCAACGTATTGAATCAGAATGATCCGAATCTAGTTGAACAGGTACGCAGTTATAAAAAACGATCCAAGTGCGTGCTCAAGAATGGGGAACCCCGCTTCACATGCGCAACGCTCACGTACGATGGAAACTACTTGATAACCGCGAATGCAAAAGGTTCGATCGATGTTTGGCACATCCAAAGTGCATTTGAGCCCATCGCCACTTTCACCGGTCGCGTCAATTCCCTCGATACTTATTGGCAAGGCGACGAATTTCATCTGGCAAGTTTTTTTCGTTCTTCATTAATTGGTTTATATTTAACTTACACGCAATCAAAATTAAGTTCATTTTTTATCGCTCTCGTTGCAGATTTGCGGATGTGACAGAAACGCCATTTACAGATGGGAATTTTCTCTGGCAGAACTGCCAAAATCAGTGAGGTCAGTTCGAAATTTTCAGCTCATTCGTAGTGCCAAAATCATGATTGAATTAAAAATCAGAAGTACCTCCGTATGTGCGAGATTCATTTGCAAAAAAAAAATATCGTGCAAATTAGAAACTTGCACATAGCTTCATCAGAAAAAGTTTCACTGCTCTTTTAAAAATGAAGATATTTCAAGGGGACATATTCAGCTTCATTTGGCTTTTCCAATAAATTTTTTTAATTTTGTTTTTTGAACCCGGTACGCCCTTCGAAACATGGTCGTTTTTCGGCTTTTTTGGGGGTTGAAATTTTGGTGCACGACCCATGAAATTTTTTTTAAACTGCTTTTCGCTTTTTCTTGAAGGGGGGGGGGAGTATTCGAGCTTTAATTTCGTTTTTTTTTAAGTTTCGTACGATTTTTTTCGCAAAAAACGACGAAGTAACTCAAAAACTACCGGTTTTTTGTGAAATTACTAAGACGGTAAAAAGTTGCATAAAATTATTCTGGATTCATTGAAATTTTTTCAGAATCATTTCCAAAATTTTTCCTTTCATCAACGAGATATTTTTTTTTGTCTTAAACAATCTCTCTTACATCATCTCTCGGTACCCCATATCCACGACTTTTTCATCGAAACACCCGTGTAGATGAGGTAAGTGACGCGATTGTTTAAGATAACAAAATATCGCGTTCACAGGAAAAATTGTGGAAAAAAATTCGAAACAAATTTCATTGAATCCAGAACGATTATATGCAACTTTTTACCCTCTTAGTAATTTCACGAAAACCCAGTAGTTTTAAAGTTAGGCTACACTTTATATGGTCGTATTTTGCGAAAAATTGAATATTTTGCGAAAAATTGAATATTTTGCGATAACCCGTGTAGATGAGGTAAGTGACGCGATTGTTTAAGATAACAAAATATCGCGTTCACAGGAAAAATTGTGGAAAAAAATTCGAAACAAATTTCATTGAATCCAGAACGATTATATGCAACTTTTTACCCTCTTAGTAATTTCACGAAAACCCAGTAGTTTTAAAGTTAGGCTACACTTTATATGGTCGTATTTTGCGAAAAATTGAATATTTTGCGAAAAATTGAATATTTTGCGATAAAAAATCGTATAAAACTTAAAAAAAAGGAAATTGAAGCTCATACTCCCCCTCACAAGTTTTTCACGCGAAAAACAGTTTTAAAAAATGTCCATGGGTCGTGCGCCAAAATTTCAACGCCAAAAAAAAGCCGAAAAATGACTATGTTTCGAAGGGCTTGACCAGTTTTAAAAAAACCGAAATTTTTTTTTACTGAAGCGAAACCCAAACCGCAACCCAAAATTTCAACCCCAAAAAGAAGCCGAAAAATGACTACGTTTCGAAGAGCGTAACGAGTTTAAAAAAAAAACGAATTTTTTTTTTTAGAAAAAGCGGAATTAAGTTAAATATGCAATTGTTGTTTATACCTTGCCATATGTTGCTGAATTTGTTCAGATTTTTATTATATGACGAAGCACGGAAATTTCAATCAGATACAATTTTTCGCTGGAACGTCATCATCAGAATTTCGAGCGAAAATAGTTTAAGAAAAAAAAAAACATACGAACATTCTGAAATAATCCCAGGCGGTTCCGTATACACTTACGCTACTTTTTTTATACTTGACATTTTCTCTTAAACTCTATAGTTTTTTGGGTTACGTTGAATCTTTCAAAATTTGTCTTTTTTAGCTAACAGTAAAATAACTTTGCAAGAAAAAATCGTGCGAAAATTTTTGTAAGACGGACATGGAGCATCTGCTTACCCTTTCAAATATACCGTAGATAAAAAAGACAAAAAAAATGTCCTTAAGTTCGCCCCAATCGTGATGATCGAAAAAGGCCAAAAAACGGTACAAAAATGCGTACCGGATCGGAAAAAAATCATAAAAAATATTTTTTTAAATCGTGCAAATTGGAAATTTGCACATAGCTTCCTCATTTGTTTCCGTCTATCGTCAAGCTGCCTCTATGAGGACCTTCTTGACCACCTTTATTTCATGTATGTTTATTTTCATGGCTTCCTCATAAAGGAAGCTTGACGATAGACGGAAACAAATGAGGAAGCTATGTGCAAATTTCCAATTTGCACGATTTATTCAGCATTTTCATAAAATTTTAATATTCTACGATCTCTTGCTGCTCATTCAATATCAATTTATTCATCACCATATGCATTTGAGTAAAAGTTCTTAGCTCGATGACTGCAAAATTATGTCAGTCAGTTTCCATCCAATCATTCTTTTAAAATTACAATTTTTTTTCCAAAACTGTATTCATAAAATTATGTCAGTCAGTTTCCATTCTATCTTTCTTTTAAAATTACGATTTTTTTCAAAACTGTATTGAATGTGTCAGCATGAAACAATTCACCTCGATAGATGCAAAATTACAAAAGCTACAGAGCTTACTCATTTTTTGCGAAAAATAATAATTTTTTTTAAACCAAACCTCTTGAGCAAAGTTTCCCAAATTCAATCCAAATAGTTCTTATCATAAAGTGTATCTACACATGAAATTTCAGGGTGCCAACTGCAAAACAGCTGCTTAATTACGAAAGTGTTCAAAAGCATTTTTCTGGAAATGTCTAAATTTTTTTTTAGAACAAACCTCTCCAGCGTTTTTTACCAAATTTGACCCTAACAATTCTTATCATCTAGTGAATTTGTGCAAAAAATTTTAGCCCGATACTTGCAAAAATGCGAATGTAGGAGCGTTAACAAGATTTGTTTGAAAATTTAAAAAAAATTTTGAAATGAACCTCTCAAGCGATTTTTCTGAAATTCAGTATTATTTTTCGTTTTCATTGAATGTATCATCACAAAAAAATTCAGCTCAATACATGCAAAATTGCAAAAGTTAGAGAACGTACAAATTTTTTGCGAAAAGTTAACATTTTTTTTTAAACCGAACCTGTTGGGCGATTTTTCTCAAATTCAATCCCAACCGTCCCTATTATAAAGTGTATCTGTACATAAAATTTCAGAGTCATAACTGCAAAATTACAAAAGTTAGACGACCCACATTTTACAAAAAATTTAAAGTCCCCCCAAATTGACAATTATTTTGCAATTTAAACAAATTTTGCACTGAGTATAGGGACATACATGGTCTACTTGTATACGACCATGTATGTCCTTGTATTTCAAGTCGCTCGCCCAAACCATTCTCAAGATATATTCATTTTAAGGAAAGCACAAAGCGTACACACACACACACACACACACACACACACACACACACATACATGAATACATACACACATACATACGTCCGGAGATTTTTGCTAAATGTGTTTTTTGGACGTTTTGGGACATTTCGAACATACTGACATGAAAATATCGAAAAAAAAAATTTCATGAAAACAAAGCTTCCTTTATGAGGAAGCAATAAAGCAAAATAAAGCTGAATTTCTTCCCGTCAAAACACTTTTTGAAAAATTCGATTATCTTTTTTTTTTTTTTTATGAAGTTATGCAACTTCTAGTGCGACAAGAAATATTGACTGGTGTTTCCAAACTTTTGAGCGGGAGTGTATATACAGCTTTAAATATCTTCTCTACGAAAAGATATTCAATTGTGACTTCCTCATATAGGAAGCTTAACGAACGATGAAAATAAACCATGAATTTCTAATTAGCACGATTTTTTTATCACGAAAAAAATGTTCGACGAGGGCGGCAAATTTTTTTTAGTGGAAAAATAAAGTTCTCATTAAGAGGAGGCTAAATACCGACACTAGCACGTCGAAATTGCCATCCAAACTTGCTCTTATACAAATGGATGGAATTGAATAAAATTTTAACAACATCATCAGAACAATGGCAGGAATGGAGCCTCACTAAAATGTTTTCGAAAAACAAAAAAAAATTACAGATTCATTTACCACCAAAAAACTGTAATTGAAAAACTTAAACTATTAAACTTTTACTGCATTTTGGGTAAAACCAAGAGTGAGGCTCCATGAAGAAAGCCACGATACAAATATCGAGACGTTTTCGACATTATTTTATCAAAATGACACGCCGTAAGTTTGGATGGCGCATCAAGAAATAAATATCGATAAATTGTAGTTTTATTGAAAAACGAAATGGCGAAATGTAGTTCACAGACGTGCGAGTGCGATATTTAGGGGGCTCGAATGAGTTCGTTGGCATTAACTGTAACGCATTTTAGCCTCTCAATTGACAATTAATTGTTAATTAATTTATCCCCCTCTTAATTGTCAAAATGTAATCAATTTTCATCCACGGTTGTCGGAGAAAGACTGGACGACGACGATACGTCGATAATATAGGGATTGAATAAAAATGGTATTTAGCCTCCTCTTAACCCCCCTTTTGCCTCTGATAATTTGAGTGAGACAAAAATATGTTTGAAATTTACAGAAAACCATTGTTCGACGCCATAATGAAGCCATGGGGAAAAGACAATATCGTCGCCAAGGAAGTTCCTACGGGCGGAAACACAACGGCGATCAGTCTTTATCACGGTAATACGATCATAGCAAGGACCGACCCTGTGATCGGTGGCATAATACGACTGAGTCTCAACAAAGATGGTGACCAAATTTTGTACGCCACTGACAATCGTATGATCATCCTGTTCGATCTGAACAATCAGGAATCACGGATCATTTTGGAACTGAATTCAGGAGCGGGTATCTTGACATTTTTGAGCATGGGTGAATCAACGTTCGTTGTTTGCGGTGAAAATGAAAATTTGAAGGTGGGACCAAAAAAATTATAAATAATGAAGCACTAATTCGTAATTCGAGGAATAACAATTCCATTGTTTCCCAACAGATTTGGTCAGACGAAAAGCAATTTCTGTTGGAAAAGACAGGACACGTGACGTCGATCCATAAAATTGACGACAGCTTTGTCGTGACGGTGGCGCGAAATGGAATGATAACATTTTTTCAAGTTGACAACACAAATTGGTCTGTTGTGCACGAGATTGAATGTCGTGCAGACAACGAAAACGTTTGCCACAGTAGCATCAACGAAAACGCAAATTTTATCTGCGTACTGATGGCAAATAGCAAAATGATTATCTACGAAATCATCAAGGATACGAGTGTGAAGCTCACGAATTTGAGAGCCACAGAATATGTCAAATTTGTTTTCGATCAAAAATTGACTTGTTGCGAATTTTCTCAGGACGATAATTACCTGGCCATAGGACTCGCAAACGGTGACATATCGGTGAGTCTTACGCAGCAAATGAAAAAATCTTGCTATTTAAGAATTTGCAATCAGCATTGTTTCGATCGTGAGTTGAGCTTCTTCCATAAGGAAGCAAAAATTTACGACATATTTGCTTGTAAGGGAAACTTGGTGAACTGCTCTCAGTCAAAAAATTAAAGGAACAGCAAAATTTTCGAGATTTTTCAGCGATTTTCCAAAGGCTGTAAATTTGTTAATTTTGGTCGTAAAAAATTTTCAAATAAGCATTTTGAAGCTTGAATCTTCTACTTTTGGAATCTTAAGTCAAAATTTTGTTATGGGCATCACCCTCGACGCAGTCGAAAGAAATATCACGGTAAAAATTTTCTCGAAATTTTTGCTTTTTTCAAAACAGTCGATGGGCTCCAAAAAAATTTTCCGAACTTAACTAATCTATGGATCGTTTAGCTGAAATCTTTGGCTTCAATTTGGCTTTTTTATTTTTGTTCTACGACCATTTTTCGCTGAGATATCGGTGATTGAACAAAAATGTGTCTTTTTTTTTTAAATCTTCGATATCTCTGGAACTAATGATCGTACAGCGAGTAAACGGTGGGTTTCGGAAACTTTGATCTACCCTCTATAAGTGCCTTTTATTGTCATAAACAAAAAAAAATTGGTTCCATGCTTAATTTTGACTTTAAAAAGTAAAAAAAATTAGCTTTTTTTCTTGTTTTAGAAAATCTACCATAACTTTGCAGATATTGCGAAAAATACCAATGATTTAAGGTCCTTTTTTAGCTCAATACATACCTAAAAACCATGCCAATTTTCAAAACAATCGGTCGAACCGTTTTTTGTGACCGAGTCATCAAACTTTTAGAAAAATTGAAGGAACACGTTTGTTGATCCTTAATGACCAATTAATTAATGGTGTAAAAAATAAATTAAAAAGTTTTTCTTTTTTTTCTCTTAAATTTGCATTCAACGAGCGTGAAAACTAAAAAAAAAATCCACATTTCGAAAAAAAAAAATTTTTTTTTCAAAATTAAATTTTTTTTCGTTCTTTAAATTTGAATAAAAAAATTCATTAGTATTTTTTTCAAAATTTTATTTCGATATTTATTAAATATTGAATGCCAAACTGTGAAAAAAATTCCAATATAATTTTTTTTATTGCACTCCGTGCGTAAAGTGACCACTTCTCGCACGCTTCGCTTCGCTGCGCGTGCGAGAAGCGGGCACTTTACGCACTCGTGCAATAAAATTTCGTACGATACTAGTGCGATGAAACTTTTTCTCGACGAGTGTGAGTTTGCAGCATGAGCCGAAGGCGAATGTTGCAATCACACGAGTTGAGAAAAAGTTTCATCGCACTCGTATCGTAATGTACTATTTTATTACTCATGCGGGAAAAGCGGTATCTTTACGCCCGCTGTTACGGTTGAAAAGTAGCTTTTTGCCCATTTTATAATTTGAGTGCGCAAAGTAAGAAAAATAATAATAACTTGCGTGCGCAAAGTTTACTTTCCGCACGCAAGTTATTATTATTTTTCTTTGCGCACGCAAATTCAGTGCCGAAATTAAATAAAAGAATAACGTTGGTGAAATTCAACGGAAACAAAAACGCAACCGAAATATTAAAGCTGAATTGAGGTTGACGTGACAGATCGTATACTATTTTATTACTCATGCGGTTCTTGTTCTTGTTCAAAATAAATTATTTTCATTGTTCCTTAACTAAGTTTCCTGTATATTTCTTAACTTTTTAGTTATTTTTGGTCTGTGGGGGGGCTCCGCCCCCCAACCCCCCGCAGGGGCTTCGCCCCTGGACCCCACCGCGGCTCCGCCACCGCCCCCCCCCCCCCCCCCACAGGGGCAATTTTATATTGAGGTTTATTCCGCATTCGCAATAAAAAATAGTATGTGCAACTCGTGCGGCGTTGTCGATGGCCCCCTCAAGCGAATGAGCGCACTCGCTTCGCTCGTGCGCTCAACTTCGCTTTCGTGGGCAATCGACAACTTGCCGCACTAGTTGCACAATATACTATTTTCAAATTGAAAAAAAAAAAATTCGAAATTTCGAAAAAAAAAAAAATTCGAAATTTGTTTTTTTTTCTAGCTTTCCCCGCTCGTTAAATGCAAATTTAAGGGGGGAAAAAAAGAAAACTTTTTTCAAAAATTTTCAACAACATTAATTGGTCATTAAGGATCAATAAACGTGTTTCTTCAATTTTTCTAAAAGTTTGATGACTCGGTCACAAAAAACGGTTCGACCGATTGTTTTGAAAATTGGCATGGTTTTTAGGTATGTATTGAGCTAAAAAAGGACCTTAAATCATTGGTATTTTTCGCAATATCTGCAAAGTTATGGTAGATTTTCTAAAACAAGAAAAAAAGCTAATTTTTTTTACTTTTTCAAGTCAAAATTAAGCATGGAAACAATTTTTTTTTGTTTATGACAATAACAGGCACTTATAGAGGGTAGATTCAAGTTTCCAAAACCCACCGTTTACTCGCTGTACGATCATCAGTAGCAGAGATATCTGAGATTAAAAAAAAAAGACGATTTTTTGTTAAATCGCCGATATCTCAGCAAAAAGTGGTCGTAGAACAAAAATAAAAAAAGCAAATTGAAGCCAAAGAATTCGGCTAAACGATCCATAGATTGGTTAAGTTCGGAAAAATTTTTTGGAGCCCATCGACTGTTTTGAAAAGAGCAAAAATTTCGAGAAAATTTTTACCGTGATATTTCTTTCGACTGCGTCGAGGGTGATACCCATAAAAAATTTTCGACTTAAGATTCCAAAAGTAGAAGATTCAAGCTTCAAAATTGCTTTTTTTGAAAATTTTTTACGACCAAAATTAACAAAGTTACAGCCTTTGGAAAATCGCTGAAAAATCTCGAAAATTTTACTGTTCTTTTAATTTTTTGACTGAGTGTATAACAAAAAATTGGCAGAGAGCTGCGAGCCAATTTATAATTTGGGTTTTATTTTCTTACGAAACAGAATGCAGAAACTACTTTTTCAAAAAAATTAGACTTTTTGAATTTGTACTCAATTTGTCCATTTGTATATTTGTAATCAATGGACAATTTCCTATCACTACGGCCTTGAAAATTGCATCAAGCCGAAAAAATCAACTTTGTCGTACTTCACCAAATTTCAGACTATAAAAAATTTGATATTTTGATAGTGTGCAATTTGCTTAAAGCTGTTTAGAAGCTATGAAACCTTTGAATGTCAATTGTTCAATAAATAGCTTCTCAATCGTAGTGAAATTTCTACACGACCTCCTGAATACTTCATGTAAGAACATACCAAATTTTCAGAATTCTTTCATCATTACTTCAACCTCCTTAAAGGTTAAAATGAAAAATAATGAGAAAATTCTGAAAATTTGGTATGTTTTTGCATGAGGTATTTAAGAGGTCGTGTAAAAATTTCACGACGATTAGGAAACTCGTTATTAAGAAATTAACGTTTTGTTAAAAACAATTTTTTTAACAAATAAAAAAAATATTTATCAATAAACTTCGTTTTATTTCCGTTGCTTCCAGTATATTGTGGATATTAAAAAATTGAGAGGTCAACAAAAAACTTATCGCAAAGTTATATCAGTTTCCATAAGACATTTAATTTTTTTTAATTTGTTAATCTTAATTATTCGACAACGAGCTTCCAATTCGTCGTGAAACTTTTTCACGACC
Organism: Alloplasta piceator; assembly: GCA_946863875.1. Taxonomy (NCBI): domain Eukaryota; kingdom Metazoa; phylum Arthropoda; class Insecta; order Hymenoptera; family Ichneumonidae; genus Alloplasta; species Alloplasta piceator. Next base: position 23,099,854 of record OX333071.1, on the reverse strand, counting down.
TCTTAAATACTTCATTGAAAAACATACCAAATTTTCAGAATTTTCTCATTAAACGTGATTTGCTTCTAAACAACCTTAAGGATGCTTTGCCCCTACCGTCCCAGCCAAAAATTTTATGTGATTGAAATTTCCGTACTTCGTGGTACAATAAAAATCTGAAAAAATTCAGCAATGCCATAAACAACTACACTGTAAAAAATTATGAAGTTTTAGAATATGAAATGTTTATGCATATACTGTATATTAAATTTCATATACATGTGTGCAGTAATATTCCGATAAATGTATTAATATTCCAATATAAATTTTAATTTTCAAAGTTTATTCTCTTAATTTCATTATACAAATATTGAATTTGAATTAAAAATGTTAATTTTCCAATCGACGTCTATTAATTACGAGTTTGTATACTTGTTATTGAAATTTCATATACAAAAGAAAACGAAACTTCAATAACAAGTATACTAATTTAACAACATTTTTTATAGTGAAAATTACCCAAAAGTTATTAATAAATTGTTTAAACAAATGATTATTCAACCATTTTTCCATAAATTATTTTTTTTCTTGAACAAATCGAATGCGTTAATTTTTCTGAACGCATATTAATTTTTTCAGAATTTTAGCTCTATTTTGAAATATTATCAAAAACATTCCGGAATACAAACAAAAAACTGCCAATTTTGTATATGTTTTTGCATATAGGTTTATCATTAGCTTTGAAAAGTTTGAAAGACACTTGGCCAAAAAATACATAAATACAGCCATTCTAAAAATTGCAAAACGTGAATTATTCGATTCAGAAATGCGAAAATTGTATTGGTTTTTTTAAATTTTATAAGTTTTGTCGAAATAGGCTATTTGACTAATTTTAGAAAATCGTTTCAAATTATTCTTTATCACATAATAAGCACACTACATTGATATTTCCGGGAGATCTACTGTATTATTAATAAAAATCAATGTTGAAGTTTAAATTTTCAAAACCGCGTCAAAAAGGCGTTTTCTGTAATGGCGCTGATCATATGACACGTGTGACGTCACGCGCAAGTAAACAAGTTAGACTGCATTTGTCTTGGACGCTTACGCGCTTTCAGCATGTATGTATAGATTACATTGACATATAAAATGCTACAGGATGTGGCGCTCACAGCGCTCAAAGCGTCCAAGATTAATGCAGCTTTAATAACTTTAATCAAACCGTGCAATTGAAGTGAATTTCATCATTTTTCTTCCAATTTGTTGGATTAAATGGTGGATAAATGTTGTGTAGCGACACAATGTACAAACAAAAGCAACGACTATGACAAAGAGAATTTCCATGAAATTTTTGAGCATTTATCAACATATCCTAAAATGAGATTTTACAAAACTTCTGAATGATCATACATAAAGGTTTCTAAATAAATAATTTCTACGTGTTACTTATACCGCTGTTTTTACATTTTTAAATTCCGCAGCATAGTAATCAGCGTTATTCTGAATGAAAAGTGCAACCATAAAAATGCATCTATTTTAGACAGGTTGCTATTATTAGCTCGCTTTGCTGTTATCAAAATTTCAATTCATTTTGAGATTCGAAACGAATATTTGTGACATTAGTTGTCAGATTTATCAAAAATTATCAGAAAACTGCTTCGGAAATAGCTCAAAGATCGAATATAACACCCAGAAAACATAAAACGTGAACTAGAATCAGTCGAGGAAGGCATGTTTACTTGCGTGTGACGTCACCAGAGCTGCAACCAATGACAAGGCGTTTCGGTCACAAATAAAATTTCAAAAATTATTATATTTTTTTCCATGTGAATTGCAAAAAATATACATAATTTAGTTTGAATTAAAGTAAAATATGTTTTCTTACGCTATTATCTGATAGGATGACCACAATTTGTAGTATATTTTCAATGTTGTCAAATAGCCTATTCTTGTAAAAGACTGCCTAGAAAAATTTGGAAAAGTCAGAAAAAAGTATCAGAATTTTGATGCCATCGATAAAAATATATTTCCCACTAATATCTTCCACGTATAACGAATAATGTGAAATTTTGCAGATTTTTGATATAACCGGAAGATGCGAGCTGAGTCGTTTGCATTTGCACTGCAATGAAGTCAGGGAGTTTCATTGGGCGCCAACGTCGATCGGAGCACCGATACTTTTGTCGGTGAATTGCGACGAACTCGCCTGGTGGAACGTGTCATTGTTGTTCGAGAACAAGACGAAAAATCGTCGTAGTCGAATGGGCCTGTCGCGCAGTACACCGACGCTTGGTATCAGTCCAAGATCGAGTGTCAGGCTGTCTGCGAGTCAATCGATGAATTTCAATATTTCAAACGCCGTAATTCATCAACTGTCTGCCCTAACGGTCCAGAAGTCACACGGTGACGAGTCGAGGAATGAAGAAAGCAATGGAACAGGTGATAATGGCTGTAGGAATGGGGAAACTTACTGGATCGGTAAAACGGCCAAGCAATTGAATATAAAGGCCCTTTTGGCCGTTGTACCATTGCCGCCGAGTTGCAACTCGAAGGTATGTGTCTCCGGTGATTTTAGTAAATTTTTATCCGTCGATATTCGCGGTATTGTGAGTAACTTTCAATTTTACAATTACAATAAGTAATATATATTTGTTTATATAACGATATTTCGAAGGAAAATCATTACGCTCAAATGCTCCTTCGAATTGTTCAACGCTCTCTGTTGATAACAAAGAATGTCAATCCAATATTGTTTTCCAAGATGTATTTCGGGAAAAAGCGTAATCTCGAAAATTCCAAGTCTCGTTGGATTTCGCTTTTTTCCTGAAACCTTGGAACCATGAAAAATTCTATTCACTAGAGTCATAGTGAATACATCGCTTTAAAGATTTTTGGTGCTTTTGAGGAAGATTTTACGGAGATCCTCTCAATCGTCCAAAATTGACATTAAGAAAATGAAAAATTTCGAAAAAGGGCTTCCCAAACTGTATTTTTGCGCCGTCTTTTTTTGAATACTTTTTCTCTATTATTTTTCGTGATCAAACGTAATCAAAATACCACGAGCTGGTAATATACAAAGAGGGCACATTTTTTTGGGAACTGAAGAAAATTTATATTGTGATATTTAAATGGTGATGAGTGAAGGATGAGAAGAAAATATTGAGGAATTTTGAAAAAAGACGACGAAAAAAATTATGATAACGTTCATGATTACATTTATCGTGACCGTGGTCAAGTCAAAAATAGTGGGAAAAAAAAAGAAAACGGTGGTGGGTTTGATATAAAAGTTGTTACCAAGTTGTAGGCAAGAAAATTATATGGAATGAGCGATCGTGAGCAAACTATTATAATTTTTAAATAGTACATTTATACAAACGCAAATTGTATGGTCGGAAAGGGCGGTTATTTAATTTAATCTAATCTCGCCGCATCCAAAGATCAAGGACAATATGACGACGCATTCGTCGAATAATGTGCATTCATGAAGAATGATTTAGAATTTAACGCATCGATCAAAAATCGAAATTGTACATGTATAAGGTACGACGATGAAATGTCAGGAAAAAATGGAATTTTAGATGTTTTTATAACCACAGGGCACTCCAATCTGGCAGCGTTCATCGAATTATTAATATTAACTCTAGTATGTAATTTCAAAAACAGCATGACACAAACTTCTTAAACTCGAATTTTTTTTCTTTTCGCAAACTCTCGATCAATTTTATTTAGTTACTCCATTGCAATATGAGACTGACCGTTGTATTATTCAGGGCTCTGTGGAAGAAAAAAAACCAAGCTCAATATATTTTTATTTTTTAAGTTGAAAAGAAACGCTGCCACGCGGAGTCATTCTGTGTCTATGTGCCTTAAAATTATTACGAGTATAAAGACTATAAGTAAAGGGATCTCGATGCATGATTTTTTTATTTTCTGGTGCTCTCACAGCTGGAGAACAATTATTTTACAAAGTGTCTGTGCGACTTTTTTTTTACTTCGATATCTTCACTGAAAAACCGAGTATATCCTATTTTTATAGGTCGACGAACGCTAATCCATTGCCAATTTTTAAGGGAAGCTACGTATGAATAGACGCCTGAAGGCAATGTTGAATTCCACTAGTTTTGAGCAGAGTTGTAAATAATGCATTATTTTGATAATGCAATACTGTATTCATTACCAATTACACTGCATAATGTGAAATGGACAAGTGTACTGTTACAAAATACAAAAGTAATGTGCATCAATGCGTGTCCCATTACAAAAAAAGTAATGTGTAATGGATGCATGTGCCGTTACAAATAAAAAAAGTAATGTGTAATAGAGGCATGTGCCATTACCAGAGATCGGCAGTAATGATATTTTCAGGTTCATTTTCGGAAAATATTATCCATTTTTTGAAAATTAATCATTTTGAAATCTAAATTTTCAATTACCCGACAATGGTTAATGGAAAAAAATTAATTTCCAATTACCCAAATAATCCGTAATTGGTCGAAAAATAATATCAATTACTCAGAAAATGGGTAATTGGTCTGAAAATATTTTCAATTATAAGGAGAGCAGTGGCCAAGTGGCTAGAGCGCGGGTCTCGTAATCCGCGGGACCCGGGTTCTCGAACCCCGGCGACACCGCTGAAAAATATTCCAATATTTCAAGTGTTTATCAGCTGCAATCCCGGTGAGTTGGGACCCCACCTTAAAATAATGGAATCCCAAAGACCTCATTGCGATGAGTGGGCGGTTAATTGTACGGTTTCGGTGAGGCCTGCCGACGCGGTTCTTATCGCTCGGATGGTGGTTCACCTAACTGTGCAAGCGACTGGCTCACTGGATCGCAATGGAGAAGGTAACTACCTAACCGACCGACGATAGTCGTGCTAGAGCGTGCTCGCATTGCTACCGACGGGCGCTTAGGTAGAGTTTACCGTCTGTATCAGTGAAGGTTTTTCTGCAGTTTTCCCTTCACTCTCGGCAGAATTGCGATACAGAATGGAAAAGGTGTAGGGTGCGGACTGCAGCCCCGGCCTTACTAGGAAAGGGGGGGGGATTAGTATAAAGCAATGCTGTACACTGGTAATAAACAAAATATTTTCAATTATCCGAATAATTGGCAATGGGTAAAAAAAATAATATCAATTAATCAGAAAAATGGGTAATTGGTCTGAAAATATTTTAAATTATTCGAATAATCGTTATTTGGCCGAAAAATAATATCAATTTTTCAGAAAAATGGGTAATTGGTCTAAAAATATTCTCAATTATCCGAATAATCGGTAATTGGTAGAAATATAATATCAATTTTTCCGAAAAATAGGTACACTGCGACCTCGATAATCGGAATTGTGCGGGACCGGCTCTTGCAAGAAGTGGGGTTGCGCACATTGCACAGAACCGTTTCTGCGCCGCTGGTGGCTGACGGCGGCCTGACGCGATTGGCTTGGCGCTTCTCCCACTACGCTGCAATTGCAAAGATCGAGGTTCCGAGAATCGAGGTATATAGAGGTATATACAGGCATATACAGTGATATATCGGCATATAAAGGTATTTGCAGGCATATACAGGCATATGAAAGTATATAGACATATACAGAGATATATATCTATTTATCTCTAAATGTCTCCAATCACTCCTATTTTTTCAAAAACACTTTTTCAATAAATTATTAATTTTTTTCTAGGAAATTGAAAATATTTCCAAACCAATTACCTGTATTTCTGGGTAGTTGATATTATTTTTCAACCAATTACCCATTTTTCTGAAAAATTGATATTATTTTGCTACCAATTACCGATTATTCGGATAATTGAGAATATTTTCAGACCAATTATCAATTTTTCTGAAAAATTAACATTATTTTTAGCCCAATTACCGATTATTCGAATAATTGAAAATATTCTCGGACCAATTACACAGTCACACGAAATTTTAAAAAAACTTCAGCCTGGGGGTCTGACTATTCATACTGTATGTTTTTGGGGTCGCTGAATCCGAATCCGAGGTTGGTTTAATCCCAGCACGTCAGGGTTTGGTTATAACGTCAAACAACACTCCAAAATCAAGTTTATTTTTTTAATATTTCGAAAACTATTATAGCTACGAAAGAATCGTTCTGGGTTCGTCTTGAAGAGTATACTTGTGGCATATAAAAAAAATTTAAGCAAAAATTTAATGGTGATCGTGGATTTACACGATTTTTATAAATTCAAAAATTCATATTTAAAAAAAAAACAAAAAATACTTTTCTGAAATTTTAGGATCTTCTAAGACCAGTACAAGGTCTTGAATGAAAAGAAAGATTTTTAGAAGATTTTTAAAAATTCAAAATTCTCCACATTCATTATTTTTCAAAAAAAAAATTCGGAATATTTTTTTTTCGTAGCCGCAAGTATACTCATCAAGATAAACCCAGGACGATTGTTCCGTAACTATAATAGTTTTCGAGATATTAAAAAAATCAACTTAATTTTTGAGTTTTTTTTTTAGGTTAATATAGCTAATTCCTGACTTAGTCGTGTTAAACTAACCTCGGATTCGGATTCAGCGATCCCAAAAACATACATTGTATATAGTCAGACCCCCAGGCCGGAATCTTTTTTATTTTTTGTGTGGCTGTGTTATTCATTTTATGATTCATTGATATTATTTTTTTACCAATTACCGATTATTCGGATAATTGGAAATATTTTCAAACCAATTACCCATTTTCTGAGTTATTGATATTACTTTTCGACGAATTACTGATTATTTAGATTATTGAAAATACAATTTCGGATCATTTCAATTTTTCCATCAATTGGTACTCTATCTTTCAAAATTATCGATTTTCCATCGATTGAAAAATGGAAAATCGTAATTTTTTTGCCGATCCCTGGCCATTACAAATAAAAAAGTAATGTATAATGGATGATAGCTCCATTACAAATTAAAATTGAAAAAAAGCGAGGGGGTCTCACTAATATTGTTTGAGCACGTCACCAGTATGAACAGCGATTTTTTCGAGCAATTTTTACTCCATTCTTGAATTGTAATTTTTACAACAGTGGAGTAAAAGTTACTCCAAAAAATCACTGTTCATAGGCGTCACTGTATATTAAGTTAATATACACCGACACCTATAAGTTTTTTTTTAATTGCAATTTTTACAAGAATGGAGTAAAAATTACTCCAAAAAATCACTGTTACATTTACCACTACGATAGTAAAGTTAACAAAAACTTGATACACACAAATTATTTTCATCGAAAAATTAATAGATTTACTTTTGAGCAAAATAGTACCTGCTTCAAATTCTGGTAGAAACACACTAATTTGTAATGAAATATTCTCCACTACAAATTACTTTTTTTTCAATTGTAATGGCAGATGCATCCATTACACATTACTTTTATTATTTGTAATGGAACAGACATACATTTACACATTACTTTTTTATTTGTAATGGAACACGCATCCATTACAAATTACTACTTTCTTTTGTAATGGGACATTCATTCATTACACGTTACTTTTGTAATTTGTAACGGGAAACTTATCCAATACACATTTTTTAAAGTAATGGGTAATGCATTACTTTCATATTACTATTTTCACAACTCTGGTTTTGAAGCACATTTGGAAATTTTCGAAAATTTGGTTGTCTCAAAACATTGATTGATCATAGAGTCAAAAAGAAATCATCAATCGTCCAGTCGTTTATTACTACGTAACGCCTTAAATTCGCTCATACGTAACACAAACTTCCTACGAATGCATTTATGAACACTCAGTGACTAAACTATTTCAATTTGCTCATTAACTCGGTTATACATTGACAAACGATGAAAAAATTTGTTTTGATAATTCAGTGAAAACATGACGTTACAGACACGAGTAATTTAACTATGATTTTTCTCGAATGCTTTCTCGCATTGCAGAGCATTCTCAGAGCAAAGACTTTTTTTTTATTGGCAGGATGCCATAGTTAATTTTTTGAAACTTTTTTCTTTAGTCAACAGCATTTCTTCTATACTCCAAAGTTTAAGTTCGAACGGTCTCGATTTTAAACACAAGTATCGAATAATCGTAAGTTTTAATTGTCTTCGTTCCGCGATATTCAAGTTTTTTACATTTTTTTTTACCCGATAATTTTTGTAAATTTTAATTGTATTTTATGGATTACAAAAAAAAATGTATGCACGCGATATTTTACATACAAAGAAGGACATTATCGTGTTTTTAATTAATCCAGTAATCATCAGAGGAAAAAATTCAGTGTATAAAAAAGCTCACAATCCGTTCAGAATTATAACGATAGAATAGAGAGAAAGGGGAACGATCATAATGCATAATGATATCGTTCCATGTGATAACGAAAAGTGCATCGGTCGATGCACTCTTTGTCGTAAGGTGCAATGAAAATGATCGTTCAAACGAGGAATCTCGTTTATCACAAAACGATTGGGATTTGTGTAGTAATGAAGAGAATGTAAAAAAAAAAATGAAAATGAGAAATACGAAGAAAAAAAAATATTTTAAAAAGTGCTGCAACGAGAAGTGCGAGCACTGCAGGAAACATATTTAAATATTATATATTATATCTTTATATACCTTTTGTACTTTAATAATCGTTAAGTGTATTTAAATATATAATAAAAAAAAAAAAGCAAAATGTTTGTACGAGGTGCAAAATTGTCGTTTTGTAAGTGTTTTGAGTTTCAACGTATGAAAAACTTGATAATTCGTTGTCGTAGAGTTCTTCTCATGACTCGGGCTTGAAAATAGAATCCGGCAGTTCTTTCATTGCGCAATCGTTAAACTTGGCAAGGCCCTCGAGTTATTTGGTTTTGAACTCTTCTTTGGGCCAATGTCAGGAGAGCACATCCGTGGTGAGATCGTGACAACCCGGATATCCGCAATGTTTTCATCTTTTATTCTTAAGAGGAGGCTAAATACCGACACTAACACCTCGAAATTGCCATCCAAACTTACTCTTATACAAATGGATGGATTTGAATAAAATTTTAACAACATCATCTAAACAATGGCAGGAATGGAGCCTCACTTAAAAAATCTCGAAAAACAAAAAAAAATTTACAGATTCATTTACCACCAAGAAACTGTAATTAAAAAACGTAAATTATTAAACTTTTACTGCATTTTGGGTAAAACCAAGAGTGAGGCTCCATGAAGAACGCCACGATACAAATATCGAGACGTTTATAAGTCGACGAAATGTAGTTCACAGACGAGCGAGTGAGGGCAGCACCATTGATTCTGACGAGTAACCTATAATATTTAGGGGGCTCGAATGAGTTCGTTGGCATTAGCTGTAACGCATTTTAGCCTCTCAATTGACAATTAATTGTTAATTAATTTATCCCCCTCTTAATTGTCAAAATGTAATTAATTTTCATCCACGGTTGTCGGAGAAAGACTTGACGACGATGATACGTCGATAATGTAGGGATTGAAAAAATGGTATTTAGCCTCCTCTTAAGAGAATATTGCACAATGTAGTCTTCCCTGGCGTGAGAATCAAACATTCTAAACTAGTCTAGAAATCATATTATATTATTGTTCCCTTACAGAGCTGGGCAGTACTCGAAAGTACTCGGTACTTGCAGATACTTGAAGTACAGTACTTGCAAGTACAAAGTACTCAAAAAGTACTTCAAGTATTGTACTTAAATTTTTCAAGTACTTCCTGTACTTGAAGTACTGTACTTGAAAATTTCAAGTATTTTTCTGTACTTGAAGTACTTTTTTCAAGTACAAGTATCAGGTACTTTTGAATGTGTCCTGCTGATGGTTGCATGCGCAAAGCCTTTGAATACGGGTCATTCCATGTCAAATCGACCAATATTTGGAATCGACCCCTTTCAATTTCGATGAAATTTGGTCAGAAGTTTTCTTTTACCATGAAACAAAGTTCTAACAAAGGAAAAAAATTAATTTTTTTTTTTCGAAAATTCAAATTTTCACCATTTTTTCAAGTTTACTTTTTAAATATTTCGAAAACTATTATAGTTACGAAAAAATCGTTCTGGGTTCGTCTTAAAGAGTATACTTGGGGCTACGAAAAACAAAATATTCCGTAACAAATTTTTGAAAAATGATGAATTTGGAGGATTTTGAATTTTTCAAAATCGTGAAAATCCACGATCAACATTAAATTTTTAGTTTTTTTTTTTTATATATAACACCTTGTACTGATATTAAAAGATCCTGAAATTTTCAGAAATGTGTTTTTTTTTGTTTCAAAAATATGAATTTTTTAATTTTGGTAAAACTTTTTTTTTTATTTCTAATCTTAAGTTAAGTGAAGTTGATCAATCATGTAATTTTGGCTGCTCAAAATTACAAAATACATGATTGCTCAACTTAAAAAAATTCATGATTTTGAAACAAAAAAAACACCTTTCTGAAAATTTCAGGATCTTTTCAAATCAGTACAAGGTATTATATTTAAAAAAATTAAACAAAAAATTCGATGTCAATTGTGGATTTTCACGATTGTAAAAAATGTAAAATTCTCCAAATTCATCATTTTTCAAAATTTTTTGTCGAAATATTTTTTTTTTCGTAGCTCCAAGTATACTCTTCAAGACGAAACAAACGATTTTTTATAACTATCATAGTTTTCAAGATATTTAGAAAAAAAAATTGAAAAATAGTCAAGTTTTGAATTCTGCATAACTTTTGAAAAAAAAAATTAATTTTTTTCCTTGGTAGAACTTGGTTTTATGGTAAAACAAAACTTCTGACTAAATTTCATCGAAATTGAAAGTGGTCGATTCTAACTCTTAGTCGATTTAACATGGAATGACCAAAGTACCAGAATTTACGAGACGTACCCGAAAACTTGAAAATTACTTGATACTGGTACTTGATTATTTCAAGTACTTGCAAGTAATAAGTACTTTGTACTTCAAGTACCACCGGTACTTGATACTTCAAGTACCCACGGTACTTTGTACTTGATACTTGAAGTACTTTCAAGTACTTTGCCCAATTCTGTTCCCTTATTTAAGTATTTAACCCTTAATAGTCACACCTCGAAAAAAAATTACGTAAAAGTCATTGTGGGTCAAATTCACCCCAATCATTTTGCAATGTAATAAATTATTGAAAAATTCAAAAAGAAAAAAATACCGCAATGTACTTTTAACTCTTTTCTACACGACCAAACTGATTATTTTCGAAAAGTGTGATTTTAAATATGCAAACAAAATTTTACACAAAAATCTTTCCAAAAAATGACTTTATTTTCAAAAACTGATACGGAAGAGTTAATTTTCGATCTAAAAATCGTTTCATAAACCTGAAATAGCATGCTTTCAGGTGGGAATGATTAATTTAGCGACCGTGTCAAAAAGTATATTTATCTTAACATTTCAAATGAGGATTTTTTCCGAAAATATGATACGCCTGTTTTGTGGGATAAGCGTTATTTTATTGATGAAAATGGATTTAAGATTATAAGCCATCCTTACAATCAATTAGTACATGGTATACTTTTTTTTGTAATTTCAAACTTCGCCATTATCAATTTTAATATGTACGGTTGAAGATTATTTGAGAAAAACAAAAAAAAATTGTTCCGTAATTTTTTTAAACACTTTAGTCATTTGGGGTATTATTCGCCCCGAATTTTCATAACCTCCGATTCAAACAGGTGCTACAATAATATTGACGGGACCGTTCAAATAATACGTACCTGGTTCCATAGTTAAAGGTTCAAAGTACTTATAGATGGATGGATCCAGATCAAAAAACGGCTGGGGTATATTTCACCCAGTGTGACTATTAAGGGTTAAGATTATGTTGTTCAGTTTGCATAATTGCAACGCAACGAATATAGATTTTTTTAAATTCTTCTTTAGTGAGTTTTAAGTTTTGCTCGTGCATTTAAATTCTTAAATCCTTAATAGAGGTACAAAAATAAACCAACCTTAAAAATTTCTTAGGAAGAATGGAATTTTATTGATAAATTGACAATTGCCATTGCATTACAACGTTGCAAGCTCAGAACCATTATTTAAGCATAAATATTGTATACTGACAAAGCAGTTTATTTATGGTAAAGAAATATTTTTAGTTGGCATTTTTATTGAAATATTCCTTAACTGTTACAAAATTTGTTTGTCGTTAAGAAATATTCGTGTTCTCATGACAAAATTTTATTTCCGTCAGAATGTTGTATTAACTGTTGAAAGATGTTTATTTTGCCATATCCAACTTTACATTTATTAACAATTAGCAAATCCTGATAAATAGAAGTTTATTGTTTTCTCAGTGTAGAAATTTGTCCTAATTGATGCAATACAAAAATTGATAGTGAGACCACCCGCATAGTTTACGCATACAGATTCCATTTTTTTTTTAATTTCATTAATCGTAAGTCGTTTTCGAGAAAATTGTGTTAAAAATTTTAGTTCTGTCTCTGCCGCACTCCCAATCGCGCAGAGTTGGAACGGGAGAACCTTACTTTAAAGTTTAAAAAAATCGACCTTGTCGCGAAATAATATCACGTTACTTTTATACAAATGCTCATCAGTAATTTTTTTAGTGACGATAATCGTGAATGCGGGACGAAAACGCGTTGCGCGGGAATACGGCATAAAATCAAAATATATATGGGGCATCCCATACCGATTCGACCTGGGTCTGACCCTACGCCTCTCCAATTTTGTCCGCAATTGTTTATGATTTTTTAGTACCTCTGAAAAGTACACAAGATTTTTTCATATTTTTTTGGAACGATTTGACGTGACTATAACTTTATAAATAAATTACTGTTAGCCGAAATTAACAAATCTGAAAAAAATGACAAAAATCCCGTTTTTTATATCTCCCGTTTTTAATCAAAGTGGGTAAGGGTTCATAACAAGCTTTTTAGAAACAATAATTTAAAAAAAATAGAAGCAGAAACTTGAATCGACCGGGCCATTTTCTAAACACTTTTGTATGAATTGAAGATGTTTAAAAATTTTTTTGGATAACAGCCCACTCAATTTAGCTTTCTCTTTCTATTTTTTTTCGAAAAAAGCTTCTTGTAAACAAACGGAAACACCTGTCCACTTTGGCTCAACGCTCGAAATTTTTCATATGAGAAATTTTGTGATTTTTCTCAGATTTTTAAATTTGGGCTAACAGTACAGTGCTGACCAGAAATGCCTGCAAATCTTTAAAAGAATCTTTGATTCTTTTCAAGATTCTAAGATTCTTTCCAAGATTCTAAAATTCTTTTCAAGAATCTTTGTTAGTAGTTAGTAGTTTGTTCGTAGTTAGTATTTATTAGTAGTTACAACAAAAATCAGTTTCTAAAGATCAAGTAAAATTAAAAAACAAAATTTAAAGAAAAAAAAATTCGTCGCCACTTTGATTTGAACCCCCAACCTTCTGTTTCGACCATATTCTAGTGTCCAACTACTTACACGCTAACCACTACACCATCTACTACTTGTATTATTCTTATCCTCATATCATATTTATCTAACATAGGCCAGAAAAAAGTACTTTGAAACCTAAGTCAGTACGGGCCGTGAACACAAGTTTCGAGGGTTTACATAACTTATGAGGGTTCGGGTATGCTCGAATTAAGTGTTATAATATATACATATACATATGTCTTACTAGTTTTAATAAACATAAATTTTACTAGTCAATTACACAATATTCTAAGTAATTTCTGTTAAAGTATATATAATTGTATACAATTACATATAATTATATATAATTGTATACAATTAGATATGATTATATATAATCTTTTTTACCCGGGTTTGAAAGAATCTTGCTCCGGATCCTATCTGTGATTCTTTCCAAGATTCTTTTAAAGATTTGCAGGCATTTCTGGTCAGCACTGTACATTTGTTTGCTCCAAAAAAATCTGAATAAAATCCTGAGTGCTTTTCACAGTTACTACAAAACCACAAAAAATTGGTCAGACACAGGTCGAATCAGCGTGGAATGCCCCATATATAGATATGTACTTGTATATTTCTGGGTTCGCGGAGTGGGGGGAAGAGAGGGCGCGCACGGCTCGTGGCAAACGGAACCTCGCGTTCCTCGCGTCATTCCGCATTATCGTACGGTGTCGCGAGGTTCATCGACGTCAATCGCGTGTCACAAAAAACCTCGCTGAATATTCACTGTCATTGCCAGAATTTGACATTATCGTGATATTACGATTATCGTGAATCTCGAATACGATTTGAAAGAGCGGTGTCGAGGAAAAAAAAAACATGTCGCTTGTCTACAAAAATTCGATGAAAGCCATTGGAAAGGTAGTGCCAGAGAAACTACAGCCTCTGTGGAAACATCCAGCAGGTGAGATCAAACAACTTTTATATAAAAAATTTATCGTTTTATTCAAACTCAAAATTGATCGATTTTATTATTGCAAAATTTTCATTTTTTTTTTTTTCCATATTTTTTTCACTCCAAAGTTGTTATTGTTTTGGGGAAGGCCGAATGTTGGACTGTTTTTCGAAACTTGGCAAGCCAATTTCGGTCAAGGGCGAGAAACGCTAATTCCCTCTCGAGTATTCGCTCGAGTACAAAGACCGCCTGAATTCCAATGAAATTCTTCTGTACACAAAAAAAAAATACCCGTCATGGTGAATTAAAATTCCTCACCCTGTCTTCATTATAAATTGTGATTTTTTCTCTCGTTCCGATTCATCTTTTTCCATTAATTTATGTTTGTAGGGGTAAAAAAAAATGCAAGTTTTGTAAAAAAAAACTGTTAATTTAAAAAATAATTGTCGGATCTTTTTCAGGTCCGCAGACCATATTCTTCTGGGCACCTGCTTTCAAATGGGTAAGCCGTTGTTTTTTCTATCCTTCGTTGGAAAAAATTCTACTTTAACATCTTTTTTTTATGACGCTGAAGTTTGCATCATTGAAATTCAATGAATTTCTAAATTTATTCGCCCTATGGATGGGTTTTCACAAGAAAAAATCTTTGAAACACTTATTACAGCCTCCATTAAGGATCTAGCATCTCAAAAGTTGAAGATGAACGTTAGAAATAATGAAAAGAAGAAAATGAAACCATTTTCACTGCGTTCGAACGATGGAAACTTCAACATCATTTTTTTTGGCTATCGTGTATCTTGGAAAAATCCACTTTGCGGCGGATAATAACTAGAAACGAGTCAGAGATAAGAGATTCAAGCATTTTTCATTTGCGCATCACTTAGCTATGAAAAAGAGGAGACATTTTTGAATGTACACGAGTGTCATGAAAATTTTGTATCTATTTTTAACATTCGCAAGCCAAGGGCATCCTGGCATTGCAATTTGCGTTGCAAGTATAGCTGCATCATGAAAATTACGTTAACTCGAATTCACTTGCATATATATATATGTATACCTGAATAACTCAAAGGCCAATCTTTTAAAAACTTCTATGCAAGCAAAATTACTGGGATTCGATGTCTTGTGTAATCTAACACAAGTCGGCTTGAGGGAAATCAGAGCGTGCGTAGTTTTTTTTCTCATTTGATAAAGCTTCTTCGTCCTCTTGACGATAATGCTGCCTTTATCTCTGTTATTTTCACTGCTTACCAAACGCAAAGAGCTCTTAATGATACAGCTGGATTTACACTCAACTGATTTTCAAATGCATTGTGTCAATAATTTTTTAAATCTCCAATCGATCAATGGATTATTTAAAAGTGACCAGGATCGGAACTTAGCTAAATTTAATTTAAAGGTAATTAATTTCAGAAAAACTACACATAAGATCTTACAATGTTTCAGTAAGTTGTTTAAATTCGTATATGAGGTATTCCACGTCAAGTCAGCCACCCCATTTTTTGAAATCGCCAAAAATCGCATACAAATTTTTAGAAAGCAGTTCCAACTATCAAGAAAATTTGTGATTTTTTTCAGATTTTTAAATTACATTTTTTAGCCGGAAAAAAATACAAAAAATTTGTTTGTCCCTTTTTGTAACTCGAAAATTATTCATCGTACGAAAAAAAAAGTACAACATAAAATTTAAGATTTTCAGCGTGCTTTTCACTGAAATTTTTTAAAAACTCCTCCGAAAGCTCTATCTGCTATTTTCGGAGCAAATAATGTTTTGATATTTTTTTTCTCAGAATTGACATCTTCGATTCTTCTGTAGTTTCAACAGTTTTTTACTTGATATATTTACAGACTATAAACAATTGGCGTAGTAAAGAATCCATTATTTCAAATGCATTTTTATTGATACAATCTATCATTATCGAGTGATTTAACGAAATAGTGAAGATATTGATATTTTATCATTATTAATTGTAGACAGAGAAAAATAATAAAATAATCTCATTTTGATACTGCAAAGACGATTCCAGGAACAAAGCAGTATCATTGCTTCTTTCCCAAAAATCATGCCGAAATCGAGCTAAAAAAGTACTCATTGGCCATAGAAACATCGGTGTATTCAAAGAGGGTAAATTAATTATTTTTTGCGATCGAGAGACGTGAGTAGCCTTTGACTTTAATTTGAATAGATTTTATCAGTGTCCATGGTTCCATTGATAAAGTTTATAAAAATGTGCAAACAATATTTAAAAAAATAAAAATGAAAAAAGTTTTAAAAATTGAAAAAGTACAAAAAATAAACAAACATGCGGGCTCTAGAAAATATCTATAGATATCCTCAACCCTGTTAATGCACAGAGAAATTTGTGTATTCATTTGGGATGAAAAACGCATGGGAAGAAATGGATTCTCCACTTAGCCAATTTTTTTATAGTCTGTAAATATATCAAGTAAAAAACTGTCAAAAGTACAGACAAATCGAAGATGTCAATTCTGGGGAAAAAAAATATCAAAACATTATTTGCTCCGAAAATGGCATACAGAGCTTTTGGAGGAGTTTGTACAAAATTTCAGTGAAAGGTACGTTGAAAATCCTAAATTTCATGTTGTACTTTTTTTTCGTACGATGAATAATTTTCGAATTACGAAATGGAACAAGAAAATTTGTTGTATTTTTTTCCGGCTTAAATACATAATATAAAAATCTTTAAAAAATCACAAATTTTCTTGACAGTTAGAACTACTTTATAAACATTTGTATGCGATTTTTGGTGATTTCAATAAATGGGTCAGCCCGCTTGACGTGGAATGACTCATATGTGTGCAGCGAGGCAAAATTTGCAAATTTTGAAATTTGTTTTAAATTTTGTAATTAAAACAATTGTTTCTGAATATCCACCAAAGACTTTGAGTATTGAGCTTAATATTTAAAATTATTCTTTTATACATAAAAAAGATAAACAATTATTTTACTATTTATTATAGGGCCCCAAAAAAGTATAAAAATATTGCTTTTACTCCGTACGTTACTTTTCTCATAATCCCTCATGAAAATGAGTCGATATTCTCTTTTCTCAATAGTCTCATAGTTAGAGAATAAATTATTTAATTTCAAAAGGTCTCGATGACATAAGAAAGTTGCACAATAAATCTGCGGGGTCATGAGACAATATCGCTTCGAGAGACAATAACCCGACTTGACAATTGATAACTCACAGCGACGCAGACAAGACTAAACAATCATTTGAATGGTTGATCAACAGGGAATCATATAAAAAACATAATGGGCCCATAATTACCGAAATCGAACATTATTCTTTAAAAAAGAAAAAAATGATCAAGTATATGCTTCATCGAAAATTGAAATATTAAATTAAATTCAGCGTTACGAATATTCTTATGAATTAAGGGCACATGCTAAAATGCAGAATCTGTTTACATATTAAAGATTCAAATATTTTTTGGTCGATTTCTAAAATTTAGCAATGTATTTATCAGAGGCGCTCTCACATTCATAGGTCAATTAAATCAATCAAAATTTATTATGTTTCGATTATATCTTTTCAGGGTCTCGTGCTGGCTGGTTTAGGTGATCTCCAGAGGCCAGCCAACAAAATATCGTTGAGTCAATCGGGGGCACTTGGACTTACCGGAGTAATTTGGACTCGATATTCTCTCGCTATAACGCCTAAAAATTGGAGTCTCTTTAGCGTGAATCTCTTTGTGGCATTCACCGCATTGTATCAAGTTGCCAGAGCAATCAAGTAAGTTCAGCATCATTTTTTTTTATGCTCATGAAAAAACCTTTGCAATTGCAATAAATAATTATCTCGATAATAAATTTCTACGTTTTAAATTTGAGGAGTTCAAAATCAAGACACTACTTGTAATTTCGCAAAAACAAAAAATCCTTGCAAATTGATTTTACAAGATGCACTGACAATATCACAAAGCTCTCCCATGACATCGAAAATGACAACAAAAATTGCGCGATAACTCAAAAATTATTTGCGATATACTCTCAACACACCTTTTTTTTTAAATTCAAAATTTTATGTAATTTGAACTGCTGTATGATCACTGACTAATTGTAAGTTAAATAGCAAATATTATCCTCTGGTGATAGGATATCTATGTTAGACTGATTCAAAAAAAGCGACTATTTTTTGTTTTTCGAAGAAACGCATCAAATACTTTCGGGAAGGTGAAAAAAATGCCTGTTAAAATTAGAGCTCTTAATAAAAATATTTAGAGGTTCCTCATCGCATATTTTTATTTCCCATTTAAATAACGCGGGAAAAAAAGGTTTCAAACTTTAACATTTTATATCTCTGCTTGAAGTCAATGCACCAAAATGAACGACACATATTGTTGTAGGCAATTGAACGCTCTACAAAAAAGATCTCTCATGATTTTTCGATAAACTCACTCCTTCAAAAGTTATTCAAGGTTAAATTTAAAAATAGAGTAAATTTTACTTTTTCTTATAGTTTCCGGCAAAATGTTGAAACTTTTTACTAAATATCGTAAAATCTTTCCTGAAACAAAAGTTCAAATTGCATTAACATAAATTTCTTATTTATTAAAGAAATTAACAACATAAGTTCACCGATATTCGCAGTCTAATATACATATATATTAAAACGTGAATAACTTTTGAAGGAGTGAGTTTATCGAAAAATCATAAGAGATATTTTTTGTAGAGCGTTCAATTCTCTACAAGAATATGTGTCGTTTATTTTGGTGCATTGACTTGAAGCTGAGATATAAAATGTCAAAGTTTGAAATTTTCTTTTCTCGTGTTATTTAAATGGGAAATAAAAATCTGCGAAGAGGGACCTCTAAATATTTTTATTAAGAGCTCTAATTTTAACAGGCATCTTTATTCACCTTCCCGAAAGTATTTAATGCGTTTCTTCGAAAAACAAAAAATAGTCGCTTCTTTTGAATCAGTCTAATCTATATATGTAATAAATTGATTATAATAACTCAAAAATTACTCGAGTTATGCTCTCAACAGATATTCAGAAAGTTCAACATTTTTGGCAATTTGAACCCTTCAATTAATTATCACCAAATTCAATAGCAGCAATTTTTTAGGGATTTTTTATCTATGTAAAGAAATTTACCATATCTGAACGATCGCTTGAGTGCTCTTAACTCTCGTTCTTAGAAAAATTCAGAATTTTATGCAATTGAAACCCTCCTATTGATTTTTACCAAATTAAAAAAAAAAAAACATTCCTATTTGTTCATATTCTATCTACAAAAACCATAATATTTCGAAAATTGCTCGAGTCGTGCCCTTAAGAGACATTAAAAAAAGAATTAATAACATTCAACAAGTAGTTTAAATTTCACAAAATGATGGCGGTTTGATTCTTACAATTATACACACGCATACTCATACATTCATCCAGAAATGTTTTTCTAAAAATTATTTTTGCACTTTTTAGACATACTAAAACATTTTGAGAAAAAAATTAGATTTTTAATCATTCATCATCATAAAGCGTTCCTCCACACATAATGCCATTGGAATACTCATACATTCATCCGGAAATGTTTTTCTAAAAATTATTTTTGAACTTTTTAGACATCCTAAAACGTCTTGAGAAAAAAATGGATTTTTTATTCATTCATCACCATAAAGCTTTCCTCCATACATAATACCATTGGAACACTCATACATTCATCCAGAAATGTTGTTCTAAAAATTATTTATGCACTTTTTAGACATCCTAAAACGTCTTGAGAAAAAAAATGGATTTTTTATTAATTCATCATCATAAAGCTTTGCTCCATACTGTAATGCCTTTGGAATACTCATACATTCAACCAGGAATGTTTTTCTAAAAATTATTCTTGCACTTTTTAGACATACACTACGCGCAACAATTAAGGGAGCAAGACAAATTTCCAAATTTCTTGGTGATTTTAGACAGGCTGTATTTCGGTGAAAAATGCTCGTATCGAGGTCATAAAAAAAGGATTTTAAAGCTCCAAGATTATAGTTTTCAGATGTTTCGGTCAAAAAATTTTAGGAGCTACGGTTCTTACAAAATTTTAAGAAATGGCGCGAAAGAAAATGTTCGCGAATTTTTTGCATTTCATCTTTCAGTCCATGGGCGCAAAAAATTTGTTTCCAGCTGAACAAATACATGGACCAAGTAGCCTGTTTATCCAGCTTCAATTTGCTTTTTTCATTTTTTCTCTACGTTTATTTCTCGCGGAGATATCCGACTTTGAATGAAAAAAGATCCTTTTGTCTTTAACCACTGATATCTCAGCAACCAATGGTCGTACAGAAATTAATCGGGCAGTTTCGGAAACTGGAATAAATTTCCTACAAGGTTCTTTCAAGAGTTTTGGGGAAAATATTTTTTTCTACCCTTAGTATTCAGTTGAAAAAAGTAAAAAAAAAAAGGGGGCTTTTTCCCTTGTTTTGGTAAATCGACTGCAGCTTTGCTAATATTGTTAGGAAGGCTAATGTTTTAAGGAATTTTTGTAGCTCAATGTACCCCCAATAACCCTGTAAATTTGCAAATCGATCCATTGAACGATTCTTCCAGACCGATTGATCAAAATTTCCAAAAAAATAAAGGTGCAAGGTTTTTCGAAACATCGGGTAGCCTTTTTAAAAATAGAAAAATTGATTTTTTCGACTTTTTTGACAATTCTGCTTCTTTTATCGGTTAAATTTGAAAAACAAAAAAATTCAAAAAATTTCAAACAATTTTTTGTTTTGTTTTATTTTTGAATTTTTTTTTTTCAAATTCAAATTTAACCGATAACAGATGCAGAATGGTAAGGAACATAAAAAATAAATTTCCATTATTAAGAAGATTACCTGATGTTTAGAAACAAAAACGTTTCTCCTTTAATGTTTTTTTTTAATTTCGATCAATCGTCCTGTTAAAAATCGTCCAATGGATCGATCTGCAAACTTATAGGGTTGTTAGGGGTACATTGAGCTGTAAGAAAGCATTACTCATACATTCATCCAGAAATGTTTTTCTAAAAAATTATTTTTTCAGTTTTTAGACATGCTAAAACATCTTGAAAAAAAAAATTGGATATTTTATTCATTCATCATCATAAAGCTTCCCGCCATTGGAGGAAAAAAATACAGTTTCAATTTTATAACGCCTGCATGCAGAGTTCATTGCCGGAGGTTTGATATGAGAGACTAGCGTGACGAGTTTAATTAAAACGCAAAAAGTTCTCGGGTCCGTCCGAGGGACACAAGAATGTCGTCACGACAGACCGTTCATTTCCTGCTACCCAGCCAACTTAAGAGTCAGCTCGGACGTATATTGTACATATTAGCAAAACGATGCCAGAAATTATCTTCTACCGCATATAAAAATTCTATTATTAGATATTGCTTCCTGGATTTGACGCTCCCACAACTTAACCCCCCATAACTTAACGGCTCCCACAACTCAACGAGTTACCATGGCAATACGCTCCCATAACTTAACGACCCCTATCGCGCTTTCTCCCCACTCCAAACTCAGCTGCCGAGCTGCGGAAATTTGACACAGGACAACATAACCTCAACTGTCATTTTTTTTCTTCAATTACGCACGATTTATTGAGCCTTACTATTAGTTTAAGTGTAATTAATGTGCGTGAAGTGGATAAATAATAGAAGATAACCATTTTGGTAAAAATGACTGATTGATGGGGCAAGACACGCCTATTTATAGGACTACGTGTTCGAGAATAGTCGTTCTCTCGAAAAAACAAGAATTTTTATTAACCGGAAAGAACGAAATTTCTGTAGAATATTCGTATGTATGATGTATATATATGCAACTTTGTATAACATTTTCTAGAAAATGTATCTCGCGCGATCGAACAACAGGATGAATGTATTTTCTAAAATTTTAACAACATCATCAGAACAATGGCAGGAATGGAGCCTCACTAAATTTTTTTCGAAAAACAAAAAAAAAATTTACAGATTCACTTACCACCAAGAAACTGTAATTGAAAAACTTGAATTATTAAACTTTTACTGCATTTCGGGTAAAACCAAGAGTGAGGCTCCATGAAGAACGCCACGATACAAATATCCAGACGTTTTCGACATTATTTTATCAAAATGACACGCCGTAAGTTTGGATGGCGCATCAAGAGATAAATATCGATAAATTGTAGTTTTATTGAAAAACGAAATGGCGAAATGTAGTTCACAGACGTGCGAGTGAGGGCAGCACCATGGATTCTGACGAGTAACCTATGATATTTAGGGGGCTCGAATGAGTTTGTTGGCATTAGCTGTAACGCATTTTAGCCTCTCAATTGACAATTAATTGTTAATTAATTTATCTCCCTCTTAATTGTCAAAATGTAATTAATTTTCATCCACGGTTGTCGGAGAAAGACTACACGACGATGATACGCCGATAATGTAGGCATTGAATAAAAATGGTATTTAGCCTCCTCTTAACATTGAATTCTTATCAATCTTCAAAAAATTTGCAAAATATATCGCCGTCAGATTTTGAAATATATGTCTATAACGCGTAGGTACGAATTTCAGGTTGATTTTCGCGCGCTTATTCTACGCATGCTTCAATAAAAAAAAAGGCAGTACGCATGCTTTGAAACACGGCAGTGGGAGAATGTGGGGAACGTTAAGTTGTGGGAGCGTTTCCGGCCCCGAAGCGTTAAGTTGTGGGAGCGTCCAGTGTATATGGGGCATTCCATCCCAAATCGGATAGTTTGAAAAACTTTTTTTTTATTTCCTCCATTTTTTTGTATATTTTTGAGTACCCATCAAAAGACCCTTCCTGTTAAATTTTGAGATTTTTTTGATTACCCGTTCAAAAGATATTAAATTAACAAAAAAACCGCTCTTTTTTTGGTATTTTGGTCATAACTTCTTTAATAATGGTCCAAATTAAAAGTTTTTTTTTCCAAAGTTTTTGTTTTCTTATGGACTTTTCAGAAAAAAATACAAAAAAAATATTCGGCGTGTTTTTGAATGAGTTTTTTGAGTATTAAACGTAAAATCACGTTGTTAAAAGTCATTTTTTGATTTTTTTTAAAAATTTTTTGTTTCAAATATCTATTCAACAATTTTTAAGACTAGTCCGATCGTGGGATCTTAATGACTACTATTTTTTTTCGATTTTTGAACATTAAAAAAAAAATTTTTTTTATAAATTATTATAAATACCAATTTTTTTTTATAAAAAAATTTTTTTTTATAAATTATTATAAATACCAATTTTTGTTACTGTATAGTATTTTTTTCAATGTTTAGAATTTATTTTGACACTTTTTTATTGTTAACAGGTTCTTAAAATTAATAATTAATCGTTAAGTCTGTTTATGAACAATAATAACATTAGTTTTTATTTATTCACGTATTTTTTTGAAAACCTTACATATACGATTATTTCCTGAGATAGAATATTCCTTTGCCAATACATTTCCGTTGCTCATTAGAATAATTGAATGAAATTTTTGTGTCCCCCTGTGATTGACTTCGCAGTATTTTATCGCAAATAAAATCTTTCTTTTGCATCTGAATACTGTTTCTCATGTGAAAATTTGACATCAATATTCGGTAGACTATTTAGGTTCAATGCCCACTCATACAATTCTTGAACTGTTGTTATTCGCTCATCGATTAATTATTAATTTTAAAAATCTGTTAACAATGAAAAAGTGTCCAAATTAATTCAAAATGATTTAAAAAAATAGTATACAGTAAAAAAAATTGGTATTCATAATAATTTATTTAAAAAAAAAAAATTTTTATTTTCAAAAATCGATAAAAATAGTAGTCATTGAGATTCCACGATCAGACTAGTCTTAAAAATTGTTGAATAGATAGATGTTTGAAACAAAAAATTTAAAAAAAATAAAAAATGACATTCACTTTTAAAAACGCGATTCAACGTTTAAAACTCAAAAAATTCATTCAAAAACACGTCGAATATTTTTGTTGTATTTTTTTCTGAAAAGGCCATAAAAAAACAAAAATTTTGAAAAAAAAACTTTCAATTTGGACCATTATTAAAGAAGTTATGACCAAAATACCAAAAAAAGAGCGGTTTTTCTGTTAATTTAATATCTTTTGAACGGGTAATCGAAAAAATCTCAAAATTTAACAGGAAGAGTCTTTTGATGGGTACGCAAAAATATAAAAAAATTGAGGAAATAAAAAAAAAAGTTTTTCAAACTGTCCGATTTGGGATGGAATGCCCCATATGCACTGTTGATCATTAATGCCTCCAGATCCTAAAAAGAATCTTAGATTCTTTCTAAGATTCTAAGATTCTTTTCAAGATTCTTTCTAGGATTCTTTCAAAGATGAAAAGATTACTTTCAAGATTCTTTCAAAGGTTTGCAGCAGTGTACATATGACTCGTGATCCTAAGCACCTTAGGCAAGATTTCCGACAAATTTTAAGATTTACAATTGTTTCAGATATCAGCGAGAACTACAGGCTCAAGAAGCAAAAGCGACGACGACGACGACAACGAATCATTGACAAAATAGAGATGCCGAAAACATTCCTAGATAGCGAATTACATAATGTTATATCGTCAAGGGCAAACTCAAAGTTTCTCGACAATGAACAAATTTCTCTCTCTCTCTCTCTCTCATGGATTTACCTAGGAATTCGTCCATGAGAAATATTTTCTGTGTATTCGTGGATCACGATCACGAATTTTCGTGATACAAGCACGAGTACTTTTTCGAAAACGAAAACACGACTAGAAAAATGTGTAAATTACAGAAATGCGCTGGTTCGCTTCTGACATTGTTTTCTCGCAAAGGAAAAAAGTTGGTAGATCCAAAACCAAGTTAGAAGCTCAACTTAGCAGAAACGAAATATATAGAATTTTCACATACACTATATTTATAGGATACCGTAAATCGTGTTACTTCGAAAAATAATAGATCCAATTAATTTTAATAATTATTCGTTTCGGGCATTGTGAATCTCGAAATTGACACGAAAGGAATAGAGAAAAATTAATGATTCAACGTGCCAAACTGTGATACAGGGGAAGAGTGGCTAAATCAAGAGTGTTGAAAAAACATTATATTTTTCACTCCATGGAGTAGACTCAATGTCAATGACACAAAAACAAAAACAGGATACGCAAAAAACAGAATACAAACTGGTGCGCTCAAATGTAAAATATATTTTTTCGTCTGGTCCACGCATATGGACTGTTTTCACGTTTCTTTGGTGCTGTATTTATATTAGAGTGCCTCAAAATAACGCTTCATTTATTTATTTATTTGCTCATTGTACCTTTGACATTTGACTTCGAACCTTAACGTAATTGTTTTACGTTTTCAACTATTTTTTTATGAATTAAAAAAATAATATGAAGCAAAAAAATTGTGAGAAAATTGGAAATAAATTCGAGATTATGCACATTTTGAAATCAACAACTCGGTGAAAATAGCACGAAGATTCGAGTTCGAAATTTTTTTTATTGTCGAAAATGGCTGCCCTGTCCAAATCTGATATGGTAGTAAAATATACAAAAAATACAATAGTAAAAAAAAAACACCAAAAAATGTTCATGCAAGAGCTGCTACCCTTTGGGCAAGAGATAAATAAATCTCAAAGAGCAATGGAAAAAAAATTAGCGTTTTTTCCATGTATCCTTATGTATATAACTGAATTTTGCGCATGAATCGCAAAATTGAAAAAATTATTATTAAGAAGGACGAACCAAAAATATCTCCTGGTCCTTGAGACACGTTCTACCTCTCTGAGTTTCAAAGTTCGAGAAAAACTCACGGATGTATCTCGTAATGTTACACGATGAATAATTCTCGTTGCACGAGAAAGAAATGCGCTCGAAGCGTGCGATAAATATGCATGTTGTATCCTCGTTGTCGTCGTTAATAATGATGAAATAAATGCGTGATTATTTTTATGATCGAATTTTGTACTCAACGAATGACTTGGAATATTCCAAATGTTGATATAATATTTTTTTTATGTCGTAATCATATTGTTTAATCTGAAAAAATGCCCGATTTCTCTGATTCGATTTTTTTCCCGGAATTTCATACATTATATGAATGATAAAAATGATAAAGATTATCATTTGATAATGATTTTAATGTACTAGTCTACTTTAAAAGGCGAAAAAAGCAAATTTTTAAGATTTTTTTTCTCATCTCCTCATTAGATATGACGATAAAACTGTTATTACAACATTGTTTCATCCTTCGAAAGTACAAAACGAAAATTTATTTTATATTTCTATTTTTTTAATAATTTATAAAAACAACAAAATAAAAAAGCATTTTAAAGAGGAAAGTTTCCTACGCACCAATTTACCACCGCTAACAAAAAAAAATCGGTTAAAAACAATGGCGGATGTTTGAAATAAAAATGAATAATTGAATTCTTCATAATTTATTTCATACATCCGCCATTTTTTTCTCATCGATTTTTCATTAACGGTGGTAAATTGTTGTGTAAGAAGCCTTCTTCTTTAAAATGCTTTTTTATTTTTTTCTTTCAGACTTTCCAATCCTGAGATCAACCCTCCGTCTGTACACTGGGTCTTTCAAGGCACAAGCCAAATTTTCAAATCGAATATCTCTGAAATTAGAAAAATTGTAAAAAAAATTTGCTTACGATAAATGATTAAATAAATGATTGGATCATGGAAAAAAATGTTATAGAAGTAATTTAGAATTTTTAAAGATTTTTTTGACGTTTTTTTCTTAGAATAAACATTAGCAAGACTTGAACGACCCATAGTACAGACGGTGTCTCAAAATTTAAGTGTATAGCCAGAGGGTTAACTGTCGGCCATGGGACAAGACATTTCCGACTTTGATTCCTTCTATAAATTATTCAATGAATCGAAATAAAAAATAAATTTTGGTTTTTTACTTTCGACGGATGAAACAATGTTGTCATAACAGTTTTATAGTCATATCTGATAAAGGAGCTGAGAAAAAAAAATCTTAAAAATTTGCTTCTTTCAAAGTAGACTAGTTTTTCAACCCTTAACGGACCCGTGGGGTCCAATGGACCCCATTGATTTTCAAACGTCTATAACTCAGTAAAAAATAGAGAGAATTGACGATTTTTTTTCTTATATTAAAATTTTTATTTTCAACACAAAACCAATTGGCCCTTTTATTTGGATGTTTTTACGTCTACTAGTATTTTTTTTAAATTCAAATATTAGTATTAGAATTATAGCCAATTTTTCTCATGGGGTCTGACAGACCCTCACGGGACCGTTATGAAATTCCTATATAGTGAGACCCTTGAGGGGT
This sequence comes from Alloplasta piceator, assembly GCA_946863875.1. Lineage (NCBI taxonomy): Eukaryota > Metazoa > Arthropoda > Insecta > Hymenoptera > Ichneumonidae > Alloplasta > Alloplasta piceator. The sequence continues at coordinate 23,072,287 of OX333071.1, read as the reverse complement.
AAATCTGAAAAATTTCCATAGTTTCGCGATCTTCATTAATAATTCACTCAAACGCAATCGTTCAAATTATTACAATCGTCGAAGAATCCGACGCAAAGATGATCTTTCAAATATAACATTTTTCGAATTATCATGATGATACATTTTGCAATAATATTCAAATAGTTACGCACCTTGAATAAAAAGGTCTTGTAAGGTAAACGGCCCAGTTACTGACCCTTCTAGCGCGGCAGCGTCGGATTTCGACTATTTATTCATGTGTGATATAGCCAAACCGGAAACTAATGGTTTCAACGTGTGCATTAAAGCCCCCCAAAGGAGATTCACCGGTTATGAAAGTGAAATAATCAAGATTTATTAATAAAATCATTGTTTTAATAATGCTTCTCTGCTGTCCGGGTTACTGACCCTGTACATAAGCCCCATCTTCGTTTGTGAACCCTACGTGTACCGATTTCGATTCACTGGTCTATTTCTATTTTTGATATCTCCTTTAGAAAGGTCCCTCTCTCCAATAATGAAAAGTGAAAAATTCTCTTCAATTAGCCGGTAATTCGATTATTATTCGACAAAAACTGTATTTATGGCAATCAAAATGGTGCCGTTAGGGTCACTATCTGGGACAGGGTCAGTAACTGGGCCGTTTACCTTATACAAATTACAGCTGATCAACGGGGCACGCTTGTAGCCGGCTTTTATCGCGCTTCGTATGTGACAGAGAAAAGCTCTGTAAAAATCATCATAAAAACTTGAAAATGTCCGTCAACGCGATTCGAGAAATATTACGTAGTAATAAAAACAAGAGTATGTCCCGCGACAATCTCATTTATCAAGTTAAAATTGCTAAAGAAACACGCGTCTTTTATCGATAAAAACAAAGGAAGAGCGCGACCACAGATTTGCATCGGGAATAACGAGAATAGTTGACTCTTTCGCCGCGCGGCGTCACCACCGCTGATGCGCAAGAGTTGCGCAACTCCGAGCTCCGCGCCGATGCTATCTCTCTCTATCTTTTTCCTGTCTCTACTCTCTGACACACGAAAACGCGCTTTTCATACGCAGTCCGTGGTGCTGGAGTCGTGAGTACAGACAGACTTTTTTTCGCCCCGCTCTCATAATTACACGCATATATTACACCTATCCAGAGGAGTTCATAGATTCTTTAGAGGTTAAAGTTTGACGTATCCGCGTTATTTATTGAATAAGAAGCGTAAGAAAGAGGCGCGGTAGCGAGGGAAAAAATCAGGAGAAACGTATATAAATCGAAGAGAATTGGGCGAGAGTGGATCGAGGGGAATTTTTGTCGGTCTCTCAGTGCGTTTTATATACGATATATATCCGATATATAGCAAGTGGGGTTGCAAAGAGTCAAACCTCGGAAGAGATAGCGAACGACAACGATGTTTTCCGGCTTGACGAATCAGGTCTCCAATTGGATGGGCAAGAAGGGCGAGGACGGTACGGAATTGCCACCGGAGGAAAAAGTCATGTCACCCGCTGCCGAAGGAGATCTCGATCTCGAGAAAAAAGATATCAGGTATTCCAGAGAATATATTCATACATACGCATATTATAAAAAATCTATCAAGACATTTTTCTCTGTGAAAAGTCTTCGTCTGAAAAAAAAAAAATTGAAAAATCTTTCGCCAAAGGCGATACGTCGTCGTTTGTCTTCGTTTATCTTTCTCCATTGTCTTTCAACCCTTCGTTGAATCCTCGAAAGCAAAACGTCAATGCTGAGCAGCAGGATAAATGACGATGTTGGTAAAAACGTTGGCACGTTTTTTTTTCTCTCTTCCCGTATCGATTCGTTTTGACGTCGCGTTGGATAAGCTCGTAAATGTCACTCCTCACACTTTCTACAAATGTGTAGAAGCAATGAGTCGCATGTAGAAATATGATGCACTTGGAATGTTCGACATAAAGTAAGATTGTCAAATCTATTTCTTCGACGAAAAATTACAAGTTTAATACCTGATAAATAATAAATTCAAATTGTGGGACTAAAGCTTTAAAAGGTATTCCTCGAGTATCGGTTGGGTTTTTTAGTTTTTCATTGAAGAAATTTTATTTTTTATTCTTTGTTCATTTATTCGAAATTCCAAGTACACTGGAACCCCGTTATATGCTACAAAACGGGGGTTTGCTCGTTATATATGGGGCATTCCATGTCAAATCAACGACTTTTAAAACCGACCCCGTTCGATTTGGCTGAAATTTTGTTTTCCTTTTCTACTTTTTTTTCAAATAGCTATAACTTTTTCAAAAATTGACTGATTGGAACGTTTATTTTCCAAAATTTTCGTCTTTAAATGTACTTTCCGAATTTTTCACATTTTTGAGAAAAATCATATTTTTCTCGAAGTTAGTCATTTTCAATTTTTCTTTCCACTCAAAAAATACTTCGATCAATTCCGGGCAAAATTCCGCCCAATATGGAGTGGGTCGACATTTTCGTGTCGTTTTATCGATCGAAAAAAAAAATTCTCAGCTGGGCTTATTTCACAAAATACTACTTTGGACATTTTTGAGGATTCATAAAGGAGCTCAGAGTTTGAAAAATTCAGAAAAAAAATGAAAGCGGTAATCCTCGAAAAAATTTGGATTTTCTTTCAAAAAAGTGAAAAAAAGGGAATGTCGCCCTACTCCATGTTAAGCGACATTTTTTCCGGAATTGATCAAAGTATTTTTTGAGTGAAAGAACAAAAATTGAAAAAGATGATTTTTCTGGAAAAAGTGAAAAATTTCATAGATTTAAATATCTTAAAATTTTTTTGTATTTTTTTTCGGAAAGTACATTTAAAGACGAAAATTTTGAAAAAAAGTCTCAATGAGTCAATTTTTGGAGAAGTTATAGTTATTTAAAAAAAACAAAATTTTGGTTGGGTAAAAAAATTTGAAAATTTCATGAAAAATGTTTTTAATGAAGTAGAAAAGGAATCACAAATTTTAGCCAAATCGAAATGGGTCGGGTACAAAAATAGTCGATTTGACTTTGAATGACCCATATATATATAGATGTAGATGTGGTGCTCTGAACTTAGTTGCATATAACGAGGTTCCAGTGTAAATAGGTGTGTGTTTCGAGAAGGAAAAAAAAATATTATAGAGGATAGGCCCATCGAGGAAGCTCATGATTGACAGTGATCATCGTATCGACTGCGGTTGACCCAGTCGTTCAATCTCCTTATCCACGTCCAATATTATATATATGGGGCATTTCACGCCGATTCGACCTGGGCCTGACACTTCACCTCTCCGATTTGGTCCGCAATTTTTTATGGTTTTTTAGTACCTTTGAAAAGCACTCAGGATTTTTTTCAGATTTTTTTGGAGCGATTTGACGTTACTATAATTTTATAGTAATTTTAAAAATCTGTAAAAATCACAAAAATCCAGTTTTTTATTTGCAAAAATTTCAGACTTGAAGGCAAATAGGCAGGGGTTTCCTTTTTTTTATAACAAGCTTTTCCGAAATTTTTTTTTTTAATCCCTAACGGTCTCACAATCTAGGAATTTCATAATGGGGTCTGTCTGACCCCACGAGAAAAATTGTTACATAATTCAAATACTAACACTAATATTTGAATAAAAAAATACTAGTAGACGCCAAAAACATCCAAACGAAAGGGCCAATTGGTTTTGTAACGAAAGTAAAAACCTTAATATAAGAAAAAAAATCGTAAATTGTCTCTATTTTTGACTGACTTATATAGACTTTTGTATGAATTGAAGATGTTTAAGAAAGAATTTTTTTTAAAAAGCTTCTTATAAACAAAAAGAAACCCCTGCCCAATTTGGCTCAACGCTTGAAATTTTTTATATGAAAAACGGGATTTTTGTGTTTTTTTTCAGATTTGAGCTAACACTACATATTCTTATAAAATTATCATGAAGTCAAATCACTCAAAAAAAATCTGAAAAAAATCGTGATTGCTTTTCAGAGTTACTAGAAAAACATAAAAAATCGCGGACAAAATCGAAGGGGTGAAGGATTAGACCCAGGTCAAATCGGTATGGAATGCCCCATATATATAAGCTATAAAACATCCCCGAGCTTGGCGAGCGCACTAAAATCCCGAAGTCTCGTGAGACCTCGCGACACAGTCCAAGTGATCAATAAGTCTTTATGGATTCTCGAATATACTCAACACAATGTCTATACGTATTTATCGCTTATCGTCGTTCAAGAAAATTTCTGCTATCGACGCTACATTCCCGGAACTATTATTTCAATCGACAAATTGAAAAAAAAATGGTTCTTCTGAATTTATCTGCTCGATCGACCTTTTTATTTTGAGTAAATACGTTGGTCAGTTCATAAATGGGAATCCCATAACACAATTACTTTTTTCATCTCCATTGAAATTTTTATTATGATGATCCTCGATGCCATTTTTTTTGTTGGTGCTTATATTTGCATTTTTATTTTTCGAATTTTCGAAATTGAATTTTGAGTAAATTATAATTTTTTTTTCTAATTCCTTAAACCCAACGGAAATAGTTTATTTTTTAATCCAATTCTCACTTCCTAAGAATTTTCAAAGTGAAAGGGCGTTTAAATGGATTTTGGGCTCTTTATTGAGAATTTAGGATGGTAAATGCGAAAACAAAGCGTGAGTCATTGCAAAAGTGAATTTGATAGAAATTATATTCTTTGCGTTGCAACGATACAAACTTCAATTCTTCATCATCATAATTTTTCCACCCAAAATTAGCCCACATTGTTACTTCATAAAGAAAATTTTATTTGTGTAAAAAAAAATTGTGGAAATTTACATGCGAGTTTGTTTAAAATGTCTCAAAACGTCGAGAAATTACTTTTTTTCAAAAATGTGGCTGCCAAAAATTCAAAAAAATATATCCAGAGAACGTCTCGAGCGATTGAGTTGAAATTCGGCAGACAATTAAATATTTCATCTATCTAAAAGTAGGTGTGAAAATTTTGCCGAAATTGCAAAATAATTGTGAGGTTGGCGGAACTCTGAATTTCTGCAAAATGCCTGTAAGTGCCCTAACTTACGTAATTTCTCGGTAATGGAGCTCAAACTTTTTGTGCCAATATACTTCATAATAAGAATGGTTTAGATCGAGTTTGAAAAGAATCGTCTCGGGAGATGGAGTTCAGTTTTGGATAAATTTATCCCCTTTTAGATGGGCGGGTAAATGCTTTAACTTTATGATGTCGAAGTTTGCATCATTTAAATGCATAGTTTGTTTCCCGGTAAAAATCATTCTTTCTAGACAAGTAGTTTGATTGAAAAAAGGTTGAATTTTGGGGTCTTCATTAAGAATTTGGCCTGCTAAATGTACGAGCAAAGCGCAAATATCACCGAAAATGAATTGTTGAAAAATATTTTCGTTCCATTGCAACGATGCAAACTTCAATATCATTCAAGAGGAGGCTAAATACCATTTTTATTCAAATCCTACATTATCGACGTATCATCGTCGTCCAGTCTTTCTCCGACAACCGTGGATGAAAATTAATTACATTTTGACAATTAAGAGGGGGATAAATTAATTAACAATTAATTATCAATTGAGAGGCTAAAATGCGTTACAGCTAATGCCAACGAACTCATTCGAGCCCCCTAAATATTATAGGTTACTCGTCAGAATCCATGGTGCTGCCCTCACTCGCACGTCTGTGAACTACATTTCGCCATTTCGTTTTTCAATAAAACTACAATTTATCGATATTTATCTCTTGATGCGCCATCCAAATTTACGGCGTGTCATTTTGATAAAATAATGTCGAAAACGTCTCGATATTTGTATCGTGGCGTTCTTCATGGAGCCTCACTCTTGGTTTTACCCGAAATGCAGTAAAAGTTTAATAGTTTAAGTTTTTCAATTACAGTTTCTTGGTTGTAAATGAATCTGTAATTTTTTTTTTGTTTTTCGAAAAAATTTTAGTGAGGCTCCATTCCTGCCATTGTTCTGAAGACGTTGTTAAAATTTTATCCAATTCCATCCATTTGTATAAGAGCAAGTTTGGATGGCAATTTTGATGTGTTAGTGTCGGCATTTAGCCTCCTCTTTAAGGATGCCTAGACAGTCCCAGTCAAAAATTGTATCCGATTGAAACTACCGTACTTCGCGATCCAATAAAAATCTGAAAAAATGCAACATTCGGCATGCCATAAACAACAATTACCAATAATATTATTGCCTAAAAGTTATTGATAAATTGTTTAAACAAATAATTATTCAAGAATTTTTCGGTAACTTCCTTTTTTTCCTTAAAAACATCGAATGGATTAATCTTTCTGAACGCATATGAATTCTTTCAGAATTTTCTCTCTATTTTGAAATATTATAAAAAACATTCTGAAATACAAACAAAAAATTGCCAATTTTGTATATGTTTTTGCATGCAGGTTTATCGTCAGCTTTGAAAAGTTTCAAAGACAGTAGGCCAATAAATACATGAATACAATTACAAAAATAAAATTACAAAAGTAAGGAAACAATTTTTGCAATTTTTACGATTCGCTGGCGTGAATTTTTCAGAATTTTTGCTCTGTTTTGAAATTCTCGTTTTAAAATATTTGATTTGTTTAAGAAAAAACGAACTTTTCGAGAAATTGTTAAATAGTTATTTGTTTAAACAATTTATTCATAACTTTTGGGCAATATCATTCATAATTGTTGTTTATGGCAAACCAAATGTTGCTGAATTTTTTCAGATTTTTATTGTATCACGAAGTACGAAAATTTCAATCAAATACAATTTTTGGCTGGGACTGTATAAGCAAAATACATCCTTAACTTTTGTAATTTCACAGGTAATGAGTTAAATTTTTTTGCGCAAACGTAATACATGACAATGACCATTGGCATTGAATTTGGGAAGACTCACTTGAAATTTACAAAATTTTCGCAAAGTTACGGAAGAAATCGTTTATATTACATAAATTAGCACATATCTTCCTGATTCATTTCCACCGGTTCTTAAGCTGCCTTTATTAGGAAGCCATAAGTGAACTATTCCTGATAGAGAAGCTCGAGGAATCTTTCATGGAGAAGAATAGGAAACTTGCATGTCTTTTTTTAATTTTTTTATTCGAAAGTTGGGTGAAAAATAATGAATTTCTCAAGACAGTTTTTTTTTAAAGCAATATTACTTAATGCTGCAAAAATTGTTTCCTTAACACAAATTTTTCTCAGTAAATTTGAATTGGCAAACATATTGTTGTACCCGATGGTTGTACCCAACTATCAGCGCCGCCCGTGTCGCTTCCGAGAGCCATAACCTGCAATAAAAATATAAATCAGCAAAAATATTCGTTTACATGCTAGCAATATAATAATATAAAATTATGAATAAACTAAAATAAGACATGAACCAATCTAATAAGTTTGGTCGCGGAGTGAATGAATCTATTGTCATCCATCTGTCAATTGATATCACTTTCACAACTTCTTTAACATAATAATATTGCAGACGTGATTCATATGATATCCTGTGATATTGTGACGTCACCGATACTTTCACAACTTCTTTAACATAATAATATTGAAGAATATTATACTGCAGGTTATATGTATATTATAGGTTAGAATTTCCGCGAGCAAGATATCCGCGGGAGCAAAAACTGTCTACAATGGGACTTAGTTCCGAGACGCGAGAGTCGTGGCGCTGATAGTTGGGTTGGGTACAACAATATGGTTGCCAATTCAAATTTACCGAGAAAAATTGGTGTAGAAGAAAACACTTTTGCATCGTTATCACTGAGAAAAAATTTATTGCACTATTTGGTTTTTCGTGTAACGAAAAGTACAATAAAATATAGCAATTTAGGGACAATCGAGGTACAATCGTAAACATTCCTAGAGTAATAGGACATTATGCTATCTCTATAGACATTAATATTATCTTGAAAAGCAAGAATTACTATATGACTTTCGGAAACATTGCTATTCTACACTTGGAGAATTGAAATTGTAAATAATGATAGTGACTCTTTGGAAATGTTGCTAGGATAATTTCAAAACTTGTTGTTTAAAATAATGTAAGCTGCAATGAATATATCAAAACTTACTATTCTCAACAGGAACGCACTTTCAAATGTGAAGCACTTGTACCTTTCGTAATGCGGACTTGAGGAAAATCGTAAAACACTATTGCAAAAGTTGCCGAATGTTCTCGAGCTGACCCGAGTTCGGCCGAGGGAAAATTCATACATATATATATATTGTAACGGGACGATCTCGGGCCTGCCACGATCTCATCACTTCGCCCGAGATCCGCTAGGTGACGACGGTCGGCGCGCGCTCTCGCGCCAGCGAGACAGTCACCCAGCACCGATAAACAGGGCTAGGAAACGCTCGTGTTGAAAATGTTGGCAGCGTTAGTGGCGCCCCAAGCGACTAGGCGGCGTTCTGGGGAACTAACTACACCGGGACATATATATATATATATATATTATATAAAAATTTCGCCGCCACCGCCGCCGCCCCCGCCCCCGCCACCGCCCCCGCCCCCGCCCCCGCCCCCGTGTACAAGAATCGAGACGGCCTGAAGTTGGCCACAGACTAAGCAGGGTGAAGTTGGCCATGGAACAATAAAACGAGCGGGGTGAAGTTGGCCATGGAATAAAGAATCGAGCGGGGTTAAGTTGGCCATGGAATCGAGAATCGAGCGGGATGAAGTTGGCCATGGAATCGAGAAACGAGCGGGATGAAGTTGGCCATGGAATCGAGAATCGAGCAGGGTGAAGTTGGCCATGGCATCGAGAATCAAGCGGGATGAAGTTGGCCATGGAATCGAGAATCGAGCGCGCTGAAGTTGGCCATGGATGGCCAAATTCAGCGGTTGGTTGCCGGGTGTGGAGGGGGGAGGCGTGGGATGGTGGGGAGGGGGTTGGGGAAGCTGGCGGGCGGGGGGTCGGGGTTTGGGTTAGACGCGAACCTTTACGATGCGAGGGCGCGTAGCGCCCGAGCCGCACGGGCCCCTAGTATATATATATATATATATATATATATATATATATGCATAGCTATATATAGCTACTAGGCCCCAAGCGACTGGGCGGCGTTCTGGGGAACTAACTACACCGGCTATGCATATAGATATATATCCCGGTGTAGTTAGTTCCACAGAATGCCGCCTAGTCGCTTGGGGCGCCACTAACGCTGGCAAACTTTTCTCCATAAGCGTTTCCTAGCCCTGCCGATAAAGTCCGGTCTACGGAGGTCCTCAATTAACATTAAATTGTTGGAACATTACCCGCGCTCTGCAGTCGCGCAGTCCTATGGACCAAAAACAACTTATTTAAATCAAATCACCATTGCACTTCGGTGGTGCTCGTGCTCTTTATGGGAGCGAGGATAAATAATTTAAGCTTTCACTTAACCGATTAATTTCATGTTTAATTAGTTGAGTAAAAGCCGGGAGGCTCATAGCCGTAGCTATAAGCCTCCCGGGACGGATGTGATTTTAAGAATAGTGGTTTAGAGAGATTGCAATGCTCTGATACAAAATCCCGCAACATCTTATTTTACTTATTGCAAAATACTATTGTAATGTTTGCTATTCGAGCTCAGAACGATTGCTATAAGTTTACCAAAAGGTGAAATATTTTATTTCGCTATTTGTAAAGTACTATTGTAATTTTTGCTATTCGAGCTCAGAACGATTGCTATAAGTTTACCAAAACGTGAAATATTTTATTTGGCTATTTGTAAAGCACTATTGTAATTTTTGGTATCCGAGACTATAGCAAATTATGATATACAGACATAGAAATACTGTTATTATTTTAGGGAAAACTCCAACATTCTTATGAGTTATTGCAACAGAAGATATCAAACTCTGTATTTCGTTACTCACTATTGTACTTTTTACAACTGTACCTCGATTGTCCCTAAATTGCTATATTTTATTGTACTTTTCGTTACACGAAAAATCAAATAGTGCAATAAAATTTCTTTCAGTGTAATATTCCTTTAAAAAAAACTGTCTTGGGAAATTCGATATTTTTTATTCTACTTTCAAATCCAATAGACTAAAATAGAGATTTCAGATGCATGCATTCCCTATTTGTGAACGATGAAAAAAAAAAAAGGAAGTTAAGAAAAAATCGTGTAAATTAGAAATTTACACGATTTTTTCTTTCGTTTCCGGTTGGGTGTGCGCTTGGAAAGTCCTCGCTGCAGCAATATAGACGAAAGGTTCTCTTTTTTCCGGATCGATCGTTAAACCAGCCACACTTTGTCCACGTGCCACAAAATCACCCTTGCACTTATCTCGTTCTCCCTACTTTTTTTTTTCATTTCCCATCACCCTTATTACCTTTTTGCTTTTTTCCATTCCTTCGATGCTTTCACGCGATTCCCATCAACTTTATGATTTCTTCCATTTTTTAATTAACTCGAGAGACAAAAGGCACGGAATTGTCTTTTATCTCAGGCATGGAGAATATCGTGCAATTGATTATTCAATTGATGTTCATTATTTCTTATTATTTCGTTTTATGTCTGTAGCGTTGATACAATTATCGCCTCGATTTTTCGCAATTACTCCGAGCTATTATTCGTGTTCGATTAAAAAATGATTGTGAGATTACATTTTCATTAATTTGAAAGGAATTATTATTGAGAGGTAACGCCTATAGTTTATGATCGAATAAAATCGAGATTTATGAGGATTTTTTGAGTCAATATTTTTTTTTTTTTTCAGTTCATCTTTCGTTCAAAGGAACGAAAATTCGACAAGTTTATTCTTTTGAAAAACAATTTTGAGACTTTATTAATCCGTTGGAAATAGTTCTTAGAATATCTTTGAATTTGAGAAATTATTATTCACTGAGTTATTTGCAAGCTCTTCTAATTTTTTATTGATTGAATACTTTTTCTGATTTTCAAGTACATCTTTTTGGTCGTTGAAGAGCATATTCCCAGGTACCTTTTTATTTTTCAAAATTATTTATATCATTTGTTAGAAATCATTCAATAATATCTACAAAAATTTGCTCATAAATAAAATAAAATTATTCAATGATTTAATTCGTAGACGAAGGTTTTTTTTTCAAGAACATTAACTTAGGACAAAAATGCAGTTTAAGGTGTCTGCATCGATTTTTTATTAAAAGAACGCTCTATTCTCGAAGATTCGAAGAAAAAAATTGCACGCCAAAAATCATTCGTTCCAGAACAGTTTATTCAAATTTCAATAAAAAAAGCTTGCAACATTTTGAATAGATCAGTGTAACGATTTTCGTTATGTCGTACTCGTCGATTTCGAAAAAATTATTTTGAAAAATGGACGTTTTTAAGTTTTATACTTTATGTCAATCAAGTTTTCACGAGGAAAGAAATTGATCAAATTTTTAACGAATGTACTGAAATTTTAGAAATGTTAAATTCTGCGATACCGTCAAATGCGAAGTTAACTTTTTTTCTTCAAAAATTTAATCTGCCGTCAAAAATTGCCCTACTTGTTCGTACCAATAGACATTATGCTGAAGTTTGCTTCGTTTAAATCTCACGAAAGCAGTTTATTTTTTTACAAATTTTATACTTCCTGAGGAGTTTTCATGAGTGAAAAAAAAGTTGAAATATATTTTGGATTCTTTATTAGGGCCTTATACAGGGTGCTCCACGAATGAAGATAATCCTCGCTAGGGTAGATTCGTGACGTAATATCCAGTAGAAAAGTCCTTTGCCATTTTTTGATATTTTGAACCCCAAAATTGGTTTTTATTTAATTAATTTGCCATTTTTTGATATTTTAAACCTCTGAATTGTTATTAGTTTAATTAATTATTAACGTAATATTGAGTAAAAAAGACCTCTTCCATTTTTAACCCCTAAATTGTTATTAATTCAATTAATTAATAACAATGCAGGGGTCCAAAATATTGAAAAGTAGCAAAGGATTTTCCTTCTCGATATTACGTTACGTTTTTGTAACAAAAACAAACAAAAAAAAACAAATTTTGTAACAAAAACACCGAAAATTTAGCACTTCAAAAAATGAATTTTTTTATTGAACTGTCGTCATTTAAAAAAAAATCAATATTTTTACAAATCCTTCGTCCAGGCCCAAGCCAATGCAATATACACTACGATCTCGATTTAAGAGGAGGCTAAATACCATTTTTATTCAATCCCTACATTATCGACGTATCATCGTCGTCCAGTCTTTCTCCGACAACCGCGGATGAAAATTAATTAAATTTTGACAATTAAGAGGGGGATAAATTAATTAACAATGAATTGTCAATTGAGAGGCTAAAATGTGTTACAGCTAATGCCAACGAACTCATTCGAAACCCCTAAATATTATAGGTTACTCGTAAGAATCCGTGGTGCTGCCCTCACTCGCACGACTGTGAACTACATTTCACCATTTCGTTTTTCGAATAAAACTACAATTTATCGATATTTATCTCCTGATGTGCCATCTAGGGATGTGCATGAGCGTTGTATGCTCGAGCGCTCGCACGCTCAGCTTGAAAAGATGCCGCTCGAGTAAGCTCGAGCGTAATATGAGCGCTCATTTGACTCGAGCGTCCATCTCGCTCGAGCGCTCGGACCCCTCGAGCGCTCGGTCCGCTCGAGCGCTCGGCCCGCTCGAGCGCTCGGTCTGCCCGAGCGCTCGGTCGGCTCGAACATTTATTCAACGCGGGCACTCAGGGATGAGAGTGATTTTTTTCATGAAATTAACAATAATACTTTAAATAGTTTATTCATTTATTTATTTATTTATTTAATTATTGGGTTAATTAATGGAATCAAGAAACGATAATTAAAACCATGAATAGCTTGAATTATTTTTTTCTAACTAATTAATAATAAATTAAATTATTAATGAAATTAAATTAAAGGGGTCGAGAGATCGTCAAAACGGCGATTTTTAATTATAATTCATAATTTTTGTAGAATGCCTACAAATATGATGTATCATCCACCATTTGAGGTACCAAATGAACAGTTTTTTGGGACTAGTTAGAACCCTTACGGTGCACCGGATTCCTGAAAAACTGTACAACGTCTTATTTTCTTCATGACACTCCTCCCCATAGGATGAAAACGGCACATTTTTTGTTAGTCCTTTATTTCAGAGTTGCAGGCCTGTTTTACATTTTTTAGCCTATTTTGAACTTTCCAGGCATTATCCTGGTCGCATCTTTGACTTTAATAAAAATGTGCCGCGCTCATCCCGTGGGAAAAAGCGTTATGAAGAAAATGAGACGTTGTAGATCAAAATCCGTCCAGCGGTTCTTCCTGAATCATGTGCAGAGCGTTAACTCTCAAAACTAGGTTTCTCGGGAAACCGGTGCACCTTAAGGGTTCTAACTCGTCCCAAAAAACTGTTCATTTGGTATCTCAAATGGTGGACGATACGTCATATTTATAGGCATTCTACCAAAATTATAAATGATCATTAAAAATCGCCGTATTGAGGCTGACTCGACCGCCTTAAATTAAATTTATAAATGAAATAAAATGAAATGAATTAATTAATTAAATGAATTCTTTGAATATATTTAATTAATTACGATGAACAATTTATTAATGTGAGCCCCATAGCCGATCATTTATGATTTTGGTGGAGAAATGCAATTTATTGGTTATCCTCGCATATTTATGTGCAAGGACAGTAAATATGCATTGCATAGTTTAGCAAAACAATTTTTTGCATATAAACAGAATTCTTTAGTTATACCGATTATATAGCGTCGACCGAGCGTTAGTTCTGCTTGAGCGCTCGAACTGCCCGAGCGCTCGAACCGCTCGAGCGTTCGAACCGCTCGAACCGCTCGAACCGCTCGAGCCCTCGAACCGCTCGAGCGCTCGAACCACTCGAACCGCTCGAGCGCTCGCACTGCTCGAACCGCTCGAGCGCTCAAGCCGCGTGAGTGCTCGAATCGAATGAGCGCTCATTCCTCGACTCGAGCTTGCTCGAGCGGAGACCATTGCGCTCGAGCTTGCTCGAGCGCGCTTGTGCACATCCCTAGTGCCATCCAAACTCACGGCGTGTCATTTTGATAAAATAATGTCGAAAACGTCTCGATATTTGTATCGTGGCGTTCTTCATGGAGCCTCACTCTTGATTTTACCCAAAATGCAGTAAAAGTTTAATAGTTTAAGTTTTTCAATTACAGTTTCTTGGTGGTAAATGAATCTGTAAATTTTTTCCTCTTAAGAGGAGGCTAAATACCGACACTAACACCTCAAAATTGCCATCCAAACTTGCTCTAATACAAATGGATGGAATTGAATAAAATTTTAACAACATCATCGGAACAATAGCAGAAATGGAGCCTCACCAAATTTTTTCAAAAAACAAAAAAAAAATTTACCGATTTATTTACCACCAAGAAATTGTAATTGAAAAACTTAAATTATCAAACTTGTACTGCATTTCGGGTAAAACCAAGAGTGAGGCTCCATGAAGAACGCCACGATACAAATATCGAGACGTTTTCGACATTATTTTATCAAAATGACACGCCGTAAGTTTGGATGGCGCATCAAGAGATAAATATCGATAAATTGTAGTTTTATTGAAAAACGAAATGGCGAAATGTAGTTCACAGACGTGCGAGTGAGGGCAGCACCATGGATTCTGACGAGTAACCTATAATATTTAGGGGGCTTGAATGAGTTCGTTGGCATTAGCTGTAACGCATTTTAGCCTCTCAATTGACAATTAATTGTTAATTAATTAATCCCCCTCTTAATTGTCAAAATGTAATTAATTTTCATCCACGGTTGTCGGAGAAAGACTCGACGACGATGATACGTCGATAATGTAGGGATTGAATAAAAATGGTATTTAGCCTCCTCTTAAGAGGAGGCTAAATACCGACATTTTTCGTGCGAGTGCGAGAGAGAAAGGATGATAGGGGTCGTGTGAGAGCGAGAGAGGTCCGAATGTCGCCTTAAGCCTCCTCTTAAGAGGAGGCTAAATACCGACACTAACACCTTGAAATTGCCATCCAAACTTGCTCTTATACAAATGGATGGAATTGAATAAAATTTAAACAACATCATCAGAACAATGGCAAGAATGGAGCCTCACTAAAAAAATTTCGAAAAACAAAAAAAAAATTTACAGATTCATTTACCACCAAGAAACTGTAATTGAAAAACTTGAATTATTAAACTTTTACTGCATTTCGGATAAAACCAAGAGTGAGGCTCCATGAAGAACGCCACGATACAAATATCGAGACGTTTTCGACATTATTTTATCAAAATGACACGCCGTAAGTTTGGATGGCGCATCAAGAGATAAATATCGATAAATTATAGTTTTATTGAAAAACGAAATGGCGAAATGTAGTTCACAGGCGTGCGAGTGAGGGCAGCACCATGGATTCTGACGAGTAACCTATAATATTTAGGGGGCTCGAATGAGTTCGTTGGCATTAGCTGTAACGCATTTTAGCCTCTCAATTGACAATTAATTGTTAATTAATTTATCCCCCTCTTAATTGTCAAAATGTAATTAATTTCATCTACGTAAAAAATGTAATTTTCATCCACGGTTGTCGGAGAAAGACTGGACGACGATGATACGTCGATAATGTAGGGATAGAATAAAAATGGTATTTAGCCTCCTCTTAAGCAAGAGCGGCGAGACTGGCACCGCCAGATACTTGCATAAATCGAAGTTGCGCAAATGTCGCGCGTGCGTCCACGCGCATCCGCTCTCACACCGGCGCTCTCACACCATATGCCACGTCGATCGGTATCCGTTGCATAGTGGGGACTCTTGCTTATATCGAAGCTGCATAAATCGAGATCGTAGTGTACTAATGAAATCTTTTTCAAATTCTGATTGCAAATGAACCGTTCTTGAGTTATCATGTCCACCGCAACTGATGCTCCAAAAAAGGAACGCTCCTGGAATACAGCTGGAGTTCCGCCATTTTGAAATATTGTTGAATAAAAAAAATTGTACAAGTACATGAAAATTGTACTAATCGATGTGGTTTACAGTTTTTCAATAAAAATTTATTGTCCCATCGAAAAAAAATCAAGAAAATCACGTCCCCTGGCCCGCTACAAATGTATATAAAGGCCTTAAACGATCATAAATTTATGTCTGAACCTCGGAGTATTTTTTTTTCTCTTGTTTAACACGAGTCACAATTTTTGCCCCTCAGGCATCGTGAACTACATATTGTTGGGCGGGGGCAAAAGAGAGAGGCGAAGAGAGAGAGAGAGAATAAGGAGGGAAGTTGCAAGGGCAAAAGAACAGGGATTCCACGGCGTGATCCATAAAATCCTTACCCTCGAGGCCTCTGCTGCTCAGCTGGTTTGAAAAAGCTCTCTCACTCTTTGGCCTGGGCCTGGGCGGGCGATGGCTATATTGGCATCTTATTACATCGATCCACAGAGTAAAAACTATACATCTACTGCTGACAATCAAAAGGGCTTAGCTACTCAAAATGTAAAATTCATGTTCGTTACATTCCTTCTTTCGTTATCAGTCTGTTATCAGTATATTGGGACAGCTTGAATGAACTCGAATATTGTAGAAGAACGAAAAAAATTATTATCCAGAACACTGCCGAGAATAATCCATTTTGAAAAAATCGAATTATCAAAGATTCTTAAATAATTATGATGTTGAAGTTTGCATCGTTGTAAAGCAACGAAAATAAGTTTTTGTCAATTCATATTTAGTGAGTTTTACGTTTAGCTTGTGCATTTGTAATTTCGAGACCTTAATGAAAACCTTAAAACACATTTTAACTATTTTTCGCTTCAAAAATTTCTTAGGAAAAATGAAATTGATTAATAAATCAATAATTGGCGTTACCTTAAAATTGTGCACACTTCAGCATGATAAATATTTGTATTATTTGCGATTTCAATATATTTGCAATAAATTCTTCATTCCGTTTCTTAAAAAAAAAGTGTCTTTCTACATTGAATATTTTCATTTTTTATGCCCAAGAAGATGCTATGCGGATTTAATATAAGTCTCAATGATTTGCACGATTGAACAAAAAATCAACGTTGTTGGTTTTTCATAAACGAAGTTTGGTTTCGCAACAATTTTTTTTCTTGATATTTTTCATAAGAGCTTTAAAGTATTTTCCTTCTAAAAACCCATCCATAGGGCGAATAAATTTAGAAATGAAACCATTTTCGTTGAATTTCAACAATCCGAACTTCAGCATCATCTTATATAATTAGATCACCCTTCTCCCTTCCCGCAGTGCAAATTTTGTAAAAAGTCCGAGGGAACTGTCAATTTGGCGAGATTTTCCATTTTTCACACAATCTCCCTTCGCATTCTAGCTTCCGTAACTTTGCAGTCCTGGAGATCAATTTTTTTCAGCAGCTATCATTGATGACAAAGACGAATTGTATTGAATTAGGAACGAATCGCTTAGGGGGCGTCCATTAATCACGTGGGGTTTAAGGCGGAGGGGGGACCAATGGAAAAATGTCACGAATGATCATGTGGGGGGATGCGTTTTCAATTTTTATGGCCAAGAAGCAGTTAATTCATATCAAGAATTATTTTTTATGCTATTCGTAATGATTAATATGTTGATAATTAAAAATAAGTTGCCAATGGTAGTATAATGAAATGGTTGTTTTACTCGAATTAAAGACCCACTCGACTGGGAGGTTTCTTTGTTCGTAAAGTTTTACTTATATACTCTAACATTAGGTATAAGTCGGATAGTTTTCAATAAAATAAGAAATTCCTATCATTTCTAAGATGCCGTTAATAATATACGTGATATTGGGGGGAGGGGAGGCGGTCAAGCATAAAATCACTTGAAATCACGATGGGGCAGGGGGGTGGTGAAAATAGCCAAAAATACATCACGTTATTTATGGATGCCCCCTTACGACCATCGGTTCCCCAACAAATTTTGAAATATAAAAAAAAAAATGAATGACGTTCTAGCTTTCACAATTTTGCAACTACACCCAGAAAAAAGATCTAGTCGTAGATACTATAATCGTGTATTTGATTATTTTTTAGTTACTTTAAAGAAAATTTTCTTTCCATCCAATTTTGGGCAATATTTACTTCCACTATATTTATTTATTTAAATTCCCTGTCATCGAGAAACAGGCGTTGAAGAAAAATTCCATTCGTTGTTACTAAATACCTATTCACCCGTATTTTCATCCGACCATATCTGCAGATTTGTCAGTACCCCAAAAATCCGCCAGGTGGCTGCCTCTCGCACAAGCGAACCTGCCTCTCGACGCCTGTATCCTTTCCAAGCTCGTCTATGTTCGATATCCTTATTTTTCAGTACGGATATTTAATACATTGAACATTGCGGCTAAACGCAAGATGGTCGAATCCCCGATAAAAGGAATTCCTATAAAAAGGGTCTTTTTTCTTTTCCATTCTGTTAAAGAAAATACGAAGCTTTACGAAATTGTAGACTTCATATGTGTAGCTATACATTCAAAGATTGAAGTGTTTGAAAATATATATTGTGTAAATATTTAAAAAAAAATTATTTCATTTAAATACATATTTGTTCAGTTTGAAATAATATTTATTAATATTAAATAAAAATTTATTAGATCGCAATATATTTTCCTAGTAGGTCATTAAAAAAAAAATTTCGTTGACATGAATGGAGTCGTATTAGGCCGGCCTACAACTAAAAAAATTCATTTGGCTTGACTAGGATTTAGTTAAATGTACTAGAACTTTCTTCTGGGTGTATCGAGCTCAATTTTTTCTGCAGACGGAGTTTATGACGAGGACAGTTGCAATTAAATTTAGAAAAAATCACTCGAGAAATTCAGCCCAAACAAAAATTTTGTGCTTGCTTAAACTTCTGTAATTTTGCAGCTATCAGGCGCAAATTTTTGCCTTAAACGCACCAGGTAACAAAAAAGGTTGGTATAGAATTTAGAAAGAATAGCACAAGGGATTCAGATTTTGATAAATAAAGAAAATTGGAAACGTGATGAAAAATCGTGCAAATTGGAAATTTGCCCATATGTTCCTCATTGCTACCCGTCGTTCGTTAAGCTTCATTATGTAGTATTTTTACAATATTTATATCTGGGACAGGGCCAAATTTTGATTTAAAAAAAATTAGTGCTTTATCTACACTTAGGCAATTAGAAGTTATAATATTTAGTTCATTAATTGGTTCATTAAAAATTTCATATTTTCATTGAGTTTCACATGTTATATTAAATATATATTATTTATAAGTGCTGAAGTTATTATGCATAACATATTGGGAAATCAAGATATACAATTTTTAAGAATAATTTTTATATAATATAGCAATTATTGGAATAATTTTTCTTTGTTCTACATTTTCTTTATGTGGAATCCTACACTGTAAAGAATGTTATTAAATTTAATATACAAAAGTATATTAAATTTCAAAAACAAGTATATGAAACCGAAATTAATATACAAGGTATCGGAAAATTAACAATTTCATCTTAAATTTAATATTTTTATATTAAAATTAAAAGAGTGAGCATTGAAAATTAATATACCCGTATATGAAAATAGTTTTTGTATACTTTTTCGCAATTTTCAAATACATTATTGAAAATTAAAACACTTATTTCTTAAAAATGCAATCAACCATTGAAATTTTTTTTCAATATTGTAATGAAATTTAATATACAGTATAGGGAATTTCAGTAACAAGTATACGAACTTAAAATTAATATACATGGTATTGGAAAATTAACAATTTCATCTTAAATTTAATATTTGGATATTAAAATTAAAAGATGAACGTTGAAAATTCAAATCCCCGTATATTAAAATGGTTTCTATATGCTTTTTCGCATTTTTAAGATACGTTATTGGAAATTAATACACTTATTTTCCAAAATTACAATCAACGTCAGCGGCCATGCTAGTTGACGCATCCACCACTATGCGTCGCATGCGCTCGGACCTCTGTGCCCAAGCGAAATAGGCGTATGACGGTGTTATATACCGGGCGGCCAGCGTGCCCAATATACTTACCTGGCGCAGAGGTTATACCGTGATGATTAAGGCGGTTCCTCCAGGGCGAAGCTCTTCCATTGCACTTTTCGGTCGAGCTGACCCTTGCGAATATCCCTAATGTGGATGTCTCGGGCGTACAATTTTAGTTGCACTGTAAGACATTTTTGTATTAAATTCAATAAAAAAAATATGAAGTTTTTATGCATATACAGGATACTAAATTTCATATACAATGCGTACAGTAATATTCCAATATAAGTATATGAAAAATCAAATAACTTCTTTTAATTCTAATTTACAAAAGAATATTAATTTTCATATCTTTTTCCATGATTCTGCTTTAAAAATCATACTATGTATTGGAATTTTAATATACGAACGTATATTAAAATTAATATATTGTATATGCATAAAAACTTCATTTTTTTAAAATTAAATTTAATACATAAATTTTTTACAGTGTATTTATATCAGGGTTTTTTTCTAAGGATTTAATTTTAGAAATATTAATAATAAATATTATTAATAAATTTATTTTCATCTCATTATTTTTATCTATAGGTTATCACAAGAGTTTAATTAGCTTCCAGCAAACGTCTAATTTTCACGATTTTTAAAAATTCTATCTTTGGTAAATCGTTTTTTTGTTTTTAAAAATTAATTGTGAAAAAAGTTGAACCGTAGAAAATGAAGGTCGAATTTTTGAAGATTTGGTCTGTAGGAGCTTTTTTGACGCGCTGTATAGTGAAATTGTGTTTGTACGTACATTGTGAACCCGAGAATTTGAACTAGGAGGAGGCAAGAGAGGTTCACACCAAAGAGCAGCGATGACACGAGAGAGGCGTCGTCATGCGTCGCTGCAATCCCTGCTCCTGCATGCCACTGGTGAACCAGTTCTCAGTATATATATTAGGGTGGGTCAAATAAAATGACTAATTTTTTTCCCGCGATATAATGAAAAATGTATTGTTTGGAAATTTTTATTTCCTATTTAAATAACATAGGACATTTTTTTGTTTATCTTTGTAATTTTATTAAACTTTTCTAACCTCAACGGTTAAAGTCTAATAAAATTCCAAAGTTAAAAAAAAATGTCCTATGTTATTTAAATAGGAAATAAAAATTTGCGATGAGGGACATCTTAATTTGAATATGATGAAGAGCTAATACATACAGAGACGGGGTTGTTTTTGAGATGCCAAACAATACATTTTTCATTATATCGAGGGAAAAAAAATGGTCATTTTTTGTTTATCCACCCTAGTATATATGTACATTAGGGTGGTCCTTATTTAGAGCTCGGAGGGATTTTTTATCAGACCGACTCCAAATAATTCTAAAACAATACCCTAAATTTTTCAAATTTTTATCTAGACTCTAACCTCTCCCACCAAGAGGGTAGATTTCCCCATTTGAAATACACGTGTTTCGGGTATATTCTGAGGATATATTTTATTCTCAGTGTTATAATTTTGATTAAAATCTGTAACTACAAGATTTTAGTGTTCATTGGTGCTACTATTTCAGGAAAATTCACATTATCATACGGGTCAATTTAGACGAATTGCAGTTCGTCTATCCTCTTTTCGGAAGGGGTTAGAATCTAGATAAAAATCTTAAAAAATTAGGTTATTGTTTTTGAATTATTTGGAGTCGATTAGGAAGGCGTCTGATAAAAAAATCGTCCGAGTCCTAAATAAGGACCGACCACCCTAATATGTACACATGTAGAGAGGGAGTGAGTATATACATACATGTGGGATGAAACACATGGGTGGGCGATTTCCATTGTTAAAAAACGATTTAATTTCAGATTCGCTTATCGCGTATCATATATTTTTTCAATTGTGACTTGATTCATTCTATTTTCTTCACCTTCCTATTCGCATCCCAAAAAAGTAAAAAAAAAAAGATTCTCCTTTTTTTGGGAGGTTTTATTTTTCGGTCATCCGGAAGCTTTTATCTCTCCCACAAATTCAACGTGATAGTATTTCCTTCGTAAAAATATATGATGTTGAAGTTTGCATCGTTTGAACGCAACGAAAATTGTTTCATTTTCTTCTTTCGATTATTTCAAGGTTTATCTTAGACCTTTGGGATGCTAGATCCTTAAGGGGACCGAGTCAGCGTCAAAACGCCGATTTTTTAATATACATATAAATGTTCGTCGAATACGTGTAAACCTGACCAATGGTCCATCATTTGACGTATCAAATGAAGAAATTTTTGACGCTAGTTGGAACCCTTAAGGTACAGCGGTTCTCTCATATGAATCAATTTTTGAGTTTCACTACGCTATGCACGGTCCTGACCAAACCGCTTGACGGATCTTATTCTACATTCCTACGACATCTCATTATCTTTGTAACACTTTTTCGGACTTGTTGAAAGCGGCCCATTTTTTTAGGTCCCTATTATAGAGTTCCAGACCACTTTGTGAATTTTTGAAACAAAAAATGGATCAAAAATCCAGAAAGTACCCTGTAAGTTCATAATAAGGACCTAAAAAAATGTGCCACACTTAAGCGACCCGGAAAAGTGTTAAGGAGGTTCATCTCGTACACGATTTACAATACAGATGTTGATAAAAAAATCAGAATATATTTATTAATATCTAAAAAGTTATCTGTTAAAATTTCAAGACCTGAGGGTACGTTGTTCGTCAGAAATAAATAAAAATGTAAATCCTCGATAACATGGGCTCTTATGGGATACCGTCTATAAATATTAAATGCACAATCATTACAATACAGATTTTGACGAAAATTTAAGAATTAATGAAAAAGTATCTAAGGAAGATTTTTAGAGCTTCATAAAATCGATTAGGTACTCCTGAGATTCATAATAAATTCATTAGACTCGAAAATCCTGATTATTTTGAGGTTAAGCATTGTCAATGAATACGCTAGTCACCGCTTATTTTGAGGTTAAGCATTGATATTTTTCTTTTGACTCACTCGGTACCAGATGAACCTCCTTAAGAGGAGGCTAAATACCATTTTTATTCAATCCCTACATTATCGACGTATCATCGTCGTCCAGTCTTTCTCCGACAACCGTGGATGAAAATTAATTACATTTTGACAATTAAGAGGGGGATAAATGAATTAACAATTAATTGTCAATTGAGAGGCTAAAATGCGTTACAGCTAATGCCAAGGAACTCATTCGAGCCCCCTAAATATTATAGGTTACTCGTCAGAATCCATGGTGCTGCCCTCACTCGCACATCTGTGAACTACATTTCGATTTACTGAAAATTCATCGAAAACAATTCGTCGAATCACAATTCGTCGAAAACAATTCGTCGAAAACACAATTCGTCGAGAGCACAATTTATCGAATCCCAGTTCGTCGAAACACAATTCGTCGAATCGCAATTCGTCGAAACACAATTCGTCGAAACACAATTCGTCGAAACACAATTCGTCGAATCGCAATTGGTCGAAACACAATTCGTCGAAACACAATTCGTCGAATCACAATTCGTCGAAACACCATTAATCGAAGATTGCGGAAAATTCGTGAAAAGTACTGTTTTGAAACTATCGCATGAAATATTTATGGAGATGTTCAACTATAGCGGGAAATAGTCGTACCGATTTTTAACTCTATAGCGGGAAATACTCTAATTTTAAATTGTAACGTAAAATATTCTTAGTGATGTTCAAATACAGGGGGAAAAATTAATAAAAATTTGTAACTACAGCGGGAAATACTGAATTTTTTTTCGAATCACAATTTGATGGATTGTGATTCGGCGAATCGCTATTCGATAAATTGTATTCGACGAATTGTGATTCGACGAATTGTGATTCGACGAATTGTGATTCGACGAATTGTGTTTCGACGAATTGTGATTCGACGAATTGTGTTTCGACGAATTGCGATTCGACGAATTGTGCTCTCGATGAATTGTGTTTTCGATGAATTGTCCTCGACGAATTGTGATTCGACGAATTGTTTTCGACGAATTTTCCGCAGACGAACGAACTCATTCGAGCCCCCTAAATATTATAGGTTACTCGTCAGAATCCATGGTGCTGCCCTCACTCGCACATCTGTGAACTACATTTCGCCATTTCGTTTTTCAATAAAACTACAATTTATCGATATTCATCTCTTGATGTGCCATCCAAACTTACGGCGTGTCATTTTGATAAAATAATGTCGAAAACGTTTCGATATTTGTATCGTGGCGTTCTTCATGGAGCCTCACTCTTGGTTTTACCCAAAATGCAGTAAAAGTTTAATAGTTTAAGTTTTTCAATTACAGTTTCTTGGTGGTAAATGAATCTGTAATTTTTTTTTGTTTTTCGAAAATTTTAGTGAGGCTCCATTCCTGCCATTGTTCTGATGATGTTGTTAAAATTTTATTCAATTTCATCCATTTGTATAAGAGCAAGCTTGGATGGCAATTTCGAGGTGTTAGTGTCGGTATTTAGCCTCTTAAGAGGAGGCTAAAGGCGACATTCGGACCTCTCTCTCGCTCTCACACGACCCCTATCATCCTTTCTCTCTCGCACTCGCACGAAAAATGTCGGTATTTAGCCTCCTCTTAAGAAGGAAATAAGACGTCGTAGGATAAGATCCGTCAAGCGGTAAAGGAGTGGGGGAACGTTCAACTTAGCATGCAAAAAAATGTATGAAGAATTACAACTCTGTCGACTTGACTTAATCGCAAAGACACGTCAACAAATGTTCGAACGAATTTGACATTGTTCGAACATTCCGTCGAGTAATTCTCGAAGGTCAAATTAAACCACACCTATGTATCAATATTCCTCGTTTAAAAAACAATTTGTATGGTGAAAGTTCTGTAGCATGTATAATTATCGATACGTATCGAGGCTCATCGAAAAAAGAATCCACGTCAAAGGTAATCGATCGTACAATAATCAATAATGATTACAATAATTTGCAGTTATTAATGCAATCGCAGTCACTGCTTTTTTTTTCTAAAAATAGTAAAACAAAAAATCACATCCTCACCGTTCACTTCCATGTATTTCATAGTTTTGTGAATTCGATGCATGCGCCATCTGCCGCTGCTGCTGACATTGGAGACTCGAATCACGTGACAATCCGAGCGAACCGAGTAGAAAAAGAAAAATAGACCAGGGGGAGGAAAAAAATGTCTCGTATTGGAAATCGATGCAGAAGCGACATTTCCTTCGATTAATCTGTCCACACCTCTTGTATATACAGCTTGTATACCGATAAACGCGAAAAAAAACTTTTTCCCAAGCGAGTTTCTCACTCGATGTGTCACCGCGATAGCTTAACGAAAACCGCCAACGCGAGAGATGTTCACGAACACATTTTTCACACATATACAGGGTGTCCCATGAGTGAAGGTCAATACCGTGAGGGTAGATTCGTGACGTAATGTCGAGTAAAAAAGTCCTTTACCATTTTTTGGTATTTTGAATCCCTGAATTGTAATTAATTTTTTTGATCAGCCAATGAGATGCGCCCGTTTACCTTGCTCATACCGGCGAGCGCGAGGGTAGGCATGGTGGGATCTCATCTCAATGGGCGCATCTCATTGGCTGATTAAAAAAATTAATAACAATTCCGGGCTTCAAAATACGAAAAAATGGCCAAGGACTTTCCTTCTCGATATTACGTCACGAATCACGGTATTGACCTTTATCTTCAGGACACCCTGTATATAGGCAAAGTCCAACTCGACTCAACAAACATTTGACCTCTCTATTCCTGCAAATGCAATGCGAGATTTTTTTCATGATTCCACAGAGACCAAAAAGTAATCCGAATATTTTAAAACTTTCTCCATCAGCCCTTTTTTTACTATTTTTTTCGACGAACAAAAACTCTACAATTGCAGAATCATTAAAACTTTTCAAAAAATCATATTTTAAAAGTCATAAACCATGAGTCATGGTGGGAAAATTCTGTTTTTACAATTGCACGCTAATTTTATGTGATCAACTTGAAAGAATGTTAAAAAATTCCTGAAAATAAAACCTTGAACAGATTCACAGAAATTTTTACCTTGATTTTTTAAACTGCTGAAAAAACAGGACATTTTTTAATCATTTAGTGATAATGCTGTTTTAACGTTAACGAATCATCAATTAAATCTGTTCGTATCACAAAATTTTTTTCAATTGAAATAACTCAATTTCGACATAGAATGACAAATTTCTGAGAATTTTTTCAATTTGTACAATTTCGTCATAATCGGTTGTTGAAAAAAGAATATTGGCAAGGTGGTATGAAAAATTCGATAAAATTTAGGTGTGCCTCAGTAAAATTGTAGGGACAATAACGAAGTCATATCGGGAGTGAGTTTATTTATTACATATTACATAGTTTACATTTTACAAGCATATCAAATTCATGGGACATTTTATATGCAATGGAATAAAACCCTAAAATAGGGGAGACCGAGGAGGGTTGTGACAATTTCCATTTTAACGAGCATATCTCAGTCAAAAAAGTCTTGCATTAAATTACACAATTAATGAAAACTGAAGAAACCCCCCATGTCACAACTCTCCTAGTACTGAGGTAACTTGTGACGGCTATTTCCATAGTTATAACGAAAGAAATTCAATTTAAACGCTACTATTGGTGAATAAAAACGACTTTTATATTAATAATACACATTACTCAAATTTTATTGCATTGTTCAACCTTTAGCATGTAATTATAACCAACAATAACTTTTTATTTTAACACTAGTTAGATTGCTTTTATCATCCTTGGCAAATCATAACAACCTTCAATTCTGAATTCTAAAAAATTATGAAAAATCTAAAAATCCCGAAAAATTCTAAAAAAAATAAATAACAAATCAACATGCAAAATCACACTACAAAACATTGTTTCTAGAAAAAATCAAGATAGGAGAGTTGTCACAAGCTGTCACAACTCTCCTATCAAAAAATCGTGCTTCGTTCCAAATAATAATTCTCAACCTTCAAACGTGACGAACCCAAAAAAACAAAATTAGGCCATGAAACTTGACGAGTCTATGCACATTGGTCAAAAACTTACTTTTAGCCATTTTTCTGACGTAGACGTCGTAAAAACACAATCGCTTCCCGTAAACCAACGGCGTGAATTACATTGTTTTTTGGTGGGTTGACAAATCAATGAATAGAGAACTTGCATGCATCTGAAATCTGTATTTGAATCTATGGGACTCGAAAGTAGGATAAAAAATAATGTATTTCCCAAGACAGTATTTTTTTAAAGGAATATTGACGCTGCAAAAAAATATTCTTTGACTCTAATTTTTCTCGAAAAATTTGAATTGGCAACCATATTGTTGTACCCAACTATCAGCGCCGCCAGTGTCGTGTCCGGGAACCACGTCTCATTGTAAACAGTTTCTGCTCTCGGTGACGCAAAAATCTAACCTATAACTTACGTATAACCTACAGTATAATATTCTTCAATATTATTATTTACGTCAAAAGTATCACAGAAAAAATATAAATTGACAAAGCAATTATGGATTCATTCACCCCGCAACCAAACTTGGATTGGTTCATGTCTTGTTTTGTAGTTTGTAATTTGAAAAACTACGATGAATATAAACGGTTTCGAGCTGTTAAGAATAATATTTTTGCAACGCTGCTCTGATATTATTTTCTCTTTAAATGTATAAGAAAGGACTTACCTCAAGATGATCTTCGCAACAATAACTATTTATTTTTATTTTTTCATTTTTCTCAAAACCAACAGCCGCGCACCAAACCTTTCTTTTCACTGGATTATTTGGCACATGGACAAATATCTTTTCTGGTGTAGTACTTGTTGTGTATTTGCACGATGGTACAAAACAAGACATGAACCAATCCAAGTTTGGTTGCGGGGTGAATGAATCCATAATTGCTTTGTCAATTTATATTTTTTCTGTGATACTTTTGACGTAAATAATAATATTGAAGAATATTATACTGTAGGTTATACGTAAGTTATAGGTTAGATTTTTGCGTCACCGAGAGCAGAAACTGTTTACAATGAGACGTGGTTCCCGGACACGACACTGGCGGCGCTGATAGTTGGGTACAACAATATGGTTGCCAATTCAAATTTTTCGAGAAAAATTAGAGTCAAAGAATATTTTTTTGCAGCGTCAATATTCCTTTAAAAAAAAAACTGTCTTAGGAAATACATTATTTTTTATCCTACTTTCGAATAAAAAAATTTAAAAAAAACATGCAAGTTCTCTATTAGCGACGTTTCTAGTTTTTAACGGTCGCAGGTGCCTAGAAATCGGCTTTGTCACACTTCTCCTCTGTCACAACCCTCCTCGGTCTCCCCTACTCGGACCGACATTTGGCACATGCGAATTAGCGACAAAGAGAAAAAATTATACATAAGAGTGCGAATGTTATGAATTTCGTAAAATTTTCAGCACTGTAAACTTTGTAGTGCGGAAAATTTTACGAGATTCATACGAATACAGTGTAAACTCGCTGTAAATATATCTCTTGAATCACAATGGGATATTTTATCAAATTTAGTAATCTATGTCAGTGATGCCAACTTGGGGGATTATCCCGCAAATTTAGGGATTTTTTTTTTAAAGGGCATTTCTTAGAGGGGCATTTTTTAAAGGGTATTTTTTACGGGGCCATTTTTGTATCGAACTCGAAACGAAAATCGAAACTTTTATGAAAGTTTCTATTCTCCATGGTCTCTAATCTATTCATCAGTATTCATGCATCTGTTGTTTACAACTCTTAATTTGATTTTTATAACAATAAAGAAAAATGCCGAAAATGGCTCTATTAACTGTTCCTATTTCTAATGCGAGTGTAGAACGCGCATTTTCAATTTATGGTGTTTTCAAAAACAAACTGAGGAATAAGTTGTCACTTGAACTGTTGCAAAGTTTAATGAAGGTTAGATTTAGATTACAAAAAAACTGCGGTTCGTGTGTAAGTTTTACTCCATCTTCTAGTATGTTGAAAATGTTTAATGTGAAAATGTACGACTTCAAAAATTACACGAATGAAGACCAAGAAGCTAACAAGTTCTTTGCAATTATTAACAAGTAAGGAATCAACATTTTCTAAATATTTATAGTTATCCATGTACTGACGCCTAAAGAATGAATAAGCTAACTTTTTATAGATCTTATGTACTACTTTTAATAGAACCTTCTTATTCGAAACTTTTTTATTAAAAAAAATTTTATGCATGTAAGAATTAAAGAGATTTGAAAAAAATTGGAAAATTTTATTATATTTTTCATTTAATTAATCAATTATGCTAAGCAATGAAATATTACGAAATGAAATTGTATAAATTGATTAAAAATTCTATCACGTTTGAATTCAGGGGATTTTAAAATAGGCTTGGGGGGGGGGGGGATTTCGACCAGTTGGCATCACTGATCTACGTTAATGTCCCTTTGAAAAATAATAAAAACATTCCCACGGCGTGGCACAAGATTTTACGTCGAATAATAACGAAAGAAAAAAAATTCTTTCATAAAGCTTGGCAAAAGTCGCAATAAAGTATGTAAATGAAAAATAGGGTGAAAGCACCAGTGAATGGACGAATAAGGAAACGGAAATACTCCGGTTGAGCGTAAAATAAGTATATAATCGAAAAAAAAATTTGAATTGTTTTGGGTGAAACGAGACATCACACTGAAGTGAGAAAAAAATATTCGGGGTAATTGAAACAAATAGTATTCAAGAAATTAATTGAGACATGGCCAAATCACGAAAACACCAGTTAATGGACGAAGTTACCAGTGAATGGACCCTCGACCTCCAGTGAATGAACGTGAATTGTAAATGAAAGCTATAGCTAGGGAAAATTTATTATTAATTTTTATTGAATATTATACTACGATCACAGCATTGAAATTATTCATATAAATATTATTAACGAACAATAGAACATCAATATCAAGCTTTTTGGCATATTATACAATTTCGATTTAAGAATATTATTGGGCTGCCGCTGTCTTAATGATTGATATGCCACTATGCACCGTTGTAAGGGCTTTTGCCAAATCCTCTTCGTCATATTGAAATCGTTGATAAATGTTCTTTTTCTCTTTTTTTTACACGCTGACATCTGTAATGGATTAATATCGTTCGTTTACAATTAAAATTTTCAGTTCACAAATAAAGAAAAAGAATTATGTCCTTATTTATTTATTTTTATCATCAACTCTGGGCAATAAATAATCTTCAAATTTGCAACAGTCAAGATCGAATTGAATATTTTAATTTAATTTTCCAATCTGCTTTGTCAATTACAATAACTGAGCGCGTATTTTTATTAACTGGAAAGAGGTTAGAATACTATACCAGTGAATAAACTCGATAATTTCTAATATATTTTTAAGAATATATTATCAAACTTTGCAAAAATATTGAAGATGATTCCTATCTTGATCTATCAAAAGCATCACTGACCTTTTAAAATCAATAAAACGATTGTTTTCGAACACTGATCACCGATTGCACAACGCCGTTCTGTAAGTATTCGACGCTATTTGGCGCGGTATACCGGTCCACAAACTGGAAAAATGCCTTGTGGTGTCAAAAATTGATACTAAATTAAACTATCGGTTTTAACACCATCTGTGATTTTTTTACCCAATTATAGTACTTTTTGTTTTTATCGGTGGTTAATAGTATCTGCGAATTTTTAATATAAAGGTGATTTCGTCTATTTACTGGGGTTCGTCCATCCACTGGTGCTTTCAGCCTAGTCCACATTATAACTTATATAACCACTTTTTAAATCATGGCTGTGATGCGAGCTTGCCAAATTTACGATATCACTGAAAGGTCTCGTTACTTTGTATCGCTACCTCTTTCATGTTCGACCTTTGTATTCCTCATCCCTCCCACACTAACTTTTGTGTTACTCACACTCTATATTCTATCATATCAATTTTAATGTTCTCGCGTTCAAAAGCTGCCCACACACGCTATCAGGACAGACGCAGTTGTTATATACACGTTGCACACACATAAATCTCCGCCAAATGGAATCACCGAGCGAGCGAAATTTGTCAGCTATTCGGGAACAATGTTGGCTCACAAAAGCTTTCGGAACCTTTTTTAAAAATTTTATTGATTATTTAACGACGTTATTTCAACATTCGACGGAGCATGAGCGAAAAGCCTGTAACTGCTTGCTAATGGACACGCGTGTAACATACGTCTTTTGGCGAAATGGAATTGCGGAAAAAAGGAATTTATTCTGCTTTAAGGGGGTCGAGTCAGCGTCAAAACGGCGATTTTTAATAATAATTTATAATTTTTGTAGAATGCCTACAAATATGATGTATCGTCCACCATTTGAGGTACCAAATGAACAATTTTTTGGGACTAGTTATCGCACCCTTGAGGTGCATCGGTGTCCTGAAAAACCTAGTTTTGAGTTTTTACACTCTGCGCATGATTCAGAAAGAACTGCTTGACGGATTTTGTTCTACGACATCTCATTTCCTTCGTAACGCTTCTTCCCACGGGATGAACGTGGCACATTTTGAATCAAGTCAAAATTGTGACCAGGACAATGCCTGGAAAGTTCAAAATAGGCTACCAATTTCAAAACTGGCCTGCAACTCTGAAATAAAGGACAAACAACGAAATGTGCCGCGTTCATCCCGTGGGAAACAGCGTTACGAAAGAAATGAGACGCCGTAGAACAAAATCCGTCCAGCGGTTTATTCTGAATCATGCGCAGAGTGTAAAAACTCAAAACTAGGCTTTTTAGGACACCGGTGCACCTCAAGGGTTCTAACTAGTCCCAAAAAATTGTTCATTTGGTACCTTAAATGGTGGACATAACATCATATTTGTAAGTATTCTACAAAAACTATAATTTATTATTAAAAATCGCCGTTTTGACGCTGACTCAACCCCCTTAAGGGGTTATACGTAGTCACGAGGTCGAAAAAGCGATTTTATCAAGGATTTTTTTTGGAGATATTTTAATTTATTAACCTAAACATTTATATATATATTTTTGTAACTTTTAACTTTGTTTGGAAATTATTCTTTTTAAACATTTGGTAAAATTTTGGTAAATCAAAAATTTTTTGTAACAACATTCAAAAATTCATATTTTTGAAAAAAAAGAAGCAATTCTAAAAATTTCAGGAATTTCTAAGATCAGTACAAAGGATTGTATGAAAAAAATTGAACAAAAAATTAAATGTTAATCGCGGATTTTCAGGATTTTTAAAAATTCAAAATTCTTCAAATTCATGTTTCAAAAACTTGAAAAAATGAAAATATTGTAAAATGTTGAATTTTGCATAATTTTCGAAACAAATTTTTTAAATCTTTTTCCTTTCGTAAAACCTCGTTTTATAATAAAAGAAAACCTCTGACCAAATTTCATCGAAATTGAAAAAGGTTGATTCCAACTACTGATCGATTTGACATGGATATATTTTTAACAAAATGGCGGCTTCTTAAAAAAAATCGATTTTTGATTAAAAAAAATTCCTGTAAATTGTTTATAAAATGGAAAATCTTTATCGAATAAAGAAACCTCCGATTAATTACTGAAAAATATATTTATAAAGCTTGTGTACAAATTTGAGACTGTTCGGTTATAACGTTTCTGAAAAATCTTGCTCACCGACTTTAAAAACACAGTTTTGAGAAAAACGCGTTCATAGTTTCAAAAAAATTGTACACATAGTAATTACAAATATGCCTGTAACTTCAAAAATATTTGTTGGATTGACATGAAATTTTCGGTGTATATACTTAAGTATATGTACATTACGAAAATGAAATATAAAAAAATCGATTTTTCGAAAATCCTGACTGCGTATAATGAATTTATCGTTTATTTCGGTGAGATTCAAATCATCGTGGGTAATTAAAATTACGCCAGTTTAATTCAGTTGAAAAATATTTTTTCATCATTACTAAATTATATTGCTGCTCAACTTAAATTTTGTAAAATTAATTCGTGAGAATAAGATTATTTGAATATAAATAATAATGTATAATATATAGAAAACGTAATTTTCATTACTCATTAAAAAAAGATCACTCTCATTTTTGCATTGCTGATAGCATTGCTATTTAGATGAGAGACTTTTTTCACGTTGAATACATTCTTTTCTCAGTGCATTAATATAGATCGCAAGTAATCGATATTCACGCTCCACGAATACTTCTGGTTTATCAATAATCAATATATCATTTACATTTTTTTACAAAAATCACTCTGCACATTCTTCATATGATTTTTCGCATTATTCATCGTAGTAACG
This sequence comes from Alloplasta piceator, assembly GCA_946863875.1. NCBI lineage: Eukaryota > Metazoa > Arthropoda > Insecta > Hymenoptera > Ichneumonidae > Alloplasta > Alloplasta piceator. Next base: position 23,039,096 of record OX333071.1, on the reverse strand, counting down.
CACGGTTTGAAAAAAAAAATTACCGTCAAACTGCCGCTAGCTTCAAGATGTATTGCTATAGCTTCCAGCCAAAAATTGTATCTGATTGAAATTTTGTTGATACAATAAAAATCTGAAAAAAATCAGCAACATTTGACATGCCATAAGCAACAATTATCAATAATATTATTACCCAAAAGTTAATAATAAATTGTTTAAATAAATAATTATTCAACAATTTTTCGGTAAGTTCTTTTTTTTCTTAAACAAATTGAGTGCGTTAATTTTTCTGAACGCATATGAATTTTTTGAGAATTTTCTCTCTATGTATTTTGAAATTTCCGTTTTGAAATTTTTAGAATGGTTGTATTTATGTATTTTGTGACTTAGTGTCTTTGAAACTTTTTGAAGCTGACGATAAAACTGTATGTAAAAACATGGACCCAGAAAAAAGATCTAGTACATTTAACTAAATCCTAGTCAAGCCAAATAAATTTTCTAATAAATTTTTTTTTTCTTTAATATTTACACAATATATTTTTAAACATTTCAATCTTTGAATGTATAGCTACACAAATGAAGTCTACAATTTTGTAAAGTTTCGTCTTTTCTTTAACACAAGGGAAAAGAAAAAAACCCTTTTTGATGGGAATCTTTTTCGGGGATTCGACCATCTTGCGTTTTGCCGCAATGTTCAATGTATTTGATATCCATACTGAAAAATAAAGATATCAAACATAGACGAGCTTGAAAAGGATATAGGCGTTGACGAGGCAGGTTCGCTTGTGCGAGAGGTAGCCACCTGGCGGATTTTTGGGGTACTGACAAATCTGCAGATATGATCGGCCGAAATTACGGGTGAATAGGTATTTAGTAACAACGAATGGAATTTTTCTTAAACGCCTGTTTCTCGATGACAGGGAATTCAAATAAATAAATATAGTGGAAGTAAATATCGTCCAAAATTGAATGGAAAGAAAATTTTCTTTAAAGTAACTAAAAAATAATCAAATAAACGATAGTACCTACGACTAGATCTTTTTTCTGGGTGTGTACAAAATTGACAATTTTTTGTTTGTATTTCAGAATATTTTTATGATATTTCAAAATAGAGAGGAAACTGAAAAAATTCTTATGCGTTGAGAAAAATTAACGCATTCGATTTGTTTAGGAAAAAAAAGAACTTACCGAAAAATTGTTGAATAATTATTCGTTTAAACAATTTATTAATAACTTTTGGATAATATTATTATGGATAACTGTTGTTTATGGCATGCCGAAGGTTGCTGATTTTTTAAAGATTTTTATTGTAGATTTATTGCAGATTTTTTATTGTCATTTCCGCACGAAGTGCGGAAATTTCAATCTGATATAATGTTTGGCTGAGAAGCCATAGGCAATACATCCTTAATTCTTCAAGATTAATCGTTCATGTCAAAACTTTATTGGCCGGGGGTCGCCAGAAAAGCGAAGCGGGGGGCGGGGAACGCCAGAAAAGCGAAAGCGTAGATCGCCGCCCCATGCGTAAGACAGAGAGAGATGCGCCTCCTCTCTCTCTTACGCATGGGGCGGCTCTTTCGACTTTCTCTTTTCTGGCGATCGGGATTTCGGCGCTTCGTTATTCTAACGCTCGTAATCGTAAAATTCGGGATTTCGGCCGTTCGAAATGTTGGTTAGTCGACTCTTCGACCCCCACCCACTTTATTGTTCTAACATGAACGTCTGAAAAATTCATTGAAATGTTGTTTTTCATTTGGTAAATGGCGACGGAAATTTTTTTTTTTCCATAGAAACTTCTGAATGCCTCTCGGCGGCCATTTTGTTTGCTCCATGGCACGATCACAAAATGGCGTATTTTCTTTCCCCAATTGGTACAAAATTTAATATAGCTCTACAAAAAAAAAACGTCGTAAAACATTGAACAATGGTGATAGACACCAAAGAAAATGTAATGAATAAAAATAAACGTACTTTTTCGAGCACAGTACCTCCTCGATATAAGAGTCCTTGATATAAGAGCGTTTCCCCTCCGTTCCACTTGAGCGAGTTTTATTGCTTCCCCCACTCTACCTATGTACGCCGTGCGAGCTCTTATATCGAGTTCCAGTGACGAAACGTACAGTACCTCCTCGATATAAGAGCGTTTTTCCCTCCGTTGCGCTTGAGCGATTTTTATTGCTTCCCCCACTCTACCTATATTCGCCGTGCGAGCTCTTATATCGAGTTCTAGTGATGAAGTGATTCTCGAACTCTGCAGATAGTAGTGGGGGAACGCTCCGGCGACGAATTTCTCGGAATTCGCTTCTCTTAAGGAGGTTCATCTGGTACACGATATTCAATAGAGATGTTGATAAAAAAAAAATCAGAATATAGTTATTAGTATCTAAAAAGTCATCTGTTAAAATTTCAAGACCCGAGGATACCTTGTTCGTGAGAAATAAATAGAAATATAATTCCTAAATGACATGGGCTCTTATGGGATTCCGTCTATAAATATTAAATTCACAATCATTACAATACAGATTTTAACGAAGATTTAAGAAATTATGAAAAAGTATCTAAGGAATATTTTTAGAGCTTCATAAAATCGATTAGGTACTTGTGAGTCTAATAATAAATTAATTAGTCTCGAAAATGCTGATTATTTTGAGGTTAAGCATTGTCAATGACTAGGCTAGTCACCGCTTATTTTGAGGTTAAGCATTGCCATTTTTTCTTTTGACTTACTCGGTACCAGATGAACCTCTTTAACCGTCCTGGAGCGCTCTTATATCGAGGTGGTACTGTACGAAAGAAAAAGGTGAATTCTTCGTCGATTTTTCATTATTCTCTTTCTCTCTGCCACTCTGGTAATTTCAGTCCAACGAAAACGGGCAGCAAGCTCGAGATGCTCGCCGGGGTTAAGTCCCAAATGACCGGATGGCTGAGCGGCGGCATACCGGGGTTAGGAAGGGGCGCTGCTGAACAAACGGAAATCGGGGATCCCCAGATGACCGGTGAGCCAAACGACGCATTAGCGTCGCGGGATACTGTCCAGGCCTCAGCGCCCGATAACGTAAAAGACGATGACGCAAGCAGGTGGGTTGCAGGGTATGTGGGTCCTATAACTACACGCTACTGTACAACAACAATAAAAAAAAAAAAAAACGAAATTTTTCGCATCGACGAAAAATTTTCGAAATTTTCTCGAACTTTTAGTCTAGATCGCGAATTTATTCCCCACCTTGGGTGTCGACACGGTGATTTATTTGTTTTTTTTCTCCTTTTTTTGACAATCCTAACAGCGCGACTGGGGGTGCCGACAGTGGACCCGCGAGTCTCGAAGGTACACCCACCGATGACAAAGACGGAGCTCAGCCGTTTGGCGGTGGTAAGTTTTGTCATCCGACGAGTAAACGTTTTTCAATTTTTTGCATTAATTTTTTTTTGCCCGAACTATATTTTTTTTCGTCGCTAAAAACGAATAGCATTTTTTTTTAAATATCCTAGAAATATATGCACGCTATATATATATCAATAAATATATATATATGAGGTATTCCACGTCAAGTCAGCCACCCCATTTTTTGGAATCGCCAAAAATCGCATACAAATTTTTAGAAAGTAGTTCTAACTATCAAGAAAATTTGTGATTTTATTCAGATTTTTAAATTACATTTTTTAGCCGGAAAAAAATACAAAAAATTTGTTTGCCCCATTTTGTAACTCGAAAATTATTCATCATACGAAAAAAAAAGTACAACATAAAATTTAGGATTTTCAACGTGCTTTTTACTGACATTTTTTACAGACTCCTCCGAAAGCTCTATATGCCATTTTCGGAGCAAGTAATGTTTTGATATTTTTTTTTTTCAGAATTGACATCTTCGATTCGTCTAGTTTTAACAGTTTTTTACTTGATATATTTACAGTCTATACAAAAATTGGCGTAGTGGAGAATCCATTATTTCAAATGCATTTTTATTGATACAATCTATCATTATCGAGTGATTTAACGAAATAGTGTAGAGATGATATTTTATCATTATTAATCGTAGACAGAAAAAAATAATAAAATAATCTCGTTTTGATACTGCGAAGACGATTCCAGGAACAAAGCAGTATCATTGGTTCATGCCCGAATCGAACTAAAAAAGTACATACTCATTGGCCATAGAAACATCGGTGTATCCAATGAGGGTAAATTAATTCTTTTTTGCAATCGAGAGACGTGAATAGTTTTTGACTCTAATATGAATAGACTTTATCGGTGTATATGGGTCCATTGATAAAGTTTATTAAAATGTACAAAAAGATATTTGAAAAAATAAAAATGAAAAAAGTTGAAAAAATTGAAAAAGTACAAAAAATAAACAAAAATGCGGGCTTTAGAAAATATCTATAGATAGTTTCAACCCTGTTAATGCACAGAGAAAGTTGTGTATTCGTTTGGGATGAAAAATGCATGCGAAGGAATGGATTCTCCAATGAGCCAATTTTTTTATAGTCTGTAAAAATATCAAGTAAAAACTGTTAAAACAACAAACAAATCGAAGATATAAATTCTGGGCAAAAAAAATATCAAAACATGATTTGCTTCGAAAATGGCATATAGAGCTTTTGGAGGAGTTCATAAAAAATTTCAGTGAAAAGTAGGATGAAAATCCTAAATTTTATGTTATACTTTTTTTTCGTACGATGAATAATTTTCGAGTTACGACATGGAACAAGAAAATTTTTCGGATTTTTTTTCTGGCTAAAACATGTAATCTAAAAATCTGGAAAAAATCACGAATTTTCTTGACAGTTAGAACTACTTTATGAAAATTTGTATGCGATTTATGGTGATTTCAAAAAATGGAGTGGCCGACTTTACGTGAAATGCCTCATATGTAAATAAATTAAAAATTAGACTTTGAAGAAATTTATATATTCGGAGAAGTCAATGCGAAAATTTATTTAAACTCTGTTAGGTTGAATTAAATTTAAAATTAAAATTTGAAGAAATTTATTTATATATCCACGTAATTTATACATATTATACCGGGTGTCCCATTTTAATCTTACAGTTTATTTATTTCGAAAAATATTGCTCCGATCAAAAATTGAGTGGGATGAAACTTTTAGGGTTCAGAGGGGGACGTTTCAAAAATTTTGTTGTTTTGGTCCAAAATTAAAAATGGCGGCGTTAAGATGGCTGACATGTTTTTTTAAAAAGGCAACATGATTTTTTTTTCACCAAAATTTTTTTCAGATTAAATCTAACATCTTTTGTAGGAACATTTTTTTGATACAGCCCATAATAGAGGGTGTCCCATTTTAATCTTACAGCTGAATTATCTTGAAAAATACTGCTCCGACAAAAAATTGAGTCGAATGAAACTTTTAGGGTTCAGAAGGGGACGTTCAAAAAATTTTTTTGTTTTGGTCCAAAATTTAAAGGGGCGATGTTAAGATGACCCAAAGGTTTTTCAAACAATGAAAACATGATTTTTTTTTCACCAAAAAATGTGTCAAGTCAAAACTAACAACTTTGGTTGGAACATTTTTTTTATTCAGTCCATAAGAGATCACCATTTTTTACTATTTTAGTATTATCCGGGATAACCATGATGGTGGAATGGTGGAATGGTGGAATCTTTGAACACCTTTAAGAAGATTTCAGAAAACACTCACGAGGAGGATTTAGAAGACCTCCTCGGCTTCGTCATTATGTTGCATAACGCTGAAATAGTCAAAAATGGTGATCTTGTCTAAAATATCCGGGCTATAAAAAAAATATTCTTACAAAAGATGTTAGATTTGATCTGAAAAATTTTTTAGTCAAAAAAAAAATCATGTTTCCATTTAAAAAAAACATGTCAGCCATCTTAACGGCGCTATTTTGAATTTTGGACCAAAGCAAAAAAAATTTTTGAACGTCCTCCTCTGAACCCTAAAAGTTTCATCCCACTCAATTTTTTATCGGAGCAGTATTTTTCAAGATAATTCAGCTGTAAGATTAAAATGGGACACCCTCTATTGTGGGCTGTATCAAAAAAATGTTCCTGCAAAAGATGTTAGATTTAATCTGAAAAAAATTTTGGTGAAAAAAAAAATCATGTTTCCATTTTAAAAAAACATGTCAGCCATCTTAACGCCGCCATTTTGAATTTTGGACCAAAACAAAAAAATTTTTTAAACGTCCCCCTCTGAACCCTAAAAGTTTCATCCCACTCAATTTTTGATCAGAGCAATATTTTTCGAAATAAATCACCTGTAAGATTAAAATGGGACACCCGGTATATCCATGCAAATTTTTCATTAGTCATTCGACAATTTTTTTATTTCATAATTTTATTCTTCCAATTTTCATTCATACTTCTCTTTCTTCTCGTCGATTGTCGTTCTCACTTTCGGCTAGGACAAAATTTTATTTTTCCAAATAGCGGAAACAATACAGTGAAAACTGAGCTCGCGCTTGCAATAAGCTTTTGTAGAGCTTGTAGCAAATTTTTTTCGCAAAATGCGACATTTTTATGCTCGACACTATGAGGATAAGCGAGACAATACTGCGGTATGACATTTTTTATGTGTAGCGTGATAACAAAAAAAAATGTCTCGTCGAAAAAGCATTGACCTGACATTTAACGATTTATTCTTCAATAGCACGCTCTCAAGAACGTAGAAAAAATGTTTATCCAGCCTTTTTTATCTGTTTCGAAGAACTTTCACTATTATTTTTTTATTTTATTACATCGTAAAAAAAGCTGAATACAGTACGTCACTTATAGAGGCTTTTCCAAACACGCTATTTATGTTCGTTACTTGTTTTCCATTATTCTATAATTTTTAAGTCATAAGAAACTATAATAGCAGAATTTTTTATTGCACAATATTTATAAAGTCATTATATCAATAAACTACTAGAATTAAACTATAGCTATGGTTTTTTTCACTGCACAAATTTACAGCTTGGGATCACAACTATTTTCATATTGATCGGTTGACAAAAAATAATGACAGTGCTAAAAATTTTCGACAAACTCACCGCACTGAGAAAAGAGTTAATTTTTAGTAAAGAAATATATTTAGTTGGTACTTTTACTTAAATATTCCTTAACTCTTACAAGATTTATTCGTTCGTTGAGAAATATTTGGTGTCAAAATAATTCATTAACTGTTAACAAATAATTCATTTCGCCATATTCAACTTTACATTTCTTAACAGTTAACCATTGTAAAGTTGGATATGGCGAAATAAATATTTTTTAACAGTTGATTAATTATTTTGACACAAATGAAATTTTGTCATGAGAACGACTGACAAATTTTATAACAGTTAAGGAATATTTAAATAAAAGTGTCAACTAAATTCATTTCGAGCTATTAATTTCAAGCAATTAATTGTTTTCGTCGGCACATTGTTCACCGTATTTACAAGTAGAAATGAGATTTACAATGAAACTTATTTTAATGAGATTTACAATGAAACTTATTTTAATCTGGCATTGTGCACGCGGCATGAGAAATAAGGTTTTTGTTCATCACTCTTCTCTGTTAACAAATCGTCGACATTTTTTCAAAAAGACAAGTTTTTTTCCCACAGATGAATTTCAAAAGAGCCACGGGAAAGATTGATCAACGAGTGTGTATAAGGTGGCGTCATTTCCAAGCGTTTATTTATTTTTTTTTTTTTTATTGTGGAGAACATCGATATGAATCGAGGTGATAAAATCGTAAAGTACTCGAATCCAGTTTTTACCTTCAGTGAAAGGATATCCAACACTTTTCTACTTTATTTCATTGTTCTCGCCGCTTTTATTTTTTCCACTGTATAGAAAAAACATATCTTATGATATCCTACTACAATTTGCACAAGTATAAACAATTTTATTGCATTCGTATAGTGAATACAGGATGGCCACTGTCAGGGAAAACCTGGAATTGTCAGGGAATTTTTTAAGTGTCAGGGAAATGTCAGAGAATTTTTTAAGTGTCAGGGAAATCAGGAAAATGTCAAGAAATTTTTTAAGTATCAGGCGAATGTCAGGGAATTTTTTAAATGTCAGGGAAATCAGGAAAATTTCAGGGAATTATATATTTGTCAGGGAAAATATAAAAAAAAAATTCGTCAAAAAAAGTGAATCCAGAAGCTTTTCTCAATTAAAAAATTACGGCGTTGAAGATTGCAAAATAGTTCTTAGGTTATATTATAATTTATTCCTTCCAAAAATATAATTTAATAAACAATACCAAAGAATGACTGAATAATAAACATATGAAATGTTCTTACAGTGTTCATTTTTGTCACAAATCTGAATGATTTGTCAGGGAAATTATCGAAAATATCAAGGAGATTTCAGGGAAATATCAGGGAATTTTTTTCTTCTGATTTAGTGGCCACCCTGGAATAACATTCACGTCGCTTGGTCTGCATATGTCACGGTTATACCTTCATCTTTTTTCTCCGACTTTTTCTCACCCTTCCTTTAATGGAAAAATCCATCGTTGAATCTCCGGGGGATCGCTGAAACGATATTCAACATTATTTCCAAGACAGATCGGGAGAGCCAGAACATTCTCAAGACGTTTTTCCCCAGAGTATTTTATACGATGGAACGGATATATAATATGAGAGAGGAGGCCATTGAACGATGCGTGAAATACGATGAGGAAAATTGTCCGAAGAGGTATTTCAGAATAATCACATGAAGGATAACACGACAATAATTGATTTTTAGTACAAGCGAGAATTCTATCATTCTACAATTTTATACAATTGTAGATTAAAGTGAATTCTACCTTAATATTGCATACCTCATGAAATGGTATTCTCAGCTTGGAAAAATATGGCCAAGACTGCCAAAATCATAAACGAAAATTGAAAAAAGTTACCCCAACCAAAGAAAAAGAATTTTTTGGAGAAATCCCCTTCATGAATAATTATTTTTTAGCGAGATTGCGAATTCTATAATTCTACAATCTTCTACGAAGCTAAATATAAGGGAATTCTATACGAATATTGCATTCCTAACTGATAGATTGTAGCCTAAATTAAAAAGAATGGCGAAGATTCCAAAAATTATTATTGAGATTTAAAAAAAGGTTGCCCAAACTAAAGAAATTCTTCCTTCAAGTAGAAAAACCAATTTCGTTCATAATTTTCATTTATTCGCAAGTATTGTATCATTCTACAATTTTATACAATTGTAGATTAAAGTGAATTCTACCTTAATGTTGCATACCTCATGAAATGGTATTCCCAGCTTGAAAAAATATGGCCAAGATTGCCAAAATCATAAACGAAAATTGACAGAAATTACCCCCAATAAAGAAAAATATTTTTTTGGAGAAATCCCCTTGATCAATAATTGATTTTTTAGTAAGATTGCTAATTCTATAATTCAATTTTATGAATTCTATAATTCAATTTTATGAATTCTATATCTATATTGCATGCCTGACTGATAAATGGTAGCCTAAATTTAAAAGAATGGCAGAGATTCCAAAAATTATTATTCAGATTTAAAAAAGGTTGCCCAGACTAAAGAAATTCGTCCTTGAAGTAAAAAACCAATTTCGTTCATATTGTTCATTTATTCACCTTCGGCCAATTTCCCTTATCGAAACAGTGGTCGTTAGACGGTTTCCATACTTATCGTCGTTCTAACAAATTCAAGGCTTCTCTTGCGATGCGCTTTTGGGCTCGGACAAGTAACAGTGGCTAATTAAAAATCGTGCAAATTAAAATTCAATTACAACTTTTTCGCTTTTTTCGTCATTCGCTAATTCTCCTTTCTGATCTAGTATATTCATTAATCAATTGGAGAGGAAACCTACAAAAAAAAAATGCAGAATAATAATCATGAATTCCAATGACGTCTCTCCTACAATCTGTTATTTCTTCAAAATTAAATGATTTTTGGCAAATAGTCATAAAAATAAATACTTTTTGGGTGTGTCGTGCATTCGCAGATTCTTCATCGAATAATCAGAAATCAGAAGCATAAAAAACCCTCTATCTGAATCAGAAGATAAAAATACTCCTCCACTGCCTGATATTTTATGGAAGTTTAATTTTTTCCTTCAACAATTCAACAACAGTTTCTGCTTCCCCCAAATTCTCTAAAAAAACACCAGAGTACACTGTGACCTCGATTCTCGGAACCTCGATCTTTGCAATTGCAGCGTAGTGGGAGAAGCGCCAAGCCAGTCGCGTCAGACCGTCGTCAGCCGCCAGCGGCGCAGAAACGGTTCTGTGCAATGTGCGCAACCCCACTTCTTGCAAGAGCCGGTTCCGCACAATTCCGATTATCGAGGTCGCAGTGTACTATTTCTCCTGTGACTACTTTACTAAGACATTTGGAAAGAAGAGAAAAAAATCCACGCTGGTCCATAAAAGAAGAAAAAAAAAGTGACGGACATAAGGAAGAGTCATCCGTCGTCGATATTCTATTTTCTACCGAGTAAACGCAGCTAAACTATGATGTCGTTCACAACAAGAACTCTTGGAGTCTCGAGAGTCGAAATATCCGGGATTGAAGTATTCATCAAGATGAGCCTGAGTGGCGGGATTCTGAACGATATACCGAATGAAAGAGATGGAAGATCGTGTACACAGCCTTGAATCTTTCTCGGAAGTAAAAGTTCCCTCGGAGAAATGTCCTCACTGGATTTACCGTCGAAGTCGAGTACGGCATCTCTATTTCCTTCCTTGAGCTGGAAAGAAAAAAATTACAGGCTGAATCAGAGATCGAAGGAAAAAAATACTCTGTCTAACCGAATTTCACAAGAAGAAATGGAAGAAATGGGTCTGATGTAAAAATCAATGTTGGCATTCAGGCCGTTGCAACAAAGTAGGATGAGAGAGATGAAAATAATTGGGAAATAATGAAGAAAAAAAATCAGAACGCTATCTCAAAATTTGGTCGAGTTATACTCTGAACAAACATTTTTTTTTTAATCAGAAACTTGTGCACCTGCAACGCAATTATCGGTTTTTACTAAATTCAATGGAAAATATTCGTTGTTGATGGTCTATCTCTATAAATGTACAAAAAATTACATGATATCTCGAAAAATGAGTCAGTCGAGCTTTTCGAGAAAAATTGAGGATAAAATTGTACAATTTGAAACCGTTGCTTCATTCACCAAATTCAATAACTATTATCCTTCGGTGATGATTTATAGAAAAAAAAATACCATAACGTTTCTAATATTCTTCGGGCTACTCTTAACAGTAATTTTTGGTAAAATTAAAAAATTGATGCAATTCGAACCCTTCGATCGATTCTTATCAAATTCAATAGCGACAAATCGTTGGCTCTAGCTAACTAAAAAAATCACCGTAAAATCTCGAAAATTGCTCGAATTATGACACATTTTTGGGACACTTTTGAAAAAAAATTAAACTGATCGCATTCGAACGAGTAGTTGAAATTTCCCTAAATTTATATTTAACAAAGGGTGGGGGAAGTGTGTCTGCCAAGTTCCACATTTATTCAACCATTTTCATATTATGGTGGTTTTTTTCAAGAATTTTATGCCAATGTGTTCAAAATGTCTAAATATCGAGAAATCATATTTAGAAAAAAAGTCATATTTAGAAAAAATTTAGAAAAAATGTGTGTGTGTGTGTATGTATCCTGAGTTTCAGATGTAAATAATTAATAACTCGAGAACGCTTCGAGATATCGAGCTGAAATTTGGCACACTTATCGAGCACGAATTGCTCTTGATTATGAATTTTTTTTGTTTTTATTCGAACTGGTGTTCAGATTTTATTAACTTTTTTCGTTTTTGCAAAAATGGCGTAAACGCTCCAACTTCCGCAATTTTCGAGATATTGCACTTAAACTTTGTACAGTATATCTATTAAGGTTGTTTGGTATTGAATTTGGCAAAAATCGATCAAAAGATTAAATTTGTATGAAATTTCGATTTTTTTGAAAAATAGCGTAAACGCTCTAACTTGCACAAGTTTCGAGATATCGTACTGAATCTTCGTACAGAATTAGTATAGCAATGTTCGTTATCGAATTTGACGATAATCCATCGAGGGATTAGAATTTTACGAAAATTTTTAATTTTCGTAAAAATAGCGAAAACGCTCTAACTTGTGCAATTCTTAAGATATTGCACTGAAACTTTGCACAGAGCTAATATAGCTATCGAGGTTGTTCGTTATTAAATTTGGCAAAAAACGATCGAATTATTAAAATTTTATCAAAATTTTTATTATTTTTGAATAGCGTACTCTAACTTCGGGTATTTGCGAGATATTGTAACGGAATTTTGTACACATTCAAAATATTTATCAAGGTTGTTCGCTATTGAATTTGGCAAAAATCAAATATGGCAAGAAGTAAATTTGAAAGAATTTGGCAAATTTGTACATTGATTATTCATATTTTTCGATAGTTAACAAAGCTTCCTCTATGAGGAAGCCAAATTTGATGTCCATACTTTTTTTTATGGGAATCCATGCAAATATGAACACAACAGACGCACACACATACATCCATCCAACCATTTTTTTTTCTGAATATCATTTTTTATTTGTTTTCCACATTGAAGCACTTTGATAAAAAAAAATTATTTTTCATCATCATGAAGCGCCCTCCATCAGGAAGCACCAGTTTCCGTGTCATCGTGGAGTAACAGATGAATTCGTGACTGTGTGAGAAAAATTAAAGTGGAGAAAATTAAGACGAGGGAAGATGACATAAAAAAAATGAACAAACTGGAATACTCGGATTCAGTGTGTAGTACGCATGCCAGAAATAAGAATTTCGCGATGTCCTCTTTGTGGGTTTGAGGTCCAATGACTTTCGACTATCGTCGAATGTGAAGAGCTGAGAGAAAGAGAAAAAGAAACAAAAAAAAAGAAAGGAATCTCTCTCCGCAGTCGACGAGAGAACGTTTTTCGCATCAGGGGTTGCTCTCACACCCTCGCGGATCAATACTATCCAACTTTAGCCATACATATATATGGGGCATTCCATCCTAAATCGGACAGTTTGAAAAAGTTTTTTTTCCCTCAATTGTTTAATATTTTTTAGTACCCATCAAAAGATCCTTCCTGTTAAATTTTGAGATTTTTTTGATAACCCGTTCAAAAGATATTAAATTAACGCTTTTTTTTTTTGTATTTTGGTCATAACTTCTTTAATAATGGTCCAAATTAAAAGTTTTTTTTCAAATTCTTGTTTTTTTATATTTCAGAAAAAAATACAACAAAAATATCCGGCGTGTTTTTGAGGGAGTTTTTTGATTTTTAAACTTTAAATCGCGTTTTTAGAACAAGTGTCATTTTTAATTTTTTTAAAATGATTTGTTTTAAACATCTATCTATTCAACGATTTTTAAGACTAGTCCTACAGTGGTATCTCCATAACTGCTATTTTTTTCGATTTTTAAAAATTAAATTTTTTTTTAATAAATTATTATGAATACCAATTTTTGTTACTGTGTAATATTTTTTAAATCATTTTGAATTAATTTGGACACTTTTTCATTTTTTACAGATTTTCTTAATTAATAATTAATCGATGAGCAAATAACACCGGTTCAAGAATTGTATGAGTGGGCATTGAACATAAATAGTCTACCGAATATTGCTGTCAAATTTTCACATGAGAAACTCTATTCAGATACAAAAGAAAGATTTTATTTGCGATAAAATACTGCGAAGTCAATCACAGGGGGACACAAAAATTTCATTCAATTATTCCAATGAGCAACGGAAACGTATTGGCAGAGGAATATTCTAATTCAGGAAATAATCGTGTATGTAAGGTTTAAAAAAAAATACGTGAAGAAATAAAAACTGTCGTTATTATTGTTCATAAACAGACTTAACGATCAATTATTAATTTTAAGAACCTGTTAACAATAAAAAAGTGTGAAAATGAATTCTAAATATTGAAAAAAAAACTATACAGTAACAAAAATTGGTATTCATAATAATTTATTTGAAAAAAAAAATTATTTTCAAAAATCGCAAAAAATAGTAGTTATGGCGATCCCACGATCGGACTAGTCTTAAAAATTGTTGAATAGATAGATGTTCAAAGCGAAAAATTGAAAAAAAAAATAAAAAATGAGACTTTTAAAAACGCGATTTAGAGTTTAAAACTCAAAAAACTCATTCAAAAACACACCCAATATTTTCATTGTATTTTTTCTGAAAATGCCATAGAAATAAAAAAAATTTGAAAAAAAAACTTTCAAATTGGGCAATAATTAAAGAAGTTGTGACCAAAATACCAAAAAAGAGCGGTTTTTTTGTTAATTCAATATCTTTTGAACGGGTAATCAAAAAAATCTCAAAATTGAACAGGATGGGTCTTTTGATTGGTACTAAAAAATATAAAAAAATTGAGGAAATAAAAAAAAAAGTTTTTCAAACTGTCCGATTTGGGATGGAATGCCCCATATAAACATCCCTGGGAATTGGAAAATCGACGTTCTACAAAATTTGCCATTCATCCTGACAGTTTGGTCGTACTTTTTTCTTCTCTCTCATCCACTTTTTTAGTCCGTATCTTTTTCTCGTTAGCTTCGAGTTTCTCTTACAATAAACCTCGATGAATGTCACGTTTCTGAATTGACGATGGAAGACTCGTTACTCGACTCGAGAGCAATCGATCATAGAAACGATTAGCAAAAGAAAAGAATTTTTCTCATCATTTTTCGCACAAAAATTCACTTCATTTTTACATTTTCGACTCGCGACGGAGAAAAAAATGCAAGTCTAAATAAACACTGATAGAATTTAAAGGGGTTTTATTTTTTACTCAGCGATTACAAAATTCGACGTACACTAGACGCTCCCATAACTTAACTTCCCATAACTTTACCGCTCCCATAACTTGACGCGTTACCATGGCAACACGCTCCCATAACTTGACGACCCCTATCGCGCTTTCTCCCCACTCCAAACTCAGCTGCCGCGCTGCGGAAATTTTACACAGGGCAACATAACCTCAACTGTCAAATTTTTTTTGTCAATTACGGACGATCAATTGAGTGTTACCAATAGTCGTTTTCTCGAAGAAAAAGGAATTTTTATTTCCGAGAAAGAACGAAATTTCTGTACAATATTCGTATGTATACATGGACATACATATATGCAACTTTGCATTACATTTTCTAGAAAAATGTATCTCGCGCGTTTCAACGATCGGATTAATGTATTTTCTGTTCAATTCTTTTTATCAAGAGTTATCGACATTAAATTATAATCAATCTTTCAAAATTTTGCAAAATATATCGCTGTTAGATTTTTAAATGTATGTCTATGATGCGTGAGCACAAATTTCAGGTTGAATTTCGCGCGCTTAATCTACGCATAATGGTTCGACAAAAGGGCAATACGCATGCGTGAAAACACGAGAGTGGGAGAATGAGGGGAACGTCAAGTTATGGGAGCGTTTCCGGTCCCGACGCGTCAAGTTATGGGAGCGTCTAGTGTATTTAATTAAGCAGTTTCGTTCGATTTGTGAATTCAAAATCTGAGGAAAATGTTACTGAGAAGTATTCGGAACTCGGCCAACAGATCGATCGAGGCTTCATAGAAATCGTCGAGTCCCAAATTACCCTCGTTCAAGACTCGACAGTTCGAGGTGCCAATTTATGAATTTATCCCAAAAGTTGTAAAAATGTATATATGGGCCATTCCATGTCAAATCGACGAACAGTTGGGATCGACCCCTTTCAATTTCGTTGCAATTTGGTCACAAGTGTTCTTTTATCATAAAACGAAGTTCTTCCCAAGGAAAAAAATTACAAATTTTTTTTCGAAAATCCAAAATTTCACAATTTTTTCAATTTTTCAAGTTTATTTTTTAAATATCTCGAAATCTATTATAGTTACGAAAAAATCGCTCTGGGTTCGTCTTAAAGAGTATACTTAGGGCAACGAAAAAAAAATGTTCTGAAACAAAATTTTGAAAGAGCATGAATTTGGAGAATTTTTGAATTTTTGAAAAGCGTGAAAATCCACGATCGACATTAAATTTTTTGTTTAATTTCTTTTATATAATACCTTGTACTGATCTTAAAAGATCCTAAAATGTTCAGAATTGTTTTTTTTTCAATAATATGAATTTTTTCATTTTGAAAAAAAAAAAAATTTTACCTCTGAGCTCGATAAAGTTGAGTAATCATGTAATTTTCACTGTTCGAAATTACAAAATTACATGGTTGCTCAACTTTACTTAATTTACGTGAGAAAAAAAGAATTTTCAACCAAAATTCAAAAATTCATATTTTTGAAAAACAAACGCAATTCTGATAATTTCAGGATCTTTTAAGATAAGTACAAGGTATTATATAAACAAAAGTTAATCCAAAAATTGAACGTCAATCGTGGATTTCTGCGATTTTTAAAAATTCAAAATTCTCCAAATCCATCATTTTTCAACCTTTTTTTTCGTGAATAAATTTTTTTTCATAGGCTCAAGTATACTCTTTAAGACGAACTCAGAACTATTTTTTTGTAACTATAATAGTTTTCGAGATATTTAAAAAATAAACTTGAAAAATTGAAAAAATGGTGAAATTTTGAATTTTGCATAACTTTCGAAAAAAAAAATTTCCTTTGGTAAAACTTCGTTTTATGATAAAAGAAAACTACGACCCAAATTTAATCGAAATTGAAATGGGTCAATTCCAACTATTGATCGATTTGACTTGGAATGACCCATATATTTTAACATATATATTGGACTGTCTTGAAATAAAGTGTTATTTTCTTGGTTGACCTCCTTTTGGATGAAATCATAGTTTTTTACTATAATATTGAACGCCGTGAAAGGAGGTTTATATATAATTCTTCTTAGAGGTAACGCAATAAGTTTTTCTATCCGTTATTTGATTAACACATGGAAAATTGTTGTCTATAGTTTAAACAGGGAAAACAATTTTTCTATGTAATAGACTCAATGGTCTTGTTTTATAATATTCATACTTCTTTCAAATCAAGGCGTGGTAAAATATTTCAATATACAGATTCTCGGAGACCTATTTTTTTTTTACCGAACCTTTGAAAACAATCTACTTTAGTCAAATATATGAACTTTGGCGCCGTTGAAATTCCAGCAAAAAATATTTTACTGAGCAGAATGGATATTGATTCCATTTCGAAGGGACGATTTAGTCTGCCTTATATTGCCTACATGAAAAATCGTTCTTTTTACTTTCTCAAAAAAAAAATTGAATAGATTTTTGTAAAGGTAACCCTTTGTCCTTGGTTCGACTAACGATTGTGCGTCTCTTTAGGGTGCGAGCTCAGCTAGATTGAAAAAAACTCCCTCAATTTAAAAAATATTTTTTTTACCCCATATGGTGTATCTTGGTAATCCGCCATACTGAATTGTCTTACATTCGATTGATTGCATATTGATCGAATGATTGCATTGATTGGTAGAATAATTGTTTTCCCTGTCCCAAAAAATAAACTTCGATTTTCCACGTGTTCATCAAATGGTAAATAGAAAAACCCATTTCATTACCGCTGGAAAAATTTGTAAATAGCCCTCCTTTCACGGCATTCAATGGTTGAAAAACTATTATTTTATCGAAAAAGAGGCAAAAAAAAGTTTTATATCACTCAGTACAATAATGGACGCTTTTACGTCTGCAAGCGGACGTGAAAACGTCGATATTGCACCCCGTGATATAAAATATCGTACATCACTCGGCGTAAAAACATTTTGTTGTTGTTTTTACGTCCTCGTGATGTAATGTACTATTATTCACCAATATCTGAAAAAATTCAACAATATTTGACATGCTATAAACAACAATTATCAATAATAATTATTGATCATTGTTCATCAATAATAATATTGCCCAAAATTCATTAACAAATTGTCATTAACAATTGGTCAAACAAATTACTAATAACTTTGGGGCAATATTATTATTGATAATTGTTGTTTATAGCATGCCGAATGTTGCTGAAATTTTTCAGATTTTTATTGTTTCGAGCGAAAATAGTAAAAAAAAAAAAAAATTCATAGGAAAACTCTGAAATAATTCCAGGCGATTCCGCGTATAAGTATGTTACTTTTCTCATACTTTGTATTTTTTTTTTTAGTTACGTTGCATCTTCTAAAATTTGTCTTTTTTAACCAAAAATGAAAAAACTTTGCGAGAAAAAATCATACGAAAACTTAAAAAAAAAACGTAAATGGAGCGTCTGCTAACCCCTAAAAATGTAACGCAAATAAAAAAGACAAAAAAACATGTCCTCAAGCTGTGTGCCGAATTCGCGGTGGTCGAAAAAAGGCCAAAAAACGGTCACGTACAAAAGTGCATACCAGGTCGAAAAAAATCATAGAAAATATTTTTTGAAAAAAGCGAAACAAAGCTGAGTTCCTTCTCGTCAAAACGCTTTTGTAAAAATTTGATTATCTTTTTATTTGACGGAGTAATGCAACTTCTAGTGCGGCAAGAAATATCGACTGGTGTATCCAAACTTTCGAGTGGGGGTGTATATGGGGAATTCCACACCGATTCGACCTGGGTCTGACCTTTCACCTCTCCGATTTTGTCCGCGATTTTTTATGGTTTTGTAGGACCTCTGAAAAGCACTCAGGACTTTTTTCAGATTTTTTTAGAGTGATTTGACTTGACTATAATTTTATAAAGAAATTATTTTAGCCCAAATTTAAAAATCTGAAAAAAATCACAAAAATCCCTTCTTTTATATAAAAAATTTCAAGCGTTGAACCAAAGTGGGCAGCGGTTTCCTTCCGTGTATAACAAGCTTTTTCGAAAAAAAAATTTGAACAGAAGGAGGAACCTCAATTAAGTGGGCTGTTATCTAAACGTTTTTGTATGATTTGAAGGTGTTTAAAAAAATCTTTGGATAAGGGCCCACTCAATTCAGGTTTCTCTTTCTATTTTTATTTAATTTTTTTCGAAAAGGCTTGTTACAAACATGAGGGAACCCATATATGTACACCCGCAATTTCACCAACGATTATCCACGTAAATTGTGAAAAATGTTTATCGCCTCGTAAAGAGAGCGCCACGTGTCTTTAATATCCAATAGATATCTTGGCCTCGTATTTCGTTACGACGTTCGATGTGTATAATTCGACCTAATTTTCGTAGTCAAGCGTAAAATATAAATTACGTACATTGACGAATGAACGAGGAAGCGTTTTTCTTCTGACCACGAGAGAAGCACACTGAAAGTTACTGCATCTCGGATATCCGGAGTAATAAGTCGAAACGGCGATGAGGAAATTGCCACGAGGGTGGGGAAAAAAAGTCCTGCTCACGGGTGTTTTTTTTTTTTTTTTAACGAGATTCACGATTTCTGGGTCAGGATTATCCCCATGCCTCGTTTTTCCCAACCATCAACCTTATCCATAATTCAAACGACTATCTATCTTTTTTCCCCCTCATAGTTTAACCATGAGGTCGAATATCTTTTTTATTTATTTTTTTTTATTTGCAATCCGTAGCGGTAAATAATACGAATGTATTTACCTTATTTTCACAGTATCGACGAAAGCTCTCGCTGGAGCAAAGTCACTCGGTGGTTTTCTGTACAGCGCGGTTAACAAGGCGGGCAAAAGTGTGGTCGAAGCAAGCGCAAAAATCAAGAAAACGGTCGAGGAAAATGTGAGTACAAAAAGAAAGGAAAATAAAATTTATTCTTTGTCATGTGAATACTTCTTATTTTAGAAATTCCAATAATTGTCTATGTAATATTCTTATATTATACTCTTTATAATACTTTTTTTACAGATATTTAGAGAATCATCGGCGTCGAATATTTAATATTTGTTGAATAATTTTCAAAAAACTGCTATTTCATGTTTTTATTTAGAAAGGAGAATAATTGACATAACGTGATAAAGTCAATGCCATTTTTTTTCAACTCCCAAAAATTTCGATTAAAAAAATTAGTCTCAGGTTCGAATTTTAAGTTCTTAAGATCTATCTTAAGATCAAACTTTCCCTTGAACTCAAGTTGGAACTTAAGATCGAACTTGAGTTCGAATTTAAGGTGAATCTTAAGTTTGAACTTAAGTGTCATTATGAGTTCATAGTCAAGTTCAAACTTTAGTGTGAACTTCAAATCGATTTTAAGTTGAAACTTAAGTGTCATTATAAGTTCATAGTTAAGTTAAAACTTTAGTGCGAACTTCAGATCGATCTTAAGTTCAAACTTAAACTTGGTTTCAAGTTTGATCTTAAAATCCACCTTGAGTTTGAACTTAAGTTCGATCGAACTTAAGTTTAAGCTCAAACCAAATTTAAGTATGAACTTAAGTATGAACTTAAGTATGAACTTAAGTATGAATTTAAGTATGAACTTAAGTATGAACGTAAGTATGAACTTAAGTATGAATTCAAGTATGAAACTATGAACTTATATTGACACTTAAGTTCAAACTTAAGATTTATCTTAAATTGGAACTTAATTTCGATCTTGAGTTCCAACTTGAGGTCAATGGACAGTTTGATCTTAAGATCTTAAAAATCGCGCCTTAATCGGTTCGAAGGTAACTGAGTTAGGGAATTTCAGAAATTCAATTTTTGTACATTTTATGAAACCTAATCAAAGTATATAAAAACTAGATCTTTCCGACTTTTAATGAGTTTTATTGACTCTAATCTAAATATTATTGGACCATGGTTAAATAATGAAAAACTCGGTTTTTCATTTTTGGTGATTTTTTTATCGATCCAAAACTATATATATTTTTAACTAATATAGATCCTCTACAACAAGGAAAAATTCATCAGACGTTGCTGGAGCCCGAAAAAAGCTAACAATGGTTGGGAAAAAATAATTTACGTGCCTTTCTCGACAGACAACCTATAAGATTATTTATTAAAATCATGCAAATTAGAAATTTGCACATAGCTCCTTCTTTTTTCTATTATGTATTTAAAAGCCTCCTTAAGGATATTGAGTCCCAAATCGCAAATGATGAGAAAAATCTGAAAATTTGGTATGTTTTTGGATGAATTATTTAAGAGGTCGTGTAAAAATTTCACGACGATTAGGAAGCTCGTTATCGAACAATTAACATTAACAAATTAAATTAAATTAAATGTAGTCTTATGGAAACTGATATAACTTTGCGATAAATTTTTTTTTTATCTCTCAATTTTTTAATACCTACCCTATATTGAAAGCAACGGAAACAAAACGAAGTTTATTGATAAATATTTTTTTTATTTGTTTAAAAAATTGTTCTTATCAAAATGTTAATATTTTAATAACGCGCTTCCTAATCGTTGTGAAATTTTTACGCGACCTCTTAGATAATTCATACAAAAACATACCAAATTTTCAAAATGTTGTCATCATTTTTCATTTCAACCCTTAAGGAGGGTGAAGTAATGATGATAGAATTCTGAAAATTTAATATGTTTTTACATGAAGTATTCGGGAAGTCGTGTAAGAATTTCACGACGATTAAGAAGCTATTTATTGAACAATTAACATTATAAGATTTCATAGGGACTCAACATCCTTAATAGCAGATCCTTAGGTCCTTCTATGATGGGTAATCCAATTGAATCTTTCATTTCTATGATTTTTCTCATCGATTTACAAGAATTTTGAAATTATATTTGCTCTGAACCCCACAACTGGTTTTTCAAAAATTTAATAGAATCTGAAAAATTTGAACTCAATAGCTGTACATTTTCAGAACATTTTCGAGTATTTTATTGAAAACTTCATTTTTTTTAAACGGAACCCTGTAAATGATTCTTTTCCAATTCAATATTAATCGTTCTTGTCGCTCAGGACACTTTTGCAGAAAAAATGGGGAATGCTCAAAATTACCAAAGTTAAAGCTATCACAAGAATTTTGGTTGAAATTCCACAATTTTTTCAACACTGAACCCTTGAAGCGATTATTTTTATATTCAAATCCAACCGTCCTTTTTGTTAAGTGTATCTGTACAAAAAATTTGAGCTTTGTAACCGCAAAATTATAAAAGTTGTAGACCCTATATTCTGCAAATATTGAAAGCCCACCAAATTGACAATTATTTTGCACACACTACACTAAAAAAACAATTTATTTCTATAAACCAGGATTTATTAACAGTTAACAAATGGTAAAGTTGGACATTATTTTCGATGAGTCGTTGGTTTTTTTAACAGTTATTCGCTAACTATTAACAAAGCTATGTCTGATTCGACTAAATATTTGTTTACTATTACCAAATATTTAATTTGTGAGAAGTCTACGACTGTTTTATTGCAAACCTAGTGGACCAACATCTTAAATAAAGATGCATTAACGACTAATAAATTTTGTAACAGTTAACGAATATTTATTCAAAAGTGCCAACTAAATATATTTTTTAACTATAAATAAATTGATTTCTCAGTGTACGAATATTTTTTATAAAAGTGATCGTTTCTATATGAGAATGCAAAATGAGGCAGTGAGGACAAAATCATTTGAACAAAGAAATATCAGATAGAAATATCACTGTTACGAGCAGGCTAAATACCGACACTAACACCTCGAAATTGCCATCCAAACTTGCTCTTATACAAATGGATGGAATTGAATAAAATTTTAACAACATCATGAGAACAATGGCAGGAATGGAGCCTCACTAAAATTTTTTCGAAAAACAAAAAAAAATTTACAGATTCATTTACCACCCAGAAACTGTAATTGAAAAACTTGAATTATTAAACTTTTACTGCATTTCGGGTAAAACCAAGAGTGAGGCTCCATGAAGAACCCCACAATACAAATATCGAGACATCTTCGACATTATTTTATCAAAATGACACACCGTAAGTTTGGATGGCGCATCAAGAGATAAATATCGATAAATTGTAGTTTTATTGAAAAACGAAATGGCGAAATGTAGTTCACAGACGCGAGTGAGGGCAGCACCATGGATTCTGACGAGTAACCTATAATATTTAGGGGGCTCGAATGAGTTCGTTGGCATTAGCTGTAACGCATTTTAGCCTCACAATTAACAATTAATTGTTAATTAATTTATCCCCCTCTTAATTGTCAAAATGTAATTAATTTTCATCCACGGTTGTTGGAGAAAGACTGGACGACGATGATACGTCGATAATGTAGGGATTGAATAAAAATGGTATTTAGCCTCCTCTTGAGAGGAGGCTAAAGGCGACATTCGGACCTCTCTCTCGCTCTCACACGACCCCTATCATCCATTCTCTCTCGCACTCGCACGAAAAATGTCGGTATTTAGCCTCCTCTTAAGGGCTATGAAGGGAAACGATCAGAAAAAAAATCAACTGTACTAAAAATTTACAATTGTCAATGGTTGTTGTTGCTAATGAAGTTGAACATCGATTTGGAAATTCCATCTGTGTTGGATGCGTATTTCGCACGCGTAGATGAAAAATGATACATTTAACCTTTTATCTCGGAAAAAAGCCAAGAAGTCAAGAATCCAATTGCCTTTCTTGTAAACTCTCTGCTTCAGACTCCGTTTTTACTCCATCTCGACTGGGCAATTTGTACGACTTGTTCCATGATAATACGATATTCCCTCTGCCCGATTCACCGAGAATCGTAATGGTGTAGTCAGGTAGCGTTTGGCTCTCTCTGTCTCTCCCTCTCGGAGAGCTTTCGAAGCTTTGGAGCTCGAAGAGTTCAAACGACGTTGAAAATCCGATTCTACGAGTTCGAGTCCGATTCTCTCTATCTCTCAGCTCTTATACTCGTCCTCGATTTTCGCGTCTTGCCGTATAATTTCGTCCAACGACCTGGAACGAGAGCAAACGCACACCTATTTCAGGACAGAAAAAAAGTATCAGTGAAAAATATCGATATTTAGTCAGACAGCTCAAATGTCCGGCAAATGCAACGGAAATCGAGAAAAAATTGACTTTGTATTATGTATTATATATTTTGTATCATACACGTCATTGCATGAGACATAAATGACCCAGAGAGACGTTATTCACACCAAGACTTTTTTTTATCCTAAATTTTGTTTAGGGACTAAATATTAGACTTCAAAAGAGGGTCAATTTTTTTTTCGAAATCCCCTATTAAATACTTTCAGGGAGGCAAAAAAAGATGCCTGTTAAAAGCAGAGCTCTTAATATTAATATTTAGAGGTCTCTCATGGCGAATTTCTATTTTCCATTTAAATAACACAGGAAAAAAATGTTTCAAACTTTAAAACTCTATACCTTGACTTCAAGTCAATATACCGAAATGTGGGATACATATTCTTGTAGAGAAATGAACACTCTACAAAAAAGGTCTCTTATGATTTTTCGAAAAACTCTTTCCTTCAAAACTTATTCAAGGTCAAAGTTAAATTCAGAGTAAATTTGACTTTTTTTTTTAGTTTCCGGCAAACTGTTGAAACTTATTACTAAATATCGTGAAATCTTTCTTGAAAAAAAGTTTAAATTGCATTAACATAAATTACCTAATTTTTTAAAGAAATGACCAACAGAAATATACATATGAGGCATTCCACGTCAAGTCAGCCACCCCATTTTTTGAAATCGCCAAAAATCGCATACAAATTTTTAGAAATTAGTTCAAACTATCAAGAGAATTTTGTTATTTGTTTCAGATTTTTAAATTACATTTTTTAGCTGAAAAAAAATACAAAAAATTTGTTTGTCCCATATTGTAACTCGAAAATTATTCGTCGTACGAAAAAAAAAGTGCAACATAAAATTTAGGATTTTCAACGGGCTTTTCACTGAAATTTTTTACAAACTCCTCTGAAAGCTCTATATGCTATTTTCGGAGCAAACAATGTTTTGATTTTTTGTTCTCAGAATTGACATCTTCGATTCGTGTGTAGTTTTAACAGTTTTTAACTTGATATTTTTACAGACTATAAAAAAATTAGCGTAGTGAAGAATTCACTATTTCAAATGGATGTTTATTGATACAATCTATCATTATAGAGTGATTTAACGAAATAGCGTAGATATTGATATTTTATCATTATTAATCGTAGACAGGGAGAAATAATAAAATAATCTCGTTTTGATACTGCGAAGACGATTCCAGGAACAAAGCAGTATCATTGCTTCATTCCCAAAAATCATGCCCTGATCGAAATAAAAAAGTACTCATTGGCCATAGAAACGTCGGTGTATCCAAAGAGGGTAAATTAATTATTTTTTGCAATCGAGAGACGCGAGTAGCCTTTGACTTTAATTTGAATAGACTTTATCGGTGTCCATGGGTCCATTGATAAAGTTTATTAAAATGCACAAAAAGATATTTTAAAAAATAAAAATGGAAAAAGTTAAAAAAAATTGAAAAAGTACAAAAAATAAACAAAAATGCGGGCTTTAGAAAATATCTATAGATAGTTTCAACCCTGTTAATGCACAGAGAAATTTGTGTATTCGTTTGGGATGTAAAACGCATGGGAAGGAATGGATTTTCCACTGAGCCAATTTTTTTATAGTCTGTAAATATATCAAGTAATAAGCTGTTAAAATTACAGACAAATCGAAGATGTAAATTCTGAGAAAAAAAAAATGTAAAAACATGATTTGCTCCGAAAATGGCATATAGAGCTTTTGGAGAAGTTCGTTAAAAATTTAAGTGAGAAGTACGTTGAAAATACTAAATTTCATGTTGTACTTTTTTTTCGTACGATGAATAATTTTCGAGTTACGAAATGGAACCCGAAAATTTTTTGTATTTTTTTCCGGCTAAAATGTGTAATATAAAAATCTGAAAAAAATCACGTATTTTCTTGACAGTTAGAACTACTTTATAAAAATTTGTATGTGATTTTTGGTGATTTCAAAAAATGGGGTGACCGACTTGACGTGGAATGCCTCATATATTAGACCGCGAATAATTTTTGAAGGAGTAAGTTTATCGAAAAATCATTAGAGGCCTTTTTTGTAGAGCGTTCAATTCTCTACAAGAATATATATTTCACATTTCGGTAAAAGCCGGTATATACATTTTTAAAGTTCGAATTTTTGTCCTGTGTTATTTAAATGGAAAATAGAAATTCGCGAAGAGAGACCTCTAAATCTTAATATTAAGAGCTTTGCTTTCAACAGGCATTTTTTTGCACCTCCCCGAAATTATTAATAGAGGATTTCGAAAAAAAATAGTCCCTTTTTTAAATCAGTCTGATATATGGTCACATCAAACAATGAATTATCCTAATTAAAAGATTCGGTGAATTCCCACATAAATGATTGTACCTCAAAAGGCTACATTTCGTAATAATCCGAACTAAAAAATATAACGAACAAACATATGAATATTATATTTTAATCAAACAAAATGTTCGCCGGATAATCGTAGCTTGGCCTCGGAAAAGGGAGAAAAATATTCCTAGACTTTTCCCTGACTAAATAATCCCACGACCCAACTTTTTCACGGCAAAATGAAAATGAGGTGGCAACTCATTAAACTCAATTGACTCGTGCTAAAAACATTTCATAATCAAAATTCTAAATAAGTTTTTTTTCGTAGATATTAAATTTTTCCAGTTAAAAAAAAATATATCTTTTATGATCTTATATTGATATCTTCATATCTAATCCGATATCTTATCTGATTTGACGTTGTCTCAATGTACAAAAATGATAATTTTTTGAATATTTCGAATTAAGAATTTTTTTTCAATGGAAAGACAACATGCGTGGAGTCAATTTTCGAAGCTTTCTCTCTGATGTATCCGATATCCCATCATAGTTTGTCCTCGTGCTGTCGGTAACACGATAGTTTGCGTCTAATGCAAACGCTGGAATTTTACCCCCTCCACTTTACATTTCCCGATTTTATCGATAAATTCCAACGCGTTTGCTGGCGTTTCTGTCGTCGCTTTATAACAAATCGGTTTACAAATAGAAATAGCGGTATCGCTCTCGCATCCTCGTCCCGATGAAACGCACCCTCGTCGTCATTAAGAGGAGGCTAAATACCGACACTAACACCTCGAAATTGCCATCCAAACTTGCTCTTATACAAATGGATGGAATTGAATAAAATTTTAACAACATCATCTGAACAATGGCAGGAATAGAGCCTCACAAAATTTTTTTCGAAAAACAAAAAAAAATTTACAGATTCATTTACCACCAAGAAACTGTAATTGAAAAACATAAATTATTAAACTTTTACTGCATTTCGGGTAAAACCAAGAGTGAGGCTCCATGAAGAACGCCACGATACAAATATCGAGACGTTTTCGACATTATTTTATCAAAATGACACGCCGTAAGTTTGGATGGCGCATCAAGAGATAAATATCGATAAATTGTAGTTTTATTGAAAAACGAAATGGCGAAATGTAGTTCACAGACTTGCGAGTGAGGGCAGCACCATGGATTCTGACGAGTAACCTATAATATTTAGGGGGCTCGAATGAGTTCGTTGGCATTAGCTGTAACGCACTTTAGCCTCTCAATTGACAATTAATTGTTAATTAATTTATCCCCCTCTTAATTGTCAAAATGTAATTAATTTTCATCCATGGTTGTCGGAGAAAGACTGGGCGACGATGATACGTCGATAATGTAGGGATTGAATAAAAATGGTATTTAGCCTCCTCTTAAGTTGCGGGCGTGCACAACCTCCGCATTTATTAGCCCTTCGTCGTGTGCATTTGTAACGTTTTGCGTTATCGAGAAACTTTGACGTCGCTGAAAAGCTCTCGCTTGCACTCACCGCACTTTCCCTACTCGGTCAGTCGCTATTTCGTGTTTGCTTCGAAGCTCAATGAGGAGGAAAATTTGTTCTTTGACATTATTGTTCCGGCTACCTTTTACTAACTCGTTTACTCGACTTTAATATCGTTTTCGACGTCAACGAGGGTAACCAACATTTTACAAAACTTATGCAATTTCAAATCAGCCAAATACATTTTTCACATTGTTTATTATTTCCACGCAGAATCAAATGAATTTCATCCAATTTTCAATTTTTTATAGAAAAACTCCCGCAATTTGATTTTGATATAATATTATTTATCATCACATTGTTCAGTATTTCCACACAGAATCGAGTGAATTTAATTTAATTTTCAATGTTATATAGAAAAACTCCTGCAATTCAATCTTCGTATCATATTGTTTATTATCACATTGTTTATTATTTCCACCCAGAATTCAATTAATTCGATCCAATTTTCAATGTTTAATAGAAATACTCCTGTAATTCAATTTTTTTAATCATATTGTTTATTATCACATTGTTTATTATTTCCACGCAGAGTTGAATGAATTTGATCCAGTTTTTAATGTTTTATGGAAAAACACCTGCAATTCAATGTTTTTATGAGGCATTCCACGTCAAGTCGGCCACCCCATTTTTTGAAATCACCAAAAATCGCATACAAATTTTTATAAAGTAGTTCTAACTGTCAAGAAAATTCGTGATTTTTTTCAGATTTTTATATTACCCATTTTAGCCGGAAAAAAGTACACAAAATTTTCGTGTTCCATTTCGTAACTCGAAAACTATCCATCGTACAAGAAAAAAGTACAACATGAAGTTTAGGATTTTCAACGTACTTTTCACTGAATTTTTTTACGAACTCCTCCAAAAGCTCTATATCCCATTTTCGGAGCAAATAATGTTTTGATATTTTTTTTTCTCAGCATTGACATCTTCGATTTGTCTGTAGTTTTAACAGTTTTTTTACTTGATATATTTTAAGACTATAAAAAAATTGGCTCAGTGGAGAATCCATTCCTTCCTATGCGTTTTTCATCCCAAATGAATACACAAATTTGTCTGTGCATTAACAGGGTTGAGACTATCTACAGATATTTTCTAAAGCCCGCATTTTTGTTTATTTTTTGTACTTTTTCAATTTTTCTAACTTTTTTCATTTTCATTTTTTTAAATATCTTTTTGTACATTTTAATAAACTTCATCAATGGACCCATGGACACCGATAAAGTTTATTCAAATTAGAGTCAAAGGCTACTCACGTCTCTCGATTACAAAAAAAAGAATTAATTTACTCTCTTTGGATACACCGACGTTTCTATGGCCAATGAGTACTTTTTAGTTCGATTTGGGCATGATTTTTGGGAATGAAGCAATGATACTGCTTTGTTGCTGGAATCGTCTTCGCAGTATCAAAACGAGATTATTTTATTATTTTTCCCTGTCTACGATTAATAATGATAAAATATCAAAATCTACGCTATTTCGATAAATCACTCTATAATGATAGATTGTATCTATAAAAATGCATTTGAAATAATGGATCCTCCACTACGCCAATTTTTTTATAGTCTGTAAATATATCAAGTAAAAAATTGTTAAAACTACAGACGCATGGATTATGTCAATTCTGAGAAAAAAAATATCAAAACATTATTTGCTCCGAAAATGGCATATAGAGCTTTCGGAGGAGTTTGTAAAAAATGTCAGTGAAAAGCACGTTGAAAATCCTAAATGTTATGTTGTACGTTTTTTTTCGTACGATGAATAATTTTCGAGTTACAAAATGGGTCAAACAAATTTTTTGTATTTTTTTCCGGCTAAAAAATGTAATTTAAAAATCTGAAAAAAATCACAAATTTTCTTGATAGTTAGAACTACTTTCTAAAAATTTGTATGCGATTTTTGGCGATTTCAAAAAATGGGGTGGCTGACTTGACGTGGAATGCCTCTTATCATATTTATTATCGCGTTTGTTTTTTATCACATTGTTTATTATTTCCATGCAGAATTTAATGAATTTGATCCAATTTTTAATATATAATAGAATAACTTCTGCAATTCAATTTGTTTAAAAAACAATATAATAATGATCACATTGTTTATCATTTCCACCCAGAATCGAATGCATTTGATCAAATTTTCAATGTTTGATAGAAAAACTCCTGCAATTCAATTTCTTTATCATATTGTTTATTACCACATTGTTTTTTATCACATTGTTTGTTATTTCCTCGCAGAATCAAATTGATTTGATCTAATTTTCAATGTTTGATAGAAAAACTCCTGCAATTCAATTTTTTTTATCATATTGTTCATGATCACATTGTTTTTTATCACATTGTTTATTATTTCCACGCAAAATCGAATGAATTTGATCCAATTTTCATTGTTTAATAGAAAAACTCAATTCAATTTTTTTATCATATTGTTTATTACCACATTGTTTTTCATTATATTGTTTATTATTCCTACTCAGAATCGAATGAATTTGATCCAATTTTCAATGTTTTTGGAAAAACTCCTGCAATTCAATTTTTTAAAATCATAAAGTCACGAAGAACGGAGATCATAAGAGTGACATACTGCAGTTGTAAAAATTTGTTACATTTCTGAATTTAGGAAAGACAAACTTGTACCAAAAATGTCAAAAAAATTTGCATTCGTGGACATTTGAAAAAATATTCAAAATGTGTTATTGAAAAAAATTGCAAGAATTTTTTTTTTATCACAGTTTCATTTTGGAAGAATGCATATATCAAAAATGTTTTTAGCAAATTCGAGTTTGGGATTCTCTGCTAGATTTCTTGTCAAGCTTGAATAATTCGTGGAACTTTACCGATGAAGAAAAAGCTGTGAGAAGCTTAAAAGGTTACGCGGAATTTTTTAGAAATTTTGGTTGTGAGCAAAAAGTTTCCCAAATAAATTTTGTGCACTTTGAACAATATGTTTCCAACTTTGTTTTGGAATTTTTTATCAATCCAAGGATATCAGTACACTGAGAAAAAAGTTCAGTTAAAACAACTAAATCCATTTAGTTGAAAAAAATTTAGTTGATTCAATATTAATTTGTTTTGAATAATGAAATTATAATTAATTCAACAAATGGATTTGGTTAACCATAAGATATGAGGTGAACAAAATTATTCCGTCAATTTCCAAATACAGTTTAGTCCAATTTACACGTTACTGGGTTGCTGTACAGAAATATTTCGTTGATTTCTAGTATATCTTAACTAAATAAATTTAGCTGCAACAAAAAAACAATTCGTATTTTCAATCACACAATTTATTTAGTACAAAGATATTTATTCGATTGAACTGAAACTTTGCTCATTCAAGCAACGATTTAACCGATTTAACTAAAACTTCCACTTTATCTTTGTTAAATTACCAAAATGATCTCGTTGAACGTCCGGAAACAAATATTTGGTTGAGTCAAACAAATTTTTGCATTTTCAACAAATTTTTTTTCAAATGCAAATTCATAATGGAAAAAATTCTGCCGTTTCATACTTTTTACGATAACATTTCATGAGACAGCGGAATCGGTATGAGTTGATACATTTTTCATTGCGACAGAATTTTTGCAATTCAATGCTCACACTGCTATAATTAAAAATTTCTGATTAAAAAAAAATTCTGCCATTTCATGCTTGTGACAAAGGAAATCACGTGCGAGCGTTGGAATATTCGCTTCCGTCATTATACAAAAATTGCAAATTTCTCATGCAAATATCCGGCGGTCACATGTTTTTACAATTATAAATAACTGGAAAGGAAAAAAAACTCACGAGAAAACCGAAGTTTTTTTTCCCTTCCAATCTAGGATTCCTGTAATGCATCCCCCCACAATTGAAACTGCTGATGGAAAAACTGTTTGTGAAAAATGGAAACAAAGCAGTTGAGAAAATCAATGCAATCTTTTGAGTCTGTAGAAAATTTATCGAGATTCTCAGCTTGTGATAAAATGCTGAGAATGAAAAGAAAAAAAAAAGCATTCATTTGCAACTATAATTTTACAACGTAATACAAATGATAAGCCATAATAATGCGAGAGGGAGTAAGACGGAAGGAGAGAAAAGCACAAAAAAAAAGAGGATGAAAGAAAGTTGTTGGGACGACGTGCACACAACGAAAAGTTGCAGCACACAGAGTCGATTTAAACGACGAGGGTGGAGGTTGGTGCATCTACAGGCGAAGAATAGGGGCAGTTCGTATTGATCCAGACGCCACAGCGACCCTCGTATACACCCCTATTTCTCTCTTTGCCTCGCGTAACACCGACACATTTTCTCACACAACCAGATTCACCCCTAACATCATAGGAAAGAAACTATTCTCTTAAGGCCTCAGACCACTCTACACTGAGAGAAAAAATTACTAGAACCAATGAAATAAAGTTTTGAAGGCAAAAAATCATTTTTTCTTCATTATTTGCCAAAACATATTAGATTGGTTCCCTTATATATTTACTTGGTTCATTTTTTTCAGTCAATTCCATAAATTTGTTTCAATACACGAATTTACTTGAATCTAACAATATGTTATCAATTATATGTAATATGTTGTTTGAATAAAGAACATATAATTTTATCATTCGGAACATGCACGTCTTTTAATACAGGAAGCACTGAGAAAAAAAATTTGTTGAATCAACAAATTAATTAGTCCAATCGACAGGAAAAATGATTGATTCAATCAAATGCGTTTTTATTAATTGTTGCTAAACGTTTTATAAAAAATATATAGCCCTTGCCAAATAATTTAATATGCATAGTTTAGTGACCCCAAAAAGAGATAAATAGAAAAAAAAGACAAATCTGCGCCAATTCTCCGATCTAATTTCTCTGTTCGACCGAGATTCGAACCCTCGACCCTACCTATCATCATACCTACCTACCTACCTAACTACCTGACACGCTACCTATTACGCTAACGACTACTACTATGCATTTGAAAAAAGTTAGGAGTTATGAAGATTCGAATATAAGAAAACATTTAAAAAACTAGTTTTTTTAATTTTTAACAACTTATGTATACTATTAAAGTATACCATAGAAATGATAGTTCTTTGCTTGAAGGAAATAAAAATGTCATCATTCCAAACAAATATTCTATTGGAATAAAATAATGTGTTATTTATTTTACTACAGCTTCTTTTCAAATAATCACATTCAATTTTATATCTAATAAATATTGAAAATACTACAGAAATATTTTTAGGAGTAAAATAATGATGAATTTATTGCAAAGAAATAATTTTGTTCGAAAAAAATCATTCCGTATTGAAGTCGTTTTTTAGATTCAAATAATCATCATTTTAGATTCAAATAATCTAATGTTTATGATGCGATAAATGTAATTAGTCCAATGGATACAAATTTAATCAAATCTATCATGCATTTAATTGTTACTATTAAATAAGAGTTTAATATAATGGAGTCATAGATTCGTGGAAATATTTTTTTAAATGAAGAGCGATTTTCTTGATTCAACAAATAAATGATCGAATTAATACTTTCATTTAATAAATAAATTCATTTTCTCAAATTCAATAATTTTTTCTCTCAGTGTACAGGACCAAAAAAGGTCATATTTCGTGATTTTTTTTCAGCGAAACGACAAAATAAATCGGATTTACAAAAAAAAAGTATTTTATTACACATCTAATTGGCAATGCAAAATTATTTTTTCATGGTAAGATATGTCAAAATGGCGACTGTGCAGCGTTTTTCCGATGACGCCTTTATTTCTGGAAGGTCAACGGCCGAACCAACGGCTCCTATAATTTTTGAGTCGGGATGAGATACCAAAGTTTTTTGGATTATATATAAGATTAGCTATAGAAGTACGTAGGATTTTTTTGATATGTTGTTTTTTTTTGTAAAAATGGCGCATTTCTAATTCAAAAAGTATAAAATGCAAT
The DNA here is from genome assembly GCA_946863875.1 of Alloplasta piceator. NCBI lineage: Eukaryota > Metazoa > Arthropoda > Insecta > Hymenoptera > Ichneumonidae > Alloplasta > Alloplasta piceator. Next base: position 23,005,553 of record OX333071.1, on the reverse strand, counting down.
GAGAAAGTCGTCAGGAAATTGTTTGTAAGAAAGGAACTATGCAATATATAACGAAAAAACCCTGCGTAGTGCTTTAGAGAACGCTACTTTGAATGTACAGTTGAAATTTTAAATTAATCGGTTGAAAGTTGTTTGAGTTATGAGTTTGGCCGACTTGAAAAATGTAGTTCTGAGATAAAAGCGTTTAAAGTTTGTAGAAAGCTCGCTGCCGATTAAGAGGAGTTGCACTAGAATAGAAAAATCGAGTACTTAGGGATTTTTCACGCAGATAACATTTTGGAATAAAAGGTAAGCTACCTTTTTAACAAACAAAAAATCAATTTTTTGAAAATCCTAGAGTGATCTAAGGCCTCAATTCTTCTCTACCACCCGCAATAACACGGCCATACTGCCCCATTTTTCCGTTCTAATCAGGCAAATTCAAATATCCAAAACAAATATCCAATCAAATATCCAAAACAGTTTATTTGTAGTAAAGAAATATATTTAGTTGACACTTTTACTTAAATATTCCTTAACTGTTACAAAATTTTTTAGTCATTAAGAAATATCTTATTTGTGTCCAAATAATTTATTAAAATTATTTTGTACAATATTTGTTAGTCGTTAAGAAATATCTTATTTGTGTCAAAATAATTGATTAACTTTAAAAAAATATGTATTTAATTTATTAACTTTTAAAAAATAATTGATTTCATCATATTCAACTTTACATTTGTTAAAAATTAAATCCTGGTACATTGTTTTCTCAGTGTATACTGTCGTTAACTTTTTGACATTTTTCCGCTACACATCATACCAATTGTCAGCCCTTTCACCTTCAACAAATACGATTTGCTTAAAAATTGTGGGTCTTCAAGAATTGTTCGTACCTTTGAATTTCTCCTTCTTTCAAATTTTCACCATACCACAAAATTCCTGTCTTGTTTGGGGTAGACAAGTTTTTATGGTATTTTTACTTCAACGAATTATCTCGAATTAACAATTCAGAACAATTTAGCTTATGAAATCAAACGGGCTTGACCATTGAGTTAACTTATGGTTCTCGTAGGGGAAATTCGAATACCTGCACAATTTGCTTGCACACAAAAAATTATTAGAGATTATTAGGTAGAAAAGTTTTTATGATATTTTTACTTCAACGAATTATCTTGGATTAACGATTCGGAACAATTTGGCTTATGAAATTAAACGGGCTTGACCATCGAGTTAACTCATGTTTCTCGTAGGGAAAATCCGAATCCTGCACAATTTTCTTGCACACAAAAAAAAAATTCGATAAAAGTGAGACGGGGCTTCACGGTCAGTCGCACGCACCCACAAACACACATACGCAAAATAATCTCGGTGATGAATCGATCGACAAAGCCTTGAACTTTACGCTTTCGTAGTCCAGTTTCTCACCATGCTGTCCCAATATATTGCATCTCGGTGTGAAAAATTGCACATCGACGATTTTTCGAAGATGCCAAGCATCGAAAACGTCATTCGTAAAAGAATTCTGTTTTTTTTTGTATTTTAGCACTGTTTTAATTCACTGAGGATGTTTTTCTCCCTGCAGAATAACGTACTTGACACACTGGGGTCGTTTGTACCCCAGTGATAAAAGTTCTTATGAAAAATATATCATTCAATATTTTTACTTGCAAATTTTTTTAGAACTCCTCAAGAGGTTACTTGCCAAAGTTATACAGAATTTATAGTAAAATATCAAAATTAAATATGATAATAAAATTAGAATATAAACAAAAAAAAATGACAACTTTTACGAAAAAAATCATAACTTATTTATTTTTCTACAAAAATGGTTGATAAATTAACTGAGTTTGCTTAATATATAGCAGCACAAGAACAAAAATAGTAGTAGCAAAATAATGTAACAGGACAAAAATTCGCATAACATTTTTCGCATTTGACCTGACATGACATATCGGGGGAGACCACTCGATTTTGGACGGCTACTATATAAAAACTCATTGTCTTAGAGTGATACTATAAGCTTGAAGGAAGAGCGCTATCCTCGAACTAATGACAGATGTCACTGTAGGTCCAATTGTTTTAAATTTAGGTACTGAAAATTAAGAAAATTTGAGCCTAGGGTGTTTTGCACCCCAGTTGTCAAGTGAGGGTTAAACATCTCATTGACCAAATCTACACTGAAAGAAATTTTATTGCACTATTTGGTTTTTCGTGTAACGAAAAGTATAATAAAATATAGCAATTTAGGGACAATCGAGGTACAGTCTTAAACATTCCTATAATAATAGGACACTATGCTATCTCTATACATATTAATATTATCTTGAAAAGCAAGAATTACTATATGACTTTCGGAAACATTGCTATTCTACACTTGGAGAATTGAAATTGTAAATAATGATAGTGACTCTTTGGAAATTTTGCTAGGATAATTTAAAAACTTGTTATTTAAAATAATATAAGCTGCAATGAATATATCAAAATTTACTATTCTGAATAAGAACGTACTTTCAAATGAGAAGCACTTGTACCTTTCGTAACGCGGACTTGAGGAAAATCGTAAAACACTATTGCAAAAGTTTCCGAATGTTCTCGAGCTGACCCGAGTTCGGCCGATTCATATATTCATATATATATATATATATTTTAACGGGACGATCTCGGGCCTGCCACGATCTCATCACTTCGCCCGAGATCCGCTAGATGACGACGGTCGGCGCGCGCTCTCGCGCCAGCGAGACAGTCACCCAGCACCGATAAAGTCCGGTGTACGAGGTCCTCAATTAACATTAAATTGTTGGAGCATTACCCGCGCTCTGTAGTCGCGCAGTCCTATGAACCAAAGACTACTTATTTAAATCAAATCACCATTGCACTTTGGTGGTGCTCGTGCTCTTTATGGGAGCGAGCATAAATAAGTTTAGCTTTCGCTTAACCGATTAATTTCATGATTAATTAGTTAAGTAAAAGCCGGGAGGCTCATAGCCGTAGCTATGAGCCTCCCGGGACGGATGTGATTTTAAGAATAGTGGTTTAGAGAGATTGCAATGCCCTGATACAAAATTCCGCAAGATCTTATTTTACTTATTGCAAAGTACTATTGTAATTTTTGCAATTCGAGCTCAGAACGATTGCTATAAGTTTACTAAAAGGTGAAATATTTTATTTCGCTATTTGTAAAGCACTATTGTAATTTTTGGTATTCGAGCTCAGAACGATTGCTATAAGTTTACCAAAACGTGAAATATTTTATTTCGCTATTTGTAAAGCACTATTGTAATTTTTGGTATCCAAGGCTATAGCAAATTATGATATACAGACTTAGAAATACTGTTATTATTTTAGGGAAAGCTCCAACATTCTTATGAGTTATTACAACAGAAGATATCAAACTCTGTATTTCATTACTCACTATTGTACTTTTTACAACTGTCCCTCGATTGTCCCTAAATTGCTATATTTTATTGTACTTTTCGTTACACGAAAAACCAAATAATGCAATAAAATTTCTTTCAGTGTAACGAGACCGCTATCGTCCCCGAAGGTATTATCAATCGAAGCAGTTACATAACGTTTTATCGTTCATCGACAAACCCAATTTAATTCCGATAATGAATTAAACAATGAATGAAACAAGAAGCACTTGTGCCTGACTTCATCCAGATTTGGGGTATGAATGTAATCGAGCGTGATTCTCGCTAGATTATGATGATGTTTATGTTTCACTTTTTCATTCATCAAAAGCACGGAATTTCTGTATCAAATTCCAATGAAACTTTGTCTCAATGTTTCCTTTGCCATAAATTCCAATTCAACGAGAGAGATTCTGTAATGCAGTGTCTGTCTCATCCCTTAAATTCTCCTTCGTATACATTTTATTTTTTCGTCGAGAAGCCATTGAAAATTTTCCACTAACAAATTATTGCCACTAGCAAACTTCGGCGTTTGAATTGCCCAAAACCTCGTAAAGGACTGCTCTTGTTTACGAGAAGTCTTCTATTGCAGCCCCGATCCATTTATTACTGTGAGTTTCAAGTACTTCTGTGAGACAATAATTTAGTTAGTCCTGACAGATACTTTGAAACAATTTACCTAATATCGTCGGGAATCTTCTTGACAGACGACAAAATTTGAACATTAGCGGTGTTGGTTCAATTTTTTTTGTAGACCAGAAGTCTCTCCGTCTATCCTTTTGTCTCTGTCCCTCTTCCTCCAGCTTATCCATGATAAAGGATGGAAACTGCGTCGCTTATTGAATTTCATGTTTCGAGGCGTGGTCCCAACAAACGGTAAATCAATTTTCTCGGCTTCGGCACATCGACATAATTTTCCTTGTCGTTATGAAAGCGAGAGAAAGGGAGAGGGCTGAGGGTTGTATCAGAGCCCGTCTGCATCAACCCAGCCATGGAAGGCTCAGCAATTACATGGCCTCCGGGATGTCCGGCGCTAATCGATCGTGGGCACCTCGCGAACCTTGAACTTCCGCACAGTTTCAGCACACTGATGCCCTTTCCGCAATATCGCCACTTTTACACTGTAAATTTCAGTATTAAAAAAAACCCTGCAAATTCGACATTTGCACATTGCTTCCTCATCTTTATCCATAGTTCACACAGGTTCCTTTATCACAAAATACGGCGATCAAATTTGGCTTCCTCATAAAGGAAGCTTTGTTAACTATCGAAAAATATGAGTAATCAATGTGTTAATTTGCCAAATTCTTTCAAATTTACTTCTTGCTAAATTTGATTTTTGCCAAATTCAATAGCGAACAAACTTGATCACAATTCCAAATGTGTACCAAATTTCACTACAATATCTCGCAAATAGCCGAAGCTAGAGTAGGTACATGACACACACACATCCGGACATTTTTTCTAAATATGATTTCTTGATGTTTTGGGACATTTTGAAACTAACATACAAATCTTGACAAAAAAAAATTTCACGAAAACAAAGCTTCCTTTTTAAGGAAGCAAAAAATCATAAACTGTTCTGCTGAAAATCTCTGTATGGAAACAAAACTAGCAACGAGATTTTCATAGAATGGAACTCACGTTTAAGCATCGTGCTGATTATTTTCCTCATTCTTCATGTTGATTTAGGATCTCGCCACAAGTATCGCTCTCACCGTTAAACAAATATTGTTTCGGGTCTCAATTTGGCATCGAACTTCAGTCTTTTCGTGATTCAATTTTCTGAAGTGTTGCACCTAATTGATGTCTGAAAATAAAAATCTAAATGGCCGGCAATTTTTCGTGATGTTATTTCACAAATAACAAATAAAAAATCTGGTTTTTTCGCATTCTTTGAAAAAAGCCATGGGAAATCCGATTTTTTAAATTTTGGCTAGGCTTGAACCCTCAAAACTCATCTATTAAATTGATGAATTCGGAAAGGTTCTTCGGATCGTTTTTTCTACGATCAAAGTTTCAAGCAAAAATGTCCACCATGTTTCACGGACTTTCCTAACAAAGTGTTAATGAATGTCGGAACAGCTCTAACGACAATCATGATGAAAGGTACGAATCGTCACCTGGCAATTAGCTCGCTGGTTTTTTTCTTGCCTTTGGTTCATTTATTCAGCTTATTGCGTGAAAAATTCTCGTTTTTTTTGCCCTGTTGTATTTCCGGGTTTCTCAACTCAGTCCGGACGACCTTCCGTGCTTATTATTTTTAACCCCACGCACACGTGTCCCACCTATGATCACTATCGATTCACGCGAGGTGTACGACAATTCATTATGGAAATATAGGGTAAACGGATAGAATCGTATCGTTCTAAGCGATGGGAATTCACGCCATTGTGTTATTTTTAACCTCGCACGAGGGTAACCTAGGAAAAATCACGGAGCTGCTCTCTCTCTCTCTCTCTCTCTCTCTCTCTCTCTCTCTCTCTCGGGTAAATTAATAAAAATGTCTCAAATCACAAATTTGCACGTATCCGTGCAGAAATTATGGCATGGATCCAGCTGGATTCCCGTAATTCATCCTAGTCGAGGATCAAGATCCTTCTGGAGATCGGACCATATTCCAAGACCGAAATGAACCGTTTGTAAAATGGAATCTACCACGGACTCCCGAACGGATCCGTGACTGTGTTCAGGGCGGATCTTATTTGATGCTTGAATGATCCATAGCGGATTATTGAAGAATCCTATAGGATCGTTAGATAAATTATATTTATTAAAATGGGCACTGGCCGATGCCTTTGGTCCAGTGGCTAGCGTGCTCGCCTCTAAAGCAAAGCATCGGGAGGTTTCGGGTTCGAATCCTGGTGCCGCGTCGTCTCACTGGCGGAAAATATTGTGACGCAACGTAGCTCCGGACATACATTGTACACAACAATGTATAGGCCCTAAACGTCCAATGTCGATTAGGGTGAAAGCACCAATGGATGGACGACCCCCAGTAAATAGACGAAATCACCTTTATATTAAAAATTCACAGATACTATTAACCACCGATCAAAACAAAACGTACTATGATTGGGTTAAAAAATCACAGATGGTGTTAAAACCGATAGTTTAATTTAGTATCAATTTTTGACACCGCACGGAATTTTTCCAGTTTGTGGTACCGGTATACCGCGCCAAATAGCGTCGATTACTTAAAGAACGGCGTTGTGCAATCGGTGATCAGTGTTCAAAAACAATCGTCTTATTGATTTTAAAAGGTCAGTGATGCTTTTAATAGATTAAGATAGGAATCATCTTCAATTTTTTTGCAAAGTTTGATAATATATTCTTAAAAATATATTAGAAATTATCGAGTTTATTCACTGGTATAGTATTCTAACCTCTTTCTAGTTAATAAAAATACGCGCTCAGTTATTGTAATTGACAAAGCAGATTGGAATATTAAATTAAAATATTCAATTCAATCTTAACTGTTGCAAATTTGAAGATTATTTATTGCCCAGAGTTGATGATAAAAATAAATAAGGACATAATTTTTTTCTTTATTTATGAACTGAAAAATTTTATTATAAACGAACGATATTAATCCATTACAGATGTCAGCGTGTAAAAAAAAAAGAGAAAAAGAACATTTATCAACGATTTCAATACGACGAAGAGAATTTGGCAAAGGCCCTTGCAACGGTGCATAGTGGCATATCAATCAGTAAGACAGCGGCAGCCCAATAATATTCTTAAATCGAAATTGTATAATATGCCAAAAAGCTTGATATTTATGTTCTATTGTTCGTTAATAATATTCATATGAATAATTTCAATGCTGTGATCGTAGTATAATATTCAATAAACATTAATAATAATTTTTCCCTTGTTATAGCTTTCATTTACAATTCACGTTCATTCACTGGAGGTCGAGGGTCCATTCACTGGTAACTTCGTCCATTAACTGGTGTTTTCGTGATTTGGCCATGTCTCAATTAATTTCTTGAATACTATTTGTTTCAATTACCCCGAAATTTTTGTTCTCATTTCAGTGTGATGTCTCGTTTCACCCAAAACAATTCAAATTTATTTTTCGATTATATACTTATTTTACGCTCAACCGGAGTATTTCCGTTTCCTTATTCGTCCATTCACTGGTGCTTTCACCCTAGTCAGCGATTGACACGACGTAGCTCCGACCCCGGGATGAGAACCTAGAGCTGTTTACGACACCGACAAACAGTTATCAAGTAATTTCACTGAGTTACCCCCAAAGCGTTTCGGAAAAGCACTAAAGGAAAAACCGTTGGTCCCGTCACTAATAACCTCGACAGTTGATGCGACGTTAAATAAAAATAATAATAATAATAAATGGGCACTTTTTAGGAAGGCATCTGAACTACACACATTGTCCTTATTAATGACTAAAACATTGTGTCAACGTGTGTTGCTCAAATGACTTTTGCTGAAGCGCGCCTTATAATTAGTCGCAATTAATGTAATTACAAACCGGTACTCTGGTGTAGTGGCTAGCGTGCTCGCCTCTGAACCAGAGCATCGGGAGGTCCTGGGTTCGATTCCCTGTGCCGTAGTTTCGTCGAGAAAATAAAAATATGGGCGTGACAAGCTCCAGATATATATATGTGGCATACACAAGTACTCGTACAGGTGTAAGTCACATGTATATAGCTGTAGTCCATGTTTACAATTTCTCGACGAAACGTGACGTAGCTCCGGCATCGGAAAGCGAACTCAGGACCGGCTATAGTGACACAGGTTTTCCGCAGTTTCCCTGTGTCTATGGAAATTAATTTCCATAGCAAATGCGCTATAGAGGGGGAAGTCGGATGCGGCCGCATGGGGATCTGGTTACTGATCCGGACCAGATCCTCAGGGGGGACTGGCTACTGACCCGGGCCGACCCTGTAATAGGCGAAAGCCTCTAAACGGGGGGAAATGCACAATAAAAATTAATGTAATTACAATAAATATGAAATCAAAAATATACAGTTTTAGCGTTATAGTAAAGAATCAACCTGGGGCCAGCCAAGGATCCAGTAAGGACTCCCTTATTAGGATATCCCTATGAAATCCCGATCGAGATTTTACAGAAAACTGAAAGATCCCCGCAAATTTTTACACAGGAATACTCATTTCGGGTTGTCCCAACAAATCCTGATCGAGATTTAATAAAAATATGAAGTTTTAGATTGCCGGTTAGCGTTAATAAGGACACCGCTGGGAACCCACCAGGGATCTAGGAAGTAATCCCCTTTCAGGGCATCCCTAAGGAATCCCGATCGGGATTTACTGGCAACTGGGATACCCCAACAAATTTCTGCACGAGTAGCTTCTTCATTTTTCCTCATCGGTCGCCAAACCTTCTTTACGAGAAATTTCTTCAGCTTCCCTATTCTCTATCGAATTACTCATAATAAATAATAGCTCAATTATGGTCTTTTCTTAAAGAAGTTCACGTGTTATCTCAAGGAAGCAACTAAACTTTTTTGCTCTTTCGATTATCGAAGAAAGGATCAAAATTGATTTTTTTAATTATTAAAATTACATGTAACCTATATGTTTGAGTCAATTGATGGTTAACATTATACCAATATTTAAAATACATTCGTAGTAGAATCGTCAAACAAAATGTGGCAACAGCGCTCTTCGATGTACATATATGTGTAATGTGTATCTTATATGAGTTTGTATATCTATATTTCAAACCAGCTGGCTCATACAGCGTTGCCAAACGTTCCGCCGTCTATGTCGATATGACTCGTTAACCTTAAAAAAGTTTTTCAATTGTTATTTCTAAATTATTTTCATCGGTAACAAGGGTTTTCAAATACATCATCGAGCTTTATGAACATTCTATTTTTTTATGTTCATTTTTTGGTTAGTCAAAGTTAGGCAATTCAATTTTTAAAAAATACAAATGGTTGTAAAAGGAGTGTGCCTACCATAAGAGCCCATGTATAAGGATTTAAAAACCGTCATTTTCATTAATTTTTTTGCTCGACAACTAGATAGTGGATCCAAAAATAATTCCAGTGATAGATGTATGGTACATTTTTCTATAAAATTCTCAAATTTCAAGTCATAGAGTTAAAAATTTTGATCAACATTCGAGATTCGCGTGAACCTCCTTAAAGGAATCTTGATGAACCATAAAAATACTATGAGCAAATTTTCATTTTGTCCAAATTTTTCATCATTTTCAGAAATTGTGACAAAAGCTCAATAGCTCCGGAATTACATGAGCTAGAGGGCTCACAAACATTTTTTGCAAATTTCAATAATTGCTTTTAAGCAAATGAAAATTTTAGAAGTTGAAGCGTTTACAAAAAAATTTCAAAATTTATGTAAAAGCGCTTTCTTAAAGCTATTCTTTCAAAATTCAAACCCCACATATTATCAACTATATCGGCACAATATTGATCGTGTGAACTGCCAAATTACGGATGTTACAGCACTTACCAACATTATGCAAAACACTAAGAATTTCACCAAATTGAAAATCATCATTTGAAGTGACTAAAAGGAGATGGATGTTCCTCTTGTCCACCAAATTTAGACTCTATCTCTTAAAAATTTTCGAGGCTTGTTCATGCACACACATTCACACACGCACGTCTGGATATTTTTTCTCATTGTATTTTTTTGAAATTTTGAAATATCCTGGCATAAAAAATTTGCGAAAAAAATGTCACGATAGTAAAGCTTTTTTCATGAGGAAGCAACACGATATTCGAGGGTGCAGCAAGAAAAAATCATTGAAAACCAAAGTATTTTTTGCTGAAGATAAGGGAATGAAAATACATTGCTGCGAGTTTTCCTGTATGAGAAACAATTTCTCAGTGCTTTGTGGTCTCGATTTATCATTCTGTTACTCGAGCATCGCGTTCTTTCGCTGTGTCTTACATTCGGTGAATTGCCTTTAATGCTATATCTATACATTCATGCCGTAAATTATATTTATCTTTCTCATGGAAAATTTGCGTGGAAATTTCCCCTCACAGAAAAAAGTGGAAACGAATGTGCAAAAATTGTTGAGAATATATTTTCTCGACTATAAACATGACGTGGAAAGCCTCTCCCCGGATATCTCTCTTCAATAGGGGCAGAAGAGAAAAATGAACATTCTTACCCCATACTGGGCGAGCATTTTCCAGCCGATGAAACACGCCGGTTAACGCGTCGGATACACTTTTCCATTCAGTTTCTTCATTCGGTTCAATTGCGTGCATAACTTATCTTCCGGATTCCACAATAATGTCTACATAGATGATGTTGAAGTTTGCATCGTTTGAAGGCAATGAAAATAGTTTTATTTTCTTATTTTGATTATTTCTAACGTTTATCCTGGACTTTTGAGATGCTACATCCTTAAGGCCTTCGGTCACTTTACAGAACCAAAAAAGGGCATAGTTCTTCATTTTTTTCGGCGAAACCATAAAATAAATCCGATTTACAAAAAAAGTGTATTATTATACATCTAATTGGCAATACAAAAATATTTTTTCATAGCAATATATGTCAAAATGACGACTGTGCAGCGTTTTTCCGATGACGCCTGTATTTCTGGAAGATCGACGGACGAACCAACAGCTCCTAAAACATAGCCACACAAAAAGAAAAAAAACTGTCGGCCTGGAGTTCTGACTATGTACACTATATGTTTTTGGGGTCACTGAATCCGAATACGAGGTTGGTTTAACCCCAGCACGTCAGGGCTTAGCTATAACCTCAAAAACACTCAAAAATTAAGGTGTTTTTTAAATATCTCGAAAACTGTTATAGTTACGAAAAAATTGTTCTGGGTTTGTTTTGATGAGTATACTGGTGGCTACTAAAAAAAAAACATTCCGAAAAAAAAATTTGAAAAATGACCAATGTGGAGAATTTTTAATTTTTATAAATCTTTTTTTTTTATATATTACCTTGTACTGATCTTAGAAGATCCTGAAGTTTTCAGAAAGGTGTTTTTTGTTTTTTTTAAAACATTAATTTTTAAATTTTAAAAAATCGTGCAAATCCCCGATCAACATTAAATTTTTGCTTAAATTTTTATTATATAAAACCTTGGACTGATCTTAAAAGATCCTGAAATGTTCAGGATGGTGTTTTTTTGTTTAAAAAATTAAAAGATCCTGAAGATTCCAGGATCTTTAAAGATCACTCCAAGGTATTATATAAAAAAAATTTAACAACAAATTTAATGTTGATCGTGGATTTACACGGTTTTTAAAAATTCATATTTTCGAAAAAACAAAAACACCTTTCTGAAAATTTCAGGATCTTTTAAGATCAGTACAAGGTATTATATAAAAAAAATTGAACCAAAAATTTAATGTTGATCGTAGATTTGCACGATTTTTAAAAATTCAGCATTTTTCAAATTCATGATTTCTAAAAAAAAAAATTGGGAATATTTTTTTTCGTAGCCACAAGTATACTCCAAGACGAACCCAGAACGATTTTTTCGTGGCTATAATAGTTTTCGAAATATTAAAGAAATAATCTTGATTTTGAAGTGTTATTTTTTGTGGTTATAGCCAAACCCAGACGTGCTGGGATTAAACCAACCTCGGATTCGGATTCAGCGACCCCAAAAACATACAGTATACATGGTCAGACCACCAGTCCGAATTTTTTTTTAAATTTTGTGTGGCTGTGTAATTTTTGAGTCGCGATGAGACACCAAAGTTTTTTCGATCATATATAAGAATAGCTATTGAAGTACGTAAGATTTTTTCAATATGCTTTTTTTTGTTGTAAAAATAGCGCATTTCTAATTCAATAAGTATAAAATGCCATGAAAATCGTCAGGAAATTGTTTATAAAAAAGGAACTATGCAATATAATGAAAAAATCCTACTTAGTGCTTTAGAGAACGTTATTTTGAATGTACAGCTGAAATTTCAAATCAATCGGTTGAAATTTGTTTGAGTTATGAGTTCGGCCGACTTTGAAAATGTAATTCTGAGATAAACGCGTTTAAAGTTTGTAGAAAGCTCGCTGCCGATGAAGAAGGGTTGCACTAGAATTCGAAAATTGAGTACTTAGGGATTTTTGACGCACATAACCTTTTGGAATATAATTCTATACATACTAAGCTACCTTTTTAACAAAAAAAAAACGATTTTGCGAAAATCCTAGGGTGGTGTATAGCCTTAAGAGGAGGCTAAATACCGACACTAACACCTCGAAATTGCCATCCAAACTTGCTCTTATACAAATGGATGGAATTGAATAAAATTTCAACAACATCATCAGAACAATGGCAGGAATGGAGCCTCACTAAAAATTTTTCGAAAAACAAAAAAAAATTTACAGATTCATTTACCACCAAGAAACTGTAATTGAAAAACGTAAATTATTAAACTTTTACTGCATTTCGAGTAAAACCAAGAGTGAGGCTCCATGAAGAACGCCACGATACAAATATCAAGACGTTTTCGACATTATTTTATCAAAATGACACGCCGTAAGTTTGGATGGCGCGTCAAGAGATAAATATCGATAAATTGTAGTTTTATTGAAAAACGAAATGGCGAAATGTAGTTCACAGACATGCGAGTGAGGGCAGCACCATGGATTCTGACGAGTAACCTATAATATTTAGGAGGCTTGAATGAGTTCGTTGGCATTAGCTGTAACGCATTTTAGCCTCTCAATTGACAATTAATTGTTAATTAATTTATCCCCCTCTTAATTGTCAAAATGTAATTAATTTTCATCCACAGTTGTCGGAGAAAGACTGGGCGACGATGATACGTCGATAATGTAGGGATTGAATAAAAATGGCATTTAGCCTCCTCTTAATGGAGACTAATGATTTTTTTAAAGATTTTTCCTTCTGAAAACCCATCTATAGGGCGAATAAATTTAGAAATGAAATCATTTTCATCGAATTTCAGCTATGCAAACTTCAGCATCACATTCTCGTGTCGCAGTTACCCAATAAAATAGAAAGGATATTCTGTTTTTTTTTCCTCGTCTCTTATCGCATCATCATATTTTCGAAAGCAACATTAAGCTCGGCGAAAATCTTTCCCCGAATGCAAAATTACCGGTGAATGTTGTTAATGCAATTTGGCAACTTGAAAATAAATTGTCCCTTATTTGGACGATTTTCACTGTTTAGTCGCCGTTTAGTGCAAAAGTTTAGGAGACCACGAGTATTCTGATATTGATCATACGTTACCACATCCCTCTAACTTCCTTTCGCGAACATTCTGCTCCAACCGCAATTAATTTATCGACGAAAACCACGAAATTGCAACAAGTGTACGGAAATTTGTCAAGCGTTAAAATTTATAATTCCCTTTTGGACCGTGGGAAAACGAGACCCATTACAAGTTAACTTCTTTATCTTCTTGAATAATAGCTAAATTGACATGCAGGATCTCCTTATGAATTCATTTGTCATCAATATTCGAAAATATAAATAAATATTCCATCCTTGAATATAATGGCCACAAAATGTGACCCCAATTTTAATTTTTACCCTCTTTTCTGAGTCGCTCAACAATTTATAATAGGTTTGTAATAAATTCAATTTTGTAGCTTGAATTCTAGATTTTTAAACTAATGTACTTCCGGGCCCTTTTGAGTTTTTCCCGGCCCTCTGGTGGAAGATTGAAGTATCTATTATAAGTAGCCATCATAGACTTTTTCGTTTTTCACACAGCGGAATAAATACCTTTTTTGGCACCCATGCATTTTAACTATTTTTTTTCTTAAAGTACCATATATTAGTATCATATATCTTGAGTACCATTATAAGTACGATGTATCTTGTAGAATTTTTTCCAAAAAATCTTTAAAACTGAAAGAGTTACAATTTTTTAAGTAAAAACCCGGATTTTTGCAAGCATTTTTCATGATTTTTTTCCATGTAAATATTCTTAAAAAAACATTCGTTTCATATACTGAAATGCTCAAAGATAATCTATATATGAGGCATTCCACGTCAAGTCAGCCACCCCATTTTTTGAAATAGCCAAAAATCGCATACAAATTTTCAGAAAGTAGTTCTAACTATCGAGAAAATTTGTGATTTTTTTTAGATTTTTTAATTGCATTTTTTAGCCGGAAGAAATATAAAAAATTTATTTGTCCGATTTTGTAACACGAAAATTATTCATCGTACGAAAAAAAACGTAGAACATAAAATTTAAGATTTTCAACGTGCTTTTCACTGAAATTGTTTACAAATTCTTCCGAAAGCTCTATATGTCATTTTTGGAGCAAAAAATGTGTTGATATTTTTTTTCTCAGAATTGACATCTTCGATTCGTCTGTAGTTTTAACAGTTTTTTACTTGATATATTTACAGACTATAAAAAAATTGGGGTAGTGGAGAATCCATTATTTCAAATGCATTTTTATTGATACAATCTATCATCATAGAGTCATTTAACGAAATAGTGTAGATATTGATATTTTATCATTATTAATCGTAGACAGGGAAAAATAATAAAATAATCTCTCTTTGATACTGCGAAGAAGATTGCAGGAACAAAGCAGTATCATTGCTTCATTCCCAAAAACCATGCCCAAATCGAACTAAAAAAGTACTCACTGGCCATAGAAACATCGGTATATGCAAAGAGGGTAAATTAATTCTTTTTTGCAATCGAGAGACGTGAGTCGCCATTGACTTTAATTTGAATAGACTTCTCGGTGTACATGGGTCCATTGATAAGGTTTATTAAAATGTACAAAAAGATATTTAAAAAAATAAAAATGAAAACAGGTAAAAAAATTGAAAAAGTGCCAAAAAAAAAAAAATGCGGGCTTTAGAAAATATCTATAGATAGTCTCAACCCTGTTGATGCACAGAGAAATTTGTGTATTCGTTTGGGATGAAAAACGCATGGAAACTTGACGTGGAATGCCTCAAATATAAAAACCGATTGCTGTTCGTTAGTCTCGCTAAAACTCAAGAATGGCTTGACGATTTGAATAATTTTTTTGTTTTGTGCGCTATAATACAGAGGTGGTTTAAAAGAAAAAAGTGGGAAAATTCGTCACTCTCGATAAAACTCAAAAACGGCTTGATTAAGATTGATTATCGCTGATTAAAAGTTATAATATATAACATATATTGTAAGTGATTACATGTCTAATTATCCCATGACAAATTCAACACGTCAATTCAACACACACACACATTCAACATAATTTATGTCAACACATATCACAAACAACACACATCGAATCAACACATACACTAATCAACACACGTTGAATCAACACACGTATAGATTCAACACAAGGAAATTCAACATACACATCCAGCCCATCCTAAAAAAATAATAGAAACTCTGTAACGGGGATATCTATTCTAGTCGCTATATAGAATTTCTTTTTTTTTATCAAACCCAAAAAAAATGATAGAAACTCTGCACGGGGATATATATTCTAGTAGCTAAATTCAATTTCTTTTTTTTTTTTATCAAACCCAAAAAAATAACAAACTCTGCAATGGAGATATCCATTCTAGTAGCTTAATTCCTCCAAGAAAGAAATTCGACTCAACACTATGTTAATATTTCGGCGTGTTGAATTTTCGAATGTTGAAAACGATGTGTGTTGAATTATATAATGTTGAAATGGCATGTGTTGTAATCGATAATGTTGAAATTGTGTGTTGATTTTACAGAAGTCATCACTTACTTGTGATAATAGAGAACTTGCATGTTTTTTTAAAAAAATTTTATTCGAAAGTAGGATAAAAAATAATGTATTTCCCAAGACAGTTTTTTTTTTAAAGGAATATTGACGCTGCAAAAAAATATTCTTTGACTCTAATTTTTCTCGAAAAATTTGAATTGGCAACCATATTGTTGTACCCAACTATCAGCGCCGCCAGTGTCGGGTCCGGGAACCACGTCTCATTGTAAACAGTTTCTGCTCTCGGTGACGCAAAAATCTAACCTATAACTTACGTATAACCTACAGTATAATATTCTTCAATATTATTATTTACGTCAAAAGTATCACAGAAAAAATATAAATTGACAAAGCAATTATGGATTCATTCACCCCGCAACCAAACTTGGATTGGTTCATGTCTTGTTTTGTACCATCGTGCAAAAACACAACAAGTACTACACCAGAAACGATATTTGTCCATGTGCCAAATAATCCAGTGAAAAGAAAGGTTTGGTGCGCGGCTGTTGGTTTTCAGAAAAATAAAAATAAATAGTTATTGTTGCGAAGATCATCTTGAGGTAAGTCCTTTCTTATACATTTAAAGAGAAAATAATATCAGAGCAGCGTTGCAAAAATATTATTCTTTACAGCTCGAAACTGATTTGAAAAACTACGATGAATATAAACGGTTTCGAGCTGTAAAGAATAATATTTTTGCAACGCTGCTCTGATA
Organism: Alloplasta piceator; assembly: GCA_946863875.1. Lineage (NCBI taxonomy): Eukaryota > Metazoa > Arthropoda > Insecta > Hymenoptera > Ichneumonidae > Alloplasta > Alloplasta piceator. The sequence continues at coordinate 22,988,774 of OX333071.1, read as the reverse complement.
TTATTTTCTCTTTAAATGTATAAGAAAGGACTTACCTCAAGATGATCTTTGCAAAAATAACTATTTATTTTTCTCAAAACCAACAGCCGCGCACCAAACCTTTCTTTTCACTGGATTATTTGGCACATGGACAAATATCTTTTCTGGTGTAGTACTTGTTGTGTTTTTGCACGATGGTACAAAACAAGACATGAACCAATCCAAGTTTGGTTGCGGGGTGAATGAATCCATAATTGCTTCGTCAATTTATATTTTTTCTGTGATACTTTTGACGTAAATAATAATATTGAAGAATATTATACTGTAGGTTATACGTAAGTTATAGGTTAGATTTTTGCGTCACCGAGAGCAGAAACTGTTTACAATGGGACGTGGTTCCCGGACACGACACTGGCGGCGCTGATAGTTGGGTACAACAATATGGTTGCCAATTCAAATTTTTCGAGAAAAATTAGAGTCAAAGAATATTTTTTTGCAGCGTCAATATTCCTTTAAAAAAAACTGTCTTGGGAAATACATTATTTTTTATCCTACTTTCGAGTCCCATAGATTAAAATACAGATTTCAGATGCATGCAAGTTCTCTATTAGACGTGATACCTTGTAAGGTGATACGATAGTGATATATACTATAAAAATCAATTGCTGTAAGGTAAATGTCCCAATACCCGACCACGTCCCCGTACCCGACCACTTGAACCAATATATCAGCAAGTTAAGCGTTCACTTAAGAGAAATCTTAAACTGTGAATTGTTTTAATATCCAGGATTCGTAATCTACGTATACGACACTACTGTTAATAGTTCAAGAATCGTCTGTAATATAATTTTGGATAAATATGACAGCACGCGTACTATTCGGGCCACGGAAGCTATTATCTAAGCTGAAGTACTAAGGATCCGCGATATCTTATTGAAGCTATTTCGAAGTGGTTTTTATTGTTTTCGAACTGAGCCTTAGCTGTTTTTATTCGGAAAGATACCACTAATTTGATCATGTTGTCTCAATTAGCCAAAAATGCGTTTTAAGTACTTAATTTTCATGTCCGGTTATTGGTACATACGAAATGTATCTTGTACCGATAACCGACCATGTGTCCGGATATCGGTACTTACTTGCGACTATGTTCAGTCCCAGTAACCGGACATCTGCTGACACGTATATTATTCGTGCATAACCTCAAAATTTCGGTGACACATTTTCCGAGCAGCGACGCATTTTTCTCAATTCACCCCCCCCCCTCCCTCCCCCCCCCCCCCCCCACCATAGAGATGAGTGGTCGGTTATAGGGTCATAATGTGTGGTCGGAAATTGGGTCATATAGAAAAACGGATGTTCGGGTACTGGTACATTTACATTTCTCAGTATTTTCGGTTATTATGAATAAACAACTAATTATAGCAACAACTATACCCTGGGTTTTGGCATCTAGAGACTTCAAGCTTTCCAATAGTCATAGTTGTTATAGAAAATAGTTTATTTTTGAACGCGAAAAACAAGTTAACTTTTTCGTCGCCTCTTAGATGGTCGGGTATTGGGACATTTACCTTAAGTTAGTCTCGCAAAAACTCAAAAAACGCCTTGACCGATTTGAATAATTTTTTTTTGTTCTGTTTGTTATAAAACAGGGGGGATTTAGAAGAAAAAAAGTCAAAAAATCCTAAAGTTCAACTGAAAGATCGAAAAATTATCGATGAAATTCGAACCGCAGACGATGCAGCTAGTATTTACTATTGATCAAAATGAATTCGAGTTTGAAGGTTGATTAGGATTGATAATCGCTGATCAAAAGTTGTAATAAAATATATTGTAGGTGGTACGAAGTTCACCGGGTCAGCTAGTTCCTATATATTTTTTAAGTCAACTGGCTAGGTACTTTTTTTTTTTTGACAACCAACCAAAAAGTCGGTCGGGTCAAATTTAACCCAGTGTGACGAACTTGGAACTATTTTGAGGTGTGACCAGCGGCGACTAACAGCAAGAAATTAGAAAAATGGTGTATGAAAGAAATACGACATGTAATTCTCCTAACAAATCAAAAGACCGGCCAAATGTTTATAAATTGATAAGTAATTTCAACGTGTCAACACGACAGTTTGCGGAAAATTTATTTGTCAACATTATTCAATTTCATTTCATGTCTGACACACGGCTCCACACACTCACACCCATTCACGCTCATGTATGAAAAAAGGTGAACAATCAGGTAAACATTTCAAAATATTACGCACGTGTATTACTATCCTCATCTCATTTTTACTCTTCCGGTGAAACGATGCATAATTAACAAAAACAAAACAGGATTATTCGTTTGAGCTTCATTATCATTTTTTCCTCGCTTCTCTTCTGTTTCATGGTATTACCTATTTCTCTTGTTCATCAGCTTCTATTGTTATTCAACGTGACGATTTTTCCCGTTCAACCAGCAAAACCACCTCATGCTACACAACCGTAATTAAATCCTTCTCATTATCATAATAAATTAACGTGACACCATTCGCTTTCTTCCTGCTGCCTCTCGCGAAATATAGGAAGTACGAAATGGTTGAATAAATATACACCAGACAGGAATACGAAACGCAAAGGTCTTGACGGTAAATTACCCTCGTAGCTTTCTCCATCAGTCTTGATAGTTGATGATGGCAGTAGCTTGGAAAACTCCCTCCTTGTTTCCACGAAGATACCTCGGGGGTTTGCTAGTGAAACGTTTTTCCCTCGACAAAATGAGTCCCATCATTCTCGCTGCATATTATCGTCGCGTGCACTTGCAATTCAATAAGATGTCGTCCGAAAAGCCCCTTATACAATTTTCACTCTCAATCTACTTTCCATTACGATTTTAATATGCAAAAAAGCAATCTCTCCCGTAAAATCTTTCTTTCATCTCTTACCTTGCATTCTCTCCATCCTCAACGAAGGTCATTCGATTTGGAATAAACGCGCGTGTCGTATTTCCAATTACGGTTACATTGTAATGTACACTTTTGTTTGCACTCGGTTTCTCTTTAATTGCCGACGTTTGTTTTTCTCATAAGAGAGCTTCGTTTTCGTGAAATTTTTTAGAATAACATCCGGATATTTAGGGAAATAAATTTCTGGATATGCGTGTGTGTAAGACTGATTCAAAAAGCGACTATTTTTTTTTTTTTTCGTAATGCCCTATTAAATACTTTCGGGGAGGTGTAAAAAGATACCTGTTAAAAGCAGAGCTCTTAATATTAAAATTAAGCGTTCTCTCATAGCATATTTCTATTTCCCATTTGAATAACCCAGGAAAAAAAAGTTCAAACTTTGAAATTTTGTACCTCGGCTTCAAGTCAAAGTACCGAAATGAACGATACATATTCTTGTAGGGAATTGAACGCTCTACAAAAAAAGTTTCTTATGATTTTTCGATAAACTCACTCCTTCAAAAGTTCTTCAAGGTTAAAGCTAAATTTACAATAAATTTCTCTTTTTTTTTTTTTTTTTTTTTTTTCTTTTTTTTTTTTTTTTTTTTTTTTTTTTTTTTTTTTTTTTTTTTTTAGTTTTCGGCAAAATGTTGAAACTTATTACTAAATATCGTAAAATCTTTCTTGAAAAAAAAGTTCAAATGGTATTAACATAAATTATCTAATTTTTAAAGAAATGACCAACAGACACACATATTCACACTTCTGATTTTTAAAAACAATCCTAGCTGGGCTTATTTCACAAAATACCACTCTGGAAATTTTTGAGGATTTATAGAAGACGTCAGAGTTTGAAAAATTGAGACGAAACAAAAATTGAGAGTGGTACTCCTCGGAAAAAATTTGGTTTTTTTTCAAAAAAGTAAAAAAAATAGAAGGAAAAGGAAAAGGAAAAGCTGCCCCTCCATGTTGGGCAGCATTTTTTCCGGAATTGATCAAAGTATTTTTTGAGTGAAAAAAAAATAAAAAATGCTGAACTTCGAGAAAAAGATGATTTTTTTCACAAAAGTGAAAAATTTCAAAGATTGTAATATAAAGTTTTTTTGTATTTTTTTCGGGAAGAACATTTAAAGACGAAAATTTTGAAAAAAAACGTCCCAATTAGTCAATCTTTGAAGAAATTATAGCTATTTTTAAAAAAAGCCTTTTTTGGGTTGGGTAAAAGAATTTAAAAATTTCCTGAAAAATGTTTTTAATGGGGTAGAAAAGGAAAAAAAAATATTTCAGCCAAATCGAAAGGGGTCGGGTTCAAAAGTGGTCGATTTTTAATGAAATGACTCATATATATTGGACCGTAAATAACTTTTGAAGGAAGGTATTTCGTTTCTTTTTGTAATTCTGTGTTAAAGATCTAACTATTGCAATTTTTGAGCTCTTAAGCAGGATTCTTCCATACAGTAACACAACCACTAAACACTGTTCATTATTAAGAGGGTCGTCTAGTGTGAAGGCTGTTTTTTAAATGCTGTTTTCGGGATTTTTTTGTTGACAAACCATCAAAATAAAATAATTTATGAATTGTGTATAATTTTTATTAACATTTCAACAAACTTTGCATTGAAGCATTAAAAAAAACAGCCTTCACACTAGACGACCCCCTTAAATTGGAAAAAAGAAACCAATCAAGGCGCGCAGGATTTATGTTATTACGAAAAAAAATTGAACACTATAACTGTCGTCAATTTGCAGCGGCTGACCTCAAATTTGTTTCACAAAACGTACTAGGTTAGGTAATAAAAATTGGTGGCTCCAAAAAAAGTTCAAAGAAGTAAGAAAAAAAACGAAATGAAAAAAAATTGTGATCCCACCAACTTTTGTGATAAATGGGCAGCCGCTGTTGAACTTGAATTTCTTACACGAAGGTATTAATTTTTTTGTTTTTGCTAATTTATTTACATACTTTTTACTATAGTTTTATTTCGTCGCGATGTTTGAAAGGAACGAATATTATGGAGTCTTTGCTACCCAATTGTTATTTTTCAAACTCTGCCATTAAGGAATTTTTCTTCATTTTCTTCGGAAACTTATCAATTCGTCTTTCGCAAATTTATGGAAATAAGGGATAGTCTGCGATTTCATTGATCAATCCGATTAAGATTCAATCCTGTTCTCTCGGATGATGCTCGTTACAGTGACATGTTACATATACATACATGCAACATTGACTAATTAATCTGGCGGTAGGAGCATTTTTTTCATCAACAAACAGATTTCACACTGAATATCCCCGCCTCGGATCTCTAACGAACTAAAAAGCTACCCGAGAAAATTCAACCTTCGGTTCTCTTTCTCTGTCATTTTTTTCATGTTTTATTTTTTCATAAAAACTCCACTTCGGGCTTTTTCCAGCACAATTCAATTACGCGCTCGTCCTATGATGCTCTCAGCTGGTCCTTTTTTGCCAGCAACTTTCTAGTCCTTTTTTTTCATTTCTTCCATATTCAGCTTCGGTCACATTCAGGTTATCCGGTATAGCTGGAATCGCTCCGAGTTAAAATGGAAAATGCTGAAAGCCACTTACACTGAAATTAACAGCTTGAAAAAAAAAAACAGGAAAAAAATGTTCGTTAAAATTCAGTCAACATTTATATTTTCTTTTTCCCAAAACAATTGAATTGTTTTCTCGTACATCGGTTTTTAAGGTAGTTCCTCCGCGACAATTCCTCATCAAAAAGTTACACAGCATGTGCATATTTACAGGGTTGATGATTATTTCGATATTTAGTAAATACATTTAAAAAGCACACAATTTTAATTCAGTGCCAATCGATAATACAATAGATATATTGTCGTAAAATTCATTGTATTAAGTGTTCTTAACCTACAACTGCTTCACTCTGCGAGTCAATTTTTTGCCGGAACTGTCACCTGTCCAATACACAAAAGAGCTACATATGTGTCATTCCAGCCCAAGTGTGTAAACCCGTGACCCTGACCCTCTCAGATTTATTTGATTTTTTTTTCATATGATCGCATTGAGTCTAAAATATACCCTCATAATTTTTTCAGACTATTCCATACATCGCTTATTTCAAAATTCTTTTGAAACGCCATTTTTTTTTTAATCTAAAAAAATTCTGAAAAAACCGTGACAATATATAAAAATTTTCAAGCTATCACCCGTAGTGGGCAGATTTTTTTCTGTGTTTTACATGATAGGTTTGAAAAAAAAAAAAAAAATTTTAAACGATATTTTTTAAAAATCTAAAAAAATTCTGAAAAAACCGTGATAATATATAAAAAAATTCAAACATCACCCGTAGTGGGCAGATTTTTTTTCTGTGTTTTACAAGCTATTAACGTTCTCAAAATTCCAAAAAATTCTTAAATAGCTCACCTTGAGCAGATACTGAATTATTTGGGTACTCAAATTAAGTATCTGCTTAAGGTGAGCTATTTGAGATTTTTTTAGAATTTTGAGTATGGTGAATAGCTTGTAAAACCCAGAAAAAAAATCTGCCCACTACGGGTGATAGCTTGAAAATTTGTATATATTGTCACGGTTTTTTCAGAATTCTTTTAGATTTTTCAAAAATGGCGTTTTTTTCAAAAAAAAAAAAATTAAAAATAAAGGATGTTTGGAAAAATTTGAAAATATTATGAGGGTGTATTTTAGACTCAATGCGATCATATGAAAAAAAAATCAAATAAATCCGAGAGGGTCAGGGTCACGGGTTTACACACTTGGGCTGGAATGACACATATACAGATCGTGGCAACGTTCCGATTGGTTCCGATCGCTGTTTCGTTTCCCCTCCACGCGCTCCTCCGCTTGCACACTTTATGTTATGATACCGAAACCGTCGGATTCTAATGATTATTTCTTGGTAACTAGACGGTAAATCATCCTGATTTTTTTTCACGTCATTCGTGACATCCCGTTCGAGCTTTCCTTAGTTTTTTATCAACTTCGTAATTTTCGTTTTGACGATAGAATTAATAACGTACCTATGCACCATGCGTGCCCAATGCCTTACGTGCAAATTGAGCCAACTTTATGTGTGAATATCTCGGGTTCGGGACGGTCAAACCTATTTAAACTGCACAAATGTTTGGATAACGTATTAAATAACCTGTATGCAAAATTTCAACCATTTCTTAATTAAACGACCTCATGGAGGTACTACCTTAAGGGGGTAGAGTCAATGTGAAAACGGCGATTTTGGATTATAATTTATAGTTTTTGTAGAATGCCTACAAATATGATGTATCCACCATTTGAGGTACCAAATGAACAATTTTTTGGGACTATTTAGAACCTTTAAGGTGCACCGATTTCCTGAAAAACCTGGTTTTGAGTTTTTGCATTCTGCGCGTGATTCAGAATAAACCGCACGACGGATTTTACTCTACGAAGTCTCATTTTCTTCGTGACACTTTTTCCTCTCGGGATGAACGCGACACATTTTGATTAAAGACAAAATTGTGACCAGGACAATGCCTGGAAAGTTCAAAATAGGCTAACAAATTAAAAACAGGCCTGCAATTTTGAAATAAAGAGCTAAAAAAAAATGTGCCGCGTTCATCGTATGGGAAAAAATGCCATGATGAAAATGTGACGTCGTAGATTAAAATCCGTCGAGCGGTTTATTCTGAATCACGCGCAGAGTGCAAAAACTCAAAACTAGGTTTTTCAGGAAACCGGTGTACTTTAAGGGTTCCAACTAGTCCCGAAAAATTGTTCATTTGGTACCTCAAATGGTGAACGAAACATCATATTTGTAGGTATTCTACAAAAATTATAAATTATAATTAAAAATCGCCGTTTTGACGCTGACTCGACCCCCTCAATAGAGTTGATTCAAAATATACAGTTTTTTGAAAGCTAGATTAAAATTCAAAAATAGTCGGTTTTTCGGGCTGCTCATTAATTTCAAATATGATATTCAAATATTGATGGATGTTGGTGAATTTTGGACTTTTTCCTGCGAGGTAGGTAAAAAAAGTGGTTGAATTGCCTGGAATTCCCAAACAAAGTACGATCTACGAAATTCGCGAGCTTAGTGTATACAGAACTCTATGAATTTATATTACTATACATCGCTCGATCTCCCCCGCTCGGTAAAAGCGTTGGCCTGCTACGTCATAGGCAATATCTAGGTCGGGACAAGCTCTGTGACCTACATCGGGGGAGCTTACTACGCGTCTGTACAGTATACGGCGAGGCCGCGTGGCTTTTACATGTGACAGCAAACCCTCACTCTCTTTATCGCCACTCTCATATGGAGCATTCTCCATCAACACTGAAAGAAATTATGATTGGCCATATCATGCATTCTACTATAAATTATGGTAACTCGAGGGACTTCTATATTTTATAGTAATATCATACAACTTTAAAAATAGTTGCATGAACTATAAATGAGGTATTCTTAGCAATTGTTGTGATAACTGCAGCTATTTAATGCACACCGTATTTAAGGTGAGAACAATGAGTTGGGCATGGTTGTTTTTACTAGATCGGATAATTCCATATCTTATTTGTCATTTTTTATCTTTACATTTAAAAAATTTGTCTAACAAACCAACATAGTTGAATGAGTGTTCAAATTGAATATTTGGATTGTCGCAGGTAATATTCATATGTTAAAACTAGCCATTTCCGTCGCTCAGGTAGTATGTCTGGAATTACCATTTTTTTCTGTGAAACGCACTATCTACATTAATCTTTCTAGCTATTTAACGATTTAATGTAACAAACCAAACTGCTGAAATCACTATTTCGCATTCGTGTCATCACGCGTCTGAATTAATTGTTATTAAAGATATAGCCCTTGCAAATTAATTTAATATGCATAGTTTACCGACCCCGAAAAGAGATACATAGAAAAAAAAGAAAAATCTGCGAGAATTGTCCGATCTAATTTTTCTCTTCGACCGGGATTCGAACCTGCGACCCTACCTACCATTCTACCTAACTACCTAACACGCTACCTATTACGCTAACGACTACTTATGAAATCCCTCTACTTATGTGATATATAAATGCTGGAGTGCCGAAAAAAAAAATAATAATGCATGCTTTTGAATGTGCGATCACCCATGAAAGTTGACTAAGTCGATATGCGAGAGATACGGTAGAAGATTATGTGCCATGAAAAATCTTTAGATTAACGGAAAGGCGGCAAATCATCGCAAAGCATAAAACATGTAATAGATTAATTCTTTGAGAAGCACAATCTTAGAAAGTTGGTTGTGGCAAACAACTCGTTTTTTCCGTGTAGGGTAGGCTCAACAACCAATCATGGTAAAAGGTTTTTATAGTAACAACAACCATATTTTGTGGTTGGACTGAAATACTTGTAGTCTCTATAATATATTGTTTTTAGTCTAACCATAAAATATAGCTTTTTCTTTCAACGTTTTGCTCGGAAGTTCTGTTTCCAACCATAATCAATCATACTAATTATACTATCCAATCATATCAACAATGGTATATCTCACTCCATTGCACATATCAGAATAAATTGGATCAACGAGATTGTTCGAAGTTCTCCAAACATAATAATAATGATAGAAAAATAGTATATTTCTCGTAATTAAAGTAGAACGGTATTATGAACGATGAATCGTGGTTATTTGCATCAAATATCTTGGTGTACCGGAGAAAACCGAATAATGCGTCTACTTACGTAGTAGATGTCCAATGTACCAACGATCTTGTAATTCGTATGAAATCTTACAGTACATGGTACTTTCCACAATTATCAGATTGCACACGATTATATTGTACACTCAACCACGATAACAAATATTGCCAAACAGTTGGGTACTTCCCACAAAAATTATGTTCATACCTACATTCAGCATTTGTCAGATGAATTATTAGCTTTTAGTTGGAATTACTATACATTGATAGCCGAGCAATCCAAATTGTAGTAGCACCCTATATATTTTGTAGTAATCTGTATTAAAAACTAGTAGTTGCGCCAAAGTCGGAAGAGCATAGTAGATCACATCTTATTTTCGTTGTCTCTAACCAGAACTATGGTAACTGGCAACAAAAATATAGTCGGAGTTACTCAAAAAAAATTTTACTATGCAAATCGCCTACCATATACCATATAGATTTTTTTCAGCGAATCCAGCCCATTTTTTTTAGTCAATCTTTTGAAATTTTTATGTCCATAACAAGCAAATAGTAAGAAATTTTTAAATCGATAACTGTTTCAAAAAATCTTTCCAAAGTAAATGGATATTTCTTCATTACATGTAATAACATTTTTACAATAATTTTTGCTTTTTTTTGATATCCAAATCTCATTCTTTTCGCCTTGAAATATTCATGAGCTGATTTCTGCATTTTTTGAAATTGAAACCATTCCTGAGCTCCAAATTACAGTAATTATGGTAGCATAATAAATATCCCGAATTTCTTTACGCAAAAACGATTTATGAATATTTTTCATCGTTACAAATCAACTTTCCTACGACGACAAAATTAGGACGACAATTTTGCTGAAAAGTACAGAATTCTGCCGTTTCACACAATATTTTGCGTTCGAGCTATATTTTACTAGATATGGTGGATAAAAAAAAAGCATCTGAATGTCTGGATGAAAAAACTGAAATTACTCACAAATGGTAAAAATTCGCGACATTCTGCGGCGTTGATAAAAAACAGGGAATGTTTGATACAAGGAAGATTCTTCACACCCACGTTATATACCAAATCTGGGTGGCGTAACGACAGTTCTGCCTCTAGTGGGCAAAATCTTCACTGTCCGCGCATTGTTTCTTGTATTCCTCCACAGATTTTCGCAATTTCCTCTTCACTCTTCCTCCGCCGCCCCTTTCTCATTTTCTCTCTCTCTCCCTTTCTCTTCACTTGCATCTAGTTTTTTTCTAAAAAATTTCCTGTCCTCCGTCAGAGAGATAAATGTAAGAGAAAGAGAGGAGCTTCTCTCGTATCACGAAAGCTACCTCTCTGAAACCCGAACTGGTATAATTCTCTTTGATCGAAAACGCTTCGCCACGTTTCCCGACACCCACATCCGTTGATTATTGTCCTCGGACATGAAATACCCATTTTCCAAGGTCTCTTCTCCCATTTCATCGCACTACAATAGTATTCAGTTCCCAAATTCCATTTCTTAACTTAAAAAAAAAAAATGTCTATTGATATTTCCGTTATCTTTCCATTTCGTTCTAACCGTCAAATTTTAGAAAAATAATCTTACACGTCAAATTATTTTTCTAAAATCTGATCATTATATTTGATAGAAATTCGCGATGTTTATAAGTAGAATATTGAAGATATTTCAACCATTAGAGATGCAATTTATTAAAGAAATCTATGAGAAAGAAAGAGAAAGAGAAATTTGACAATGAATTTTTCATTAATTTACAAACGTTTTTATTGAAGCAAAAACATTGAAAGGATCCATATACACAAAACTCGAAGAATTGGTCAATTTATGAAAACTATTTTCCCCAGCGTGACATCAAATTTTTGGTATGTCTGGGCTAACCCAGTTGAATTTTCGGGCCCTCTCCCTCTCTCACTCACACTCTCACACACCCTCTTACACTCTCACACACTCACAAACTCTCACACACTCACACTCGCTTACACTGTCTAAAGCAGTGCTACGGCATAATAAATTTATCAATCAATCAATCAATCTCACTCTCTTACACTCTCTCACATTGTCACACTCTCACAAACTCTCTCACACTCTCACACTTTCACACCCTCACTACACACTCGCACACACGTTCTTCTTCCTATTTACCATAATCGTTATATATTACCTGCTCCATCCTCTCGATGACGGGTAAAATGGAGATACGATAGTGCATCTCTATTTTCCTCGCTCTCCGCGTTCGGATTTTATAGCTTACCTTCTTATGTATTATATCACCATTGCATGCATGAAGAATTCGCGAAAATGATTCGACTGGAAGAAACCACTGGATTCCACCGTTCAAAAGCTATTCGGGTTAATCGTCAGCTGAAATGCCTACGAACCACTCTTTCGTCTACATCGTATACCCGATCTCATTTTTTTTAATCTGTGTATATAGATATAGACACATAAAGAACCACCTGAACCTTGGCTGTAAGCCCAGAAGTGCTACTTTATCCGAAAGGGGAATGCTATCACGTATCGTCTAGTTTAGCCACTCGATAAACAGTCACTTTGAGCAAAGGTTGCGCAGAGAAATTTACATGAAAAAAAAAGTACAAACAAAAATTTGTACGCAGGTTCCTAGCTTTTTTCTTAAGTATGCTTATCAATTTGCGGATGCGTAAAGGAAGGAATGACGACAAGAAGATGAAAAGTTGTGGCGAATTTTCAATTGACACTGCTTTTTTAAATTCAGGATAATGGAAAATCAGGTCCGTCTATGTATATTAGGGTGACAGTTATTGAGGCTTTGGCGAAACAAGTTCGGTGCCACCCCAAAAACATAATCAAGGTGTATCCAAAAAAATCTGTGTAAATTTTAAATGTTTTTTGGGCATCTCTACAGAGCTTGTCATTAACAGAATTATGAACGAAAAAAATTGAAAAAATTTAGTTTCGTACACCATATTATGCACAATAAGTGTACCACGTTTCAAATTTTTCTCATTAATATTATACTCGGAGAAAAAATCATTCATGCGTGGGATAAATACATGTATTTAACATTTAACATTTCAATCGCTCGGAGCATAATATTAATGAGAAAAATTTGAAACTTGGTACACTTATTGTGAATAGTATGGTGTACAATAAGAGTACTAAGTTTCAAATTTTTCTCATTAATATTATACTTGGAAAAAAAATCATTGATGCGTAGGATAAATACATGTATTATACATTTAAAATGTCAATTGCTCGGAGTATAATATTAATGAGAAAAATTTGAAACTTGGTACACTTATTGTGCACAATATGGTGTGCAAAACCAAATTTTTTCCATTTTTTTCATTCATAATTTTGTTAATGACAAGCTCTATAGAGATGCCCATTTTTCGTTTTGGGGCATTTATACAGAGCTTGTTGTTAACAAAATTATCAATGAAAAAAATGGAAAAAATTTGGCTTTCTACACCATACTATGCACAATAAGAGTACCAAGTTTCAAATTTTTCTCATTAATATTATACTTGGAAAAAAAAATCATTGATGCGTGGGATAAATACATGTATTTTACATTCAAAATTTCAATCGCTCGGTGGCGCGTGTTCCAATTTCCCGAGCGCCTCCAAACCTTACACAGACTTTTTTTTATACACCTTGATTATGTTTTTGGGGTAGCATCGAACTTTTTTCGCCAAAGCCCGAATAACTGTCACCCAAATATATATATGTAGATATTTAGCTTGATAACTCCAGAACTATGAGTTTAGCAGCAATGTCAAGGCATTTGTCGAAAATTTCGAAATTTCATATAATCGTGAACCTCCAAACGAAAATCTTGAACTTCCAAATTCAATATCAAACGTTTTTGTAATGCAACCCACCCTTGCATTATATTTTAGCTTAATAGCGTGAAAAATTGGCATATTAGAACGGACATTTTTACAATGATTCAAAATCCTACCGATTTAAAAATAATAAACCCTGCAAATTGGACATTTGCACATTGCTTCCTCATCTCTAACCATAGTTCACACAGCTTCCTTTATTACCAAGTATGGCGATCAAATTTGGCTTCCTCTTAAAGGAAGCTTTGTTAACAATCGAAAAACATAAGTAATCAATGTGCAAATTTGCCAAATTTGATTCTTTTCAAATTCAATAGCGAACAACCTTGATCACTATTTTGAATGTGTACAAAATTTCAGTACAATATCTCGCAAATAGCCGAAGTTAGAGTTACGCTATTTTTCAAAAAAACCAACATTTGATAAAATTTTAATCATTCGATCGAGTGTCGCCAAATTTTATAACGAACAACCTCGATAGCTACATTAGCTCTGTGCAAAGTTTCAGTGCAATATCTTAAAAATTACACAAGTTAGAGCGTTTACGTGATTTTCGCAAAGACGAAAAAAGCCGATGCCCAAGGCATTTTTCAAATCATTGTATTCCGGTAAATATGCATTTTTTGTTTTTTTTTTGTTGAGACGTTTTTTGTAGTAAATTATCCATATTTTATGGCCCTAAATTTATTTTTTGACGAAAACGAAAATAAAATGCCAAAGCATTCGTTCAAGGTGGGGTATACGTTGAAAAATACGTACTTAAAGGAAAAAAATGGATTTTTTTTTATTTCATTAAAAAAAAACCGTTCGGGACTTTTTAAAGAGGAAGGTTTATACCCATGCAGAAATTTCGATAGGGACACCCTACGTCCCATCAAATCCCTGTCGGGATTCGGCATGGACTCCCCAAAACGGGCGTCCCTATGGGGATCCCTATCGGGATTTGCTATAGATTCCCCAAAACGGGCGTCCCTATGGGGGTCTCTATCTAGGATTTACTATGGATTCCCCAAAACGGGCGTCCCTATGGGCGTTCTTATTAGGATTTGTTATGGATTCCCGAATACGGGCGTCCCTATGGGCGCTCCTATCGGGATTTGCTGTGGATTCCCCAAATCGGGACTCCCTATTAAAATCCAGGTTGCATCGCCATATGGCGTCACTCCCATTTACCATGTCCCCATAAGATTCCTATGTGGATCGAGTATGACGGTCGTAGGTCTGGATCATATAGATGGCGTACTCGTGAGCCGTGCGGGATTTAGTATTATTACCTGTGCGATGCCAGTGAGGTTATGTCGTGTGTTTATTTTGTGCTTTCAATATATTTGGTGATCTGATTCTATTATTGATGAACAACGAAATGAATGAGCGTGAGAAAACTCGCATTCGCGTACAACGATGTCGAAAAATACGTCGGGAAATTAATCTCGAACTGCAACGCCATGCCGAAGCACGTGCTTCAATTCCAGGTTAGGAACAATACAAGTTTTCCACCGTTTTGATAACGATTATAATAGTTAATAAATATTTATTATTCATTAAAAATAAATACTCGAGATTGGGAGCTTTGTAAAACCTTTCACAGACTTTAACAAAATAAAAAAATTAATATAAATTCTAATAAAAATTGATTCGGTTCGGTATCCCTACAGGATACCGTTTGGTATCCCTACAGGATCCCGGTTGGGTATCCCTACAGGATCCCGTTTGCGTATCCCCATTCGAATCTAATGGGCGGATGTTACAATCACGATTGGAATCCAATCTGACGTCGCATTAGATCCCGATGGGGAGGCCGGGATGCGCGCCAGAATCCCACCGGATCCCTATCGAAATTTCTGCATGGGTAGATGCGAAAAAAAATACAGTACCGACCAACTTTCCAAAAAGTATATTTATTCGGAGGTTTGAATTTAAGCATTTCATTTGAGAATTGAAGCAACGTCCTCGGTAACAGAAAATTTGTAGGGTCAAAACGACCCCGTATGCACTCGAAGGTTTAAACAACATTTTTTCATAATGACGAGCAATTTGTGCTCGACAAGTATGCAAAATTTCAGCTCGATATCTCGAAGCGTTTTCAGGTTATTAATTATTTACAGGGGAAGACGTTGTAGAAGAATTAATTATTTACATCTGAAACTAACGATACACACACAACACACTCTCTTTTTCTAAATATGATTTCTCGATGTTTTGGGTTTTGGGACATTTTAAACACATTGGTATAAAAATCTCGAAAAAAAATGTTTCACGAAAACAAAGCTTCCTTTATGAGGAAGCAAAATCATATTGTTATAAAATAAGTTTCTCTTCAATGGATCTATTCTAGAGTGGCTCGATAGTTCTCTATTCGATTGGAATTTAATCCACTTTTTCATTTATCTCTTTTATATTTTCAATTTCCCATCGGATTCTCGATAAATCGTGAATTACCGCGCCATGCACCGTCTCTGTGATAAAGTAGTTGTTTTGACGACTTCTACGTCGTTTACACACATGCCCGATAAAATTTTTTCCTTTGTCTCTTTGTAACCTTTCTCTCACAAAGTTTACGCCCTTCCTCAGAGCGCTTGTCGCTCGAAGGGAAAAGCTCAACTCGAGGAACGAAAACACTAGAATTCATGTTACGACGTTACGTAAACGCCTGCAGTGAGGGGCAAAGGAAGAAAAAAGGAGTCTACGTCTCGTACACACTATTTTTTTCTTTATTACCCAGCACTTTTCCTCTTTTATTTCGCTTCAATTTCTCATTTCGCTCGCTTTAATTGCTCGAGGTCTTCGTGACTTCGTGTGTGGCGAAGGGGTACGCCAATTAAAATCTCGGTCAGCTTTTTTGGTAAACTTCGCTCTTCATACGCAAATTTTCATACTCCGCTACAAGACTCACCGTCATTTTATTTTCGCAATGCATAAAAGCAAACCAGCATTCCCGAATCATTAGAAGTACTAAAAATTGCAATTTTAGACTTATCAAAAATCTAAATTCACTTGCATGACCAATATATGCACACTCTTATCGTATATCATATTTTCACACAGATACTCCTGGAAGAGACTGTTCGATTGGTAAGTTTTCTAATATTCCTTCGAAAATTCTCGATTCGTTAACGAATCCTAAATTTTCTGTTCTTCCATCCATCCAGAGCACGTACACGGAAAAAATGGTTGGTTGGGATAACCAACTGATTATTAGTTGGGTATATGTATATTGGTTACCGTAACCATCTGTTTCGTTACAATAACCACCCAGCATTAGTTCCATCTACTATTCATAATAGAAAAAATGGTTGGTTGAGACAACCAACTGATTATTAGTTGGGCATATGTATGTTGGTTAGCGTAACCATCTGTTTCGTTACAATTACTACCCAGCATTAGTTCCATCTACTATTCATAGTAGAAAAAATAGTTGGTTGGGACCACCAACTGATTATTAGTTGGGCATATGTATGTTGGTTACCGTAACTATCTGTTTCGTTACAATAACCACCCAGCATTAGTTCCATTTACTATTCATTGTAGAAAAAATGGTTGGTTGAGACAACCAACTGATTATTAGTTGGGCATATGTATGTTGGTTACCGTAACCATCTGTTTCGTTACAATAACCACCCAGTATTAGTTCCATCTACTATACATAGTAGAACAAATGGTTGGTTGAGACAACAAACGGATTATTAGTTGGGTATATGTATGTTGGTTACCGTAACCATCTGTTTCATTGCAATAACCACCCAGCATTAGTTCTATTTACTATTCGTAGTAGAAAAAATGGTTGGTTGAGACAACAAACGGATTATTAGTTGGGTATATGTATGTTGGTTACCGTAACCATCTGTTTCATTGCACTAACCACCCAGCATTAGTTCTATTTACTATTCATAGTAGAAAAAATGGTTGGTTGAGACAACCAACTGATTATTAGTCGGATTATTATGTTGGTTACCGTAACCATCTGTTTCGTTACAATAACCACCCAGCATTAGTTCCATCTACTATTCATAGTAGAAAAAATGGTTGGTTGAGACAACAAACGGATTATTAGTTGGGCATATGTATGTTGGTTACCGTAACCATCTGTTTCGTTACAATAACCACCCAGCATTAGTTCCATTTACTATTCGTAGCAGAAAAAATGGTTGGTTGAGACAAGCAACTGATTATTAGTTGGGCATACGTATGTTGGTTACCGTAACTATCTGTTTCGTTACAATAACCACCTAGCATTAGTTCCATTTACTATTCATAGTTAGTTGACGCGACTAATCAACTCAGCTGACTTGATTAGTCAGTCTAACTAATAATAATAAAATAGTATTCAGGAGGGTAAAGGATGAACAACGAATTTTATAGGCACTTGAAGCCAACTTTACGATCATATCTGCAGATTTGTCAGTACCCCAAAAATCCGCCAGGTGCCTTCCGCTGGCACAAACGAACTTTCCCCTCGACGCTTATAACCTTTCCAAGTTCGTCTATGTTTGATATCCTTATTTTTTAGTATGGATATTTAATACTTTGTGGCAAAACCCACGATGGTTGAATCCCAAATGGATTCCCATAAAAAAGGGGGCTTTTTTCTTTTACCTTCTCTTAAAAAAAAAACCTAGCATTACGAAATTGTAAACTTCATATGTGCAGCGATATTGAATTATTGAAGTGTTTAAAAATATTGTGTAGATCTAAAAAAAAATGTATAATAAACCACGAGCAAAATAGTTGATAAAACCATTTCACTCGTTGTTTCATTTAGAGAAATTAGCGTCCAAAACAATAAAAAACAAAGCTTTCTTTATGAAGAAGCAAAAACGTAATGTCTGGATAATTTTCTATGAAAAATTGTGAATCTTATTTCACCTGTTCCTTTCTTAAATATTCTTTTTTACACTGGTTCTGTCTTGGACAATTAAAGCGTAACGTCCCGACGAGATAAGAAAGACAAAAGATTAGGGCTGCGGGCGAAAATCTGAATAATTTTCAGTCTCCCAAGAGCCGAATGAATCTTAAACGATCTCTAGCTCGACTCTCGGCTTGTTTTTTGACTTTACCTCCGTCGGAGATTACGTCAGAGGGAGAGATAAAGAGAGAGAGAGAGAGTGAGAGAGAGAGATTTATAGAAAGGGTGAGGGTGATTCTATGTCCTCCCTTTGGCAGCTTGCATTGGACCCCTCGGATCGATAGCACGCTCCTTCCTTTCCAGGCACGCCGACACCGGGACGGAGGTCATGCCGTGCATTCCTCATGTGAGCTTTTGTCTCAGCTCCAATTCTCTTTTCTTTCTTTCTTTCTTTCTTTCTCTCCCTTTATCGTATGGCTCGTCGTTCTGTGCACACGTCAATTATTCGAACAACGATTTAAGCGTCGATTCGCCCATTTTTCTTATAAAAAATATTCCACGATTGCTAAAAGCTTCGCAGTACAGTTAAAATCGAAAAAAAACAGTGCAAATTCAACCTTGCACAATGCTTACTCAAAATGCATCGACGGTCATGCAAATCGTTTGTCGATTCGAACATATACACAGCCAAAATGCTTTTTGACACGTTTAGGAATAATAATAATTTAGGAGTGTGTGGGTATAGTTGAGCTTGTAAAAGAAACAAAAAATTAACAAATATATCTCTAAAATTTTCCGAGTGATTTTCCTGACAGACTCCATTATTGAAAAATTCTCAATTTCATGCAATTTGCACGCTTCGATCGATTATCACCAAATTTGATAGCAAATATTCTTTCGAGATATTCTATCTATATTTAAAAAATTACCCAATCTTGAAAAGTACTCGAGTTATGGTCAAGGATGTTTTGCCCTACCGTTCCAGCCAAAAATTGTATCTGATTGAAATTTCCGTACTTCGTGATACAATAAAAATCTGAAAAAGTTTAGCAACATTTGGCATGTCATAAATAACAATTATCGATAATAATATTGGCCAAAAGTTATTAATAAATTGTTTAAACAAATCATTATTCAACAATTTTTCCGTAAGTTCTTTTTTTTCTTAATCAAATCAAACGCCTTAATTTTTCTGAACGCATATAAATTTTTTCAGAATATTTTTTCTATTTTGAAATTCCCGTTTAGAAATTTTTAGAATAGCTGTATTCATGTATTTTTTGGCCTAGTGTCTTTGAAACTTTTCAAAGCTGAAGATAAACCTGTATACGCAAAAACATGTACAAAATTGACAGTTTTTTCTTTGTATTTCAGAATGTTTTTTATATTATTTCAAAATAGAGAGAAAATTCTGAAAAAAAATCATATGCGTTTAGGAAAATTAACGCATTCGATTTGTTTAAGAAAATAAAGAACTTATGGAAAAATGGTTGAATAATTATTTGTTTAAACAATTTTTTAATAACTTTTGGGCAATATTATTGATAATTGTTGTTTATGGCATGCCAATTGGATTGTTGAATTTTTTCAGATTTTTATTATATCACGAAGTACGGAAATTTCAATCAGAAATTTTTTTTTGCTGGGACGGTATGGGCAAAGCATCCTTGAGGGGGTCGAGTCAGCGTCAAAACGCCGATTTTTGAACATAAATATAAATGTTCGTTGAATACATGTAAACCTGACCAATGGTCCATCATTTGCCGTATCGAATGAAGAAATTTTTGACGCCGGTTAGGATCCTTAAGGTGCAGTGGTTCTCTCATAAATCAATATTTAAGTTTCACTGCGCTGTGCACGATCCTGATCAAACCGGCTTAACGGTTCTTATCCTACAACATCTTATTTTCTTCGTAACACTTTTCCGGACTGCTTAGTTGTGGCACATTTTTTGTTTAGGTCCTTATTATGGAATTACAGGCCACTTTTTTAATTGTTCGCCCATTTTTTTGTTTCAAGAATTCAAAAAGTGGCCTGCAACTCTATAATAAGGACCTAAAACAAAAATGTGCCGCACTTTAACAGTCCGGAAAAGTGTTACGAAAAAAATTAGACATCGCAAGATGAGATCCGTCAAGCGGTGTGGTCAGGATCGTGTCCAGCGTAGGGAAACTCAAAAAAACAACAAAAACTAGCACCGTAAAATGGGGCTACTTTGACTTTGGGGGTTACTTTGTGGTTTCTTGGGGCTACTTTGGACGAGCAGCAAAATACGATAAAAGCGTGTGCGCAGTGAACCCTCGTGACCTTGTGGGGCGGGAGGGGGCGTGAGGAGTGGGTAGAAGAAGAAAAAAAATCATTCATAATCCAAGTACACAGATATATGTGTAACAAGCCAAGATGTCCGAACAATCGATGATGCCATTCGCAAGAAGGGTATAAAGACGGGCAAGAAGAACGACTGTTGGAGTTACGTTTGTTACATCTGTAAGGCCCGAATTTCAAGTCATAAGTCCTACCTTAAGATCGAACTTTCCATGGAACTCAAGTTGTAACTTATATCGAACTTCCAATTTAAGATGAATCGCAAGTTGAACCAAAGTGCCATTATAAGTTCATACTTAAGTTCAAACTTTAGTGCGAACTTCAGATCGATCTTAAGTTCAAATTTAAATTTGGTTTGAAGTTCGAACTTGAGATCCATCTTGAGCTTAAACTTAAGTTTGATCGTACTTAATTATTGTGACAACTAATTGAAAATAACACGGTTGAGGGAGGCGATGAAAGAAGTTTGATCGAACTTAAGTTCATGCTCAAGATGGATCTCAAGATCAAACTTCAAACCAAATTTGAGTTCGAACTTGAGATCGATCTGAAGTTCGCATTAAAGTTTGAACATAAGTATGAACTTATAATGATACTTAAGTTCAAATTTAAGATGAATCTTAAGTTCGATCTCAAGTTTCAACTTGAGTTCAATAGAAAGTTTGATCTTAAGAACTTAAAATTCGGGCCTAAGTATTTGGTATTTTTATGCAAAATATTTCTTTAACAAAAATGACGAATTGATTGTCAAAAATCGTTGTTTTTCATTTAATTTCATGTTTAATGTATAAAATATTATTGTTTTTTATGAAAATGATGTCAAAGCTGCATTTACGCTTTGGATCTTTGATATAAGTTGCATTTCAATGCCTCTCCAAAGTAGCCCTAGACTCGGGGTTACTTTGGCTTTTTTTTCTAAATATATAAAATTGTGAGGGTCTGGTGGGGGCTTGCTATTGTTATACATTTTATAATCAGAGGGCACATTGTTCTGTTCGAGCAAAAAAAAAATTAATTTTGGACGTTAAAATAAAGTTACGGCCAAAAAACTTCCGAAACACGAACAAAGTAGCCCCGTTTTACGGTATTGCCCAAATTTAAAAAAGAAGAATGCATCACTAAGTTTTGTCTTGAAATTCAATGGGAAAAGAAAATTGTCAAGCATTTGTGTTTACTCACGACCGATCGAAGTTTCCGGTTTTTCTTTGGCCCCGGGACTCCAATGACGTGAATAAGAGGAAAACACGAGTTCGAAGATGGAAACGTTGACCCCAACTCCTTCTTCTGAAAAGCATTTCCCAGCCGCGTTCATCCGGAGTTGAATCGACGTGTAAGCTCTCTCTTTCTTCACCTGCAGTCTGCACTTATATATATGTGTCATTCCATATCAATTCAACGACGTTTTGACGGTGACCCCTTCGATTTTTTTTTATTTTTCAATATGTTATTATACATGCAAAAAGAAGTATCCATGCCAATTTTTAGCTCTCTATCTTAAACCTTACCGAAGTTATTGATTTTTCAAGAATATACTTAAAATAATCATAACTTCTACATTAACCAAGATATTGTAATTTGTTAAGAGGTCATTTCTTTTCATTTTTCGAGGTACTTTTAAAAAAATATATTAAAAATTAAGAAAAACAAATTTTTAATGTGTTTTTAACTGTTTTAAGCTAAAAAATTGGATTTTCTTTCCATGGGACCCCTTCGATTTTTTTCAAAGGAAAATTATTAAATTCTCCGTAAAGAAACAAAATTTTTGAGATTTTACCGAAGAGGGGATTCAAATAACTACTTATCGAAAAAAACTTTTCTACAACTGCTCCTACATTCTACAAACTTCTATATTAACCAAGATATTGTCATTTGTCAAGAGGTCATCTTTTTTTGTTTTTCAATGTACTTTTTGAAAAAAAGACGAAGAATCAAGAAAAACAAATTTTTCATGTCTTTTCAACTATTTTAAGCTAAAAAATTGGATGTCCTTCTAATGGAACCCCTTCGATTTCTTTCAAAAAAAATTATAAAATTCTACGTAAAAAAACAAAATTTTTGAGATTTTACCGAAGAGGGAATTCAAATAACTTCTTAACGAAATTTTTTTATTCGATTTTTTTTTCGTAATTTTGAACTTTTTTCCTTCTATGACTCTAATCGTTGATTTCAATGATGTTTAAATAAATAATCTAACTTGCCTCACATATTTCCATTGTAAATTACTATAATTAACATGAAGAATTACAATTCAAGTACGTTTTGCAAACTGAAGTGCAAAACGTACTTAAATTGTAATTCTTGATGTTATCTATTATAATTTACAATGAAAATATGTGAGGCAAGTTAGATTATTTATTTTAACATCATTGAAATCAACTAATGTAGTCATAGAAGGAAAAAAGATCAGAATTACGAAAAAAAAAAATCGAAATTTTTTTTTTCAATAAGAAGTTATGTGAATCCCTCTTCGGTAAAATCTCAAAAAATTTATTTTTTTTCGTAGAATTTTATAATTTTTTTAGAAAAAAATCGAAGGGATCCCATTAGGATAGAATCCAATTTTTTAGCTTAAAACAGTTAAAAAGAAATTAAAAATTTGTTTTTCGTAATTTTTGATCTTTTTTTCAGAAAGTACATTGAAAAACAAAAAAAGATGACCTCTTGACAAATTAAAATATCTTGGTTAATATAGAAGTTTGCAGAATGTAGAAATTTTTTTTCGATAAGAAGTTATTTGAATCCCCTCTTCGGTAAAATCTCAAAAATTTTGTTTTTTTACGTAGAATTTTATAATTTTTTTTGAAAAAAATCGAAGGGGTCCCATTGAGAGAAAATCCAATTTTTTAGCTTAAAACAGTTAAAAACACATTAAAAATTTGTTTCTCTTAATTTTTAATATTTTTTTCAAAAAGTACCTTGAAAAACAAAAAAAAATGACTTCTTGACAAATTACAATATCTTAGTTAATGTAGAAGTTATGATTATTTTAAGTATATTCTTGAAAAATCTATAACTTCGGTATGGTTTAAGATAGAGAGCTAAAAATTGGCATGGATACTTCTTTTTGCATGTATAATAACATATTAAAAAATAAACAAAATCGAAGGGGTCACCGTCAAAACGTCGTTGAATTGATATGGAATGACACATATATATATATATGTATACGTCTGTGGCTACGGAGGCTGTATATTCGTTCGAGGCAATTTCAACGTCGTAACGTTAACCCATTGACTTCCGTTAACCGACTATTTGGTACATACACCTATAGAGTTGAAGAGATAGAGAGACAATGAGGGAGGGTCATGAGGGTAGACGGGAAATTGAGGGTGGGCACACTGAATGCCTGATCGAGTTTCCGTATGACGACCTATCGGGCACACACACACGGGTTCAGTCTCTGCAGGTAATCCGTTTAATGGAGTTCCGCATGCTTTACAGTATAATTTCAGAAATCAACTACCTACGCGCATTATAACGACAGCAATGCTCCTCTGTTATGAACTGTGAATCGCAAAACATCTTGTCAAGTTTTTGTGCTCTTTAAGGCCTTAAAGTCACTCTACAGGACCAAAAAAGAGCATATTTCGTGATTTTTTTCAGCGAAACCATAAAATAAATCGGATTTACAAAAGAAGAGTTTTATTATACATGTGGCAGTCCACAGTATTTCGATCAAAATTTTACCCCTGATGATTTCGATTTTCCTCTAAATTTTTTATATAAATAAGGGCAATCAACAAAAAATTCCCAAATTTTTTTTCAGAATTTTTCGGTCACACGTTTTTTGGATTTATTTATTTATTTATTTAAAAAAAAACAAAACGGGAAAACTTTGTAAAATCTGAAAAAAATCTAATAAAATATAACAATTTTTTTGGTCTTTGTTCCATAACGGAGATTTTAATACTCTACGAGTCAAATTCAAAAAATTAAAATAGAACAATTTAACTCATAGAGTATTAAAATCTCCATTTTGGAAAAAGCTCAAAAATTTGGTTATATTTTATTAGATTATTCTGAATTTTTTCAGATTTTACAAAGTTGTCCCGTTTTGTTTCAAAAAAAAAAAATAAATCCAAAAAACGCGTGACCGAAAAATTCTGAAAAAGTTTGAGAATTTTTTTTTCAATGTCCTTATTTATATAAAAAATTTAGAGAAAAATCGAAATCATCAAGGTAAGATTTTGATCGAAATACCGTGGAATGCCACACATCTAATTGGCAATACAATAGTATTTTGTGCATCTAGGGCCAGAGATAAGTCTTTTTGTCGAGCGTGAAGTTCGCCGCAACGAGCGAAGCGAGGGCCGCAACCACGCGAGACAAAAGACGAATCTCTGGCCCGCGTTGCACACGATCTTTTTTTTCCCCATGGGAGATTTTCGTGCTTTTCAGTATATGCGTGGATAGCCAAAAAGGGGCTCTTTTTCGCCCTTAGCTGTCAGAAAAGAGTCACTTTTCGGCTGTCTACGCATATGGTGAAAAGCACGAAAATCTTGCATGGGTGAAAAAAAAATTATTTTTCATGGCAATGTGTGTCACAATGGCGACTGTGCAGCATTTTTCCGATGACGCCTTTATTTTTGGAAGGTCAACGGCCGAGCCAACAACTCCTATAATTTTTGAGTCACGATGAGACACCAAAGTTTTTTCGATTATTTATAAGAATAGTTATTGACGTAGGATTTTTTGGTTATGTTGTTTTTTCTAAAAATGGCGCATTTCTAATTCAAAAAGTATAAAGTGCCGTGAAAAAATTGTCAGAAAATTGTTTATAAAAAAAGGAGCTATGCAATATAATGAAAAAATCCTACGTAGTGTTTGACAGAACATTATTTTGAATGAACTAGAATGAACTAGAATGAACTTTGAATGAACTAGAATACGAAAATCGAGTAATTAGGGATTTTTCACGTACATAACCTTTTGGAAAATAATTCTATACATACTAAGCTACCTTTTTAACAAAAAAAAGGTCGATTTTTTGAAAATCCTAGAGTGGACTAACCCCTTAAGACGAATTTTCCTCCTCGCTGAGAGAGAAAATTGCTATTTAATTCTCCCAATTAACCCCGTTCAATGGACTTTGTAAACACAGCAAATCAATTGGAAAAAATTGATGATCGTCTGAAACGCAATCCCTGAAAGTAACGATCGTCAAAAAATTAAGATTTCAATATCTCATGATCTATTAAAATTAAAATCAAGTCATTGAGATGTCAAAATAACGATTTCAGCACACTCCAAAATGCGCAGTTAAGTCCTGCATAATTCGTCGTGTACAAAAATCATCTCTTTTGGGTCTTCATTAATCAATAATTACAGCGGACATATGATTAAATTGTTAAATATAATTTTTTTTTAATGTCGATATTCTCGAAGATATTATCGGATTATTTATTTCAAAGATTTATTTTTTTCTCGCCAAGTTTTTCAGGCACCTTTGGAATTGGAAAATTATCTACGTTGAACCGTTAAGGGCTTATACGCAGTCAGGAGGCCGAAAAAAGCTATTTTTCAAGATTTTTTTCCGAAAAAACATTTTAATTTATCAACGTAAAAATTTATTTATTTAATTAAATTTATTTATGTAAATATTTTTCTTACTTTAAACTTTATTATAATATTATCTATTATAATTTATTTTGAATTTTTTTTTAATGATTCTTGAGACCGCTTTAGCCGATCTTCGGGAGGTCCTCTAAAAAATGTCGTCTTACGATGAGCACGATATCTCTGGAGTTTAAAAACACAGTTTTGCGAAAAACGCTTTCAAAATTTCAAAAGCTCTTTACACATAGTAATTTTATTTTAACAAATATGCCCATACGAAAATATTTGTCGGATTGGCCTAACATTTTCTCTGTATTATACTTAAATATATGTACATTACGAAAATGAAATTTAAAAAAAAAATGATTTCTTGAAAATTCTGACTGCGAAATACGAGGGGGTAAGTTTTCTCCAGAAGAAACCATAGTCGTCCTACTACTCATAAAACTCCTTAAAATTGAACATATAACCCCTAAAATTGAAGGTACACCCAGAAAAAGATCTAGTCGTAGGTACTACAATCGTTTATTTGATTATTTTTTAGTTACTTTAAAGAAAATTTCCTTTCCATCCAATTTTGGGCGATATTTACTTCCACTATATTTATTTATTTGAATCCCCGGTCATCGAGAAACAAAGCGTTGAAAAAAAATTCTATTCGTTGTTACTAAATACCTATTCACCCGTAATCTCATCCGATCATATCTGCAGATTTGTCAGTACCCCAAAAATCCGCCAGGTGGCGACCTCTCGCACAAGCGAACCTGCCTCTCGACGCCTATATCTTTCCAAGCTCGTCTATGTTTGATATCCTTATTTTTCAGTATGGATATCAAATACATTGAACATTGCGGCAAAACGCAAGATGGTCAAATCCCCGAAAAGGGTTCCCACCATAAAAAAGGGTCTTTTTTCTTTTCTCTTCTGTTAAAAAAAAAGACGAAGCTCAACGAAATTGTAGACTTCATATGTGTAGCTATACATTCAAAGATTGAAATGTTTCAAAATATATATTGTGTAAATATTTAAAAACAAAATTATGTCACTTAAATACATATTTGTTCAGTTTGAAATAATATTTATTCATATTAAATAAAAATTTATTAGATCACAATATATTTTCCTAGTACGTCATTCAAAAAAAAAAAAATTCGTTGACATCAATAGAGTTGTATTAGGCCGGCCTACAACTAAAAAAATTTATTTGGCTTGACTAGGATTTAGTTAAATGTACTAGATCTTTTTTCTGGGTGTATTAAAAGGGTTCCGTTTGAAAAAATCTTTCCATTTCAAAAAACTGCTCGCGAACGCTCTAACTTTCGGGATTTTGCTGCTTTTAATCTTAATTTTTGTACATATGTACTTAGTGACAAAAAAGACTAGTACATATGAACTTATATAACTTGAATACATTTTTTTCAATTTTCAAAAAATGGTTATGAAAGCTTCAATTTTGGTAATTTCGCAGCTCTCGGCTCAAATTTTTTGATCAAAAGTACTATATACGACAAAGGCATGTGATATTGAACTAAGAAACGATCTCTTGTGGGGCTCAGAGATAATAAGATTTGAAATTTTCAAAAAAATGATGACAAAATCATCTAAATTAGAAACTTGCGAACAGCTTTCTGATTCGCTTTTTCGTTACTCGGTAAGTTTTCTGCAGAAGAAACCATAGTTAACCTACTCCTCATAAAACACATTAAAATTGAACGTTATAATCCCTTAAAATTGAAGGTATTAAATAGGGTGATTCGTTTCAGGGCAACTTTTTTTTTACCCATCCCGCCCGAAAACCTTTAGTTGGTGCCCAAAAACGAAGTTTCGTGAAAGGGGGGTTGTGTCAAAAAATATTTAAATGTCACGAATCAAAAATGAAGGTTTCCCATGATTAACATTGAAAAAAAAATTTCTCATTATCAGTGTTAACATTCCGCGAATTTTGATACTGCGATATTTTCCAAGTAGGTTCTCATATGAAATATGATATTCTACATAAAGTTCAATGAGCCATGTCCGTAAATTCAACCGTTTTAGCGGTATCATTATTTCAAGTGAATATTGTATGAAAATATCGATTCAAACAGCTGTAACGCTTAAGCTATTAGATGTATCGAAAAAATTCAAATGAGAACTTTGTAGAGAAAAAAATTTGCTACAAAAAAGTCTTGTACACTGAGAAAAAAAAATGTTGGAATCAACTAAATCTGTCATTCAATCGTCCAAACGAATATTTAGTTGGTACAATTCAATATTTTTTTGCCTGAATACCATTTTGGTTGACCGAAGCGCATAAATATTCAATAAAATAATTTAAACATTTATGCGCTTCGGTCAACCAAAATATTATTCAGGCAAAAAAATATTGAATTCTACAAACTAAATATTCGTTTGGACGTATTGAATGACAGATTTAGTTGATTCCAACATTTTTTTTCTCAGTGTAAGCCGAGCCCGTAGATTCAACTCTTTCTCAGCTACACTGAAAGAAAAAATTATTGAATCTGAGAACATAAATTTATTTATTAAATGAAATGATCTATTACACCATTATATTAAACTCTTATTCAATAGTAACAATTAAATGCATGGTAGATTTGATTAAATTTTTATTCATTGGATTAATTACATTGATCGGATCATAAACATGAGATTACTTGGATCTAAAAA
This sequence comes from Alloplasta piceator, assembly GCA_946863875.1. NCBI lineage: Eukaryota > Metazoa > Arthropoda > Insecta > Hymenoptera > Ichneumonidae > Alloplasta > Alloplasta piceator. Next base: position 22,960,009 of record OX333071.1, on the reverse strand, counting down.
ACGAATTCAATACGATATTATTTTTTTCGAAAAAATTATTTTCTTGCAATAAAGTCATTATTATTTTACTTCAAAAAATATTTTTATTTAAATAGATTAGATTGAATTTGTATTCATTAGATGAATTACATTTATCGCATCATAAACATTAGATTATTCGAATCTAAAAAACGACTTCAATACGAAATTATTTTTTTTCGAAGAAAATTATTTATGGCATCATAAACATGAGATTATTTGGATCTAGAAAATGACTCCAATACGAAATTATTTTTTTCGAACAAAATTATTTCTTTGCAATAAATTCATCATTATTTTACTTCCAAAAATATCTTTATTTAAATAGATTTTAATAAATTTGCATTCATTGGATTAATTAGATTTATGGCATCATAAACATGAGATTATTTGAATCTAGAAAATGACTTCAATACGAAATTATTTTTTTCGAACAAAATTATTTCTTTGCAATAAATTCATCATTATTTTACTTCTAAAAATATTTCTGTAGTATTTTCAATATTTATTAGATATAAATTTGATTGTGATTATTTTAAAAGAATCTAGTAAAATAAGGAACGCATTATTTTATTCCAATAGAATGTTTGTTTGGAATGATTAAATTTTTATTTCCTTCAACCAAAAAACTATCATTTCTATAGTATACTTTAATAGTATACATAAATTGTTAAAAAGTCAAAAACTGGTTTTTTAAATGTTTTCGTATATTCGAATCTTCATAACTCCTACATTTTTTCAAGTGCATAGTACGACTCGATAGCGTAATAGGTAGCGTGTCAGGTAGTTAGGTAGGATAGGTATGATGGTAGGTAGGGTCGAGGGTTCGAATCTCGGTCGGACAGAGAAATTAGATCGGAGAATTGGCGCAGATTTGTCTTTTTTTTCTATTTATCTTTTTCAGGTCACTAAACTATGAATAATAAATTATTTGGCAAGGGCTATATATTTTTTATAAAATGTTTAGCAACAATTAATAAACACGCATTTGATTGAATCAATCATTTTTCCTGTTGATCGGACTAATTAATTTGTTGATTCAACAAATTTTTTTTCTCAGTGCTTCCTGTATTAAACACGTGTATGTTTTGAATGATAAAATGTGTTCTTGATTCAAACAACATATTACATATAATTGATAACATATTGTTAGATTCAAGTAAATTCGTTTATTGAAACAGAAATTTATGGAACGGACTGAAAAAAATGAACCAAGTAAATACATAAGGGAACCAATCTAATATGTTTTGGCAAATAATGAAAAAAATGATTTTTTGCCTTCAAAACTTTATTTCATTGGTTCTAGTAATTTTTTCTCAGTGTATAGGTGGATGAAGTAAAATAAATAGATTTTTTCATTCTTTGTGACATTTGTTGAATGGTTTTTCTGATGATTTTTTACATGCTATCTCATAGAAAATGGATTTCGTTTGATTGAATAAAACAAAAAAGTATCTATTTATTTTACTTCATACACCTATAACTGAGAAAGAGTTGAATCTATGGGCTCGGCTTATAAAACTTTTATGTAGCAAATTATTTTCTCTATAAAGTTCTCATTTGAATTTTTTCGATATATCTACTAGCTTAGGCGTTACAGCCATTTGAAAGTTTGAATAGATATTTGCATTCAATATTCACTTGAAATAATGATACCGCTGAAACGGTTGAATTTACGGACATAGCTCTATGAACTTTATTGTAAACCCACTTGGAAAATATCGCGATATCAAAATTCGCGGAATGGTAACACTAATAATGAGAAATTTTTTTTTCAATGTTAATCAAGTGGGAAACCTTCAATTTTTATTCGTGACCTCTAAATATTTTTTGACAACACCACGCTTTCACGGAATTTCCGTTTGGGCACCAACTAAAGGTTTTCGAGCAAGATGGGTAAAAAAAAAGTTGCCCTGAAACGAATCACCCTAGTATTAAAATAGAGGTATCTTTCAATCGTTGAATTTGATCCTGTGATGACCTCGTGCTAATTTCTCTCTCAGACTGACATTTCGCTGTGCACCTTTTGTTGTTATTTGAATTGTGCGCTGCAACTAAGTGACGTGCTGAGGTTAACGACAATATACCCGCGGGGGGGGGGGGGGGGGGGGGGAATCCGTACTCGAGAGTTCTCCACAAATATCTCTCATGTATTTACGTGCGTGTATACGTGCGACACTGTTATTTCCGTTTTATGTGGCGGTATGTGGCGGTATCGCGTAAAATTCATGAAACACATCGCCTGAGAGAGCTCGTTATTCCAACAGTGTACGTGTACCACTCGCGTGTTATACGTGACGACAATACATAGTTGGTAGATTTTATACGCTGAGCCTTTGAGTAATGGATGTGTAACATCCATTATCTTCCACCTCTATGTTTTTTTTTTCGTCGAAATTTCTTAAAAGCTGATCCTCATATAGGGGAGGGTGGGGCACGACGGCCCACCTAAGCCGGTAAATACCTTTTGTGGCTTTCAAACATCACTTTACTTTCGTTCTATCCTGAACGAATTCACCGGCATATTAATTCACCGGAAACTAAAAAAAAAAAAAAAAATGTATGTGGCCCCTCTAGAAAATGATTTATTTTTAAATCTTAAAAAATTGTTTTCCATAGATAACAATTAATGTTATTGTTTATTTGTTTAACATAAAAAATATATAGATTAATCAAAGATTCGTTAAATGATAAACTACTTTTATATTTTTCAACTATTATTTTTTTTAACCCAAACTAATTTTTTTTACATTTTTTGGATAATAGATAATTTTGCATCCTTTTAAAAATTTTACAATTTTGTTAAAAATAAAGGTAATTATGCAGTTTGGAGTTAATTATGTAGTTTTAATTGGGGGAGCTCAGAAAAATGGCAGTCTAGTTATTATTGTTTTTGTAAAATTCATTTATTAAATATAATTTTTTATTTATTTTATTTAAATTTTTCCTTGGTTTTTTGCAAAAAAAATAAATAGAAAAGCATAATCTTTCCGGGCTCCCCCGACGGAATATCATTATTGGTGTAAAAAGGAAGGGTATCCCAAAGAAAAATTTCCGGAATCACGAAAATTCGGAAAAGCCATCAAACTGCATAATTACCAAAATAAATTGTTTTCAAACTTTTTTTGAAGGTCCATTTTACCCCGGATGTAGTGCATCGGCCTAAAAATGGAGGAATACATCAAATTCATCATAATTTGAAGAGACAATTTTCTGACCAAATTTTTTAGGGTGGTCCATTATGCCCCATGTATCGTGGATCGGCCTGAAAATGAGTCAATACATCAAATTTATGATAATTTGACAAGAAACCAACAAAAAAATTTCGATCGAATTTATTAGAGGGGCCGTTGTGCTTTAGGGGGGCCCCTGTGCCCCACCCTCCCTTAACATAGGCAAGATCAAACTCTTTGCACCATATATTTTTTCATTCTTCACAACTAGTAGATTTATTCTTTTCATACATAAAACCTACTTTGTCGGGTTTCCTACGAATGTCATCCATTCACAGTGAATAGAAGCTTTCTGTGCGATGGAAAAGCCTCTCAAGAGCCCCAGTAACAAAAATAACAATTTAACGGGAAAAAAAACAATTTTCGTTCTCTCTTATGAAATTCATCATTTTTGTCCCTGCGCTTTTAATAAAACAACAAAATCAAGAGGGGAAACTTCCCCAAGAGGGGAAACTTCCCCAACTTTCCCGCTGAAGCAGTATCGATTTTTGTGTCCTCACAATGGAAGCTTTGTTTACATGTATTTTTTTGAAGATTATTATGCCATTACTTTGAAAATGTCCCCGAAATTCGAGGAGTCACACTTATAAAAACAAGTACACCATTCTCCCTTCCCTTACTTACGGCAAATTTTATCAAAACCGCAAAACATTTGTTTCGCGGAATTTTCAATTTTTCACCAAATATCAGCGGGTTCTCCAACTTTTAATTTCTTTTTTTTAAATGCAAATGCACTTAATAATGAGAATCGTTGGGATGGAATTGAGAAAGAATCGCTGCCAGTGTTCTGTTTGAAAAAATATTTAAATTAAAAAAAATGCTCGCGAACGGTTCCGAAATTCGAATACGAAATGCTTTTCGAAATTTTGGAGCTTTTCATCTGAATTTTTGTACAAATGTACTAAGTGACAAAAAAATTTGGTATGAATTTTTAAAATAAACGGCTTAAAAGTTCAACTTGAATACATTTTTTCAATTTTCAGGATCATGCAAATTCGAAACTTGCATAGAGCTTTCTGATTTTTTTCCATCACTCGGTAAATTTTCCGTAGAGGAAACTATAATTGACCTACTCCTCATAAAAAACTCTAAACTAGAACCGCCCGTTAGAAAGGTCCAAGGGTTGGAAAAAATTGGGAACCTGTGTGCAAGCTCCAATTTGCACAATTTTTTAATCCTTCTGATTCTCCTGATCCCGAATTCATAGAGAAAAAAATAAATCTGAAAAACGTGAAGGAAAGGGAGGGTTGAAGAGGGTGTATCCCAGTCACAGAGAGGGGCTTTGCGAAAATCAATGTCGTCCTTGCTGCGCAGGATTTAAATCTACACAGGATTTCCTCCATATTATAACACATAATACCCCATCTTTCGAGAGTTTTGAAATTCAAAATGGCGGGGATAAACTCGTCAGTTGATTTGAGGCATATTTTTTTTTCATACATAAATAGATGAAATAGAAAAAAAATACATCCAAAAACGCCGGACAAAGAGAGAAAACATTTTCCTATATTATATGTAAATCAAATTCCTTCACGTATATTCCCGCTCTCTTTCTGGTTATTCTAGTGATTCCCCATAGGGAATAAAAATATATAAGCCAGAATGAACAAGCTGACTGAAAAAAAGCTTCTGCCAATTCGAAAAATAAAAGTATTAACCCTTACTTGACACACTTCTGCAGAATAACGTACTTGACACACTGGGGTCGTTTATAACCCAGCGATAAAAATCCTTATAAGAAATATGCCATTTAATATTTTAACTTGCAAATTTATTGAGAACTTCTTAGAAGTTTACTTCCCAAAGTTATACAGAATTTATAGTAGAATATCAAAGATAAATATGATGAAAAAATTTAAATATCTAAAAAAACTGAAATGTGACAACTTTTACGAAAAAAATCAACACTTTTTTTATTTTTCCACAAAATTGGTTAAAAATTTAACTGAGTTTGCTTAATATATAGCACTACAAGAAAAAAAACAGTAGTAGTAAAATAAGATAGCAGGAAAAAATTTCGCTCAAAACTTTCGCAATCGACCTTACTTGGCGAGACCACTCGACTTTGGACGGCTACTACATACAAACTTATGGTCTTAGAGTGATGCTATAAGCTTGAAGGAGTAGTGGCATCCTCGAACTAATGACAGATGTCGCTATAGGTCCCATTTTTTTAAATTTAGGTACTTAAAATTAAGGAAATTTGGGCCTGGGGTGTTTTGTACCCCAGTGTGTCAAGTAAGGATTATATGAAAACTCATTTTGCCTCATCTCGGATAGTTTTCGAATCCCTTTCGTTTCAGGTTATTCCGAAAGCATTATTGAGTCGAGAAAAAATGTGATTCCTAAAATATTTACGACTTATCAAATGCGGTAAACCATTAACCCTTTCGCGGTGAGGTGAAAATGAGATTTTCGTACCATTTTTGTGTTGGAAAACAATTTTCTCAGATTTGCTTTAAAGTCTCAGTATAAAGGTTTTTGGGGTCGCTGACTTCGAATTTGATATCAGATTTCCAAAATTCAAAATGGCGGACGCAAATTTGTGACCATAAACATCTAGAGATACAATTTTTTGTCAAAATCCAACTACTTTTCGAATTTGCTTCCACCATATTAGATCCGCCATTTTGAATTTTGGAAATCTGATTTCAAATTCGAATTCAGCGACTCCGAAAACCATGAAGTACTCACTTTCGTCGAAATCAAACCATTTTTCGAATTTTCGTCCGCCATATTGGATCCGCCATTTTGAATATTGGAAATCTGATTTCAAATTCTAATTCAGTGACTCCGAAAACCATGAAGTACTCACTTTCATCGAAATGAAACCGTTTTTCGAATTTGCGTCCGCCATATTGGATCCGCCATTTTGAATTTTGGAAATCTGATTTCAAATTCGAATTCAGCGACTCCGAAAATCATGCAGTACTCACTTTCGTCGAAATCAAACCATTTTTCGAATTTTCGTCCGCCATATTGGATCCGCCATTTTGAATTTTGGAAATCTGATTTCAAATTCTAATTCAACCACTCCGAAAACCATGAAGTACTCACTTTCATCGAAATGAAATCATTTTTCGAATTTGCGTGCGCCATATTGGAACCGCCATTTTGAATTTTGGAAATCTGATTTCAAATTCGAATCCAGCGACTCTGAAAACCATGAAGTACTCACTTTCGTTGAAATCAAACCATTTTTCGAATTTGCGTCCGCCATATTGGATCCGCCATTTTGAATTTTGTAAATCTGATGTCAAATTCAAATTCAACGAGCCCAAAAACCATGATGTAGCAAATTACAATCGAATCGATGCAGTAGAAATTTGCTTTTTTTTGCCCCTATGCGTGTCACTCACAGTCAAGGGGTTAAGTTACGATAAGGCGACCAACCGTCCCGCATTCGGCGGGATTGTCCCGTAATGGCAGTTGCGATCCCGCTTTGCAATAATTGATAAAATAGTAGAGCAAAACATATAATGCGTCCCGCATGTCCCGCATTGCACTACCACTGAGCTACAATCTCCGCGGGATCGAGGGGGTCGCTTAGGCTGCATTCATCTTGGACGCTTTAACCGCTATGAGCACTACATCCTGTAGCATTTTAAATGTTGATGTCGATACATCCCTAGTCCCTATGTGCTGAAAGCGCGTAAGCGTCCAAGACGAATGCAGCCTTATTAGTGACGAAATTAGTGACTAGAGGCACAGCTTTATTAGACAAGCTATAGCTTCAAAAAAGTTTCCCAATTGTAGGTGGATTTATAAGACAAGTACACGAACCGATTCTAATTAGTTAACAAACCTCGTGAAACACGGTCAAATCGACAGAAACTATTTTATGGAGCATATTCGCAATTCTGATCACAACTGCATGCAGTACCTGCACAAGTATATTCATCAATATGATGAATTTTAGGCGGTATTCTTGTTTGGAGACATTCATTTTGAACGTTTGGTCGAGCACGATAAAAAAAATATATTTTGGTTTTTTAGAAAAAAAAAATTTCGAGAAAAAAAATGAAAATTAAATAAGTTATAGCTGGTAAAGTTGGGCGTAAAAAGGAGGTGCTGGCTGACACGACTGCAACCTTTCTCGCCATCCGATATAAAATTTTTAGAAAGATTTTTAATTAGTAAGAATGTCGTTATAGCCTCTACCTCAGAAAAAGCAAAAAAAGAATTCCGCAAAACGGCGGCTGTCTGAACAAAAAAGGCGTTTTTCGACTCTCTTTTTCATAGTTTTTAATTTTTTTACAGTAGTAAAAAAGAATTTTGATAGAAAAAGTGGTTGGAGCGGTAGAGAGTTACACATTGAAGATTGGTAAAAAATTTGAAGTAAATAGTCTCAGTAAAGCTTGAGATTTATCAGCCGTGTTGAGAAAAGTAGTTTTGAGAAGAACTTTTATAGTCCGATTTGTTCCGACGCGACGGGTGTAGCTACCGCGTCACCAAAATAGCTATGACTCCGTAAATGATTGGAATTTAAAAATTTCCTTTTAAGGATATATTCTTAAAAATTTTAACTTTAAGAATGTGAAAAAAAAATTGATTTTTTCAAAATTCTAGACCAAATCATCGCTTTGAAACATTTTAGATTTTAAACAAAACGAAATAGCGTTCAGAAATTGTCTGGCTATTGTCCAATACCTTCATTCTTTGCCAGGGACGAACGTATACCTACAGAAAGTATAAATATTTTCGTTGATGAATGTCTTATGAACTTCTGAAAAAATCGGCTCTAGAAGTTGAGACGCTACGTGCACTGCTCCTTATAAAGTTTAATATAGGTAGTTGTGATAATTTCTATGACGTTCTTAATAAAACCTAGAATTAGTTGAAAAATGCACGTCGTTGAGAAATATGATTTTAAAAATAAATAATAGTTCCAGTAAGTTGCATTTGTTTGCTTTGTAACTTACGCGCGCCGACAAACCCTCAGTTATCCTTTACACTCACGCTCGAATGTCCCGCATTCATTTTTCACAAAGTTGGCCGCCTTAAGAGGAGGCTAAATACCATTTTTATTCAATCCCTACATTATCGACGTATCATCGTCGTGTAGTCTTTCTCCGACAACCGTGGATGAAAATTAATTACATTTTGACAATTAAGAGGGGGATTAATTAACTAACAATTAATTGTCAATTGAGAGGCTAAAATGCGTTACAGCTAATGCCAACGAACTCATTCGAGCCCCCTAAATATTATAGGTTACTCGTCAGAATCCATGGTGCTGCCCTCACTCGCGTGTATGTGAACTACATTTCGCCATTTCGTTTTTCAATAAAACTACAATTTATCGATATTTATCTCTTGATGCGCCATCCAAACTTACGGCGTGTCATTTTGATAAAATAATGTCGAAAACGTCTCGATATTTGTATCGTGGCGTTCTTCATGGAGCCTCACTCTTGGTTTTACCCGAAATGCAGTAAAAGTTTAATAGTTTAAGCTTTTCAATTACAGTTTCTTGGTGGTAAATGAATCTGTAAATTTTTTTTTGTTTTTCGAAAAAATTTTAGTGAGGCTCCATTCCTGCCATTGTTCTGATGATGTTGTTAAAATTTTATTCAATTCCATCCATTTGTATAAGAGCAAGTTTGGATGGCAATTTCGAGGTGTTAGTGTCGGTATTTAGCCTCCTCTTAAGTTACGAGCAAATATCAAAATTGGATCGTCTCTGAGTTCTGTTGATTTTCTCTCATTCAAAGTACGAAGTCACAATTAATTGAATATTAGATTTCAGTGCATCCACGTAAAGGAGCACAAAAGCACAAAATTTTATTTTCTTACATGTCGAACGAGTTCGAGATCGTTCGAAATGATCAGTCGAGCATTCACACATTCCCAAAGGATTAATTTTTCCTTTCAATCTCAAGATAAATGTAACTTTCATGAATATTAATGACCGTGTTTGGCGGATCGATAGACGTTTCTAATTCTGAGCTCGTTGACCTAATTATACGGCATAGCCACCCCCGCGTTGTCGAACTTATCGACCTCAAGCGCAAAGGAGAAAACGGAGAATGAGAAGGAGGCTCGTTGAAGCATCGAAACGAAGGATACAGAGTCTTGTGTTGAGGGTTCCCAATGTAGTTAAGTGGATGAAAGCTCAAATTTTTTTCCGTCGTCTTTTGTGCCCCTTATATTTTATGCAGGGTTAGTGCATCAGTAACTGAGCAGTCGCCAACGATCGAACAGGTCCACGGTTTTCGGGGACAACAGCCTTTATTTGCATACTCTAATTATTTTCCAGCTTTGTTTCTATCTTCAGCTTCACTTCCTAACTATCAATTTTTATAGTTCATCTCACGCCTATGATCTGGCATGAAGTCCCAAAAGGAAGAGTTTTGGGAGCTTGTAGGTTTGGCATCGCAAGAAGTAGGAAAAATGATCGATTCCCCCAATTTCGGTCAGGATATGTAATTAATTATGAAGCGTCAATTAAGTGACAATAACATTGTCTCGAATAAGCTACCGATGTAACATTCTATGTTATACGAAGAATTTTCTGTCAAATGGACTTATTCTTCGATTTTTTTAGCCATAATACTGCAGTCGAACATCTATAAGTTGAAAACCTCCATATGTCTGAGATTCAGTCTGTTCTCTTGTAAAAACCTCTGTAATTCGAAGAAAAAACAGAGAATAACTCGAAATTGTTCGAACGTATCGAGGACCATTATCTTGCCTCTGTAACTCGAGTTTAAAGATACCCGACCTCTACAAGTCAAAGCGCTTTACGCAATGGTCGCTTGTGTGTGGAGAATTTTTACAAAAATACGTTACATTTTGTATAACTTGTATGTCCGTGGGGTTACCATTTCGAAATTTGAAAAGTCCTGACAAAAGCCGGACTTTAAAAAAAAAGTCCCTACATTTTAGTCAAGTCGAGACGTTAATTGATTGATAGAAAAAGATTATTGTTTTATGTTTGAACTAGTAAAGTTGATTGATAAAAAAAGATTGTTATTTTATACTTAAACTAGTAAAGTTGATTGATAAAAAGGTTATTATTTCATGTTTGAATTAGTAATGTTGGTTGTCAAAAGGAGATTAATATTTTATGTTTGAACTCGAAGTTGATTGTTTTAAGTTGAGATGGAGATTGATTAACTAGCTAAACTAGTTTCATGTAGTTGACTAAAGATTGAAGACTTATTTGATACCTGTGTTTTACTTTTAAGTAATTTAATGTAAAAGTTAAATATTCATTCAAAATATTGCATCCAAGTAAAAAATCGGGAAAAATTAAAAAACCGGACAAAGTCGGGACGGAAGGCCGAAAGTCCGGACATGTCCGGACAAATCCGGATGGATAGTAATCCTATATGTACGTTAGACGCTGATTCAAAAAAAGCGACTATTTTTTGTTTTTCGCAGTAACATATTAAATACTTTCGGGAAGGTGAAAAAAGATGCCTGTTAAAATTAGAGCTCTTAATAAAAATATTTAGTGGTAGCACATCGCATATTTTGATTTCCCATTTAAATAACACAGGAAAAACAAATTTCAAACTTTGAAATTTTATATCTCGGCTTCAAGTCAAGTACCGAAATGAACGACACATGTTCTTGTAGATAATTGAACGCTCTACAAAAAAGATCTCTTGTGATTTTTCGATAAACTTACTCCTTCAAAAGTTATTCACGTTCTAATATATATATATATATTAGGGCGATTTTTTTTTCGACTTTTTTTAATTTTCATCCCTCCCCACCCAAAATGCTGTTGCATATGTCTAAAAGAAACTACCCTGAAAGTTGCAGCCCTTAATATTAATATTAAGTACTCGCCCTTCGCGTGAAAAGATTTCCCATCTAAAATACACGTAAATAAAAAACTTTTTTCTTCAAATTGCTATAACTCCGCGGCATTTTATGGTATCATATTGTCCTTGGTCGCAATTTACGCAGAATTGAAAGTTTTTCAAAAGTGTCTTGAGCAGCATAAGTGTAATTTACACTGGTGAGATGGTGCGAGTCACTAAAGTTGATTTTGACCCACACTTCTCGTTTTTTTGCTGTTATTTTTGAAATGATCAGCGTTATCGAAAAATTGCAGAGGAAAGTTTTGTTGGAAATTTAATTTCCTACAAAAAAGGTCCTTTAGACCTACTTGAGAAAATTGATATTTCTTGAGATATTGAACCTTAATTTATTTGCGATATAAAATTTTTACGGTTTATCGAACCAAAAGTTCTTAATTGTTGATATTCCATATCATTTCGCCACTGGTGATATGATATGTGATATGGTGATATGATATAGAATATCAAAAAATTGAAACTTTTGGTTGAATAAACCATAAAAATTGTATACCAAAACCAAGTTAAGGTCCAATATCTCAAGAAATATCAATTTTCGCAAGTAGGTCTAAAGGACCTTTTCTGTAGGAAATTAAATTTCCAACAAAACTTTCCTTTGCAATTTTTCGATAACGCTGATCATTTCAAAAATAACAGCAAAAAAACGAGAAGTGTGGGTCAAAATCAACTTTAGTGACTCGTACCATCTCACCAGTGTAAATTACACTTATGCTGCTCAGGACACTTTTGAAGAACGTTCAATTCTGCGTAAATTGCGACCAAGGACAATATGATAGCATAAAATGCCGCGGAGTTATAGCAATTTGAAGAAAAAAGTTTTTTATGTACGTGTATTTTTAGATGGGAAATCTTTTCACGCGAAGGGCGAGTACTTAATATTAATATTAAGGGCTGCAACTTTCAGGGTAGTTTCTTTCAGACATATGCAACAACATTTTAGGTGGGGAGTGAAAAAAATCAAAAAAGTAAAAAAAAAATCGCCCTAATATATATATATATATATATATATATATATACATATGTGTGTGTATATATAGTCTAATATATGTATATTTCCTGAAACTTTTGTTTCAGGAAAGTGTTTACGATATTTGGTAATAAGTTTCAATATTTTGCCGGAAACTAAAAAAAAAAGTGAAACTTACTCTAAATTTAACTTTAGCCTTGAATAACTTTTGAAGGAGTGAGTTTATCGAATAACCACAAGAGATCTTTTTTGTAGAGCGTTCAATTCTCTACAAGAATATATGTCGTTCATTTTAGAACATTGACATGAAGCCGAGATATAAAATTTCAAACTTTGAAATTTCTTTCCCCTGTGTTATTTAAATGGGAAATCAAAATATGCGATGTGCCACCGCTAAATATTTTTATTAAGAGCTCCAATTTTAACAGGCACCTTTTTTCACCTTCCCGAAAGTATTTAATATGTTACTGCGAAAAACAAAAAATAGGCGCTTTTTTGAATCAGTCTAATGTACGTCCTAAAATAAGGAATATCTCCACTATATTTGGCGAATTTTTACGAGCCTCTATAAGTCGAATATTGTTTAGGTAACCCTCTATAACTCGAAAACTTCGATAAGACGAAACTTCTCTTACTCGAAGAAATCAGCTGTGCCCCTGAGATTCGAGTTAGCGAGGTTCGACTGTAGGAAAAATGATCGATTCCTCCAATTTTGGTCAGGATAGGTAATTAATTATGAAGCGTCCAATTAAGTGATAATAACATTGTCTCGAATAAGCTACCGACGTAACATTTTATGTAATGAAGAATTCTCTGTCAAAAGAACTTATTCCTCGATATTTACCCATAAGTCAAAAATTTCGACAATTTGAAAAGTATTTTGGAATAGAGAAAATTATTCAATCATACAGAAACATATTACTTATTTATATAAAAAATCATGTAACTATTCAACTATTCAAAAAGTGGTCCCGACTCGCGAAACAAGTCCTAAACACGCATAAAAAATTGTATGCAATATTTGTACACAAATTATTTTTATTCTATTGCTGACAACATTCGCATTTTTGTTCCGAAATGCATTTTCCGAACGCAACTTTTCAAATCTTCCATACGTTCGATTTTATTAACTCTGAAATTTCACATACGGAGAACATGAGCGTCCCATAAAAATTATAAAAATAAACAAATAATTTTTAACCAAGTAAGAATTTTTTTTTCTTTTGTTTGTGCTCATTGCAGAATCTAGTTCACTGTAAGCTGCAAATCTTAATATGATTAAAATTGTTTAATATTTCAGGCTGGGTACCACCGTTTCCATTTTCCAATACCATTAACGTCGCTTCGATCAGATATTTTTATTATATATGGGGCATTCCATCCCAAATCGGACAGTTTGAAAAACTTTTTTTTTTATTTCGTCAATTTTTTTATATTTTTGAGTACCCATCAAAAAACCCTTCCTGTTAAATTTTGATATTTTTTTTATTACCCGTTCAAAAGATATAAAATTAACAAAAAAACCGCTCTTTTTTACGTATTTTGGTCATAACTTGTTTAATAATGATCCAAATTGAACTTTTTTTTTCAAAATGTTTGTTTTTTTATGGCCTGTTAAGTAATAAATACAACAAAGATATTCGACTTGTTTTTGAATGAGTTTTTTGAGTTTTAAACGTTAAATCGCGTTTGTAAAAGTAAATCTCATTTTTGATTTTTTTTTTTAATTTTTTGTTTCAAACATCTATCTATTCAACAATTTTTAAGACTAGTCCAATCGTGAGATCTCAATAACTACTATTTTTTCTCAATTTTTGAAAATTAAATTTTTTTTTTTTAATACATTTTTATGAATACCAATTTTTGTTACTATATAGTATTTTTTTCAATATTTAGAATTTATTTTGACACTTTTTTATTGTTAACAGGTTCTTAAAATTATAATAATTAATCATTTGTTTATGAACAATACAACAGTTTTTATTTATTCACGTATTTTTTTTTAAACCTTACATATACGATTATTTCCTGAATCAGAATATTCCTTTGTCAATACGTTTCCGTTGCTCATTGGAATAATTGAATGAAATTTTTGTGTCTCCCTGTGATTGACTTCGCAGTATTTTATCGCAAATAAAATCTTTCTTTTGCATCTGAATAATGTTTTTCACGTTAACATTTGACAGCAATATTCGGTAGACTATTTAGGTTCATTGCCAACTCATACAATTCTTGAACTGTTGTTATTTGCTCATCGATTAATTATTAATTTTAAAAATCTGTTAACAATGAAAAAGTGTCTAAATTAATTTAAAATGATTTAAAAAATACTATACAGTAACAAAAATTGGTATTCATAATAATTTATTGAAAAAAAAATTTTTTAATTTTCAAAAATCGAAAAAAATAGTAGTTATTGAGATTCCACGATCGGACTAGTCTTAAAGATTGTTGAATAGATAGATGTTTGAAACAAAAAATTAAAAAAAAATCAAAAATGACATTCACTTTTAGAAAACGCGATTTAACGTTTAAAACTCAAAAAACTCATTCAAAAAGACGTCGAATATTTTTGTTGTATTTTTTTCTGAAAAGGCTACGAAAAAACAAAAATTTTGAAAAAAAAAACTTTTAATTTGGAATATTAAAGAAGTTATGACCGAAATACCAAAAAAGAGCGGTTTTTTTGTTAATTTAATATCTTTTGAACGGGTAATCTAAAAAATCGCAAAATTTAACAGGAAGGTTCTCTTGATAGGTACTCAAAAATATAAAAAAATTGAGGAAATCAAAAAAAAAGTTTTTCAAACTGTCCGATTTGGGATGGAATGCCCCATATAGAAAAATATGCATATCTGGATGACAGCTCAAATCTTCCCCCTCGTTTTTGTTCGCTACTATTGATATAGTTTCATGTATACGCATTCATCGTACGCATGACATATATTAATGTATGTGGTGACATTTTTTTAAAATCTTTTCAGAGAATCATCGCTGAACTCAATAAAGAACAGGAGGCTTTCATCGCCGGTAAGCAGAACGAAAAAGGCGAGGCTGTTGCCCCCTGGATAGGGGCACCCAATGAGGACGCACTACGCGAGGAATGCTTAGCTCTGTCAACCGTAAGCGAATACAAAAAAAAACAATTTTTTTATTATCTGCGAATTTTGCTGATACTATTTTTCATGAGACTCTCGCTTGACGTCGACAATTTTTACGATTTTCTTCTAACGAAAATTTGCCTTTTCGTCTTTGTTACAGCATTATTTGAGGCCTTAGGCCACTCTACAGGACCAAAAACGGGCATATTTCGTGATTTTTTTTTTTAGCGAAACCATCGTATCGAGGTCTAAAAAAAAGCATTTCAAAGCTTTAAGTTTCTAATCTTAAGATCTTTCAGCAAAAAAAAATTTAAGCGACAGGTTTCACGCAATCGTAAGAAATAGTGAGAAAAAAAAATTTGGCAAATTTTTATTACTTTTTTTTTGCTGCAGTTACTCGGAAATTTTTTTTCCAACTGAACCATTGCACAATTTAGCTTCAATTTTCTTTTTTTGAGACCTCGATGCAACCACTTTTCGCTGAGCTATCGGACTTTTAATGAAAAAGGATCCTTTTGTGTTTGACCATTGATATCTTAGCAACCAATATTCGCACAAAAATTAAAAAGGGGATTTTGAAAACTCGAATTAATGCTTTACAAGGATTGACGATGGTTTTTTGAAAAAAAAAATTTCTTTTCATCCTTGCCATGAATTTGAAAAAACAGGAGTAAAAGGGCTATTTATGGTTTTTTAGAAAATCAACGACTAAATTAAAAATATTGACAAAACGACTAATGTTGAGCGTAATTTTTACAGCTCAATATATCCACAAAAACTCTGTAAAGTTTCAATTTGATCTATCGAACGGTTTTTTTGTTTCAAGCAATCAAATGAAAAACAAAAATTGAAGGATCATGTTTATTGCCCCTTAATACTTTATAATCATTATTAAAGTGAAAAAAAAAGTGAAAGAGCCTTCAAAGGTTATGCCAAATTGACGGTCGAAAAAATTCTTTATTGCACTCCGTGCGCAAAGTGGCACTTTGCGCACGTTGCGCGTGCTCAAACTGACAATTTTGCGCACTCGTACAATAAAATTTCGTACGATACTAGTGCGAGAAACTTTTTCTCAACTCGTGTGATTGCAACATTCGCCTCCGGCTCATTCTGCAAACTCACACTCGTCAGAAAAAGTTTCATCGCACTAGTATCGTAATATACTATAACTAAATACTTGTGCACTAGAAATAGAATAGTTCCGAGTAACTTTTATTTTTATTTCATCGAACAATGTTGCAAATATCCTAGACATGATCGTGATGTAGAGTGGAATTTTCGCTCGGGACAATTTGCGGTGACCGCTGCACAGAAACGGATAAGCTAAAATATAAATTTCAAACAAATTCGTATTTTGTATGAAATAATCTAGTCTCTGAACGAAGGATTTAAAAAAATATTGATTTGAAGAAAAATGTGTCCACAATGGCCACACTTTGACTTCCCGCAGTTGTTGACGACTTACAAAATTCTTTGAAGCAAATATGATCAATAATAACAGTTGTTATGACGTTTCCATTTCAGGGTTGACGTAAACCTTTGAAAATCAAGATTTTATTAATATTTTATTATTTTGTAGGATCGACGCAACTTCGTGAGAGCTCCACCACCCGGCGTCGAATTCGCATGGGACTTTGAGGCCGTACAGCCTATGGCACAAGCTACCCTAGCCCTAGACCCAAATCTGGAGACCATGAGGTTCGAACTGGTACCAAAAGTGTAAGTCTACATTTTATAACATTTTAATTTAGAGTATTATAAAAGTATATTTGGGTCCAGAGTTGGGCAAAGTACTTGAAAGTATTTCAAGTATCAAGTACAAAGTACCGTCGGTACTTGAAGTATCAAGTACCGGTGGTACTTGAAGTACAAAGTACTTGTTAAACCCAAAAATATATTTTTGGTTTTAGAGTTGAGCAAAGTACTTGAAAGTACTTCAAGTATCAAGTACAAAGTACTTGTTACTTGCAAATACTCGTCAAAACGAGTACTTGAAGTACAAGTACTTGAAAAAATCAAGTACCAGTATCAAGTACTTTTCAAGTTTTCGGGTACGTCTCGTAAATTCTGGTACTTGGGTCATTCCATGTCAAATCGACCAAGAGTTGGAATCGACCACGTTCAATTTCGATGAAATTTAGTCAGAACTTTTGTTTTATCTTAAAACCAAGTTCTACCAAGGAAAAAGAATTAATTTTTTTTTTCTCAAAAGTTATGCAAAATTCAAAATTTAACCATTTTTCAATTTTTTTTTCTAAATATCATGAAAACTTTGATATTTATAAAACATCGTTTGTTTCGTCTTGAAGAGTATACTTGGGGGCTACGAAAAAAAAAATATTCCGACAACAAATTTTGAAAAATGATGAACTTAGAGAATTTTGAATTTTTTAGAATCGTAAAAATCCACAATTAACATCGAATTTTTTGTCCATTTTTTGAATATAATACCTTGTACTGATTTGAAAAGATCCTGAAATTTTCAGAAAGGTGTTTTTTTTGTTTCAAAAATATGAATTTTTTTAAGTTGAGCAATCATGTAATTTCGTAAATTTGAGCAGTCAAAATTACATGATCGGTCAACTTCACTTAAGGAGGTTCATCTGGTACACGATTTACAATACAGATGTTGATAAAAAAAATCAGAATATAGTTATTAATATCTAAAAAGTCATCTGTTAAAATTTCAAGACCTGAGGGTAAGTTGTTCGTGAGAAATAAATAAAAATGTAAATCCTAAATAACATAGGCTCTTATGGGATACTGTCTATAAATATTAAATGCACAATCATTACAATACAGATTTTGATGAAAATTTAAGAATTAATGAAAAAGTATCTAAGGAACATTTTTAGAGCTTCATAAAATCGATTAGGTACTTGTGAGATTCATAATAAATTAATTAGTCTCGAAAATGCTGATTATTTTGAGGTTAAGCATTGTCAATGACTACGCTAGTCACCGCTTATTTTAAGGTTAAGCATTGACATTTTTCTTTTGACTCACTCGGTACCAGATGAACCTCCTTAACTTGGAGGTGAAAAAAAAAAGTCTTACCAAAATTCAAAAATTCATATTCTTGAAACAAATAAAAAACACATTTCTGAAAAATTCAGATTCTTTTAATATTAGTTCAAGGTATTATATAAAAAATAAAAAATTTAATGTTGATCGTGGATTTTCACAATTTTGAAAAATTCAAAATTCTCCAAATTCATCATTTTTCAAAAAAAAATTTCGGAATATTTTTTTTTTCGTAGCCCCAAGTATGCTCTTTAAGACGAACTCAGAACGATTTTTTCGTAACTATAATAGTTTTCGAAATATTTAAAAAATAAACTTGGAAAAATGGTGAAGTTTTGAATTTCCGAAAAAAAAAATTTAGTTTCTTTCCTTTGTTAGAACTTTGTTTTATGATAAAAGAAAACTTCTGACCAAATTTCATCGAAATTGAAAGGGGTCGATTCCAAATATTGGTCGATTTGACATGGAATGACCTATATTCAAAGGCTTTGCGCATTCAACCATCAGCAAGACACATTCTAAAGTACTTGATACTTGTACTTGAAAAAAGTACTTCACGTACAGAAAAGTACTTGCAATTTTCAAGTACAGTACTTCAAGTACAGGAAGGATTTGAAAAATTTAAGTACAAAACTTGAAGTAATTTTTAAGTATTTTGTACTTGAAAGTACTGTACTTCAAGTACCTGCAAGTACCGAGTACTTTCAAGTAATGCCCAGCTCTGTTTGGGTCATTCCATGTCAAATCGACCAAGAATTGGAATCGATCCTTCTCTATTTCGATGAAATTTGGTCAGAGGTGTTCGTTTTCAATGAAACGGACATCTACGAAAGAAAAAAATTTTAAAATTTTTTTTTCGAAAGTTATTCAAAATTTAAAATTCCACAATTTTTCAAATCTTCCAAGTTTATTTTTCAAATATTTCGAAAATTATTATAGTTACGGAAAATTGTTCTGAATTTGTTTTGAAGAGTATACTTGGTGCTACGAAAAAAAACATTCCAAAAAATTTTTTGGAAAATGATGAATTTGGAGAATTTTGAATTTTCAAAAATCGTAAAAATCCAAGTTCCATATTGTATTTTTGGTTCAATTTTTTTCATATAATACCTTGTACTGATCTTCAAAGATCCTGAAATTTTCAGAGGTGTTTTTTTGTTTCAAAAATATTAATTTTTTAATTTTTAAACATCGTGCAACTCCACGATAAACATTAAATTTTTAGTTATTTTTTTTTTATATAATATCTTGTACTGATCTTAAAAGATGCTGAAGTGTTCAGGATGGTGTGTTTTTGTTTCAAAAATAAAAATTTTTTAATGTTGGTAAAAAATTGTTTTTTTGTTTTTCCTGTAAGTTAAGTAAAGTAATCAGGTAATTCTATCATTTTGAGCAGTAAACATTTCGATAATTGACAATTTAAAAAAAATTTTTTTTACCAAAATTCAAAAATTTATATTTTTGAAACAAAAACACACCATCCTGAAAATTTCAGGATCTTTTAAGATCAGTACAAGGTATTATATTAAAAAAATTAAACCAAATTAAAAATATGGAACTTGGATTTTCACGATTATTGAAAAATCAAAATTCTCAAAATTCAGCATTTTTCAAAATTTCTTTTCGGAATTTTTTTTTTTTTTTCGTAGCCCCGAGTATACTTTTCAAAACGATTTTTCGTAACTACAATAGTTTTCAAGATATTAAAAAAATGAACTTGAAAGATTTGAAAAATTGTGAAATTTTGAATTTTGCATATCTTTCGAAAAAAAAATTTAATTTTTTTTCCTTTGGTAGAACTTCGTTTTATTGAAAACGAAAACTTCTGACTAAATTTCATCGAAATTGAAAGGGGTCGATTCCAACTCTTGGTCGGTTCATAGAAGCTCAAATAATTCGGACTCAAAGGTTTTTTGCTTCCTCACAGCAGGAGCTTTGTTTTTATTTATTTTTTAAACGAGATTTCCATAATATTTTCACAATGTCCCAAAACGTCGAGTAATCGCATTCAGAAAAAAGGTTCGGACGTTTGTGTACGTGTGAAAATTCAAGAAAAAAAATTCAATCCAAACATGCATATGGCTACTAAAGTTGTCCATAGAATAAGAGCTACTTTTGTTCGCTTGTGTCCGCGAATCGAAGAGCGACCTAAACAACAATATTTGATGGAATTTGGGTGATATTTGAGGCATGAATTTTCTAAATAAAGATTTCCTTGCCATATTACCGCAGGATAACCGAAGAGAACTTCTGGCGTAATTATTTCTATCGAGTGTCCCTGCTCCGTCAGAGTCACGAACTAAATGCAATGGCGAGTCAGGCGGAAAGCAATCCAAATGCCGCGCTAACATCCACCGGTAGCATTGATCATACCCAAGGTAAATATCTTTTTCTACTTTTTTTTTATTACACGCATATTGTCAAAACGCTTTTAGCATTATTCAATGTCGTAAAAATGCATCTCAGTATTGTCGCAAAATAGTACATAGACACGTCTGGGAACGCTTTCCAATGCACTGTGTCACACGATAGACTGGAGAGGTATTCTAAAATTTCATTGAAGCGTTGGTTTGGATATGCGGCCATGTAGAGAATTAGTGAAGGGAGGAATCGGCTGCGATTCGGCCAATGGTTCCAAAAAAAATTGGACAATTTTTGTATAACGTTTCGATCCTTATTCGGATCCTCTTCAGATTTATTATTTCTAAAAATTACATTCATCTTAGTCTTATTTTGTATAAGAGATTTTTATATGTTTTGACATGGTTTACATTATAAGGTTATGTGTTGTGTGTCATGACTGATCTGAATTTGTATGGGTAATTTTTGATCATTTGATGAATCTTGGATGATATTCATTATGAATTTATTGTATCAAGACGGGTCTTTTTTTGCGATCTTTGATGTCTGCGAGAGAGAGGGTTTTGATATTTTAGTGTTTAGTTAATGTTCTTTGTGAGAAGGTGTGTATATGTTATTTACCTATGATTTTCGTATTTGATATTTTCCAAGTTTCATTTTTGATCAAAATTAACTATTTTCATTACACGATGTTGTTAAACGGTCAAGATGTTTCGAGAGCTTAGTAGCGACTGAGTATTAGAGATGAGTGAGGAGGTTGGGAGGTTGGGGCAGTGGGATCGAGTATTGAAGAGTGGGGGGTATTTGTTACGGTTGAGGAAGTTGCCGTTAATTATTTTTTACATGCCGGACGAATTGTGGTAACGAGTCTTGAACATAGGACAAACAAAAAGTTACCTAAAAACTAGACTCAACGAACACAAAAATAGTCTAAAACACACTAACACACAGAATACAGCGTTAGCTAAACACGGAATCGAATTAAATCACAGTTTTAAATTTGACGATGTCAAAATTTTAAATAATGAAAAATGGCTAAAAAAGCGATTAATTCTTGAAATTATACAGATTAAAGCGCATTCCAAAGCGATTAATTTTAGAACCGACATCGACAAACTAAGCAGCATATATAATTCAATAATTTAACAAAACTTTGAATAATAACTGAAAAACCTTAAATTGGCAGCCATCGGTTTAAAACTCATTACCAAATCTAACAATTATCAATTCAAAACCGGTTCAAGACTCGTTAACACAATTCGTCCGGCATGTAAAAATAATTAACGGCAACTTCCTCAACCTTAACAAGTACCCCCCACTCTTCAATACTCGATCCCACTGCCCGGCCCCAACCTCCTCACTTGTCTCTAATACTTAGTCGCTACTAAGCTCTCGAAACATCTTGACCGCTTAACAATATCATGTAATGAAAATTGTTAATTTCGATCAAAAATGAAACTTGGAAAATATCAAATACGAAAATCATAGGTAAATAACATATACACACCTTCGCACAAAGAACATTAACTAAGCACTAAAATATCAAAACCCTCTCTCTCGCAGACATCAAAGATCGCCAAAAAACGACCCGTCTTGATACAATAAATTCATAATGAATATCATCCAAGATTCATCAAATGATCAAAAATTACCCATACAAATTCAGGTCAGTCATGACACACAACACATAAACTTATAATGTAAACCATGTCGAAACATATAAAAATCTATTATACAAAATGAGACTAAGATGGATGTAATTTTTAGAAATAATAAATCTGAAGGGGATCCGAATAAGGATCGAAACGTTACACAAAAATTGTCCAATTCTATTTGGAACCACTGACCGAATCGCAGCCGATTCCTCCCTTCACTATTTCGTTAAAGCAGTCGAGTCAGCGGCAACACGGTGATTTTTAATAATAATTTATAATTTTTGTGTAATACCTACAAATATGATGTATCGTCCATCATTTGAGGTACCAAAAAAACAATTTTTTTGGCCTAGTTAGAACCCTTAAGGTACACCGTTTTCCTGAAAAACCTAGTTGTTAGTTTTTACACACTACGCGTGATTCAGAATAAACCGCTCGACGGATTTTACTCTACGACGTCTCATTTTCTTCGTCACACTTTTCCCCATAGGATGAACGTGGCACATTTTTTTTTAGCCCTTTATTTCAGAGTTGCAGGCCTGTTTTAAATTTGTTAGCCTATTTCGAATTTTCCAGGCATGGTCCTGGTCACAATTTTGACTTTGATCAAAATGTGCCGCGTTCGTCCCGTGGGAAAAAAGCGTTACGAAGAAAATGAGAGGTTGTAGAACAAAATCCGTCGAGCAGTTTATTCTGAATCACGCGCAGAGTGTGAAAACTCAAAACTAGGTTTTTTAGGAAACCGGTGCACCTTAAGGGTTCTAACTAGTCCCAAAAAATTGTTCATTTTGTATCTCAAATAGTGGACGATACTTCATATTCGTCGGCATTCCATAAAAATGATAAATTATTATTAAAAATGACAGCTTTAAGTGGGTGTTCGATACTTCAAAATTCAAAACAAATGTATTACATCATTCCACCATAAAAAGTAAACCGTAAAAAGAAATCCGAACAAGAGATTGTTCAACATGTTTTTTGGTCGCGTGAACATTCAAATTAGTGTACCAAAAATCGTCAAGGAAGAATATAAAAGTTCTATTTTTCAATAATATGATTTTCTTTACTAGTTTTACTTACTTGGAACGTGGTAAAAATACAATTTTCCAAGTGAGTGACCTGAGCTAATGCTTCTTTTTTTCACTGTAACGAAAAAAAACGTGGAAAGAGTGGAATGAACTTGCAAACTCGCTGCGTAAAATACAAACAGTCTGGTACCTCGAAAGAATAATAAAAAAATCGATAAGGGACTGGTGGTATAAATAAACCAATCATAAATAATAATAAAACGTCGTCTAGACACGGTTGACATCTTATTGAATAATGGATGTTTCCGTAACGCTTGTCCGTAGTAGTTACTTCAATTTATCCACCTTCAAGTTGTTAAATAATATACAGTCCTGGCCAAAAGTATAAGACATAATGTATTTTTGTATTTTAAGGTTTGGGCTTTAGTAATTTTGTATTTTAAGGGGAAACGCCACTGTGCCGGGGCTAAAAATAGGAGATTTTTGGGAATTTTTTTTTTTTAGTAGAGATGATTATTTGAGGATCAGACAAAAAGCAATTTATTAAGTATATATTCAACTATATTCATACAAATTTTTATTGAAAAATATGAAAAAATGACAAAGTTATTATCGCGACCGTAATGACATAATAAAAAAATGACTCCTGGTAGCAGCGATACAGCAATGAGAAATCATCTGAAATCAAAAACCCAAATTTTTTTTAATCTACACAACAGTGACTATCGTTAAGCGTAGCCATTTTTTTTAAATAATTTTTTCACGAAATGGCGCTGATTTGAATTTTTTTGTCTTTTTTTGACCTTTTTTTTATTTTCAAGAGGTCTTAAAAATAGTAATTCCCATAATTTTTAAAATCGGCTACGCACAACCAATCATTTTGAATTAATTTTGACACTTTTTCATTGTCAACAGATTTTAAAAATTAATAATTACTCGATGAGCAAATAACAACAGTTCAAGAATTGTATGAGTGGACATTGAACATAAATAGTCTACCGAATATTGCTGTCAAATTTTCACATGAGAAACATTATTCAGATGCAAAAGAAAGATTTTATTTGCGATAAAATACTGCGAAGTCAATCACAGGGGGACACAAAAATTTCAGTCAATTATTTCAATGAGCAACGAAAACGTATTGGTAAAGGAATATTCAAATTCAGGAAATAATCGTATATGTAAGATTTTCAAAAAAATACGTGAATAAATAAAAACTGTTGTTATTATTGTTCATAAACAGACTTAACGATTAATTATTAATTTTAAGACCCTGTTAACAATAAAAAAGTGTCAAATTTATTTTGACACTTTTTTATTCTAAAATTCTAAATATAAAAAAAAATCCTATACAGTAACAAAAATTGGTATTCAAAATAATTAAATAAAAAAAAAAATATTTTCAAAAATCAAAAAAAAATAGTAGTTATGGAGATCCCACGATCGGACTAGTCTTAAAAATTGTTGAATAGATAGATGTTTAAAACAAAAAATTAAAAAAAAAATCAAAAATGACACTCACTTTTAAAAACGCGATTTAAAGTTTAAAGCTCAAAAAACTCATTCAAAAACACGCCGAATATTTTTGTTGTATTTTTTTCTGAAAAGGCCATAAAAACAAAAATTAAAAAAAAAAAAAATTTGGACCATTATTAAAGAAGTTATGACGAAAATACCAAAAAAAGAGAGGTTGTTTTGTTAATTTAATATCTTTTGAACGGGTAATCAAAAAAATCTCGAAATTTAACAGGATGGGTCTTTTGATGGGTACCAAAAAATATTAAAAAAATGAGGAAATAAAAGAAAAAGTTTTTCAAACTGTCCGATTTGGGATGGAATGCCCCATATACTTACCAGCTCTTCTTTTAGGTATACCTGAGTCAATTTTTCAGATTTTGAGTTGAAAATTTGTTTACATATTTTTAAATATATTATATACTTTAAGAAAATGGAAAAAAACGATTTTTTTGACCCGTCACAGTGGCGTTCTCCCTTAAGGTAATAAAAATAATCGATGTTCTGACAATTTTTAAAAACCATCGATTCACAACAATTGATTTTTGTTAATAATCAATTATTAGACATCGGTGTTTTTTTGCAACACCACCCATCCTTAGTACATGCTCGAAAAAAAAAGCTTTCTACATTACCGATAGTTGAGAACTTAGCCTGTACATGTTGTATATCTGTAATAATGAGAGAATACAGTTCGTGCCGAGACGTCAAAATCAACGATTGAAGTCACGACAAATCTCGAGTCAAGAAAGGATTCGACCAGCCCTGAATTTGTATCCGACAGTCTCGCAATAGCGCCCGGGGACATTGAAAAAGCGAGAGAGGACATGGAGAGACTATTCGGAACGCACGAGCCCAAAGGTCGGTAAAGTAGTAAACCTTTGTTATCACTCTTTTCCACCCCCAAGACAAAAAAAAATATTGGGACCAATATCTAATCGAATTTAAATCGATCGATTGTTCGATCAACATTTGATTGAGATGAATCTAAATCGATTTAAATTGTGATTACTCGGTCCGAACGAATTGTTGATTCGTCATCAGCAGGAAAAACTGAAATTCGTAAGTATAAATAAAAATTGCACCAATAAATGTGCACAATCGTTGGCTTAGTTAGTATTATTCTGAAACAGCATGGTAACGGACCCCAGTGTTCTCCAGTCTTTCCAGTTGAAAAAAGGAAAAATAGATCGGTGTATCTCGTAGCGTGTAGCAAAGGAGGATTTGCAAAGTCTCGTTTAGGGATATTCGATTCCGATTCGATTCTTTAAAAAATCGATTCTTTTGTTTTAAAAAAATCGATCTTTTGAATCGATTCTCTTCTTCGATCTTTAGGTGAATCGATTCTTGACCTCAAAAAAAACGAAAATTCAATTTTTGATTAAATTCATTATCTATTAAAGATTGGCAATTAAATGAAGATTGACAAAAGTCTTTGAAACATCAACGTCAAGGTTAAAAAAAAAAGTATGTGAAAATGTGAAAACGTGAGAAAAAGAGTTAACAAAAATTAAAAGTTAAAATATTGAAAACATAATCCAACGAAAAAAATAATCGAATTATTTTGTTTAAAAAAATCGATCTTTTGAATCGATTCTTTCCTTTTTGATCATTAAGTGAAACGATTCTTGACCTTAATAATCGAAAATTCGATTTTTTATTAAATTCATTATCTTTTCAAGATTGGAAATTGAATAAAGATTAACATAAGTGTATGAAACATCGTCACGATTTAAAAAAAAGTATGTGAAAATGTGAGAAAAAGCGTTTAAAAAAATTACGAGTCAAAATATTGAAAACATGATCCAACGAAAAAAAATAATAGAAAGTAAAAATATAGAAAAATTTTTAAAATGATAGAACTAATGTAATAGAAAAAAGTCTGATTTGTTAAATATATTCATAATATTTTCAAGAATATATTAAAAAGTGAAAATGTGTAAAAGAATCAAGCTATGTTTAGCCAGAATGAAAACTGCGTTATATTTGTTATTTTGTATTCATCATTTTGTATTAAAAATATATTCATTCAATTTAATCATTTTCCATAGCAAAAATTTAATAAACCCTAATGTGAACGAAATCGATTCTAGGAAAAAATAGTACAGGAAAAAATACCCGCGGAAAAAATAGTACGGAAAAAATACCTGATGGAAAAAATAACCGCGGAAAAAATACCCGATGGAAAAAATACCCGCGGAAAAATCACCCGATACGTGCGTCCATGGGATACGTGGATTTGTGGGGTGGGTTTGGAGCACCGGGTGGGGTGCGTGCGTCCATGGGGTGCGTGCGTCTATGGGATACGTGGACTCGTGGGGTGGGTTAGAAACATGGGGTGGGTGCGCGCATCAATGGGATACGTGGATTTCCCGGGTGGGTTAGAAGCATGGGGTGAGGTGCGTGCGTCCATGGGGTGCGTGCGTCCATAGGGCGCGTGCGTTCATGGGGCGCGTGCTCCCATGGGGTGCGTGCGGCCATGGGGTGCGTGCGTCCATGGGATAGTGGGTTCGTGGGGTGCGTGCGTCCATGGGGTGCGTGCGTCCATGGGATAGTGGGTTCGTAGGGTGGGTTAGAAGCATGGGGTGGGGTGCGTGCGTCCATGGGGTGCGTGCGTCCATGGGATACGTAGATTTGTGGGGTGGGTTTGGAGCACCGGGTGGGGTCCATGGGGTGTGTGCATCCATGAGATATGTGGATTTGTGGGGTGGGTTCGGGCATCGAATGCGATGCACGGAATCGGATCTTTTTTCCGCGGGTATTTTTTCCGTACTACTTTTTCCGCGGGTATTTTTTCCTGTACAATTTTTTCATGTTACCACGAAATCGATCCTCTGGATTCGATTTTTCATGAAAATCGATTTTCTTGATTCGATTCAGAATCGATTAGAGAATCGATTCTTTCCAAAGAATCGAACACTCCCAGTCTCGTTGACTTTGCAATATTCCCATTTTCAAGTAGTAGCGAAAAATCAAAATAATTTTTTTTTTCATTCAAACAATTGTCTGATATACTTGAACTGTTGAAAAAAAACCAATTTACATTCTATTTTGTCTACAGCCTAAGAAGAGGAGAATACCCCCTATACCATTATCCAAAGCACACCCAAACCAAATGACATTATTATTTGATAGCGATTTCGATAATTGATTTATAGTCTCGTCGTTGATATTTATATTGTTTATCACGATACGCGTATTCCGGCTTGGCCTCTCTCTCTCTCTCTCTCTTTTTTATTTTCGTCGCTCTTGCATCGAGAATCGCTGTAGACCTTTTTGTTCGTTTTACGCATAAACTCACACGCAGACCCTCACACACACAAACACGAACGTGAACGCTGATGATTGTTTACGAAATTTTTTTATTTTCCAAATATAAGTAATGAAAAAAAAAATCCCGCGAATTTTGAAATTCACATGTAATACGATTGGGTCAGTCGAATAGAGAAAAAAAATCGTGAAACTAAAAAATAAAAATAAAAAGTCTTCTAAACTGCTGAAAGTTTAGCGTTACTATCGTCTAGTCGAGCTCTCGAAAATATTGTTCGAGATTTAAAAACACTATTTAGATGAATCTTAGTGATTTACGGGGATCGTCGATACACCGAGAGAGAGAGAACGAAGAATATTAGTGCGAGACATTGGGCACAGGGTGTGAAAAAAAAAACAAGTCGATTCAGTTGAGACATATATAAACATCAATATAAATAACGCGATCGAGGACAAGAGCGAAATTTCAAAAAAATAAAATTTAAAAAAACGAAAAAACGATTTCAAAACCGATATATTTGATTATACTGTCTGTCTGTTTGTCTGTCGTCTGTCTGTCCGTATGTCAACGTCAACTACTTATCTTCACTTTGTTCTCTCCGTGTTGTAAAAGTTGTAAGTAAAAGGAAAAAAATCGATAAATTATGAAAAATAATGAAAAAATAAAACGGTAAAAGAAAATGTCTAAAAAAAAAATAAAGGATACGAGAAGCGATAAAACGTAATAATAGGTACCTAATTAAATTTGTTGAATGACAATACGTGTTTTACCGAATATAACATAAATTTAAAAAAAAAAAGAGGGAACGATATTTATTGGGAATAATCACATTTTCTGCCGAGTGTTGCCCGGCCGTTCGCGCTTGTCTACATGTTTCGGTTTTTTTTTACTCGAACGAGCCGATGCAAAATGTAAAATATAAAAAAAAAACTACGATAACTTAAAAAAAAAAGGACTGGACTCTATGATTGGATGTGCAAAGAAAATATTGGATAAAAAGGAATTTAAAAAAAAGCCGCGGGACGGGATTGCAATACACAGTTGTACGTAAATTATAGCAATTGTAACTTGTCGTAGATTTTTTTTTTTCATGCAACGAGATTCTGCGTTGTTAAATCCGGATATTAACGCGATATGAAGAAATTTGAGAAATATATATAAATAAAAATTACGGTAACTTGTGAAATAAACTTGAAAGAAAAAAAGTTAAAAGCAATCATGAGAAACGAGATTATTATAAATAGGGAAGAGGGAACGAGAAAACGCAGAGAATAAATATTGGTGATGATAACGTACATTTTATTATTTAAAAAAAAAAATCTCGACTGGGGTCCTAATACCATTATCAAAAATCTCTGAATAGGATTTTTTTAATTTTTACTGATATGAACAAATTTTTCCCACTTTATTGCCCTGCAATTCCTATTTTCATCGATTTTTTTACAGCCATGTTTTAAAAAAAATTAACTTAATGCCCAATCAACAATTAAAAAACATCTACTTGTTTTCATATTAAAACCCATATATATATACATACATATACACATACAAACACACACGCACACACATGCAAAATCCAATGGAACCCACTGGAAAATAGCTACAACGCTGCTTGTGAATCTCCGCAGAAGAATGGGAAGGTGAATTGGAAGCCGAGCTGAAGGATTTTGAGGTCGTTCCTGGACAGGAAAAAAATGCAACGGGCAAGGACGATTGGGAAGAACAGATGGACGAGCTACTGGGCGAAGACGCGGATCTCAAGTGAAGTTCATTTTTAGAATGAAAAATATTGTCAAAGATTTGAAAAAAAAAAAAAATGTAACTCGAACAAAAAAAAACAATCAACGTTCACATCTTACTCCGTGGATTGTAATATGTTGTAAACGACTGTTGAAACAGGGGAAAAGAGCGATTTGACTAAATTCGAGAAAAAAAAATCGAACACCGTTGCAAGAATCGCTGAGATGCTTTTCTGTAGTACGAAGAGATTTGCAATGATCGCACAAAATATGAAAAATTCTGTATGCGAGTCCGTGTGTGTCGTAAGTTTTGTGAGTGTCAAATTTGTTGAGATATGTAAGAAAGAGAGAGAGAGAGAGAGAGAAAGAGAGAAATATTGTCTGCGATGTCGTGTAAGAAATTGTGTGGGATTAAGCAACGCGAGATGTTCGTAAAAATAGAATATTCTTGAGAGCGATGGTTCCATTTACCAATTGTACAGATTTTAAATATACGCCAGTTGAGAATCAATATTAGCGAAACTGAAACCCGCAATTCATGCGTCGTAAAAATTTCAAGCAAAAGCCCACTTGACGAAAAAAAAGGCTCCGAAAATTGTCCGAGAATGAAAATTCGTGTAAGCAAATATTAAAAATATAAAAAATTCGATGAGATGCATTGAAAAACACAATTGTTTTTAAAATAATCTGAATATTTTTTTACATTATCGGAAAAGCATTTTAAAACATCTCTGATGGGTTTTCCGATAGGACTTAATTGGCGACAAAAAAAAACCGTTTTCCTTCAATTTCTGTGCATGAAGCTCTTAATTGAAAATTCATGGCTTCTTTGAAAGCTTGACAAAAAGACGCAGCTAGCGTATATTTGAATCTCATAATCGAGTAGCAACGATTCTCATTATTTTCAATTTTTCTTCCATCCTTGTTCGACTAATCGACTAAGCAAATGGAAATCAAGACCTTTTTAAGGATTGCCCGTTATTCGATGATTTTTGTCCCAGTCGAGAGATTCTGAGAAAACATAGAAATGCGACATTCGAAGTCACAAAGTGCGTTGATTTCCTTTGTATGTCGTAATGTCTTTCACGTTGTTCTCGTATCGTCCTCATTATCTTCATTCACAAAGGCACGAGAGCATTCAAATGATCCTATATTCAATGCCCGGCAAAAATAATTTCAGCGTTATATATTTTATCGTTTAGGTAAAAAACGACTACACGCATTTTAGCACATATGAAAACGATTTTAATCGGTAGGTCGGTTTACGCGAAATCAGAGAAATGCTCTCTTGTACTTTTCGTTCTTGACATATATGGATATATGTATACACATACATATACGTATGTATATGGGTCATTCCATGTTAAATCGACCACTTTTGATTTAGCTGAATTTTTTTTTCTTTTTCTACCCCATTAAGAACATTTTTCAGGAAATTTTCAAATTTTTTTTCCTCAACCAAAAAAAAACTTTTTTTTCAAATAGCTATATCTTCTTCAAAAATTAACTGACAGGGACGTGTTTTTGTGTGAAAATGTTCGCCTTTATATGTACTTTCCGAAAAACAATACAAAAAATTTAAGATATTAAAATCTATAACATTTTTCACTTTTTCGAGAAAGATCATCTTTTTCTCGAAGTTTGCCACTTTGAATTTTTTTTTCACTCAAAAAATACTTTGATCAATTCCGGAAAAATGCCGCTCAACGTGGAATGGATCGACATTTTCTTCTATTTTTTTGTCTTCATTTTTTTAAAGAAAAAAATCAAAATTTTTTCGAGGATTACCACTTTTAATTTTTGTTTTCTTCTCAATTTTTTACACTCCGAGGTCCTTTATAAATCCTCAAAAACTTTCAGAGTGGTATTTTGTGAAATAAGCCCAGCTGGGAATTTTTTATTTTTTTTAATCGATAATAAAATAGGAGGAAATGTCGGCCCAGTCCATGTTTGGCGGCATTTTTTCCGGAATTGATCAAAGTATTTTTTGAGTGAAAAAGAAAAAATTGCAAATGGACAAATTCGAGAGAAGGATGATTTTTTTCGAAAAAGTGAAAAATTTCATAGATTTCAATATCTTCAAATTATGTTGAATTTTTTTTCGGAAAGTACATTTAAAGAAGAAAATTTTGGGAAGAAGAACGTTCCAATTAGTCTATTTTTGAAGAAGTTATAGCATTTGAAAAAGAAAAGTTTTTTTTGGGTTGGGTAAAAAAATTTAAAAATTTCCTAAAAAATGTTTTTAATGGGGTAGAGAAGGAAAACAAAATTTCAGCCAAATCGAAAGGGGTCGGGTTCAAAAGTGGTTAAATTTGACATGGAATGCCTTATATGTATATATGAGAGGGAAAAAAAGGACGAATAAAAGGAAACCACATAGAAGTACGCTTTAATGAAGTTGCAGTTGTCTCAAAAAAGGCCTAAAAGATCAGCGTTGTTAGACGAATAATCACGAACAGCGTGCTTACTTCAAATTGGCCTCTAACAAAAAACAATGAAAGGTGGAGAAAGAAAAAGCATGGAAATGCATAGTGGAACTTGCGTTAAAAAAAAAACGTTAATATGTCATTATCGTAATGGAATGGCACGTCAAAGCGCGTATCGATTGATTTTTACGGCATTTCTCATAGCGTTCCTTGTATTCGAATATGTTTAAATAACAGCAATACACGACAGCCAAAAAAAAAAGAAACGTACGGTATATTTAAATTAAAAAATTTACATATATACATATACCTAAAAAATCGTGACATTTTCCGAGTATGCGTCGTCTTGGCACAGCAAGACTCGCGGAAGTAAATCGCTAATATCCTCCGATGCAATGCATTCACTCACTCGAAAAAAAAAAATATGAGTATACACCTGGTACTTATATGTATATACACGCGTATACATATATATACACATATACATATATGTTGTTGAATCCATTGAAAGTATGATAATATATATTATATGACTATTAATGAGAATAAAAAAATATATATATATAATGATGCAGCAGATTAAATTGAAAAGAAAAAAAACTATTAAGAAAATAATATAATTGCGATAATGTATGATAAATATACAAGTCGTGTACCTCGTCAGAAATAAAAAAATACCGAGTATTCCCGATATTCTTTATTTTTCAAATTCTTCATCGGTCTCTAACCTTTTTATGTCGATCTCGTTTATTTTCTTTGAAATTGAAAACATTACAATAATAAAAAACACTGTGAAATTAAAGTAAATATCGCAAAATTGTTGGATTTGAAAATTTGAAATATTTCAGTACACATTTTTGCAGACTATTCATAATTTTTTTTTTCAAGTTTAACCCATAACGGATGTAGAATTTTAAAATAAAGTCGAAAAAAATCCATTTTTTCATTATTAAGAAGACTACCCGATGTTCAGAAACAAAAACGTTGCTCCTTTTATTTATTTTTTGAAATTTTGATCAATCGATCTGGAAAAACTGTTCAATGGATCGATCTGCAAATTTTCAGGGTTATTGAGGGTACATTGAGCTGTAAAAATTCCTTAAAACATTAGCCTTCCGATCAATATTAGCAAAGCTGCGGTCGATTTACCAAAACAAGGGAAAAAGTCACTTTTTTGTACTTTTTTCAACTGAATATTGAGGGTAGAAAAAAAATGTTTCCCAAAACTCTTAGCCCAAAAACTTGTAGGAAAGTTATTCCAGTTTCCGAAAATGCCCGTTTATTTTCTGTATGATTATTAGTTGCTGAGATATCAGTGGTTAAAGACAAAAGGATCTTTTTTCATACAAAGATGAATATCTCTACGAGAAATAAACGTAGACAAAAATTGAACAAGGAAATTGAAGCTGGATAAACAGGCTATCTAGTCCATGTATTGTTTAATTGGAAAAAAAAATCGGAGCCCGTGGACCAAAAATAAAAAAGTACAAAATTTGTTTCGCGCTATTTATTAAAATTTCGTAAGAACCGTAGCTCCTAAAAAATTTTAACCAAAAGATCTGGAAGCTAGAATCTTGGAGCTTCAAAATCCTTTTTTTACGACCTCGATACGACAATTTTTCACTGGAATACAGCGTGTCGAAAATCACCGAAAAATTTAGAAATTTTTCTTGCTCCCTTAATTTTTGCAAGTAGTGTATTTCAGTAAAGATTCTCGCAGGCTTTTCATAATTTTTTTTTCATCTCGAAGAAATTTCGCAGTGTTGTCAAACAAACGCGTCCTAGTTGATTTTTTTTATCATTGATAAATAAACGAAATAATAAATACAAGTGTGAAAACGCTCGATGGAAAATCGATCAGATTTGCTAATAATAATAACCCAATAAAAAAACATTGGGTTCTGAAAATTTCAGTAAGGATTCTTGTAGACTTTTCAAAAAGTTTTTTTTTTAAATTCGGAGAAATTTCACAGTGTTGATGAAAAAACATGTCCTAGTTAATTTTTTCATTATTGATAAATAAACAAAACAATAAATACAAGCGTGAAAACCGCGTTCGAAAAAACCGCGCAATGGAAAATCGATCAGGTTTCCCAATAACAACCCAATAAGAAACATTGGATTTGAAAATTTGAAATATTTCGGTCAGAATTCTTGTAGGCTTGTCATAAAGTTTTTTTGTTCAAGTTCGAAGAAATTTTAGTGTTGATGAACAAACGCGTCCTAGTTGATTTTTTAATTATTAATAAATAAACGAAATATAAATACAAGTGTGAAAACAGCGAAATGGAAAATCGATTAGGTTTGCCAATAACAACCCAATAAGAAACATTGGATTTGAAAATTTAAAATATTTCAGTTAGAATTCTCATAAAGTTTTTTTTTTTTTAAGTTCGAAGAAATTTCATAGTGTTGATAAACAAATGCGTCCGAATTCATTTTTTGATTATGAATACATAAGCAATTCAATAAATACGAGTGTGAGAACCGCGTTCGAAAAAACCGCGCAATGGAAAATCGATCAGGTTTGCCAATAATGACCCGGGGAATCTTGGAAACCAGTTTCGCGTGTAAATGTCTATTAAGCGCACTCGTCCGATAGGTATGAACAGCTTCAAACTTGTTCAAAGGATTCGCATCCAAATGAAGTGTTTTTATCATTCGTATAGGCTAGTTACCCTCCTCCGACTTCTTATTATCGGCGAGGAATGCCGCGTGGCGTCCTAATGAAGACCTTTTTTTTTTCCTCACGTTGGCAACAGTTTTCTATAGCCGCATGCCTTTTGGACGCTTACGCGCTTTAAGCACGTATATATAGATATACATTGACGTATAAAATGTTACAGGATGTGGCGCTCACAAGCGCGTAAGCTCGCAAAACGAATACAGGGTATATCGTGGCAACAGTTTGCTTTATTACCCGCCCGCCAATCTTCGCCGCCACATCGTAAAAGGGAGAGCGCGGCATCGGCGCGCGCAGCAGACTCGCAAAATGCCCACAAAATCCTCCATAGTTCGATGATGGAGTCGGATTCGTGATGTTTGTAAGTCGCCGACGTTTACTCCGTTTTTCGCGATTAATTATGCGTCAAGTTTTTCGTATTTAATTTAAGTGCATCGGTGGTTACATCGTAATGTGCCGTTGATTTTGTCCAAGTGTGTACACGTTTGATCCGTCAGCTTAATTGTGAGGTACGTCGATTCAAATTAGAAAGAAAAAAAAAATGTCACCGCTTGCCGCTTCTATCGTTGACAATGCATTTTCGCGATTTACCCACGCGAATCTATCTCTCCTTCCACATTATAGATATCATTGCGATGCTGAATAATCAGAGAAAGTTGAAACTTAAGAAGCGATTTTATTGAGAAAAAAAAACGCCATGAATTGAACCTTGGTGATAGCATCAATTCCTTTTTTTCCGGGATAACCTCACTTATCAATTCTCATTCTTCACCTTGGACAAAACTTGTAGCTTTCATCTTTTTATCGATCCTCTTTTCTTTTTCCGATCCATGTAACAATCTTTTTTTTCATCCTTGATCCTTTTCTACAGTGTAGAAAGTTAAAGTAACAATCGGATTGTCAATTGCTTCGAGAAAAACATTTTTTTTTTTTTTTTTAACGATTAATTCTTTGTCCAATGCTTGTTTTCTTCCAAAGAACTGCGAATAATATTTGCAAAAATAGCTTCCGATAGAAAAACTTTTTTTTACAGTTTTGAGTAATCGTTATTTCTACAACAACAATCTTGTACGATGGAAGAAATCCAAACTACAATGTCCCCGGACAATAATCAGGGAGATGTCTCATTGGAAGGAGAAATCTCATTGGATACCGTCGACAAAACAATCCCTGAAGAAGTTGAGAGTAAATCCTCCGAAGGGGAGAACGAAGAATCTTGTTCGATCGCCGATTTTGAGGATAAAGTTGTCGAGGACCCGATCTCGGAGATTCTAGAAGTTGCCGAGACTGCTGCACTGGAGGCATCGTGCGAGGAGATAGAAAAATCATTGCCGGAAGTCGAGCTCACGGAAGTGGACGATATCAACGATGCAGAAAAATCAGAGGCTTCCAGCATTGCGGAAGCACAAATATTGGAAACGACCGATTCTGTAGATTTTTTGGAAGAAACGAGGGCAGCTGAGGCAGGCAAAGAGAAAAGCACAGAGGGAATGGACGACGGTCAATTTGCCGTAGAAGCAGAGGAGCATGTATCATCGGAGGACACGGATAAGAGTGAAATTCCTGCAGAGACGGAAGAGCGTGCATTATCAGAGGAAAGGGAAGAGGCTGAATCAACCAAAGGTGGGAAAAGTTGATCCAAAACTTAACTTCGTTAATCGTTAATTCGCTACTCAAAACGTTAACTTCGATAATCATTAAATCGTTAACTTTTTGTAAATTGAACGCAAGTTAAAGTTATCCGTTAAAAGTTAACCACTCAGAAGTTGAATTGATGTTTCAGTATTATATGGGGCGTTACATCTCAAATCGGACAGTTTGAAAAACTTTCTTTTTTATTTCCTCAATTTTTTAATATTTTTTAGTACCCATCAAAAGACCCTTCCTGTTGAATTTTGGGATTTTTTTGATTACCCGTTCAAAAGATATTGAATTAACAAAAAAACTGCTCTTTTTTTTTGTATTTTGGTCATAACCTCTTTGATGATGATCCAAATAGAAAGTTTGTTTTTTTTAATTTTTGTTTTTTATGGCCTTTTCAGAAAAAAATACAACAAAAATATTCGACGAGATTTGAATGAGTTTTTTGAGTTTCAAACTTTAAATTGCGTTTTCAAAAGTAAGTGTCATTTTTGATTTTTTTTAAAATTTTTTGCTTTAAATATCTATCTATTCAACCATTTTTAAGACTAGTCCGATCGTGGGATCTCCATAACTACTATTTTTTTTCTATTTTTGAAAATTAAATTTTTTTTTTTATATAAATTATTATGAATACCAATTTTTGTTACTGTATAGTATTTTTTTCAATATTTAGAATTTATGTTGACACTTCATTATTGTTAACAGGTTCTTAAAATTAATAATTAATCGTTAAGTTTGTTTATGAACAATAATAACAACAGTTTTTATTTATTCACGTATTTTTTTCCAAACCTTACATATACGATTATTTCCTGAATTAGAATATTTCTTTGCCAATACGTTTCCGTTGCTTATTGGAATAATTGAATGAAATTTTTGTGTCTTCCTGGGATTGACTTCGCAGTATTGTATCGCAAATAAAATCTTTCTTTTGCATCTAAATTATGTTTCTCAAATGAAAATTTGACAGCAATATTCGGTAGACTATGCCCACTCATATAATTCTTGAACTGTTATTATTTGCTCATCGATTAATTATTAATTTAAAAAATCTGTTAACAATGAAAAAGTGTCAAAATTAATTCAAAATTATTAAAGAAATACTATATAGTAACAAAAATTGTTATTCATAATAATTTATGAAAAAAAAAATTAATTTTCAAAAATCGAAAAGAAAATAGTAGCTATTAAAATCTCACGATTGGACTAGTCTTAAAAATTGTTGAATAGATGGATGTTTAAAACAAAAAATTAAAAAAAAAATCAAAAATGACACTCACTTTTAAAAACGCGATTTAAAGTTTAAAACTCAAAAAACTCATTTAAAAACGCGTCAAATATTTTTGTTGTGTTTTTTTTCTGAAAGGGCCATAAAAAAACAAAATTTTTGAAAAAAACACTTTTAATTTGGACCATTGTTAAAGAAGTTATGACCAAAATACCAAAAAAAGAGCGGTTTTTTTGTTAATTTAATATCCTTTGAACGGGTAACAAAAAAAATCTCAAAATTTATCAGGAAGGGTCTTTTGATGGGTACTAAAAAATATTTAAAAAATTGAAGAAATAAAAAAAAAGTTTTTCAAACTGTCCGATTTGGGATGGAACGCCCCATATATTAAAGATAATACATAGGTAATTAAACAATTCGGTGGATTAAGCGTTAGATGTTTATAGAAAGAAAATACAGATTCATACACTACTTGAAACAATTGAGGGATAAAAAAAATATCCTAAATTTTTAGTGGTTTTTAAAAATGCTGTATCTTAGTGAAAAATGGTCATATCGAGGTCTAAAAAATAAACAAGCTATCCTGCCCATGCAATGGTTTAGCTGGAATTTTTTTTCCAAATCAGTAAAGCAAAAAAAAGTACAAAAAAATTTGCAACATTTTTTTTCACACTATTTCTTAGGATTGCAGGGAATATGTCGCTTCGATTTTTTTTTCGCTGAAAGATCTCGAAACTCAAAACTTGAAGCTTCAAAATGCTTTTTCTAGACCTCGATACGACCATTTTTCACTGAGATACAGCATTATTAGAAAACACTAGAAATTCAGGAATTTTTTTTCCCCTTAATTGTTTTTCAGGTGTGTATGTAGGTTACATTAACAATAGCAATCAATTATTCCTAGATTCCTACTCATTTTGCATTAGATGCATGTCCCACTTCATAAACATTAGGATATTAAAATTATCATCCGAGAATGATGATCGTTTAGCCTGTAAAATATCTTTTCCTGTAGAAAAAAAAGACGTTCTACTGCAGCACTGGACGGAATACCAGTTTTAACAAATATATTGAATAGATTTATTAAAACTGGTTTACGTAGAAAGGCAGCATCTGAAAGAGACTCTTTTAACCTTAAGTCCAGCCAAGTTCTTACCAAATCTAAGCTTACCAAAAAATCATCCCTTCATTACTGCAACTTCCGCTAATGCTAACATTATCCTGCGCGCAATTCAAACAAACTAAATCACGCCAATGGCTAATGTAACCGACTACAGTTAACGGAAGTTCAATGTAACGGAATTTAAGAAGACCGTCAATGATTTTTTAATATAACTTAAAAGTTAAATCGTTAAGCAATATGTCAACTTCGATTAACGATTAACGAATTAACTGTTTTCTGCCCAGCTTTGGAATCAACCAAGGAGACCGAAGACAATCAAGCGGATGAGGAAACGCAAGAGCATAACCCAGTTGAGGAGACGGACGAGATTGAAGAAGCCGAAGATTCTCTATTGGATAAACCGAATGACGATTCATCGTCCAAAGATCCCATAGAGAAATCTACAGATGACGACGCCGCTGACTCTTCATGCGCGGATGAAATCGCTAGCTCGAAGTCACCAGATGTGGAAAATATCGCGGAATCCGTTGAGCCAACCGAACCCGATATTGATGCGAAGAAATCCAGCGACGATGGAAAATCGGACTTCGAAACGACGAGCATCGAGGTCGATTCCCAGAACAAACAAATAACGATCGACAAGCAAATCGTCGAGCCGGAAAATACGGAATTCGTGCAGATAACTCAGGACAAACAGGACGATGGTCAGAACGAGGGACAGAGCATCGATGCCGAGGATCCATTTGGCGCCGACGATTTGACTTCCGAAAACGTCGAACCCGGTGAAAACGTAGATTCGCCAACCGACGATGAAGTGAATTTTCACAAATTGGGCGATCAAGCGGTCAATCTTCAGGACGTCGTGAACGCTAAAGATACAAATTTCAAGGATCAAATATCGCGCGAATTCACCACCGAAGATAATAGCCCTGAGGATGCATCGGAAAATACCGCTGATGATGCGCAAATGGAAACGACGGCAACCGATAGAAACCTCGAGCCGGAAACGATCGTTGAAGAGTCCGAAAGCGCGATGAAATCTAAGGACGATGCTGAGCCGAATGAGAAAAGTTCCGACGACAAGGTTAGTTTGGAGCCAATGAGCGTGGACAATGCAGAGGAAACCATTGACGATGAGAATGAAAACGAGGATGATAACGGGAAAAAGAAGGATGAAAACGAACCAGCGGTAATTGAAACGGAAGAATCACAATCGAGCGTTTTACCGGGTCAAGATGACGAACTTTGTATAATACCCGATAGCATGAAAGAATCTGCAGCGCCAAGGGTCGAGGTGACCGTTAATACCGTGGACCAATCAACTGATGTGGAGATGGTAGAACCTCCGATGAGTAAAGATCAAGAGGAAACGAGCCAGACTAATGATATTGAAATCATCACAGAGGATACTGATAAAACGTCCGAGACCGTCGAGACAATCGTGTCCGTGGATAATCGTAAGAATCAAGAAAAATCGGCGCCCAAAAAGAAATCTACGCTTGCCATGATGGCTGATATAATTGATATTGACGATGAAATGAGAACTTCGGAAATTGATGACATCGCGAGCTGCGCTGATCTGTGCAAACAGTGCAACGAGAGAAAAATCTGCGATATAAGCGTCAAAGTAGGCAGCGAGACCTTTACCGTTTGTTCGGAAACGTGCAAGGCAGCTTTCTCAGGCGAAAACAACAAGGCGATGGACATACCGAGTGACGGCGTCAATTCGAAGCGTGAAAAGCGATGCGCGGGCTGTCTTTTGATCGTCGAAGACGGCGACGAGCGGAATTTATCGTGGGAGACAATGGAATTCTGTAATGAGGAATGTTTGGGAAAATTTCAAACAAAGTACGGCAGTTATTGTCGCAATTGCAACGGTTCTGTACAGCCGATAAGTTTGGGAAAATATTGCGTAAGATTCGGTTACGACGTTCGACAATTTTGCTGCTCCTCGTGTCTCGAGGAATTCAAAAAAGGCCTCAAGGTATGCAGTTACTGCCAGAAGGACATAAGCTCGGGTATCGAAGGATTCTTGGCGCCCGTTGGCGACAAAGGACAATTCAAGGATTTTTGCACGCAATATTGCATGGAAAAATATTCACGAATTAATTCCACCGAGCCACCGAGCATCGAGAGAAAATCTTGCAGCGTTTGCCAAGAGGTCAGATTCTCAAATTTTCATTTCGCATTATTACAATTTTTTTCATTAAATTTTCATGCGTTCTTATTTTTTTCTTAATTCGTTTTTACAGGTCAAAGTGGTTCATTGCGAAGTTCAGATTGATCGCGCCACGCCCGTAGCTATATGCAGCGATCCTTGCTTCGCGGCATTCAAATTCGTCAACAAGGTCGATCCTGAGCAATGCTCCACTTGCAAAAAATTCTTCGAACTCGCCAATAAAAAAAGCTTCGTAGTTTTTTACGAGTCCGAGGCGCACACTTTTTGCGGCAAAACGTGTCTAAATATATTCATAATAACCAATCGAAAAATCGTACCCTGTAATTGGTGCAAAGTTAAGAAGTACAATTTCGACATGATCAAGAAGGATCTCAAAACGGGCCAGGCCCTGATGATGTGCAGCTTGAACTGTTTAACGCTATATCAGGTACAAAAAATCAATCGGAAGCAGAGTTGCGAAATTTTTAATGAAAAAGTAATGCATTGATCATTACTTTTTTAATGGTTAATGGAAATTTTTTTCATTAACCATTAACATTTAATGATCAATAGTTAATGATTAATGGAAATGATTTCCATTAACCATTAAATGTTAATGGAAATGACTTCCATTAACCATTAAATTTTAAAGGAAATAATTTCCTCTAACCAATAACATTAAATGATCAATGGAAATAATTTTCATTAATCAATAAATGTTAATAGTTAATGGAAATAATTTTTAATCATCAATAAGAGTTAATGGTAATGAAAATTATCTCCACTAACCATTACGTGTTAATGGTTAATAAAAATAATTTCCATTAATACTTTAATGTTAGTGGCTAATGGAAATAATTTCCGTTAATCATTAGCATTATGGTTAATTGTAATAATTTTCATTAACTAATAACATTAAATGGTTAATGGAAATAATTTCTATTAACCATTAACATTTAATGGTTAATGGAAATAATTTCCATTAACCATTAATATTTAATGGTTAATCGAAATAACTCCCATTAACCATTAACATGTAATGATTAATGGAAGTTATTTTCATGAACCATTAAAATTCAATGGTTAATGAAAATCATTTCAATTAATCAATAGGAGTTAATGATTATTGAAAATGTAAATGCATTAAAAACAGTAATGCATTATTTGCAACCCTGATCGAAAGATACAAAAAGAAGCAACATCTAGAGCAAAAAGAAAAATTCACCTCGTTTAATCACAATTATCTTTTGTTCAATTGATTTCAGGTCTCGGTGAATGCTGTATCAGCGAAACGCATAAGTTGCGATTTTTGCAAAGAATTCTCACAGGCACAATATCATCTGACAATGTCGGATGCTACGATAAGGAATTTTTGTTCGTACAATTGCGTAATGAAGTTTCAAGGTCAATACACGAAATCACCGATAACAATACCGTCGAGTGACGATCCTGTGCCAACGGGAATGCCCAAGAGAACGTATCCACCGGCAAAAGGAACATTGCAAACTGTGCAAAAGCCGGGCGAGGTAACGGCTAAAAAAGCAATGCCGGTGATATCGTCGGTAACGAGCTTAGCGTCTTTAACGTCGAATGGACAAGTGACTCAGACACCGCAACAGAGTAACATCAATAACGCGACGGTCGCAACGACCGTTGCAACGCCGCAAGCGCCACCGCCACAAGTTATCGTGAATCAGCAAGTGATAACAAGACCACCGAGTCCCGTCAAAATTCACAATAAAATAACTCAGTGTAAACCGCTGATGCACACCAAAGGTGTCTCCGTGCGTCCACATCCGTGTCCGAAAGAAACGCAGACTGAGGGCGAAACGCGCATTCTCATACCCATACCGGTGCCAATTTACGTGCCATTTCCGGTACACATGTGGAGCATACCTTTCCCGGTACCGGTACCATTTCCAGTGCCGATACCCGTACCGATATTTATACCGACAACTAGAAACAGCGCAAAGGGTATAATGAAGGACATTAAAAGGATACAG
The DNA here is from genome assembly GCA_946863875.1 of Alloplasta piceator. Taxonomy (NCBI): domain Eukaryota; kingdom Metazoa; phylum Arthropoda; class Insecta; order Hymenoptera; family Ichneumonidae; genus Alloplasta; species Alloplasta piceator. Next base: position 22,917,000 of record OX333071.1, on the reverse strand, counting down.
GAGAAAATACCGGCTGATCCGTTCGAGGCTGAATTATTGATGATGGCGGAAATGGTTGCTACTGAGAAAAAGGCGAACGAGTCAGATTCTGACTCCAGCGACGATAATGGGTATGCCATCACTCATTTTTATGTTCTACAAATCTCTGACTTGCAAGCATAACGATTCAAGTCCAAAAACAAGAATTCCGAGAAATCGCTGTTTCTATTTTGACAGATTCGATTTTCAATAACACGTCGATACAGGAGAAATACTTCAGGATTCCAAAATATCTAACCATAAAATTACGAATTCTAATAATTCTAATTGTTTATAGTAATTGAATATTCATGTTAAATCCAAATATCCCGACATAACGAGTTAAGTCCAAAGATCCCGGTATAACAAGTTAACTTTACATATGGCGAATGATAATTAGTGATACATTTGAACAATGGTTATAGTTCTACTAATTTTTTGTACAGTTTTATTCATTTGTTATTGATTAAAACTGCAAATAGATCATAAAATAGTAATCAGCGAATTTGCTGTTTTCAACAAAAGTATTGATTTCAAATTAGGGATCGAAAAACGTATTAAAACGATCCTAAATAAAAAATATCAAACAAGGACATCAATAAAAAATTGTTTAAGAACAAAATGTTAACGATAGTTGATGAAAAATTTCAGGAACGTGAAAAATAAGCAATTTTTTTTTAAACAATATTTATAAACAATTATATTTAAAAATTGTTTATAAATATAATTGTTTATAAACAAAAATTGTTTTTTTACGTTGCTAAAACTTTTTATCAACTAATTTTAAGATTTTGTTCTTTAAAAATTGTTTATTGATGTTCTTGTTTAATATTTTTCATTAAGGATTGTTTTAATATGTTTTTCGATGCCTTTAAGTCAATTTGAAATCAATACTTGTGTTGAAAACGGCGAATTTGCTGATTACTATTTTATGTTCTATTTGCAGTTTTAATCAATAACAAATTGTTTAAACAAATAAACTATTCTTAAAGCGAAAAACGTTAAAATTAGTTGATCGAAAAGTTTAGAAACGTGAAAAAAAACGAAAAGTTGAAATTATGATTTCAACTTTGCGTTTTTTTCATCAACTAATTTTAGTCTTTTGCTCTGTAAAAATTGTTTTTTGCTGTCCTTGTTTTATATGTTTCATTTAGGGTCATTTTAACACGTTTTTCGATCCCTTCAAGTCATTTTGAAATCAATACTTGTGTTGAACCCAAAAAATTCAATGATTACTATTTTATGATATATTATTTAGAGTTTTAATCAATGACAAATTAATAAAACCATTCAAAAAAATAGTGAAACTATAATCATTGTTCAAATGTATCGCTAATTATCATACTCCACATGCGGAGTTAACTTGTTATACCGGGATCGTTGAACTTAACTCGTTATGTCGGGATATTTGGACTCAACTGGTTATGAAATATGGCTATATCTTATAAAATCAAATAAACCTGGTAACAAATGTCTGAGATAAAAGTAGACATATCAGTTGACTGATTTCCGTTGTTAACTCATTTTTTGATAAAATGGACTTAACTCGTTCTGCTGGGAAGCCACAGAAATATTATTCGTTTTTTTTCAACATTCGACGCTTCTTTCAGTGCTGATGCCACGGAAACCGTCGATTCCAGCGCCACGTTTGGCGAGCATATGTTGCAAATGGCACTGAAAATGGCGACTGGTGAACTCGATGAGCCGCCCGTCGATCTAGAAACAGCTCTAACTCCAAGTACAATAACAGCGACGCAACCACCGCCTCAGACAGACTCGTCCATTTCCGATGGTAAAATGGTCTTTCAATCGCGCCTTTATCAAAAGTTGATCGTGTTTTTTTTTTTCATCATATATGAGGTATTCCCCCTCATCGGGACCCCCTTTTAGGCCGACCTCTTTCGAATTGCTTGAAACTTGAGCTTTTAGTGTTGCCTGAAAGTATATTGTACATCAATTTTCAGATCTTTAACTATAATACTCTTTGGAATACACCAAAAGTTATATTTCAAACTTTTTGCGTATTCGGAGCTTAGGCACGGCGTGAAGTGAAATCGGAAAAATTCTTTTCCAATAGCTTTCGATCGGAAATTTCCTGCGCTTTAAAAAAAAAAACAAATTCATTTAAATTTCGGCAAAAAACCGAAAAAAATTGATTTACCAAAAAAGAGCATAATTTAATTCAGCGGAACAATTTTTTTAATGTTTTGTGTATATCTGAGAAATCACGATATAAATTTCAAGGCTTTTAGCAGGATAATAGTACATTATTGTACTCGTGTCATCCAAAATTATATTGCACGAGGGTGTAAAATGGGTCTTTTACGTACGGAGTGCAATAAAAATTCTTAAATATCCTGTTTTTCGTATTCAACTGTTCTCTGATATATTATATAGCGTTTTTTAAACAAATTTTGAATTTAGTAAATTTATTAAATTAGTTTAATTAAATTTAATAAATTTATAAAATTCGAGATTCGTTAAAAAAACGAAATGATATATCAGAAAACTGTTGAACACAAAAAACACGATACTTAAGAATTTTTATCCTACTAAAAGATTTGGCATTAGTAAACGGATGCGAGTTCCACCTTGAAATTTATATCGGGACTTCTCAGATATATACAAAACATGAAAAAAATTGTTCCGCTGAATTAAATTATGCTCTTTTTTTTCAATCAATTTTTTCGGTTTTTGGCCGAAATTAAAATGAGTTCGTTTTTTTTTTTCAAAACCGTTTTCGATTTCATTTCGCAATGTGCTAGAACTCCGAAGAGCTGAATACGCAAAAACTTTGAAATATAACTTTTGGTGTATTCCAATGAGTATTATAGTCAGAGATCTGAAAATTGGTGTACAATATACTTTCAGGCAACACTGAAACATACTCGAGTTTCAAGCAATTCGAAAGAGGTCGGCCTAAAAAGGGGTCGCCCGATGAGAATACCTCACATAACAAAAAATATTCCATCTACTTTCAGTACAACCAGAACGCAATGTAACGACTTCGAATCGTGGTAGAAAACGCATGGTTCCTTACAAACCTCGAGGCGCTCCGAGCAAACGTGGCCGGAGGATTTCCGGTGTTGGTGATGCACCAATGATGCCACCGCCCGAATCGCAAGCTCCCGCACAACCGAGAATGATGGAACCAATCGAGAAACCGGATGCTAATATGGCGCTAAAATACACATTTGGTGTAAACGCTTGGAGGCAATGGGTAAACAAATTTTTTCCAGGCAAATTTTGTCCTAGGGAGAATTTGCTTATAGTGATTTTGTCTAGAGTGATTTTCTATTTTAATCGCTTCTTTCTTATTCCAAAAGTTTAACTTTCTTGTCTGTCATCAGGTAATTGCGAAAAACGCTGAATTGGAGAAACAAATAACACCACCGCGGAAAGTAAAATTTTTCAAAACAGATCTTCTCCAGCTCACTGCGGACGAGCTTAACTATACACTGTGTCTCTTCGTTAAAGAGGTACGAAAACCGAATGGTGCCGAATACGCCCCGGATACGATATACTATTTATGTTTAGGTAAGTCTCCTTCACATTTACCAATTTCGTAAATATTTTCTCTTATACTTTTTCCTATATTTAATTTTAATCATATTTCAGGTATTCAACAATATTTGTTCGAAAACAACAGAATAGACAATATTTTCACGGACTCGTATTACGAAAAATTCACCGATTGCTTGAACGACGTGGCGAAGAAATTTTCTGTCCTCTACAACGATGCGCGTGAGTTTTTTTTTCTCTCGAACAATTCGTACGTGTCGAGTAAAGAATGTAAAAAATGTGTTTATGTATCCTATTAATACAGAGTATATCGTGACAAGAGTCGAGGAGGAACATCTATGGGAGTGCAAACAGCTGGGTGCTCACTCGCCCCACGTACTATTGAGCACCTTAATGTTTTTTAACACGAAGCACTTTAATCTTGTGGTAAGAGAAAATTCTTCGTACTCGCGATATGGCCACGATATTATTGAGAGTGGTATTTTTACTGAAAGGTGGAAATTTTTTAATCCTTCAGACTGTCGAGGAACATATGCAGCTATCATTCTCGCACATTATGAAACACTGGAAGCGAAATCCAGCTGCTACAGCCGCCGCTGTAGCGGGAAAAGGTCCGGGCACGAGAAACGTTCTGCTACGCTTCTATCCGCCTCAGTCGGCTCTGGGTGAGTAGCATTCAGAGTTGGGCAGCATCAATTACATTTTCAATCAAATTACATATTCAATTACATATTATTTTGGGCTATGTAATTGAATTGGATTCAATTGCTAATTATTTCGGTCATCGATCACTGGATGCATTTCAATTACATGTAATTCAGAAGCATATCATACAATGACTTGTAATTGATGCTCAAAGTAATTCAATTACCTATAATCGATGCTCGAAAAACTTGATGCATTTAAAAATAGAGAAGTGGGTCAAACAATTCAATGTTACTCTCTGAGGATGGTTTACTATATTACGTTCGAACTTTATAACTAATTTAATTCAGCAAAATAATTGGCCAATTATTTTTCCAATTACTTCACGAGATTACTTTAGTTTTTATAATTTTTGAACTATTTCTAAAACGAAGATCATCCCTTTGGCACTTCATACATAAAGGTAGAACCGTGAGATACGGGTTGAAACAATTATGAGGACGCTAAAGTATTAATTAAAAATGATATCGGTACAGTAGTCAAGTAATGATTCTTTTAACTTTATATACACTTGATGAGTTTCCCTTACATAGAAATTTTAAATTATTCGTGTAAAAAAATGTAGCCCGATATCGTAAAATCTGCATAACGTAAACCGATCACTTAGTTATTTCCAATGAACAATATGCATGTTTCAACTCATTTTTCTTGGTTACTTTTCAGCTAATTATTTTGCGATTGATCTGAGCGAATCAAGCGTTTCTCATAAAATTGCATTCTAAAATCATTGTCCTTCAAGCTATTTGTGTAAAACAAATTAACCCAATGTGGCAACATTGGGTATATATATGAGGCAATTTTTAGAAAGTAGTTCTTACTATCAAGAAAATTCGTGATTTTTTTCAGATTTTAAAATTACGTATTTTAGCCGGAAAAAAATACAAAAATTTTGTTTGTCCCAGTTTGTAACTTGAAAATTATTCATCGTACGAAAAAATAAGTAGGACATAAAATTTAGGATTTTCAACGTGCTTTTCACTGACATTTTTACAAACTCCTCCGAAAGCTCTATATGTCATTTTCGGAGCAAATAATATTTTGATATTTTTTTTCGCAGAATTAGCATTTTTGATTCGTCTGTGGTTTTTACAGTTTTTTGCTTGATATCCTTACAGACTATAGAAAAATTGGCTTAGTGGACAACCCATTCCTTCACATACGTTTTTCATCCCAAACGAATACACAAATTTCTCTTGAACATTAACAGGGTTGAGACTATTTATAGATATTTTCTACAGCCCGCATTTTTATTTATTTTTTGTACTTTTTCAATTTTTTAAACTTTTTTCATTTTTATTTGTTTAAATATCTAAATAAACTTATTTATCAATGGACCCCTGTACACCGATAAAGTCTATTCAAATTAAAGTCAAAGGCTAGTCACACCTCTCAATTGCAAAAGGGAATTAATTTACCCTCTTTGGATACACCGACTTTTCTATGGCCAATGAATACTTTTTTAGTTCGATTTGGCCATGATTTTTGGGAATGAAGCAATGATACTGCTTTGTTCCCGGAATCGTCTTTACAGTATCAAAACGAGATTATTTTATTATTTTTCCCTGTCTACGATTAATAATGATAAGATATCAAAATCTACAATATTTCGTTAAATCACTCTATAATGATACATTGTATCAATAAAAATGCATGCGAAGGAATGGGTTGTCCACTAAGCCAATTTTTTTATAGTCTGTAAATATATCAAGCAAAAAACTGTTAAAACTACAGACGAATCAAAAATGCTAATTCTGAGAAAAAAAAGATCAAAATATTATTTGCTCCGAAAATGACATATAGAGCTTTCGGAGGAGTTTGTAAAAAATGTCAGTGAAAAGCACGTTGAAAATCCTAAATCTTATGTCCTACTTTTTTTTCGTACGATGAATAATTTTCGAGTTACAAAATGGGACAAACAAAATTTTTGTATTTTTTTCCGGCTAAAATATGTAATTTAAAAATCTGAAAAAAACACGAATTTTCTTGATAGTTAGAACTACTTTCTAAAAATTTGTATGCGATTTTTGGCGATTTCAAAATATGGGGTGGCCGACTTGACGTGGAATGCCTCATATATGTGTATAAACACAGTGTATGCAAATACTAGTATTCGAATATTTTTGGGCACAGACGTTTATGAAATTATTGAAATCCAAAAATATTCCAATTCACGTAATTCAATTACATCTTCGTAATTTAAATATAATATCGTCAATGAATTCCTACGGTATAATTTAATTACATTTGTATAATTAAATTACATGGATGTAATTAAATTATATTGAACAACGATTTTTTCGGGCATCATTTCGATTTCGATGCTAATTACATCCCACATTGTAATGGAATTCCGTACTCAAATACAATGCTGGAAATAACTACCACCATTACTCACATTCTATTACAATGCTCAAAATATTTTGTCATCGATTTATTTTAATTACAAATTTGCCCAACCCTGGTAGCATTAACCAAACTTTTTTCTATTTCCACATGTGTGAAACTATAATATATGATTTTTTTCCTTGATGGTAAAGAGGCGAATTCAAGAAAGAAAAAAGTCTACGAGCAACAAGAGAACGAAGAAAATCCATTGAGATGTCCGGTTAAACTCTACGAGTTTTACTTGTCGAAGTGGTAAGTCCTGACACGAATTTTAATTTTTATTCAAACTTATTTTATTGCACTCCGTACGTAAAATGGGCTTTTACGCCCTCGTGCAATAAAATTTTGTATGAGACTCGTATCATAATGTACTATTATTTTTTCCATTCTCCAATATAAGTTTTTTGGGCAAATAGAAATACAGATGTTTGGAAATTGAAATAAGAAGTTACAAAAACTGTAACCCGTCGAATTTTCGTATCTGATCGTTTGAAAAAAATTTATTTTCAGCCCGGAAAGCGTGAAAACCCGGAACGATGTATTTTACCTCTTGCCCGAGAGAAGCTGCGTGCCGGACAGTCCGGTTTGGTACTCGACTTCGGCTCTCGCAAAGGAGCATCTCGTCAAAATGTTGTACCGTGTTAAAATGGTCAAGGAGATAAACGTCGCACTGCTGACCAGTTAATTCAACATACTCGTATCTGTCCGATTATTACAATTATTACTATTATTTTCTTCCATACAATTCGTTATTCCGACAAGCCGGCATCAGTCAAAAAGCCGTCACAATATGTTTCATGAGTTCTGCGCAAAGGATGATATCCCGTGGAATCATGAAACAAGGCTGAGATATCCGTGCGAAAATGTGAGAATGAGAAATAGAACGAGAGAGAGGGAGAGAGAGAGAAGTTATGTTCCGTAAAAAAAAAAAAAACACTTTATTGTAGGATTTTTACCTTATAAATAAAAAAAATCAGATATCCTGTGTTTCTCTACGAGGCAAAGGCGATGAAAGCTTTTAATTGTATTTTTATTCACAAAGTCTTAACAGCTTTTGAGTATGTGGGGAGTGCAATGTCCAAGGAATTCAAGTAAAAAAAAATCATGAAAGTATCATACATTTATTTGAAAAATTCTTGTACACTGGTCAATGATTTTCGTTTTTCTTTTCTCGATAACTAGATATTTTGCAAGGAGCTTGACGGCGGATCAATTTATGCCGTTTTCTTTGGTCTTACAAATCCACGCTTGCGCTTCATCTTGCGACGAGTTATCTCAAGATTGTGCAGTTCCGAATAAAGCTCGGAGAATATTTGCTTCTGTTCTTCCTCCGGTATAGTCTCTCTGTACATCTTCATCAAGTCGTATTTCTCCCAAGGTTTTTCAGCCGCCAATGCTTTCTTGTATCTTCTGTAACTCACCCACAAGTCTGTGACTCCTTTTAAATTGTGTCTTTCCCATTTCTTCAACCACGGCCTCGGCTTCAACTCAACTTTGAGCGGATTCACCGGTACCGGACTTCCTTCCGGCAACAATTCGGCCTCCATTGTGAACGGGAATGTGCTATATTCGGGTAATGCATCCCGCAAATAGAACAGTTCATCGTCCAGTCGTTTTTCAAGCCTGAAAAAGTAATTTGATAACTTGTAAAAAAATGTGTTTATATTGTTTTTTACGAAGTATTTCAAATTTCATAACATTCAAGTTTAATGAAGACTTGCGCATTGTTAAAATTTATTTTTAAAAAATCTATTTTTATATTGCTTCACCCCGATATACTAATTTAATATCTAAAGAACCATTCTTGAATTATGAAGTTTTTTTTTCGATGCAAATTCTAAGTTCAAAGAATAGACGTTGAATGGAGAAGTTTATTCTATTTTCTTTATTGCAAAAAAGCGTCGAATGACAACAGGAGCTAGGTCTACATTAGTCAACATTTTTCAATCAACGAAATGCTGAAGATATTCGAAAATATACACTATCAGCAAAAAGTTTCCGGCCAAAACTTCAAAAAAGGTCTGCAACGCTTGTTTATGCCATTTCGCCGGAAGTCACAGTAAACTAATTTAACAAACGGCATTTTAAAGGGGAAGCATTCGGATTTGTTTCCTGTTTTTTAAATTATTTTTACCATTTGTTTTTAGATTTGGACTCTATTTTGAAAACTATTTTTAGCCCTTTTTCCCTCTCTTCAGGTGCACCCATCTTCTAGAGGATTTTTTTAAAATATATTTTTACGATTCAATTCACAAATGGGAAAGTTTGAGCTTCAATTTCCTTTGTTTTCAAACTTTGAGCGATTTTTTTCCCAAGGTTATTCTTTTTTTTTGTGAAAAAGGGGAAATTTGCAAAATCCTGGATAACACGAAAACAAAGAGGATTCATGAAAAACTTCAAGATAGCAAAAAGTTGCGTCTGTTTTTGTTGAGCACAGAGCAATTTTTCGGATTTTTTTTCCCGACATTCTTTTTCCTCATTATCTGGCCCGGAGCTCGGATCATTCAATTACCATAACTCGAGAACTGGGATTATTGATAAAATTTCAAGAGGAGAAATAGTACATTATATCACAAGGACGTCAAAACATTTTCCGACGAGTGTGAGTTTGCAGAACGAGCCGAAGGCGAGTCCTACAATCACACGAGTCAGAAAATGTTTTGACGCCGAGTGATGTACGATATTTTATATCACGAGGTGCAATATGGACATTTTCACGTCCGCTTGCGGACGTAAAAGCGTCCATTATTGTACTGAGTGATATAAATACTTTATTTCACCATTTTCAACACATTGGAATTTTTTTAAAATTTCTTTCCCTAATTTTTTTTTCAGCCTCAACATGAAAAGACAAAATTTTTGAAAAATAAATCTGACGAAATTCCTCTGAACTCAACAAAAACAGACGCAACTTTTTACTGTCTTGAAGTTTTTCATGAATTCTCTTTGTTTTCGTGTTATACGGGATTTTTCAAATTTCATCTTTTTTCACAAAAAACGGAATAACTTTGGAAAAAAAAATCGCTCAAAGTTTTTAAGAAAAGGAAATTGAAGCTCAAGCTTTCCTCTTTATGAATTCAATCGTAAAAATGTTTTAAAAAAAATTCCTTTATTGCACTCCCCGCGTAAAATGGCACTCTCCGCACTCGTGCAATAAAATTTTGTACGAAACTCGTGCTGACTCGTGTGATTGCAGCATTCGCCTTTGGCTCATGCTGCAAACTCACACTCGTCGGAAAAAGTTTCAACGCACTCGTATCGTAATGTACTATTAGAAGATGGTTGCACCTGAAGAGAGAAAAAAGGCGAAAAACAGCTGTTTTCCAAATAGAATCCAAATCTAAAAACAATTTGTAAAAATAATTAAAAAATCAGGAAATGAAGCCGAATTCTTCCCCTGTAAAATGCCGCTTGTTAAATTAGCCTACGTTGATTTACGGTGAAATGACATTAAAAAAAACGTTCCAGGTCTGTTTTGAAGTTTTGTCCGGAAACTTTTCGCTGATAGTGTATATTTTCCAATATCTTCAGCATTTCGTTGATTAAAAAATGTTGACTAATGTAGACCTAGCTCCTGTTGTCATCGACGCTTTTTGCAATAAAGAACTTGTACGGATGAGAGAAAAAATCCTTGAGAAAAAATTAATATATGTCTGGTACATCTAGAAACATCTAAGCTGTATATACATGCATCTAAAAAAAGTTGCTGCTGGAATCAGCGTCCTTATTTTTTAGTAACGTGTGAACGTAATTGGAGTAGAATAGTCAATAACACATATTAGACTACAACTTTTTAGTGTAGATACACCTCAAATATATTCACAATATAGCAAAGTATTTAACGGTAAAATAAAATAACGCATAAACGTATTGCAGATGTACTTGGATGTACGATGTCTAAACAACTGAGGTAAATGCATCTAAAAACGCACACTTGAAGCGTGTTCTGGAATGTAACTATCTGCAATATTTGTTACATTCAGAAACATCCAAGCTCTATTTGCATGTATCAAGCAATAACTTTCTATCTGCATGTATCTCAAGAACTTTGCTATAGAAATCCAGATACTAGGTATTAGGCATATCCCAGATGTAGTTTATCGATAATTTATCAACCATGACAAAACTTACCTGAGGCAATCGATTTTTTGAATGTTCGGATCGTACATTTCGTAACAAACTTCGACTCCCTGATTATCGACAACGTTTCTCAATACAAAAGAAGCCCTCAAGCCACAACCTTTTTTCTGAATGCATATTCCAACAAATCTGTTGGATTTTCCAGGAGCGTGAGGCTCGGAGTAAGTCACCGCCAGTATGGAACCGACGTAAAATTCCGGTATGTCTATCACCGTTCTTCTGGCAAGCATGTCTATTCTCTCCAATCTTTCTCTCAGTCTGTTTCGAAATTCCGGTTTAGGATCAGGCAAAAATTCAGGATACATAAATCTGTACTCCTGTGGCACAATATTTTCCAAGGTCTGGGACACGAGATCCGCCACCTGCTCTTTGCGGGTTTTTTCAACCGAGTCATCGGTTTCGACATTTGTTGCCACTCCTGCAGTGGACAGTGCTCGATTTTCTTTCACCGCTGCAAAACAAAAAAAAAACCTAATGATACAGAGGCTCTGTTGTAAAAGTAGGGCATTTAACCTCGTGACAACTCAAAAATTCGAATGACGAACACGTAAAATGGGTTTGAAAATATTGTTCCATATAAATTTAATGATTTTAACGATATTATGGGGCAATATTTAGAAAATTCGGCCACAGTCGATTTGGAGGTTATGTAGCGAGAAATTAATTTTTCGACATTGTTGATGAATGAACATGCATCAAAATACGGTATTCGATGTAAACGATTGAAATTCTTTATAACGGAAACGTACCAAAAGATTGAAAAACTTGAAAAGTCTTTCGGAGCTCCCGAGATAAGACTCTGCCGACGGCTGACATTTTGAATAATGTGGAAGAGGAAAAAGCCAGTGTTGCCAGACCGAAACCAACGAATTCAGACGTACATAGAAGCACAGTTCCTATGCCTCGATCCGAGACAAGTATTCTCGGACAAGAACTGTCGCTGGAGGCGCTGCGATCGGAAAAACATGTATGTGTTACATCAGTGAGCCGTTGGTGTACAATACACGCATACGCTGCTAGCGCCTCTAGCCACTGGGGTACAGAACTACCGCCTGTACCCCAGTTCGTCCGGAGGTATAGGAACTGTGTTTCTATGTACGTCTGAATTCGTTGCCGAAACTTCTCGTCGTACTAGATGGCGCCACAAAACGTACCAGAATCTGAACTTTGGTACCAGAATTCAAATTATTGTTGATTTTTTGATATAAAACGAAATGAACCATAATAACGACGAACGACGTCGCAACAAGAAGAATGGCGTCTCGACAGTATTTTGTTTGCACACTCGCGTCGAGATCACTCTCATTCCCGACCGGTTGAGATAGCGTAGAAATGTCCAGGAAATTCCGAATCGAAAGGCGCATCGCAAGTTTCTTTAAATTATATTCTATTAGATAATGATAAAAAAAATAAATATTAGCTCGAGGGAAGCCAACATTTTTTTTAAGGATTAATCATTAAAAAAAAAAACAAAGAAATTCAACTACTAGAATATATATCCCCGTTGCCGAGTTTCTGTCGTTCTTTTGGGTTTGATATACAAAAAAAGTTTATAATTTTTTTTTTCATCAAACCCAAAAAAATGACAAACTCTGCAACGGAGATATCTATACTAGAAACTATAAAAAAGTAGGCTCAAACCGCTAAAGATAAAGAATATTATGATATTAATTAAAGAATTTTTTTTTTTTAATAATTCCTAAGCGATTTCCAGCTGGAAGCCCGATTTGCAATATTTACCTTTACTCTGTACGTCGCGCTAGTTGTTCTTCTATATATGATTTACGGCGAGCAGAAGACTACTAGCGCCACGCGTGATGAAATTTGACGTAAAAAAAACGGACACTTTGCGTTTTGATTCTAGACGATTTGTCCTCTGGATTAGAGATGCGAATCCAATTTGTGACCGATCATTTATCGACCACGGGACCGTCAAATAACGGTGATACGTCGACAAAACATGCTGCTACGAAAACGTACTAGATCGATGAAAGACGTACTAGCGTACTAGATTCTCCTAAATCGTCTCAGATCTGGTTCATTGTACTAGACTGGCAACACTGGAAAGAGCGCCCGACGCGGCGCCGCTCCGAAATATAATTATAGAAGTCGATACGTTTAGAGAATCGATTTTTTATTTTTCGACTATAAAACATTTTCGGAATACCGTCCGAGATGATCCTCCGTTAGTGGTACCGGAAGTAGAGCTTACCCCTGTTTAAATCCTCATAAATCTCTATTGGAATTTCGTGTGCATTTTGTTCCTGATTCTAACAGATTCTAACAGTTCTATCGGTCTTTTTTAACAGGAATGAGAGTTGAAAAGCATACAAATGTCGTATATTTTATCAACCTCTTAACACTATACATTTTGATTCTTGCTTTTTTTTCATTGGTCGAAACCAAGGTCGAAATTCGCATCACCTTAAGAATTTTCTAATTCTCCAAGGGGAAAAGGTTTTGGCGGTGATATTTCGTACTTGAGATGCTCCATTTCTTTTCGTAGGTCCAAGGATTTACTGTCGTCCAATGATTCAATCATGCGAATTTTCTGTGCAATTTCCTGATTTATTATCGGCCGATACTTCTTGCCCTGCCCAAGATGCTCCATGTCGTTGAGGAATTCAATTCTCTCGCGAATTCCTTGGACAACTGCGAGGATGAAAAAGAGCACTGAGTGTTCTTTTTTTTTCATTTTCCGATAGAATTAAATCGAAGGAACCGGATCTGAGAATTCAAACAACTCACGATTGCTGAGAGGATCGACGTCTTCCGGCAGCTTCAATTCAGCTCGTCCTTTGTGAAGGATTTTGGGTCCCAGAGGTGTCGGTGGCATGTCTTTCCCATAAGCCATCATACACGCGAGATGACGCTTCTGCATGTCCATGTTGGCTATTTAATACATTTTCCAAATCATTTATAAGCAATAAAAAATCATTTGTTCTCTTATTTACCATATCGCCATTAAAGTTAGCAGAGAAACACTAACCCCATCTTTCTTTCATTATATAATATCATATAAAGGACGTAGCAAACAAGCAAACACGAATAGATTTGATTCGAAATTTTTTTCCTCTAAACTTAAAGATTAAAGTAGGAAGACTATAAAATCTTTTTATCGATTGTACACCATTTAAGGGGGAACGCCACTGTGACCAGTCAAAAAAAATGAATTTTTGTTTTCCATCTTCTTTAAGTATATATATTTAAAAATATGTAAACAAATTTTTAACTCAAAATCTCAAAAATTGACTGAGACATACCCAAAGGAAGAGCATGTAAGTATATGAGGCATTCCACGCCGATTCGACCTGGGCCTGACCCTTCACCTCTCTGACTTTGTCCGCAATTTTTAATGATTTTGTAGTACCTCTGAAGAGCACTCGGGATTTTTTTCAGGACAAACAAATTATTTGTAGAAATTATTTGTTGAAATTATTAATTATTAATTATTTGTTGAAATTTGTTAAAATTATTTGTAAAAATCTGAAAAAAATCACAAAGATCCCGTTTTTTATGTGAAAAATTTCAGACGCTGAGTCAAAGCGGGCAGGCGTTTCTTTCTGTTTGTAATAAGCTTTTTCGAAAAAAAAAATTCAATAGATTGAAGAACTTGAATTGAGTGGGCCGTTATCCAAACATGTGTGTATAAATTGCAGATGTTTAAAAAAATGTTTTTTTTAAAGCTTGTTATAAACAGAAGGAACTCCTGCCAACTTTGGCTCAACGCTTGAAATTTTTCATATAAAAAACGGGATTCTTGTGATTTTTTTCATATTTTTGAGTTCGGGCTAAAAATAATTTGTTTATAAAATTATTGTTAAGTCAAATCGCTCCAAAAAAATCTTTGAAAAATCCTGAGTGCTTTTCAGAGGGACTACAAAACCATAAAAAATTGCGGACAAAATCGGAGAGGTGAAGAGTCATACCCAGGTCGCAGGTCATAATATATTTAAAATTGAATGAAAGAGCCATGCAAACCAAGTTACTTTTTTTGGGTTACAATTTTCTAAAATTCGATTTTACCGCATGTTCTCATATTTTCCTTCGTTTTTTAATCGATCCAACAGCCCGGTCAAAATTTGGTTTTGCAGAAAGAAGAAATTATAAGAAAATATTAATTCACAGAAAAAAAACCATTGCTTCAAGGACTTACGCAAGGGAGCCGTTCTTCTGTATTGTTCCCTGTCATATGCGCCACTGCTAGCAATGACTTTTTGGGATCGCTTCTTCCAGTAACAGGGAAAAGTAACTTGTGACTTTTCCGTCGAAGTTGTGCAAGGTCTCGACGTAGTTGGAAGTGATTCTCCACGATCGACGGCACTCTGTATCGATTTCCTCTGCATCATCGACAATTTTGATTCATCCATGAGCACTGCATTTCCAATGATAAAATCAACCTCTTATCATATAAATATGAAAAAAATTAAAAAATATTGTTTTAATGATGATATACTGATCTACGGACTTTTTATCAAATCTCTCGTCTCCTCACTGTACTTCGCTCTTGGAGGATTGTGAAAAGCTCCAACCCCAATTCCGACCCTTTGCGCATTGCGATTCATCGTCTGACAAAAAGTTTATTGATATTATAAATATTTATATATTATTTAAAATAATAAAAAAAATCTTGCTTTGCTCTCGGCTAAAAACGACGCAGTTCGGCTAGTTCGGCTAGTTCGGCTTGTCACACGACAGTTACATATCAACGTTACTATGACTACGATGGCAAACGCGGATATGACTCAATTGTTGACGATCGAAAAAACTCGCCCTCAATGATTTCGTGGTTTTCACTACCATGGAAAAGGGAATATTCAAAAATACACCAAACGTACGAAGTCTTTTATTGACTTAAAAATGTATATGGGTCATTCCATGTTAAATCGACCAATATTTGGAATCGACTTCTTTCAATTTCGATGAAATTTGGTCAGAAGTTTTCTTGTATCATAAAACAAAGTTCTACCGAAGGAAAAAAATAATTTTTTTTTTCGAAAGATATGCAAAATTCAAAATTTCACAATTTAGCTTCCTCATAAAGGAAGCTTTGTTTTCACGAAAAAAATTTTTTTCGCAATTTTCATGTCAGTATGTTCAAAATGTCCCGAAACGTCGAGAAAATACATTTAGAAAAAATGTCCGGACGTATGTATGTGTGTGTGTGTGTACGCTTTGTGTTTTCCTTAAAATGAATATGTCTGGAGAACGCTTTGGCCGATCGACTCGAAATTTGGTATATAAGTAGACTACGTATGTCCCTGTTCTAAGTGCAATTTTTTTTTGAAATTGCAAAATAATTGTGTATTTGGCTGGATTTCGTATTTTCTGTAAATTGCTTGTTAGTTGTCTAACTTTCGTAATTTTGCAATTACCACCCTGAAATTTTATGTGCAGATACACTTTATAATAAGGACGGTTGGGATTGAATTTGGGAAAAAACGCTCAAGAGGTTCGGTTTGAAATTTTTTTTTAATTTTTCGCAAAAAATTAGTAAGTTCTCTAACTTTT
The DNA here is from genome assembly GCA_946863875.1 of Alloplasta piceator. Taxonomy (NCBI): domain Eukaryota; kingdom Metazoa; phylum Arthropoda; class Insecta; order Hymenoptera; family Ichneumonidae; genus Alloplasta; species Alloplasta piceator. Next base: position 22,900,719 of record OX333071.1, on the reverse strand, counting down.
GTAATTTTGCATTTATCGAGCTGATTTTTTTTGTGACGATACACTTAACAAATTTCATAAAAATCGCGCGAGGGGTTCGGTTAAAATTTTTTTTTGAAATTTCCATCAAAATTTTGTTAACGCTCCAACATCCGCATTTTTAGAAGTATCGAGCTGAAACTTTTTGCACGAATACACTAGATGATAAGAATGGTTAGGGTTGAATTTGGTGAAAAACGCTCAAGATGTTCGTTCGCAACAAAATTTTAAATTTTGCGAAAAATACTTGTCAACACTAAGTTTCCTAATTTAGCAGCTATCAAGTTCACTTCTCTAGCACCAATACACTGGACGACAAAAACAATTAATAATGTAATTGAACGGAATTGCTAAAAAATCATGCAAATTAGAAATTTGCACATAGCTTCTTCATTTGTTTCCGTCGTTCGTGTTTTTTTCAATTTTTTGAGTTTATTTTTTAAATATCTCGAAAACTATTATAGTTACGAAAAACCGTTCTTGGTTCGGCTTAAAGAGCTTGGGGCTACGGAAAAAAAATATTCCGAAACAATGTTTGAAAAATGATGAATTTGGAGATTTTTTAGTTTTTTTAAATCGTGAAAATCCACGATCAACTCGAAAACCACGAAAAAAATCGATGTCTCCGATCATACTCTCGATATTTTCCTGTGTTCTCTATCATGAGAAAACATTACTGTTAAATCGCTAGCCCAAAATAAAATTATTTGTACGGGTTATGATTTTTTGAAAAATGCGTACTTTTAACGACTCGAAAAATAACTTTTTTGCTTTTAGGTATAACCCCGCCGGATTTTGGAATTCGAGAATTTAACTTCGAGACATTAAAACTGTATTAAAAACCCTTCAAAATGAGCACAAATTAACCTCATTTGGTGCATTTATGATGCCACAATCGTAAAACTACGTTTTTTCAAAAATTCAGAATAACTGAAAAACCTCATTTTTTAAAAATCTGAAAAAATCATATTAAATTTTTACGAAAAAAAATCTATATTTCTGTGGAGTTTGAACTAGTTCTGACCATAGATTATGAATTATTGATCAATTTCACCTTTTAGAAATCAATTTCAGCTATTTTGGGACATTCAGGTTTTGATTTTAGGTTTTCTGAGAATTTCGTCAATAAAATCGATAGTCATTGTTTCAAAAAATTACAAAACAATTTATTTACAATTCTTTGAGATCCATCTCCATCAAATGATGATAATATTTACGAATAATTGCTTTTTTGCAACTTTAGGTCTAAAGTTGCGATTGTTTGAATTGTAAAAAAATATAAAACAATTTATTTACAATTCTTTGAGATCCATCTCCATCAAATGATGATTATATTTACGAATAATTGCTTTTTCTGCAACTTTAGATCTAAAGTTGCAAAAAAAGCAATTATTCGTAAATATTATCATCATTTGATGGAGATGGATCTCAAAGAATTGTAAATAAATTGTTTTTCAATTTTTTGAAACAATGACTATCGGTTTTATTGGCGAAATTCTCAGAAAACTTAAAGTCAAAACCTGAATGTTCCAAAATAGCTGAAACTGATTTCTAAAAGATGAAATTGATCAATAATTCATAATCTATTGGTCAAAACTACTTCCAACTCCACAGAAATATAGATTTTTTGTCGTAAAAATTTAATATGATTTTTTCAGATTTTTTAAAAATGAGGTTATTCTTGATTTTTGAAAAAACGTATTTTTACGATTGTGGCGTCATAAATACATCGAATGAGGTTAATGCTTATTTTGAAGGGTTTTGAATACAGTTTCGATTTCTCGAAATGAAATTCTCGAATTCCAAAATCCGGCGGAGTTATACACAAAAACAAAAAAGTTGTTTTTCGAGTCGTTAAAAGTACGCAATTTTCAAAAAATCATAACTCGTATATATAATTTTGTTTTGCGCTAGCGATTTAACAGCAATGTTTTCACATAATAGACAACACACGAAAATATCGAGAGTATAATCGAAGACATCGATTTTTTTGACCTGTTGGTTTGACGTGGATCACTCTATTATATACAAAAATTAAACCAAAAATGTTATGTTGTTCGTGGATTTTTACGATTTTAAAAAATACAAAATTCTCAAAATTCTTCATTTTCCAAAATTTTTTTTTCAATATTTTTTTTTCGTAGCCTCAAGTATACTCTTTAAGACAAACCCAGAACCATTTTTTCGTAACTATAACAGTTTTTGAGATATTTAAAAAATAAACTTGAACAATTGAAAAAATTGTGAAATTTTGAATTTTGCATAACTTTCGAAAAAAAAAATTAATTATTTTCCTTTGGTAAAACTTCGTTTTATGATAAAAGAAAACTTCTGACCAAATTTTATCGAAATTGAAAGGGGTCGATCCCCAAATATTGGTCGATTTGACATGGGATGATCCATATACTAGATTCATAATCCCAACGACCAGGAAATAATATTTATCATTTTCATTAGAATAAAAAATCCCTCACGTTTGATATTTTTTTGTTACCCTCTTAGGATCCTCTGTCTCTATATTCAAATTATTTATGCAAAAAGCATTGGATATCATGCTTTCAAAATGTTTATAACGGGGAACGAGGATTGAAATTTGAATTTAAATAAAAATGTGCAAAAAAAAATGAAAATTTCAAAGACGGTTTTCTTCTTCTTGAAACGTGCTGTAGCGGGTCACGAATTTACCGCGCATGTCGAGTGAGTAAATTTGATATATCGGGGCTGCTCCAGTGAGGTAGAGGGTTTCGGGAACGTCGTTCGTTCGCGTTCTCCTTTCTCCCTATAAATAAAGAAAAAAAAACGTAATTCGTAAACTGCCTATAATAATAAACCAATTACAAAATAGAGGAATTATTTTTTATTTTAGTGGAAAACTTATTGTTATCAGCGGGTTAAGTCATTGAAAGAATAACGCGATAAGCTTTGTGCTAGTAATTGAGAAAACCCTCTGCAGTATTGACCCGATTCTCCTACGCGTGACCTGACCCAGTGTTTTTTCTTCGTTAAGACTACTCACGTATTGTAAATTTGTAAAAGTGATCGAGTGCACCGACGTTTCGTGGATCGATAAATAATATATGGAATTCTCGTATTTCCAGTTTAAAAAAAATTAGATGAGTTCGTGAATGAAGAAATTCAAAGGATAATTCAAAATTGTCGATAAAAACAGGCTCAAACATGTTTTACTCGTCGTTGCTTCCGAGACCTTTGAACAATTGTCTGCATTGCTTCACACTGAAGCAAGGAACCGTCCTCATCGCCATAGTTCAACTGGTAAGCTCTTTTTTTTTGCCAAATGAAAATACTTTTATGAAAGTAAAATGTATGTGACTTAAAAAAACATATCTGGAATACATCAAATATATTATGTTCCAAAACTTGTATATTTCTTACATATTACGAAATAAACGTTAAATATGTGTAATTGATTTAAAAAAAGAGACTATTTTTTTTCGAAATCTCCTCTATACTTTCGGGGAGGTGAAAAAATATGTCTGTTAAAAGCAGAGCTCTGAATATTGGTATTTAGAGATCTCTCATCGCGAATTTCTATTTTCCCTTATAACGGAGTAAAATTTTTTTTCAAACTTTGAAGTGTTATACCTCGGCTTCAACTCAATGTACCGAAATGAGCGATACATATTCTTGTAGTGTGCATGCTTTTAATGGGCATCTTTTTTCACCTCCCCGAAAATATTTAATAGGCAACTTCGAAAAAAAATAGTCGCTTTTTTGTAATCAGTCTAGAAAGCAAAAAAAATATTTCAAATTTATGAAAAGTGTAATTAAAATACACTTTTAATAAATAAACGTACAAATAATTGGATATGGGAAATCTAGTTTTGCATGTTTGATTTCGGGATGGACTCGAAAATGCCGCAGAGTTTGCTAAATCTAAGCATTACCAAATTTTCTAAAAAAAAAAAAAAAAAAAAAAAAAAAATTAAACTGTATTTTTCTTCTTACTCAGTTTGCTGCTGGTATAGCCGTTACTTTTTGCATTCTCGCGCTAACCCACGCCGTTGACATTCGAGAAATGGTAGCCCGAGATGCCGAGGACGCGATGGACCGTGGAATCTTCGAGGACGACAACTCGATGCGTCTCAACATGAAGAGAATGAAGATAGCCGGTTGCAATGCCAAAGGTTTAGCTTCCATACTAAAACAAAAAATGAGCTTAAGGATTTTGAGTCCCTATGAAACTTGTTAATGTTGATTACTCAATAAATAGCTTCTTAATCGTCGTAAAACTTTTACACGACCTCCTGAATACTTCATGTAAAAACATACAACATTTTCTGAAAATTTGGTATGTTTTTGTATGAAGTATTTAAGAGGTCGTGTAAAAATTTCACGACGATTAGGAAGCTCGTTATTAAATAACTAACATCTTGTTAAAAACAATTTTTTCAACGAATGAAAAAATATTTATCAGTAAACTTCGTTTTGTTTCCGTTGCCTTCAATATATTGTAGATGAGGGATTCCAGCTATAACCGAGCGGCCATTATCTCGACATTTTTTTTTCGTGTCGGCGATTTTTTTTCAGTTACTTTTCGACAAAAAAAACATACGTATTTCTCAAAAAAAAATTATTTTTCATCCTCTTCCGTTTTAACACCTTTCGAAATACAATTTTGGTTTTTTCGACAAGACTGTATCCTCCGATTTTTTACAAATAAATTGACAAAAAAATACATCTAAAACCACATCTTTTGATCGCTATCTCATCATAGAGAAATCATTTTTCGATTTTTTCTATGTGTATGAAACTTTGAAAAATATGTTTTCAATGTATACAAAAATGTGTACAATATTTATGTACACATAAATATTTGTAATTATGTGCACAATATTTATGTACACATAAATATTGTAACTGTATTAATAAATAATAGCATCGACAATATTACCTATGTACTTACTCCTTTTTTACGAATAAAAACGCATTTTTCAAAGTTTCATAAACATAGCAAAAATCGAAAAATGATTTCTCCATGATGGGAACGCGATCAAAAGATGCGGTTTTAAATGTACTTTTTTGTCAATTTATTTGAAAAAAATCGGAGGATACACTCTTGTCGAAACAAAAATTGTACTTTGAAAGGTTTTAAAACGGAAGAGGATGAAAAATAATTGTTTATTTTTTATTTATGTGTACATAAATATTATAAGTGTATTAATAAATAATAGCATCAACAATGTTACCTATGTACTTACTCCTTTTTTTACGAATAAAAACACATTTTTCAAAGTTTCATACACATAGAAAAAATCGAAAAATGATTTCTCCATGATGGGACAGCGATCAAAAAATGCGGTTTTAAATGTATTTTTTTGTCAATTTATTTGAAAAAAATCGGAGGATACACCCTTGTCGAAAAAACAAAAATTGTACTTTGAAAGATGTTAAAACGGAAGAGGATGAAAAATAATTTTTTTTGAGAAATACGTATATTTTTTTTTGTAGAAAAGTAACTGAAAAAAAATCGGCCACACGAAAAAAAAATGTCGAGGTAATGACCGCTCGGTTATAGCTGGAATACCTCAGATATAAAAAAATTGAGAGGTAAAAAAAAAACTTATCGCAAAGTTATATCAGTTTCCATAAGACTACATTTAATTTAATCTGTTAATGTTAATTGTTCGATAACGAGCTTCCTAATCCTCGTGAAATTTTTACACGACTTCTTAAATAATTCATGCAAAAACATACCAAATTTGCAGAATTTTCTCATCGTTTGCGATTTGGGACTCAATATCCTTAAAAGATTATTCATTAAGAAAATTGCGAGATTCCCAATTGTATTTGCAGGCAAGGTCGATGAGATATGGTACCATTTGATATTTGGTATCGTTCATCTGGGCTTCATCATATTTCTTCTCTATGGAGTCTTGACGGTAAGCTTTAACGGATGATAAAACAATATATCAAAATCCATCGAAAAATCTATAATTTGCAGCAGAGTTGGGCAAATTTGTAATTAAAATAAATCGATGACAAAATATTTTGAGCATTGTGATAGAATTTGAATTTTTATGGCAATTATTTTCAGTGTCGTATTTGAGTACAGAATCCCATTACAATGCGGGATGTAATTTGCATCGAAATCGAAAGGATACCTGAAAAAAATCGTTGTTCAATATAATTTATTAATTACATGATTATATCCATGTAATTTAATTATACAAATGTAATTCGATTTTATGAATTACGTGAATTGGAATATTTTTGGGTTTCAATAATTTCATATAGGTTTGTGCTCAAAAATATTCCAATACCAGTATTTTCATATAGTGTTTATATATATATATGAGGCATTCCACGTCAAATCACGCGGCCATCGGCCTGACTCCCTCGGATTTTCACGGAAAAAATTTCTAAAGAAATTTTACTGTGAAATCACAGTAACGAGGGGACAAACCTATAATTGTCTAGGTTTTTAGGGAATAAAACGTAATTTTTCATGCAAATAAGTCAGAATTTACTGTCGTGTGGCGTCAATTTGAAATGTTTTCAAGAATTTTTACTGAAAACATCAGTAAATTTTACCCGACTACAAACATTACTGCAATAAGTTAAAAAACAAAGTATCTGATATAGATGAAATTTTAAAATGCGTATTGTAAAATTTTCATGTTTCTCTCTAGAATTTTAAAAAGCATGCATACATTTTTCGTCCGTCTACCGGAGTTTTTCCGTTTCTCCACAGTAAAAATCGTCAGGGCTAGGTTACGGGACGTATACACGCGAGCTCTGTGACTTTTGTAAAAATTACGCTGTGCGCTTGAATTTTTTAATTTCTGAAGTCAAAATATACCAAATCAGTTGCAAACTTTTGGGTACACTTGTCCCGACGTTCAAATTTTTACAGTAATTTTTACCGTGATTTTACAGTAAAATTTCTTTAGTGATTCTTTCCGTGTTGATCTCCAATTAATTGTGCGTTTAGTTTGGCCCAAAATATGACCTCAAATTTTTAGAATTTTTTATTTCATTTTTTAGGGGTTGGCCGAGCTAAAAAATCATTAAATTTAGGAAAAACATAAAAAGGGGCCTTTTTTAAATTAACGAAATTTTTCTTCACCGAAACTGGGGCCCAAAACAGATATTTTCGTCATAGTTCGATAATGGGCCAAAAATAATGACTATTTTTTTTTTTTAATTTCTTATTTTGACTTTTTTTTTGTAGTGAGAATAACAACAACAAAAATCTTTTTCTAGTGAAACTTGATTGTTTTTCTTGGTTTGAGAGTGAAACGACAACGTTTTTCGAAAATTCATTAGCTACGACGACCTGAAATAAAACGGATGATTCAAACACAATTAAAAAATTAAAATAAAAAAAATAGTAATTATTTTTGGCCCATTATCGAACTATGACTAAAATATCTGTTTTGGGCGCTAGTTTCTGTGAACAAATTTTAATTAATTTGAAAAAAGCCCCTCTTTATGTTTTCCCTCAATTTAATGATTTTTTAGCTCGGGCAACCCCTAAAAGATGAAATAAAAATTTCTAAAAATTGGAGGTCATATTTTGGGCCAAACGAAACCCACAATTCATTGGACATCAAAATCCGAGGGGGTCAGACCGATGGCCGCGTGATTTGACGTGGAATGCCCCATACATGTACCCAATGCGGCTACATTCGGTTAATTTGTTTTACACAAATAGATTGAGGGATAATGATTTTTGTTTGCAATTTTATGAGAAACGCTTGAGGCGCTCAGATCAACCGCAAAATAGCTCAAAAGTAACCAAGAAAAATGAATTGAAATATACATATTGTTAATTGAAAATAATAAAGTGACCGCTTTGGAAGTAGTTCAGAAATCATAAAAACTAAAATAATCTAGTGAAGTAATTGGAAAAATAATTGGTCAATTATTTTGTTGAATTAAATTAGTTTTTAAGTTCCCATGTGTAAACCATCCTCAGACCGTAACATTGAAATGTTTGAAGGGCCTCTTCATTTTTAAATACATAACATTTTTCGAGAATCGATTATAGGTAATTGCATTAATTCCTGCATCGATTACAAGTAGAAGCATATCATACAATTACATGTAATTGAAATGCATCCGTTGATCGACGACCAAAATAATTAGCAATTGAATCCATTTCAGTTACACGGCTCAAAATTATATGTAATTAAATATGTAATTTAACGGAAAATGAAATTGATGCTGCCCAACTCTGATTTGCAGTACCTGATCTTTTTTCACAATCGATTTTCAGAATCATCGTATTTTCATGGCTCCATGGATTTACATGAATATGATAGAATTCATAATGATCCTTGTACTACTCGTAAGAAACAAAACGATATTGAATACCACCGGATGTACCAGCGGTAAGCATCAAAAGAATGTTCCATTCGCTCTTCACTGAAACACCTCCTGTTTGAATCGTGATTCAATTCTTTTTTTTTCCAGTCTTGATCTTTGGTACTTTGGCAATGATAAGTCTCTACAGCATCTACGTCGTGTGGAGTGCTTATATGACTTTGAACAAAAAGCACGGCTTGATCCACGAGATCCACGGTGTCAAGAAGAAACAGATTCACTCGACATCGGAGTGTTCGACTTCTTCCTCGCGATTGGCGACGAAGCCGTACGACGTTTGAGGCTGTAATTCAGGCGAAAATGCTGAAAAAGAAAGCAAGAAAAAATTAGATCGTAGCAAGAACTCGAGAGAGTTCAAAAAAAAAAATCGCTTCATAAACACGCGGGCACTGTATGGCTGTGATAAAGAGCAAAGAGCATCTATCTGAAGAAAAAAAATTTAAATGCTAATCTTAACCTGGAGAGAGACTCAGATTATTTCTCGATGTTTCGATATACCATGTAATAATAATTGTGCATCAGTATTATCATTTTTGTGATGAAAAAAAGATTTTTTTTTTTAAAGGGACTCGCATCTGTGCGGTAACGAGATGCTGTATTTTATTCTACTTCGTGCTGGCAAAATAACACTTTGTTCCAACCTTGGAAATTACAACCTCGCTGTGTTCTTAATATTTCGATTTTTTTTTAAATCACTTAACCCTTCTCAATGGCAATATACGCAATGTAATATAATTGATATAATATAATCGTATTTACTCTCTCTCTCTCTTTCATATGTGTGTATATGATTTATATAATGAATGTACGATAAAAACTATGAATAAAGCTTATGATAATCTATCGCGCAACGACAATTGACGTGTACTATATATGCATTTTGTGATTTTTCGTTTCTTTTTTTTATAATGTGAGATTTCATCGATAGCTGCACGAGTCATGTCTCTTCGTTTAACGAGTCGCGAAGCTCGATCGCTTTTTTTGTCTCTCTTCTTCCAATCATCGGACAGATGACCTTCACGCACTGTAACTTCCCGTCCTTCGATGAGGGCTCAAAGTCCGCCGAAAGCGGACTTTACAAATGTACACTTTCGTTAAATCGTAATGGAGGAATCGATATCGGGAAAAATCGATTTGAAATGTATACTTGTAATCCGTCTGTTCGCATAACAATGTTCTTGAGGCGTCCGTTAATCGGTAAAATGGACACGCGGTAGACATGATTGGAGAGGAACGAATCTTCGGGATTGTCCTTCGTGGAATTATGTTCCAAAAACTTCGCGATACTCGACGAGCACTTTCGAGGGAAGATAAAGAACTTCACGCGACTCGTCGCAACGATTGTTCCTTCTTCTTCATTATACTCGACTTTGGGGATCCTCGTCGTCTCGTTCCTCATCGTCGATTGGTCACATCTTGTCGTCGGTCATTTCAAGAAATTGAGCGTAAAAGTCCCTCGTGCATTCGCCTTTGTTGTTGAACACAAATTTGTAGTAGCTACCGTCCGCGCATATAACTTTGAAACATAAATAACGATTGTCAATTTAACGTCAACATTGTAAACACATTTGTTCCGAGATAGCAAAAAAGAAATCGCAAATTACTTTGCTGCATATGTACCTATAATACTATTATTATCCGTGCCGAAAGCGCACATGCACTGTGGTCCACCGGGAACTTGAAATTTACAAAAACTCCAGCTCGAACTAAAATACTTTGGCAGAAATGTTGCTGACGCGAGACTCGATTGACGATTCAATTTTTGATCCTCGACGGCGAATACGTGAACCGTTCCGTGATCACTCGCTACGCACAGCCATGTCGAGTCGTGATTGAAATTTATACTGAAACGAAGAAGCAAAAAATATTCGTTTCTCCGTTGATAACTTTTTGAATTTACACTACCGGCGAAAAATTTCAAAAAAGGTCTGGAACGTATTTTTATGCCATTTCGTTGGGAGTCAATGTAAACTAATTTAACAAGCCCCATTTTAAAGGGGAAAAATTCGGCTTCATTTCCTGTTTTTTTAATTATTTTTACATTCTGTTTTTAGATTTGGACGCTATTTTGAAAACAACTGTTTTTCGCCTTTTCTCCCTCTCTTCAGGTGCTCCCATCTTCTAGAGGACATTTTTTAAATACATTTTTAGGATTGGATTCATAAAGTGGAAAGTTTGAGCTTCATTTCCTTTTTTTTTAAACTTTGAGCGATTTTTTTTCCAAAGTAATTCTGTTTTTTTTTTTGAAAAAAGAGGAAATTTGAAAAATCCCGTATAACACGAAAACAAAGAGGATTCATGAAAAAGTTCAAGATAGCAAAAAGTTGTATCTGCTTTCGTTGAGTTCAGACGAATTTTTTCAGATATTTTTTTCGAAATTTGTTTTCCTCATTTTCTGAGTCGATTCATTCAATTACCATAACTCGAGAACTCTGGGACTATTGATGAAATTTTAAGAGGGGAAAATATTTTATTTTACCATTTTCAACACATTCGAATATTTTTTCAATTTTTTTTTCCAGCCTCGCATGAGAAAAAAAAAATTTGGAAAGAAAATCTGAAAAAATTCCTATGAACTCAACGAAAACACACGCAACTTTTTACTATCTTCAAGTTTTTCATGAATCCTCTTTGCTTTCGTGTTTTACGGGATTTTTCCTCTTTTTTCACAAAAAACAGATTAACTTTGGAAAAGAAAATCGCTCAGATTTTAAAAAAGGAAATTGAAGCTCAAACTTTCCCCTTTATGAATCCAATCCTAAAAACCCTGCAAATTGAAATTTGCACATTGCTTCCTCATCTTTATCCATAGTTCACATACCTTCCTTTAACACACAGTATGGCGATCAAATTTGGCTACCTCATAAAGGAAGCTTTGTTAACTATTGAAAAATATTAGTAATTAATGTGCAAATTCGATCGATTTTCGCCAAATTTGATAGCGAATAACATTGATAGCTATACTGACTCTTCACAAAATTTCATTGCAATATCTAAAAAATTTCAAAAGTTATAGCGTTTACGCTTCTTTTGTAAAAATTAAATATTTGATAAAAATTGAAGCATTCGATCGGTTTTCGCCAAATTTAATAACGAATATCCTCGATAGCTATATTAACTCTGTGTAAAGTTTCAGTACAATATCTTAAAAATTGCACAAGTTAGAGCGTTTAGGCTATTTTTCAAAATGTTCAAAATTCCATAAAATTTTAATCCCTCGATGGATTTTCGGCAAATTCAATACCAAACAACCTTAATAGCTATACTAATTCTGTACAAAGTTTGAGTGCAATATCTTGAAAATTGCACAGGTTAGAGCGTTTACGCCATTCTTGCAAAAACGAAAAAAGTCGATAAAATCGCAACACCCGTTATAATTAAAACAAAATTTTTTTTATAATGAAGAGCAATTCGTGCTCGACAAGTGAACCAAATTTTAGCTTAATATCTCGAAGCGTTTTCGAGTTATTAATTATTTGCATCTGAAACTCCGGACGCACGCGCACACACACACACACACACACACACACATCCATCCGGACATTTTTTCTAAATATGATTTCTCGATGTTTTAGGACATTGTGAATATATTTGCATAAAAATCACGAAAAAAAAATTTTTCACGAAAATAAAGCTTCCTTTATGAGGAAGCAAAAATGTTTAAAAAAATGTCCTCTCAAAGATGGGTACACCTGAAGAGAGGGAAAAGAAGGCAAAAAACAGTTGTTTTCAAAATAGAGTCCAAATCTGAAAACAAATTGTAAAAATAATTCAGAAACAGGAAATGAAGCCGAATTCTTCCCCTTTAAAATGCCGTTTGTGAAATTAGTTTACGTTGACTTCCGGCGAAATGCCATAAAAAAAACGTTCCAAACCTTATTTAAAGTTTTGTCCAGAAACTTTTCGCCGGTAGTGAACGTATAAGTTTTTTTCAATAGTATGGACTACCAATAGATATTTGCATGATTGGCTCCTCTTCTCAGTTCGTTGATCATCGTTCCGCTCTGAGTATCGAAGACTCTTATGAGTGTGCCCTTCTCTGAGGTAGTCGCGAGTCTCGTACCCTGAAGATTAAGAGCTATGCACGATAATGGAGTTTCGTGAGCTTCTATGTTGAGAGGCTGTTTTTCCGTATTTGCCAAATCTACAACTGCATTTCAGTATGAAAAAAGCAAAACATAATCATTATAACGAATATTCCAATCATATAGGGCTAAATTTAATGATATTCCATCTACTAACAAAACGGTTGATAAGGAGCTATTACAGGGTGTCCAGCAGACTCATGAAAAAAAATTCCCTGACTTTTTCCGGTTTTCCAGAGCCAAAACATAATTTTCCCCTGACCGATTTGTGCCGAAAACTATTTTGAGAGGCTTGAAAAGTTTAAGAGGAGGCTAAATACCGACACTAACACCTCGAAATTGCCATCCAAACTTGCTCTTATACAAATGGATGTAATTGAATAAAATTTTAACAACATCATCAGAACAATGGCAGGAATGGAGCCTCACTAAAATTAAAGTATAAGAGTAAGTTTGGCTGGCAATTTCGAGGTGTTAGTGTCGGTATTTAGCCTCCTCTTAAGAAATGTTTGAAAAATATTCTCTACTTTTTCGTTGTGGATATAATTGTGATTGTATCTTGACAAAATACTGAAGATAATGTAATTTTCTTTGCTCCCTACGACATATTTCCTTATTCTAAGCCTACAAATGCACAAAAACAGTTTTTTCACGTGTTTCTCGTCGGAATTTAATTTTTTTCATTGCATATACACTACCGGTGAAACTTCAAAAAAGGTCTCGATCGTTTTTTTATGCCATTTCGCCGGAAGTCAATGCAGACTAATTTAACAAGTGGCATTTTAAAGGGGAAGAATTCGGCTTCATTTTCTGATTTTTTAAATTATTTTTACAATTTGTTTTTAGATTTGGACTCTATTTTGGAAACAGCTATTTTTCACCTTTTTCCCCTCCATTCAGGTGCACCCATCTTCTAGAGAAAATTTTGTTCATACATTTTTACTATTGGATTCATCAAGAGGAAAGTTTGAGCTTCAATTTCCTTTTTTTTAAAACTTGGAGCGATTTTTTTTTCTAAAGTTATTCTGTTTATTGTGGAAAAAGAGGAAATTTGAAAAATTCCGTATAACACGAAAACAAAGAGGATTCATAAAAAACTTAAAAGCAAAAGTGAAAAGTTGCGTCTGTTTTTTTGTGCAGAAGAATTTAAAAAAAAAATTTTTCCCAAATATTTTTTTTCTCATTTTCTGGGTCGGAGCTCAGATCATCCAATTACCATAACTTGAGAACTATGGGATTATTGATAAAATTTTAAGAGGGAAAAATACTTCAATTTACCATTTTTAACATATTGGAATCTTTTTTCAATTTTTTTCCCTAATTTTTTGTCCAGCCTCAACATGAGAAAACAAAATTTTGAAAAAAAAATCTGAAAAAATTCCTCTCAACTCAACAAAACAGACGCAACCTTTTGCTGTTTTGAAGTTTTTCATGACTCCTCTTTGTTTCCGTGTTATGCGGAATTTTTTAAATTTCTTCTTTTTTCACAAAAAACAGAATAACTTTGGGAAAAAAAATCGCTCAAAGTTAAAATAAAATAAATTAATGCTCAAACTTAATAAGAAAAAGAAAAATCCGATAAGAAAAATCCCGGAGAAATTGGAAAAATCCCTGACTTTTCCCTGACATTTCCAGACTTATGAAATCCCCTGATAATTCCCGGTTTTCCGGATTTTCCTGACCGCTGGATACCCTGTATTACTTTTATTAGATAGGAAAAAGTTTTATTTAGATAGAAAAAAGTTATTACTTTTATTTCAGTAATTGAATTTAGTAATTTCGGATTTAAAGGAATATGCTCAGTAGGAATTTTTCTAATTTACTAATTACAGTAATTTAAATTAAATCTAATAAAATGCTCATCACTTTTTTGTAATTGCACTGAATGCGATTCCGATTATTATTGTTTTTAAAGGAATATGCTTTGTAATCAAAATAAAGAAACTAAATTAAATAAACTTTTGATACATTTGCAAAATGGTGGATATCATAATTGAGATGGTAGCGAAAACTTTGAAAAGAAATAACACAATTTAAAAAAGTCATAATGTACCTTGAACATGACCATTCCTGCGTCCCGGAAAAGCTAGCAACGAATTATTGCTGTTTGGACACAAAACGCACAGACCTCTTGGATTCGGATTTGTCTCAAAAACGTGCAACTGTTGAGGATTCTGCGTGAACGTGTAGACCTTTATAACACCTTCGAGAATAGCCACTATCCTATCCCTTCTCAATTTCACGCCCTTCACGGGAGCATTGAATTCTAACGTTATGGCTGGCAATTTTTTTATATCGTCCCATATAATGACTGTAAACAAATAGATTTATACAATATTGAATAAAGAAATTCAATTTGAGCCTATTATCCAGTCGCAATATTTTTCAGGGTTCATTGTTTTTCGATTTATCTTTTTTAATTCAACAATAAATACATTTTTATCTCAATGCTGCTAAATTTCAAAACAATTTTACATCCACGTGTAAACGAATAATTGATACGCTATAAAACACATGAAATTTGGTAATTATTTTTATTGATGTCTGCAAAACAGTGATCGGCAGTATCGATTTTTTCGTCAACGATATTGATTTTATGAATCATTTGTTCGAAAAATCAATATTTAGTCAACAATTATTACTAATTTTTCGGAAAAAATTCGTAATTAGCGGAAAAATATTACTAATTTTTCTAAAAAATCAGTCTTTTGCAACAAAATATTTATGTGTCATTCCAGCCCAAGTGTGTAAACCCGTGACCCTGACTCTCTCGGATTTATTCGATTTTTTTTCATATGATCGCATTGAGTCTAAAATACACCCTCATAATTTTTTCAAATTTTTTCAAACATCCCTTATTTCAATTTTTTTTCTTTTGAAAAAAAACGTCATTTTTACAAATCTAAAAAAATTCTGAAAAAACCGTGACAATATATAAAAATTTTCAAGCTATCACCCGTAATGGGCAGATTTTTTTTGTGTGTTTAACGTGATGGATTTAAAAAAAAAAATTTTTTTTAAACGCCATTTTTTAAAAATATAAAAAAATTCTGAAAAAACCGTGATAATATATAAAAATTTTCAAGCTATCACCCGTAGTGCGTAGATTTTTTTTCTGTGTTTTACAAGCTATGAACGTTCTGAAAATTCCAAAAAAATTTCAAATAGCTCACCTTGAGCAGATACTGAATTATTTTGGTACTCAAATTGCGTATCTGCTCAAGGTGAGCTATTCGAGAATTTTTTGGAATGTTGAGAACGTTAATAGCTTGTAAAACACAGAAAAAAAATCTGCCCACTATGGGTGATAGCTTGAAAATTTTTATATATTATCACGGTTTTTTCAGAATTTTTTTAGATTTTTAAAAAATGGCGTTTAAAAAAAAAAAAAATTTTCGTTCTTAAATCCATCACGTAAAACACAGAAAAAAAATCTGCCCACTACGGGTGATAGCTTGAAAATTTTTATATATTGTCACGGTTTTTTCAGAATTTGTTTAGATTTTTAAAAAATGGCGTTTTTGTAAAAAAAAAAAAAATTTGAAATAAGGGATGTTTGGAAAAATCTGAAAACATTATTAGGGTGTATTTTAGACTCAATGCGATCATATGAAAAAAAAATCAAATAAATCCGAGAGGGTCCCGGATTTACACACCTGGGCTGGAATGACACTTATAATTTTTCCAAAAAAATTAGTCATTGGTGAAAAAAAATTACCAAGTTTTACTAATTAATTTTAAAAAACAAGTAATTTGTAGAAAAGTATGGTGTATTTTTATGTACTTGTGTGTACGGATTGCGTCATGGTTATAAGCTCAAACAACTCTATTAAAAAAGTTGGTTTATTTTTTATAATAACTAGATCTATTGAATATTTTACACATTAGTATTTATTGTATCGAATGTCATACGATATCACATAAGTTATTATTAATACGAATATTTAATAAGTACCTATTAAAAAATGTATTAATTTTGTATTTATTACTTTTTCCAAAATTAATACAACATTTCTCCACAAATTATTTTTTTTTTTTTATTATTTAGCAATATCCTTCTCGCTAATTACTAATTCTTGGAAAAAATTAGTAATATTTTATCGTTGATTACTCACTTTTTTAAAAATTTGAAATTTTTTGTAACTAATTACTTATTTATTAGAAAAATTAATAATATTTTGTCACTAATTACTAATTTTTTAGAAAAATTAGTTAAGTATTACTCATTTTTTACTAGAAAAATTAGTTAAGTATTACTAATTTTTTAGAAAAATTAGTAATACTTTGTCACTAATTACTAATTCTTTAGAAAAATTAGTAATATTTTTTTGCTAATTAATTTTTGAAAAAATTGGATAATAAAAATAGACAGATTTTTTTTCTGCCGATCACTGCTGCTAAAGTATTATTTTACCTCTATTCGTCGGATAAATGGGTTTGACACCGCCGCCAACAAGAGCCAGATAATTGCATCTGAATAACATCTCCACATATCCCAATCCACCATTGTTGAAGTCATGTCTTTCTTTTTCCTTCAGGGGATCGCAATTGTAAACCCTGTATCCATTTTCCATACCACATGCGAAAAATCCTTAAAAATGAAAAAAAAAATCGTTTCACAATAGCAATGATATCGCAATATCAATCTTTAAATGCACATTTGTCAATAAGTTCAATGACCCATAAAAAACATTGGTGAAAACAGCGACATAGAGGTTAGGAAAAAGTCGTCTCGAGTGGATCAAAGCGGAGCGATAGTTTCAAAACAAAATTGATGAACAATATCACTCTTATTATTGTCAACCTTGTTCGAAAATTCAAAAACGATAACATTTTAAGGGGGTCAACGGCGATCGATTGCGCGAAAAAGGTCTGGAATAAAGATTTAAAAAAAAACAACAACCGTGTTGAGGTTAATCGCGCCATCGGGCTGTCAGATTTTGGACGAGAAAAAATACATCTCATCATCGTGCTTGTTCATTTGTTGAGGGAAAAAAAATGAGCAACAATATTACCTTGATCCTGATTGAAACCGGCGTACAGGAGGCCATTGCCGTGCGGATTTCCCGCAGTTAGATTCATCTTAAACAATTACGCGAAAAAGCATTCGTGAAGATCTTAAATAACTTTGTGAAATTATAAAATTGATCGTCCGTTTGCGCTTTTTCGACTGTGAATTATGTGCCGGCTAATGGCAAATCGCGCAGAGTGCCAGTTTCTTCGTGGCGAACCGTCACCAATTTCGCGCATGTCGTATACATTAATTGAGCGCAGTAAAATCATGAGGGCCGGGTTGGAACTTGGAAGAAGTCGCAAAGTAATCCTGCATTCGTTTTGGAAGCTTACGCGCTTTTGAGCGCCACATTCTGTAGCATTTTATATATCTATACATACGTGCTGAAAGCGCGTAAGCGTCCACAACGAATGCGGCTCGAGGGGAAGCTAAATACCGACATTATTTCTGAAGCCCTACATTATCGGCCCGGTTTTTTCATAAAAATAATGTCGAAGATGTATCGATATTTGTACTTTAGAGCCCCACTCTTGGTTTTAGCCGAAATGCCGTAAAAACATCATTAATTTAATATTCTCAATTACAGTTGATAACCGGATCTGTAATTTTTTTGCTTTATTTTCTGATAAATTTCAGTGGGGCTCCATTTGTGCCATAATTCTGATGATACTGTCAAAATTTTATTGATTTCCATCCATTCGTGCTAGAGCAAGCTTGGATTCCAATTTCGAGGTGCTAATGTCGGTATTTTGAAAGTTGATCAGCTGATGCATGAGTGCGAGAGAGACAGCTGAAATTTACGAACAAGTCTTTCTCGGAGAACAGCAACATTTGGAGCAAAATAAAAGTGTTAGGCTCTGCATCAGTAAATCATGCAGGGCTTTGGTTTTCTTTGGTTTTTTTTTAAATTCTTCAACATTTACGAGAAAGCTTGTTCGAAAAATTGTCGGTAAGACAGATCATTCCCACTGAACTTCATTATTGAACAATCAGCTGATACCCAGATCAACCGATAACTAACCGATCAACGATAAGATAGTCCCGCGTGATCTTTACGCATATTGCGCGCGATATTTTTTGTTCGTATATTTATAATATATGTTTATGAAATTTGTGAAATTAAAGATGATTCATTTGATAAGGTTTTGCAATCGGTAGCTTTTTCTGTTCGAAGACAGTATCCAAAACTCTGTTTTACCGACAGATATTCGCAACTTCAATGGCCACCTCCATGGTCCGTATATAACAGTATTTGAATCGTTTTTTTCAATTATTCGCACAAATCGTACGGTAAATCTTGCATCAAGTAAAAAACCGCAACTTCTTGAAGTATATTACTGAGGAAATTCATAATACAGGAACAGCGAGATGTAAGTGTCAAATTCGTTTTGTATTCATATCGCTTTAAAATCCAACATAACCTAACATTTTGTGTTTTTGTTAGTTTCCCAAACGCGATGAATATATGCGATAGTATCGTGAGATATCGTGGCATTCACACGTGTTCGCGATTGTTCGTCGCGAAGCCAAACAATTTGAAAGGAAAAAAGCCAAGTTCGCAGCGTTGGCTGATGCGATATATACGCGATCCTTACGTCGAGAAAGCGAAACAGGAGAATTATCGATGCAGAAGCGCCTTTAAATTGCTCGAGATCAATGAGCGATTCGGTCTGCTAAAGCCAGGAATGACTGTTGTAGATTGCGGCGCTGCTCCCGGCAGTTGGACTCAGGTAGCCGTTAAGGCGACAAATTCCGATGGCAAGAACATTGACGAGAAAGCGAGAGGAATGGTAGTGGCTATAGACAAACTACCCATTCATCCCGTTCAAGGGGCCATTACTATGGGCAATCTGGACTTTACAACGCAAGAGGCTCAAGAGAGACTCTTGAACACATTGGACGGCAAATTAGTGGATCTGGTGATGTCCGACATGGCGCCAAATGCCACTGGCTGCAGAGAAATGGATCACGAAAATATAGTAAATCTTTGTTATTCGGCTATGAGATTTGCTCTTCATATAACAAGAAGAGATGGCAATCTCGTGATGAAATTATTGGATGGCGGTCTCTCCCAACAGTTGGAAAAGGATCTAGAGCGTTTTTACCAAACCGTCAAGAATGTAAGACCCGCAGCAACGAGAGACGAATCCACGGAAAAATTTCTTCTCGCTCGAGGATTCAAGGGCTTGAAATCTAGCTGACGGTAATTAGTATTAAGGGCCCAGTCCACTTTGAAAATATCAACGAATCGATTTTTTTTTACTGTTTTCGAAAGTACATACATTCAGAAATAAGATGTCAAAATTTTATGAAAATCCGAGCTCTCTAAGTATTTTTTTTTTACCTGAACGTCAGGACCTCATTTCATCTACCAGAGCGTAACCCGTTTTTCTCGAAACAGCGTTTTCAAAATCTAGCTCCATCGTATCTCTGAAACTAATAAACCGATTCTCTTGAAATTTGAACCACATATTGTAAACATGATTCGCAACAAGATGACCCTCGATGGTTTTAAAATTTTGATTTTTACTTTTTTTTTTGCGAAAAACTGCGAAAAAATGCGTTTTTTTTACTTTTTTCGTTTTTCATCTGCCATGTTTTTATTTTTCGATAAAACTTTATATCCAAGGGTCATTCTGTAGCTGGTATCATACTGAATGTAATGGACTTTGATTTTTTGTTTCGGACAAGCCGTTGCCGAGTTGTGATGGAGCTACCTATTTTTGAGGCGTTACGTTAAACCATAGTTTTTGTACTTGAGAGGAGGCTAAATACCATTTTTATTCAATCTCTACATTATCGACGCATCATCGTCGTCCAGTCTTTCTCCGACAACCGTGGATGAAAATTAATTACATTTTGACAATTAAGAGGGGGATAAATTAATTAACAATTAATTGTCAATTGAGAGGCTAAAATGCGTTACAGTTAATGCCAACGAACTCATTCGAGCCCCCTAAGTATTATAGGTTACTCGTCAGAATCCATGGTGCTGCCCTCACCCGCACGTCTGTGAACTACATTTCGCCATTTCGTTTTTCAATAAAACTACAATTTATCGATATTTATCTCTTGATGCGCCATCCAAACTTACGGCATGTCATTTTGATAAAATAATGTCGAAAACGTCTCGATATTTGTATCGTGGCGTTCTTCATGGAGTCTCACTCTTGGTTTTACCCGAAATGCAGTAAAAGTTTAATAATTTAAGTTTTTCAATTACAGTTTCTTGGTGGTAAATGAATCTGTAAATTTTTTTTTGTTTTTCGAAAATTTTTTAGTGAGGCTCCATTCCTGCCATTGTTCTGATGATGTTGTTAAAATTTTATTCAATTCCATCCATTTCTATAAGAGCAAGTTTGGATGGCAATTTCGAGGTGTTAGTGTCGGTATTTAGCCTCCTCTTAAAAATGAATTAAAATGAATTAAATTTTTTTTTGTATGTATTTCAAGACTTTATCAAGCCCAACAACTTTTATATTCATATCTTTTATAAAATCCTCAAAAAAAAAAAAAAAAAAAATCGCGAAAATAGCCTTTTTTCGTGGCTCCAAAGTGGACTGGCCCCTTCAAATTTTTTGGTATAGAAACAACAGGAGTGGGAAAGCGGATAATAAAATAAAATGAACAAGGCATCATTTGGTATAGCGATATATCATTGGTGTATCTTTTCATTGATTTCATTTTTTTTTCCTTCATCACCTTCCAACTCTACGTACAATACGAATGTCCTTACACACACACATACATACGGGATTTTCACAACGTGATATACATAAACGTATTTTTCCTTTTTTCAATCGTTTTGACTATAAATAATATTTTTAAGTGTAATATATATGTATATATATATTTAGCTATGTAGGATGCAATAATAAATTTTGACACAATTATATTACTTATACTGTTACATTATGACATACAATTCTCATGGAGGGAACGAGAAGTCTTTACGCATCTCGTTCTTTATTTCAATTCTTTTTTTTTTACTCACGGGGTATAATTATGCAGCATATATACAATTTTCATTAATAAACGTTATACAATATTTACACGAATCGACATTCAATTGGTATTTTTTTGCTCTCTTATTAGGTATGATGATATTGGCATACTACTGTACGATATGAAAACGGATGGAAAAAATTGGAGACGAAGAAACGCCGAATATGTCTGACGGAGAAAAATCTTGCGTTCTCCGGTTTAATTTTTTTTTACTCAATCTTGTAATTTTTGCAACAACAAAAGATAATTTTTACAAACTTTCAGACGCAACATTTTTCTTCGTGACGATATACATATATATATATATGTATGATTCGTAACTAACATTAGGAAAAAGGGCGGTAACAGTTACTGGCCGCAATGTCAAAGTGCTAAATAATTTCTTCGTTCGCTCATTAAATTTCTTCTCTCGTTTTTTCTTCATTCATACGTGACACTCCATCATTTAAGCGTGAGAGAAATTCACTTTTTCTCGTATCTGCCCTATCAATGTTTTATTTTTCTAATACCATAAAAAGTCAGAAGATTCTTTATAGTTTCGTCGTTCTTAATCTCGATTCGATCAACTCGTTAAATCGATAATCACGATTTATCCACCAATCACTCGTACTCCTTAAACTCCTTAAACCGTAAAAGTTGATCGCCTAACTCTTTTCACCTCGTCTTCACATTATAAATAATTTTTCTTTTACATAATACGCTATTATCAGTCTGTAGTTACCCCCGAAATTGCCACGTGCGTTTTTTTCATTTTCTTGAATTTGTTCTTTTCGTTAATAAGCTTCAAACGCCGAGATCAACAATCGATAATGTGACAAGATCGACGGGTCGCATTTTTTTTGTTTTTTTTTTTTTTAATTTTATCATATGATGCAGATTCATACTATCAGTAAAGTGTGTGCTATCAGTACGATTCACTTAACGAGCATAAATATTAATAGCCAATTTAAATATTTATATTATGCATAAACTCGACTTTTTTCTTCCGATGAGAGAGAAAACACACAGAATCTTTCAGAGTATCGCGACAATACAGGGAAGATTATTTTTATACGTTAGTTTTGGCTTTCTAGGATACAATATCGTTCGGCGAAACGAATTATTGATCTTTTTCTTCAGGAATAAAAAGACAAATTCGTTCGGATTCTCGTTCGTGATGTCGTTTTTCGTTTTATCGAGATATTCTTGCTGTCGACGGTAAAAACAAAAACGTGACGAGATCTTAGGCTCTTTTCTTTTTGTAAGTCTTCAGCGTGAAACTCCGGAATTTTCACGCTTTTCTCAATATCTCTTATCTCGTCAGCTTTATTGTTTTCCTCAACCGCGTCCCTCGTGTTTTTTCTTCTCCCGTGGCCCAACGAGGAACGTTTGAAAAAGCAAAACGCCTCTTATCGCTCTTTCTCACCCGGGCCGTTATCGCGGTTACCTTTGTTGCCAAAATAATCGCCGCTCCAACGGTTTCTCGGTTAAAAAAAAAAAAAAAACAAACTCGCGTGAGAGAAAAATCATGCTTTTCAAGCGTTATCGCTAATTATACGGCTGCACCGGGTGTGTATTTTTCGGCTTCCGGTAAAACGGTCCCAGGAATCCCCCTTTCTCTTTCTCCCTCTCTCTTTGTCAGTCTTTCTTCGTACAAGACCTTTTTCCTCTCCACCACGAGAATTAATCTCTTCCGAGATCGAGGACGTTTAAACAACGAAAGAGAAAAATTCGACCGGCTAAAAAAAAAACCGAAATCTTCGGGCTTTTTCTTCTCGTCGTTAACCGACTGCCCGTTTGCTTCTTCCGAATGCTCTGTTAACGTCGTGATGCGACATTTCCTTGTAATAATGAACCCTTCGCGAAGTTCCAGGTGACGATCCGGACGACGAGCTTCTACCTTCGATCCTCGAATTTCCCTGACGACGTTCGGCGACACTCGGACGCGTCGGATATATCAAGCTCGGATCTCTGAGCAACGGCATCCTCGTCCAAAATCTAAGCAACATTGGCGCTCGATCGCGGGATCTCTGATCGCTCGTCCGGATTCGTTGTCTAAAAATCTCCTGCTGCTGTCGATCGTCTCGACTTCCGGTCGGCAACCACCAGTAAGCTTCCTTCTGACGCACATCCGGTAAGTCGATTCCCGTCGCATCGAATCCCTCGTCGTAAATCTCCCGCTGATTGGAGTAAGGCCGTCGATTCCTATCCTTGTAATCGTTCGATATGCTGTTGGCTTCGTCCGATGGGAATCTCACTCTCTCGTCGCGTCTGTCCTCGTAATTTGGAAATCTCACGTAGTCCCGCGAGGATGGAAAAAAATTAACATTCTCGTTTCGCGGTAAATCGTAATTTTCGCTCGGTCGGTAAGGTAGTTCGATCGGCGGTAATGTACGGATAACGGGCTGCGAATCGTCATCGACGTACGGTTTTCGACGATCAGTTTGATAATCACGAGTCTCGTAATCGTAAATTCCCTCGGACTTTGATGACGCAGGTAAAAATGGAATTTTCAGCGTTGTCGTTTCTTCGACCAATCCGAATGGCAAGCGTTTTTCCAGCTTGTCCAATTTTGGCATTTCCTGGGACATCACGGTCGCATCATCGTTCGTCGATGCGGCTATCATAGTTTCGCCGCTGTCCGATCGCTCGGTCGATAAATTATCGACGCCAAGAGAATCCTCGAAATTCTCCTCGATCCCTCTGACCGGATATGCCGTATCCGGTATTCTTTTATCGGTCGAATCTTTCGCAGAATTGTGATTGATTTTCATCTTTTCCAACGGCAAATCTTCAACCTTGAGGTCATCGATGTTCGACGAGTGATCATCGCGCTTGTTGTTTCTTATGTCATCAGAAACGAGCATAGTTTCCGGTTCTTCGAGCTCTTTAGAGCCTCCAACTGGAATCATCGTTGTTTCTTGTTCATTACTCCTATCGAAGGTCACCGTTGATCTCGTTGCATCGGATGTTGTTCTGCTGACGTTGACATCAACGAGTGTAGTTTCACGTACGAAATCACCGTTTATGCTGACCTCGCTCGATATCTCGCTGCTTCCGGTCGACTCTCTGTCACTCCTGTTACCAACGTTTTTGTTGTATCTGATCGTTGTTTGTCCGATGCTTTCGTTGACCGTTGGCAGAGTAACGGTCATACCGGCCTCGCTGTGTTTCAATATCTCGTCATCGGCTTCAGTCGTGTCTTCGTAATTCACGTCGTCATTGTCGTCGTCGTAAATCTCGGTCGATTCGTCCCTCGGATACAGTCGATCAACGATGTCATCGGTCATGTCATCATTTTCCTCGCTGTCGACGAGATCCGTGGTTTTCACGATTTTTTCATCGACCTGAGATACATTTATCCTCGACAATGTCTCGGATGACAAATTTTCAGGGACGCTTACCCTTATTATCTCCTTCCCGGTCACATTGCCAGTGATATTTTCCACTTTTATTATTACCTGTCCTAGACTCGAATTTTGCGGTACTATGAGATCGCTGCTTCCCGATAAAGATTCAACGGGCAATTTCGTGGGTGACAACAGTAACACGACGGTTGGTGAAATTTCGGCATCTTTGTTGGATCCCTCTCGACTCTCGTCCTTTTCTCCTGCATCGTCGTAATTGCCGATGGTAAGGTTCAACGTTTTATCAGCTGGTATTTTGTAATCGACGATGGCGGGTCCATTTACATTGGAATCGTTGGCTGATTCATCCAGCGGTACAATTTTGTCAATATCCGCCGATTCGATTTCAGAATTTTCATCATTGATACTTTTATTACCGAGAGAAAACGTTCCCTCGTCCCTTTTCGTTTCGTCGAGCTCGTAAATCGTTACAACAGCGTCACGATTGTGAGATTTATTTTTTTCCCTGTCGATGACTTCTTCGTTGTTGTTTTTCTCATTTTTCAGCGTTGACGGAGGAATCTTCTCGTCGATCGGCTGCTTGTTCTCCGATGATGATTTTGATGGGGATTCGTTAATGGGATTGAAGGATCCTGACACCAACAGAGGTATGCTCAGCTGTAGAGGTCCGGTTGGTTGTGACGACGATGAGGAGGAAAATGACGACGAGGATGATTGGGGCTTGGCTGCGTTCCCATATTTCGCGTTCAAACGTTCGATCAAGAATCCAAGATGCGCCTGACGATCGATACTCACGTCCTTGACGCATCGGTTCATCGTATCGGCCTGATAACCTTCGGCGCATGCCGTCAATGCCGGCGCTATGAATATACTCTTGGGCGTTATTTTTCTCAACAAACTCGCCGAATCGAAGCTACTCGATGATTGTGAATTTGGCTGTCCCCCGACCAATAGCCAAGCCTGCCACGCCAATTCGCTCGGACTTCCAACTTCCTCCTCGTGACCTTTCTTCGATGGCAAACCGGCGAAAGTTTCCTCGTTACTCGCCCTTTCGTTCCTCGCTTCCAACGGCGCAGCCTCGAGTCTCGCACCGAGACTGAGTACACCGAATACGAGGATCATATATATCTCGAATATTCGCCGAAACGAATGTATTCTTCTCACACTGGCCATCGGACTTTTCACTTTCTCCTCGTGCATACTTTCAAATTTTCTCATGCCACACTCCTCGATCATCCAATCCTCGAATGCCTAGATCCTCCGTCTCTGTGTCTCTGGTCCCGACATCGGTGTTGAAGCGAAAATTCTGAAAACAAAAATATTTGACGATTTATTCGACGCTAGATTCTAGAATCTGAGTTGGGCAGCATCAATTTCATTTTCAATCAAATTACATGTTTAATTACATATTATTTTGGGCCATGTACCTGAATTGGTTTCAATTGCTCAATCATTTTGGTCATCAATCACCGAATGCATTTCAATTACACGTAATTCAGAAGCTTTTCATACAATTGCATGTAATTGAGGCTCAGAGTAATTTAATTACCTATAATCGGTGCTCGAAAAACTTGATGTAGTTGAAAATAGAGAAGTGGTTCAAACAGTTCAATGTTACTCTCTGTGGATGGTTTACTATGATACGTTTGAACTTTAAAACTAATTTAATTCAGCAAAATAATTGGCCAATTATTTTTCCAATTACTTCACGAGATTACTTTAGTTTTAATACTTTTTGAACTATTTCTAAAACTAAGATCATCCCTTCGACACTTCATACGTAAAGGTAGAACCGTGAGATACGGGTTAAAAAAATTATGAGGACGCAAAAGTATTAATTAAAAATGACATCTGTACAGTAGTCAAGATTGTTCTTACTTTATTTATATGCTCTTGATGAGTTTGCCTTACATAGAAGTTTGAAATAATCCGTGCAAAAAAATGCAGCCCGATATCGTAAAATTTGCATAACGTAAACCGATCACTTAATTATTTCCAATGAATAATATGCATGCTTAAATTCATTTTTCTTGGATACTTTTCAGCTAATTATTTTGCGGTTGATCTGAGTGCCTCCAGCGTTTCTCATAAAATTGCGTACAAAAATCATTATCCTTCAAGCTATTTGTGTAAAACAAATTAACCCAATGTGGCAACATTGGATTTATTATACATATGGGTCATTCCATGTCAAATCGACCAAGAGTTAGAATCGACCCCTTTCAATTTCGATAAAATTTGGTCAGAAGTTTTTGTTTTCAATAAAACGAAGTTCTGCCAAAAGAAAAAAATTAAAATTTTTTTTATCAAAAGTTATTCAAAATTTGAAATTTCACAATTTTTCAAATCTTTTAAGTTTATTTTTCAAATGTCTTGAAAACTATTATAGTTACGAAAAATCGTTCTGTATTCGTTTTGAAGAGTATACTTGGGGCTACGAAAAAAAAATATTCCGAAAAAAAAATTTGAAAAATGATTTTTGAGAATTTTGAATTTTCAAAAATCTTGAAAATCCAAGTTCCATATTTTTTTTTTGTTTAATTTTTTTATATAATACTTTGTACTGATCTTAAAAGATCCTGAAATTTTCGGAGGGGTGTTTTTTTTCTTTGAAAAATATAAATTTGTGATTTTTTAAAAATCGTGCTAATTCACGATCATCATTAAATTTGTGGTTCAATTTTTTTGATATAATACCTTGTACTGATCTTAAAAGATCCTGAAATTTTCAGGATGTGTGTTTTTGTTTCTAAAATATAAATGTTTGAATTTTGGTAAAATTTTTTTTTTTAATTGTCATTAATTGAAATTTTTACTGCTCGAAATTACAGAATTACATGATTACTTAACTTTACTTAACTTAGGGGAAAAACAAAAACACACCATCCTGAAATTTTCAGGATCTTTTCAGATCAGTAGAAGGTATTATATTTAAAAAAGTGAACCAAAAATTTAATGTTGATCGTGGATTTGCACGATTTAGAAAAATCAAAAATTTATATTTTTGAAAGAAAAAAAAACACCTCTCTGAAAATTTCAGGATCTTTTAAGATCGGTACAAGGTATTATATAAACAAAATTGAACCAAAAATAAAATATGGAACTTGGACTTTCACGATTTTTAAAAATTCAAAATTCTCCAAATTCATCATTTTTCAAAAATTTTGTTCGGAATATTTTGTTTTTCGTATCCCCAAGTATACTCCTCAAAACCAATTCAGAAATATTTTTCGTAACTATAGTTTTCGAGATATTTCAAATTTTGAAAAACATTTGGAAAAAAAATTTAATTTTTTTCCTTTGGTAGAACTCCGTTTTATTGAAAACGAAAACTCTGACCAAATTTTATCGAAATTGAGAGGGGTCGATTCCAACTCTTGGTCGATTTGACATAGAATTACCCACATATATAAGCACAGTGTATACAAATACTGGTATTGGAATATTTTTGAACACAAACGTTTATGAAATTATTGAAACCTAAAAATATTCCAATTCACGTAATTCAATTACATCCTCGTAATTTAAATACAATATCGTCAATGAATTACTACGGTATCATTGAATTACATTTGTATAATAACATGGATGTAATTAAATTATATTGAACAACGATTTTTTCGGGCATCATTTCGAATTCGATGCTAATTACATCCCGCATTGTAATGGAATTCGGTACTCAAATACAATGCTGAAAATAATTACCATCAAAATTTAAATTCTATTACAATGCTCAAAATATTTTGTCATCGATTTATTTTAATTACAAATTTGCCCAACCCTGGCTAGAATTAAATTTCATGAAATTTGCATAATTTTATATTTTTTATATTTTTGTACAGTTATTCTTCACCATTTGATTTTTATAATAACTCTGAAATATTGGTATTACATTTTCTTCCCAAATGAGACTATTTTTACATTTTTTATTCTTGCCTCGTATGGAAATATTTGAAAAAAATCGAGCTCACAATGTTTCAGAATAAAAATTATAGTAATTAGAAGTTGAACCTTGAACCCATTGCTTCCCCTTTTTCCATGATAAAATAAAAATTAATCAACACATTTTTTCATAAAGCAGCCCTTCAAGAAGATGGATGAAAATGAATTTTCTTATAGTAACCATTAGAGAAACGATCGAAAAAATGCCTTGACTCATCTTCGAACGAGTTTATTTATTTTTATTTCCTAGCATAAACAAATTCGTTTGCAGCGAATATTTCTCAACGTGTTTTTGATAAATCGAAGATACGTATCCGGGAAACAAATGTGCGTAACAAGAAATGTATTGATGTCAATGCACCATAATTTTCAATACCTCGATTCAATCGATTCAAGAATTCTCATCAACTTACAAAATCTGACAAGTGAAAAAAGTTTTGTGTTATTTTTTACGGCGACTTTTTTTCCTGGTAAACCAAACAATTGCCTGACTTCCCTTTCCAATATTAAATTTCCGGAAATTTTCACAATTTCTTAATTTTCCCTGAACGATTAGTCACGATTGGATTGGTATGATATTTTTCAAGCTCTAACACAACTTTGTGAGATAGACTTTGACACTGACTGTAACAAGAACATCGTGGCATTTTCATTAAAAAAAAAAATCAAACCTGTGCTCGGGGTCACGGATGTTGGGGATTGACGTTGAACTCTGTCTCTTCTCCCGCACATAAAACTATGATCTGTTATCTATAAGACACTACTTCGATGATTGCGATATCTTGAATAATTATGAAATAATTGGAATTTTAAATCACTTCGGATTTCATCACATGGCTTTTCCGGTCACACCCAGAAAAAAGATCTAGTACATTTAACTAAATCCTAGTCAAGCCAAATAAATTTTTTTAGTTGTAGGACTTGTAGGCCGGCCTAATACAACTCTATTCATGTCAACGAAATTTTTTTTTTGAATGACCTACTACGTAAATATATTGCGATCTAATAAATTTTTATTTAATATTAATAAATATTATTTCAAACTGAACAAATATGTATTTAAATGAAATAATTTTTTTTTATATTTACACAATATATATTTTTAAACATTTCAATCTTTGAATGTATAGCTACACATATGAAGTCAACAATTTCGTAAAGTTTTGTCTTTTCTTTAACAGAAGGGAAAATAAAAAAGACCCTTTTTGATGGGAATCCTTTTCGGGGATTTGACCATCTTGCGTTTTGTCGCAATGTTCAATGTATTAAATATCCATACTCAAAAATAAGGATATCGAACATAGACGAGCTTGGAAAGGATATAGGCGTCGAGAGGCAGGTTCGCTTGTGCGAGAGGTTGCCACCTGGCGGATTTTTGGGGTACTGACAAATCTGCAGATATGATCGGATGAGATTACGGGTGAATAGGTATTTAGTAACAACGAATAGAATTTTTCTTCAATGTCCGTTTCTCGATAACAGGGAATTCAAATAAATAAATATAGTGGAAGTAAATATCGCCCAAAATTGGATGGAAAGAAAATTTTCTTTAAAATAACTAAAAAGTAATCAAATAAACGATTATAGTACCTACGACCAGATCTTTTTTCTGGGTGCATGACACCCCCGCGAACAGACCGCAAAGACATGGTTCAACGTCAGCAAAAGATTTAACATTATCACACCCAGAAAAAAGATCTAGTCGTAGGTACTATAATCGTTTATTTGATTATTTTTTAGTTACTTTAAAGAAAATTTTCTTTCCATCCAATTTTGGGCGATATTTACTTCCACTATATTTATTTATTTGCATTCTCTGTCATCGAGAAACAGGCGTTGAAAAAAAATTCTATTCGTCGTTACTAAATACCTTTTCACCCGTCATCTCATCCGATCATATCTGCAGATTTGTCAGTACCCCAAAAATCCGCCAGGTGGCTACCTCTCGCGCAAGCGAACCTGCTTCTCGACGCCTATATCCTTTCCAAGCTCGTCTATGTTTGATATCCTTATTTTTCAATATGGATATTTCATACATTGAACATTGCGGCGAAACGCAAGATGGTCGAATCCCCGAAAAGGATTCCCATAAAAAGGGTCTTTTTCCTTTTCCCTTCTGTTAAAGAAAAGACGAAGTTCAACGAAATCGTAGACTTCATATGTGTAGCTATACATTCAAAGATTGAAATGTTTAAAAATATATATTGTGTAAATATTAAAAAAAAAATTATTTCATTTAAATATATATTTGTTCAGTTTGAAATAATATTTATTAATATTAAATAAAAATTCATTAGATCGCAATATATTTTCCTAGTAGGTCATTCAAAAAAAAAAATTTCGTTGACATGAATAGAGTTGTATTAGACCAGCCTACAACTAAAAAAATTTATTTGGCTTGACTAGGATTTAGTTAAATGTACTAGATCTTTTTTCTGGGTGCATGTAATTTAAGCTGTGCCTTCAAAGTCAATATCCTCAAATCGTTGAAACAACGAGGGGGAAGAAAAAATAGTGGCAAAGTACGATAATCGCCAGAACACACATTGATTCCTAGATTCTCAAAGATCCCTGACATCCCTAACGGCAATAAAAAAATATTCGAAAATATATTCCACATACCGAATTTTTGGAACGTTTACACTGAGAAATTTTTTGTTGTTGAAAATGCAAATTTTTTTTTGACTCAACCAAATATTTGTTTCCGGACGTTCAACGAGATCATTTTGGTAATTCAACAAAGATACGGTGGAAGTTTCAGTTAAATCGGTTAAATCGTTGCTTGAATGGGCAAAGTTTCAGTTCAATCGAATAAATATCTTTGTACCAAATAAATTGTGTGATTGAAAATACGAATTGTTTTTTTGTTACAGCTAAATTTTTCCAGTTAAAATATACTAGGAATCAACGAAATATTTCTGCACAGCAACTCAGTAACGTGTAAATTGGACTAAACTGTATCTGGAAATTGACCAAATAATTTCGTTCACCTAATATCTTATGGTTAACCAAATCCATTTGTTGAATTAATTATAGTTTCATTATTTCAAACAAATTAATATTGAATCGACTAAATTTTTTTCAACTAAATGGATTTGGTTATTATAACTGAACTTTGTTCTCAGTGTATATATGAAAAATGTACAGGGTAATGGAATGGAAAATATACAGGAAAATGTAATGGAACGGCTGAATATTTCCTCAGCCAAGATATTTGTCAAAACGGTCAAGGTCATTTTTGAAGTAACTTTTGATGAGGAATTCAATGATGATCTTAATTTTGACCTTGACGATTACCTGCAAGGTTATTTGAAGGTCATTTTTTTCAAATGGAAACTCCCTTTTTTGACATTGGCAATCGATAGAGCGGCAAATTTTACGTTCAAATATTTACTTAGGTTATAGGTACATTTCGACCTTGAAGGTCCTCCAAGTTCAATTAAACTTAAACAAAGCGTGGATATCTCTGGGCATAGCAGCTTTTCAAATTCTTTCGTAACGAGCGAAGTTGCTAATTTAAACAAGGCGCATTTAGCAGTGACCTTGATGATAACCTTCAAGGTGGTTTCAAGATCAAGTTTTGTTTTTTTAATGGAAACTTGTATTTTTCAGGTCTGAAATCAATGGAACAAACAGTTTTACATTTACACTCAAAGGTTCGGAAAAAATCAATCAATTTTCTTGTAATCAATATTTTTGAAATAAACGGTATTCAAGGAGGCATTCTGGTCTAGAATTTTGAAATAATCAATTTTTTTCGCGTATTCTTAAAGTTAAGATCTTTAAGAATATATCCTCGAAAGGAAATCTTTTAATTCCAATAATTTAAGGAGTTGTAGTTATTTTAGTTATACCACTCTTCAATGTATAACTTTTTTGTATTAGAATTATTTTTTTTACTATTGGAAACAAATTAAAAACTATGAAAAAAAGAGTCGAACAACGCCTTTTTCGTTCAGACAGCCGGCATTTTGCGAAAAAATTTTGTTCCGTTTTCTCTGAGGTGGGGCTATAACGACATTCTTACTAATTAAGAATCTTTTTTCAAATGTTGTATCGGATGACTAGAAAGGTTGCAACATGTCAGCCCCCCTTCCCCTTTTAGCCCAAGCTTATAACTTATTTGATTTTTTTTCTCGAAATTTTTTTGTTTATTGTCAAGATATAAATAAATATGTTGTAAAAAAAAGAATGGAAAAAATATTTTTTTTTATCTAGCTGGACAAAATGCTCAAAATGTATGTCTCTAAACCAATATACCGCCTTAATATATTCAAGATATATCTTCCATTCAAATAGCATATGAGGAGTTCTTTTTCAACCGGGCTACTTTTTTTTCACCCTCTCCAATTTTTTTCAAAATCTGCACAGTTTGAAATATTAGTCAAAAGGAACGTCTGTGATTTTTTTAAAGATTTTTTTAGGCATCCGTTCAGGATTTTCAATTTTTCATTACGAACACTGTATCTCAAAAAATATTCATCAAATAAAAAAAACCATAAGAATGAAAACTTTTTTATTTTTTCCACTTTATCGAAAAAAAATAAAATCATAATTTTTCTGCATTGAGAAAATGGAAATTTGGCAAAAAAATGAGAATAAAATTTTTTTAAACCCAATAACACACCTTTGATTTCGGTACAAATTTTACAGGATGTCTGTCATTGGGTAAAGAGTCGGCGAAAAAAAATTCAGAATGGCACCTGCAATGGTTACGATGCAAAAAAAAAATCCTGCGAAATCTATATGCGGTTATGAGATTTTGCAGGGTTTTTATTTTTTTTCATCGTAACCATTGCAGGCGCCATTCCGAAATTCTTCTCGCAGACTCTTTACCCAATGACAGACATGAAAAAAAAATAAAAACCCTGCAAAATCTTTATGCGGTTATAAGATTTCGCAGGGTTTTTGTTTTTTTCACCGTAACCATTGCAGGGGCCATTCTGAAATTTTTTTCGTGGACTCTTTACCCAATGACAGATATCCTGTAAAATTTGTACCGAAATCGAAAGTATGTTATTAGGTTTAAAAAAAATGTATTCTCATTTTTTTGCCAAATTTCAATTTTCTCAATGCAGAAAAATTATGATTTTAATTTTTTTCGATAAAGTGGAAAAAATAAATAAGTTTTTATTCCTATGTTTTTTTTCTGTTTGATGAATATTTTTTGAGATACAGTGTTCATAATGAAAAATTGAACATTTTGAACGGACGCTTAAAAAAATCTAAAAAAAAAATCACTGACGTTCCTTTTGACTAATATTTCAAACTGGCAGATTTTGAAAAAAATTGGAGAGGGTGAAAAAAATTGGCCCGGTTGAAAAAAAACTCCTCATATATGTACTTCATTTTTATTGAAGAATATTGGAGGTTTTCAAAATTCGCATGCACCGGGTGGTCCAAAATTGTAAAAATACTTGACTAGTGAATGAACTCTGATAATGTCTCTTATCGTTTCTCCGTTCTTCTATGACCAGCTTGGTATATGGCAATATTATTATTATTATTATTATTATTATTATTATTATTATTATTATTATTATTATTATATATATTTTGTGTAAATAGTACATGAAATACCTAATGGTATTACCTAATGCATGTATGAAAAAATAAACGAGAGCCTTCATGTATAATCTGACCCCGGACTAGCGGGGGGGGGGGGGGGCTCATTCTCTTCGTGCTCTCTCCCTCTCTTCAGAACTTTGAGAGAAACGTGATTTATTAGCCTGGCAAAACGGCAAGTAGCATATACACACGCGAAAGCACGTTTGAGTACGAGAAAAACGTGGCCATTACGTTGCGAAAGCGGAAGTAGAATTTCATATGGTACAAAATTCGTCGGTCTGATAATTATCACATAATATTTCACTTCAGACGAATTTTAGTTTTCCCTTCTCCTCAATTAAAATATCAGAGATGCAAAACTAAGCATTCTTCGAGAGGAAAAAAAAATCAATAGTTTCCGTTCAATTATTACCTCAAATCAAATACCATCAAATACCAAAATACCATCAAAAACCATAAATACCAAAATACCGTCAAATACCATCAAATACCATGAATACCATAAATACTATAAATACCAAAATACCATCAAATACCATTAAAACGGTTTGAAAAATTATGAATCAAATTTTTTTCAAAAGTGCCATGAATTTATAACTTTTGATTTTCCTTCTTAAATCATCCTATTTCAATGACAAAAATGTTCTATTTTTAATTTCAGATAATTACAATGACCTGTTGCCTGCACTGCTCAAAAGAGGAAGTCAATTCCCAGCAGCTTCAACACCGTCATTTTTAATTTATACACATGACACCAAAGAAAAATTTATTATGGCATCTGTTGTCAACATTACAATGTTCTTTATCAAAATTGAATAAATCCTTTCATTTTTTATAAATAAAATCGTGAAAAAAACTCCGGTACATGATCCTCCTCCTTAATGATGAGGTTTTTCCAACTTTCTGAAATTGAAATGACTAACAATAAAAGGAAAAGTTTAAGAAGAGATTTCGCCGGCGACCGAGGAAACATCGTCGACTTTACGAGACCGGAGCGTCGGAAGAAAAACTTTCACCATTCACGATAAGGGTCCTAATTACTTTTGTGCGTAAATGCACGGGTGAGAATCGTGCGTGACTAAGTCTCTTTCCGAGCCGATCGTTTTTTCGTTGTATTCGACGAGACGTGACGATAGTTCGTATATTTTATAATGAGGTTGCGATTTTCGCCATAATATATATGTATGGGGCATTCCATACCGATTCGACCTGTGTTTAACCCTTCACTTCTCCGATTTTGTTAGCATTTTTGTGTGGTTTTGTACTACCTCTGAAATGCACTCAGGATTTTTTTCACATTTTTTTTGGAGCGATTTGACTTGATGATAATTTATAAACAAATGGACTGTTAGCCCAAATTTAAAAATCTGAAAAATATCCCAAAAATCTTGTTTTTGTATGACAAATTTCAAGCGTTGGGCCAAAGTTAGCAGGGCTTTCCTTCTGTTTATAATCAACTTTTTTTTAACAAAATATAAAAAAAAAAAAAATAGAAGGAGAAACCTGAATTGAGTAGGCCGTTATCCAAACCTTCACAATAATATGATGTTGAGGTTTGCATCGTTGCAATGCAACGAAAATATTTTTTTTAAATAGATTTTTGATAGGATTTACGTTTTCCATGTGTATTTGAAATCCCAAATCCTTAATAGAGGTACAAAAAAAATTTAATGATTTTCATTTTGAAAATTTCTTTGGAAAAATGGAATTTTATTCATAAATTTGCCGTTGCATTCCAACGATGCAAACTTGAGAATTATCACACCTATGCACCTTCAATTCATACGAAAATGTTTGGATAATGACCGACGCAATTCAGGTTTCGCCTTCCATTTTTTCATGATCTTTCTTCGAGAAAAGCTTCTTGTAAACGAAAGGAAACCTCTGCCCATTTTGCCTGAACGCTCGAAATTTTTCATATAAGAAAAATAATTTTTGTGATTTTTTTCAAATTTTTAAATTCGGGCTAACAGTCCATTTGTTTATAAAATTATAATTAAGTCAAATCACTCAAAAAAAATCTGAAAAAAATCCTGAGTGCTTTTCAGAGCTACTAAAAAGCCATAAAAAATTGCGGATAAAATTGGAGAGATGAAGGGTCAGACCCGGGTCGAATCGGTACGGAATGCCCCATATATAAATGGATGTAATAATGTGCAAAGAATTAATATATGCCAAGAAAATGTGTATACACATGTGTAAACAATTTCCAATTGATTATAAATATGCATAACCCGTGTAGAAATTTTGGTAGGGAAAAACTTCTGCCCCTGACTTGCCCTCCCTAACTAATGTAGGGAAATGATCCGCTCATCCTAACAGGCCCTGTTATGCCATGTAACACCTGGCTGGCCATTTTCGGATCCGGCGATCATGATCAGGCCCCTATGACGATATGATCCGGCCCTAGCAGATCCTGATCAGGGCCTTAAGATTTTTAGAATCATGCCCTTAAAGGCCCTGATCACGGTCACGATCATACACCGAAGCGCTTTTTGAACAATTCGTTTTTACGAGGTACTCCTTTTTCAATGTATGCATCTTATTATTTATTTCAAGGCAACCCTTTCTTAGGGTACACTTTTCTTTTAGCAATCCTCGAAGAGAATATTAGATTCCGAGTGAACGGAAATTCTCTACGAGAATTAAATAAATAAGTACAATTACATAAGATGGCAGGAACTCCTTGTATGGATTCTTCCGACACCGACTTCTGCTAACATCCGTGCTCACACCCGTCTATATAAGCATACCGAACACATTATCCGTATGGGAGTTCAACGGTTGCTGTCCTGCGACATCTCGCGCCAAATCTCGGAACTAACGCGATGCGGTTCGTGGTGATAATAATAATAATCCTCTGCCTACGTAATGAACTTGTGACAGGCGCACAATTGCTTGTTATTCTCGCGGGATAAAAGTGATAATGTAAATAATAATTAAATAATAATAATAATAATAATAAACGAGGCAATGATTGTTAATTTATTATTATTGTTATTACTATTATTGTCATTTATTATTATTACTATTATTATTATTATTATTATTATTATTATTATTATTATTATTATTATTATTATTATTATTATTATTATTATTATTATTATTATACTACTGAAAGCCGATATACAAATAATTTTATTTTAATAAATACTCAGCGCAATCTAATAGTTTTCACATCAGAGCCCTGCCAGGGTAATAAAACAAAAATATGTTTGGCTTAAAAGTGTAAAAATAACATCGTCGGAAACTGTTCATATTCTGATCATGCCGGGCACTGGTAATAAGTGATTATTTCAATGTAATAACTAGGGACCAGGTCGTTAAGTTCCATGTCAGGGCCCTGCCAGGAAAATCGGATCAGGCAGGGCGGATCAGGGGCAAGAATCAACTAATGGTTGCCCCATCACATTTCTACACGGGAATATTTATAAACACACTATATAATACGGATGTACGTGAAGCGAGAGCTGTATAGAGCCAAGTGCGAACGCACTCGCGAATGAGGAAGCGCAAAAGTCGACAAATAGAACGAGAGTCAGGGACGAGAAACTCTGGGAGAATCGTTGTCGTCGCGCTTGTACGAAAGAAAGAGAGAGATGAAAATATCTTGTAAGCGAGCTGGTGTGTGCCAAGATTTCGTTTTGCGGTCTCATTTATCTGGGGAGGGGTCTTGGGAAGTTCCCCCAAAACACAAAAATCATATGTTTACTAAATCTTTGTGTTATTTCAGCCTTCGAATTAATTGCTACTTCCAGTTTATCGTCCCTCGAGCGTGGGAGTTGAAGAGTCTTAAAACTTTTTATGGTTTTATTATATTCGCCGATGGGTTTTCCAAGATAATATCTCGAAGTATAAAAAACATAACGACGATAAAAAGTATCGAGCCAGTCGATTAAAAGTCTGGACCTCACTCGATATTATAAATGCTGACCTCAGTCGACATGAAGTGTCGACCCAGGCAATGAAAACTTTTAGACGCAGTCGATATGAAATGTTCATCCGGTCGATATTAAGTGTTGACCTAGTCAGTATAAAGTATTGATCCAGTCAGTATAAAGAGTCGCTTCTTCAATATAAAGTGTCGACCCGGTCGAAACAGGTGTCGATTGGGGCAATGTCAGATGTCGATCCAGTCAACATTAAATGTTGACACTTTCGACGAACAGTGTCGACCCAGTCGATGCAAGTCACGGTCGACATAAGGTGTCGACCCAGTCAAGGCAACATGAGATGTCGACCCAGCCAACATCAAATGTCGACCCAATCGTTACAAGTCACTGTCCATAAAAATTGTCGATCAAGTTGATAAATATTGTCGACCCAGCTAATGTAAATGTCGACATTGCCGATTAAAAGTGGCGACACTTAATTGTCGACGTAGTCGGTATAAGGTATCGATTCAGTCGGTATGAAGAGTCGACTTCTTCAATATAAAGTGTCGACCCGGTCGGAATAAGGTGCCGACCCAGTCGGGGCAATATGAGATTTCGATCCAGCCAACATCAAATGTTGACACTCGACTAATAGTGTCGACACAGTCGATACAAGTCACGGTCGACACAAGGTGTCGACCCAGTCGAGGCAACATGAAATGTCGACCCAGCCAACATCAAATGTTGACACTTTCGACGAATAGTGTCGACCCAATCGATAAATGCCACTGTCCATAAAAATTGTCGATCAAGTTGATAAACATTGTCGACCCAGCTGATGTAAATGTCGACATCGCCGATTAAAAGTGGCGACACTCTTAATTATCGACCTAGTCGGTATAAGGTATCGATTCAGTCGGTATGAAGAGTTGACTTCTTCAATATAAAATGTCGACCCGGTCGGAATAAGGTGTCGACCCAGTCAGGGCAATATGAGATTTCGATCCAGCGAACATCAAATGTTGACACTCGATTAATAGTGTCGACCCAGTCGATACAAGTCACGGTCGACATAAGGTGTCGACCCAGTCAAGGCAACATGAGATGTCGACTCAGCCAACATCAAATGTTGACACTTTCGACGAATAGTGTCGACCCAATCGATAAAAGTCACTGTCCATAAAAATTGTCGATCAAGTTGATAAACATTGTCGACCCAGTCGATGTAAATGTCGACATTGTCGATTAAAAGACCCTCGATGACAAGTGCCGAAAGTAGAAATCAATTCTCTTAATATGAAATATCGACACTGTCGACCAGTCGACAACATCTGACATCGCCGATGATAAATGTCGACAGTCGATGAAAAGTGTCGGCGTTGCCAATAGAAAGGTATCCAAACGTATTGACCATAGTCGACAAAAGGTGTCGATTTTTTCCATCACCCGCCGACATTTTTTACAGCCCAATATATCTCGCGACTAAGCTGTTTCTCTGGTTTTTCCCATTGCTCCTCCTTTGCGAACGGAAAGAAACATCTGAATCGATTTTGAGCGAGCAACCTCCAATACGAAGCCGGAGACAACTGTTATAGCTATATATCGGCTATATATATATTTATGTATATATAGATAAATTGTGGTAAAAAACGAGAATACGACGAAGACGCACGTGCTCCTGATGGAAAAAAACAAGACAGCCTATCTTGCTTCTACTATCCGAGGGACGACGACGAAGAAAACACCATCACCACCGCGAAGAAAAGACGCACTGCGGTGTGTCTCGCTCTCGTTGCAAGGAGAGAAACCCAAGAGTGTACAACAAGGATACGAGAGGAGAAGCTTGGTGGTGTGGGAATCTATCGGGCGAAAGGAACCTTCGACCGTTTGGTCCCTAACGACCATACCAGCCAGAGAGTGAGTGAGACGACGACGATGACGATAATAACGAAAGGAGAAGTTCTTCTTGTATACACGAGAGAACGAACGAAAGGAGCACGAGAATAGCAAGTTGTGTTTTAACAATGAAAATACAAAATAAATTTACGAGAAGCATCGTGTTAAGGCGGTATTCTGGGGAAGGGCTCTATTCTACACAAGAAAAGTGGCAAGGAATGTTATCCTACACAAGAGAAGTTACCAGAAATATTATTCCACACCGATTTCTACACACATTATTCTACACAAGAGAAGTGGCAAAGAATATTATTCTACACATTATAATTCTACATATGACATTTTCTACACAAAAGTTTCTACACAAATCATTCTACACAAGCAAAGGTGGCAGAAAATACTATTCTATTCTACACATTATTATTCTACACATTTGTTTTCCTACACATTACAGCCCTTAGCAAAATTTACGAGTGGAATGCATAATCACGTTCCAGACCCTGACTATTTCGCTACTCATTTGGTGAGTTGGAAATAAAAAAATTCCAACCAACGAGCGCTAGGTAGACTACCCATAAGACCCAAGAACTTCGGTTTTGTGGGTAGTCTACCTAGTGTCCGTTGGTTGGAATTTCCAACCTACATGGGTAGATTACCCAAAACGTGGGTAGAGAAACAGTCAGGGAGAGTTTCTGTCGTTTTTTTGGGTTGGATAAAAAACGTCGCATGCAGAGTCTTGCTACAGGCTGTAATGTGTAGGATAATGCGTGGAATAGAGGATTCCTGAGCACTATCCGTCTGTGTAGAATAACCCGGGGTAGAATAATTTTTGTGTAGAAGAATATCCCTTGCCACTTTGCTTATGTAGAATAATGTGTGTAGAAACCGGTGTAAAATAATTTTGTGCAGAATAATAATATTTCTTGCAACTTCTCTTGTGTACAATAACATTCCTTGCCACTTTTCTTGTTTAGAATAATTTGTGTAAGAACTTTCGTGTAGAAAATTTCATCTATAGAATAAAAATGTGTAGAACAGAGGCCTCCCCGATATTCTGGTCTAGGGATGTACATTTTCAGCACTTTGTCTTACTCAATAAAAAAAAAACAAAAAACATTTTCACCATTCTTTTTTAACAACATATAGGGTAGACGTACCAGTTTCGACCACTGTACCATTTGTGGCCACGTCGCGTTTTTTCGATTTTTATAAGGTTTTGAGGTCGTGTTTACTGAATAAATTGTTATAATATCGATACAGAAACTGTTTTGAGACCCCTATTAATAGTTTTTTCGATTGTGTACCTTTTCTTCTCAAGCCAGTGAATAAAAATGTGTTGACACTGAGCCGTTTGTCCGGTTTCTTAACAAAAGTGCTACGGATCCTGTGATAAGTAAAGTATAATTTCTTGTAACCTGAGTCATTATGAAACACCGTACACTTGTATTTTATTCAATACACATTACTTTCGGGGTTGGGGTCATTAAATCCAAAAGATAACCCAAAATACGCGAAATAAACGTGCTGGCGTAAATTAGTGCATTGAAAGTGTGAATGCACTATTTTTGACCATCATCACATGGCCACAAATGGAGCATACTGATACCATTTGTGGCCACCTATTGTGACTGTAGACCAAATTCAATGAGTGCGATGAAATCTTTCTTGTGCTTCGCTAAAACTTAGGTTTACTTCTGAACTCTATTTAAATTTGCAGATAATGGGCCGAATAAATAAAAAATGTATGTATAAACATAACCAAAAACGAAAATAAAGAATCGACCACTACTTTTCTTTTGTACT
The DNA here is from genome assembly GCA_946863875.1 of Alloplasta piceator. Lineage (NCBI taxonomy): Eukaryota > Metazoa > Arthropoda > Insecta > Hymenoptera > Ichneumonidae > Alloplasta > Alloplasta piceator. Next base: position 22,858,817 of record OX333071.1, on the reverse strand, counting down.
CTACATATTATTCACAGGGATTCAAATTACCTAACTTAAAGCCTTTTACATTAAAAACCTTGTTAAGATTTTATATTTTATGTTTATTCGTGTAATAAATAACCCTTGCTACTTGAAACTACTTTTATGAATTGTTGACAGCCCTATCTACCGTGTTTAACCTCGTTACGTGGCGCTTCTGTGCCCAGTGGCCACAACTGGTACTTCAGTTGTCGAAAAGCGGCACATTTAATGGCCACAACTGGTGAAAATGGTTTTTGTAGAACATTTCTCTATTTTCTTGAATAATTCGATTCACAGGCGGTTCTAATCGATAATAATTCGATTCTATTTACCTTTTAAGCTATGTTCGTCACTTGTTTAGCTGTAAATTTGCTATGATTTAAAAATAATACGTAATCGAATGTCCGAAAATGCTTAAAGTGGCCGAAACTGGTACGTCTACCCTATTTGTTAATATTTGGACAATATACAGAAAAATCGAAAAAAAAAGAAAATTAAATAAGTTGTAAGCTGGTAAAGTTGGGGGTAAAAGAAAGGAGTGTGCTGGCTGACACGATTTCAACCTTTATAATCATTCGATACCGAATTAAAAAAAAAGATTCTTAATTAATGAGAATGTCGTTATAGCCCGTACCTCGGAGAAAATGGAAAAAAAAATCGCAGAATGGCGGCGGTCTGAACAAAAGAAAAGCGTTTCTCGACGCTTTTTTTCATGGTTTTTATTATTTTTTACTGTAGTCAAAATAATAATTTTGATACGATCGTGATAGGGGCAATAGCGAGTTACATATTGAAAATTGGTGAAAAATTTCAAGTAAATTCAATGTTTTTCTTAGTGACGCAGCAACTACGACCGTCACTAAAATAGCTATAACTCCGTGAATTATTGGAATTCAAAAATTTTCTTCCAAGAATATATTCTTAAAGTTCTAAACTTTAAGAATGAGTAAAAAAATGATTTTTTCAAAATTCCAGACCAAAAAACTCTATTAAGAGGAGGCTAAATACCGACACTAACACCTCGAAATTGCCATCCAAACTTGCTTTTATACAAATGGATGGAATTGAATAAAATTTTAACAACATCATCAGAACAATGGCAGGAATCGAGCCTCAGTAAAATTTTTTCGAAACACAAAAAAAAATTTACAGATTCATTTACCACCAAGAAACTGTAATTGAAAAACTTTAACTACTACACTTTTACTGCATTTTGGGTAAAACCAAGAGTGAGGCTCCATGAAGAAAGCCACGATACAAATATCGAGACGTTTTCGACATTATTTTATCAAAATGACACGCCGTAAGTTTGGATGGCGCATCAAGAGATAAATATTGATAAATTGTAGTTTTATTGAAAAACGAAATGGCGAAATGTAGTTCACAGATGTGCGAGTGAGGGCAGCACCATGGATTCTGACGAGAACCTATAAAATTTAGGGGTCTCGAATGAGTTCGTTGGCATTCGCTGTAACGCATTTTAGCCTCTCAATTGACAATTATTTGTTAATTAATTTATCCCCCTCTTAATTGTCAAAATGTAATTAATTTTCATCCACGATTGTCGGAGAAAGACTGGACGACGATGATACGTCGATAATGTAGGGATTGAATAAAAATGGTATTTAGCCTCCTCTTAAGATATTTTCAATGAAATCAATTTTCCCAATAACTGTATTAGTGATAACTATATTAGTGATAATATTGTAATTACACAATTTTGTTAAATTTTCGATGTAATAAATCAATTAATAAATCAATTGATCAATCAATTAATCAATCAATTTTCCCAATAAATACATTAGTGATAATGTTGTAATTACACCGTTTTGTTAAATTTATTTCTTTGAAGTCTCGCTCGTAAGAATTTTATGTAAGAAAAAAAATATGACTGCGAAGAACGAACAAACATAAGAGAAACACATCGGAGGAGGATTAAGTCCAGTCGTACCATAAATTTAAATGGCTGTATAAAAGCCATTCACATAAACATATTCCACATATATATATATAAATATATATATATACATGCTAAACTCTTGTTTAGACTCGACATGTTGCCTTGATACGAATTACAATAAAGAAGATTCAGAAGGGAGAAGAAAAAAAAATGTTTTGAAAAACTCGATTCTCAATAAATCGTGCGTAAAACATAGAAAGAACCCTAATCTTCGATTCCACGTTGCAGTCTTGATTTCGTGTATTTCTATTTTTTTTTATTTCCGGTTACTCTTCGACATTATTATTACGAACTTAGGGGTGGCCGCTTAATGGCTTTTGTTCGTATACAACGTGCAAAAGTAGAGAAACAAAAAGTTGGTGAAAAAAAAATAAAGAAGAGAAATGGAGTCAATGGCTTTTATATAGTACACCACGAGGACTCGTAAAAGAGCGAAGAAGCACAAAAATACAGGAAAAAGTCGGAGCAGGGTCTCGGGAGAGATAAAGAGATTAGAGATCCTGAGGGATGATGAGTCGGACAACGCGGGGTCCATTTCCATTTTTTTTTTTTGTTTCTTCATGTTTCGTTGATACAGTATTTTATATATGCGATACGAAATGTTGAAATTCATCGCGGTGGGGGATACTTCGGTTTCGAGGCTTAAATTTCGTGTCTGAACGAAAAAAAAAACATTTTGGAGAAAGATAAAATTGGAGAGAACCGGAAAATAGGGAACCGTGGGAAGGGGAAAAAATGAAAATACAGATAAAAGAGAAAGGAGAAAAATGAGAAGTGAAGGAGTAGTTCTGCCGTTGGATTATATATATACGTATACACATATATATGGGGCATTCCACAACGATTCGACCTGGGTCTGACCCTTCACCTCTCCGATTTTGTCCGCGTTTTTTTATGGTTTTGTAGTCCCTCTGAAGAGCACTAAGGATTTTTTTCCGATTTTTTGGAGCGATCTTTCTTAACTATAATTTTATAAGCAAATTTTGTTTAGCCTAAATTTAAAAATCTGACAAAAATCGCAAAAATCCTTTTTTTTTATATGAAAAATTTCAAGCGTTGAGGCAAAGTGGGCAGGGGTTTCCTTTCTACAACAAGCTTTTTCGATTTTTTTTTTTTTTTTAATAGATAGGAAAACCTGAATTGAGTGGGCCCAAAAATGTTTGGATGACGGCTCACTCAATTCAGGTTCCTCCTTATATTAAAAAAAAAAAATTCGAAAACGCTTATTATAAACAGAAGGAAACCCCTCCCCACTTTGGCACAATGCTTGAAATTTTTCATATAAAAAACGTGACTTTAGTGATTTTTTTCAGATTTTTAAATTTGGGCTAGCAGTCAATTTGTTTATAAGATTATCATCAAGTCATATCGCTCCAAAAAAATCTGAAAAAAATCCTGAGTGCTCTTCAGAGTTACTACAAAACCATAAAAAATTGCGGACAGAATCGGAGAGGTGAAGGGTCAGACCCAGGTCGAATCGGTGTGGAATGCCCCATATACATAAGTAGTTTGGGGGCAAGCCGGATTTTCTAAATGCGTCTCCCTACTTATATTTAGAGGCAAATGTATTTTTCTTCTCTTTGGACGCATCGAGAGTGCTGTATAACAGGAATACGTTCCTTTTTGAAAAAGGAGTTTAAAAAAATGCTTAATTGATCGTCCGACCACCGAGTAGAAAAAATATTGAAATCATTATTTCTCTAATCTCGACAATTTTCAGATTAATGAAGTTTAGAATTTTTTTAATCTCCAAAGTGAGCAAGCTGATAAAGACCGTTCGAAAGTTCATACGAGAGTGAGAAAGTTGATAATTTCATTTGAATATGTATATTGAGTGTCAAAATGAAAAATGGTATTTCTAATTTCATGCTCATTTCATTTTTGACATGTGTGAGCGCTATTTATTGCGAATGAACATGATTTTATATTTTCACGTTGGAAAATCTGCGTCACACGTGTTGGAGGACCAGAAGGTAGACCAAGAGAGAGACAGAGAGAGAACGATATATAATTTACCGGATTGTGTCTAGAATGCAAATAAATTGTATAAATTGAAAAGAGACCTTCAGACGTTCAGTTTTAAGATGCTTGTCCCAGCCAAAAATTTTATCTGAAATTTCCGTACTTCGTGATACAATAAAAATATGAAAAAATTTAGCAACATTCGGCATGCCCTAAACAACAATTATCAATAACAATATTGCCCAAAAGTTATTAATAAATTGTTTAAACAAATAATAATTCAACAATTTTTCCATAAGTTCTTTTTTTTCTAAAACAAATCAAATGCGTTATTTTTTGTGAACCCATATGAATCTTTTCAGAATTTTCTTTCTATTTTGAAATTCCTGTTTTGAAATTTTTAGTTTGTTTTTTTGTAATATTTCAAAATAGAGAGAAAATTCTGAAAAAATTCAGATGCGTTTAGAAAAATTGGGACATTCAATTTGTTTAAGAAAAAAAAGGACTTGGGGAAAAATTATTATTAATAATTGTTGTTTATGGCATGACAAATGTTGCTGAATTTTTTCAGATTTTTATTGTATCCTCCAGTCGAACACTTAAATTTTGGGACAAGGTCTGTACTCTGGGTCGTTGAAGTCCTGCTAATGTTTTTTCTAAAAAAAAAACATGAACAAAATTTGGAAATATTCTGAATCACTTCTATAACATTTTTTTTCATGATCCAATCATTTATTTAACCATTTATGGTAAAACAAATTTTTGTAGAATTTTTCTAATTCCAGAGATATTCGATTTGAAAATGTGGCTTGTGCCTTAAAAGACCCAGGGTACAGACGGAGGGTTAAGTGCCGAGAAGTCCAGAGATTTCGACAAAATTCCGATATTCTTCAGATCTCTTTTTCTCTCTCACGAAACTCTGAGGGAGGCAAAGTGGTTTACACATTTTGACTCCTGCGATCAGGACGCCTCTGACGGTCACTCTCGCGATCCTCCCACTCCAATTCCTTTCTCTTCCTCTCTCACTCCCGCTGGTTATCGAAGATTTCCTTTTTCTCGTTATCTCAGGTGCAGTGGCATTAATTCAATATCCAATTATCGAAAATATTTTTGTCCCCAATTTCTTTATGAAAAGCGTAAATTGCTTTTTAAAGTCACACAATTTAGTTAATTTATAATGAGGCAAAACCTTATCTTCCTATTAACGGCGGAATATCTTTGGATAATATCTGGCATTAACAGAAGCCAAAGTTTTGGAAAACCAAGGTTAAATGACTTAAATGACTTTTTAAATGACTTTGTTAAATAACAAAAACAAGATTGTTTACATTTTTTAGGCTTTCGAACAGTTTAATCTTTCAAATTTCGAGAAGCTCGCACCTTTTCCGTATTCCCCGATCGAACAACGATTCGAAATATCGCTAAAGTAAAGGAAAAAAATTGATGGATTTTTGCAGGCTCTTAAATCAATTTTTTTAGATTTTTAATCTTCTAACGTTGCGCCAATAATTGCGATATCCGCATAAATAAATCAAAAATTAGAAAAATATTTTGAATAACAATTAAATATTTTCGTATTACAGAAAAATGTTTTGTGAAGTCGAAATATGTAATAGAACCTCAAAATATTTGCAAAAGATCCGTTTGATTGAGGCCTGGAATAAAAATCGTAAAATTAAACTTTGAACTCTCGAAAAACTCTCTAAATTCTGTGTCAATACAAAAAGTAGCAAGGACGAAAATATTTTGATTTATTTATCTATCAACTTCTCGCAAGATATGCATCGTTGTACAAAGACTGACTCGAAAAGATAGAGGGCGAAAAGTAGATTAATTTTTAAAAATATATTGTTCTGTGCCTCGGTACACAGAAAGATCTAAAAGAATTTTTTCGTGGATTACGACTTCTCGTAGATGATGCACGAGTGCAAAAATGCTGGCTTTAAAAGAGAGGCAGTAGAACAAGAGGGTTAAAGTGTTGAGGGCAAGGAGAGAAGGGCGGTGGTAAAATGTGGAACGAAGTTGAGCCGAGAAAGTAAGAAAAATACGAATGTATAAGGGGCGTTCAATCCCAAATCAGACAGTTTGAAAAACTTTTTTTTTTTATTTCCTCAATTTTTTTATATTTTTTACAACCCATCAAAAGACCCTTCCTGTTGAATTGTGAGATTTTTTGATTACCCGTTCAAAAGATATTAAATCAACATCTATCTATTCAACCATTTTTAAGACTAGTCCGATCGTGGGATTTCAATAACTACTATTTTTTTCCATTTTTTTAAATTAATTTTTTTTTTCATAAATTATTATGAATACCAATTTTTGTTACTCTATAGTATTTTTTAAATAATTTTGAATTAATTTTGACACGTTTTCATTGTTAACAGATTTTCAAAATTAATAATTAATCGATGAGCAGATAACAACAGTTCAAGAATTGTATGAGTGTTTTCCTGTCAAATTTTTGCCTGAGAAACATTATTTAAATGCAAAAGAAAGATTTTATTTGCGATACAATACTGCGAAGTCAATCACAGGGGGACACAAAAATTTCATTCAATTATTCCAATGAGCAACGGAAAACGTATTGGCAAAGGAATATTCTAATTCAGGAAATAATCGTATATGTAAGGTTTTCAAAAAAATACGTGAATAAATAAAAACTGTTATTATTATTGTTCATAAACAGGCTTAACGATTAATTATTAATTTTAAGAACCTGTCAACAATAAAAACGTGCCAAAATAAATTCTAAATATTGAAAAAATACTATACAGTAACAATAATAGGTATTCATAATAATTTGTATAAAAAAAAAATTTAATTTTCAAAAATCGAAGAAAAATAGTATAGTTATGGAAATCCCATGATGGGACTAGTCTTAAAAATTGTTGAATAGATGTTTAAAGCACAAAATTAAAAAAAAAAATTAATAATGACACTCACTTTTAAAAACGCAATTTAAAGTTTAAAACTCAAAAAACGCATTCACACTCATTTGTCGATTTTTTTCTGAAAAGGCCGTAAAAAACAAAAATTTTGAAAAAAAACTTTTAATTTGGATCATTATCAAAGAAGTTATGACCAAAATACCAAAAAAGAGCGGTTTTTTTTGTTAATTTAATATCTTTTGAACGGGTAATAAACAAAATCTCAGAATTTAACAGGAAGGATCTTTTGATGGGTACTAAAAAATATAAAAAAATTGAGGAAATAAAAAAAAAAAATTTCAAACTGTCCGATTTGGGGTGGAACGCCCCGTAAATATATATTAGACTGATTAAAAAAAACACGACAATTTTTTTTTTAAATCCCCTATTAAATATTTTCAGGGGGGTAAAAAAAGATGCATTTCAAAAGCAAAGCTCTCAATATTAATATTTAGCAGTCTCTCATCGCGTTTCTATTTCTCATTTAAATAATACAGGCAAAAAATTTCAAACATTGAAATTTTATATCTCGGCTTAATACCGAAATGTGCGATGCCTATTTTTGTAGGGAATTGAGCGCTCTACAAAAAAGGTCTCTTATGATTTTTCGAAAAACTCACCTCTTCAAAAGTCATTCAAGGTTAAAGTTAAATGCAGAGTAAATGTCACTTTTTTTTTAGTTTCCAGCAAAATGTTAAAACTTATTACTAAATATCGTAAAATCGTTCTTGAAAAAAAGTTTAAATTGCATTAATATAAATTATCTAATTTTTAAAGAAATTACCAACAGTAGTTCACACATATTCACAGTCTAATATACATATATATATTAGACCGTGAATAACGAACTGAATTGCTAAAAAATAAATCTTCATTTTGGAAATTTTCATATTTCATTTTTTTTTAAAGATTTCTTTTTTAGCAATTTTTGCATTGTAAGCAATACTGATACCGAGTTTTACAAGAAAAAAGATGGAAGAAATACAAAAACATTTTAGAAGACAAAAATCAATATACATAATTAATTGAAAAATAGTGAAAATATTGATGGTCAGAGATTTTTTTTCGAAGATATGAACCATTGGTTAATGTTCTATAAATATGGGTTTGAAAGAGTACATATCTGGGCACCTTATATAAAAAATTCACAACTTTTTGAATGATCCGTTTCCGTTTATCAGTGATTGAGTGAATTTAACGCTAAAAATGGCGTTTTTGAACGTTCCGCGCGCCCTCTAAATATTGTTAAAAAATCGAACGGTTACACGGAGACCTTTATTTCAACGATATCTTTGATTTTTTACTGTAGCCAAAAGTTTTTAATTTTTTCGATTCACCCTAATGTATACTGCGATAAAAGAGATGGTCAGCCCTCCGTGCATTCACCGGTGAATCGGTTAGACCTCCCGACAAAAAGCATTCTTGCCCGCTGAGCTGTAAACGACTTAAGCTCTCTTCCCGCGTGGTAAATTTTTTTTTTATTCCTCAAGAATTCGTTCGCTCCCCCGTGAGCAAAGAGACTTGACTTTTGCCTCTGATTTCGCGGAGTCAGCTCAATTGAAAAAAAAACGTTCGTGGATTAGAAACACGAAGGAAAAAGAGGAATTGTGCACACAGAGCACTTGTAGAGTCTTTTGCATTATTTTGTACACGTAATACATAAAATGTATTATGCGAACGATGCATATAAATATATACAGTTAATTACGTATATAGACATATGTTTGTCTCGTTGGAGTCAGTGAACAGAAAAAAAAACAGGCAGCTTCATTGCTCACCGGGTGAGCCACCTAATGCCATGTTTATACTGGCGCCTTTCACCGCACTATACGCGAAGAATTGAGAGTCGATCAGCCACACACAGTGTTGTTGTTGGTCGCGACCGTTCCTCGTGCGCCTTCGGCTATAAACTATGAGGAGGAATCTTACCGAATTTCGTCCTTCGATCCTAAATTAAAAAAAAAAAAATCTCTCCTCCAATTTTGTTTCCTACTTTGAATGGAATATTTATGAAAATTGTCTTTAAATTAACCCGTTGAGACCCACCATTTTCTGGCGTCCTGGACCGGTCCACCATGGGTCTACAGCGACCCACAACTTCCTTTGCTTATAAAACACGTTTAAAAGAAAATTTTCTAACTCGTAAGTAGTTAAATCGAATTGTTAGAACCTCAGGAATGAGTATATGCAAGGCCTCAATCAATGTTTTCATTTTAAAAAACACTGCGTGAATACATGCAAAGTCCGAAAATTGGCCTGTAGGACTCGTCGAACGTTTTTAACGATTCTTCCTTTGTTTATAATGCTAAAGAGATTCAATTATAGTGATTTGCAAACTAGAGACTCCCAGCTACAAGATGGTGAACGTCGTTTTCATGAGTTTTTGGAAAATGTCCACCCTGAGTCTGTAGCGACCCAAAAAGCGCTACTTAAGTGTTTTGTACGAAGACCAGACACTGACTGAGATAGATGTTGTGCCTGCATATTTTTCGCCTAATTTACCGAGCAAAAGCGCGGGCCTTCGCTTATTCCTCTTACTGCACACAGGACTTTAAAGATGGCACTGGGTCGCTGTAGACCCAGGTGGCCCTCAGCGGGTTAAAAAAATAGTACATTAGTACAATAGTACGTTTTCACGTCCGCGTGCGGACGTAAAAGCGTCCATTATTGTACTGAGTGATATAAAGGAGTTTTATGCTCAAATCTATAGTTTTAGATCGTTTTTCTAAACTTAAAAAGACAGTCAAGACGATTACGAATGTTTTTGCGAGAATCTAGACATGTAGATTGTAGAAGAAAAAAAATCTTTCCAGGCGCAACATGCAACTCCCTCGGACACGCTCTGATACAGCTCGATCGAGTCTCGCAACGCCCTATCGCGCCTTCTTTTTCTCCTTCATCCCTCCCCTCCCCTCTCGATTTTTTTCCCACTTCTCGTATACACAACACTGCAGTGTGTTACAAGATTTTTCCGACATCATAATATCCTCGCGAACAAGTGTATCGCGTTATACACTTACCGCGAGAACTTGGCGCGAGAAAAGTCCTTGAGCGCGAGGGAAACTTCGAGACGTGAGAATTGTTTCATGTTTTCCCTCGAATGAGCAGAAATATGTGTTTTTTTTTAATATATACTTTTTTTAAAAATCGGACACAAAGAATTGCGCAATTTTTTCTGAATTTTAACGAGCAAAAAAAATTGACTCACAAGATTTGAGATTTTATCTTTTTTTCAATCAATTTTTTGAAAAAAAAGACTAGGCAAATTTAAACTTACTCATCATCGCTTCTTCAAAATGTATCGAAACTCACAAAAAACTTTTCAATGGAATAGCGATTTTTTTTTAACGTAGTGCAGTAGTTCAGTGACAGCTTACACATGAAATTGAATAACAAATATTCTTGATACATGAAAAAATTAGCATATCTCGAAAATTGCTCGACTTATAATCTTAACAGCGTATTTCCTGCGTCTGCAAAATTTGCCTGCAACATTTTAACCTGATCGATTGAACCACTTTCGAATTATCACGGTTTTATTTTCGGGTTGGATACGTACACACTAGGGTGGTCCTTATTTAGGGCTCGGACGAATATTTTATCAGACGCCTCTCAAATCGACTCCAAATAATTCAAAAACAATACCCTAATTTTTTCAGATTTTTATCTAGACTAGACTCCATTTGAAATGTGTTTCGGCCATATTCTCAGGATATATTTTATTCTAAGTGTAATAATTTTTTAAGAAATCTGTAACTGCAAAAGTTTATTGTTCATTGGTGCTACTATTTGAACAAAAATTCGTATTATCGTACGGGTCAATCTAGACGAATTGCAATTCGTCTAGATTGACCCGTATTTTAAGGTGAATTTTTTTTACTAAAAATTATTTTTCGATTGTGAGGGATATTTAAGCACTATATCACAAAATTTCGAAATTTATTTTTTCATTGGAAAGCTTCTTATATGAGGCAGCGAAAATTCATTTTTTCCTCGTATTTAATGACACAAGATGGACGGAAGTGCGCATTGACAATGGCGAGAAATGTAATCTCGTTTTTGTTGTACACATGTAATATAAAATATATATCATGTTTAGTGGGCGATAAAGGACCAACGCAGTGACTTCCGGTCCCCGGTATACGAATCTCCATAATGCAAAATAACGATATTACGTGTGTGTACGTATATTCTTATTATCTGTGCTGAATTTATGAATGGAATACAATAACTTAATGTCGAAGATTCAATGGACATTTAAAAAAAAATTGATTGTTATGTGCAGAATACGAATTTTCATGGTGTTCAGTTAAAAAAAAAAAAAATTCTTCCGGTTCGTGTACTGACTTTAATTTTTATATAACTGCAGCTTTAATAGCTGCAGTTAAGCTCCAATTTTTTTGCTTACTTTAATTTTCAGATTAATTGTGCTTATACTTTCATTTTTATAATTTTGCAGCTATCATCATGCTTGAATTTTTTTCTAAATGCACTAAATGCTTCTAAATGCCCTAAATGAAAGCAATGTCATCGATTTTCAATAGAATCACTTAAGGCGGTCGAGTCAGCGTCAAAACAGGGATTTTTAATAATAACTTATAATTTTTGTAGAATGCCTACAAATATGATATATCGTCCACCATTCGAGGTACTAAATGAACAATTTTTTGGGAGTAGTTAGAACCCTTAAGGTGCACATTTTGGCCGAACACGTCCCAGTTGTCGGACGTGTTCGGCCAAAAAATATTTCAAATCTACAATTCGTGAGAGGATCGATACTACTTCATTTTTTTATGAAAAAAATTCGAATCACCATCTTGGGTGGCATATAAATTAGTTTTTTGTTTTTATACAGGCACACGTGCAGGGACGGTCGCATTGACGAATTTCTTATCGAATATGTTAAGGAAGAATGAAATCTTTTTTAACGCTTAACGTTTGGTTTGTACAGATATTCGAGATGAGTCATAGCACATTTTGTTCAGGAATAAATAGGGTTTTCTATGCAGCTGTTAAATTTCTCGTAAAAATTAATTTAATTTCGTGTCCGATTATTGGGACAAGAAAAACGTAAGCTGTACCCTTCTCGGACGCTGTTCGGAGACTGGTACCGACTCACGTAGTTCGATAAGCCCCAGTCGCCGAACACTGAGAAATTTTTCAATCATTCCGGGTTTGACGTTACGTAATCTCACGCGATTCCGCACATTTTTAGTGTTTATACAAAAAATAAACGAAATACGACTTCGATAATAGATCCGTAAGTACTCATTGTCGATAATAATTGTTTATCCCTGCTTATTCCTACGCAGGAACCTGCACGGGATCCGACGTGGGATCCCACGTGGTATTTTTGGACAGGGAACCCGTACGGGATCCCACGTGGTAACCTGTACGGGATCCCACGTGGTGACCTGTACGGGTTCCCTGTCCGAAAACACCACGTGGGATTCCGTACGGGTTGTTGTATAGGAACCTGTACGGGTTCCCTGTCCGAAAACACCACGTGGGATCCCGTACGGGTTGTTGTATAGGAACCTGTACGGGTTCCCTGTCCAAAAGCACCACGTGGGATCTCGTACGGGTTTTTGCGTGGGAACCCGTACGGGTTCCCTGTCCGAAAACACCACGTGGGATCCCGTACGGGTTGTTGTATGGGAACCTGTACGGGTTCCCTGTCCGAAACCCCACGTGGGATCCCGTACGGGTTGTTGTATGGGAACCTGTACGGGTTCCCTGTCCAAAAGCACCACGTGGGATCCCGTACGGGTTGTTGTATGGGAACCTGTACGGGTTCCCTCTCCAAAAGCACCGCGTGGGATCCCGTACGGGTTTTTGCGTGGGAATCCATACGGGTTCCGTGTCCGAAAACACCACGTGGAATCCCGTACGGGTTGTTGTATGGGAACCTGTACGGGTTCCCTGTCCGAAAACACCACGTGGGATCCCGTACGGGTTGTTGTATGGGAACCTGTACGGATTCCCTGTCCAAAAGCACCACGTGGGATCCCGTACGCGTTTTTGCGTGGAAACCCGTACGGGTTCCCTGTCCGAAAACACCACGTGGGATCCCGTACGGGTTGTTGTATGGGAACCTGTACGGGTTCCCTGTCCGAAAACACCACGTGGGATCCCGTACGGGTTGTTGTATGGGAACCTGTACGGGTTCCCTGTCCAAAAGCACCACGTGGGATCTCGTATGGGTTTTTGCGTGGGAACCCGTACGGGTTCCTTGTCCGAAAACACCACGTGGGATCCCGTACGGGTTCTTGTACAGCCCGTAGTAAAAAACTCCATTTGTCGCCATTGAAAAATCCCCATTCATTCCCCATTGCCGAAATAACCAATGGAGATGAATGCCGAATTGCCTAAGGGGATTTTCGCCATTGAATTCCCCATTTGAAACGGAATGGGGATTATCTAATGGGGATTCAATGGAGACAATCCCCTTAGGCAACTCGGCATTCATCCCCATTGGTTATTTTGGCAATGGGGAATGAATGGGGATTTTTCAATGGCGATGAATGAAGTTTTTACTATACGAAAGAATCTCCATTGCTGTTCACCACTCATTCCCCATTGCCCACAAAACCAATGGATATGAATGCCGAATTGTCTAAGGACATTTTCGCTATTGAATTCCTCATTTGAAACGGAATGGGGATTATCCTATGAGGATTCAATGGAGACAATCTCTCTAGTTAATTCGCCATTCACCTCCATTGGTTTTTGTGGGCAATGGGGAATAAATGGGATCATCAATGGAGATTCTTTCATATGAATGCTATATATACATGGAATTACGCATTAAATAATCAAAAGATGTAAGTTATCAGTAAGTAAGGTTAATCATAATGCTAATATTAGCATAACGACCAATAATTATATACGCATTATATATATTATTACATTTAATAGAAATTATTGAAGCTCAGAATTGAGAAAATAGATTGTAAGTGTATTCAGATGACGATTGATAATGAAAGTATATACGTTTCTCCTCTCACAAATCGGGTTGAGAAGGACTGATAAAATTATGTGTATATGTTAAAAATAAACGGATTTAAAAATCATTTGTCCCAAACGTACGCGTACTTGATGAGCAGTTTATAATATATTTTTTTAAAATTACATTCGAATAATTTCCGAGCTTATGCTAATATTAATTGACCATCGATATAATCATCAGCATTTATTACAATTGAAGAAAATATTTGGTTCATATATGAGAATCAGCGACATCTACTCTTACATAATTTTATTAATTCACCGCGGTTTGAGAAATTCGCATTCGGAAAAATTCTCATCGATCGATGGGTTCAATTGTTCAGCATTGAACCTCGAATATGAATTGCAGCATCGTTAACGAATGCTGCTCATCATTCGATCAGTCATCAATGAAGTGACATTATTGATAAATGTTGATCATTGTATAATTCGTAGTTACTTATTATTCAATGGGTATCCTTGGTAAATGCTGATCATTTCATCGTTAGTCGCATTTGGGTTCCAATGAACATCTGTGGGAAATGCTGATCTTTAAGTTCATCCGCATTGACTTTCCAATGGACATCATTGGGTAAAGCGGATCATTTCGTTCATCAGCATTTACCTTCCCATGGACACCATTGGGCAATGCTGATCGCTCGATACATCCGCATTGGCTTTCCAATGAGCATCATTGAGTAATGATGATCATTCGATCCATCCGCATTGGCTTTCCAATGAGCATCATTGAGTAATGATGATCGTTCGATTCATCCGCATTTGATGTTCAATGGATACCCATTCACTGATAAATGGTCAGCCCTGTACGCCATTGACAAATGCGGAAATCTCAATGGGTCCCCATTCATTGTCCAATGGAGTCGTATGAGGACCATTGGTTGCGATTGGCGATTCAATGGAGTTTTTTACTACGGGAGGAACCCATACGGGATCCCACGTGGTGACTCATACGAATTCCCACATGGGAACCCGTACGGGTTCCTTGTCCAAAAACACCACGTGGGATCCCGTACGGGTTCTTATGTGGGAACCCATACGAGATTCTACGTGGTGACCCATACGAGTTCCCACATGGGAATCCGTACGGGTTTTCAGTCCGAAAACACCACGTGGGATCCCAAACGGGTTCTTATATGGGAATCCATACGGGACCCCACGTGGTGACCCATACGGGAATCCGTACGGTGTTTTTAATATTTCACGTCTTTTTGCGTGGCCGGGACCCACGTTAAAAACAATTTAGAGTACCCTTTTTTAGGGTACGCTCCTCCGGCAATCCTCGAAGAGAACATTTCCGAGTGAACGGAAATTCTCTACGAGAATTAAATGAACAAGTACCATTGCATAAGGTGGCAAGAACTCCTTGGTATGGATTCTTTCGAGACCGACTTATGTTAATATTCTGTGCTCCCACCCGTCTATATATGCATACTCTTCGCATAATCCGTATAGGAGTTCAGCGATTGCTGTCCTGCGACATCTCGGGCCAAGTCTCGGAACTAACGCGACGCGGTTCGTGGTGATAGTAATGATAATCCTCTGCGTTCTCCCGTATAGGTTCTTGTACAGGATTCAGCTTCCCATGATGACCTACACAGGTTCCCATGGAGGTTCCTGTACAGGAATTTATTTCTTGCGTTCTCCCGTACAGGTTCCTGTACAGGATTCAGCTTCCCACATTGCCCCACATAGGTTCCCCTGTAGGTTCCTGTACAGGAATCTATTTCCTGCGTTCTCCTGTACAGGATCCCGTACAGGATTAAACTACCTACGTTGCCCCACACAGGTTCCCATGCAGGTTCCTGTACAGGAATGTTCATTCTGTACAGGGAACCGTACGGGATCCCACACTTTCCTTGGCTGCCCCCTGCTTTCCCATACATTTCCACACTGAAACCCGTACGAGAATTTTCAGCAGGGTAGAAAAGCTTAAGTGGATGTGTTCGATATTGGAAAGGTTGTTTACTTTTTTTTTATGCAGCGGTTATTTACGACTGAATTTATTTTTGTCAGCTTAGCTGTCAATCTATCTATGTATCTGTCTAATCTTATTGAAATCTACTTAAGTATCGATGGTCGTTAACTCGGCCTTTTATGGTTTAAATATTGCGTTGTGCGGATATTGGGTCTTTCGTGTCCGCACACTGGGCGTTGACGGATTCGTGCTGTCCAAACATTGGGTAGTTTTGTGTCCGAACACTGGGACATAACGATCAAGTGCAGTCCTGACACTGGTAGATTTCGGTTCTACTTCATGCTGGCCTCATAAATAATTAATTACGCTATACTTTAATGAACATTGCATGTGTTTTGGAAACTACAAATCATAACCTTTAAGGTGGTTCGAGTCTTTAATACAACGCGCGGCGTTCAGTTATACGGGGCTGCTTTTCTTTTACAATCTGGCCTGGTGCCTTAAGTGTCCGGCCACTCGTATGTTTACCTTACAACATCTCATTTTCTTCGTAACGCTTTTTCCTACGGCATGAAGGCCGCACATTTTGATTAAGGTAAAAATTGTGATCAGTACAATGCCTGGAAAGTTCAAAATAGGCTAACAATTTACATTAATTATTAACAAAATAGGCCTGCAATTCTGAAATAAAGGACTTGAAAAAATGTGTCGTGTTCATCCGGTGGGAAAAATCGTTATGAAGAACACGAGACATCGTGGAGTGTAAAATCCATCGAGCGGTTTATTCTGAATCACGCGCGGAGTGTAAAAACTCAAAACTAAGGTTTTCAGGAAACCGATGCAGCTTAAGAGTTCTAACTAGTCCCAAAAAATTGTTCATTGCGTACCTCAAATGGTGGACGATACATCATATTTGTAGGCACTCTACAAAAATTAAAAATTATGATTAAAAATCGCCGTTTCGACGCTGACTCGACCGCCTTAAGAAAAATATTTTTATTTTTAATCAAAAGCTTATCAATACTCTGTTTTTCATTGTGTAACAGCGAGCAAAACTAGTTATTCAAAAAAAAGTGCATCAAGTAACAAGGATAGTCAATTTATCCCACAGACATCTAACACACTTTTTTTATCTAAAAGATACATCCAAATTTAAAATTGAGTAGGAACGGAAAAAAACCATGCAAAAAAGAAGTTTGCACATTGCTCCCTTATCACTTTTTTTTATTTACAAGGATTTTATTATGAGGAAACTAAAACTGAGCTCATGGAAATAAAATTGGGCAGGCAAAGGGATAAGGAAACATGTGAAGATTATAATGTGAACGATATTTTTTAAAAATCTTGGTTATACAAAAAATGTTGAAATTCGCGGAAAATACATCATACATGCATGTGTATATAAAAGCAACGAGCTAGAGAGAGCGAATAAGTTAGTCGGCGTCAGTTGACCTGACGTGAGAGAAGAGTGTCGTCGAGACGATTCCGTCGCTTCACCAGGCCGTGTAACTATACCATATAAAATTACACGCGCTCAGGAATACAGATGGAGCCCTCGAAGAAGCGGGACGTCGTAAAAGAGATTCGAGTATAAAAATAAAGCGCTACTTCTCGGATTATCAATCAAGCGTGAAAATACAATATTTATTACGTCCCATTGTGGTGGACGTAGGAAAGAAAATATACAAACGAAAGTTTATCCCCAGGAAGTTCTAACTCAATGTGAATTTCACGCGCAGTTTCTCGCTTCTTTTTTTTCGTTCACTCGGTATATATATCAATTGAAAATAAGAGGAAGCTTGAAGAAGCAAACTTTTGCGTGATTTCTGCGATCCTTTTGCCTCTTACAAAAGCTCGCACACTGCACTCTGAAATAATTCACGAAGCTCTGTTTCATTTAAAATAACCGAGCCCAGCGTGTGGCGCGCCGATCGTACGTAAATATTATTCAAAGACTCGTGTAAGAAACGATCGATTTTTTTTTCTTTTTTTTTTCCTTTCCAATTCACTTGTTATAAGCGTTGCGAGAGTCGGCTGTGCCCCGCTCCACTCGCTGCTGAGGGAAGAGGAAAAGTTTATACGCCCAACTGTGTGCATGTCAAGTTTTGGCGATGCGCCAAAAAACATTTATAAGTTCTTTGTATATATACACATATAAATATAAGAATAAGAGAAAGAGAGAGAGAGAGGGAAAATAAGAAAGACGGCACACACCACGTCCAGGAAACATTTTCGTCTTTCAGACACAGAGACCACTTTGAGGAACTATTATAAAATTTAAGCTCCATCTTTTTCAGGATTTTGCGTCCTTATAGACGAAGCTTTATTTTTCCTAGAAAAAAGAAAATAGAAGAGAAAAAAATATCCGAACTTATGTGTGTTTGTCTTTGAATATGCTGGCAATCATCAATTCGACGCAGTGTTGGGCAGCGGCAAATTCCAATGATGTAATTAATTACATTCCCATTACAAATTACAGCTGTAATTTGGAATAAAAAAAATAAATTACTAATTACAATTGTAATTTGTAATTAAACTGAAATCCATTACCCATTACAATTATAATTTGTAATTGAACCGATATCCATTAACCATTACAATTGTAATTTGTAATTGAACTGGAATCCATTACCCATTAAAATTTTAATTTGTAAAGAAACCAAAATTCATTAACCATTACAATTGTAATTTGTAATTGAACCGGAATTCATTACCCATTACATTTGTAATTTGTAATTAAACCGAAATCCATTAACCATTATAATTGTAATTTGTAATTAGGGGGAAGTCCCCTAACGCTGGACGGCACCTAGTACGGGACACTGTTGATATAAGCCAAACTAGAGAGCAGCGACAATAGTTCTCGTGCGTAGTTCGAACAGTGGCCAAAGTGGTAGCGGTGGCGCTAGAGAGCTAGCCGCAGTGCGCATGCGCGCGTTTTTGAGAGCTGATTTTCGTTTGAGCCGATTAATATTTCGTGTCAGCCGTAATTTTCACACATGCATTGTTTAAAAAATAGAGGTTTTGCGCTCCGTTTTTTACCTTGGGATGCTTTTTGGTAAGTATTCTTTCCAATAATGAAGGTTAAATTTGAAAATGCTTGTGAAATGGCAACGCATTTTGTTATTTAATCTTGCATGTTGAGTCCCTACTACCGGACACTCGATTTTTCTCCAGTACCGGACACCATTTTTCTTCGATATTGGAATATTTATGTAAAACATGTTGTTTTTGTTGTCGTGGTATTTCACTATGACAAATCAGTGAAAAATAATGATGAAAGGAAAATGGCCCGAGGGAAATATGAAAAAAGCCTCGATGACAATGACCCGAGCGGAAATTTGATTCCGGCTGGGATCAGGACCACCCCAAGCTGGCCTTACAACAATATCCGGCCCCGATCAGGCTTCATATTAGGTCCTGATGAGACTACATATCAGGCTACATGTCAGGAGAATAACGCTATTCAGGCTATCAGCCGCCTTATCTGGTCTTGATCGAGCACGGTTCCTGCCTGCTCAGGCGCCTTATCCGGTCCTGATCACGGACGGTTTCTAGCCTGATCAGGCGCCTTATCGCTCATTTATTTTATTCCACAAGAATTTTCTGTGTTTATAGAGTATAGGTACAGTACGAGGAAGTCAGCAGAGGACTTTTCGTAATAGGGCTTCTCGCGAGGTTTTATTCCTCGCGGTAGAGAAGTAAATTTTCATGCTCGCGGTCGCATATATAAGCCACATTATTCGGATCGAAGTTTTTTTTGCTGGTCCTTAGCACCACCTGATCTGTCCTTGACATGGATAATGTAAGGCTAGCCTGGCAATCGATGTCATACCAAAATATGATCCGACTGGGATCTGTGCGTGATCAGGCTATCCTGATCAGGCTATCCTTACCGATGTCTGATCAAGTCCTTATCCATTATTAGGATAGCCGGATCAAATTTCTACTCGGGGATGACTGGATACAGTGCGGCAATTGTAAGCAATGGGCTCATGAGGCGTGCGCAGATATTCCGGAGTGTTCCGATGAATATATTTGCGATCATTGCAAAATTTAACCATTTTTAATCCATTTTTTAAAATAATATTCATAGTGTCCGGTACTAGGTGCCACACTCTTCGGACTCGACCATTTTAACTATTAAATTCAAAAATATATTTTCTCAGTTTTACTTTTTTTTTTAAATCGGTACTATCATTAACACACCAAAGAATGCGCATAGTTTGTGAAAAAAATATAAAAAATCGAAGTTCTTATATATATAATAGTTTTATTAATGAATAACCTTAAGTGTCCGGTACTGAGGGACTTTCCCCTAAACCAGAATTCATTACCCATTACAATTGTAATTTGCCATTAAACCGAAACACGTTTTAAAAAATTGCAATGTGTTTTTTCATAGTGGTTAACATTTTTAAGTTTTTTTATAATGTAAAGATCATGATTATTTAGTTTAAATGAAAATATTCCAACATGTCTTTACTTAAAAAAAAAGTTTTTTTTTCGTCAAATTCCTCCCTTAATTTTCCAGAATAAATACCTTTTTTAAAATCCCACCAGGCTACTATTTTTTTCTTGTAGTGCTATATATTAAGCAAACGCAGTTAAATTTTTAGCCATTTTTGTCAAAAAATTAAACATTTATGATTTTTTTCGTAAATGTGTCGTTTTTTCAATTTTTTTGGATATTAAAAATTTTTTATCATATTTAACTTTGATATTTTACTATAAATCCTGTATAATTTTGAGAAGTTGCCTAAGAAGTTCGAAAAAAAATTTGCAAGTTAAAATATTACATGGTATATTTTTTATAAGAATTTTTGTCGCTGGGGTACAAACGACCCCAGTGTGTCAAGTACGTTATTCTGCAGAAGTGTGCCAATTAAGGGTTAAACTCACACGTATTATGTTGAAGTTTGCATCGTTTTAATGCATCGGAAATAGCTTATTTTTTTAATCAAATTTATTCTTCCCAAGAAATTTTCGGAGTAAAAATCGTTTAAATAAATTTTCGGATTTTTATTAAGGAATTGGGATGTTAAAAGCACAAGCAAACCGTAGGCCTCACTAAAAATGATTTGAAAAAAATTATTTTCCTTGCATTGCAACAATGGAAACTTAAACGTCATTCAAATTTTTTTGTCAAAATGCAGTTGATAATGAGGGTGGTCGGAGTTGAATTTGTAAAAAATTGCTTTAGGTGTTCGGTTTTTAAAAAATTTTGCAAATTTCATAAAATGAGTGTGGACCCTCAAATTTTCGGAGTTTTGCAGTTATTAATCTCAATTTTTTGCCACAAATACACTCATCGGCGAAAAAAAATATTATTGACTTCGGAAAGGATTTGCTTAAGGCCTTCATTTGAATAATAATTGAAATTTGCGAAAAATGTTTGTAAGCGTTCCTTCTTTCGTTATTTCGGAACTATCGAGCTTAAATTTTTGGCCTACATAGACTAAGCGACAAGAAAAGATGGCATTCAATTCCTAAAGAATCCCTTGTAAGGCTCGAAATTTATTAAATTAAAATTTTTTTGAGAAGGGATTTAAAAAAATCATGCAAATCAGAAAATTGACATATCTCCCTGATTTATTTCCGTCGTTCGTTAACATTCCTTTATGAGAAACCTATAATTGAATTACTTATCATAGAGATAAGTTCAACGAATCGATAAAGGAGGCTTGGCGAACGATAAAAGGAAATGAGGAAGCTATGTATAAATTTCCAATTTGTACGATTATTTTTAATTTATTCACGACGTTCGATGAAAATAAGTTTTAGGATCTTCGATGAAACTGACTTCCTAACCATACGATAAAATACCTATAAAATAAATGCCCTCACTATAAATAAATACCGAACGGTCTTTCGAAAATGTTTAAGTTATTGAAATTGGTATAATATTTTTTCACGTATATAAGTCCGTTTATTTCATTTTATTTTGTATGTGGGTCATTCCATGTCAAATCGACCAATCGTTGGAATCGACCCCTTTCAATTTCGATGAAATTTGGTTAGAAGTTTTCTTTTATCATAAAACGAAGTTCTACCAAAGGAAAAAATTAATTTTTTTTTTTCGAAAGTTATTCAACATTCAAAACTTCATAATTTTTTCAGTTTGTCAAGTTTACTTTTGAAATATCTCGAAAACTATTATACATAGTTACGAAAAAATCGTTCTGGATTCGTCTTAAAGAGTATACTTGGGGCTAAGAAAAAAAATTCCGAAAAAATATTTTGAAAAATGATGAATTTTGAATTTTTTGAAATCGTGAAAATCCACCATCAACATTAAATTTTTGGTTCGATTTTTTTAAATATAATACCTTGTACTTATCTTAAAAGATCTTGAAATTTTCATAATTGCTTTTTTTTCAGAAATATGAATTTGTAATTTTTTTTTACCTTCAAGTTAAGTAAAGTTGAGCAAGAAAAAATTACAAAATTACATGACTGCTCAACTTTATTCAACTTACATTAGAGGAGGAAAAAAAAATTTTTTTTACCAAAATCCAAAAATTCATATTAAAAAAAAAACACCATTCTGAAACTTTCAGGATCTTTTAAGATCAGTACAAGGTATTATATAAAAGAAATTGAACCAAAAATTTAATATTGATCGTGGTTTTTCACGATTTTTAAAAATTCGGCATATTCAACATTTTTCAAAAAAAAAATTCGGCATATTCAACATTTTTCAAAAAAAAAATTTCGGAATATTTTTTTTCGTAGCCCCAAGTATACTCTTAAAGAAGAATCCAGAACGATTTTTTCATAACTATAATAGTTTTCAAGATTTGAAAAAAATAAACTTAAAAAATTAAAAAATTGATGATATTTTGAATTTTATATAACTTTCGAAACAAATTTTTAAATTTTTTTCCATTGGTAGAATTTCATTTTATGATAAAAGAAAACTTCTGACCGAATTTCATCGAAATTGAAAGAGGTCGATTGCAACGATTGGTCGACTTGACATGGAATCACCCATATATATTTTTGTAATTTAATCATTTATTCTATTTCTTTTTTGAATGCCCTTGACGTTCGCTGGGAAAAGCTTTAAATTGACATTGGGGCCCGGCAGGCATGGAGGACATTTTCATATATTTAAGGTTTGTCGTAATATTTGTTTCCATTTTTTTTAATATTACACGTCTAATCGAAATGTCCTTAAGGGGACCGAGTCAGCCTCAAAATGCTGAATATGTTGAATACGTGCAAACCTAACCACTGGTCCATCATTTGGCGTATCAAATGAAGAAATTTTTGACGCTAGTTAGAACCCTTAAAGTGCAGCGGTTGTCTCATAAATCAATTTTTGAGTTTCACTGCGATGTGCACGATCCTGACCAAACCGCTTGACGGATCTTATTCTACATCTCATTTACTTCGTACAGTCGAACCTCGGTAACTCGAATCTCAAGGGCAGAGCTAGATTCTTCGATTAAGAGAGGTTTCGACTTATCGAAGTTTTCGAGTTATAGAGGGCGACCAAAACAATATTCGACTTACAGAGGCTCGTAAAAATTCGCCAAATATAGTGGAAATATTCTTTATTTTGGGACATACATACAAGTTATACAAAATGTAACATATTTTAGTACATATGTACATGGTAGGCGATGGTTGTTCATTCACTATCATTTACAGGGTTTTGGAAAAAATCCGTTATTTTACTCTGTTTTAACTTATGCTGGCAGTCAATTCCATTTTTGACCGCGAACAGAGTTGCGAATTGCATTTTCAACTGCGAACAGAGCTACGAATACGTTATCATCAATGATAATAAATTTTTCTATGAAAGTTCGAGCTTCGTTCGAAGTCCGTCTTTTTTTACGCCAAATTTCGTCACTCGTAGCGCTAGTAGTCTTCTGCACGCCGTAAAGCGTATTCAAGAGATAACTAGCGCCACGTACAGAGTGAAACAAGAACTATAAAATGTGGACAGTATGCGTAGCGTTTTACGTCATTGCATAAAGCGCCTCGAGTTGTAGAGGTCAGGGTATTGGAACTTCGAGTTATAGAGGTAACCTTCGACTTGTAGAGGTCGGGTATCTTTAAATTCGAGTTACAGAGGTGAAATAATGGTCCTTGATACGTTCGAAAAACTTCGAGTTATTCTCTGTTTTATCTTCGAATTACAGAGGTTTTCGCAAGGGAACAGACTGAGTCTCAGACTTATCGAGGTTTTCGAGTTATAGACGTTCTAGTTAGCGAGGTTCGACTCCAACACTCTTCCAGACTGCTTGAGTGCGGTAAAATTTTTTATTGCACTCCGTGCGCAAAGTGCACTTTGCGCACTCGTACAATAAAATTTCGTACGACACTAGTGCCAGAAACTTTTTCTCAACTCGTGTGATTGCAACATTCGCCTTTGGCTCATGCTGCAAACTCACACTCGTCAGAAAAAGTTTCATCGCACTAGTATCGTAATATACTATTATTGCACTCCGTGCGCAAAGTGCCACTTTGCGCACGCTGCGCGTGCTCAAACTGGCACTTTGCGCACTCGTACCATAAAATTTCGTACGATACTATTTTAGGTCCTTATTATGGAGTTACAGGCCACTTTTTGAATTTTTAACCCATTTTTTGTTTCAAATCTACAAAAAAAATGTGCAGCAGTCCGCAACGTAGTTAAGCTCAAAAATTGATTTATGGGAGTACGGCTGTACCTTAAGGGTTTTAACTTGCCTCAAAAATTTCTTCAATTGATACGTCAAATGATGGACCATTGCTCAGGCTTACACGTTTTCAACGAAAATTTATATTTAGGTTGGAAAACGGCGTTTTGACGCTGACTCGGTCCCCTTAATAGAACAGTAAAATAGAGTACACTCGTGCGTACTACATAGTATAGTAGCACAAGTCTATGAGTCTATTCACTCATCTCTCTCTCTCTCTCTCTCTCTCTCTCTCTCTCTCTCTCTTTCGTTCGAACACTCCTAACTGGTTTAACTCGAATTGACCCGATTGTTAACCCTTCGGGGCAGATATCTCGGACAGCTGGGACGCGAACACTTTTTTCCCACCTCGATATATATCACGTGATATATATATGTATATACACATCTTATTTACTCTTTTTCCCCCTGCGCCCCCCGAGTCTTCTCATCTTCTCGCCTCGATTATTTTAATTACCAATTATCGAGCCTCCACGTCGAGACCCCGTCTCAATTAACGAATCCTCGTGAATTCGTTTTAATCGAAAATTACGTGTAATTAAATTGGCGACTCATCATCGCCCATGGCAAAACTTCGTACTCCGGCATATTAGAAAAAAATCTCAATTGCAATATTGAAAGGATTGAAAATTAATCAACCGCGTATCGAATTCTTCATAATTATTTTTTTTTTTCCAATCTCCATTTGTCCCCGAGGAAATTGTGAATTTTAAACGAACATCAACCTCGAGAGTGGAGAACATTTTGACGAAAATGTTACGAGCTGAAATTACGAAGAAAATCCGGATTGTGTCGTAAAAAAAAAAGAGCGAACGAACGAGTTTTCGAGTGGAGTAATATTGCCCGAGGCACGAAGGAGGGGATTAATCAATTCAGCGAAATCGTTAATCGACCGATCTCTCGGAAGAGAGAAAATGGAAAAAAAAACACGATCGTTAATTGATCGTAAGCTAATCGATCAACGATTTTGATTTGGGACATTGATGTGTTTGGAGTTCGACATTAATTATTTTAATCAAGCGGCCTCGAATCTTTTTCTTTACATATTTTCTTTCTCCGCTCTGCGTCAAGAATTAAATTTGTACACACTCGAAATTTTGCCCTCAAAAATATTTTTAATGATCCCTCAAAATAATCGAAATTTTAGGTTTCCGTTAAAATGAATATATATTGAAAAATTCTTGGTTTTCAAATTCTTGCGATTTTCATTTCTTTAAACTTCAAACTTTTCATGTATTTTTTTTTTGTTTCGTATTAGTAAATGAAAACTCACGTAAATACCGAGAAATGCCCGAAATGTTTTGTAAATCAAATTTTTTATTTTCATTTGGGAGTGACAAATATTGTCGCACATTCTTCAGATTTTGCTGGTGCGATCGCTTGGGAAAATAAAACAGATTGATAAACGAACAGTAAATAAATCGATATTGTAAGTTGAAAAATTAAGGTTTAAAGTATATGCAATCAATACTTCCCTGAGATAAAAACGACAGAGTTTGAGTAAAAAATAATTCTCTGTTTTATCAGTTTTATAAATGCTGTCGTTGATGAAAATTAAACGATTGAATCGCTCCAAGTGATATCTCAATATTTTTGGGAGGCCTCTATTCTACACATTTTTATTCTACACAAAAGTTTCTACACGAGAAAAGTTGCAGGGAATATTGTTCTACACTGTTGTGTCGTTGCAAGTTGGAAGTTGCAAGAAATAATATTCTACACAAAATTATTCTACATCGATTTCTACACAGATTATTCTACGCAAGTGGTTAAGGATATTATTCTACACCGGCTTCTACACACATCATTGTACACAAGAAATGGTGGCAAAAATAATATTCTATTCTACACATTATTATTCCACACATTATTAGCCTACACATTATTTTCCTACATATTGCAGCCTTCAGCGAAATTTACTACTGGAATGGATAATCACGTTGCAGAGCTTCTGTCGTTTTTTTGGGCTGGACAAAAAACGTCGCATGCAGAGTTTTGTTACAGGCTGTAATGTGTAGGAAAATAATGTGTAGGATGACAATGTGTAGAATAGAGGCCTCCTGAGCACTATCCGCCTGTGTAGAATAACCTGGTGTAGAATAATTTTGTGTGGAATGACATTCCTTGCCACTTCTCTTGTGTAGAATAATGTGAGTAGAAACCGGTGTAGAATAATTTTGTGTAGAATAATGTCATGTGTAGATTAAAAATGTGTAGAATAATAGAGGTCTCCTCAACATTTTTGGCTTTTGAAAATTTTGGGAGTCTAATTTTCAAACTATACAAAATTAATCCTGGGGAAGAGCAAAAAACAAAGGATTGATTTATTTTCTAACCCTCTAGCACCTACAAATATAAATGTACACGTACATATACAGGGTGTCTCAGGAATAAAGGGCAATACCGTGAGGATAGATTCGTGACGTAATATCGAGTAGAAAAGTCCTTTGTCATTTTTTGGTATTTTGAACTCCTGAATTGTTATTAATTAATTAAATTAATAACAATTCAGGAGTTAATAACTATCAAAAAATGGCAAAGTACTCTCCTACTCAATATTACGTTAATAATTAATTAAATCAATAACAATTCAGGGGTTTAAAATATCATGAAATGACAAAGGACTTTTCTACTCCATATTACGTTAATAATTAATTAAACTATTAATAACCATTTCGGGAGGTCAAAATATCAAAAAATGGCAAAGGACTTTTCTACTCGATATTACGTCACGAATCTACCCTCACGCTATTGCCCTTCATTCCTGGGACACCCTGTATGTGCAATGGGAAGAAATTAAAAAATCATATATATATTATATATATGTGTGTGTACGATGAACCAGACAAGAATGGTTTTTTTTTCATCGTATTCTCGTAACTCGATGGAAGTGGAAAAATGGTCACGTGTTGAGACTCTGAGCTTCACACATATATTATAGTATATATATATATGGGGCATTCGTTCCCAAATCGGACAGTTTGAAAAACTTTTTTTTTTATTTCCTCAATTATTTTATTTTTTTGATTACCCATCAAAAGACCCTTCCTGTTAAATTTTGAGATTTTTTTAATTACCCGTTCAAAAGATACAAAATTAACAAAAAAAACCGTTCTTTTTTTGGTATTTTGGTCATAACTTCTTTAATAATGGTCCAAATTAAAGTTTTTTTTTCAAAATTTTTGTTTTTTCACGGCCTTTTCAGAAAAAAATACAACAAAAATATTCGACGTGTTTTTGAATAATTTTTTTGAGTTTTAAACGTTAAATCGCGTTTTTAAAAGTGAATGTCATTTTTGATTTTTTTTTTAATTTTTTGTTTCGAACATCTATCTATTCAACAATTTTGAAGACCTGTCCGATCGTGGGATCTCAAAAACTACTATTTTTTTCGATTTTTGAAAATAATTTTTTTTTTTTATTTCAAATAAATTATTATGAATACCAATTTTTGTTACTGTATAGTATTTTTTTAATCATTTTAAATTAATTTGGACACTTTTTCATTGTTAACAGATTTTTAAAATTAATAATTAATCGATGAGCAAATAACAACAGTTCAAGAATTGTATGGGTGGGCATTGAACCTAAATAGTCTACCGAATATTGCTGTCAAATGTTCACATGAAAAACATTCAGATGGAAAAGAAAGATTTTATTTGCGATAAAATACTGCGAAGTCAATCACAGGGAGACACAAAAATTTCATTCAATTATTCCAATGAGGAGCGCAAACTTATTGACAAAGGAATATTCTAATTCAGGAAATAATCGTATATGTAAGGTTTTCAAAAAAATACGTGAATAAATAAAAGCTGTTTTTAGTATTGTTCATAAACAGACTTAATGATTCATTATCAATTTTAAGAACCTGTTAACAATAAAAAAATGTCAAAATAAATTCTAAATATTGAAAAAAATTCTATACAGTAACAAAAACTGGTATTCATAATAATTTATTAAAAAAAAAAAAAATTATTTTCAAAAATCGAGGAAAAATAGTAGTTATTGAGATCCCACGATTGGACTAGTCTTAAAAATTGTTGAATAGATAGATGTTTGGAATAAAAAATTAAAAAAAAAAAATCAAAAATGACATTCATTTTTAAAAACGCGCTTTAACGTTTAAAACTCAAAAAACTCATTCAAAAACAAGTCGAATATTTTTGTTGTATTTTTTCTGAAAAGGCCATAAAAAACAAAATTTTTGAAAAAAAAACATTCAATTTGGACCATTATTAAAGAAGTTATGACCAAAATACCAAAAAAAGAGCGGTTTTTTTGTTAATTTTATATCTTTTGAACGGATAATCAAAAAAGTATCAAAATTTAACAGGAGGGGTCTTTTGATGCGTACTCAAAAATATAAAAAATTTGAGGAAATAAAAAAAAAAAGTTTTTCAAACTGTCCGATTTGGGATGGAATGCCCCATATACATACATATATACAATGTCGTACATCAGTCTCAAGCGTCTCGGGCACCCAGGTTGTGAAACAGTGTCAGTGACCGACAGCCTAAGGCCGCCACACACAGTGATCATGATCATCATGATGATCATCATCATTGGGGAAGGATCACGCAGGTATATACCTCGCGATGCCTCCCAAACCCGTCAGACTTAACTCTATATATCTGCCGTGTGGTCACTCGTCAATCTTAAACTCAACAGGATTTGACCGCCAGTGCTGTTTTTTTTTATTTATTTATTTATTTATTTTTTTTTTTTTTTTAAATATAGAATATCAAATTCGTGAACGGAACAGCTAAACGATGAAAGTGCTTTTGAGAATAATTATCAGAGCCTTTCAAACCATTTCTGGATCACGATCAAGATTTTATTCTATATTCTTGAGGAAACTTCTATAAAAAAATGTAATTAATATCAAAAGAGCCTATAAAGGAGGAATTCCTTCAGTCAAATGATAATGAATTTTGTTTATTGCTTAAGAAACTATCTCTCTTCGCAGTACAATTTTTAGGGCTGTGAGAAAAAAAAAGTCACCTCGAAATACATCAATTTCCCGTGATTGGAAAATAATGGGAAATGAAAAATTTATGTACAGGAAAGAAATACTTTTCTTTTCGACCGCAGTTAACACTCGATGCAACATTAAATATTTTATCGTTCATAATATGTGCACATTCGAATATATAATAGCATGTGGCACTCGTTCATTCGACCAAGGTTTGGCACTGACCCACAACACACACTGCACGTTGTCCCACTTCTCAGTGCGCGCTGGAAAAGACGATTGAATATCTTCGTCTTCTACTGAGCTCCTGAGCACAGCCGTATGTATATATAGTTTAGGGTGGGTCAAATAAAAAGACAATTTTTTTTTCCTCGATATAATGAAAAATGTATTGTTTGGCATCTCAAAAAAACCCTCTGCAAGTATTAGCCCTTTATATTTAAATTGAGAGGTCCCACATCGCAAATTTTTATTTCCCGTTTAAATAACATAGGAATTTTTTTTTAACTTTGGAACTTTATCAGACTAAATGGTTAGTTTTATCGATTAAACACAAGAGAGCTTTTTTGAAGAGCATCAAATGTTCTACAAAAATGTGCTAAAAAAACTCTCCCAACCTCAACGGTTAAAGTCTAAAAAAATACCAAGGTTAAAAAAAAAAAATCCTATGTTATTTAAATGGGAAATAAAAATTTGCGATGAGGGACCTCTTAATTTAAATATGAAGGGCTAATACTTGCAGAAGGCTTGCAGAGATGCCAAACAATACATTTTTCATTATATCGAGGAAAAAAAAATAGTCATTTTATTTGACCCACCCTAATATAGATACTATGGCCATATAGTCCAAGTAACGAAATTCTCTTTGACAAGCTGAATTTCAATAATTCAAGTTGCCACGAGACTATTGAACGACGAAAATGTTAATTTTTCCCAAGTCCTGTGACAAATGGAAAGTTTCAGGTTTTTTTAAGTGAAATAGCTTCTTACATTGTTCGAAATGAGTTTGGAAAAAAATGGAATACAGTGAAATTTGTGATCGCCAAAAGTTCTTAGGAGCCGAGGATATTCAATCCCTTTAAAAATGCAAATACAAAATGAAAACTTAAGAAAAATCAATATTGGTGACGTTTGATTTCCTTATCATCCTCAAGGGACCATCAATTTTGTTTCAAAAAATTAATTTTTCTTCTATCAACAACGACCAATTTGAGATAGCAGAAGGGATTTTGCATGGACCTGGGATCGCTGATTGACGGTAAGTGTACAATTTATATTAAAAAAACCCTTCCTCCAAACTTTAAACGCGTTTTTCTCGAAATATTTTTTCCAAGCACTTTTATCCAACATAAAAACAAAATTGGAAATATCTTCAGAAGTATTTGATATGAGATAGTAGTTGGTTGGGTCAACTAACCAACCCAATTTTTTAGTTACCACAATAACTAAGTCGTTTCCCATGCAGAAATTTCGGTAGGGATCCTACGGGATCCTGGCTCGGGTCCCGGGTTCGCAAGTTGCGGACCCGGGTACGATCCCGGCGACACCGCTGAAAAAATGTATCGGGTTTTTTCAAGTGTTTTCGGCTGTAATCCCCGGTGGTTTGGACACCACCTTAAATAAGTTTGTCCCAATACCTCATTGCGATGGGTGGGAGTCGTCACACGGTTTCGGGGGTGGCATCCGCGCGGTCCTTATCACGCGGATGTCTATCTCTTAACCGAGTGAACGGCCGACTCACCAGATCGCAATGGAGGAGGTAGCTGCCTAACCAACCGTTGGTAGTCGTGTGAGAGCCTTCTCGCATTGCTATCAAGGGAATTAGGTAGGCTACTAACTGTATCGGTGGAGGTCTTCTGCAGTTTCCCTCCACCCTCGGCAAAATTGCGATACAGCTCGGAGTTGAGGTGTAATAGGTTCGGGACTGCAGCCCGACCTGAAATTGTTGATGTGAGTGGCACAGGCCTTCTAAAGAGGGCGAGCCATACTAGGCTAAAAAAAAAAAAAAAAAAATCGCATTGGATTCCGATAGGGGATGTAACAATTTCACACTGGATCCCCGCAGGGACTCCGAATTTGGGGATCCCAATTGGAATCCGGGCCGAATCCTAAAGGGATGCTTGATTTTTTTGTATGGATAGGGACGCCGGTTTTGGGAAATCCATGGCAAATCCCGATCGGGATTCTGATAGGGACGCAGTTTTAGGGAATCCATGGCAAATCCCGATCGGGATTCTTATAGGGAAGCCGGTTTTGGGGAATCCATGGTAAATCCCGATTGGGATTCTAATGGGGACGCCGGTTTTGGGGAATCCATGGCAAATCCCGATCGGGATTCTGATAGGGACGCAGTTTTAGGGAATCCATGGCAAATCCCGATCAGGATTCTTATAGGGAAGCCGGTTTTGGGGAATCCATGGCAAATCCCGATCGGGATTCTAATGGGGACGCCGGTTTTGGGGAATCCATGGCAAATCCCGATCGGGATTCTGATAGGGACGCAGTTTTAGGGAATCCATGGCAAATCCCGATCGGGATTCTTATAGGGAAGCCGGTTTTGGGGAATCCATGGCAAATCCCGATCGGGATTCTAATGGGGACGCCGGTTTTGGGGAATCCATGGCAAATCCCGATCGGGATTTTATGGGACGTCGGGCTTCCCTAAGAAATTTCTGCATGGGTTTAAACGATTAGTTGTGGCAACTAAGAAATAGGGTTGGTGAGTTGACCCGACCAACTATCTAGTTGATCCAACCAATTTCTCGTCTGGCGCTCAGAGCACTGTTTGGTTAAACCAACTGAGTTGTTTGTTCCGTGCGTGTTCATACCCGAGACACTTTTTTCCGGGCTTATCTCATCGGGCAAACATGAACTTATACATGAGCAAAGCCAGATGCCATTATGGTAACCCACTTCGAAACAGGGTATCCACAAGTCCTATAACGGATAACCTGCACCCAGGTGTAACCCAGGCATCGAAAGAGTACATCGAGAGTGGCCTGTTGGGGGTTCTTCCTTGTCAGGAGTTACCGGGCTCTCGTGACTCACTGTAATACACTATTGAGGTACGTACAGCGTTTACGAATGGGTAGATACCCATTTGGGTGGAGGAAGCGAGATTGTGTTGTTGGTAATGGCGGTAGCGTGACAGATCGACATAATTCTTCGACGCTCTTGATGGTAGAGCTACGTACATTATTACATCGTTAATCAAGCGATCTATATAGGTATATGCAATATATATATATAAGTGTAGTATAAACTTTCTTCGTAATGCTACAAACGATTAATCAATTCGACTAGGAGGAACCACGACGAGTTTTTTCCCCTGTCTTTCCGGTTCCTTTTCTACCTCCTTTTAATTATCGGGCTACTATTTATCGAAGAGTGAGGGAAGGGGGCGAGCATTAGCCCGTGCACTCTTTGGGATCAACGACTTCGTCATGCCCTCAGCGTCTCTCTTTCGCTACCTCTCACTCTTTGTCTCCACTTCTTCTTTATTCCTTTTTTTCTCCAATTCACTTTACGTATACATCCGGGAATTATTCCGCGTGCGTTTTTTTCGTAAATGTGTATAAAGAATCAAAAAAGAATCAAGCAAGTCGTGGGACGGTTATTTCGGCTTCCTGGTGATGGACGATTTTTTCATATCCAGGAGCCAGGTCATTGTACCGGAGCAAAATGAGACCATTTTTATTTGGGTAAAAGAGTTCCCGATTTAAAGTAAGGGTAAATGGGACTGACTTTATGAGGACGCCGCCTGGGATGTCTCAATTAAAGTGTGATTTTTTTTAACGACAACTTTGAATGAATAACCACTATTATGTTTACCGAAAAATATTGGGGTCATTCGCGAAAGAATTAGCAATATTAAATTAACTAAACTTTTGAGTGTCGTTTTTTTTTGTAACTGTTTTTCCATTTTTTGATTACATTGACTATTGATCCATTAATAATGATTATGTTTTTCTAATTAATTTTACTCTACTTTACTAGATTCGCTGATTCCCATCGATTTTAACCCGTTAAGGTTATGGTTCTTTTCGGCACCTTGTCAGGTTATCGTGGGTCGCTAAAGACCCGAGGCATGTTAGAACACGTAATTTGCAATGAAAAAATCTGATAAAATTCCTGAACTCTCCTGAATACTTCTACTTTAAGGGCACACCATGAACATTGCAAAAGAATTTAAACAAATATTTCATTTTTCGTCATCAACACATCCACCTCTCAAAAAGTCAGGCATTGACAGAAAATAACTCGGGTCTCCAACGACCCACGATAACCTAATCGGGTTAATTTCATTATTTTAATTAGTGACAAAGAAACAATAAATTTGGAAATTGCGAATAATGGATCATTGAAAAAGTTTACTCGTATTTGTTGATCGATACATTTGACCCATAGAGCTTGTACAATGGATTTAATAGTGTAATAGTGACGTAAGGAAGCCGGCTAAACGAATTTTGCGTGACTAGAAACGACGACCCTTTGAATATAGTATGAATTGTCCCGTCACACACATAATATAGTAGGCATATAATGTATCAAAGGCGTCGAGACACTCAATCGGGTGACCGGAAATCCTGGCTATAGTGTTACGCAACTTTGCTTTCACGTATATTTCATCGAAGAAACAGGTGCTATATTATATATATACACAAATATATACTCTTAATATATTTATATATATTTAAGAAATTTGATATAAGTGAATGTATAAATTTTTTTTAGCGTGCCAAAAACCCATTGACGCAGATCGGGCGACGAGATTTTATCAGTTGCGCACGCAAAATATAAATACATATATTCACACATCACTTCTGACGTCAATGACAAAAAAAACCTAACAGTGAATCAAAATTAAAAAAAAATCCCAAAATGAATAATTCGAAAATTATTTTAATTAACCATAAGAATGGACATCTCAAAAAAACAAATTGAGATTTGAATCCTGAAGATATATCGACACTTACACAAAGCTTCCCTAAGAATATGTGGTTTTCGAAATTTTAAAATTTTAACATTTTTAAAAGTAAATGGCTGCTTGTTTTATTGGTGCAAACATGTTCTTTAATATTAGGTACGTAATAGGACATTTTTTTGATCGAATCCTTCGATGCGGAAAATGCGTGAAAATGAAAATGCGTTCCGGTTTTGTAAGAAAACTTTTTTTAAAAGTTATGCAAATAAAACTCGATTGAATCGAAAATTAAAAATGCGTCCCAGTGGCAAAAGCAAATTTTCACTTGGAGGGCCACTCTTTCCAGTTTTTCTTCCATGAGGTCACCAAAAAATAATTATTTGAAAAAAAGAATAATAATTTTCGAATAAAAATCAGCCTGATGGGACTAACCGGTTTCCCGCTATGACCAAAATATTGTTTCACCCTTTCGCGCCCACCCCTACTTTGGGGAGGGAGGGGGGGTTGTGCATTTCATTTTGAGCGAATTCTTTAATCTTATTTTGGTGATGTCCCTCGTTTAGTATCGTACAGAGTCCCCAGCGCACTCGCAACCCCAAAATCCCGGTACTCGCGGCCCCAATTTCAACCCCTCTACAGTTTTTACCCTGATACCCGCAATCCTCAACTGATCGCGACGAACTTGACCTCAACAGAAAGCTCACAAAATTTCCGATTAATCATGATCAACATTTTTGTTAAAGCTTAAGTTTTCCTCTGAAAATTTAGACTTTTAAATAAACACAAAAACCTCGATTTTTAGGTTTCTGTACCTTAAAGGGAAAAAACGCAACCCTTATAAGATCACTTTCGTGTTCGTCCATTTATCGGTCACAAAACATTTTTTCGCGAAAACTATATCACAAAAAATAATTGGAAAGAAAAGAAAAACATTTTTTTAGGTTAAAATAGGGGATGGGACTGGTGCCGAATTTTTTTTAAAATTAATATATCGTGTAAGGTATCATTTTAAAGAGCTACTTTTAAGGATCCGAAAAATATTTTTATCATTTTTGATCCAATTTAAAATTCGCCGGAAATGATGATTCACCCCTGATCTCCTCAGTTACGAAATCGAAAATTTATTTAGATTTTAATAGTGTTAGCCAATAGTCATAGATTATCGAAAAACCACGGGTTTTTTCGACATTGTAATAGTTGCTAAAAAAAATATTTGAAAAAAAATAGGTGTTTTGTAGTTTTTACACGGATCCTAATTGTGCGAGCCCGATTTGCTCTTGGCCAATTATATTTTTTTTTTCATTATCACAAAGCAAAATGCATGAAGATGCTTGCGAGCTCATTAAAAAAAGTCATGATGCGCGTTTTGTCATTTTTTCCCGGTGAAAACCCGTGTCGTTGGCCAATGTTGAATACTTTCCAAACATTATTATATTATGTAAAATGCATAATATGTACAATAAAATGAAGTTATGTGTAGAAACGAGAAAAATGAAAGATAGTTTTTTTTCTCACTGAACAATCGCGTGTATTGCGGGATCACGAGCCGAAAGATTTCATGAATTTCCGCTATATGCATTTTTCGTGTGGTCAGCTGTGTGACTTTTTTGCTCTCGGTGCCCACACAGACTAATGGGAGTAGGGCCATTGTCCGCTGAGTTAAAACCGCGTCCAATTAACGGAATATACCGTAATGTCCGGTGTACCAGGCACACTTGACATACCTTTATAGGGGAGGGTGGGGTACGACGGCCCCCCCCAAAAAAAATTGTGAACAAAGAAAATTTTGCTTTCGTGTCAAATTATTATAAATTTTATGTACTGACTTATTTTTAGGCTGATTCGCGATACCTGAGGCATAATGGAGCACCCTAAAAAATTGGGTCAGAAAATTTTTGTTTTTCTTTAAATTATGATGAATTTTATGTATTCGTCCATTTTTTGGCCGATGCACTACATCAGGGGTAAAATGGACCATAAAAAAGAAATAGTATATTGTGCAACTAGTGCGACAAGTTGTCGCTTGAAGGGGTCATCGACAACGCCGCACGAGTAGCACATACTATTTTTTAATGCGAATGCGGGATAAATCCCAATATAAAATTGCCCCTGTGGGGGGGGGGCGGAGCCGCAGTGGGGTCCAGGGGCGAAGCCCCGGCGGGGGGTTGGGGGGCGGAGCCCCCCCACAGACCAAAAATAATAAATAAAAAGTTAAAAAATATACAGGAAACTTAGTTAAGGAACAATGAAAATAATTTTATTTTGAACAAGAACAAGAACCGCATGAGTAATAAAATAGTATACGATCTGTCACGTCAACCTCAATTCAGCTTTAATATAAAGTAAACTTTGCGCACTCAAATTATTATTATCATTATTATTATTTTTTTCCGCACGCAAAGTTTACTTTGCGCACTCAAATTATAAAATGGGCAAAAAGCTACTTTTCAACCGTAACAGCGGGCGTAAAGATACCGCTTTTCCCGCATGAGTAATACAAAACATTTTTATCGTTTAAAACAATTTTTTAAGATAAACAAAAAAAATTATCATTCCCCTCCCCTAAAGACGATAAATAAACATACGTACATAAACACGAAAAATGCGGTAACAACATTTTATTGCACTCCGTGCGCAAAGTGCCACTTTGCGCACGCTCCGCGTGCTGAAACTGGCACTTTGCGCACTCGTACAATAAAATTTCGTACGATACTAGTGCGATGAAACTTTTTCTGACGAGTGTGAGTTTGCAGCATGAGCCGAAGGCGAATGTTGCAATCACACGAGTTGAGAAAAAGTTTCTCGCACTAGTATCGTAATATACTATTTCAAGTTTCTTCGTCCAAGTGCCACAATTTTTGTTCATCAGCCCTGTGAAAAATTCGAGCAATTCGGCTTCGCAAGACAAGAGCCGTGATTTCGCTTCATTACTTTGCGAAAAACGTTTGAAAAAAAGAAATATAATCCCTGCTGAATACCTTTGAAAATGGGAAATTGGACGTCGTCCACGAGGCTCTTTGCAAGCATCGTTTTGTACAACATCCTCTCTCTCTCTCTCTTTTAATCCCTCTGCTGTCCATTTCTGTCGTTCGTTCCGTTAAAAAAAAAGAAGAATGATAAAAAACGAATGCCTCGGGGGGGAACGTGACCCTCCATCTTTTTTTCTCCAAAGCTTCTCTCGCTCGTCGTACCTTAAGTCGCGCATGGATGACAAAGAGAAGGGCTTAACTGACGAGCGATCGGGAAGGTAGACCGATTTGCGTTCGGTCCTTTTGTTCATCAGCAATAAATTTATATATAGATGGGAAAGTACTCGTGTGAGATTCGAAGCTTTTGCCGCAGTGACTAGGAGAGAGACAGAGGCCGAAAAAAACGAGGAACGAGAGTAGAGGGCTTGATTGAATCGGTCACCACAGAACATCCCGAACAACTATATATACATATGAACCATTCCATGTCGAGTCAATCGGACTCTCGTTCTCTTGGATTTGTATACGCGGATTTTTTATACGATTACAGTACCTCCTCGATATAAGAGTCCTCGATATAAAAGTCCTCGATATCAAAGTCCTCGATGTAAAAATCTTCGATATAAAATTCCTCGATATAAAAGTCCTCTATATAAGAGTCCTCGATATAAAAGTCCTTAATATAACAGTCCTCGATAGAAGAGCGTTTCCCCTCCGTTCCGCTTGAGCGAGTTTTATTGCTTCCCCCACTCTAGTTATGCCCGCCGTGCGAGCTCTTATATCGAGTTCTAGTGATCAAGCGATCCGAAATCTGCAGGTAATAGTGGGGGAACGCTCCGACGACGAATATCTTGGAATTCACTTTCCCTAATCGCCCTGAGGGTGTCCCAGGGGTGATGTTCAATACCGTGAGAGTAGATTCGTGACGTATTATCGAGTAGAAGAGTCCTTTGCCATTTTTTTGTATTTTGAAGCCCTGAATTGTTATTAATTTTTTTAATCAGCCAATGAGATGCGCCCATTGAGATCCCACCATGCCTACCCTCGCGCTCGTCGGTGTGAGTACGGTAAATGGGCGCATCTCATTGGTTGATATAAAAAATTAATAACAATTCAGAGGTTGAAAATACTAAAAAATCACAAAGGACTTTTCTACTAGATATTACGTCACGAATCTACCCTCACGGTATTGACCTTCACCCCTGGGACACTCTGTGGAGAGGATGTAATGTATCGGTATTCAACACTGCGAATAATTTCAATAATTAATTCGGATTAATAATAGATATTTGTTCGTCCGAACAAAATCCTGCTGAGAATGTTAAAAAACTAATAAGGATGAACAATCTACATTTAGTCGTCCCAATAAAATTTTCTAAAAATTTAACAACTCATCCGGATAAATAATATACGCTTATTTATCCGGATAAAATTTAGCTAAAACCTTTAACAACTAATTCAGACAAACAATCTACATTTATTCGTTCGAATGAAATGTTGCAAAAATGTTAAGTAACTGATTCAAACGAATAAACATTGACTTTTCCGGATAAAATCCTGGGAAGAAAACGGATTATAACTAATCCGGATAAATAGTGTACATAATATATTGGACAAGACAACAATCTAGTAGCTATACTGGACAATTAATGGATAAAATTTTGAAATAAACTTCCTAAAAGTTTAACAACTTATCCGGATAAATAATATACGCTTATTTATGCGGATAAAATTTAGCTAAAACCTTTAACAAATAATTCAGACGAATAATCTATATTTATTCGTCCGAATGAAATGTTGCAAATATGTTAAGTAACTGATTCGAACGAATAAACATTTTTTCATCCGGAAAAAATCTCAGAAAAAACTGTCAACCAATGAACATTATTTACAATTTATAATACAAAATTATTTATTCTTACAATTAGGTTTATTGTCGGGGGGGAGGGCTATTCCCTTCTTTGGGGGGGACTTTGCCCCCACGACTCCCGCAGGGGATCTCGTCTCCTCTACTGCCAGGAGGGAGGCTGCACCTCTTCTATGTACCTTTCTCCCTTTCGTGGGGGCGTTGAACCAGAGCCACATTTTCTGAAAACATGAAAACGGCGACGGTAGTGTGAGTATACCAATTTTCAGCAGTGATCGCACATTCCCAGTCGCCTGATTTTTCCGAGGCCGAACCAATTAGCGGCAGAGAGCACGCATCAGTTTTCCGAACGATCAAGAATGGACAATTGTCCATTTCGCAATTTTAATTCGAATTTATTTTCTCAAATTGATTTTCAATTATTTCTCTAAGCGTACTTTTAACGTAAAAGTTTCAAGTGTGCGTTGTAAATCTTTAAAAAATGAAAAATTCTTTTGGCAGATAAAAGCAATTTAATTTTTTTGGCTAGCGTTCCCCTAATACAATTATTCTATTTTATGGACCATTCTGGGTGTGCTGAATTGTGAAGGGGAGGGGGGGTGGAAATTACGTATATGTATGTTTTTTTAACTAGAAGAAGAATTAAACTATAATAATGGGGAAAAATTCGGGTTTGTGTAAAAAATGTAAATCCAGAAGTAAAAATGCAATAATTCGAAAATGACTTGATTGATTGGAGAACAATTTTTACAAGCACGTAGAGCTACTACCCCCTCTATTCAATATAATTTTTGTCAAATTTTAACTGCTACTATTGTTAAATTTTTCTTGAATTTTGATTTTATTAAAAAATATCTGTTAAGAGCATATCTCGAGCAATTTTCGTGATATGATAAACTTTATTATATGCATAAAATTTCGAACGTTCAGATGAACGAAAAAAATTTACAAATGTAATTTTTGAAAAGAAATTAATAGACCCTTGCTAAACTTGGTGCACAATTTTTCACATAATGTTGCAACTATTGAGAATTAATTAACAAATATTATCGGGGTAGATCAAATTTGTCAATTTTCCGTTCAGCTGAACGTTCGGAACTTAAAGTTCATATTTTTCATGTGGATAGTCTATCCTCAACGGACATTTAGGGGAAACTGGGTACGCGGTTGTGTCAGGGTACGGTTGTAACAGTCGCCATATTAGCAAAACTATAAAGAATACCGGGGGGGGGGTGCAAGGGGAGAGAGGAGCGGCATGTCCAACTGAACATGTTTCACAGTGTTGCGTTCGCCATCGCGCGACATTAACGCCAACAGAGACCTACATTGCTTTTCATCAGTCAAAAGTAAGTATTTTTATTCGACTTCTTTTGATAATTGTTGTCATATCTGTACAGATAGTGTAATGAGTTTTTTCCCTCGTTATAAGTTAAACATTAGTAGTTAAATACCAACGATTTCTTTTCACGTATATTCTTTTTTATTGTAATGGCGATTGTTTGTTTGCGAAGGAGTGCGTTGGGTACGGTTGTAACATATTTCCTGGGTATGGTTGTGACAAAAGTAAAATTTACTTTTTTTACTTTTAGATGTCCAGAAAACGCTTGAGGCATCCCGTGCGTGAATTTGATTGAGGCTCCGACTAGGCCCCGATCAAGTTTCCCTAACTTACTTCGGGCCCTTGACTGAAAGCCCAATAGGGCCCCTGAATGGACGGTCACGCTTTTTTGACAAGAGCCTTAGAAGGTTGCCAAATGAGGGCCTTTACAACCGCCTCACGTCTGCCATGTCGAATCCACGACAAGCCCATGGTCAAGTCCTATCAGGGCCCTAGTACGTACGTAGTATCGCTATACGTGTAGATTGTAAAATTGAATTATTTCAATAATAATAACAATATTATTATTATTATACTAGGGGTCCGTGCGGCTCGGGCGCTACGCGCCCTCGCATTGCAAGCCCAAACCTTCAAAACCAAACCATCAAACCCAAAACATCAAACCCAAACCATCAAACCCAAACCATCAAACCCAAACCATCAAACCCAAACCATCAAACCCAAACCATCAAACCCAAACCATCAAACCCAAACCATCAAACCCAAACCATCAAACCCAAACCATCAAACCCAAACCTCCAAACCCAAACCTTCAAACCCAAACCTAGAACCGAGCGGGGTGAAGTTGGCCATGGAATCGAGGCTCGAGCGGGGTAAAGTTGGCCATGGCCTCGATTCTTGTACACAGCGGCGGCGGCGATAATTTTATATAATATTATCAAACCCAAACCTCCAAACCCAAACCTCCAAACCCAAACCTCTTCTTTCAAAATTATTTCTTTTCAAAATTCATGGAGTGCTCCAGTAATTTTTAGAAGACTGGTACAGTAAATTGTATCGATTGTTCGATTACCGGTTATTTCCCGTTCAAAATGCATGTAGTATTTCACGTTTAGAGGAAGCAATGTGCAAATTTTCATTCTCACGATTTTGCAGGATTGTATCACTGAGATTGAACATTTAAAAAAATAATATATTCCATATGGTGAGAGTCGGATTTTTGTCAATTTGACATGGAATGACTCGCATATACCAAATCGTCTGTACATGAGATGCAAAGCATGCCTCATACAGCCCAGAGAGAAAAGGGACACACAGTCGTTCGGCGTTATGCTCCAATGTTCAAAGGATTGA
The DNA here is from genome assembly GCA_946863875.1 of Alloplasta piceator. Taxonomy (NCBI): domain Eukaryota; kingdom Metazoa; phylum Arthropoda; class Insecta; order Hymenoptera; family Ichneumonidae; genus Alloplasta; species Alloplasta piceator. The sequence goes on along the minus strand of OX333071.1, from coordinate 22,816,922 downwards.
AACTACTGATGCAATTATCGACCCTTTTCCTTTCCCATTTGCTATTTACGTCTCGCTTAAATTTGGTCTCAGTTAGAAAATGGGAGAAACCATTTTTTCGTTGTCTCTTTTATAAACTTATATATGCAGACGTACATATCGAGCACTGTCAAACAATATGGCGCAACTAGGACGATGAAAAAGATTAAACTAATGCAAGTTGCGCCCTTATGTTTGTGAGGGATCAATATATTTGTATATGGAGCTCGTTTCACGGAGAGTTCAGCTCTCTCGTGGAGCGAGGTGGAAAAAAAAGAAAGAAGAGGGAAAAAAAGAGTGTCACGGTCGACCCACTTGAGAGTCGATCGAGCACGTATTATAACTTTCGTCGAGGAGCCATAGGATCGAATATCGAGTGTCGCACACTTTTGCTCTCTCTCTCCCTCTCTCTCTTCGTCTACGTATAAATGTCACATCCATGTGTTTCTCTTTTGTGGTTCACTTTTTCCTCTCGATAGCCCTTTCCCTTTGAGGATTAATATCTTTTCCAAACGTTTGTTGGGGTAAACGTACCAGTTTTGGCCACTTTAAGCATTTTCGGACATTCGATTACGTATCATTTGTCAATCATAGCAAGTATGCAACTGAAAAAGTGACCAACATAGCTTAAAAGGTTCACTGCGACCTCGATAATCGGTACCTCGATCATTGCAATTGCAGCTTAGTGGGAGAAGCGCCCAGCCAATCGCGTCAGGCCACTGTCAGCCACCAGCGGCGCAGAGACGGTTCTGTGGAATGTGCGCAACCCCACTTCTTGCAAGAGCCGGTCCCGACGGATTCCGGTTATCGAGGTCGCAGTGTATATAGAATCGAATTATTATCGATTAAAACCGCCTGTTAATCGAATTATTCAAGAAAATAGGGAAATATTCTACAAATACCATTTTCACCAGTTGTGGCCATCAAATGTAGCGCTTTTCGACAGCTGAAGGACCAGTTGTGGCCACTGGGCACAGAAGCGGGACGTAATGAGGTTAAACACGGTAGATAGGGCTGTCAACAATTCATAAAAGTAGTTTCAAGTAGCAAGGGTTATTTATTACACGAATAAATATAAAATATAAAATCTTAACAAGGTTTTTAATTTAAAAGGCTTAAAGTTAGGTAATTTGAATCCCTGTGAATAATATGTCGAGTACAAAAGAAAAGTAGTGGTCGATTTTTTATTTTCGTTTTTGGTTGTGTTGATATATACATTTTTTATTTACTCGGCCCATTATCTGCAAATTTAAATAGAGTTCAAAAGTAAACTTAAGTTTTAGCGAAGCACAAGAAGGATTTCATCGCACTCATTGAATTTTGTCTACAGTCACGATAGATGGCCACAAATGGTATCAGCATGCTCCATTTGTGGCCATGCGATGGCCAAAAATAATGCATTCACACTTTCAATGCACTAGTTTACACCAGCAAGTTTACTTCGGGTATTTTGGGTTATCTTTCGGATTTAATGACCCCAACCCCGAATGTAATATACATTGAATAAAATAAAAGTGTATGGTGTATCATAATGATTCAGGTTACAAGAAATTATACTTTACTTATCACAAACGGCTCAGTGTCAACACATTTTTATTCACAGGCTTTACAAGAAAAGGTACACGATCGAAAAAACGATTGATAAGGGTCTCAAAACAGTTTCCCTATCGATATACAACAATTTATTCAGTAAACACGACCTCAAAACCTTATAAAAGTCGAAAGAAACGCGACGTGGCCACAAATGGTACAGTGGCCGAAACTTGTACGTCTACCCTAGATTTAATAAAATTGCCACGATACAAAAGTCGATGATAGGAAAAAACTCTGTATTCTCTGCATGTATTTTTAGCTTTCAATGAAAAATTGATCGACAAATTACCTTCTTTTTTAATTATGCTTTTTTTCATTTTAAGGTTGCTTTGCCCCTACCGTCCCAGCCAAAAATATTATTTGATTGAAAATCTGAAAAAATTCAGCAACATTTGGCATGCCATAAACAGCAATTTTCAATAATAATATTGCGCAAAAGTTATTGATAAATTGTTTACACATATTATTATTCAACAAATTTTCGGTAAATTCTTTTTTTTTCCTAAACAAATCGAATGCGTTAATTTTTCTGACCGCATATGAATTTTTTAAGAATTTTCTCCTTATTTTGAAATATTATAAAAAACATTCGGAAATAAAAACAAAAATTGCCATTTTTGTATATGTTTTTACACACAGATTTATCGTCAGCTTTGAAAAGTTTCAAGGACACTAGGCCAAAAAATACATAAATACAGGCATTTTAAAAATTTCAAAACGGGAATTTCAAAATGGAGGGAAAATACTGAAACAATTCATATGCGTTCAGAAAAATTAAGGCATTCGATTTGTTTAAGAAAAAAAAGAACTTACCGAAAACATGTTGAATAATTATTTGTTTAAACAATTTATTAATAACTTTTGGGTGATATTATTATTGATAAATGTTGTTTATGGCATACCAAATGTTGCTACATTTTTTCTAATCCTTATTGTATCACGAGGAACGGAAATTTCAATCACATGACATTTTTGCCTGGAACGGTAGGGCAAAGCATTCTTAAAAGATTATGAATTTTCTCTTTCATTTGTTTTTTTCCGTACTCGTCACAATTTTATATTTCACTTCGAATTCCAATGGCGTTGCATAGTTCTGTCGAGAGATAAAGCGTGAAATAAAAATAAGAAAAATGATTAATCTTGCAGAAATGCCACCTGCATCGATTGAGACTTGGTAAAACTGAAAAGTAATCGCGGCGTCGTGATTCTGAGAGGCGAAACGTCGTAGATTCCAAAGTCCCCCTAGAATATATATTTATAAATATATTAGCGCGATACGAAAAAAAAAATTATTTTCCAATCGCAACCACAATTTGTATAACTTTACTGCGAAAAATATATCTCGGGGAAGTGAAGAGTCCGGAAATTTGCAAAAAAACGGTGTTTTATAGGATGCTAACATTCAGATAGCACAAAATCCTTCGATGATTTAATTGTTCGGACAAAAAAAAGGTTGTCCTAAATCTGAAGACTTTGCGATTTTTTTTTTAACGCGTTATCAGTCTAAATATCTTAGCAAGCTCCTTTTTCTTTCCACTGTTAATGATAGATTTTCTGGTAATCTTTTGTTTCTATTTTATTCCTATCTATCGGATTTTAGGTCGTGTGTAAATCCTCTGGAATGTGTGAAAATGCTATGTTCAAATTTTGTGTGAACAAAATTCTGCACTTCAATGTTGAAATATGATGAATATTACAGCGCATTGCTGAGTTTCCGTTTACAAATGTTATCGTTTATAAGCGTTGAAAAAGTAGAAAAAAGTTTTAAAAATCCCGATAATTAGAAATTTGCACATCGTTTCCTCATTTTTCCCCATCATTTGCCAAGCCCCTTCTTTATGGGCAATTCCTTGAGCATTGCTATGGTGCTTCTTTATATGGTTTCCTTATAAAGGGAGCTTAAGGATGTTTTTTGCATGTACAGTAGGGTGGTTCTTATTTAGGGCTCGAACGAATTTTCTATCAGATGCCCCCCAAATTGACTCCAAATAATTAAAGGACAATACCCCAATTTTTCCAGATTTTTATCTAGACTCTAATCCCGCCCAAAATGGAGGTAGATTTCCCTACTTGAAATATACATGTTTCGGCCATATTCTCAGGATATATTTTATTCTAAGTGTAAAAATTTTTCAAAAAATCTGTAACTGTAGCTGTACTATCTTAAGAAAAATTCACATTTTTATACGGATTAATATAGACGAATTGCACACCCTTTAATCTGACTTTTTTTTCAATTCAACAAAATATGGTATCTGTATGTGAAAATAATGAATGTTTCGTAATTTTTCTCCAATGAAAATAGAAAATGTCTGATAGAAAATTCGTCCGAGTGCTAAATAAGAACCACCCTAATATACAGTCCCAGCCAAAAATTGTATCTGATTGAAATTTCCTCACTTCATGATGCAATAAAAATCTGAAAAAATTCAGCAACTTTTGGCATGCCCTAAAAAACAATTATCAATATGTAATAATATTGTCCAAAAATTATTAATAAATTGTTTACATAAATAATTATTCGACAATTTTTAGGTAAGTTGTTTTTTTTTTTTAATCGAATGCGTTAATTTTTCTGAATGCGAATGAATTTTTTCAGAATTTTCTCTGTATTTTGAAATATTATAAAAAACATTCTGACATACAAACATAAAATTGCCAATTTTGTATATGTTTCTGCATACAGTTTTATCGACAGATTTGAAAGTTTTTCAAGACACTAGGCCAAAAAATACATAAATACAGCCCTTCTAAAAAATTTAAAACGAGAATTTCAAAATAGAGAGAAAATTCTGAAAAAATTCATACGGATTCAGAAAAATTAACACGTTTGATTTGTTTAAGACAAAAAAGGACTTATGGAAAAATTGTTGAATAATTATTTGGTTAAACAAATTTTTAATAACTTTTGGGCGATATTAATATTGATAATTGTTGTTTATGGCATGTCAAATGTTGCTGAATTTTTTCAGATTTTTATTGTATTACGAAGTACGGAAATTTCAATCAAATGCAATTTTTTGCTGGGACTGTATAGGCAATACATCCTTAACGAACGATGAAAATGCATCCGGAATATGCAAATTTTTATTCGCACAACGTTTTCATTACTTTTCGAACATTTCAAAAATTTACAAATCCTAAACTCCGCAAGTTTGTTCTTCCTATAACTTTGATGTCAAGGGCCCTTTTCCTTTCGCTCATTTTCGCAAAAATCTTGAACTCAATAATTGCAAAATTTTAGAAGTTACAGCGCTCACAAACATTGCATGAAAATTTCACTAGTTTTTCGGTACAGAATAAATTCAATTCCGACTGTCCATGTGCTTATTATTAAATGTAGCTTCCCGTGCGTGAATTTGACTGAGGCCCCGATCGGTTTTCCCTAACTTACTTCGGGCCCTTGACTGTAAGCCCAATAGGGCCCCTGAATGGACGGTCACGCTTTTTCGACAAGGGCCTTAGAAGGTTGCCAAATGAGAGCCTTTACAACCGCCTCACGTCTGCCATGTCGAATCCACGACAAGCCCATGGTCAAGCCCTATCAGGGCCCTAGTACGTACGTAGTAATGCTATACGTGTACATTGTGAAATTGAATTATTTCAATAATAATAACAATATCATTATTATTATATATTATAATAATACATTATTAATAATAATATATTATTAATAATTCTCCAAGAGAATTTTTACAAAAAAATAGTATAAAGCAGAGGATTTCTATGTAGAAATCTTGCGGGTATGACTTCCCTCGAGGCATGATTTCCTGAGGCCTGACTCTGCGGTATCGGATATAACCCGTACTCCCATTTCGGCTATATTTGCATATTCCGTATGCGAGAGAGCGCACGCCGTATGCGACATCTCATGGCGAGTCTCGGAACTAACTCCCCGTGAAGCCCGATTAGGCTCTCGAAGGGTTGCCTCGTCAGTGCCATGTTTGAAATGATTAGGGCTCCGATACTTTCGCCTTATTTGGGCCCGATTTGGTTCTGTTGTAATTATACCGACTTCGTTAAATATGGATTGCCCGATCGAAGCCCGACAAGGTCCTCAACGGGTTGCCTTAGATCAGCCATATTGTAAGTAAGCCTAGCAACCTTGGGATTGCCCTGTCACGGCCCAATCTCGCGGTGTTATGGCAATTCATGACAGGGCATCCAGATTTAAGCCCGACAAGGTCCTCAACGGGTTGCCTTAAGTCAACCATATTATAAGTAAGCCTGGAAACCTTGGCACTGCCATGTCGGGGCCCAACCTGGCGGTGTTATGGCAATTCATGACAGGGCATCCACGTTTAAGCCCGACGAGGACCTCGACGGGTTGCCTTAAGTCAGCCATGTTATAAGTAAGCCTGGAAACCTTGGCACTGCCATGTCGGGGCCCAACTTGGCGGTGTTATGGCAATTCATGACAGGGCATCCACGTTTAAGCCCGACGAGGTCCTCAACGGGTTGCCTTAGGTCAGCCATATTGTAAATGGGCTTGGCAACCTTGGCATTGCCCTGTCGAGGCCCAACCTGGTGGTGTAAGGGCAATTCCTCACAGGGCATCCACGTCCAAGCCAGACGAGGTCCCGACTTGAGTCAGGGCTGCCCTAGAATTTTCGCGCACAGGTTCGCGAAAATTGCGAAATTGATAACTGCAAAAAAACTGCCAAAGTTTTTGCAAAAAATTAAAAGTAACACGAAATTGACAATAATTTTGCAATTTCAAGAAAAATTGCACAAAGTGAAGGCAGATGGATGGAATCTCAGGAAAAAAATGTCGGGAAACCAAAGCTTTCTTTACAAAAAAGCTAAAAATGTGATTAACAATAAAAAATCACGATTGCAACAGGTTTGACTGCTATTCTTGTTTTTTTTTGAAGCGCCTATATATACACGTATATATTACAACGATGTAAATGTTTGCTATGACTGGAATCACTTTGCTCCGGATTTAGCGGCTAAAGAAGAAGCACAATTAAGATTCATCATCACCTATAAAATCTACTTTGATCTTGATCCGCAGTCTCAACTCGTGTAATCCTTCTGTTGAGACAACTCCTGGGCTAGATTTATCAGGAAAACCAAAAGAAATTCTCTGATAAAATCATTGAGGACATACCAAAATATATATGGTAATAATATATCAGATCGGAAAAATAATTAGGAATTTTTTTTTCAAGTTTTCGAATATGCAAATTTAATTTCGTTCCGTCAATAATTGGATTTCCTGTTATCGAAATTATCGCGTCCGCGTTTAAATCGAATATGCATGGCGGAAACTCTTGTGAGACATTAATTACGGTGATCGGGCACGAATTTATATATATATATATGGGGCATTCTATGTCGAATCAACCACTTTTAAACCCAACCCCTTCCGATTTGGCTGAATTTTGTTTTCTTCTAATTTCTACACCATTAAAAACATTTTTCAGGAAATTTTCAAATTTTTTTACCTACCCCAAAAAAGGTTTTTTTTTAAAATAGCTATAACTTTTTTAAGAATTGACTAATTGGGATGTTTTTTTCTTCAAAATTTTCGTCTTTAAATGTACTTTCCGAAAAAAATACAAAAAAATTTTAAGGTTTTAAAATCTATGATATTTTTCACTTTTTGGAGAAAAATCATCTTTTTCTCGAAGTTCGTCATTTTTAATTTTTTTTTTCACTAAAAAAAAACTTTGATCAATTCCGGAAAAAATGCCGCCCAACATGGCCGACTTTTCTTTCTATTCTTTTCTCACTTTTTTGAAAAAAATCGAATTTTTTTCGAGGATTACCATACTTTCAATTTCTTTTTCTTCTTAATTTTTCAAACTCTGACAAACCCTTTATACATCCTGAACAAATTTCCATTGTGGTGTTTTGTGAAATAAGTCCAGCTGTGAAATTTTTTTTTTTTTCAATCGATAAAAAAAATAAAAGGAAATGTCGGCCCACTCCATGTTGGGTGGCATTTTGTCCGGAATTGATAAAAGTATTTTTTGAAAAAAAAATGTCGAGCTTCGAGAAAAAGATGATTTTTCTCGAAAAAGTGAAAAATGTCATAGATTTTAATATCTTAAAATTTGTTGTATTCTTTTTCGAAAAGTACATGTAAAGACGAAAATTTTGAAAAAATGAACGTCCCAATTAGTCAATTTATGAAGAAGTTATAGCTACTTGAAAAAGCCTTTTTTTTTGGGTTGGGTAAAAAAAATGAAAATTTCCTGAAAAATGTTTTTAATGGGGTAGAAGAGGAAAAAAAATTCAGCCAAATCGAAAAAAGTCGAGTTTAAAAGTGGTCGATTTGACATGGAATGCCCCATATATATGCAATCGAGAGAGGAGTCTGATAAGCTTTGAAGCGATTAATTGATCCGAATTATAGGCTAATCATCGCTGCAGGAACGAACGTCAACGAAATTCTGGAATAAAATTAAATTCAACGAATTTAATTTTATTCCATTTCAATTACACATGTATTTTCTTCTCTCTATGCTGACATACAGATTTTTTATCAATTATTTTTAGCACGGCAATTTAAAAAAGCTGCTGAATAAATTAAATGCCATTTCCAATGCTGATTTCGCTCCATTGACCATCAAGCAGTTATCTCTATACCGCGCCAAGACTATTACACCCAGTTCGATGACTCATCAAATTAATTCGAGCATCTTTTTTTACGTCGAACGATCGGCGACGCGCCGTCTGTGACGTTTTTTCCCCCCTGAACGTCTCTTACTACGCGAGTATTTCGACCGTCATTTCGCAGTCATTTTTTTTTCATTCCTTCGCGAAAAAAAATTACGAGCACGTGTTTGTAAAACCGATCTCGCATCAAATATCGACGATGCTTCGAATGCCGAGAATCAGAAGGCCTTATTGCACCCAGAAAAAAAGATCTAGTCGTAGGTACTACAGTACCTCCTCGATATAAGAGTCCTCAATATAAGAGTCCTCGATATAAGAGTCCTCGATATAAGAGTCCTCGATATAAGAGTCCTTAATGTAAGAGTCCTCGATATAAGAGTCCTCGATATAAGAGTCCTCGATATAAGAGTCCTCGATATACGAGTCCTCGAAATAAGAGTCATGGATATAAGAGTCCTCGATATAAGAGTCCTCGATATAAGAGTCCTTAATATAAGAGTCCTCGATATAAGAGTCCTCGATATAAGAGTCCTCGATATACGAGTCCTCGAAATAAGAGTCATGGATATAAGAGTCCTCGATATAAGAGTCCTCGATATAAGAGTCCTCGATATAAGAGTCCTCGATATAAGAGTCCTCAATATGAGAGTCCTCGATATAAGAGCATTTCCCCTCCGTTCCGCTTGGGCGAGTTTTATTGCTTCCCCCACTCTATATCTATGTACGACGTACGAACCCTTATATCGAGTTCTAGTGATGAAGAGATTCTCGAACTCTACAGATAGTAGTGGGGGAACGCTCCGGCGAGGAATTTCTCGGAATTCACTTCCCCTAACCGCTTTAGAGCGCTCTTATAGAGAGAATGTACTGTATAATCGTTTATTTATTGATCATTTATTAGTTAATCGAAAGAAATAGTTCTTTCCATCATCTAATATAATTGTATTTGATCCAAATTTCGGCAATATTTACTTCCAATATATTTATTTATACGAATTCACTGTCATCCGGAAACAGGCGTTGATGAAAAATTCTATTTGTTGTTACTACACTGGACGATCGATTTGGGAGACCCCGATTACGGTAACAAATCTCGCAGCCTTGGTTCGACGCGCTGCGTTCCGAGAAAAACTCAGGAGGGTGAGCGTATACATTGGCTCTGTGCCAAACATGTCGAGTTCAGACAACTATATTTATATATAGCCTCTCGGTTTGAGTAACACTCCCCCCCGGCGTGTTACCGAAATCGCGAGTCCAGTGTAAATACCTATTCACCCGTAACAAAGATCTGGTTGAAATTACTAAACTCGATCGTTGGTTCAATGTTTTTTATTAGAATCAGCTAAATAACTTTCTTTCAATGAAACATATGTCTATTTGTTTCAAATATATAATTATGCATTTGTCCTCAACAGAAATAATTTATTAAAACCTGCATCGAATAAATGATATCCATATTTTTTGTTCGCTCAAAGAAAAATACATAGTTGAATCAAATGAATTTTTGTGTTGCATATTCATACGATCGTATCTGCGGATTTGTCACTACCCCAAAAATCCGCCAGGTGGCTCCCAGGCAGATGCTCTCGCACAAACGAACCTTCTCTCCAACGCTTATAAGGTTTTTTAAGTTCGTCTATGTTTGATATCCTTATTGTTTATTATGGATATTGAGCACTTTGCGCCAAACCGCAAGATGGTCGAATCCGAAAAGGATTCCCATAAAAAGGGTCTTTCACATTTTACCTTCTCCTAAAAGACGAAGCTTTACGAAATTTTAAACTTCACATGTGTAGCGACATTTATTCAAGATTGAAATGTTTAAAAATATTGTGTAGATATAAAATAGTATCGTACGAAATTTTATTGTACGAGTGCGCAAAGTGGCACTTTGCGCACGGAGTGCAATAAAGAAATTATTTGATTCAAATACATATTTGCTCAGTTTGGAAAAAAATGTATTCGTATTAAATAAAAATCTATTAGATCGCAATGCTTTTCCTACTAGATTTAGATCAATTAATTAGAACTTTTTTTCGATGTGTGCGGATAATTTTATGCATGATATTTATCGGGGAAAAACGACCTTACGATATTTAATGGCTCGTTCAGTTTGCTCGCGGAAGAGCGTATTATCCAAACCAATCATCCCTCTGCCCCTTTTGATTGCCTTTTCGCAATGTTCGAAATGATAAACTATTAACGGGCACGCGCACCCCGCGTGGAGAAGAGATTGGTTCTCGCCGATTTTGCGGCCGATTGGATTTGATCGGGATGAAGTGGTCATCTACCTTCTACCCTTTGTGTACACTTCATATGTATATACTATTATATATGAGGCATTCCAGCTATAACCGAGCGGCCTCGACATTTTGTTTTCGTGTCGCCGAGTTTTTTTCAGTTACTTTTCGACAAAAAAAAACATACGTATTTCTCAAAAAAAAATATTTTTGATCCTCTTCCGTTTTAACATCTTTCAAAGTACAATTTTGGTTTTTTCGACAAGAGTGTATCCTCCGATTTTTTTTCAAATAAATTGACAAAAAAGTACATTTAAAACCGCATCTTTTGATCGCTATCTCATCATGGAGAAATCATTTTTCGATTTTTTCCATGTGTATGAAACTTTGAAAAATATGTTTTTATTCGTAAAAAAAGGAGTAAGTACATAGGTAACGTTGTTGATGCTATTATTTATTAATACAGTTATAATATTTATGTACACATAAATAAAAAATAAACAATTATTTTTCATCCTCTTCCGTTTTAACACCTTTCAAAGTACAATTTTTTTTTGACAAGAGTGTATTCTCCGATTTTTTTCAAATAAATTGACAAAAAAGTACATTTAAAACCACATCTTTTGATCGCTATCCCATCATGAAGAAATCATTTTTCGATTTTTTCTATGTGTATGCAACTTTGAAAAATGTGTTTTTATTCGTAAAAAAGGAATAATAAGTACACAGGTAACGTTGTGGATGCTAAAATTTATTAATACAGTTACAATATTTATGTGTACATAAATATTGTACACATTTTTGTATACATTGAAAACACATTTTTCAAAGTTTCATACACACAGAAAAAATCGAAGAATGATTTCTCCATGATGGTTTTAAATGTACTTTTTTGTCAATTTATTTGAAAAAAATCGGAGGATATACACTCTCGTCGAAAAACCCAAAAATGTACTTTGAAAGGTGTTAAAACGGAAGAGGATGAAAAATAATTTGTTTTCAGAAATACGTATGTTTTTTTCGTCGAAAAGTAACTGAAAAAAATCGGCGAAAAATCGGCTCGGTTATAGCTGGAATGCCTCATATATAAATATGGTGTAAATATGTACCATCGAATATTACCGTGAATATTGCAATCCCCTTCTTCAATAATCATAATATTAATAATAATAATAATAATAATAATAATAATAATAATAATAATAATAATAATAATAATAATAATAATAATAATAATAATAATAATAATAATAATAATAATAATAATAATAATAATAATAATAATAATAATAATAATAATAATAATACTGCAATTGGTCGATATTGGCTTATTTAACGGAGGAATGATAATTTTATAGCTTCATATCTTGTCTTCATAGATATCATAGAATCATAAAGTATTATGGGGAACAGTTAAATTTTATAGTTCAGGATACGTTTTGTTTTTCGTCGAATTTGTCATTTATTTTTCGGACACGATTTTTCTTCACGCACCGATCATTTTTTTCCTTGGAGCAGATTACCTTGTTTTTTTTTAAGCTAAACCATTCCTTCACTCAGAATTTTTGTCATAGAATTCACTTATATATTTATTTTAATTATTCTTTGAGCATCTTTTCTTTCTTTTCTATTTGTATTCTATTCTTTTTTAATTTGTATCGACTGTAACAGAAAAAATGTCGATGAGATTAATTTTTAGGGTAACTGTTAAGAAACAAGATATACGTAAAAATATTTTACATACTCAATTTTTTAAACGTTTATGCAAAAAAAATATATTTACATTGTACTATTGCAATACAGCAAGGCTTAACATCCTTAAGCCTCCGCGGTCGCACTGGGTCATTGAAGACCCGAGCGAAATTTCACTTGGGGATTTCTTCGCTCAGATGGCTATTTACAACGTAAAAAACAATAACTTTTGGGCTTTAATAAATATTGATTCACATTCTACAAACATTGAGGAGTAGTCGGGAATTTTTTTAGATTTTTTGAAGCAGTTTAACCCGTTGAAAATTGTATGCGGACATAGAAGACCCATTGCGACCGCGGAAGCATCGAAATTACAGTACCACCGCGTTAACATTTCCTTAACCCTTAACATTTCCTTCCAAGGAAATTCAAGGAAATTTCAATTAAACGAATTTCAATTCAAATTCAAGGAATTTCAATTCAACTTCAAGGAAATTCGAAATTCCATCGAATTCGAAATTCGAAACGACTGTGGCTAACCCAAGATCCTAAGGACTTAACTTCAGTTAAAGAAAAAAATGTTGACTTTCTCAGGGTTCCGGGTTAGCCACGGTCGTTACGAATTTCAAATTCGATGGAATTTCGAATTTCAATGGATAATGCGATGGAAATTGCCCATGGATCATGAATAGACCATTGAAAAAACAGGATGCTCACGTAAAACTTGGTTAGGTAACGGAAAAACACGGTTGGGCCTTATTCGTTTCAATTTTCACCTCACTATTTTCTATTTGTGTCTAGGCTATATATTCACAAGAGCATATATCGATGCAGATATTGTAAAAAGAACCTTCGACGATTGATATTTTTTTCACGGTGCTCAAGTTTGCATTGTTTTAATGGAACCATATTAGTCTATTTCTTAAAAGAAGTAATTCTTTCTAAGAAATTTTCAAAATGAAAAATCGTCAAAACGTATTTTGAGGCTTTTATTAAGGACTTGAGATTGTTAACGCACAAGAAAAACGTAAATTTCACTGAAAAATAATTGAAAATAATTATTTTCGTTGCATTGTCACGATGCAAACATCAAAATCATGTTTTTTTCGCTACACCAAAAACAACATTTTTCGTGATCTTTTTGGATTCTTCCACCGGAAAAACCTTGGAATTTCGGAAAACGTGTCCGTTTTTTGTACTCAGCAGAATTTGCAATTCAAGGAAAAAATATACAATATTCGCCAGACATGATCCTTTTTTGCATGGATTTGTACAATTTTTAAAATTGTATAGCGAGAACAATGATTGAGATACCTCGACGAAAACAACACCATTTTAAATCTACACCCAGAAAAAAGATCCAGTACATTTAACTAAATCCTAGTCAAGCCAAATAAATTTTTTTAGTCGTAGGCCGGCCTAATAGAACTTTATTCATGTCAACGAAGTTTTTTTTTTTTTTTAATGACCTACTAGGAAAATATATTGCAGTTTTTTATTTAATATTAATAAATATTATTTGAAACTGAACAAATATGTATTAAAATAAATTTTTTTAAAAAATATTTACACAATATATATTTTTAAACATTTCAATCTTTGAATGTATAGCTACACATATGCAGTCTACAATTTCGTAAAGCTTCGTCTTTTCTTTAACAGAAGGGCAGAGAAAAATCGATTACAAAATTTGACGCAGACAACATACAAACAGTGTGAGTTAAATAAAAGCGTGTAAAAAGACCCTTTTTTATGGGAATCCTTTTCGGGGATTCGACCATTTTGCGTTTTGCCGCAATATTCAATGTATTAAATATCCATATGGAAAAATAAGGATATCAGACATAGACGAGCTTGGAAAGGATATAATAGGCGCCGAGAGACAGGGTCGCTTGTGCGAGAGGTAGCCACCTGGCGGATTTTTCGTAAACTACAATTTCGTAAACTTCGTCTTTTCTTTAACAGAAGGGAAAAGAAAAAAGACCGTTTTTTATGGGAATCGTTTTCGGGGATTCGACCATCTTGCGTTTTGCCGCAATGTTCAATGTATTAAATATCCATACTGAAAAATAAGGATATCAAACATTGACGAGCTTGGAAAGGATATAGGCGTCGAGAGGCAGGTTCGCTTGTGCGAGAGGTAGCCGCCTGGCGGATTTTTGCGGTACTGACAAATCTGCCGATATATGATCGGATGAGATTACGGGTGAATAGGTATTTAGTAACAACGAATAGAATTTTTTTTCAACGCCTGTTTCTCGATGACAGGGAATTCAAATAAATAAATATAGTGGAAGTAAATATCGCCCAAAATTGGATGGAAAGAAAATTTTCTTTAAAGTAACTAAAAAATAATCAAATAAACGATTATAGTACCTACGACTAGATCTTTTTTCTGGGTGTACACAAGCCGTATCGATTAGAAAAATAAACCAGTTTCAATCGACTCAAAATTTAGCCAATTATGACCGATAATAATATCGATTTTTTTAAACCTTTTTTTGAAAATGAGTAAAAAATGGCAGATTTTTTTTTAATTTGACTTCAACGGAATATTCAAAGCGAGACCGATAGAAAATTGTCCGCAGATTACGTTTGTACGATTGAAAATGCCGACTTTCCACGGGAACATATAGTTAAATAGTGAAAAAAGAAATTGAAAAAAAAAATTAGACTCCCAAGATTCCAGATCAGCTAGTGATTCGGTATGAGACGAGACTGTCAAGCATCTTGGTCAATTTTTCTCGCGTTCGTTGTTTGTTTCAATGTCTTGTCTCGATCGTTTGCTGTCAAGATCAAGCCGTGTTTCGAGATGAAATTAGCCAACGGACAAGCGAGATCGAGCGAGAATCTCGAAATCCATGCTTGTGGAAGAACGTTTTTCAAAATTTTTTTTTAATTTTATTTTTTCCATCTTACTTATTATGTAGTAACACTTTTTCAAATGTCAATAATATTTTTTGGTACAAAACATGATAATTGATTTGTTTTCAAAAGAAATCTTTGATTTTCCTCTCCTTGATATCGTTCATTTTCAGGTGACTGAATAATTTTACTTTTTTCGGCATAACTGATCGCAACCCAGTTTTGCTCAAACATTCCGATGTACATGACGACAATCCATAGCAATTTTTATTCCTATTGCGAATTTTTTTTTGATGGACATTAAAGCCAAAATACTTTTTTCGGCCGTTTTCGCTCACATAGCTATTTACAGCGTAAAAAACAATAACTTTGGGGCTTTAGTAAACATTGGTTTACATTCTACAAACATTGAGAAATAGTCAGGAATTTTTTTAGATTTCTTGAAACATTTTGATGCGTTGAAAATTGTACGCAGAAACAGACGACCCAGTGTGACCGCGGAAGCATCGGAATTACAGTGTGGCCACTGAAGGTTACAAAATTTTTGACGTTTGACTCGCTGTTGTCAATTGGTATAAATGACATAAACGACCGAGAATCTTGAAAAACAAGATGTCATCGAAACAAGATCGAGACAAGATCTGAGCTCGCCTCTCAAATTCGAGAACAAGAAAAAGTCTTGCTATATTCATTCGATCGAGAATTGGCAAAGATCGATGTTCAATTGTGTGAAGAGAGTCTCGATATTGATATTTTCTCGTCTCATCTTGCTTGCCGAATCACTAAGATCAGCCAAATGGTAATGTCCAAACCATTTCCATTCTACTTTCGATCATTTTGTGAAATATTTAATTTAGATAATATATTTGAGATATTTTTTTTATATACGTCGGATATATTTTATTACCATGGGGGCATTTTATCACCATGAAAAGAAATAAAGTCTCGGTCATGCCGGTTGTATAGTTTTGTGTAACGGTAAATACACTTTATAACCCCCTCAGCCCTTTCGGGCAAGGATCAGAGGGACCTCTTTCCCTCTTTCTATTTTTTTTTGCCAGGTTATTTGGCTCGCCCTCTATTGAGGGCCTGTGCCACTCTCTTGACTCTTTCTATTTTACTATCCCTCTTTCCATTTTTCCAAGTCTTTCATGTTTTCGTTACTTATTATGCAGCCTACTCAAGGGTATCTTATAATCAATGACCGAGTTAAGGATACAGTCCCAGCCAAAAATTATATTTGATTGAAATTTCCGTACTTCGTGATGCAATAAAAATCTGAAAAAATTCAGCAACAATAGTTATCAATAATAATATTGCCCAAAAGTTATTGATAAATTGTTTAAACAAATAATTATTCAACAATTTCTCAGTAAGTTCTTTTTTTTCTTCAACAAATCGAATGTGTTAATTTTTCTCAACGCATATGAATTTTTTCAGAATTTTTCCTCTATTTTGGAATTCCCGTTTTTAAATTTTTAGAATGACTGTATTTATGTATTTTTTAGCCTTGTGTCTTTGAAACTTTTCAAAGCTGACGATAAACCTGTTTGTAAAAAAAATTTACTAAATTGGCAATTTTTCGTTTGTATTTCAGAATGTTTTTTATAATATTTCAAAATAGTGAGGGAATTCTGAAAAAATTCATATGCGTTCAGAAAAATGAACGCATTCGATTCGTTTAAGAAAAAAAGAACTTACCGGAAAATTGTTGAATAATCATTTGTTTGAACAATTTATTAATAACTTTTGGACAATATTATTATTGATAATTGTTGTTTGTGGCGTGCCAAATGTTGCTGAATTTTTTCAGATTTTTATTGTATCACGAAGTACGAAAATTTCAATCTTAAATAATTTTTGGCTGGGACTGTAGTCCCATCCTTTAAAATCGATCGTGACATCGACATAAATTGCCTGTAAATTAAAATAATTTTAAGGAATTTAATTTTTTCATTCCAAAATTTATTATTAATAATTGTTTTTAATTTCCGTTAATTTAAATAAACGTTGGGCAATGCAATATCGTTTTTTTATTACTCAAATAAAGTTTATGTAAACCAATTTTTTTTCCCGGTGCAATATACGTATATAATGTAATACGGGATATATTTCGTTCACGTAATACATGTGTTCATATATAAATACGTATATATGGGGCATTCCATACCAAGTCGTCCTGAGTGTGATCCTCGACCTCGCGGATTTCGTTTACGATTTTTTATACGATTCTTTCAACTCAAAATAGCAATGAGAATTTTTTTCAGATTTTAAAAACCAAATTTGAGTACGTTATGATTTTTTGAACATTTTTTTCGAAAACCTCGAGGGCCGTAATTTAAAAATCTGAAAAAATTCTCGAAAATCCGGTGCCAAAAATGAAAATTTTTTATCCAAAATTCACGATGTCCAGGCTTTCACTTCCACGCTTCCACCTCGATTTTAGGTTTTTATGAAGAAAACGAAAAAAAAAAATAGATGCAGAAATTGATCTACCGTGAAAAGTGGCTTGAATATTTTTATCGTTAACCAACAATTTCCAAAAATAGTTGGTTAATTTCTGCATCTATTTTTTGTACGTTTTCTTCATAAAAACCTAAAATCGAGGTGGAAGGGAAGCCTGGACATCATGAATTTTCGGTCAAAAATTTTCATTTTTGACACCGGATTTTTGAGAATTTTTTCAGATTTTTCAATGACGGCCCTCGAGGTTTTCGAGAAAAATATTCAAAAAATCATAACGTACTCAAATTTGGTTTTAAAAATCTAAAAAAAAAATTCTGAATGCTATTTTGAGTTGGAAGAATCATATCAAAAATCGTAAACGAAATCAATGAGGTCGAGGATCACACTCAGGTTGACTTGGTATGGAATGCCCCATATATATTTATGTATGATACATAAATGCCTGCAGTGGTGTTTTGGTTCGCCGGTCGAGGAGTCGACCACTGAAACTCCAAGAACATAAGCAAAGGTAATGTACTACAATTCGCACGTACATTACAAAATATAATATCCATTATATTTCCCGAAACTTCCCGACCAGTGGTTCTCAAACCTTTAAAAATAAAAGAGCAACAAAATGAGCGCGCCTGACAAAACGACAAAAAACAATCGGATATAATTAAATTACGAGATTTCTCACGTAGACAACGGCGAAATATTAACGGTAACATAGTCATTTTGGCATGTAATAAGGCAAAGTGGAACGAGCATAAAACCGCAAATTTGTGGTTTGTCAGAATAAGATTAAAAAAAAAAAAATAGCGATACGTAACCAAATGTCATTATAATCCCGTTTAAAATGATTTTATCGTGTTTCACATCTAAAGATATTGTTCACTCAATATTACATCGATGATAAAAATCTCTCTAATTATCGTCATTGATCATTGAATCGATTTTGCTCGCTCATTAAGATTTATAAAAAATTACGAAATTGTTGTCAAATCATTTACAATTCTTGAGTTGAATTTCGAAATTGCAAATTGTTACAACGTTCTACAGATTGAATTAGGAGAATTAAAAATTGAAAATTGAACTTTGCTTCCTTCTTGAAACTCAAATGTGCTTTTCTCTAAGAGAAAGCAAAGAAGAAGAAAACAAGAACAGGAAGCTTTAGAAAATTATAAAGGAATTTTCTGAACTTTTTTTTTAGGGATCTGCATGGGGCTAGGAGAAATTATTTTATACTTTCTCCTTCATTTGAAAAATGTAGTATATTACAATTTTTATTTTTATTAAGGAGGTTCATCTGGTACCGAGTGAGTCAAGGGAAAAATGTCAATGCTTAACCTCAAAATAGGCGGTGACTAGCGTAGTCATTGACAATGCTTAACCTCAAAATAATCAGCATTTTCGAGACTAATTAATTTATTATGAATCTCACAAGTACCTAATCGATTTTATGAAGCTCTAAAAATGTTCCTTGGGTACTTTTTAATTAATTCTTAAATTTTCGTCAAAATCGGTATTGTAATGATTGTGCATTTAATATTTATAGACGATATCCCATGAGAGCCCATGTGATTTAGGATTTACACTTTTATTTATTTCTCACGAACAACGTACCCTCAGGTCTTGAAATTTTAACAGATGACTTTTTAGATATTAATAACTATATTCTGATTTTTTTTTATCAACATCTGTATTGTTGACCAGATGAACCTCCTTAAAATAATTTTGTCCAAATTTTTTTTTTCAGCTCCTTTATCAGATATGGCAACTGTTTTTACAACATTGTTTCATCCTTCGAAAATACAAAAAAAAATTCTTTTTTATTTCGATTCTTTGAATAATTTATAGGAGGCGCCAAGTCGAGTCTTCGAAAATGTCTTGTCCTATGGCCGACAGTTAATCTCAGGATTGGCAAGTCTGAAAAAAAATCATTTTGAAAATGGAAGTTTCTTACAGAACATTTTACCACCGTTAATAAAAAATCGATTAAAAAAAAAATGGTGGAGGTTTGAAATAAATTGTGAAAAATTCACCTTTTCATTTTTATTTTAAACATATCCGCCATTTTTTTAAAATCGATTTTTCATCAACGGTGGTAAATTGTTGTGTAAGAAACCTTCCTCTTTAAAATGCTTTTTTATTTTCACCTTAAAATAATTTTGACTAAAAAACTGAGATAAACCCTATTTTTTTGTAAATTGTTTCCGCCTATTACTTCCGAAAGGGCGAGCGGTGGGGAATTTTTTTTAGGCTACACCCACCTAAAAAAACTTACATATAGAAGAGGGACTTGACCCCCATAATGCAAGGCCTCAACTGCCCTTGAACCGTCCACAAAGAGTGGACAAAATTTGGGTTGGACATAAACGACCCACATTAACAAACGGCGTTTGTCAAAAATCGCAGGTAAGCGAAAATGTTTTTCTTATTTTAACGTGTTTTTTTTGCGTAATGAAGCTATACAGAATTATATTTTTTTTTTTCTAAATTACGTAGATTTTTCTTAGTGTCAGTACAAAATCATTCATTCATTATAGAACGTACGATTTTGTTTATAACAGTAGAATTAACAATTATGATTTGAAAACAAAACAGTTTATAAAAAAAAAAATGTTTTTCGATAATAAAATCCGTTCATATCAAGACATGATTTATTGCCCATTTTACCCACCGAACTTGAGCATTTAATATTACATCAATAAAATCAAATATTTTTTCTCTCAAAGGTGCACGATTCAGCTTCAATTTGCCGTAAAGTACATTAAGATATCTCAATTTTTCGAAGAGTTATGACTTTTTAAGCAAACTACTGATTCTTTACGGAGTTGCTCCATTTTTTAAATAAAAAATTTATGTAAAAATAAACTTTTCACAAATTTTATGGTTGTTACACCAAGTTGAAGGTTTCGAACGGTAGCTCAAATTTTATTTAATTTTTCCGAGTTCATTAACCCCACAAAAAAACGGCCGGACGCGAACGACCCAGGTTTACAGACGGCGGGTGCCAAAAAACAGTTTACAAACTGTTAAAATAATTTTGACTTAAAAATTGAGATATATCCTCTTTTGAAGATAAAATTTCGATACTTGTTCAAAAAAAATTTAATTTCGCGTATTAATTGAGAAACAATGTTCCACTCACCGTCAAAATCTACGATGACGATGTTAACGACCGAGGACTATTTTGATGATTAATCGACGTTTCGTTTGATATCCAGTATAACGTTTCTCGTCGAATAGTACATAAATACGTGTACAATCAACATATCCACGTAAATATTTTTATATATATATATGTATATATATATTTATAAATGTAGTGATACTACATCGCAAAAACGACACTTTACGTTGTTTATATATCGTTAAAAACGCGCAGAAACTTGCGCGTATGCTTTTCCACTTTCGACACACACAACACACTCTATGTATCTTTTTTTTTCCTCGATTTCGCTTCACTTTACGCTCGATCTATATACGCGCTTGAAATACCGAGTCTCGTCGCTGTCGTTAATGGATTACGTTGCAAAATCGTTTCCCGGATTCGTCGGATATTTACAAATAAATTCATACAATTGCGCGTCTCGTATTCGTCGACTTCATCATCGTCCGGCGCTCTGTCTCTATTCCCTCGCCCTTTTTTTCCTCCCGCTTCCGAATGAAATCGAGGATTGGACAATAAAGGCCGATAAACGTTAAATATCGATCCTTCCGATCGATCGTTACAAATTACGTGCGACGATAATAACAATAATTCAAAATAATCACATCCTCCCGCGCTATAATCGCACGAGGCATTATCGCCAATTGTTATTATTCGTGCGATAAACTCTCGCGATAGATTGTCGATTTTTCGTCGGGATGCGCTCTTTCTTTATTTATCTGTTTTTAATTCTCTCAGCGCAACATTTAATCGTACCAAAACTCGTTGTCGAGAATACGTGCTCGAATCGTCAATTATTCGCGACACTTCCGGTTGAGAAGAAAAATAATCGATGAATGGGACGAACGAGGGCAAAGAGAGAGACAGGAAAACACAAATAACCTTTGGAAGGTCGAATCAGTATTCGTGAAAAATTGTCAACGCTCTCCGATTATTTATAGCGGGTTTTGCAAAAACTGAAAATTTTTGAAAAAAATTTTCTACAATTGGAATATCGAAAAAGAAAATAATTTCTTTTTCCGGTTACTCTCCCGGTTCCGTGAACTTTGCGCGTGCACGCCTTTTCCTACTGTTTCGTTCCGGCACGATACACGGTCTCCGTAAACTATAATATCTCTTTCTCTTGAAGTATAAATATATATATATAACACGTTATAATGTAAGCGAACGAGCAGCGATGACTTCCGGTACCGCTACAACCAACGACAAGTCCGTGAGGCGTCTCTTTCCTCAAAAGAGGGCGCCGCGCGCGCCGAAAACAAAACAAAATTGACGTTTCGGTGTTGCTTCGGTATTTTACGAAATTGTTGACAAAATCGACCGGCGATTTTAGAGCGAAGTAAATTTCTCGATCAATTCATCAAGTTTCTGCTTTAGGGGCACATTTTTTTTTTATTTCATCACCGAGAAAAAGAGCCGAGCACAAGAAGCAACAAAACACTGATGAAAATTGTCACTTCTTCGAGGAGCAGCTGATAGAAATGCTCCTTTTTATTTTTTATTGCAATTCGGAGCCCTTTGCTCGAATATAAAAATGCTCAAATGGGATGTCGAGATTCAACGATTTTATCTTTGCTCTTCATGATGAATGACGGATCGACAATCCGTTTTGTTTGTGTATGTTAAATCGTCTCGGATAAAAGTGCGCGTATGCGCGGGAACTCGCTTTCCGTTCGATGCGGGCGTCGAGTTGCTACTGACGATCTTCGGCTCGTTTCGGTTCTCGTTGAGTCCCGCAGTTTGCCGAGCTCTGCGCTGCTGTGTGCTGATGCTCCTATGGCTCTCTCGCCTGTGCGGTTTCTCGCAGCTCAAAGTATACTTATATATATATGTGTATGGGTCTTTCCATGTCAAATCGACCAAGAGTTGGAATCGACCCCTTTAAATTTCGATGAAATTATGTCAGAAGTTTTCGTTTTTAATAAAACGAAGTTCTACCGAAAGAATTTTTTTCTTTTTTTGGAAAGTTATGCGGAATTCAAAATTTCACAATTTTTCAAATCTTTCAAGTTTATTTTTTAAGTATCTCCAAAACTATTATAGTTACGAAAAATTGTTCTGAATTATTCTTAAAGAGTGTACTTGGGGCTATGAAAAAAAAATATTCCGAAATTTTTTTTTTTGAAAAATGATGAATTTGGAGAATTTTGAATTTTCAAAAATCGCGAAAATCCAAGTTCGACATTAAATTTTTTGTTCAATTTTTTAAATATAATACCTTGTACTGATCTTGAAAGATCCTGAAATTTTCAGAAAGATGTTTTTTGTTTTTTCAAAAACATGAATTTTTGAGTTTTTAAAAATCGTGAGAGTCCACGATCAACATTAAATAGTTGGTTCAATTTTTTTTACATAATACCTTGTACTGATCTTAAAATATCCTGAAATTTTCAGAATGGTGTTTTTTTGTTTTAAAAATATAAATTTTTGAATTTTGGTAAAAATTTTTTTTTGTTTCATCTCTCAGTTAAGTAAAATTGGGCAAACATGTAGTTTGTAATTTTGAGCAGTAAAAAAAAGTAAATGTAACAGTATTTCGGTAAAAAAAAAATTTCTTACGAAAATTCGAAAGTTTATATTTTTGAAACAAAAAAACACCATCCTGTAAATTCCAGGATCTTTTAAGATCGGTACAAGGTATTATATAAAAAAAAATTTAACCAAAAATTTAATATTGATCGTGGATTCACACGATTCTTAAAAATTCAAAAATTCATCGTTAAAAAAAAAATAAAAAACACCTATCTGAAACTTTCAGGATATCTTTCAAGATCAGTACAAGGTATTATTTTTAAAAAATAGAACCAAAAATTTAATGTCGAACTTGGATTTTCACGATTTTTGAAAATTCAAAATTCTCCAAATTCATCATTTTTCAACAAATTTTATCGGAATATTTTTTTTTCGTAGCCCCAAGTTTAAGACGAATTCGAAACAATTTTTCGTAACTATAATAGTTTTCTAGATATTTAAAAAATAAACTTGATAGATTTGAAAAATTGTGAAATTTTGAATTTTGCATGACTTTCGAAAAAAATTGTAAATTTTTTTCCTTTGGTGCAACTTCGTTTTATTAAAAACTAAAACTTCTGACCAAATTTCATCAAAATTGAACGGGGTCGATTCTAACTCTTGGTCAATTTGACATGGAATGACCCATACGTGTATATATAAAACGAAGGTAGAGCTCTCGTTTGCTCGTAACGTTACTGGGGTTCCCCTCCCTTCTCTCTCTTATTTTCCGTCCCTCAGCGCCCTCACCGAACACACTCGCTCCTGCTATATCCCTCCCTCTCACTTTGACTTCTCTTTCCCCTCTACACCGGCACTGACTCTTACGCCCAAGGCGTTCCAACTTCTCCATTCTCTCCCTCTCTCTCTCTCTCTCTCTCTCTCTCTCTCTCTCCCTCACCTTCTCTTTCTCTCTTCTTCGCCGCGCCACTTTTGCCCTTATAGTTTGAAACACCACAGAGAGAGCCCCTGAGCTTCTGCAAAGAGGATTCATAACCTCTATTATAACCCCGAGCAAGAGAGCGAGGTATACGTATATATATTATATAGGGAAAAAGTCAGGGAAGCACAATGGGAAAATGCGCTGAATTTAGCTTGAATCCCCCGGGGGGATACAAAACTATTCAGGGAATACTCGTTCGGAAAAGGTTTGAGGGTCTAACCTACCAATGACGAACAATGGTTAAAGTATTTTGTCACGTAGGCATTACAGTTTCTCGTGAAACAGGGTGATGTTTTGTTTCACGGAATGATATTTAGATGCACATGAAGGCGGAGAAAAGATCCTCCATTTTAATGTGCGAACGTTGCGCCACCGCGCTCGTAGCGCCACCTGCAAATGGAGTTTTCAAAATAATTTTTGTACCCCAAACATACTCGAGTAGGTACTCAAATTACTCGGCAGAGAATTTCCAATATTTTCCAGCATGTCTCGACCAAATTGGTGGACAATAAATTTGTGAATATCTAAATTACAGCTTTTTACGGCTATTTTATCGAAATCTTATCGTACCGTGAATTTAGGAAACCAGCAATTGCATAAGAAATAAAGAAATACCTGGAGGGCGAGAAAGATATTATTTTTTCCAATGGGACATGAAGAATATTCTCTGACAATGGTGCAGATGCGCGTGAGCAACGAGTAAATGGCCTCACTTCCACCTGACACGCGTTACAAACGAAATATATCATACTTTAATTCAAAGTCCTGGAAGGGGGAATCCCCCGAGCCATGTCCATGTCCTTTCTCCTCTGGCAAAAAGCGAATAAATCAAGCGAAGAAAAGCTTCCTGAGCATATATATATATATGTGTATGAGCTATACATGTCCTTACTACATGGTATTTCGTGTGGGGGGCCTGGCGAGAGTGTAAGCGCTCTCCGCTGCTTGTTTCAGTCAACAAAACCCTATTCCAAGTGTTCTCATTTAGGTTCTCGGGTGTAAAATACGCGTGCCCACTGTTAGGGTTCGATGCTGCGAGAGGGTTGAACCCGAGCGAATATGAATGTTATTGTGGGTGTATATATATAGTCTCCAAAACGGGACTGAAACTGCACGAGACCCTTATCTCACAAGCCTTTCACTCTGAAAAATCGCACAGCCCCAAGCACTGACACTATCGATATTGAGAGTCGCAGTGGTGTCTCGTATCCGAGTATTTAAAAAATAAAGAATAAAACTATGTATACCATGAACCGGGATAATGCATTAAAAAAAATGATCGTTAACCAAACCATAATGGTGTAAAAAATTGTGGTAGAAATAACTCAAACCAAAAATAATGGTAACTATGAAAAAACTTGCACATTACTTTCTCATAATTTTTACCAGAGCTGTGCAGTACTTGAAGTACCCGGTACTTGCGACGTACTTGAAGTACTTTAAAAGTACTTTTAAGTACTTCAAGTATTGTATTTAAATTTTCAAGTACTTAAAAAGTACTTTAAGCATTGTACTTCAATTTTCAAGCACTCTTGGCCTGTATTTCAAGTATTTTACTTAAAATTTCAAATACTTTTCTGTACCTCAAGTACTTTTTCAAGCACAAGTATAATCAAGTACTTTTGAATGTGTCTTGCTAATGGTTGCATGTACAAAGCCTTTGAATATGTAATTGAAAATAATAGTTCGTGACGTATGGACATATACTGTCGCTTAACTGTCGGCTACACTGAGAGAAAAAATTACTGAATTTGAGAACATAAATTTATTTATTCAATGAAAGTATTAATTCGATTATTTATTTGTTGAACCAAGAAAATCACTCTTCATTTAAAAAAATATTATTTTCACGAATCTATTTCTCCATTATATTAAAGTCTTATTTAATAGTAACAATTAAATGCATTATAGATTTGATTAAATTTGTATTCATTGGATTAATTACATTGATCGCATCATAAACATGAGATTATTCGAATCTAAAAAACGAATTCAATACAAAATTATTTTTTTCGAAAAATTATTTTCTTGCAATAAAGTCATTATTATTTTACTTCTAAAAATATTTCTGTAGTATTCTCAATATTTATTAGATATAAAATGGATTGTGATTATTTGAAAAGAAGCTGTAGTAAAATAAATAACACATTATTTTGTTCCAATAGAATATTTGTTTGGAATGATGACATTTTTATTTCCTTCAAGCAAAGAACTATCATTTCTATAGTATACTTTAATAGTATACATAAGTTGTTAAAAATTAAAAAACTGGTTTTTTAAATGTTTTCTTATATTCGAATCTTCATAAGTCCTAACTTTTTTCAAGTGCATAGTAGTAGTCGATAGTGTAATAGGTAGCGTGTTAGGTAGTTAGGTAGCATAGGTATGATGGTAGGTAGGCTCGAGGGTTCGAATCTCGATCGGACAGAGAAATTAGATCGGAGAATTGGCGCAGATTTGTCTTTTTTCTATTTATCTCTTTTTGGGGTCACTAAACTATGCATATTAAATTATTTGGCAAGGGCTATATATTTTTTATAAAATGTTCAGCAACAATTAATAAACACGCATTTGATTGAACCAATCATTTTTCCTGTTGATTGGACTAATAAACTTGTTGCTTCAACAATTTTTTTTTCTCAGTGCTTCCTGTATTAAAAGACATGCATGTTTTGAATGATAAAATGTGTTCTTGATTCAAACAACATATTAAATATTATCGATAGCATATTGTTAGATTCAAGTAAATTCGTTTATTGAAACAGAAATTTATTGAATTGACTGAAGAAAATGAACCAAATAAATATGTAAGGGAACCAATCTAATATGTTTTGGCAAATAATGAAAAAAATGATTTTTTGCCTTCAAAACTTTATTTCATTGGTTCTAGTAATTTTTTCTCTCAGTGTACGACAATTTTTTGAAGACGAACACGAAGTTGGAGTAGTTTCGTCAATCCATGTATTATATCCTTTATTTCTTCTTTTTTAAACCTGTATCAAAATATATCGTAATTACAATCATAAATGGTATTTTTCAATTATTTTGAATTATTCGTTTAAATATCTCTGTTCCAATCTGCCTAAATTAGGCACATTAGGTACCCTAATCTCAGTGTAGGTATTGCAAAAGATGAAAATATGTTTTGATACAAAAATTACTCGAATAAAAATCAAATAAGAATAAGAAATCAAATAAGTAAGTAGTAGAACTTAAGAGGTATACCTGAAAACTTGAAAATCAAGTAAGTAGTAGAACTTAAGAGATATACCTGAAAACTTGAAAAGTACTTGATACTTGGTACACTGACAAAAAAAATGGTTGAATATGCGAAATCGTTTAGTTGAATACGTGCAACTAAATATTAAGTTGTACAATCCAAATTTTTGTTGCCCGAACAATATTTTGGTCAACCGAAGCGCGGAATTATTCAAGAAACTAATTATTTAGTTAGACCAAATAAATATTTAGTTGCCCGTATTCAACTAACGATTTTGCATATTCAACCATTTTTTTTCTCAGTGTACGTGATTTTTCAAGTACTTGGACTTCAAATAGTTTAAATCTGAACTAATTCAAGTAATAAGTACGCAGTACTTCAAGTACTTACGGTACTTTTGTACTGGAAGTACTTTCCAGTACTTTGCCTAGCTCTGATTTTTACGCGTTTACAAACCTTCTTTCAAGAACAAATAACTCTGCTAATTTGTGTTTCCTTTTTGCTTTAATTTTTTTTAACCTGACGCATACACCCCTACACACATACATTTTTTTCTAAACGTGATTTCTCGATGATTTGGGACGATTCAAATGTATGAAAATCTTGAATTCTTTAAAAAAAAAAACTTTTTCGATGAGAAAGTGAAATTATAACTTCAACTGGAAAATTAGTTACCAGAATAATTATTCGGTCGCCGTTGTAATTTTTATAGTTGAGGTTAAGATATTTTTTGTTGGGATTACTATGAAATAAATGGGGTTCCTCAATCTAATCAAAATATAGTAAATAATTTCTTTCACTTTCAGTTCGATGCAGTGGACAATTGACGGTTTTTAAGTACTCTCTGTGTACATTTTTCAGATTGAAAAATTCGAGACTGTTTCTTAGGACTCCGATGTTGATTCTTTTGACTTTTTTTGTGACTTGTTTGGAATTTATCGCGATAATGATCGAAAGAATTGTCCAAAATAGGAGCTCCGGTTCTATCGATGCTATATATATTATACTCTCCTGGGAATCTTCCGTCTGCGGATCTACGCTGACGAGCTTACGCAGTCGTGTCCCGCTTGTTCCGTAATACACATCCCAGTATTTACCATTTATATACACAGATGTATGCATATGGGACATTTCACGCCAAATCGAGGGGTTTCTGACCGCAACTCCTAAGGATTTGGAATAAATCTTCATGCTGTTGATACAATTCTAAAAAGTTTTGTATCAACGACGAAACATTCACGACCAAAATATCCAGAGTCATAATAGCCATAAATCATTAAGAGATAAACGGCCCAGTTAGTGACACTTTTAGAGCCGCGGTGTCGAATTTCTGCAAATTTATTCATGCGTGATATAGCCAAACCGAAATCTAAAGGTTTCAACATGTGCATTAAATGCCCCCGAACGAGATTCTTACACGGAAATATAATATACCGGAAAATATATTTTTCGATATACGTAAAAATATATTTAAAATATATTTGAAGTGTACATTATATATTCTAAATACATTTTAGATGTATCTAAAATATATAATATGTATATTCCATATAAGAAATATACTCAAAAATATATTTGTGATAAGTACATTTTCGGCAGAAAATATTTCTTTGAAGTATATATTAAATATATTTTAAATATATGATTATTGTGCATAAAAATATATTTGTTGATATATGTAAAATCATATATTGTGTATATTTAAACACCAATTAAAAATGTATCTAAAATATATAGAACATGCACTCAATATATATGTTTGATATATTTAGTATATATCTTCAATACATTTTTATATTTATATTGTAATATTTTTAAATAGATTAAAAATATACCTAAAATCATATTTGTAATACATACAATTTCGGACAAAATATACTTAATATATCCAAAAATATATTTTCCGTAATATTTGCCGATATATTTTATTTCCATTAAAACAATGATTTTATTAATAGCGCTTTTCTACTGCCGGGGTTCCGGACACTGAAGCCACGCCCATGTCCTAGTTTGTGACCCCTGCGTTGTACCGATTTATGACACTCGTGGCACAGTTTATGTCACCTGCGCGTCACCAGTTACTGACACTAACCTTCAAAAATTTTCACAAATGTTGATGGTTTTCATTATTGTATATTTTTTTCCCGTTTTTTCAGTTCATAACAACTAATATTTTTTTCTTTAAATTGTTTTTTTTCACAGTAAATTAGAATAAATAAGTAAAGAAAATTGTTTGATGCAACAGGTGACAAATCGAGGCTCAACAACAGGGGCACAACCTCAATTATATGACCCAGTTATTGACATCGCGAATTTAAATATGTACGTAACCAAAAGTTAAATTATTTCTTATCTCGTCGATAGTCTGGTTCCTGCTGAAGATGTTGATACCATTTTTATGTCGTTTTATACTTTCATGGCGAACAAAATTCACAATATGTCGCTTGTCGTAGCTCGTGGGTTTCGTCCAGGACTGCCGCTGTGGAGCTACTGAGACGCGTGTCGTACTATTCACTGGTCCATTTCCATTTTAAATATTTAATTCTAAAAGGTGTATCTCTCCAATAATATAAAGTGAAAAAATCTGTTTAATGAGCCGGTAATTGGATTATTATTCGACAAAAATTGTATTTATGGCAATCAAAATTGAACCGTCCGTGTCATAATCTGGGACAGTATCCAAATTTTTCCAAAACCAAAACCTCATTGAATCTCCAGTTCCGTGTGCGACCACATTATGTAAGACTAGCTTGAAGGTTATTTTTTTCAAACCCAAAACCCCAAGGAATCTCTATTTCAGATTGTAATCATATAAAATAAGGTTAGCCGATAGTTTTTTTTTTCCAAACCTAAAATCACACAAAATCTCCAGTTCTGTGTGTAACCATATAAGGTAAGACTAGTGAAGACATCGCTATCTATCTCTGTACTTCAAAGTGCTACGTATTCTGTCCGCATTTTTTAGTTCCTCTTTTACTCTGTGAGTGGCGCTAGTTGTTATCTTAGATATGCTTTACGGCGAGCAGAAGACTACTAGCGCCACGAGTGAAGAAATTTGGCGTCAAAAAAGACGGACACTTAGCATTTCGATTCTAGCAGTCAGTTTCACCTCTCTGGACTAGCCTAAGATTATTTTCCTCAAACCCAAAACCATACAGAATCTCTATTTCTGAGTACAACCATCTATTAGTTAGTAATTAAACCCTACTTACTAAAATTTGCTCTATACTTCTGTTTTTTTTTTGTTCTACGTCCCAATCTTTTCTTGTATTTTTATTTTTAAGTATTTTCAAGTTTTTCAGAAAAACTTTTTCTATCATCCCTTCCTTCGTATTATCACTGTTCAACCTTAGATTTGATACTTAT
Source organism: Alloplasta piceator (assembly GCA_946863875.1). Taxonomy (NCBI): domain Eukaryota; kingdom Metazoa; phylum Arthropoda; class Insecta; order Hymenoptera; family Ichneumonidae; genus Alloplasta; species Alloplasta piceator. The sequence goes on along the minus strand of OX333071.1, from coordinate 22,786,227 downwards.
ACTAATATACTATTTTTAATTTGTGCACCATTTGTATTTTTTATTCTCTCAATTTAGACTTCAATCTACATTTTATACAACTTATTTTCTTTTTACGTAATTTCAATGTTGAATGATTCAAATTCATGAATGATTTGATTTGGTAAAAATTAAGGCATACAGTTTCGATCGACGGATTTATAGATATTTGTCATCATCTAGTAGAGGCGTGATAAAAAAATCTGCGAAAAAACTAAACACTTTTACGGTTGTTTTGATGAGATGGAAAAATGTCAACAAAATGCGAATGGAGATACGAGGGTCGGAAAATTGTCCATTCGACGCAAAGTGTCCCATACGTTAATGGGATCTATTTTTGCTCTGAATTTCGAAGCCACGTGCTGCTGCTAGTGCTGGTGATGCACTATTATCTGTAGAGTAGCAGCGTGCGAGAGATTTTGCCCGCGGAGTGAGCGCACTAGGAATCCCTTATCGCAGGTCGCGCATGACGTGACAGAGACTAATTGTGTTATCGCATAGTGAACAACGCAAGCGAGAGAGAGGGAAAAACGAGGAGAGAGAGCGAATCCCAAACGGAGTTCGCGTATATTGCCCTAGCGACCCCTCTTCGCACGATTCAACAATATATACATATGAGGCATTCTCCGTCAATTCCACCACTTTTTTTCGACCTTCTCTGATTCGTCCCATAACTTGGCACAGTTTAGTCCCACTTGAAAGTAGTCTGCGATTTTTTAACCCCGAAAAAAATCAGTTGCCGTATTGTGGATTTTTCTGTATGTCCCACTAATACCATTAGAGATTTTATAAAATTGACAGTAGAATTGAAGGTGTCGGACCGTGCGAAAAAATTAATTTTCATTTTTTTTTGCAGAAAATAGTCTTTGCAACATGGATAGAAATATAACACATATTGCATTCAATAGTTGATGGAAAAACATAATTTTTTTGTAGGAATATTTTTTTCGTACAGCCTCTCCGTTTTAAGCTATATGGATTCGAAAAAAATATATGGTTATTTCCTTAAAACATAACTCCTTAATTCACCGCTTCAAAAATTTGAAAAATCGCGGAGACTACTTTCAAGTGGGACTAAACTGTGACAAGTTATGGGACGGATCTGAGAGGGTCGAAAGAAAAGCGAAATTGACGGAGAATGCCTCATATGTATGATGCATTTTCGACGAATCTAGCTATTTTTTAATCGTCAATTTATCAAATATTTTTTCCCATTTGCAATACCATTCAAAAACAGCTTCTATTATTTATTTCAAATTTTTTACTTCGATTATTCAGCATCTAAAACCTAAAAAAAACTTGAAACCTGTAAATATGAAAGTTGAATTTGGAACCATTGTAAATTCGGGAAGGTTTATTTTTGTTATTGCTCCAAAACAGATTTTTTTTCACTGATATTCTACTGATTCTGTTAATAACTTCATGTCATGCTTTAGACGTTATAGACCCCACGAAAAAAATTGTGAGTCAAGGCCTTAGGCCACTCTACAGAAACAAAAAAGAGCACATTTCGTGATTTTTTTTTCCAGCGAAACCATAAAATAAATCGGATTTACAAAAAAAAAGTGTTTTATTATACATCTAATTGGCAATACAAAATTATTTTTTCATGGCAATAAACATATGTCAAAATAGCGACCGTGCAGCGTTTTTCCGATGATGACTTTATTTCTGGAAGGTCAACGCCGGAACCAACAGCTCCTATAATTTTTGAGTCACGATGAGACACCAAAGTTTTTTCGAATATATATAAGGATAGCTTTTAAAGTACGTAGGATTTTTTCGATGTGTTGTTTTTTGTAAAAATGCCGCATTTCTAATTAAAAAAGTATAAAATGCCATGAGAAAATCGTCAAGAAATTGTTTATAAAAAAGGAACCGTGCAATATAATGAAACAAATTCTACGTAGTGCTTTAGAGAACGTTATTTTGAATTTACAGTTAAAATTACGAATTAATCGGTTGAAATTTGTTTGAGTTATCAGTTCAGTCGACTTGAAAAATGTAGTTCTGAGATAAACGCGTTTAAAGTTTGTCTAAAGCTCGCTGCGGATGAAGAGGAGTTGCACTAGAATACGAAAATCGAGTACGTAGGGATTTTTCACGCACATAACCTTTTGGAATATAATTTTATACGCACTAAGCTACCTTTTTAACAAACGAAAAAATCGGTTTTTTCAAAATCTTAGAGTGGCCAAAGGCCTTAAGGTACTGGTCTACTTTAGAAGGCAAAAAAAGCAAATTTTTAATTTTTTTCTCAACTCCTTTATCACATATGGCTATAAAACTGTTATCACAACATTGTTTCATCCTTCGAAAGTTCAAAACAAAAATTTATTTTTTATTTTCATTATTTGGCGCTAAAGTCGAAAATGTCTTGTCCCACAGTAAATCTCAGGATTAGCAAGTCTGAAACAAAAAAATATAAAAATATTTTAAACAGGAAAGTTTCTTACACAACAATTTACCACCGTTAACGAAAAATCGATTAAAAAAATGGCGGATTTTTGAAATGAAAATGAAAGGATGAATTTTTCACAATTTATTTCAAACATCCACCATTTTTTTATTTAATCGATTTTTCATTAACAGTGGTAAATTATTGTGTAAGAAACCTTCCTCTTTAAAATGCTTTTTTATTCTTTTGATTCAGACTTGCCAATCCTGAAGTTAACTATCGGCCATGGGAAAAGGAATTGTCGACTTTGGCACCTTCTATAAATTAATCAAAGAATCGAAATAAAAAATAAATTTTTGTTTCGTACTTTCAAAGGATGAAACAATGTTGTAATAACAGTTTTATAGTCAAAGCTGATAAAAGAGCTGAGAATTTTTTTTTTAATTTGTTTTTTTTGCCTTCTAAAGTAGACTAGTACCTTAATTTAAAAAACTCCACAATTTGTAAAAATGGTGAGTATTACGAACTCTAGAAAGCGTGGTCAATAATTTTTTTAAAAGTTTTTTTTTTTAATTATAAAAAGGCTTTACAAAATACTGAGATTCTCGAGCAAGTTGAGTTCACGCGAAATTTCTCATATCAATACTATTTTCACTCTCACCCCTTCGCCTGCATCACTTGTCCGTTTCTCGCGATGCCAGAGGATTCATCGGTGCGTGACACTTACGAGTGTTGCAGCCCGGATTGCACACTCACCCCTCCTATTATCTCCCGAAGATTCGCACGCACAAATCCAAACAATCTGTACATATACACTTTGCAGCCGGCGCGCTTCATCTCGGATTACAATATTTCTCTCATGCCTCCTTTATTATATTATCCGTAGACTCAATTATATACCATCGTTATTAACGGATTTCGAAAAAAAATACTATAGGCCAAAATTTCACAATTATACATTCTATGGAATACATTTTTTCCCACCGTTTTTATTTTATTTATTTTTTAAAATTATTTTTTAAAATATTTTTTTAAGAATATTTTTCAGGAATTTTTCTATTAATTTTTTCAAAAATTAAACACTAAAAAAACCGTTTATTTGTAGTAAAGAAATATATTTCGTTGGCACCTTTACTTAAATATTCCTTAACTGTTACAAAATTTGTTAGTTGTTAAGAAATATTTTATTCGTGTCAAAATAATTTATTTTCTGTTAAAAAATAATTGATTTCACCATAGTCAACTTTACATTTGTTGACAGTTAACAAATCCTGGTACGTTGTTTTCTCAGTGAAGACACAGGAGGGACAACTAAATTGAATAATAATTATGCAAAAAAAAAAAAGATCAAAAATGGAAAAACAATGTTTTTTACCTGAATAGTCATTAAGGCAAATTTTAGAAAGGATTTTTTATTTGCAAAGAAATTAAAGCCTTTCTAATGATACGTATATAACAGAGATAAGGATCTGATGAAAATTTCACATTCAAGACAGTTTATATTCGATTAAGTTTATCATATCACCATAACTCCATTTCGAGAAAAGTAGTAGGTTATGTACATGAAAGTAGTAGATCGACTATATATAGGTACTATATAATCGATCTAATACAGTCATTCTCATTTCTCTCTGACAGGACAACGAACTGCAGACGCTGTGCCATTTATTATTCCATTAAATCTTTGTTCAATATTATATATAGATGAGCAATGCCTCACAAAAATAAAACGTACTTTTTATATGAAAAGGTCGAGGTCTCATTGTTTTCAGCATATAAGGTTTTTTTCATTTTATTAATTATTAAAAAATGACACAACAACGAACTGCTTAAATCTTTGTACAATATTATATATTGTATATAGATGATCAATTCCATGCAAAACTAAAACGAACTTTTTTTGAGATATACATCTTTTATATACAAAATATCAAGGTCTTCTGTTCTCAGCATTTAAGGTTTTTTCATTTTATTCATTTAAAAAGAGTACATTTGTGTCAATTGTGTTTTTTGCAATGCCGAATAAGCTTCTGGGTTTTTCATTCTTGATGCTCATTTTTGTTATCAAGTATTTTGGGATTTATACGTATATATAAGGCGTTCCACGCCAAATCGACCACTTTTGACCCTGACCCCTTTCGATTTGGCTCAAAATTTATCTCTTCGTACCCTATCAAAAACATTTTTCAGAATTTTTTCAAATCTTTTTACCCGACCAAAAAAAGTTATGAATTTTTCAAAAAAATTGGCTCTTTATTTTTCAAATATCTATAACTTTTTCAAAAATTGACTTATAGGGACGTTTTTTTTCAATGTACTTTTCAGAAAAAGATAGAAAAATATTATTGAGACCAATCTTCAACGTTTTTTTTCGGAATTATTTTTTTTTTCCAAACTTTAGGGTTCTCTTTATATCCTCAAAAATCCCAAGTATCCCAAGTATTCCCAAGTATCCCAAGTATTATTAGAAATAGCTGATCGTGAGCTAAAACAAATTATTTTTTTCAATGGAAAAAAAAAATAGAAAAGGAAAATAAAAAAAAAAATAGAAAAGGAAAAATGCCCACTCTGAAAGTTTCAGAGAATTCATAGAAAATGTCAAAGATTCTAATAAAAATAAATTTAAAAAAATTAAAAATGACTATCATCGAGAAATTTTCGTTTTTTACCGAAAATTCAAAAAAAATATTTTAAACACATTTTAAACATCTCTATATTTTTCTAAAAAGTAAATTTAAAAACAATAATTTTGAAAAAAATGTCCGGATAAGTCAATTTTTGAAATAGTTGAAGATATTTGGAAAATCTTGAGCCATTTTTTTTTTAATTCATAACTTTTTTTCGGTTGGGTAAAAAAAATTGAAAAAATTCTAAAATTTTTTTTGATAAGGTAGAAAAACATAAAAAAAGTTTCAACCAAATCGAAGAGAGTCGGGGTCAAAAGTGGTCAATTTGACGTGCAATGCCCCATATATATATATATATATATATATATATATATAGCGGGAGAGCATTTGTGTGGCGGATAACATTGGCCTAATGCGGTTATACATATGCAGAGTACAAAAAGGATTGGCCCGGCTCTGCATCTCATATCTTGTGGTACGACAAAAAAGAAGGTCCTTCAATTTATGCGCAAGGTTCATTTCGTTTGCATAGCGTTGCATTACTTTTTTTTTTCTTTTCGCAATTTAACGCTTTAGACACTCCACGTGCGGGTATATACAAAGTGCATAGAAGTTTTATATATTCTCATCGTACTTTAGCAAAAAATATTTTTGTCGTCCAAGCGGAGAGTCACGTAGGAAGCGCCAGATGCGACGTTTTTATTATGCGCAGCGTTCGAGTTTCGTAATGTTTATTGAAGCCGTAGGGCGAAAGAGCGGTGGAGGAGAGTGTATGCGCGCACGACAGAACACCCTCCGGTTAATTACATCTCGTGCCAAATGGATGAGACGAAGAGACGGTGCAAGGATGTACTTTCTCTCCTCTCTCTTTCTCCTTCTCTTCAACTGTATGTACGGACGTGACCCTTACATCAGGTGCGCCTGAAATCGTGACTGTATTTACGTACATTGCTTAGATACAGGATGTATCAGACAATTCCTTTTTCTTCTGTCCGATGGAAAACACTATGTCAAATGGTGTCGACATCGAGTCAAAAATAAAAAGTAGCGTGCAAGAAATTTGATAGTTCTGAAAAACCAGTTGACAGTGTCGAGAAAAATATCGACAGTGCCGACAGTGTTGATAGTGTGGAGCCAAGTGTTTACAGTGCCAACAGTGTTGACAGTGTGGAACCAAATATTTATAGTGCCAACAGTGTTGACAGTGTCGAGCCAAGTGTTTACAGTGCCGATAGTGTGGAGCCAAGTGTTTACAGTGCCAACAGTGTTGACAGTGTGAAGCCACGTGTTTACAGTGCTGACAGTGTTGACAGTGTGAAGCCACGTGTTTACAATGCCGACAGTGTTGACAATGTGAAGCCACGTATTTACAGTGCCGACAGTGTTGACAGTGTGAAGCCAAGTGTTTACAGTGCCAGCAGTGTTGACAGTGTGGGGCAAAGTGTTTACAGTGCCAACAGTGTTGACAGTGTGGGGCCAAGTGTTCACAGTGCCAACAGTTTTGACAGTGTGGGGCCAAGTGTTTACAGTGCCAACAGTGTTGACACTGTGGAGCCAAGTGTTTACAGTGCCAACAGTGTTGACAGTGTGGAGCCAAGTGTTTACAGTGCCAACAGGGTTGACAGTGTGGAGCCAAGTGTTTACGGTGTCAACAGTGTTGACAGTGTGGAGCCAAGTCTTTGCAGTGTCAACAGTGTTGACAGTGTGAAGCCAAGTGTTTACAGTGCTGAAAGTGTTGACAGTGTGAAGCCAAGTGTTTACAGTGCCAACAGTATTGACAGTGTGGAGCCAAGTGTTTACAGTGCCAACAGTATTGACAGTGTGGAGCCAAGTGTTTTCAGTGCCAACAGTGTTGACGGTGTGGAGCCAAGTGTTCACGGTGCCAACAGTGTTGACAGTGTGGAGCCAAGTGTTTACAGTGCCAACAGTGTTGACAGTGTGAAGCCAAGTGTTTACAGTGCCAACAGTGTTGACAGTGTGGAGCCAAGTATTGGCAGTGCCAACATTGTTGACAGCGTGGAGCCAAGTGTTCACAGTGTCAACAGTGTTGACAGCGTGGAGCCAAGTGCTTACAGTGTCGAGGAAAGGTCATCAGCGTCGACGATGTCTAGAAAAATGTCAACAGTATCGAAAAAATCCGTAGACCTGAAAAACAGTGAACATCATCGAGAAAGCATCGACATGATCGAGAAAGTGCCGACATTATCGAGGAAGTGTCGTGCTGATCGAGAAGAATATCAGCAGTGTCGACAAAGAAAGATCGATAGTGTCTAGAAAATGATCGGCGGTATCAAAGAAAAATCGAGTGTCCATAAAATTGTCGACAACATCAAAAAAAGATCCATATAGTGTCAAGAAAGGCTTTGAGGGTCTATAAAAAAAAGTGTCGACAGTGTCGACTCGATCGAGAAAGTTTCGAAATGATCCAGGAAGTGTCGACAGGGTCGAGAAGAGTATATCAGCAGCATCTACAGTATCGAGGGAAGGTTGTCAGCGACGAGAAAAGTGTCAAAAGTATCCATTAGTGTCTACAAAATATCGAGAAGAGTGTCGACTGCATCCAAGAAAGAGTCGACAGTGTTTAGAAAATAATCGGCCATATCAAAGGAAGAAATCGGTACGAAAATTATCGAGAATGTCTTATTGTAAAAGAGATCCACAGTATCAAGGAAAGCTTCGAGGATCTGCGAAAAAAGTGTCGATAGCGTGGACAAAATAGTCGATAGGGTCGAATAAATACATAAAATAATTCCCACAGTGCGAATATGAAGCACTCTGTAGGCAGGCACTGGCACTAATACAGCCCGAGGACTATGTGGTACTTATATACTTCCGATAATGAATCCTGCCCCGTGGCTTGTGGCGGTGGGACACATCCGGACGTGGACGAAGATTGGACAACGGTACAAGTGCGTACGTGATGCGAGGAGTCGCCTCTAGTACACATGTACGATACTCGTCTATATTTTACATTCTATATATATATATATACATGTTCAAACACATATATATTTGAGAGTCCCCAGGCTCTCGCGGCGGGCTCTTTCTCTCTTTTACCGTCTGTTTCGTCGTTGCCCACAAGTTTGGTGGTGCGTTAGTTTGCCTAAAAGGTTTGCGCCATCACTCTCGCTCTGTCTCTCTAAAAAGTTGTAAAATTCGACTTCAATTCTCCCAACCCTTTCATCCACGATAAATTTTTCATCTTCGTTTTTGTCCGCAATGACCGTTCGGATAGTGCACACATAACGTTGGAATATCGCACGGTGTAAATGATTTTTGGCATTCATCTGAATTGGTTTTTGAACACACGCACACACGGGCAGAATTATTAAATGCCAGACAGAAAAAACCAATCATGCTGCACGATGGAAGAGAGTAAATTGAGTGCGTTGCATCAGGGAGGGCACTCGAATCCCAGATGGGCTCTGGCGGGACGTTATGAAAGCTTAATTGGTGGTTTGTAAAGATGAGGAAGAAAGTACTCTATGGTATAATTAAATATGGTGGAGAAGGTGGTCTTTTGAGACAATTTCGTCGGATCCATGCGGTTCTATATTTTCCTCGCTGCTGTGACAGCTGAGAGTAATAAACGACAGCATCGGGAAGCATGAATCAACATCTCTAATTTGGATGATAAATCTTCCGAATAATTTCGATACTCTGAATTTGATTCTAGTTGTTATACACAATATGTTTTGGAGTTTATTTTCCAAATCGACTGAACGGAATGTCATTGCCCCGAAAATTTAAATTTTTATAAGGACACATAAATGTCAAGGGACTACCACGTTTTTCGTTTTTAATTTCGACAACAAAATTTAATGAAATTTTGGCAGGCCCTTTTTAATTCCAATATCGATCAGATGAATTTAACAACGTCATCAACCGATGGTGTAACGATTACAAAAAAGCAAGCATTAAACGTTGAAGGTACTAGTCTACTTTACAAGGAAAATATAACCAAGCAAATACTTTACCAGCAAAATACAACCAAAAAAGCAAATTTTTAAGATTTTTTTCTCAGCTCCTTTATCAGATATGGCTATAAAACTGTTTTTACAACATTGTTTCCATTCTTCGAAAATACAAAAAGAAGAATTATATTTTATTTTGATTCTTTGAATAATGTACGGAAGGCCCCAAAGTCGAAAATGTCTTGCCCCATGGCCAACTGTTAATCTCAGAATTGGCAAGTCTGAAACGAAAAAATAAAAAAGCTTTTTAAATAGAAACGTTCCTTTCACAACAATTTACCACTGTTAATGGAAAATCGATTTTTAAAAAATGGCGATTGTTTGAAATGAAAATGAAAAATTGAATTTTTCACAATTTAATTCAAACTTCCGCAATTTTTTTTTAAATCGATTTTTCATTAACAGTTGTATAAGGAACCTTCCTCTTTAAGATACTTTTCTATTTTCTTGTTTCAGAAGTGCCAGGCCTGAGATTAACTGTCAGCCATGGGACAAGATATTTTCGAAGACTCGACTTTGGCGCCTTCTACAAATTATTCAAAGAATCAAAATAAATTTTTTTTTCCAAAGGATGAAACAATGTCGTAAAAACAGTTGTATAGCAATATCTGATAATGGAGCTGAGAAAAAAAACTTAAAAATTTGTTTTTTTTTACCGTCTGAAGTTGACTAGTATACCTTAATAGAAAACATGTTATTGTTCCTAAAAATATTGACTTTTTTACGTTTTTTAAACAACGTTCAAGCATGAGAAATTTTTTTTTCATCGACTATTCAAATTTGGTGGTAGGGGAGCATGGCTAGTTGTAACAGCTAGTTTTTGGAAAAAGGCCTGTATTGCCTAAAATATGCATGCTTTTATGATTGGGAGTAAGAGGGTTTGTAAAGTATATATCTGACCACTAATTCGCATTAAAAAAGAATTTGCAATCTTAACCCTTCTTCTACACCAGTAGCCTTTTGAAAAATGGGAGTTGTTACAACTTACCCCATGTCTGCGGCTAGTTGTAACAGGCTCGGGGCAAGTTGTAACAATGAAAAGACTGGCAACATTTATAAGATAGAGCACGTTTTTATTGGTTCTCAGTCTTGTATTATTCATCGTCGTTCATTCTTATGATGATTATAATCTTTGACTATAAATAATCAACAGAATACAGATATATTTTTTTATCACAACGTTTGAAAAAAAAAATGAATATGGCACTTTTGACTTGACTCTTAGCTTAATCAGTCTTCATCTGAGTTACAGTTTAGGCACACAAACGTATATTTTTCTCCCTTGGCACATTTCATGTGGGCCCATAATTTGCATTTTATGCATTGGATCCATTCAGTGGCGTATTACCGCCTAGGCGAACCTAGGCAATCGCCTAGGGCGGCACAATTTGGGGAGCGCCACGATCTCTGATTTTTTTTCGATGTCTTCTTTTCTCCGGAACACCTGGACTTTTTCTTTTTTAATTTGACTAAGAGTGAAAATTTATATTGCCAAATTCTTTTTTTTCCATCTTATGATGAATGTACAGTAAACTCTTACCTATTTTATATGGTCGGGACTGACGTTTGCCACTTTTTTTTACGGCGTGAGGGGTTTCCCACCACCGATTGAAATGGTGGCGACATCTCACGGGAAGGCGCGACATTACGACAGTTGACAGAGAGGAGAATAGAGTAGAGGATAGGGGAAGAATACCTCGGTAAAATAGCTGGTCGTGATTTCGTAAAATAGCCGACGATGTAAAATAGCTGGCGGTAAAGTAGATGAAAGTTGGTTGGACTTATATTTTTTTAACATACATTCGAATTTTATTTGAGATTTGACACTCAGCGCCATCGGACGGCCCAGTGATGAAACTGCACTAGGATCGACCTGGTCACCAAAGCGTCTCAATGCTCTTGCCACCTTGTGCATTGAATCAGAAATTACGTCAAATGTCCAGTTTGACCAACTTATAGCAGAGTTTGCGAGGGTGGTTGAAAAATTTTACAAATCGATTCTTTTCATCCGTTCTATTATTCATTAAACGTTTCGATATTTGTAGCTTGCTGTGCCGCCTAGGGGCGCCACAGAGCCTGCCTAGGGGCGCCACAGAGCCTAATCCGGCCCTGGATCCATTTTCCCTTGGATTTATTGTAAGGCCCCTCACAAGTCGAAATTTTTGGCTGCTATTCGAATGCTAACCCTTTTTTCCAAAATCTCATTTGCCGCCGACGCAAACACATCCTGGGTGTTTAAACCTCTCGGTTTTTCTCTTAGTAGCATTTTTCTAGGCAATATCAGGGTAAAGGAGAATAAAAGAATGCACAAAAAGCCACAAATAATTTGTAATACTATGTAATCACTATACTACGAGCTGTAATAATATTATATATATACTGCGACCTCGATAATCGGAATCCGTCGGGACCGGCTCTTGCAAAAAGTGGGGTTGCGCACATTGCACAGAACCGTCTCTGCGCCACTGGTGGCTGACGGCGGCCTGACGCGATTGGCTTGGCGCTTCTCCCACTACGCTGCAATTGCAACGATCGAGGTACCGATTATCGAGGTCACAGTGTACAAATACATGCAACCTTATTAAAGAGCAGAAAAAAATACACGCGCATGAGGCAGGTTGTAACATGTACAACTTTTCCCTGCTTTGTGTTACAACTTGCCCCATGGGATCATTATGTCTACTTAATGAAATATCTCAAAAAATACAAACTTTAGAAGAATTTTTAAAAAAGCAAATGAAAGTCAGTTAAATTTACTTTGTAACAATGAAAAAACAATGTTGAATTAATTAATTTTAATAGTCAAAATCAAAATTTTCGTAAGTATTTTTTTATAATACGTGGCCGAATGTGTGCATATTCTCTCATTTTGATGTATGGCGGGGCACTAGGGGTGTTTACACGTTATGCCTCGAGTTATAAGAAGCACATTCAGCAAAAAATTGAAATAAAAATGTTTTCAATTCCCGGTCAAAATTGAGTGTTACAACTTACCCCTGTTACAACTAGCCCCACGCTCCCCTATTGGCTAATAAGAAATCGGTGAACGTAGTTTTACTACGTAATAGCTATAGATCCAAACGAAAATACATCTGATTTTTATCGAAAAAAATGTCTGATCTATAAGTGACAAGAATTTTTACCTCTCGAATCATTTTTTATTACTTCTTTAGATTGTTCTACGCACAGGACACGTCAATAGTTTGTTTGGTTCATACTTATTAACCTCGTACCAAAAATGCTCCATTCTCCTCTTCACACACATAAATATATAGTCAGATGAAAAACGGAAAATTTATATATAAATAGAACGAGAATATCCACTCGAGAGATGCAAAAGTTACCAGACACCGACGGGATGCGTTAACAGTGAGTGGTCTGGTTTGCTTTCGTCGATAATATTAATATATCTATTAGGGCGATTTTTTTTCGACTTTTTTTAATATTCATCCCTCCCCACCTAAAATGCTGTTGCATATGTCTAAAAGAAACTACCCTGAAAGTTACAGCCCTTAATATTAATGTTAAGTACTCGCCCTTCGCGTGAAAAGATTTCCCATCTAAAATACACGTAAATAAAAAACTTTTTTCTTCAAATTGCTATAACTCCGCGGCATTTCATGCTATCATATTGTCCTTGGTCGCAATTTACGCAGAATTGAACGGTCTTCAAAAGTGTCCTGAGCAGCATAAGTGTAATTTACACTGGTGAGATGGTACGAGTCACTAAAGTTGATTTTGACCCACACTTCTCGTTTTTTTGCTGTTATTTTTGAAATGATCAGCGTTATTATATCAGCGTTTGAAATGATCAGCGTTAAATTGCAAAGGAAAGTTTTGTTGGAAATTTAATTTCCTACAAAAAAGATCCTTTAGACCTACTTGAGAAAATTGATATTTCTTGAGATATTGAACCTTAATTTACTTGCGGTATAAAATTTTTACGGTTTATCGAACCAAAAGTTCTTAATTGTTGATATTCCATATCATTTCGCCACTGGTGATATGATATGTGATATGGTGATATGATATAGAATATCAAAAAATTGAAACTTTTGGTTCAATAAACCATAAAAATTGTATACCAAAACCAAGTTAAGGTCCAATATCTCAAGAAATATCAATTTTCGCAAGTAGGTCTAAAGGACTTTTTCTGTAGGAAATTAAATTTCCGACAAAACTTTCCTTTGCAATTTTTCGATAACGTTGATAATTTCGAAAACAACAGCAAAAAAACGAGAAGTGCAGGTCAAAATCAACTTTAGTGACTCGTACCATCTCACCAGTGTAAATTACACTTACGCTGCTGAGGACACTTTTGAAGATCGTTCAATTCTGCGTAAATTGCGACCAAGGACAATATGATAGCATAAAATGCCGCGGAGTTATAGCAATTTGAAGAAAAAAGTTTTTTATTTACGTGTATTTTAGATGGGAAATCTTTTCGCGCGAAGGGCGAGTACTTAATATTAATATTAAGGGCTGTAACTTTCAGGGTAGTTTCTTTCAGACATATGCAATAATATTTTAGGTGGGGAGTGAAAAAAATAAAAAAAGTAAAAAAAAAAAATCGCCCTAATATCTACATATGGGATATTTCGTGTCCGTTAAACCAAACTTTGAACCTTACCCTCTCATAGTTGGTTTATAATTATTTCTCCGATTATAATGAGGTTAATAAGTGCTCACAATTTTTTTCAGATTTTTCCTATAAGTCCTTAAGGCCTAGGCCACTCTAGGATTTTCAAAAAAACGATTTTTTTGTTTGTTAAAAAGGTAGCTTAGTATGTATAGAATTATAGACCAAAACGTTACGTGCATGAAAAATCCTTAAGTACTCGATTTTCGTATTCTAGTGCAATCCCACTCCCTTTCTACAAACTTTAAGGGCGTTTATCTCAGAACTACATTTTTTAAGTCGGCCAAACTTATAACTCAAATAAATTTCAACCGATTAATTTGAAATTTCAACTGTTCACTTAAAATAACGTCGTTTGAAGCACTACGTAAACTGAGAAAAAAAATTACTAGGACCAAAAAATCGTTTATTTCATGATTTGCCAGAAAATATTTGTTTGGTTCAAGTAAATATTTCTGGAACCAAAAAAATATTGTTTTGGTTCTAGAGAACCAAAAATGGTTTTATAGAACCAAAAAAATATTTTATTGCACTCCGTACGTAAAAGACTCATTTTACGCACACTTCGTGTGCGTGGAAAAAGTTTTATCGTACTCGTATTATAATGTACTATATTTGAACCAAACAAATATTTTGTGGCAAATAATGAAATAAACGATTTTTTGGTCCTAGTAATTTTTTCTCAGTGTAGGATTTTTTCATTATATTGCATAGTTCCTTTTTTATAAACAATTTCCTGACGATTTTCTCATGGCATTTTATGCTTTTTGAATTAAAAATGCGTCATTTTTAGAAAAAACAACGGATCCAAAAAATCCTACGTACTTCTATAGCTATCCTTATATATAATCGAAAAAACTTTGGTGTCTCATCGTGCACTGAAAAAAATCTATATGGTATATATGGTAGGCGATTTGCATAGTAACAAATTTTTTAAGTAACCCCAACTATATTTTTGTTGCCCGTTACCATAGTTCTAGTTAGAGGCAATGAAAAGAAGATGTGATCTACTATGCCCTTTCGACTTTGGCACAACTACTAGTTTTTAAGACAGATTACTACAAAGTATATAGGGCGCTACTATAATTTGGATTACTCGGCTATCAATGTAGAGTAATTCCAACTAAAAGCTTATAATTCATCTGACAAATGCTAAATGTATGTATGAACATAACTTTTTGGGGAAGTACCCAACTGTTTGGCAATATTTGTTATCGTAGAATGGTTGAGTGTACAATACAATCATGTGTGATCTGATCATTGAGGAAAGTATCATTTACTATAAGATTTCATACGAATTACAAGATCGTTGGTACATTGGACATCTATGTTACGTAAGTGGACGCATTATTTGGTTTTCTCCGGAACACGAAGATATTTGATGCAAATAACCACGATTCATCGTTCATAACACCGTTCTACTTTAATTAAGAGAAATACAATATTATGCAATGAAGTGAGATATACCATTGCTTACATGATTGGATGGTATAATTAGTATGGTTGATTATGGTTGGAAACAGAACTCTCGAGCAAAACGTTGAAAGAAAAAGCTATATTCTATGGTTAGGCTAAAAACAATATATTATAGAGACTATAAGTATTTTCAGTCCAACCACAAAATATGGTTGTTGTTACTATAAAAACCTTTCACCATGGTTGGTTGTTGACCCCATCCTACACGGAAAAAACGAGTTGTTTGCCACAACCAACTTTTTAAGATTGTGCTTCTCAAAGGATTAATCTATTACATGTTTTATGCTTTGCGATGATTTGCCGCCTTTCCGTTAATCTAAAGATTTTTCATGGCACATAATCTCCTACCGTATCTGTCGCATATCGACTTAGTCAACTTTCATGGATTATCGCACATTCAAAAGCATATATTATTATTTTCTCGGCACTCCAGCATTCATACTTCACATAAGTAGAGGGATTTCATAAGTAGTCGTTAGCGTAATAGGTAGCGTGTTAGGTAGTTAGGTACGATAGGTAGGATCGCAGGTTCGAATCCCGGTCGGAGAGAAAAATTAGATCGGACAATTCTCGCAGATTTTTCTTTTTTTTCTACGTATCTCTTTTCGGGGCTGGTAACTATGCATATTAAATTAATTTGCAAGGGCTATATATTTTTTATAACATGTTTAATAACAATTAATTCAGACACGTGATGACCCGAATGCGAGATAGTAATTTCAGCAGTTTGGTTTGTTACATTAAATCATTAAATAGCTAGAAAGATTAATGTAGATAGTGCGTTTCACTGAAAAAAATGGTAATTCCAAACATACAACCTGAGCGACGGAAATTGCTAGTTTTAACATATGAATATTACCTGCGACAATCCAAATATTCAATTTGAACACTCGTTCAACTATGTTGGTTTGTTAGACAATTTTTTTAAAATGTAAAGATAAAAAATGACAGATAAGATATGGAATCATCCGATCTAGGAAAAACAACCATGCCCAGCTCATTGTTCTCACCTTAAATATGGTGTGCATTAAATAGCTGCAATTATCATAACAAATTGCTAAGAACCCACATGGAAATTTATATGAGTGAAATATACGCAAAAATTATATGCGGCGTATATTTATAACCGTCACATATATAGCGCCAAAAAGTACTATAATCCATATATACGCGCCATCTATGGGCTGCATAGATGGCGCATTTATATTCCATATAAATTCCAGACAGTAAATATATGCGAAATACAAATTTCATATAATTTTATTTTAAATGAAATACTTACTTTCAAAATGTAACATACATGCTACATTTTTTTTTGTATTTATCACTGACATACTTTTTGTAGAAAGAATCTATTTTAATTATATTTTTATTATACAAGTAAATATATGCGAAATACAAATTTCATATAATTTCATTTTAAATGAAATACTTACTTACTGGCCCCGGAGTTACGCCACACTGAGAGAAAAACCCGTGGTAATTACTACAAACGACTATGGTAAAACCGATTATAATAACAGAGAACATATTTCATGGTTAGATTCGCCATAATATGGTTGAGTTTAATATAAGCGCGAAATAATATCAAACATGCAATTTTGAAGTTGTCTATAAGTATCTAATATGCGCGAGGCTACAATTATTATTGTTAAACCCGCAAAGATAAGTATATAATTCATTGAACACATTCATTTAATTGTCAATAATATATAACAATCGTCGCGTTTATTATTATTTGTTTCGTGCAAACCTTCTTAATCTTGTTTCGTGACGCTATACTATTCTTATAGTCACTTCTAATTCTTGCTTATTCAACTTTACCACAGCGGTATGGTTGAGTTCAACAATTTTAGCCGCCAAAATGTATGTTAAATGCAGGCATGGCCTGAATTGGCCGGGACAATTATAGTTCTTTGTCTACTGTTATTTTTGAATGCATTCCACTATAAAATATAGACGTCGCGTTACAGAAACATGTTACATGTTTATACGAACTAAACAACATATTGCTATGGTAAATTAGAATGATCATAGGAGATGTATGTGACAAAATCAGTGAAAGGTTATCGGTACACTATAATAGTGGCTACATTCTGCACCAAGGTTGCTGAAATACCTATTCACCCGTAATCTCATATGATCTTATCTGTAGATTTGTCAGTTCGCCAAAAGTCCGGTAGGTGGCTTCTTTTCGCACAAACGAACTTTTCCCTCGACGTCTATAAGGTCTCCAAGTTCGTCTATGTTTGATATCCTTACTTATGTATGGATATTTAATACTTTGCGGCAAAACGCAAGATGGTCGAATCCAAAAAGGATCCCCATCAGAAGAGTCTTCTTTCTTTTACACGGAAAAAACGACTTGCACCGAAAAAAGAGTTGGTATGGCCAGTAGCAACCAACTAGTTTGTAAGATATACTTTAAGCAACTAGTTGGTTGGGGCAACCATTTTTGTGGTTACCGTAACTATATTATTGGTTGACAAATACCCAACCAATAAAAAGTTGGTTGTGGGAACCACGAGAATGGTTGCCCCAACCAACTAGTTGCTTGAAGCATATGTTACAAACCGTATGGTTGCCACAACCGACTAGTTTTTTCTGTGCAGCATAGAAACTGGTGTTGACGCGTGTCTGTATGAATTTCAACAATATGATTATTTCCAACTACACGCCAGTGAAACGAGGTTGGGATATCAGTGCTCAACGTCGATTATTAACTAACCGCTAATTTATATTTCATATATTACGGTCAACTATACAACAGTAATAATTATCTTATACACTATTGCTGAGTAAAACTATATGCTTTCAATTAAATGAGAAACATTGCTTTCTGTCGCTAATATGCAAAACGTTTCAGAATTTGATGCATAATAGAAAGTATAACCATACAAGTAATGAGAATGCAATGCTTTTAATAGTTTCTAGCACTTCATGCATGGTAAGGAGACAAATTGTTGCAATTGCCATATAGAGATGATCGGTGTGATTACGAAAATATGGTTTATTTTACAATGTTTTTTCATATTAGGTTGACCATAAATTATAGACGTTGCGTCAGGGAAACATATTTTATAATTGACATATGGTTGACGTCGCCATACATTTTTCTCAGTGCAAGGCGTAAGTCGGGGTTTTCATGTATCCGCATAGGGATACCCCGACTTACGCCATGGCGTAAATCGGGGTATGACAGTATATACAATTTATATGCGACATACATTATCAATACATTCCATGTATACAACTCATATAAAAACGAGCGCCCAATTCTTACATAGATGTAATAATGATTGTATACTTTTGATCTACACAATTTATATGATGCGTACATACTTACATAGTGATCTACATAATATATACAGCGCCGTATATTTTTTATATATGCACTTTGAACGTGGCATACATTTAAACATTCAACCGCGTACACTTTATATATATATATATATATATATATGCTTTATACGTAGCATATATGCACCCGTAAAGCCATGTACATTTCCTATTTATACAATTTATATGCTGCATATATTATGAATACATTCAATGTATACAACTCATATACAAACCAGCGCCAAATTCTTGAATATGCGACTTATATTTTCCATATATTTTAAATGTATTGGATATACGCTGCATACATGACTTATTTATGCAATACAAGTAAAATATATTTTCTGCTTAGATTTCACTTATATAAATTTCCATGTGGGAATACCTCATTTATAGTTCATGCAACTATATTTTAAATGTTGTATGATTTTACTATAAAATATATAGTTCCTCGAGTTACCATAATTTAAAGTAGAATGCATGGTATGGCCAATCATAATTTCTTTCAGTGTGACTAAAAAATTATAGGAGCTCTTGGTTCGGCCGTTGACCTTCCAGAAATAAAGGCGTCCAGGAAAAGGGCTGCACAGCTGCCATTTTTACGTATATTACCATGAAAAAATAATGTTGTATTGCCAATTGGATGTATAATAAAACAATTTTTTTTTAAATCTGATTTATTTTATGGTTTCGCTGAAAAAAAATCACGAAATATGCCCTTTTTTGGTCCTGTAGAGTCGCCTAACAAGGCCATAATTGTTTTCAATTCTTTTCTCAAACAACATACAAAAAATACAACAGAAAAAATGACAGGTGATAGAAAAACTTAAGAAGAAATAGGAGCGGCGTGCGGTTGTTGAAAAAAATCATGAGCCTCATTTGTGAGAGTCTTTTGTTTGTTGAGTTAACATGAGATACCGCATACAATATACATGCTGAACATTCCTGCTGGGAAAAGGAAGTTGAGATAAGAAAAGAAAAGGAATAAAAGTGCAGAGGCAAGCTCTTTCATCGGAATCCCACTGAAAGATCCTTACAAACTGATATTGCAGTATATATATATATGCGCAGAAAAGCTTGAGCTCCTTGGGTTCAAGTATCAAGTCTCCTTGTGAAATAACCCTAGCGGGATTTGCAACGCGTTGTTTCAGTTAAAACAACTCAGCGGACAACGGAAAGACGACAGGTGGCTTTGTATCAAAAGGCAACGGTGCAAGCAACTCGCGGAGCAACGCCAGAGCAACGCTCTTTCGCAATGTTACTGACTGAGAAATTAGCAATTTTCGAGGTTACCAGCGGCGATGTGTTGCGACAACGTTTCAGTACGAGTTGCCTTTTGATACAAAGCAACGCGTTGCAAACCGAGTTGCCCTGAGCGTTGCAAATCCCGCTAGGGAAGTTCAGAAGAGTTGGGAGACGTTTAGCAGATTGTAAGATTTTTTGGCATATGCTCAGGACACTTCTGAGGGCTTTAAAGCCCGCTTATATTTCGCTTGACGCATTTTTTAACGCCGTAATAATGTTGGAAGATCGGATGTGGGAATAAATGAACATCGGGGACGCGGAGGAATTTTCTTTGACGAGGGGAGAAAGCGTGTGGCACAGATTTTTTAATAGAGCCTGAAGGGATGTGAAAAGAAATGAGAATCAGTGGGACATAAGAAAACGAGAGCGAGAGGCGAGAATGAAGACACGCGATAAAAGTCGAGCATATGTTCGCGAGAACGACGTCAATGTAATATATAACATATATACACACACACACATATATATATATATATATATATATATATTTCATAGTTATAAAGGAGAGGCGCGAAGGAAGCTCTTTGCATTCATAAAGAGCTTCATTCAAAGCAAAACTCACTCGCTCGCAGATCTTTCGTGTGAAGAGCAAAACAAGACTTTTGTAGAGAAACGCGCTTGCTGCGATATTACGACGATGCGAGACCACAGCTGTTACGCTCGTTTGTGTGCTCCCCTTCATGTTTATACGCACGTGAAGACTCGAGTAATTACCCCGTGAATGTATATTCTCGCAGTTTAGTAATTGATGATAGCCCGCGCCAACGCATAAACCGAGAGTGCACAAAAATCACCCTTTCGAATTTCTACCGAACGCACTCAGCGTCATTTTACGAAGGGTTGCAACGTCGCACGCGTTACAAACTATCAAGGGGGAAACTTCAATTGGAACACTAAAAAAAAAGTGTAACTGTGTAGCGATTTTTTTCTTGGCTTCGATAATACGAATCTTTATGTAACTTTTAGATCATTTTTTAAGGTATGTAATAGTCTATTTTAGAAGGTCAAAAAAAGCAAATTTTTAAGATTTTTGTTCTCATATCAGATATGGTTGTAAAACTGTTTTTACACTGAGAAAAAAGTTCAGTTAAATCAACTAGATCCATTTAGTTGATAAAAATTTAGTTGATTCAATATTAATTTGTTTGAAATGATGAAACTATAATTAATTCAACAAATGGATTTGGTTAACCATAAGATATGAGGCGAACAAAATTATTTGGTCAATTTACAGATACAATTTACTCCAATTTACACATTACTGAGTTGCCGTAAAGAAATATTTTGTTCATTTCTAGTTTATATTAACTAGATGAATTTAGCTGTAACAAGCGAAAATTTCGTATTTTCAATCAAACAATTTGTTTGGTACAAACATTTTTTATATTGCCAAATCAAATAAGTATATGTATTCAAAATAAGCCATAATATTGTGTCTATCGCGAAATGTTTTTTTTAACCAGCATATAATGATGAGAAATGAAAAAAATCATTTGCTTGTCCATATTTCACAACAAAGAAACGATTTTGTTGTACGAAATTTAATTTTGTTGAAATACAAAATTATTCATTTGAATACTATGAACAATAATTTGATCACTGAGAAAAAAGTTCAGTTAAATCAACTTGATCCATTTAGTTGATAAAAATTTAGTTGAGTCGATATTAATTTGTTTGAAATAATGAAACTATAATTTAATCAACAAATGGATTTGGTTAATCATAAAATATGAGGTGAACGAAATTATTTGGTCAATTTACAGGTACAATTTAGTCCCATTTATTTATTTATTTATTTGTTTAGTTCATTTATTTAGGCCATATCATTATTTTTTCGACGCACCGTACCATTCATATACCGCAAAAGTTGAGAAAGTTCGTAAGCAGTCCGTAGCTCAGTAGGTAGCGTGTTAGGTCGTCAAGTAGGATAGGTAGGTAGGGTCGCAGGTTCGAATCCCCGTCGGATAGAGCGTAAAATTAGATGGGACGATTCGCGCAAATACTTTTTTTTTATGTCGCTCATTTTGAGGCTGGTAAAATATGCATTTTGAATTATTTTTCAAATCCTACATATTTTTTAAACTATGTTTAGCCATAATTAATTTCAGGATTAAAAATTTAATTGCACCAACTAAATATATTTATTTGTTCGACAAAATATTGGTTCATTGAAACAATCGGATAATTGCGTGAACCAAATATTTAATCCATTTATCACATTATTTTTATAATAGCGCCAAAAATTTAATTGTGCCAACTAAATATATTATTTGTTCAAAATATTCGTTTATTGAAATCAATCGGATAAGTGCGTGAACCAAATATTTAATCCATCTATCACATTATTTATATACTTGAAATAAATAATGGGTTGTATCGACTATTTATTTTGATACATAGAATATACATATATATAATCAACTGATAATTAGTCAGCTCAATCGTTTATTTCTCTGTGTGGATTACATTTTTATTCAAAGTAACAAATTTTTATTTGATTGAACTGAAACTTTGCCCATTCAAGCAACGATTTAACTAAAACTTCCACTGTATATTTTGTTGAATTACCAAAATGATCGAGTTGAACGTCCGGAAACAAATATTTGGTTGAGCAAAACAAATTTTTGCATTTAAAAGAAAAAAAATTTCCAGTGTACGACATTGTTTCATCCTTCGACAATACAAAAAAAAAATTATTTTTTATTTTGATTCTTTGAATAATTTATGTTAGGCGCCAAAGTCGAGTCTTCGAAAATGTCTTGTCCCATGACTGACAGTTAATGTTAATCTCAGGATTGGCAAGTGTGAAACAGAAAAATAGAGAAGCTTCTCAAAGAGAAAGGTGTCTTATACAACAATTTACCACTGTTGATGCAAAATCGATAAAAAAAATGGCAGATGTTTGAAATAAATGGTAAAAAATTCAATTTTTCATTTCCATTTCAACCATCCGCCATTTTTTTAAATCGATTTTTCATTAACGGTGGTTCAATTGTTGTATTCGAACCTTCCTCTTCAAAATGCTTTTTTATTTTTTCGTTTCAGACTTGCCAATCCTGAGATTTACTGTCGGCCATGGGACAAGACATTTTCGACTTTGGCGCCTTCTATAAATTATTCAAAGAATCAAAATAAAAAATATTTTTTTTTTTATTGTTGAAGGATGAAATAATGTTGTAAAAACAGTTTTATAGCCATATCTGATAAAGGAGCTGAGAAAAAATCTTAAAAATTCGCTTTTTTGGCCTTCTAAAGTGAATCAAACGTATTCCGATTTCCAAAAAGGTAAAAAAAATCATGCAAATTTGAAATTTGCACATAGCTTCCTCATTTTTTTCCGTCGATCGTCAAAGCCTCTTTTATGAAGACCTCCGTGACCATGTTTATGACATGTATGTTTATTATCATGGCTTCCTCATAAAAGAAGCTTCACAAACGACGGAACAAATGAAGAAGCTATGTGCAAATTCCCAATTTTTGCATGATTTTTTAACAATTCCATTCGATTACATTATTAATTGCTTTTATCATATAGTGTATTGGTGCTAAAAAAGTGAACTCGATAGCTGATAAAACAGTAAACTTAGTGTTCAGAAGTATTTTTCGAAAATTTCAAAAAATTTTGAGAGCGAACCTCTCGAGCGTAGTTCACCAAATTCAACACTAAGCATTCTTGTCATCTAGTGTATTTGTGCAAAAAATTTTAGTTCAATACGTCTAAAAATGCGAATGTTGGAGCGTTGACAAAATTTTTTTCAAAAATTTCAAAAATTTGTTTTAACCGAACCTCCCAAGTGATTTTTCTGAAATTCAGTATTATTTTTCGTTGTCATTGAATGTATCGTCACAAAAAAATCAGCTTGGTAGGTACAAAATTACGAAAGTTAGAGTCCTCACAAATTTTTTGCTAGGAATTCGATTTTTCAAAAAATGGAAACTGTTGAGCGATTTTTCCCAAATTCAATCTCAACCGTCCTTATTATGAAGTGTATTTTCACAAAAAATTTCAGCGTGATAACTGCAAAGTTACGAAAGTTAGGGTTACTACAAACATCATGAAGAAATTATAAGTCCTGCCAAATTGACAACTGTTATGTAATTTCGAAAAATTTTACACTGAGTAAAGGGACATAAATCATCTAATTGCATTTTAAATTTCAACTCGATCGCTTAAACCGTTTTCCAGATATATCCATTATGAGGCGAACACAAAGAGCACGGACATTTTTTCAAAATGTGATTTCTCGACATTTTGGGACATTTTCAAGATCTGACATAAGAATTGCGAAAATAAATTTCGCGAAAACAAAGCTTATTTATGTCGAAGCAAACAGTGTATTTATGTACAACAAAAAATAGAGAATTTTTTTAATTCCAAATTTTTAATTAATAAATTCCGTAGTAAAACGGAACCCTTATATTTTCGCCATAGCCTGCCTGTGTGTAACAATCATTTTTTCGAAAGCTATTTGGTCTATGTAGCTCACATTTTGCACAATAATAGATATATCTGCGACGACAAAAAAGACATAAGATAGATTTTGGGAAAAAAAAAAACATTTTTTAGGTACCTCCTTTATACAGAACGTAGGGGTGAAATTTTTTTCGTAAAGAATTTTTCGCTACTATGTTCAATTTTCGGAGTAACAAGCATTAGAGTGGCCACTTTGGATGGATTACGTGTTTCCACCACCACCACCCCCACCCCCCCCCCCCCCCATTGTCAAAATTGTACCGTAAAACGGGGCTATACTTTGTTCGTGTTTCGGAAGTTTTTTGGTCGTAACTTTTTTTTAACGTGCAAAATAAAATTTTTTGTTTTAGCTCGAACAGAACAATGTGTCCTTTGGCTCCAAAATGTATAACAATAGCAAGCCCCACCAGACCTTCACAATTTTATATATTTAGAAAAAAAGACAAAGTACCCCCGAGTGTGGGGCTACTTTGGAGAGGCATTGAAATGCAACTTATGTCAAAGATCCAAAGCTTAAATGCAGCTTTGACATCATTTTCATAAAAACAATAATATTTTATACATTATACATGAAATTAAATGATAAACAACGATTTTTGACAATCAAATCGTCATTTTTATTGAAGAAATATTTTACATAAAAATACCAAATACTTAGGCCCGAATTTCAAGTTCTTAAGATCAAACTTGAGTCCAAACTTTCTATTGAACTCAAGTTGAAATTTAAGATCGAACTCAAGATTCATCTTAAATTTGAACTTAAGTATCATTATAAGGTCATACTTATGTTCAAACTTTAATGCGAACTTCAGATCGATCTTAAGTTCAAACTTAAATTTGGTTTCAAGTTTGATCTTGAGATCCATCTTGAGCATGAACTTCGATCAAACTTCTTTCATCGCCTCTCTCAATCGTGATATTTTAAATTAGTTTTCACAATAATTAAGTACGACCAAACTTAAGCTCAAGATGGATCTTAAGTTCGAACTTCAAACCAAATTTACATTTGAACTTTAGATCGATCTGAAGTTCGCACTAAAGCGTGAACTCAAGTATGAACTTATAATGGCACTTTATAGTTCAACTTACGATTCATCTTAAATTGGAACTTAAGTTCGATCTTTAGTTCCAACTTGAGTTCCATATGGAAAGTTCGATCTTAAGGTAGGACTTATGACTTGAAATTCGGGCCTCTTACACATGTAACAGACGTAACACCAACAGTCGTTCTTCTTGCCCTTCTTTATTCCCTTCTTGCGAATGGCATCGTCGATTGTTCGGACATCTTGGCTTGTTACACATATATCTGTGTACCTGGTTTATGAATGTTCTTTTTTCTTCTTCTACCCACTCCCCACACTCCCTCCCGCCTCACAAAGTCACGAGGGTTCACTGCGCGCACGCTTTTACCGTATTTTGCTGCTCGTCCAAAGTAACCTCAAAAAACCACAAAGTAACCCCCAAAGTGAAAGTAGCCCCGTTTTACGGTAGTGTCTAAAAATCTGAAAAATATCTACAAAACTAGCATATGGATCAAAATTACAATGAAAACTATCTCGACTAACGAGAGTCTCCCAGTCGGGAACCAACTTAGTGTTAATAAATTAATATTAATTAATTGAATTCCCAAGCCTAAACGTTTTTGGGAAAATGGTAACTTTTTTTTCAATCTGACAATTTGTCGAATTTATGGTACTTGAAAAATGTTTTAGGTATACCTAGAACGTAAATTATATTAAGATTAAGAAACACTTTTGTTTTTTTATCTCAGATAAAAAAACAACTTCAATAGTCAGGGCGTTTTAATAATTTCAGAATTATTTTCATGTCGAAATATTGGCTCCGTGCACGAGTCTGCGGTGGCGCCATCTAGTAGTTGAACGGCGCGAAAAAACCGGAAAATTTAGCCGTGATTGCATTGGAAATTTGATAAAAAGTTCAATTTAATAAAATAAAAGTATTTATTTCGAGATTTGCTTTACGTAGTTATATAATGAATTTTTCCTACAATTTAATGCAAAAAACATCAAGAAAAAAACTCTAACGAATACGTATATTTTCATGATTCTACGATGCATTTTGAGGTTATTCATAAGTATCACGAAAGTCGTGCTTGCTTTCGTGCGTCAGCCGTCAGGCGATAGGTTATGGGGCTTACTTTTTTCTCTTCACAGCTGCAATCCATTTGTTTCTCTGCTTCACTTTATGTTTCCATGTTGGAAAGTGGTAAAATTTGCACATTGCGTACACAATTATTTTCGCAATTTATTACACAACAAATAGAAAAGCCCATTTTGATGAATAACACAATGCTAATCATACGGAAAACTTCGGGAATTATTGCAACTTTTCGCCACCCCGGGCGCTGAGGTAGATTCGCTTATCCCCACCATAGGGCTTGCACGGAGCGAATACGGTAAAGTATTCGAAAAATTGAGGTTTGTTCTAACCAATGAGAACCAACCAATGATTGCTGGAACCAATGAAAAAATTGACAAAAATATTTTGTCTTTCTAATTCAGGTCCCACCCTTAATCCTCCGGAGAGAAAAAAAAAATGACTACTTCTTTCTTCGCAGCGAAAATAATGTAGGTCAGAAAAATGAAAGAACAGTATAAGAAGCACGTGAAATGGTTAAAAAAATCTTTTAACCATAAATTTGTTTAGTTTTTCAAAACTCACAATTTTACATCGTCCAACATACTTGAGACCTGTATTTTACGAATCTCGTTACTTTTTTTTCAAATTTCTAACGATCATTTAATCTTTATTCTGTATTTACTTACAGTTATCTTCTTTCAGAGTTTTTTTCAAGGAATGATTTCCCTTTTTCATTTCTCCGAACCGTTAGAGGAGCCGTAAATCTTGGTGTTCCCCCTAATGACTTTAACGAGCAAGATGGCGTGAAAAATAAATATATTTGATTTGAAAAAAATAATATATTTTTTTTTTGTAATCCACGACGAACGGTCTGATGTACGATTAATCATTTCGTACGAAGTACGTTAATACTTGTCTGCGGCATTTACCGAGAATACCTCGGATCGTAAACGATCATATAGCAAGGATTATATTATTATTAGTTTTCATCGCTATAGTTATCGCATTGCCTCGGCTCAGCGCGAGGCGGTGCTCCTCCATTTCTCGTTGATTAATTAATTACATCGCGATTTCTCACTTGACTGAATTTTAGTTCACACACAGACACAGGAACACTGCTCTATCGTGGTATAAACAGTAATTGCAATATAATCTCCGTCGGCTCGCCAAATTATGCACTCCAATAAATTTCGTCTCGTGGAAATAAAATTTTCATCAAATTAAATTTTGAGAGATATAGTCGTTAAAAAATCCATGAAAATTTGATTAGTTCATTTCTGTTTGTTCAACAGTCCATTTTCGTCGCTGCCTCCACCAACTCCGCAAATTTAATTAAACCAAATAAAATTGGATGCAATTAAGAAAAAAAAGGGTTCGACCATCGTAAAATTGATGGAAATATAATAAACTTTTCTCACCAAAGAGCCATTTTCATTGCCACCTCGCACGAAAAACCGTAAAAGTACCTGGAGGAGACTAAAAAAATAAAATTAAAAAAAAAAAAAAAAACAACAATCTTGCCAGAAGAGTTACACACGCACGAAGAATTTCACGACGATTATCCTTCCGATGGAAGGTACTTTTTTTTTAGCTTTTTTCGTGCCGAGGAGGAGAATAAAACTGGTATGACTGAGCAAGAGAAAAGGGGATGTGGGGAATCAGAGAGACATGAATCACTCGAAGATACTCCAGCCTCGTTTTTTAGTTTAGGGGAGGCTGGGGCATGATGGCCCCCCTAAGCCGATTAATACTTTTTGTGGCTTTCGATCATCAAATCAGTTTACTTTTGTTCCATCTTGAACGAATTCACCGACATTTTGGCGGAACTAAAAAAAAAAAAATTCTTTGAGGCACGACGACCCCTCTAAAAATGATTAAAATTTTCTTTTGTCACACGCGAGAATTAAAAAATTTATCACACATAAGAATTTTTTAAAAAATTGTTCAAAAGTTGAAAATAAAGATTGCCATTGTCTTTATTGTAATGGATTTTATTCGGAATCTAAGGAATCATGGATTCAGTGTAAAAATGGTGAGGAATGGTCTCATGATTCCTGTGCAGGTATAGACAAAAATTATTCCGACGAATATATGGGTGATTCTCCCGAAATACTCATTTTCGCCGGTACAAATTTGTTTTTTTTTTTAAATAATCATTTTGACCTTTAAAAGTGTTGATGACCTTAGTATAAGATATTTAAATGTCATTACGACTTGGACAAGTATTTTGCGAGATTTATCGTACTTTGAAGAAATTGTAGTGCGAGAGGAGTAAATGCGAAGGCAGAGAAATGATGCAAACCTTTTGCTATAACGTTTTTTATTAGTTTATTTCAGTATTTCATTCGAATATTTAATATTGAAACATTTATAGGCAGTTATAATAAAAAATGAAACGCAAATACAAACTGACTATCTTACTTCCTTGCACAAACACATCAAATGACGCAAAATTTGGTTATAACGTTTTATAATGGCATGGCAATAACCTGGAGGAATTATTTTTATTCAAACGCATTTTTATTCGTCATCACCCAAACCCGGGTTGAGTGATGCCTCTGGCAGATTCGACATTCCTCTGGATCTGATCCAGAGGAATGATCCCGAGAAATGATGCCAGAAGAATGACGATTTTGATGGTTTTTAGGTCGTATATGACCTGCGAGTTCTGTTTAATTTCAAAACAAAGCGATGAACTTGTGCTCAATAGTTTGCATTGAAAAAAAAAATAAACCAAGATATATTTTAGCCGAAAATATGTAATTGGCACTTGCCTGAGGAATGACGCTCCAGCTTGTGACATATACCTAAGCCACACTGTTTTGAGAAAAATGAGTCAGAAACATCGAAAATGAAACTTTGACAAATTGTCAGCTCGTTTAATTAGATCTGAGAGACTGCTCTCGAAAAAAGACTGCTCTTCGAAAATTTTTTTTTTTTTTTCGAAATTTGAATTTTTTTAGCTTTCACGCTTATTGAATGCAAATTTAAGAGGACAAACAAAAAAACTTTTTTCAAAATTTTTTAACACCATCAATTGTCATTAAAGATCAATAAACGTGTTCCTTCAATTTTTCTAAAAGTTTGATGACGCTGTCACAAAAAACGGTTCGACCGATTGTTTTGAAAATTGGCATGGTTTTTAGGTGTTTATTGAGCTAAAAAAGGACCTTAAAACATTGGTCTTTTTCGCAATGTCTGCAAAGTTGTGGTAGATTTTCTAAAACAAGAAAAAAAGCTAAATTTTTAGACTTTTTACAGTCAAAATTAAGCATGGAATCAATTTTTTTTCGTTTATGACAATAATAGGCACTTATAGAGGGTCGATTCCGATTTCCGAAACCCACCGTTTACTCGCTGTACGATCATTAGTTCCAGAGATATTGAAGATTAAAAAAAAAAGACGAATTTTTGTTCAATCGCCGATATCTCAGCGAAAAAGGATCGTAAAACAAAAATAAAAAAAGCAAATTGAAGCCAAAGAATTCAGCTGAACGATCCATGGATTGGTTAAGCTCGGAAAAAAAATTTGGAGCCCATCGACTGTTTTGAAAAAAGCAAAAATTTCGAGAAAATTTTTACCGTGATATTTCTTTCGACTGCGTCGAGGGTGATGCCCAAAAAAATTTGTTGACTTAAGATTCCAAAGCTAAAAAATTCAAGCTTCAAAATGCATTTTTTTAAATTTTTTACGATCAAAATTAACAAAGTTACAGCCTTTGGAAAATCGCTGAAAAATCTCGAAAATTTTGCTGTTCCTTTAATTTTTTGACTGAGTCTAGATAACTTCTATATTTTTCTACTATGTTTTTTTCAACCCAAACAATTTTTAAAAAAATCTTTCAGATAATAGAAAATGAAATAAAAATAATAATTTTTCAATTTTGTTGAAAATAAATTAAAATTTTTTTTTTATGTCCCATTTACCCCGGATATAGTGCATCGGCCTAAAAATGGACGAATACATCAAATTAATCATAATTTGAAGAAAAAAAAATCTGATGTAATATTTTAGGGTGGTCCATTATGCCCCAGATATCGCGGATCGGCTTAAGAGGAGAACACTAATTGGAAAACGAAAAAAGTAGCCGTTTCTGAAGATTTTTTTAAAATAAAAAGCCTTGTCTAATTTGTTTACAAGTCTGCACACTTTTCACTCAACATTTTGAGTTTATAAAAATATTTTTTAAT
Organism: Alloplasta piceator; assembly: GCA_946863875.1. NCBI lineage: Eukaryota > Metazoa > Arthropoda > Insecta > Hymenoptera > Ichneumonidae > Alloplasta > Alloplasta piceator. The sequence goes on along the minus strand of OX333071.1, from coordinate 22,755,686 downwards.
TTTATTTTTGTTGGAAATTGGCAGGTGTGCAGGCTGGTTTTCGTGAAAAGACACGTCGGAAGTTGTCAAACTGTTAGCATCCTGGCTGCTTTTCTAATTGTCTGAAATAGATAAATCAAACATTTTTTAAAGCTAACATCCATACATCATCGCTGAACCTTAAAAAAATCAATTCTATGGAAAATTCGCCAAACGACAACTGAATAAAGTCGATGTTGTGAAAGTCGATCAAATTTCTGTTATATTTTGCGGGAAAAATCCTTAACTTGAATTTAAACGTTATTTAGGTTCACCGACAAACCGATAGTATAAGAAAAACGTGTGCCGAATTTCATAAAAATCAGTTGACAACTTTTTTAGAAATCGTGACAACAGTTTCGAAAAATGAATTTTTAGTTAAACGCGTTTAAAATTCAATAGGGGGAAACGTAATTATTTGGCCAACTTACCGCTTAATCACCGATGCCAGCGCCATACATTAGTCTTTCAGACTGATTAATTAGACAGGGCTTCTTATTAAAAAAAAAAAAATCTTCAGAAACAGCTAAATTTTTCGTTTTCCAATTAGTGTTCTCCCCTTAACAATGAATCAATGCATCAAACTTATGATAATTTGACAAGAAACCCAAATTTGTTTTTTTACAAAATTTTTAAAGGGGCCGTTGTGCCCCAGGGGGCCATCGTGCCCCACCCTCCCCTATACACATCTATATATATATATATATATATATATATATATATATATATATATATATATATATATTTCGTTTTTTTCCACCTGTCCACGTTCCCTTTTCTAGGGTACAAGTAGGATCCTTCGCACCACTGGTTACGACTGTGTGTAGCTCGTAAAAAAAGGTTCACGAGAGATAACCGGATATATGAAGATGATCGAGAGAAACAGAGGGTAAAAAAAATAAGATAAAAAATCGAAGGAAAGGCAGGGCTCATCACGCAGTGTAAAACTCGTCATCGTGAATATCATTCGCGACATTTTTGTGGCTTTGATACACACACGGGTTAGTCGTAAAGCTCCCGGGTGTTTCGAACGGCGAGATTCTCACTTCTATACGGTATAAACGATTTATGTATAGTAGACTGATTCAAAAAAGCGACTATTTTTTGTTTTTCGAAGTAACATAATAAATACTTTCGGGAAGGTGAAAAAAGATGCCTGTTAAAAGCACAGCTCTCTATAATAATATTTATTGCACTCCGTGCGCAAAGTGCTACTTTGCGCACGCTGCGCGTGCTCAAACTGGCACTTTGCTCACTCGTACAATAAAATTTCGTACGATACTAGTGCGAGAAACTTTTTCTCAACTCGTGTGATTGCAACATTCGCCTTCGGCTCATGCTGCAAACTCACACTCGTCAGAAAAAGTTTCATCGCACTAGTATCGTAATATACTATTAGCTGTCGCACATAACATTTCCCATTTAAATAAGACAGTACAAAAAAATTCAAACTTTGAAATTTTATATCTTGTTTTCAAGTCAATGTGCCAAAATGAAGGACACATATTCTTGTAGAGAATTTAACGCTCTACAAAAAATATTTCTCATAATTTTTCGATAAACTCACTCATTCAAAAGTTATTCACGTTCTAATATATATCGGTTCTAATATACATTCCACGTCAAATCACGTGGTCATCGGCCGACCCCCTCGGATTTTGATGTCCAATGAATTGTGGGTTTCGTTTGGCCCAAAATATGACCTCAGTTTTTTAGAAATTTTTATTTCATTTTTTAGGGGTTGCCCGAGCGAAAAATCATTAAATTGAGAGAAAACACAAAGTGGGGCCTTTTTTAAATTATTGAAATTTTTTCACAGAAACTAGGACCCAAAACAGAAATTTTGGTTATTGTTCGATAATGGGACAAAAATAATTACTATTTTTTTTGTATTTTAATTTATTTCTTTTTATAATTTTTTATTTTAATTGTTTCTTGTAGTAAGAATAACAACGACAAAAATATTTTCTTCATTTTTTTTCTTGGCTTAAGAGTGAAACGACAACTTTTTTCGCAGGTTTGATTTGACTTGGAATGCCCCATATGTATATTAGACTGTGAATATGGGTGAACTTATTATGTTGGTAATTTCTTTAAAAATTAGGTGAATTATGTTAATGCAATTTAAACTTTTGTTTCAGGAAAATTTTTACGACATTTACTAATAAGTTTCGACATTTTGCCGGAAACTAAAAAAAAAGTGAAACTTACGCTAAATTTAACTTTAACCTTGAATAACTTTTGAAGGAGTGAGTTTATCGAAAAATCATAAGATATCTTTTTTGTAGAGCGTTCAATTCTCTACAAGAATATGTGTTCTTCATTTTGGTACACTTGTGTGTGGGGAAGTATTAGACGGGTCGTTAAAAATTTAATTTTTTGCGACGCCCCCTAAAGCGCTTCCATTTGATGAAGAAACGCGAGGTTAATTTTTTTTTTTTAAGTAAAAATAACACGTGCCGCAAGACGATCTAAGTTCATTTTTATTGAAAAACAAATTTTTTTTACAAACGGCTAGACCGATTTAAATGAAATTTGTACAGGTTACAAAGGTATATAAAGGCTATTTTTAGAAAAAATAACAGCTCATAATCTTTATAATAACTAATGAAAACAATTAATTTTTTCGGTAATTATTTTTTTTTCTCCATGATAACGTTCTGGCACAATTATTAAAACAATTTTTTTGTGTGTGTTTTACTATTCCATATAATGTCTCCAAATTTCAAATTGATCGGAGAGGTACTTCATATTTTTAAAAATTTAAAAATTTTACATTAAAAAATGCGTTTTTATTTTTTTTTAATATGAAGTACCTCTTCGATCAATTTAAAATTTGGAGACATTATATGGGATATACTAAAAGGGTTAAAAGTTGCATACGATTCTTTTGGATTAAATGAATTTTTTTTTCATTTTTCTTGTTTCCAAAATTTTTCCTGTTAACGAGATATTTTTTATCTTAAACGATCGGGTCTCTTACCTCATCTACACGGGTTTTCAGATAAAAAAGCCATGTAGATGAGATTGTTCGATGAAAAAGATGAGGTAGGAGACCCAATTGTTTAAGATAAAAAAAATTTCGTCAACACCCACACAACAATAATACGTCCCAAGTACGTATTTTGGACATCACACCAATTGTCCCGTGACGGTAATGGGATGGTCCCATGGGCTCTAAAGTGTCCGCTGTGTTTACCGGAATGGGATGGTCCCATTGGCATCCCGGGATATCCTCGGGACGTCTCTGAGACTGCAAACACAGCAGACTGGAGATATCGGTAAGATATTGTCGAGACTCCTATAAGACGTCACCGAGATATTCCAGAATTATTAGTCACAAAATAATACGTCCCAAGTACGTCTTTTGGATGATCCCATGGGATACCCATGAGCTCTAAAGTGTCCGCTATGTTTACCGGAATGGGACGGTCCCACGGCCATCCCGGGATGTCTTCAGGATATCTTCGGGACGTCTCCTGGACTGCCAATGCAGTAGTCGATAATGATTCTTGTTTCGATTTAATTTTAATTAATTTCAATTAATTAATTAAATGTTAACAAAATGTGTACGGTACAGAGGGAGTCAGCAAGGACTCCTTGTATTTGTAATATAGCCTCTTTCGAGGTCTGACGGTGTCGAATTGATATCCGTGTTCGCGCTCGCCTATATAAGCATGCTCTTCACATTATCCGCATGTGAGTAGCGTTCGCCATCTCGCGGCAAGGTTGGAACTAATGCTGCGCGATGGCTGACCTCCTACAGACATCCCTAAGAGAGTTGGCTGGGATCGTCCAAACATGGTTACCACGGGATATCCTCAAGACATCCTATATTAATCTCGAGCAGACCAATGTCTTACTAGTACCTCCCACAGACGTCTTATCAGATCGTCTTATCACGGTCACGACAGGATATCCTCAAGACATCCTATATTAATCTCGGGAAGACCAATGTATTACTAATATCTCCCATAGACGTCTATAAGAGAGTGCGTTGGGATCGTCCAATCACGGTCGCGACAGGATATCCTCAAGACGTCCTATATTAATATCGAGCAGACCAATATCTTACTAGGATCTCCCAGAGACGTCCATAAGAGAGTGCTTTGGGATCGTCTCATCACGGTCGCAACAGGATATCCTCAAGACGTCCTATATTAATATCGCGCAGACCAATGTATTTACTAATATCTCCCATAGACGTCTATAAGAGAGTGCGTTGGGATCGTCCAATCACGGTCGCGACAGGATATCCTCAAGGCGTCCTATATTAATATCGAGCAGACCAATATCTTACTAGGATCTCCCAGAGACGTCCATAAGAGAGTGCTTTGGGATCGTCTCATCACGGTCGCAACAGGATATCCTCAAGACGTCCTATATTAATATCGCGCAGACCAATGTCTTACTAGGATCTCCCAGAGACGTCTATAAAAGAGTGCTTTGGGATCGTCTAATCACGGTTGCAACAGGATATCCTCGAGATATCTTATATTAATCTCGAGTAGACCAATGTCTTACTAGTACCTCCCATATAGACGTCTATAAGAGGGACCGTTGGGATCGTCTAATCACGGTTGCGACAGGATATCCTCAAGACATCCTATATTAATCCCGGGTAAAACAATATCTTACTGGTACCTACCATAGACATTCATAAGACGTACTATCTTGGCAGGACACGAATGGGACTGTCTCAGGATGGTCCCGGGATCAATTTTGCTGTGTGGGCAGGAAAAATTTTGGAATAAAATTCTTAAAAAAATTCCTTGAATCCACAATAATTGTATGCAACTTTTTACTTCCCTAGTGATTCCACGAAAACCCAGTAGTTTGATAAATACATTTGATACATTTGATAAATATGATTGTTTTTTGCGAAAAATTGAATATTTTTGCGACAAAAATTGTACGAAACTTCGAAAAAATATACTCCTTATACTCCCCTCCAGAAGTTTTTCATGTGAAAAACAGTTTTAAAAAATTTGCATGGATCCTACGCCAAAAAGAGCCGAAAAATGGCCATCTTTCAAAGAGCGTACCAGGTTCAAAAAAATCGAAATTTTTTTTTGAAAAAAAGCGTAATGAAGCTGAATATGTCCCCTTTGAAACGCCGCTTGTTAAATCGGAATATTTTCACTTTTAAAAGAGCAATGAAACTTTTTGTGCGGCGCGGAATCGGGGCGAGTGTTTCCAAACTTTTAAACGGCAGTGTAAATTAAGAGACGCGGTAGTGTTTCAACGCCAAGTATTTAAAAATAAAGAGTTTAAAGCCGTATATATATATTATATGTACAATTGACACGTAAAATTGTGGTTAATCCCGCTTATACATCGTTCCCAACTCATCATCACTGACGTGCTTCATCGAGGGCTCTTCACAATGGCAATAGCTCGTTACAATTAGTTTACATACATATATGTATTGCTTTATCCCAAGGCCATTGCTGAACAGAGAGTTATAATCCGTCGATACCGTTCCGGATTCCTATATATTCATATCCGCATAAAGGATACTTTAAATACTGACCGTGTTGTATATTTTAATGTAATAGGCCTGTTTGTACTCTTGCTATACCTGCAAAAGCTGTTGTTGCAGTGCACAAGCAATATTCATGATACATAGTAGTGAGAATAACGACCTCAAAGTAGAAATTCATTTTCAATTTATTTGTGTCTCCATGTTAGTTGTTTACTCTTGGAAAAAAACGAGTTCACACTTTTTAAAACATTCTAAAAACCCTAGCACGAAAAATTAAGAGGTTTTCTAATCGATGATCATTAAACTATTCGATGAATATGATACACCTTGCGTACTAATATTTTTGAGCGATTATTATAATTTATAAATCGATCAGAGGATTTTTAAGCAATAACTTGCTCCAGATTACTTTCAGTTAGTTTTTTTAAACGACTATTTTTGTGAATGAAAAATTTATTCCAGATTTTTTCCAGAATTTTGAAAAAATCAATTTTTTGCATATTCATAAAGTGTATTTTAAGAATATATCCTCGAAAGGTAATTTTTTAATTCCAATAATTTACGGAGTTCTAGCGATCAATATGATATAAAAGTATCTAAACAATCATATCATTTAAATGTTTTGATAGATTATAATCACAGAATTGTTACATTATTAGGCAGTAATGAAGAATATTAGTGACATTTGAGATGGGCATATTTATCATAACACTTTAATCATTTAATGATTATTAGTCCATTTATAATAAGTCAAAAAAGCTTTAGATTAGAAATCAATGCTCAGATTCTGTTTTTTCACGTTTGAAACGCGCGGGTGATCGCCATAACACACAAAAGAACCATGTACTTTTTATAACAGAAATATGGATTTTGAATTTGGCGCGCTCAGGCCGTGTTTAGTTCCTCTTTTACTCTGCACGTGGGGTAACGGCGTCGTGACGTACGTGGCGACGTCGTGTACGCCAGTCTATGCTTTACGTGAAAGCGGTGAGAGTGATATGTGCTTGTTTACAGTCATATAGAAATTCTGTCAGTGAGAAGAATAGCCTTTTTTGTTAAAAATATTGTTTTTGTGCCAAAGTTATTCACTTAGTAGTGTCTAATTGCATTGAAACTTCATGGGACATTTGTTCATAATCATATATAGAAATTCTGTAAGTTAGAAAAAAATTCGTCCGTGAACTTCGGAGATCCAATTGCATATGGACAGAAATTGCTTTTTTTTCGTTAAAAATTGTGTTTTCTTGGCAAAAATTGTAAACTTAATGGTGTCTGATCGGATTAATACTTCGTGGTACATTTGTTTACAATCATATACAGACATCGTGTGAGTTAGAGAAAAATTCGTCCATGAACTTCGGAGATCCAGGTGCATATGCACAGAAATAGCTGTTTTTTCGTTAAAAATTGTGTTTTCTTTGCAAAAATTGCAACCTTAATGGTGTCTGATTGGATTCATACATCGTCAGACAATTGTTTACAATCATATACACACATTCTGTGAGTTAGAGAAAAATTCGTTAGTGAAATTCCAAGTTTCAACTACATATGGTCATAAAACGTCTTTTTTGCTTAAAAATTGCTATTTTTTCAAAAATCTTTGTTTTACATTATCCGTTTGGATTTAAACTCCTTGGGCATAGAGATTACAACCATACACAACTACCCTACAAAGGAAATTGAATTCCATACACCGGTTTCTGAGATCTGGGTCTGGACGGACATCCGACGCAGATTTCGAGGCGATTGCAATAGGCACTTTCTGTCATAAATGAGTGAGTGCCTAAAAAGACTCTTTTGACGGGAATCCTTTTCGGATTCGACCATCTTGCGTTTTGCCGCAAAGTATTGAATATCCATACATAAGTAAGGATATCAAACATAGACGACCTTGGAAACGTTATAGACGTCGAGGGGAAGAGGTTCGTTTGTGCGAGAGGAAGCCACCTACCGGATTTTTGGGGAACTGGCAAATCTGCAGATATGATCGTATGAGATTACGGATGAGTAGGTATTTCAATAACCTCAGTGCAGATTGTAGCTACTATTATAGTGGACCGGTAACCATTCACTGATTTTGTAACACACATCACTTATGATCTTTCTAATTTACCACAGAAATATGTTTCCTAGTTCCTATAAACATGTAACATGTTTTTGTAACGCAACGTCTATATTTTATAGTGGCATGCATTCAAAAATCACGGTAGACAAAATAACTGCAATTTTCCCTGCCAATTCAGGCTATGCCTGCATTTAACATACATTCCGGCGGCTAAATTTGATGAACTCAACCTTACCGTTGTGGTAAAGTTGAATGAGCAAGAATCAGAAGTTACTATAAGAATAGCAGCGTCACGAAACAAGATTAAGAAGGTTTGCACGAAACAACAATAATAATAAATGGGACGACTGTTATATATTACTGACAATTAAATGAATGTGTTCGATGAATTATATTCTTATCATTGCGGGTTTAACAATAATAATTGTAGCCTCGCGCATATTAGATATTTATGCACACCTTCAAAATCGCATGTTTGATGTTACTTCGCGCTTATAGTAAACCCAACCATATTATGGCTAATCTAACCATGAAATATGTTCTCTGTTATTATAATCGGTTTTACCATGGTCGTTCGTTGTAATTACCACGGGTTTTTCTCTCAGTGAACGTCCGTCACGTCAGAGCGTAACTTTGAGGGAGAATTCTGGTCTAGAATTATGAAAAAATCAATTTTTCGTTACACATTCTTAAAGATTAGACCTTTAAGAATATATAATCGAAAGGAAATTTTTTAATTCCAATAATTGACGAAGTTATAGTTATTTTAGTGACGCAGTAACTACGTCCGTCACGTCGCAGCAAATCGGACTGTAGACGTTTTTCTCAAAATCACTTTTCTCAATACAGCTGACATGATATCTCAAGTTCTACCCAACCGATTTACCTCAAATTTTTCACCAATCTTCAGTGTATAACTCTCTATCGCTCCTACCACTTTCGCGTCAAAATTATTTTTTTCGCTATTGTAAAACGATTAAAAACCATGAAAAAAGAGTCGAAAAACGCCTTTTCTTGTTCAGACAGCCGCCATTTTGCGGAAAATTACTTTTTCCGTTTTCTCTGAGGTAGGGGCTGATAACGACATTCTTACTAATTAAGAATCTTTTGTTAATTTTTGTATTGGATGAATAGAAGGATTGCAATCGTGTCAGCCATCACACCCCTTTTTTTAGCTCCAACTTTACCAGCTTATAATTTATTTAATTTTCTTTTTTTTCGAAATTTTTTTGTTTATTGTCAAAATATTAATAAATATTTGTTGTAAAAAAAGAATGTAAAAAATGTTTCGTTTTTTTTTATCGAGCTCGACAAAACGCTCAAAATGTATATCTCTAGACACCGCCTTAAAAGGACTTCCTAGTCGTTTTGGAGGATTTTCATACAGAAAGTTTTAAATCATTGCCGGTTAATTTTGTTCTCTCTGCTTAAGGACTTTCTGAAAACCTTAGCACGAAAACATTCGGTAATTTATTTTATTGCACTCCGTGCGCAAAGTCTTAGAATTTTCTATGGAAGTTTCCATCTATATATATGGGGCATTCCACACCGATTCGAGCTGGGTCTGACTCTTCGACTCTCCAATTGTGTCCACGATTTTTTATGGTTTATTAGTACCTCTGAAAAGCACCCAGGATTTTTTCCCCATTTTTTTTGCAGTGAATTGACTTGACTATAATTTTATAAACAAATTATTCTTAGCCCAAATTGAAAAATATATCAAGAATTGAAAATATGTCACTTTGCGCACGCTGCGCGTGCTCAAACTGGCACTTTGCGCACTCGTACAATAAAATTTCGTACGATACTCGTACGAGAAACTTTTTCTCAACTCATGTGATTGCAACATTCGCCTTCGCGTCATGCTGCAAACTCACACTCGTCAGAAAAAGTTTCATCGCACTAGTATCGTAATATACTATGAACGTTTTTCATTATACAGAAGAATTAGATTTAAATTATTTTTTCGACTGTTTTTGCGAATAAATATTCTATACTGCACTGAGAAAACGGTTTTTTTGTAGTAAAGAAATATGTCTAGTTCGCACTTTTACTTAAGTATTCCTTAACTGTTACAGAATTTGTTAATCGTTAAGAAATACTTTATTCATGTCAAAATATTTTATTAACTGTTGAAAAATAATTATTTAATTTATTAGCTGTTAAAAAATAATTGATTTCGCCATATTCAACTTCACATTTGTTAACAGTTAATAAATCCTGGTACATTGTTTTCTCAGTGCGGAATTCCCGAGATGTAGATTGTAAACGATTTAAAAAGACTCTTCCGGTAATTTTTAAAGGCCCTTGAATGTTCCGAGCATCCTCAAGATTACTATTTAAAGAGCTATAATTGAAAACTTTTGCAACTGTTGCAGGTGTATGTCGGTACTTTTACAAACAATAAATGAAGCTCGCCTTCGAGACCCAGGTACAAAAGGATCTTTCACTTTTGTCAAAGGTATTAGAAAATATTTGGATATATACAATTCCATCGTATCGAACTAAAAAAAATTGACCCCCCCAGGAGAGGACACTCGTTATTAATGCTGCCTTTTCATTCTAAAATTCACAATGGTTTCCGGTACGAATATTGAGAAAAATAACGGGTCAGCGTTCTTAATCGATTGAAGGTAGTGAGATGATCACAGGTATGCCAGGGTATGGGGCTGGGCCAAATAAATATAATCCAAGGAAAAATATTGAACTCTAGAACGAAATTACTATATATGGGGCATTCCACACTGATTCGACCAGGGTCTGACCCTTCACCTCTCCGATTTTGTCCGTAATTTTTTATGGTTTTGCAGTACCTCTGAAGAGCACTCAGGATTTTTTTCGAATTTTTTGTGGAGCGATTTGACTTGATTTTAATTTTACAAACAAATTATTTTTAGGCCAAATTTAAAAATCTGAAAAAAATCACAAAAATCCCGTTTTATCTATGACAAAATTCCAGCGTTTAACCAATGTTGGCAGAGGTTTCCCACTGTATATAATAAGCTTTTTTGAAAAAAAAAAAATTGTTCAATAGAAGGAGGAACCTGAATTGAGTGGGTCGTTATCCAAACATTTTTGTATGAATTGAAGGTGTTTAATAAAATATTTGGATAAGGGCCCTCTCGATTCAGGTTTCTCTTTCTATTTTTTTTACATATTTTTTCGAAAAAATTTGTCATGAACAGAAGGAAACGCCTGCCCATTTTGGCTCAACACTTGTTGAAATGTTTCATATAAAAAAAAACAGGATTTTTATTATTTTTTCAGATTTTTCAATTTGGGCTAAGAATAATTTGTTTATAAAATTATAGTTAAGTCAATTCACTGCAAAAAAAATCTGGAAAAATTCCTGTGTGCTTTTCAGAGGTACTAATAAACCATAAAAAATCGTGGACACAATTGGAGAGTCAAAGAGTCAGACCCAGCTCGAATCGGTGTGGAATGCCCCATATATATAGATGGAAACTTCCATAGAAAATTCTAAGAATATTCGGCAATAAAAGTTTCTATTGAAAAATACCATGGCACCAGTTTCCCCGAACAACAAATCAAATTATAAAAGGCGATTTTGTGTTACATATCTATAATTCACAGTATGATCGATCATCGATTTTTTCCAGATAATAATTTTTTATCTGTAAATTATAATTGTACAAATTGCAAAATATCGTTTGTCTGTAAATTCCTATTCGGCATATATTTAAAGAAATTTTTATAACTTCAAAGATCTTATGTTCTGTTGATTTTACGTGGGACACAATTTTTTTTCGCAATTTCGTAAGTTAACAAGAGTTTGTACTATAGTTTTGCGACAACATTCTGGATAAATATATTATTTATGCGTTTGCAAGCGTTATTAAACTTCAAGGCGACATTCGTAATATCATAATCGTCTCCACAGTGTCCGAGGAATTTTTCAAGATGGCGAATTATATGGGCGTACATGTGTATCGATTAAAATCTTCCGACAACGAGAGCCTCTGTTCAAATTTTTACTACTACACTTCCGATTTACTAGATGACCGTTATATTTGTTCACGATATTCACGATCAAAGCAATACAATCTCTCTGTCTTTCTCCCTCTATCTCCCTCTTTTAACTTCTGTACGTCTTGTACGAGGGTAAATATATACATCATAATCGGATTGCCTCTAGAGACAAGTGTTGGCAATAATGCCAGCATTATATGCCGGAGGTGCGGACTCTCCGTGTCGTAACTGGGTTAACGGCTGCTGGCGCCGCATTGCGCGCGAAACTATTTGAAATCGATGCAATATTTTTCCTGCTTCTTCATATTTGCAGCAACTGTTTCGTATTTACCAATTTTGATCATTTAAAAAAAATAGAAAACACGCTGCGCTGTCACTGCATAATTGACTTTGAGGCCTCATATATAAGGCATTCCACACCGATTCGACCTGAGTCTGGACCCTTCACCTCTCCAATTTTGTCCCCAATTTTTTAGGGTTTTGTAGTACCTCTGAAAAGCACGAAGGATTTTTTTCAGATTTTTTTGGAGCGATTTGACTTGACTATGGTGCACTGAGAAATTTTTTTTGTTGAAAATTCAAAAGTTTGTTTGACTCAACCAAATATTTGTTTCCGGACGTTCAACGAGATCATTTTGGTAATTCAACAAAGATACGGTGGAAGTTTTTTAAATCGTTGCTTGAATGGGCAAAGTTTCAGTTCAATCAAATAAATATCTTTGTACCAAATAAATGGTGTGATTGAAATTCCGAATTGTTTTTTTGTTACAGCTAAATTTATTTAGTTAAAATATACTAGAAATCAACGAAATATTTCTGTACAGCAACTCAGTAACGTGTAAATTGGACAAAACTGTATCTGGAAATTGACCAAATAATTTCGTTCACCTCGTATCTTATGATTAACCAAATACATTTGTTGAATTTATTATAGTTTCATTATTTCAAACAAATTAATATTGAATCAACTAAATTGTTTTCAACTAAATGAATTTAGTTGTTTTAAATGAACTTTTTTCTCAGTGTGAAGTTATTTTTTTCACAAAAGCTTGTTATAGACGGAAGGAAACCCCTGCCCACTTTTGCTCAACCCTTGAAATGTTCCATGTAAAAAACGGAATTTTTGTAATTTTTTCAGATTTTTAATTTTGGGTTAAAGGTAATATGTTTATAAAATTATAATTTTATGAACAAATTACTTTTAGCCCAAATTTAAAAAACTCAAAAAAATCACAAAAACCCGGTTTCTTATATTGAAAATTTCAAGCGTTGAGTCAAAGTGGGCAGCGGTTTCGTTCTGGTTGTAACAAGCTCATACGATTTTTTTTTTAATAGAAGGAGGAACCTGAATTGAGTTTTTTTTAGGTCCTTATTATAGAGTTACAGGACACTTTTTGATTTTTTGAAACAAAAATTTGGTCAAAAGTTCAAAAAGTGGCCTGGTCACTCCATAATAAGGACCTAAAACAAAATGTGCCACACTTAAGCAGTCCGGAAAAGGCCTTAAGGGTTCCAACTAATGTCAAAAAATTCTTCATTTGATATGTCAAATAATGGACCATTGGTCAGGTTTACACGTATTCAACGAACATTTGTATTTATGTTCAAAAATCGGCGTTTTGACGCTGACTCGGTCCCCTTAAATAAAAAATAACTTGAGCATTTGGCGACGGTGAAAATCAAAAGTTTTATCAAATCTAAACAAGACCGAAGATTTTGGAAAATTGCATTTTCAATGGAAAATAAAAAGATTCAGAAGAATTAAGTTCAGAGTGGAGCTTGCAGTTCCATCGGAAGAAATCTTTTCTTCGAAAAATATCCTTCCTCTAACGAAAAGGCAAAAATCGTGCAAATTGGGAATTTGCCGATAGCTTCCGCACCTTTCTCATCACCCGCCAATCCTTCTTTATAAGCAGTTCTTTCAACAATTGTGGTTTCTTAATTAAGGAATGTCTTTGACAGATGGAAAGTTACCTAAATATGGTAACTTTCCAATTTGCATTATTTTTAAATAACTTTTTTGAAAATTCAGGAATTTTCAAAAATACGAATTTTTAGAGCCATCCTTTCAAAATTCAATACCAACTGTCCTTGTTATCTTGTTCATTTACAAAAAAATGCATCCGATAGCCACAAAATTATAAAAATTAAGACGATCCCAAACCGAACCTCCATTTGAACTGTTCGTGTATCTGCACACAAAAGCCGAGATCTATGGTTGTGGAACTGCGAAAGCTGGAGCGGTCATAAACGTTTTTGGAAGTTTCTTTGAAACTGAACCTTTGAAGCTATTTTGTTCAGCTTCAGTACACTTTACTTTAGTTATCAACTGTGTCTGCGCAAAGTAATTGAACTCAATAACAGCAAAATTTCGTTTCCAATGCTAAAAGTTTATAGTTGTGGCGGCCACACCCGCCACATTATGGTTGAGGCACTTTCTGAAGGAGTTTTGAAGTGAACCAAGGTTCATTGGATTGGTCTCGATGAGATGAATCCAATGACACCAATCTCAAGTTTCCAACGGCGACGAGTGGGCTTCTACACCTCTAAATATACCCGAAATGTGTGGTGGGTACTTTTTCTAAAAAATGACGCTTTTGCATCCCTATTGGCAATCAACGTCGACAGGTCAACACTCATCGTACTTCCAAACCAAATATCAAGGTAATCGGAAGCAAGAGAAGGTTTCTGATCAGGTCCTTATATACCAGATTATCGAAAAGAGATCACAAGTCCCAAGAATTTGCCGTCCCAAAAGTTCTAATGATAAATATAATGTAAAATCTGGACCGAAGGTGATGCCTCGATAATCATTCAATACATATTTATTGTTATTCACATCGACAAATTTTGACGATAATGAGTACAGTCAACTCTCATCTATTTTACCGCTAGCTATTTTACACTGCGACCTCGATAATCGGAATCCGTCGGGACCGGCTTTTGCAAGAAGTGGGGTTGCGCACATTGCACGGAACCGTCTCTGCGCCGCTGGTGGCTTACGGTGGCCTGACGCGATTGGCTTGACGCTTCTCCCACTACGCTGCAATTGCAACGATCGAGGTACCGATTATCGAGGTCGCAGTGCAGTGTTGCCACACCGCGATGGATATAATTCTTCAGATGGCGCATTGAAAATTCTTTAGATTTCTTAGTTACGTTAGGGGATGACTCAGGACATTTCCTACCTTACCTGCAGTCGAGGACCCTTACCGACAGTCGAGATTGTCGGTAAAACAGTCTTACTGACAGTCGAGGTGGTCGGTAAAACAGCGCATCTAAAGATCGAAGAGCCTACTCTTGCACGGTTGTTATTACGATTGCGGAGATTTTCTTCAGAATTCTCAGAAATTCTGAGAATTCTTTAAAAAATACCTAAGAATTCTTAAATCTTAGAAACCATCTAAATTTCTTTAGATTTAAGAAATTTCTTAGACAGTGGCAACACTGTCGCAGTGTACATCGCCAGCTATTTTGCGAAATCACGACCAGCTATTTCGCCGAGGTATCCTTCCTCTATCCACCACTCTATTGTCGTCTCTGCGTTAACTGTCGTGATGTCGCGCCTTGTCGTAAGATGTCGCCACCATTTCCATCAGTGGTGGGGAACCCCTAACGCTGTAAAATAAGTGGCGATCGGCGGTCCCGAACATGTAAAATAAGTGAGAGTTCACTGTATATGGATGTTTGGATTTATTTGATTCGTCTTGACTAGGTGAAGTTTCTTGTCAAGATGCTTTTTTAGAAAACCAGCTAAAATCTTGTGGGAGGCAGTTACCTAGGTCTATAGAAAATGAAAATTGAAAAAAACTGTCTGAAAAACGACGAGGGTCATTTTTTTCTCAGTATCCACACAGCATGAAGTCTAAGGAGAAAATAGAGTAGAAAACAAAATTTTTAGGGATGAGTGTCGTAAACAATGTCTCAAGACTCCAAGGATGTTATTCTCGACACCTCACATTCTTTCGTTAAACGTTAAACTGCCTTGTGGCTCAATATTGTGACGTCATTGCCGATGCACAAACGGACAGAGATGGTGCATTTAAAAGAAAATCGCATTGTAATCGATCGCACGGGTCTTTCCAATATTTGCCAGCTACTCTCCAATTCACGGTCGCGTTAATGAATGACGAAAGACCTTTCACCGCAAGGACAATGGATTTCATCACTTTTTTACGCCACTGAAATTAACGATAAAAGAATTTTCGAAAGTCCCACAAACATCGAATTTTGACAAATCCCTTGCCGACACTTGAAACACTTAAAACATTTTTGAGATTTTTATATGGCACCACGTAGGGGAATTTCGATATCTAAAAAAAAAATGGCGACCCATCGAATTTTTTTTTCCCCATTTTTACAGAAAATTTTCATCGTTTATAAAAAAAATAAAAAATAGAAGGGGGCCCTTCCCTGCGTGGTAAGTGCCATAGAGATTTTCGAACATTTTAAGAAATGGTACTTGCGAATCGGATGAATAGTTTTTTATTTAACATGTCAATCAGGTTCAGGAACGTAGTTTCGAGAAAAACGCGTTCAAAGTTTTGCTGAAGGATAATTCGACATACAAACTAAATTTTATATGTGTATTTTTTTTGTTTCTCAACATCAGTCAGCTATTCCTGGACCATCGAACAGCTTCTCAGCATCCGGAAACTGATAATTTTTTCCGAGTTTTGCACGCAGACGGCCCTCATGCGTGTTTTTTTGGACTTCGAGCTCGGTGTTTCACGGTTTCACATAAAATGCTGCATCTCCGTCAATTTTACGAATTTCTTTACAAAATTTGGTGAGAGCATTCTTAACGAATGCATCTTTCAGAATATGAAAAAAAATGCAAATTTTTTTTTACCGTGGTCTGGGGCCTTCAGGATGTATTGCCTATACAGTCCCAGCCAAAAATTGTATCTGATTGAAATTTCCGTACTTCGGGAAAAAATAAAAAACTGAAAAAATTGAACAACATTTGGCATGCCATAAACAACAATTATCAATAATAATATTGCCCAAAAGCTATTAATAAATTGTTTAAACACATAATTATTCAATAATTTTTCGGTAAGTTGTTTTTTTTCTAAGACAAATCGAATGCGTTAATTTGTCTAAACACAGATACGTTTTTTCAGAATTTTCTCTCTGTTTTGAAATATTTTAAAAACATTTTGAAATACAAACAAAAACATGCCAATTTTGTATATAGGTCAAAATTTCGAAAGACAGCATACGTTTGGGCCTCATGGTCGACGATTGTTTTGTAACTTTAGGGGAACATAGTATAGTATGAGAGTACACTCTAGAATTTTTTTTGGATTTTCAAATCGACCAGTTTCACCGTACCGATGACGTCATTTTTTTGAAATTTCTTGAATATCATGTTTTAATCAATTTCTCTAGAACCCTGTGATTCAAAAAAAAAATTCGACATATATTTTCATTTCTTAATTATTTTATTTCCAAATACGTACCAATTCGTATAAGCATAGAAAAATGGGTTTTTTCCTCAAAAAGGCGTTTTATCGATGAGCCTACTATCCAATCTTTTTTTTTTTTTTTTTTTTTTTTATTTCTGAGGTTTTTTTACACGAAAAAACTCTTTTTCCAGAGTGGGATCTCTGCGGCATCAGACCGTTTTATATTTAATATAATCTAAGGTGCTGTAAATATCGAGAAAATAGTGCGGATACAATACTGCTTACTGCGCTAGTATTGTATTATATTGTTACTATCATTTTTTATCGAGGTCGTTATGGGTTTTTAACGTAACTTTTAATTTATTAGTACTGTAACAAGAGGACGTGAGAAAAAATAAGAATACCCTGAAAGCAATATAATATACACGATTCCGGGGAATGGGTGTGAAAACAAACTTTTAAAAACATCCATTCATCTTTTATGAAAATATTTATTGACGCATGGTTAATTTTTCGCCAAGAAGTTGTTAAATTTTTTTTTTTTTAGTATACTCAAAAGCAACTAATGTAAATCAAGTAAAAATTGTTAAATTTTTTTTTTTGCGCAAAATTAAACATGCATCAAAAAAAATTTTCATAAACGATGAATGGATGTTTTTTAAAGTTTGTTTACACATGCACCCATTCCCCGGAATCGTGTATATTATATTGCTTTCAGGGTATTATTATTTTTTCTCATAGTCAAATCCTCGTGTTACAGTACTAATAAATTAAAAGTTAAGTTAAAAACCCATAACGACCTCGATAAAAAATGATAGTAACAATATAATACAATACTAGCGCAGTAAGCATTATTGTATCCGCACTATTTTCTCGATATTTACAGCACCTCAGATTATATTTAATATATAACGGTCTGATGCCGTAGAGATCCCACTCTGGAAAAAGTTTTTTCGTGTAAAAAACCTCAGAAATCCGAAAAAAATATGAAAAAACAGATTAGAGTGTAGGCTCATCGATGAAACGCCTTTTTGAGGAAAAAAAACCATTTTTCTATGCTCATACGAATTGGTACGTATTTGGAAATATTTTTTTTGAAAAGCTGAGATCTTTTTCGATGAAAACATATGTCCACATTTTTTCTTTTCAATTACAGGGGTCTAGAGAAATTGATTAAAACATGATATTCAAGTAATTTCAAAAAAATGACGTCATCGGTACGTTGAAACTGGTCGATTTAAAAATCCAAAAAAAATTTCAGAGTGTACTCTCATACTGTACTATGTGTCCCTAAAGTTACAAAATAATCGTCGACTATGAGGCCCAAACGCATGCTGCCTTCCGGAATTTTGACTCATATGTTTTTGCATACAGGTTTATCGTCAGCTTTGAAAAGTTCAAAGACACTAGGCCAAAAAATACATAAATACAGCCATTCTAAACATTTCAAATCGGAAATTTCGGAATAGAGAGAAAATTCTGAAAAAAGAACTCACCGAAAAAATGTTATATAATTGTTTGCTTAAACAACTTATTAAAAACTTTTGGCCAATATTATTATTGATAATTGTTGTTTATGGCATGCGAAATGTTGCTAAATTTTTTCAGATTTTCATTGTATTACGAAATACGGAAATTTCAATCAGATACAATTTTTGGTTGGGACTGTATAGGCAATACTACATCATCCTTAAGCGGCCTGATACAAATTTTGAGCACACTAACTTCGAAATCTCATTGTGTTTGGTTATAAGAATAAAAATGTGGCAATTTTCAAAACGATTCTTTTTTCCACGCATAACAAAATTTCACGTTCCTGGAGTCTCGTAATCGCATAAAGAATTGAACGATGGTTAAAAAAATTCTCCATCTATATTTAAACTGTATCGTTTCATTTCATCAGGATATAATGCAAACGCACTTTCACCCTGCCGATGAGGGCTTTGGCAAAAAAAAGAGTGTGAAAGAGAAACGACGTCAGTTCTAAAAAGTATTTCGGGGTTGAAGGAAAAAAAAATTCATTCGTCACGTCCGGGGTCAGAAAGGTTTACGCGACGGCGCCGTAAAATTGTTTTTACAACCCGAGACGAGAGATGGAAATATTTGTCATAATTGTATATTGTGCACATGAACGACGAAGAAATAACCTTCCGCGAGAGAATGGAATCCCAACGAAGAGTGCAATTACACGCGGCTATCGTTTAGTAATGAAAAAATCATTGCAAGATAAAAACGAAGTTTATCATTTTTGTTTTTTGCACAATTATAAAATAACACTCGAGTGCATCGATAATTTTATTTCTACTTTACTATTATTTTCGATGCTCAAACTTAAATCTATAGCACGATCCGGAAGTCCCCTCTAAAAGTATGTAGATAAATTACATGCAGAAAAAATAAAGATAAAATATTATCTGAGATACAAGGAGAGCAGAGGCCAAGTGGCTAGAGCGCGGGTCTGTAATCCGCGGGACCCGGGTTCGAACCCCGGCGACACCGCTGAAAAATATTCCAATTTTTCAAGTGTTGTTTATCAGCTGCAATCCCGGTGGGTTGGGACCCCGCCTTAAATAATGGAATCCCAAAGACCTCATTGCGATGAGTGGGCGGTTAATTGTACGGTTTCGGTGAAGCTCACTGGATCACAATGGAGGAGGTAACTACATAACCGACCGACGATAGTCGTGCTGGGGCGTTCTCGCATTGCTACCGACGGTCTCTTAGGTAGTTTACCATCTGTATCAGTGAAGGTTTTTCTGCAGTTTTCCCTTCACTCCCCATGCAGAAATTTCGATAGGGATCCGCCCATGCAGAAATTTCGATAGGGACACCCTACGTCCCATCAAATCCCTGTCGGGATTCGGCATGGACTCCCCAAAACGGGCGTCCCTATGGGGATCCCTATCGGGATTTGCTATAGATTCCCCAAAACGGGCGTCCCTATGGGGGTCTCTATCTAGGATTTACTATGGATTCCCCAAAACGGGCGTCCCTATGGGCGTTCTTATTAGGATTTGTTATGGATTCCCGAATACGGGCGTCCCTATGGGCGCTCCTATCGGGATTTGCTGTGGATTCCCCAAATCGGGACTCCCTATTAAAATCCAGGTTGCATCGCCATATGGCGTCACTCCCATTTACCATGTCCCCATAAGATTCCTATGTGGATCGAGTATGACGGTCGTAGGTCTGGATCATATAGATGGCGTACTCGTGAGCCGTGCGGGATTTAGTATTATTACCTGTGCGATGCCAGTGAGGTTATGTCGTGTGTTTATTTTGTGCTTTCAATATATTTGGTGATCTGATTCTATTATTGATGAACAACGAAATGAATGAGCGTGAGAAAACTCGCATTCGCGTACAACGATGTCGGAAAATACGTCGGGAAATTAATCTCGAACTGCAACGCCATGCCGAAGCACGTGCTTCAATTCCAGGTTAGGAACAATACAAGTTTTCCACCGTTTTGATAACGATTATAATAGTTAATAAATATTTATTATTCATTAAAAATAAATACTTGAGATTGGGAGCTTTGTAAAACCTTTCACAGACTTTAACAAAATAAAAAAATTAATATAAATTCTAATAAAAATTGATTCGGTTCGGTATCCCTACAGGATACCGTTTGGTATCCCTACAGGATCCCGGTTGGGTATCCCTACAGGATCCCGTTTGCGTATCCCCATTCGAATCTAATGGGCGGATGTTACAATCACGATTGGAATCCAATCTGACGTCGCATTAGATCCCGATGGGGAGGCCGGGATGCGCGCCAGAATCCCACCGCCCATGCAGAAATTTCGATAGGGATCCGGTGGGATTCTGGCGCGCATCCCGGCCTCCCCATCGGGATCTAATGCGACGTCAGATTGGATTCCAATCGTGATTGTAACATCCGCCCATTAGATTCGAATGGGGATACGCAAACGGGATCCTGTAGGGATACCCAACCGGGATCCTGTAGGGATACCAAACGGTATCCTGTAGGGATACCGAACCGAATCAATTTTTATTAGAATTTATATTAATTTTTTTATTTTGTTAAAGTCTGTGAAAGGTTTTACAAAGCTCCCAATCTCAAGTATTTATTTTTAATGAATAATAAATATTTATTAACTATTATAATCGTTATCAAAACGGTGGAAAACTTGTATTGTTCCTAACCTGGAATTGAAGCACGTGCTTCGGCATGGCGTTGCAGTTCGAGATTAATTTCCCGACGTATTTTCCGACATCGTTGTACGCGAATGCGAGTTTTCTCACGCTCATTCATTTCGTTGTTCATCAATAATAGAATCAGATCACCAAATATATTGAAAGCACAAAATAAACACACGACATAACCTCACTGGCATCGCACAGGTAATAATACTAAATCCCGCACGGCTCACGAGTACGCCATCTATATGATCCAGACCTACGACCGTCATACTCGATCCACATAGGAATCTTATGGGGACATGGTAAATGGGAGTGACGCCATATGGCGATGCAACCTGGATTTTAATAGGGAGTCCCGATTTGGGGAATCCACAGCAAATCCCGATAGGAGCGCCCATAGGGACGCCCGTATTCGGGAATCCATAACAAATCCTAATAAGAACGCCCATAGGGACGCCCGTTTTGGGGAATCCATAGTAAATCCTAGATAGAGACCCCCATAGGGACGCCCGTTTTGGGGAATCTATAGCAAATCCCGATAGGGATCCCCATAGGGACGCCCGTTTTGGGGAGTCCATGCCGAATCCCGACAGGGATTTGATGGGACGTAGGGTGTCCCTATCGAAATTTCTGCATGGGTCTCGGCAGAATTGCGATACAGAATGGAAAAGGTGTAGAGTGTGGGCTGCAGCCCCGGCCTTACTAGGAAAGGGGGGGGGGTAATATAAAGCAAGGTATAAAGGTAACAAAACAAACAAATATATGTGAAATACATAAATATTGGACTGATTCAAAAAAGCGATCATTTTTTTTCGAAATCCCCTATTAAATACTTTCGGGGAGGTTAAAAAAGGTGCCTGTTGACAGCAGAGCTCTCAATATTAAATGGGAATTTTTTTGTTAATCGATAAAAAAAACAGAAGGAAATTTCGGCCCACTCCATGTTGGGCGGCATTTTTTCCGGAATTGATCAAAGTATTTTTTGAGTGAAAATAAAATTGAAAATGGCCAACTCCGAGAAAAATATGATTTTTCTTGAAAAAGTGAAAAATGTCATAGATTTTAATATCTTAATTTTGTTTTTGTGTTTTGTTCGGAAAGTGCATTTAGAGACGAAATTAAAAAAAAAATACTCCCTAATTAGTCCATTTTTTAAGAAGTTATAGCTATTTGGAAAAAAAAAGTTTTTTTTCGGATTGAGAGTAAACAAATTTGAAAATTTCCTGAAAAATGTTTTTAACAAGGTAGACGAGGAAAAAAAAATTCAGCTAAATTAAAAGAGTTGATTTGACATGGAATGCCCCATATATATATTATCTATAAAAAATCTTCTGAATTTTACATCTATTTTCTGCATATATTTGACCTATAATAAATAAATATACGAGAGGCAGAATTTATTTAAAATAGTGGCAAATGGCTAGGTCTTAGAAAAAAACGAAAGAAAGAATCCCGTGTTGGTTGGGTTGTAAGTTTTACGTGGTTACGTCTATGTACAAGCGGATATTCGAGCAATTGGAAGAACAATGCGAATTAATGTTTCAAACAATGAAGTCGGCAAGTATGAGATCTACTATATCATACTCACCGACTTCATTCACTTATGCACCAACAGATGGCGGTCATCTATATCAACCCGTTCACGAAATGACCCTTATTATGACGAACTAAAACATAGACGTATCCACGTCAAAAATGTCCAAATTAGATTCGTCGATTTGAAACGTCAAAAAATCCAAACTTAGATCCATATTTTTATTCGGCTGCTTGGGAATATTGTAGAGAATAGAAAATAACAGCTGCTAATCGATTATTATGTCACAAGGCTCATCACCGTGATGATAATAATTATAATCGGGACTCTATGCTTGAAAGTATAGGGAACTCGTTCGAGAGTGAGAGAGAGAGAGAGAGAACGAATGAAATCGTCTACAGAGTTGTGGAATTCCCTCTGTCGATTCGTACGAAGGTCGACCAGCACAACTCCAGATCGTTACATTATATAAATGTATATACGGGTACGAATAAAATATATAGATGTATATGAATTCAGCAGCATCAGCAATTGGAGAAAGGCTCCATCAACCGCATCGAGAGGAGATCTGTGGAGAGGTATAAAGAGAGACGAGGGCGCCAGTACCTTTTGCCTCTGTGTGTGCGGTAAATTCAACGCGAAAGACGCCGACGACGCTGTAGGAAATAAGAGAATCTCTTGGCGCCGAGACGAAGAGAGATACACATCCGTGTATTATAAATTATATATATATATAAATATATATACATATCCAGTGAATGTGCTCAGTTTTTTCGCAATTTTGCAATATGCTGAAATCGTGTCGACTCGAGGCTTCATTTTAGTTGAATTCTTCATGAATATTACATTGCAATTATTCGACTGCAGATACTGATAATAAAAAATTAAAAAAATATCGTGCAAATTGGAATTTGCACATTGCTTCCTCATCCTTATATTTCGATTCGCGAATCTTCCCCACTAAATCGTCAACTTCCGGGTATTTTCGCTTTCTCACATGAAGAAGCTTCACCAATATAAAAAAAAAAAACGTGAAGGCAATGCAGTAGATGCTTTAACCGCTTTGAAAACACAATTTGAGATATCAATTTTTATGAAATTTTCCAAAATTTCATCAGCTCTGAAACCCTCGAGTGATTCTTTCGAAATTTAATCCTTACCTATCGAATCAACGAGAAATTTTGTTGGAAAATTTTACATCAAAATTGGACTTTTCACAAAATTTCAACTTTAGACGTAACCCCTTAAATTTTTTTTTCAATTAACCAAACTTTCGACCGATGTTTATTTATTCATTTATTCATTTTATTTTGGCCCAATATCTCAATAATTTGACATTCGGCCAAAAATTATTTATCAATCTAATACATTAATTTTAGGCATTCCATTATTAGAAATAACGATGATAAATGTGTCGCGATGATGATATTATATCAAACCGATCATTTCTCGTCCGGATGGAATCGATCAATGACATTATACCTGTTCAACAGAGCCACGGACTTTCCATCTCGCAGCTCGTATATTTCAAATGTGTACCAATAGGCTGACACTTTCATTTAAATAAGAGAAAAAGTCACTCGTAAATGTGATCGATGAGCGGCGAGAGGAAATTCGTTTACTTATATCGGAAATTAAAATATTCGTGTTGAAATCAAAAAGTAATAATATATATGCCACGCTGATAAAAGCAGTGTATGGTTGTGCAAAGTCCAAAAATAATTTCTGAATACGTACCTCCTCGATATAAGAGCGCTCTAGGGCTGTTAGAGGAAGTGAATTCCGAGAAATTCCTCGCTGGAGCGTTCCCCCACTAGGGGGAAGTCCCCTAACGCCGGGCGGCACCTAGTACGAGATACTGTTGATATAAGCCAAACTAGACAATAGTTCTCGTGCGTAGTTCGAACAGTGGCTAAAGTGGTCGCGGTGGCGCTAGAGAGCTAGCCGCAGTGCGCATGCGCGCGTTTCACACATTCAATGTTTAAAAAATAGGGGTTTTGTGGCTCCGTTTTTAGCTTGGGATCCTTTTTGGTAAGTATTCTTTCCAATAATGAGGGTTAATTTTGAAAATGCTTGTGAAATGGCAAAGCATTTTGTTATTTAATCTTGCATGTTAAGTTCCTGGTACCGGACACTCGATTTTTCTCCAGTACCGGACGCCATTTTTTTTTCGTTATTGAAATATTTATGTAAAACATGTTGTTTTTGTTGTCCCGGTATTTCACTATGACAAATCAGTTAAAAATAATGACGAAAGAAAAATGGCCCGAGGAAAATATGAAAAAAAAGCCTCGATGACAATGATGACGGGATCCAGTGCGGCAATTGTAAGCAATGGGCTCATGAGGCGTGCGCAGATATTCCGGAGTGTTCCGATGAATATATTTGCGATCATTGCAAAATTTAACCATTTTTAATCCATTTTTTTAAATAATATTTATAGTGTCCGGTACTAGGTGCCATTCTTCGGACTCGACCATTTTAACTATTAAATTCAAAAATATATTTTTCTCAGTTTTACTTTTTTTTAAAATCTCTACTATCATTAACACACCAAAGAATACTCCAAAGTTTGTGAAAAAAATATAAAAAATCGAAGTTCTTATATATATAATAGTTTTATTAATGAATAACCTTAAGTGTCCGGGACTGGGGGACTTCCCCCTACACGAAATCGCCTAGAATTATTTCATGTCACAATTTTCCTATGAAATTTTTTTTTTACTCCTTGCGCTTGAAACTCTGATGATGACGTCCCAGCAAAAAATTGTATCTGATTGAAATTTCCGTACTACGCGATACAATAAAAATCTGAAAAAACTCAGCAACATTTGGCATGCGATAAACAGCACTTGTTAATAATAATATTGCCCAAAAGTTATTAATAAATTGTTTAAACTATTTGTTAATGACTTTTGGCCCATATTATTATTTGTGAATAATGATCAATAATTATTATTGATCATTGTTCATTATAGCATGCCAAATGTTGCTGAATTTTTTCAGATTTTTATTATATAACGAAGTACGGAAATTTCAATCAGATACAATTTCTTGCTGGAACGTCATCATCAAAGTTTCGAGCGAAAGTACACGGAGAAAAATGCCACCTTGAACTCTAGTCCTGGTTACCAGAAAGTATAGTAATTTACTTCCAGTCCGGAATTCTCAGACATTACTATACCATATTGTAATGAATACTATGCTACTGTAAAATATACTATTTATACCGCGATAAGTATTGAATGGAAGATAGTGATTACAATATGGTATAGTAATAAGTCTCAGAATTCCGGACTGGAAGTAAATTACTATATTTCTAGTAGTGGATATTAGAATTCTGGTAACCAGGACTAGAATTCGAGGTGGCATTTTTCTCCGTGTAGTTCAAAAAAAAAATCATAGGAAAATTCTGAAATAATTCTAGGCGATTCCGCGTATACGTACGCTACTTTTTTCATACTTAATATTTTCTCTTAAACTATCTATAAATTTGGAGTTACGTTGCATCTTTCAAAATTTGTCTTTTTTAGCCAAAAGAGAAATAACTTTGCGAGAAAAAATCGTACGAAAAATTTTAAAGAACGAAAAGGGAGCGTCTGCCCTAACCCTTGCAAATATACCGTAGATAAAAAAGACCAAAAAATGTCCTCAAGCTGTACGCCCAATTCGCAATGGTCGAAAAATGGCCAAAAATGGTCACGTACAAAAGTGCACACCGGGTCGAAAAAAAATCATAAAAGATATTTTTAAAAAAAGCGAAACAAAGCTGAATTCTTTCCCGTCAAAAGGCTTTTTAAAAAATTCGATTAAGTATCTTTTTTTTTATCCAGTTATGCAATTTCTAGTGCGGAAAAAAATGTCGACTGGCATATCCAAACTTTTGAGCAGGGATGTATATGCGCATATAATTTGTGAATTTGTTACGCACCTGTGATCAACAGAAAAAAAAATAAACCTGCAGCGATATTTTATCTCTCCGGACCAATTTTCTCATCTGCCTTGACTCAATAAAAATAAAAATTTGATAAATACAATCAAACGTGATTGAAATGAAAATCAAAAATAAAATGAAGAATTTTATAGTTTGAAGAAACGCCTGTGAATATGAATATGCCAGACGTTCATGTGTTTTATTATCGCTCTACGACCTCTTACTTCATAATTGTAGAAATTCACTATTGAGTTGATTTAATCCCTGATCAATTGATTTTCTTCAATATTTTCTTTATTTTCCTGGAGAAAATGAAAGCCAGCGTGGACGCGAGGGAAATCGAGTTACTGAAACTCCAAGAAATCGCCCAATTGAGCAGCATTTATTACCGAAATTTGAGGCCATTCGAGAGAAACCCAAATTTGACACACGTCGTTCACGCGGTTATGAACATTTCGCAATTCGTAAGGAAAAATCATGTTCTTCATTCTGTTCCAAACACATCCTCATTCTCGACAGCGTTAGGGAATTTATAATTTTTTTTGTATCACGATTGTTATGACGATCAAAAGTGGGTCACCTGTGCAGGGAAACGTTATTTTTTGCTATACTATGTAATCAAACACCACCGGTACATTCGTTTATTCTTGTGTGACGGATAGCAGGAGAGTTACAGACAGAAACATCATCTCTGAAGCCCCGGAAACGCAACGATAAAAATTGGTGTCGCGCGTGATCGTCGGATCTCGAGTTACATAATATATAATTGAAGAAAAAGGGGCAAACAAAAAGGATAATTGTGTCACGCGTCTCCAGAGAAGAGAGCATGTGTAAGCTTGTCATCTGGAGCACGCCGTTGAAAAATACTTTTTATCCCTTCTATCCCCCGTATTTGATCTGTTTGAGCTGTACAAATTCGACGCACAAATTATGATGATGCACGCACATTCTTATTTTGTAAAACGATATGCACGTTAATTCATTTCTGTCCTACTTCCCGCCTTCTTTCAAAGAGGTTAATAGATCAACAAAGGGATATTGAGAATCAACAATTTTATGTAGCTCAATTTTTTTAACCAATGAATTTTATGAAAGAAGTTCATTTAAGTTTCCAGGAAATCGATTTACTGTCGAAATTTCTACTAGTGGAATGATATTAACCCTCCTTAAGTGGAGGCTAAATACCATTTTTATTCAATGCCTACATTATCGACGCATCATCGTCGTGTAGTCTTTCTCCGACAACCGTGGATGAAAATTAATTACATTTTGACAATTAAGAGGGGGATAAATTAATTAACAATTAATTGTCAATTGAGAGGCTAAAATGCGTTACAGCTAATGCCAACGAACTCATTCGAGCCCCCTAAATATTATAGGTTACTCGTCAGAATCCATGGTGCTGCCCTCACTCGCACGTCTGTCAACTACATTTCGCCATTTCGTTTTTCAATAAAACTACAATTTATCGATATTTACACTGAGAAAAAAAATTGTTGAATGAACTAAATCTTTAGTTGCATACGCACGACTAAATATTTATTAGGTCTAACTAAATAATTAGTTTCGTGAATAATTCTGCGTTCAGTTGACCAAAATATGATTCAGGTAAAAAAATTTGGGTTTGTACAACTAAATATTTAGTCGTGCGTATGCGACTAAAGATTTAGTTCATTCAACCATTTTTTTTTCTCAGTGTATCTCCTGATGCGCCATCCAAACTTACGGCCTGTAATTTTGATAAAATAATGTCGAAAACGTCTCAATATTTGTATCGTGACGTTCTTCATGGAGCCTCACTCTTGGTTTTACCCGAAATGCAGTAAAAGTATAATAATTTAAGTTTTTCAATTACAGTTTCTTGGTGGTAAATGAATCTGTAATTTTTTTTTGTTTTTCGAAAAATTTTTAGTGAGGCTCCATTCCTGCCATTGTTCTGATGATGTTGTTAAAATTTTATTCAATTCCATCCATTTGTATAATAGCAAGTTTGGATTGCAATTTCGAGGTGTTAGTGTCGGTAAGTAGCCTCCTCTTAATGTTGGAGGCTAAATAACGACATTAGCGCCTCGAAATTGGAATCCAAACATGCTCTGGCACGAATGAATGGAAGTCAATAAAATTTTGACAGTATCATCAGAATTATGGCACAAATGGAGCCCCACTAAAAATTTCTCCACCGGCATTGGAGAAAGTTTAGACAGCAATTTTGAGTCGATAATGTGGTGCTTCAGAAATAATGTCGGTATTTAGCCTCCCCTTAATCCCATCGGGAGGTTCAGAATAACTTGACTGGTTGTTGATCCCACCGGAGGGTTAATATTAATCGTCGAAATCAACCTCACCGTGAAGTTACTATAGCTTCCTTGATAGCAAATAACATACTTTATGTTAACTGCTTTAGAGGATTTAGATCAATCCTCCTTAATGATAACTGAGCAGGACGGTTAACATTAAATGCGCAGAAGAGTTTATATCAACCGCGTAGGAAAGTGAATATTAACCCTTTTTATTGTTAGTCCTACAAAACTATATCAAGGCAGGATACCATGTTTGGCTGCAATTTTTTTATGAGTTTTTAATAAATTTTTTCTCACAAAAATTGGGCAGAAACAAAATCAATTTAAGGCATTTATTACTATATTATTCAAGTTGAAAAAAAAATGCAATGTTGAAAATCTTAAAAATAGCCTCTTGTAAGTGGCCCCAAAGTTTGAGGAGAAAAAAATCTCCTTGTAGGTGACTCCTAGCAGAAAAATAAAAATTTCTACTTATTAAGAGCAATATATTTTGTCTGTACGTAGGGCTTTTTCGAAATTTCGATTAAAAAAAAAAATGGCGGTCATTTAAAAAAAAGTGAATTTTTCAGAGTAAAAAAAGTTGCTTAAACTGGCGCCACTTACAAGAGACTATTTTTTAGGTTTTTCAACATTAAAAAATTTTGTTTTCAACTTGAATGATATAGTATTAAATCCCTCAAACCGATTTTGTTTCTGCCCATTTTTATGTGAAAAAAAATCATTAATAACCTCCTTAATGTTTATCGAGCAAGAGGGTTAATATCAAACGCGCAATTTATATTAACTACGTGGAAGAGTGAATATCAACCTTTTTTATTGTTAGTCCCACAAAAAGCACTATTGATCCTTCTTAAGATGAGGCTAAACCTTCTTCCCCCGATCTTTCCGCGATCGCAACTGCG
This sequence comes from Alloplasta piceator, assembly GCA_946863875.1. NCBI lineage: Eukaryota > Metazoa > Arthropoda > Insecta > Hymenoptera > Ichneumonidae > Alloplasta > Alloplasta piceator. Next base: position 22,725,880 of record OX333071.1, on the reverse strand, counting down.
AAAAATATTTAGCTTTTTAGGGATCTTACAAGGGCAAAAGAGAGAAAATATTTAGCCTCTCATAATATTAACCAAAGAGGAGAGTCGCTTCTGTCAACCCTGTTAACTACATGTCAATATTAACCCATCCAGAAGGTCGTTGTTTTCATGACCTCGCCATTCATTAATTCACGAGACAATTAATAAACTAGTTTTGATCATTCAAACAAACATTTTGCTTCTGCCCTTAAAAAAAACAGTCATGTCTGATGTGTATCGAGATCTTTCACCACGTTCATCACGCGATCAATCGAAAGATGCGCGAGAATGATTCTACCGTGCCGGAACTTCCGGAGGAAAAAAATCCTATTTTCTTCTGCTATCCCATCTGCATGACGATCAGCCTTATTCTAACTATACTCTGGTTGACCTTTCGCAGGTTTCAACGATTGATAGACATGGTAAGTCTGGAATGAAAGTGGAAGGAAAGTGAAGAAAATAATACACTAGACTCCCGGTTTACTGCCTCCCGGTTTAACGCGTAAATCTCGCGGCCTTCCCTAGTGGATGAAGTCACCACTGAATCACGGTGATTTTTTACGGTGAGAAAGTGCCCACAAAATCTCCGAGATCTTGGTGATTTTAAGGTGATTCCACGGTGATTCTCACCGTGATTGTCACCGTCACAAAATCACCGTGACAATCACCGTGGAATCACGTTGGAATCACCTTAAAATCACCAAGAATTCGGTGATTTCGTGGGCACTTTGTCACCGTAAAAAATCACCGTGATTCAGTGGTTTTTCAGGGTGAAAACATCGTCACCCAATCCGCTAGGGTTGGCTCGGAGCGCTCCATTTTGACAAAAAACTCTGGAGTGTGCGCGTCTACAAGTATGGCGCATTATATGTGTAGTGTTTAAATTGACACCGTTCCAAGCCTGTCGATTTCAGAGCACTATATCATATACAGTCCACTCCCGTAATAGAGCCGGCTATGGACGGTTAGGGGAGTATTTTTCCTGGAACTCGGGTACCCCCACTACTGACGCTATTTCATTATGCTAGCGTGCGGCATTATTGAGGAAGAAGAATGTGAAATCCGAGGTGAGCAGGTAGTGGGGGTAGGGCTCGAGCGAGAATGAGGGGAAGCGGCTCTATTGAGGGCAGCTCTATTATGGGAGCGGACTGTATATGCCTCTCAGTTTAATGCGTAAACTCCCCTCCCACGCGTTAAACCCAGAGTCTAGTGTATTTCAAAGTGGAGACGAAATACATTTTTGCGGTAATCCGAGAGAGAAGCTCTCGTTGATGAACTTTGATAATTTCTCAAGACCCTCGTAGGTTGTGCTATTGGAGTTACGCTGATGCTGGCTGTGGCAATAGTGGAGATGAGACACGCGGAGATATACATAAATATCGACGAGATCACGGACGCCGAGGAACTCGTGCATCCTGTGTACATTCACAATTTTTTCATGTGCGTATCGTCGATCTTCACTATGGTCATTTATCTCATACATTTTTGGATCGCCTATGAGTGCTGGCAATGGGTAATTTCTCACCCTCAATGTCTTTATATTTTGCAACAACTTTTTTCGTTCATACGGAATGTTATTTTCTTTCTTACAATATTAATGCATATTTTTTTTTTATTCAAGCAAAAGATGGAAGGAGACTCGGAAGATGAAGTCGATGAATCGACGACGAGTTCGGAATCCCGCGGGACTTCGAGAACGACTCCCGAGAATTCGGAAAAAAGTGAGAACGATATTGCACCGGATCTCGACGCGCTTCCAACGTGGGAAACACTGAAGAGAAAATTATCGGATATTGACCAGTCGGTAAGGAAGTTTACTCTTTTATCGAACGGCCGGATGCGTATTTTTGAGAAATTCAGTTGAAAGCCTCTGCACGTCATCTAGCGTCGATGCTTTGTTGCAGATAAAAGCGTGTTCTTCTTGACCAACAGTCAATTACAGTCGCACGCGGTTTTGTTTTACAATAAAATTTTAAACTTGTACATAAGGGGAGGCCAAATACCGACATTATTACTGAAACCTTACATTATCGCCTTAAAATCGCTATCCAAACTTTCTCCGATACCAGTGGATGAATATCGATGAAATTTATGAATGAATGATGAATGAATTGCAAAATGTGTATGCGAGACATGAATCATTAAATCAACGTTATCGTTTATTGCCACTGACAGCTCAGACAATTTGGATAGAAATCTGATGAGAATAATATTCATTTCATAAGAATTCGATGGTGCTTTCCTTTTTCGATTTCGCCATTTCGTTTTTCGATAAAATACTAAATTTATCAACATTTATCCCGTGATTTGCCATCCTTACTTACGTCGAGTTTTTTCCTTAAATAATGTCGAAGACGACGTATCGATATTCGTACGTTGGTGTTCGTCATAGAGCGCCACTCTTGGTTTCGGCTGAAATGCCATAAAAACATAATTTAATATTTTCAATTACAGATTCCTGATGATAATCGGATCTGTAATTTGTTTTTTGGTTTTCAACCAAATTTTAGTGGGGCTCCATTCGTGCTATAATTCTGATGATACTGTCAAAATTTTATTGATTTCTATCCATTCGTGCCAGAGCAAGTTTGATGGTGATCATGGTGATATTGCCCCCCCTAGCGGAAGTTGCAACGGTCCAAACAACGGCAAAAGCGACGCGTTGCTTTTTAACTTTTAAAATCGGTAAAACAACGGTGAAAACAATGTGAAATTTCGTGAAAATCAGTTTTCGCAGCTCCCTACTTTACTGACGGTGGTAAAAGAACGTTCGAAAAGGTTTGAGTGGCGTTGTTTACCGGCGAGTAAAAGAGGAAAAAGAGATATCATCGTCGAAAAAGGCCGCCATGCGGCCTGTCGGAATAGTGAAGCAAAAATATGTACAAAATTTGTTGTTGCTTTGCCGTTGTTTCGACCTATTTTAAAAGTTGATAAGCAACGTTGCTTTTGCCATTGCTTTCTGCGTTTTTTCTACTTAGCAACGCGTTGCAAATTCCACTGGGGCGGTATTTAGACTCCCCATAAATGCATAAACCGAGACGTTTCTTTCAAAAAATAATTTATCGGAAGTCGTCTTATCCGCTGTCGATTCCTGGTGGATTCTTTGTATGGTCGATAAGGCAGATTCCTTTTTTCAATCGAATCGATCGTTCGTTCTGATAACCTGGCATTTTTCACGTATTCTCTCGTATTTTCAGAACTTGGAGTACGAGCCGGTAATTCTCTACTGCTGCTGCTACGATTTTTGGCGTTATTGGAAAGAACGAGAGAATCGTATACCCATTCACGAGTTTCAGGTTGTTCACGTGAAGTGATTTTTAATTTTTTTTTTATTTTAAAGAGGCTTTTGATTTTATCGTGATCGTTCGAGCGAGAGAACTCGTGCAATTCAAGCAAGTAATAATTCAAATTACGAGGAATGCAGAATTAAGAATTCTTCGCCACTCTCAACGCGGCACAATATTTATTTACAAGTGTGACGTGATTCGTGATGAGTGGCCTTCTGTGACACGCGTGAACAGGGAGAAGGAATTGCTCTGTGTGCATGGTAGGCAACATTCTTCAATCGTCGCACACACATATATTTAAATCTATAAAAGATTGGCGCATTGTGAAGTAATGCTGATGTGAGGGTCAGGAATAAAGGAAACGACGTGATAAGTATGTAATAACAGGAGAGTGACGTCATTGTTTCGATGAGATCATAACGATGATGTAAAAGCTCAATATATTGAATAATGAAAAATTCTCATGACAATAATAGAAATGATCTCGATCGAACCCGATTATATTTAGAATCAGAATACACTATATCTAATACAGAATAGTGTAGTTTTTGCAATTTTTTCTTTCTTACAAGGTTTCCCTTGTATTTTCATGAGATTTTTTTTTTTAGATATTTATGCCAGTATATTCAACCGAATGTCAAATTTTGCCAAATTTCGTCGAACTTTCAAAACAATTGTTACTTTGGCGGGACTTTTAATTTTTTAAAAGTCTTTGGGTGCTCTGACTGAAATTTAGCGATTTCAAGCTTAAATTAATTGTGCAGTTGAACTTTATAATAAGGACGGCTCGGATTTAATTTGACAAGAATCGCTGGAGGGAATCCATTTGAAAATAATTTTTACACTATCAAAAATTGTGTGTAAATACTCTCTTATATTAATATTAATTCTAATAATTAACATTAAGAATTATAATAAAGTTATGTAAACAAGTTGAATAAAGTGCAAAACGTACTTGAAGTGTAATTCTTAATGTTAATTATTATAGTTTACAAAGGAATACGTAACAGAAGTTAAATTATTTATTTTAATCCTTCGTCTGTACACTGGGTCTTTTAAGACACAAGCCAAATTTTTAAATCGAATATCTCTGGAATTAGAAAAATTGTAAATAAAATTTGTTTACTATAAATGGTTAGAAAATAACTAGATCATATGGAAACAAATGTTATAAAAGTAATTGAGAATTTTTTCAGATTTTTTCTTAGAAAAAATATTAGCAGGATTTGAACCACCCAGAGTACCGACGACCCTCAGCTAGACACATGTAGCTCATATTGGCATCATGATGCAATCATCTATGACGCATAGAACACACAGCCGTGTGTCGCTTATGAGTGCTCACCTTGAAGTCATTTTTGCATAATATGATGATTGACAATGACACATCATATGGGGCTCATATGGCAGTCACGGCGTGACGAAATTGTGGTGCTCATATGAAGATCATATTGACGTCATACCGTGGTGAAATTGGTTCGCTCATATGAAGCTCATATGACCGTCGGGATGTGAGGTATTATTGTAATTATTGTAATTTTCACACGGTTTTTTTTAAATTTCTATTGCTTGCAACATTTTTTATTATGTATATTTTGTTATTTACATAGCTTCTGAACCGATCACATTAAAAAAAAAAATTTTAAACACTCAATTTCATTATTTTAATTTCTTCTGTCTCCGGTGGGATTGGAACCTGCGACCTGCCTATTTATCCTACCTAACAACCTAACACGCTACCTATTACGCTACCGAGTACTTGTGAATTTTCTTCACTTATATGATATATCAGTGGTGACAAGCCAAGGGAAACGAGTCACATTTGAATATTATATACACCCCCGCTCAAAAGTTTGGACACACCTGTCGATATTTCTTGCCGCACTAAAAGTTGCATAACTCCGTCAAAAAAAATGATAATCGAATTTTTAAAAAAGCCTTTTGACGGGAAGGAACTCGGCTTTGTTTCCCTTATTTATAATTTTTTTACGATTTTTTTCGACCTGGTATGCATTTTTGAAAGTAACCGTTTTTCGGCATTTTTTCGACCATCGCAAATCGGGTGCATAACTTAAGGACATTTTTTTTTTTTTACTTTTTTAACTACAGTACATTTGAAAGGGTTAGAAGCCGCTCCATTTTCATTCTCTAAAGATTTTCGTGCGATTTTTTCTCGCAAAGTTATTGCACTTTTGGCTTTTGGCAAATTTTGAAAGATGCAACGTAACTCAAAGACTATAGAATTCAAGAGAAAATGTCAAGTATGAAAAAAGTAGCGTAGGTATACACGGAATCGCCTGGAATTATTTCAGAATTTTCCCATGAAATTTTTTTTTTTTTTTTTTACTATTTTCGCTCCAGCGAAAAATTTCACCTTTTTGAAATTTCCGTACTTCGTGATAAAATAAAAATCTGAAAAAATTCAGCAACATTTAGCATGCTCTAAGCAACAATTGTCAATAATAATATTGCCCAAAAGTCATAAACAAACAATTGTTTAAACAATTTATTAAACAATTATGAACAATGATCAATAATTATTATTGATCATTGTTGTTTATAGCATGCCAAATATTGCTGAATTTTTTCAGATTTTTATTCCATCATGCAGTACGGAAATTTCAAATAGATGAAATTTTTCACTGGAGCAAAAATAGTAAAAAAAAAAAATTTATGGGAAAATTCTGAAATAATTCCAGGCGATTACGTGTATACCTATGCCACTTTTTTCATATTAGACTTTTTCTCTTAGACTCTATAGTCTTTGAGTTACGTTGCATCTTTCAAAAGTTGTCTTTTTTAGCCAAAAGTAAAATAACTTTGCGAGAAAAAATCGTACGGAAAACTTTAGAGAATGAAAATGGAGCAGCTTCTAAATCCTTTCACATGTACCATAGATATAAAAGACAAAAAAAAATGTCTAAGTTATGCGCCCGATTTGCGATGGTCGAAAAAATTCCGAAAAACGGTCACTTTCAAAAAAGCATACCAGGTCGGAAAAAAATCATAAAAAAAAATTTTTAAACGGGGAAACAAAGCTGAATTCCTTCCCGTCAAAGCGCTTTTAAAAAAATTCGATTATGATTTTTTTGACGGAGTTATCCAACTTTTAGTGTGGCAAGAAATATCGACAGGTGTATCCAAACTTTTGAGCGGGGGGGTGTATATACAGTTAAAAATGAAAGTAATTAATAAATTATAAAAATTTAAAAAAATAGACGATTCAATATTGCATCCAAAATTTAAAAAAAAATGGGATATTCGTGAAAGTCAATTTCTTAGTATTTTTTATAGTCTCGCAAATTCGAATATCTCAATCGAAGCTATAGGAAAATTTGTAGAATTCAAAATGAGGGTTCTATTTGATAAAATAAAATGATGAAAAATAGTGCAACTTTTGTAAAAGTTTGTTTGCTTATATGAAACTGAAATATAAAACAAAAAAATTAAAACATTCCAAAAAAATTAGTTAAAATAATTTTTTTAAAAAATAAATAAAAACAATTTTTTTAAATTCAATATGGCGGCCGTGATTTGCAAAAATTCTCAGATGTTGGTGAACATTATTAACTTATATATATATATATATATATATTAAGCTATATATAGTTGCGAGGCTTGTCACAACATGCTGTCATTTTGCAGCGATTTTGCAGCCGTCATATTGCGCTCATCGAATGTATAACTGAGAAACACGCATACCGCCATCATATTACATGCATGGCATGTATACTTTCAATGCTAACCTAGTGAATACACCAAAAAAATCATTGAATGGCTTTAGTATGATATCCATCTGCAAACATTCATTGCAGAATGTAAATTTGCCGGCTTATAAGTTCATCTTGTACTCAACGGATGATGCATTTGTAAACGACATGATGAGATCGAAATGTTTTGTAAATTCATCATACTAAGTGAACTCATGGGCATGCATCACAACATGTAGCCAATATACTGGAAAATTTGCTTCATCAAATGTATACACGGCGTAATAATCATGGCTGTCTATCTGGGGGTGTCCTAAAATTTACGTGTACAGACGGAGGATTAACATAATTGAAATCAACTATTGTAGTCATAGAAAGAAAAAATATCAAAAGTACGAAAAAAAATCGAACAAAATTTTTCAAAATAAGAAGTTATTTGAATCCCATTCTCGGTAGTATATCAAAAATTTGGTTTTTTTACGTAAAATTTTATAATTTTTTTTTCTTAATGTCGGATATTTTTTTAAAAAATTACATTGAAAAACAAAAAAAATGACCTCCTAACAAGTTAGAATATCATGGTTATTGTAGAAGTTATTATGATTATTTTAAAAATATTTTTTTCAAAAATCAATAACTTCGGTATGGGTTAAGATAGAAAGCTAAAAATTTACATGGATACTTCTTTTTGCATGTATAATAACATGTTAAAAAATCAAAAAAATCGAAGGGGGTCACCGACAAAACATCGTTGAATGGACCCATATATGGTCATAGCGGAGCTCGTCAATATAGTAGGATAAGCGCTGTAAAAAAATAACTTTCGAAAATCGATATTTCGAAAACTATCACGTGTTGCAAAAAAATGCTATTCAGGAATCCCTTAGAATATTAAGAGGAAGATGCATACCAAATTTCAGATCGAAATTCGGTTTGCGCTTTTGGGAAGTTTATCCATAACTATTTTTGATCATCGACATACTTTTTTGCACGCAAGAATCGAAAATCCGTCCCGCATCACTCAATTTGGGCTTCACGTACTGAGTGCCGCTGTTTACTACAGTTGTGACGTCACAAGCACGACCGGATGTTTGCGGAGGGTTTGAGCACGTCGCGATTTTCAGTGGGCCATAAAATGATAAATAATTGATGAAACAAAAAATCATCTAAAATTATCGTATACGTAGATACTATTTTGAGAATAAAAAATATGATGATACGACCGAATTATTGGGACTACATCGAATATTTTAATAAATATAAGCTATAACCCTGGTGGAACTGTCTGCTCACATTTTGTGAGAATTGGACATATTTGCTCAGTTTTTTTCCAAGATTCTGACAGAAATTGATAAATTTTGTAAAAAATGTGTAAGAAATTAACAAAAACTGCCCAGTTATGTAACTATTTGACCAGGAATTGGGACCGAAAGCAATATTTTGTCAGTAAATGTCAAACAATAAATAATCATTTTTTATAATTTTATGTCAAATACTGAAGATTATGTTCGTCAGTTTTTGATACATTAGGAAATTTTTTGTTGTGACCCTGGTGGAACCTTCTGGTCACATTTTGTGAGAATTGAACATATTTGTTGAGATTTTTTCAAATATTTTAACGGAAATTGATCAATTTTGTAAAAAATTGGTAAGAAATTAACAAGAAATGCCCAGTTATGTAGCTAGATGACCAGCAATTGGAACCAAAAGCCCATATTTTCTTAGTAAATGTCAAATATGGGCTTTTAGTTCCAATTCCTGGTCGTCTAGCTACATAACTGGGCAATTTTTGTTAATTTCTTACACATTTTTTTCAAAATTTATCAATTCCTGTTCAAATCTTGAAAAAAATCTGAACAAATATGTTCAAATCTCACAAAATGGGATCTTTCCAAGATTTAACGCCGTGCTAAAACGGAATTTGGCCATGATGGTCATCTTTATTTTTGATTTGCAATCTTTTTCCTAAATAAAGTTTTTCGATTTTTTCACATTTCTTCTTTTTCGAAAATTGACTCGAATTGTTCAGTTTTTAGTTTTTCGTCAGGTTTCGAAAAAATTGATCGATTTCCGTTCAAATCTTGAAAAAAAATCTGAACAAATATGTTCAATTCTCACAAAATGTGACCAGAAGGTTCCGCTAACAAAAAATTTTATAATAGTATATCAAAAACTGACAAACATAATCTTCAGTATTTGACATAAAATTCTAAAACATTAGTTCCAATTCCTGCCCATCTAACTCCATAACTGGGCAATTTTTGTTGATTTCTTACACATTTTTTACAAAATTGATCCATTTCTGTTCAAATCTTGGAAAAAATCTGAACAAATATGTTCAAATCTCACAAAATGTGACCAGACAGTTCCACCAGGGAAATGTCAAATAAATAATCATTTTATACAATTTTATATCAAATACTGAAGATTATGTTCAAATGTTGAAGGTGCAATAATTTGTACGAATTTATCATATTCGATATATTCTGCCATTTTTTATCAATTTTTAAAAAAAGTTCCAATTGATTCATAATAAATATGAAAAAAATACTACAAATAAAATGTTTTTTATTTGTAATTCTGCAAGCACCTACTGAATATTCAAACATTCCTATAAAAAGTAAAATTACTTAATAACAATAAAATAACAGTGATATACTGGCATTAGAACACAAAATGCATGATCACTTTGCAACTATATATGTGATAATGCACAATTTAAAATTACTTATCAGAATATCATATTAATTGTCATTTGATATGATTACTGATCATTACAATGAATGTCAGTAAGTATCATAAAAAATTAGAAATATATTTCTCAAATTATGACATATTCTTATACTATTTATTTGGTTATATCAATAACAAGACGTTTTATGAAAGATAGCTATTCCCAAAATATATAGTAAAATGTCATAATATGTTCGATTATATTTGAGATTATATTGCATTTTTTGCCGTTGTCTGCGAGATTATATTATATTGTGTAATTTTGTTCAGCACAGAATTGATCCAAATATGAAAATTTCTCATAAAAATGTTTAACATTTTTTGAGAATGATTGACACTTTTCATACTAATTCTGATAAAATAATACAGTATCTGTTCATTTATATCATTTATTTCTTGATCTATAGTAATAATTTTTGTTAAAAATTGTCAATATTTTTTATCAAAAGGTGCAATAATCTGTACGAATTTATCATATTCGATATATTCTGCCATTTTTTATCAATTTTTAAAATAAAGTTCCACCAGGGCACCGGCCCACAAAAAAAAAGTTGTGTGTGCTGGGTGTCCCACTACATTTTTCCTACGTATTTCGTCCCGCTGAACACGAATCTGAAGTTAGAATTAGGGGTCGATAAGGAAATGCTTGAGAAAATCCTCATCGACTCCTAATTCTAACTTCATCGTGTACAGTGTATCAAAATACATAGGAAAAATGTAGTGGGACACCCAGCTTTTTTTAGTTTTTTTGTGGGCCTGTGTAATTGATGTCATTCTGATGAATAAAATTGAGTAAAAAATAAGACAATGTCCACCTTATTGGAAATTGAACCTCTTTACGTGCTTCGAAAAACCTCGATTTTCATGCTAAAAACTTAAGCATTCCTCCTGTTCATACAGAATTTCAATATTTTTTCCCCAAAGTACTATTCCTAAGCTTTAATTTCCCGTTTGAAATTTAAAACAATATAAATTATATCCAAAGTTATGATTTTTTGAACAAAATGATGCATTCTTCACGTTTTCCCTTGCTTACATGATTATATTGTTTAAACAAATGATCAAATCAACAATATAATAATTGGTCCTTATTCAAGGATATAGTTTATGAAATTTCATGAATTTTGCGAAGTTTTTTAAAGCACTTTAGAGCACTTTTTAAAGCACCAGGCACGAGTGACCTCCCGTTACCATTCAAAGATGCCGAAAAAAACGTTACCATTTGCGGATTAATACCTGAGAGAGAAGTACTATATTATATTGCCTCAGAGAAACAATGTGCGGTGGTGAAAAACTCGGCTTCGTAAACGTCTGAATGGTCTGAACGATCGCAAACGCGAAATATACTTTAAAATTCGTCTATACTTCTAGATCAGCAGCTACAAATCAAAAGGGCGTAACTTTTGAGGTTTTGAGCCCACAAATGTGAGAGCTGGGCCTTTTGCGAATTAACGAGGGATATATATCTATATATACGTGTATGTGTTGCTTCGAGCGGCGCGAAGAAGCGTCGAGACGCAGTTCGGGCCCCCCTATAATCTATAAACATCAGTCGCTTTCGTGCGTTCGTTCAGTGAGTATCAACTTCAACGCTCTTTACTTCAGCTCGAGTAACGTAAAAAGACAACTACGACGCTCTCTCCGCGTGGGACTCCTTGTACGAAAACAAATCACCGATTCACGACGTTATTTACTTCCACCGAAGTGTAAGTACATTCTTCATCAACACTTCTTTACTTCTTTCCCTAAAACATCTTTTTTCGTTATTCCGATCAATTATTTTTGCTCGGTTTTCATTTGTTTTTCTTTATTCAAGAAAATTGGGCGTCACGTCCGGCGTCATGACGCTCCTCGATCATTTCAATTTTCCGGCAATTCATTTTATTTTCAACTTTCACCGGTCCAATTACTTTTTTATTTCTTACTTATTAAATAAATAAATAAATAAATTGAATTGAAAAAAAAATAAAGAAATTTATTTCGTGAAAAGTTAAAATTATTTCCGAGCTGACTTTTTTAAAAATTGTTCTCGTTATTTTTATCGCTTGTAAACCTCTAATATGATTGATGAAGTCATAATTCGATGATATCATGAATATGTACGATACGGACGTTGACTCATCGCGTGTAGATGGAATCTTGCTTAGGTAGAACGGGATTTAATCGATTCGCCACGATTATTTGGGTTTGTCAACAACTTGAACCATGGGAGTATAAAATAAAAATTAGGTTTTTTTCTGAAAACTCGCAGCATGGGACATAATTATTTTAGTGCTAATCGTAATTTCAATTTTTCGCATCGAATTAATCAATCGGCGAAGCAACTTTTACGGGAAAGAAAAAAAAAAGAAAAATAGCCTAATTTTTTGTCTTGAACTATTTGGGGATATAAAATAATTGAGTTGAAAAATTTAATTTAAGAGCCGATATTCGATCATAAAAATTCGAGATCATGTTAATAGTAAATTCCATCAATTTATTTCATTATGATCGACATAAAGAGTAGTAATTTCGATTTAAATTGACTCAAGAGCGTCTCTTCCTCTCTCTCTCTCTCTCTCGCTCTCTGTTCTCCTTCTTTCTCTATTCTATAGTCAAGAGCTTCGAGAGACTCTCCAGATTACATTCGACGCGATGAAAAAAGCCGGCAAGCTTTCTTACCCTGTTCCATAATACAACCCCTCAAGTTTCCAGAACCCATCATTACAGAAACAACACGCGTGTTCATTCTGAAGTGTATATCGTGTGTGTGTATATATATATTATATATATGCACACTCGAAATCGTGAATGCTCACATTCATTCGCAACGCGCCAACCATAACAGAGATCGGTATCTTCACGAACGGTAAAACCGTTCGAAATAATCTCCCAACACTAATTCCGAGCGCTTTTCAAAAAACGTTAATAAAATATTTATAAATCATACAAATTGGAAATTTGCATGTGGCTTTCTCATTTTTTTAAATTGCTCGCTCAAGGCTCCTTTATGAGCAATTGATTAAGTTCGTCTGTGAAGAGTCCCTAGCGGATTAGGTGACGATGTTTTCACTCTGAAAAACCACTGCATCACGGTGATTTTTTACGGTGAAAAAGTGTCCACTTGGTCACCACAAAATCACCGAGATCTTGGTGATTTTTAATGTGATTGTCACGGTCACAAAATCACCGTGACAATCACCTTGGATAATGATTAAAAATCACCAAGAACTCGGTGATTTTGTGGTGACCAAGTGGGCACTTTGTCACTGCAAAAAATCACCGTGATTCAGTGATAACTTCAGTGGTAAATTTGAATTTTCATCACACTAATTTATTATTATTTTGAAGTAAAATCGAAAGAAGTAAACTCCAATGTTTACGATATTGCTTTCCAACAGTAATGTCATTTTGCTCGATTCATTAATCTTTCATAAGTCTCGGGAAGGCTCGGTTTATAATTTTTTTGGAGACTTTTCGAAGATCCCAAAACGCGTACACGATGGTGAAGCCTCGAGTGTTGGGAATAAACACGGATGGGCAAAAGTAGAGGGGATGAGGTACGGGCGCGTCTGTACCCACACAAATATATATATACACATGTACACAACCAAAACATTACAACGAACGATTGGATAAACGAAACGAGCATCCGGCGTCGTTTTTTTTCTCTCTTCTTCCCTTCTCTGTCTGCGTTTATATTCCCCAAAGTAAAAGGGGCTGAATTTTATATGCGTTTGGCTAAAATTACTTACATCAACGTAAGAAGTGGGTCAAACTTTTCGAGCACGCATACACATTTCTGTACACGAGGAAATTATGTATTTTTAATTTTCCCGGGTGTAGCTGACGTCAAGAAATTCCCTCTTTATTGATGCCCATCAATAACCCTTAAGAATGTTACGCCTATAGCTTTTAGCCAAAAATTGTATCATTGAAATTTCCGTACTTCGTGATACAATAAAAATCTGACAAAATTCAGAAACATTTGGCATGCGATCAACATCAATTATGAATAATAATATTGCCCAAAAGTGATTAATCTTGCGCGGTCACACGGTCAAAATGACCCCACGACTACTTTTTTTTTCTTCTTTATGAATTTTTCCGAATATATAGTCATTTGATTTTTTATAAACTAATTTTTAATACATCAACTAGAATGTTTGAAGGATGTTGTGTAATTTTATGAGATTTTTCCAACCGATAGTTTGGCCACAATACTATTAATAAATTGTGTAATAAATAATTATTCAACAATTTTTCGGTAAGTTTATTTTTTTCTTAAACAAATCGAATGCGTTAATTACTCCGAACGCATATGAATTTTTTCAGAATTTTGTCTCTATTTTGAAATTCCCGTTTTGAATTTTTCAGAATGGCAATATTTATGTATTTTTTGGTCTGGTGTCTTTGTAACTTTCTAAAGCTGACGATAAACCTGTATACATAAACATATACATTATACAATATTGGCAATTTTTTGTTTGTATTTCAGAATATTTAAATAATATTTCAAAATAGAGAGAAATTTCTGGAAAGTTTCATATGCGTTCAGAAAAATTAACGCATTCGATTCGTTTAATCCGCTGAGGCCCACCATTTTCTGGCGTCCTGGACCGGTCCACCCTGGGTCTACAGCGACCCACAACTTCTGTTGCTTATAAAACACGTTTAAAACAAAATTGTCTAACTTGTAAGTAGTAAAATCGAATTGTTATAACCTCAGGGATGAGAATAATAATTCTAAACAACCTTAAGTGTTTCGTACGAAGATCAGAGGCCGACTGAGATAGATGTTGTGCCTGCTCGATAGATCATATTTTTCGCCTTCGAGCAAAAGCTCGGGCCTTCGCTTATTCCTCTTACTGCACACAGGACTTTGAAGATGGCACTGGGTCGCTGTAGACCCAGGTGGCCCTCAGGGGGTTAAGAAAAAAGAACTTACCAAAAAATTGTTTGAATAATTATTCGTTTAAACAATTTATTAATAACTTTTGGGAAATATTATTAATGATAATTGTCGTTTATGGCATGCCAAATGTTGCTGCATTTTTTCAGATTCTTATTGTATCACGAAGTATGGAAATTTCAATCAGATACAATTTTTGGCTGAGACTGTGTAGGCAATACATTCTTAACGTATACAAATCTCAATTTTTTTTCTGGGTCAAGCAATTTTTTCGAGAATAAAAGAATATTGATGTCATTTTGGGGATGATTGAAGAGAAAAGTTTCAAGGGGAGCGATAAGATTTCTGATTACTCTGAGAGCGAAGCCTTTCATGTTTTTTCGAGATAAGAAAATTCGTCAAGAGCTCGATTGTTTAATAATTTTCCCAAGGTCATGGAAATATTCTTATTTTCATATTTTGTCACGCCTCGATGCGTATCTGGCACGCAAATGTTCAATAATATTGTTCGTGGTGGCCTGAACACGCGAAAACGTAGTTACAAAATATTACGAACGAAGTGGAAGTTTGATCGAACGCTCGAGCCTCAAAGAATCTCGTTCCACGGACAAAATCCATCTTTGGCTTTTCACAACCGCCAATGGCCGTCCTGAATCTGCTCATGTTCTCCGTTCTACTGACCCCGAACTATACAGTATAATTTACAGCCTGTTTAAGTGTCGAAACGTGCTCGACGATTTTTCTTTTTCATCGCATCCCGGTTCGCGAATTCACTGAATTTATACCGCTCGTTATCGCATTTTGACCGAATTCGTATCAACACCATTTTCGTCGATAAAATTAACCCTCCGTCTGTGCACTCAAATTTTAGGACACCGTCTATACTCTGGGTCGTTAAAGTCCTGGTAAGGTTTTCTCTAAGAAAAAAACGTCAAAAAAATCTGAAGAAATTCTGAATTACTTTTATAACATTTTTTTCCATGATCCAATCATTTATTTAACCGTTCATATTAAACAAATTTTTTTTACAATTCTTCTATTTCCGGAGTTATTCGATTTGAAAATTTGCCTTGTGCCTTAAAAGACCCAGCGTACAGACGAAGGGTTAATTTTTTTTTCCGAGAAAAGAATTTTTCGACATCATTTTTAACTCTTAATTTGCGCTAAATTTACATGTACGCATGTGTAAAAAAAAACATTTATACCCTAATCTCATGCCTCAACCGCGCGTAGTCCAGTTAATTATAAACATTTCAAAATGAAAATGAACCGAGAAGGCTGATTTTTGGATATCATGTGTGGGGGGAGGCTTAGAAAAGCTTAACTTGAAATTGCCGACCAAGATTTCCTATGAGCTTTCGCCACCATCTTGAAAAAGCGGCAAATTTTAGTTTTTTTTTTTTTTTGCGATAACTCGGCTCTCCGTCATGATACGAAAATTGTGATGATATACTTTTTTGTAGCTTTTTTAATGCTCTACAATTTAGGTCGGATGAACTTTTCACTTATCGTTGATCGTTGTTGAGATATCGGACGAGAAAGTTTAAAATACAGAGATTGGAGCTTGATTTTGCTGTTTTCTTTTTATTTTCATTTTTTTTGCCTTTTTTACAGACATGATGATTGGACTTCCAAGTTTTTCGAAAATTCACCGTTTTTTTAAATCGCAATTTTGCATTATTTTCTTTGTTACAGAAAAATCAACGAAAATAAAAAATGGCCAACGTCACAAGGCTCTCGCTCATCAAGTTCCTGGAACTCGTAAGTTATGACAGCATTTTCTGAATTGGAAGTTTTTCGCAAATATGGCGAAAAAAAATCATTCATAATTTTATTGCTAATTGAATTATCGAGTTTTCTAATTGAATTATCGAGTTTTAATGTGGTCTCGCTATATGTATACGTCGGCAATAATATTCTTTACGATGCATGCAGTAAATATATCTTATCAGATTTGTTCACATGTATTGTTGGTAAAAAATTCGATAAAGATATTTTTTTTTTGACTCACCGATAAACGAAAATCCACGGCTCGAAACAAATCTCTATTCTCGTAATATCGACTCATCGTACTCGAGTATTGGTGAACCTTCAATGGTAATCCTTTCATGTTCTGCAAGCAAATACAAGGAAACAAGCATGAGTCATACGTCGTACTTTTTTTAATAAAAGTGATTTAATCAATTAATTGAGCAGTCTCTGTTTTCTGAACTACAAATGAGATTGTTTTTGCGACAAAAAATCGTACGAAACTTTTTAAAAAACGAAATTAAAGGTTATACTTCCCCACACAATTTCTTCATTGCGAAAAACAGTAAAAAAAAATTCATGAATCGTGCCCCAATACTCCAACGCCAAAAAAAAAGCCAAAAAATGAACATGTTTCAATGGCCGTACCGGGCTCAAAAAAATCGAAAAAGTTTTTGGGAAAAGCGAAATGAAGCTGAATATGTCCCTTTTGAAACTCCGCTTGTTGAATTGAAATATCTTCATTTTTTAAAGAGCAGTACAATTTTTTGTGCGAAGCGGAATCAGGGCGAGTGTTTCCAAACTTTTGGACTGCAGTGTATATTCAGTATGGACTTTTCTCCTTGGAGGAAAAACCAGTCATATACACTACTGGAAAAAATTAAAGGATCAAACAATTTTCTCAAATTTTTAGTGGTTTTTAACAATGCTGTATCTCAGTAAAAAATGGTCGTATCGAGGTCTAAAAAAAAGCATTTCGAAGCTTGAAGTTTCTAGTTTTCAGATCTTTTAGCAAAAAAATGTTCAAAGCTACATGTTTCACGCAATTATGAGAAATACCAAGAAAAAAAAAATTGGCAAATTTGTATCGCTTTTGTTGTGACTGTAATTTTTGAGAAAAAAAATCCAGCTAAACCATTACATAGACCGGATAGCTTGTTTATTTAGCTTCAATTTACTTTTTTGAGGACTCGCTGCGACCATCTTTCGCTGAGATATCGAGCTTTTACGAAAAAAGACATTTTTCTGTTTGACCATTGATATCTCAGCAACTAATTATCGCACAGATATCAGAAGAGGCGTTTTACATACTTGAATCAATGCTCTATAAGGATTGCCGATGGTTTTTTGAAAAAAAAAATTTTCATCCTTGCCATGAATTTGAAAAAACAGGAGAAAAAGGGCTATTTATGGTTTTTAGAAAATCAACGGCGAAATTTAAAATATTGGTAAAACGACTAATGTTGAGCGTGACTTTTACAGCTCAATATACCCACAAAATCCCTGTAAAGTTTCAATTTGATCTATCGAACGGTTTTTTTGTTTCAAGCAATCAAATTTGTGAAAAAAATTAAAGGATCATGTTTAACACTTAACACTTCAAAATCATTATGAAAATGAAAAAAGATTTTTTTTTTCGAGCATTTCCCCCATTTTTATCACAAACAACGTTTAAATATATGAAAAAAAAATCAAAATTTTTTTTTAATTTTTTTGAAATTTTTGTTTTCAAAAAAATTCAAGGATTATGTTTATTGCCCCTAAACACTTCATAATCATTATTAAAAGGAAAAATAAAAATTTTGAGCTTTTTTCACATTTTTATCGCAAACAGCGTTTAAATTTATGTAAGAAAAAAGAAATCGACAAAATTATAAAAAAATAAAAATTCGAAAATTCTCACCAAATTTTTTTTCTGTACATTTAAACGCTGTTTGCGATAAAAATGTGAAAAAAGCCCCAAAAAAATTGTTTTCCACTTTAATAATGATTATGACGTTTAGGGGCAGAAACATAACCCTTTAATTTTTTTTTTTTAATTTGATTGCTTGAAACAAAAAAACCGTTCGATAGATCAAATTGAAACTTTACAGGGATTTTGTGGGTATATTGAGCTGTGAAAGTCACGCCCAACATTAGTCGTTTTGCCAATATTTTTAATTTGGCCGTTGATTTTCTACAAAACCATAAACAGCACTTTTTCTCCTGTTTTTTCAAATTCATGGCAAGGATGGAAAACAATTTTTTTTTCAAAAAACCATCGACAATCCTTGTAGGGCATTGATTCAAATTTGTGAAACGCCTCTTCTGATTTCGCGTGCCTAATGCCAAAAGGGCCTATTACAGCAAGAAGATAGGGGTCCATGCCAAAAGGGCCTAAAAAAATTTTTTTTTTTGCCATTCTTCTTAAAATTGCTTGAAACGTGAAGATCTGTAAAAAAAAAATTGTGATGTACTAAAACCAAAAGGGCCTATAAAAAAAATCAAAATTTTTCAAAGTTTTGAATAGAAATTGCATACCAGAGCATTTTTTTTTTGAAAAAAAAAGTTAAAATAATTTGTTATTGTTTATTTGTTTCAACATTTTGTTATTTTTTATTTGTTTAAGCAATTTGTTTAAACGTTTGTTTAAATTATTTGACTTGTTTCCATTTTTTTTTTTGCAAAAAAAAAAGTTGAAGTAATTTGTTATTGTTTATTTGTTTCAACAATTTGTTATAGTTTATTTGTTTAAATAATTTGATATTGTTTATTTGTTTGAACAATTTGTTATTCATTAAAACGAAACTTAAAGTACTTCTACTTTAAGTACTTTAAATCTCAAGTACTTAAAGTAATAAGTACCTAGTACTTTAAGTACTGCCGGTACTTAATACTTTAAGTACTTAATGTATTTTGTACTTTATATTTGAAGTACTTAAAGTACTAGGTACTTATTACTTTAAGTACTTGAGATTTAAAGTATTTAAAGTACAAGTACTTAAAAAATCAAGTACCAATTTCAAGTACTTTTTGTATTAAAGCATATTTTTACCTTGCATGATACACTGAGAGTCGACAGATTGGAACAGAAATATTTAAACCAAGAATTATCAGAAGCACTGACGATAGAAATTTTTTTTTTTTTAAATCTATTTTGATACAGGTATTCATGATAATTCATGATAAATTCACGATATTATATCATGAATTGTTACAATCGTGGATCCGAATCAATAACAAATTGTTCAAAAATAAACAATAACAAATTATTTAAACAAATAAACTATAACAAATTGTTTAAAAAATAAGAACAAATTGTTTGAACAAATAAACAATAACAAATTCTTTAAACAAATAAAAAATAACAAATTGTTCAAACAAATAAACAATAACAAATTGTTGAAACAAATAAATAATAACAAATGATTTAAACTTTTTTTTCCAAATAAAAAAAAAAAAAAAATTTCAAAAAAAAAAATTTTTTTCAAAAAAAAAAAAAATTTAAAAAAAAAAAAAAAATTTTTTCCAAAAAAAATTTTCAATTTTCTTAGCGGAAAGTAAAAAAAAAATTATAGGCCCTTTTGGCTTTAGATCACTAAATTTTCAATGTCCTAAAGCCAAAATTTGAGACATAGGCCGTTTTGGCTTTGGAAAATTTTTTTTTGTCTTTAGGCTTAGAAAATGTTGGCAAAACGATTGGCACAAAAAAAAAAATTATAGGCCCTTTTGGTTTTGCAAAGCCAAAAGGGCCTATAACTTTTATAGGCCCTTTTGGCATTAGGCACGCGATTTCTGTGCGATCATTGGTTGCTGAGATATCAATGGACAAACAGAAAAGTGTCTCTTTTCGTAAAAGCTCGATATCTCAGCGAAAAATGGTCGCAGCGAGGTCTCAAAAATGCAAATTGAAGCTAAATAAACAAGCTATCCGGTCTATGGAATGGTTTAGCTGGAAAATTTTTTTCTCAAAAATTACAGCCAAAACAAAAGCGATACAAATTTGCCACATTTTTTTTTCTTTGTATTTCTCATAATTGCGTGAAACCTGTAGCTTTGAACATTTTTTTGCTAAAAGATCTGAAAACTAGAAACTTCAAGCTTCAAAATGCTTTTTTTTAGACCTCGATACGACCATTTTTCACTGAGATACAGCATTGTTAAAAACCACTAAAAATTTGGGAAAATTTTTTGATCCTTTAATTTTTTCCAGTAGTGTATATGAAAAATATATTTTACATAAAAAATAGATCCGAAAATATTTCCACGATGTAGAATAATGTCTTTTATGTATCCGACATAAACTTTGTTACTGTGAGGGAAGCCTCTTTTTTTGCAAATCACATTAATTCAGACAATCGATTTTTGGCCGAAAATAATTTCAAAAAGCTGAATAAAATACAGAAATTTTATTATTGTATGAAATTTTGTATGTACCTCAGAAAGATTTTATTTTAAAAATCTATGTCGATATATCAAAATGAATATATCTTCAAATAGACTAGACAATGCTTGTCCGTGATTATTAGCGATTCGTCACTCTCACTTGGAAAGCCGGAAGTCGCGAAGTTTGCGTTTCTGTTATGTTGAAAGTGGCGTTGGCGTTTCCGTTTCAATTCACACGTATACTCTAATCTCATTATGCATTTTGCTCGCGAATGTGTTTCATCTTTCTTTTTATCAAGCATTCGTGCAATAAATTAGGGAAGAGGTTCATTTTGAAGTCAATTATAATCGCGTAACTGGTCCAATTTATTTGATCGTGAATGAGACCCGAGAATATTGGATAATAAGTTTTGTGTCAATACAATTTCTCGTACCATCCGGACAATTTTTTTTTTCTCATATACAGATGAGATTTGAAATGGCGCGACGGGATAAAGGTCATCGCGAAGAGTGGAGGTCAAGTTAGGAGATCCAAGGATGACTATATAACCGTTCGGGATATTTATCGAGAATTGCGTAATTGACCACACCTCTCGTGTGTAAGTCGATTTTTTCCCGGCTCGAAACGAACAGATCGTCTCAAAACATTTGTGTTGTCTAATAAGACAATAGCATATACATACACTGAAAAAATCATGTATCAGGATTTGTTAACTGTTAACAAATGTAAAGTTGAATATGGCGAAATCAATTATTTTTTAACAGTTAATAAATTATTTTGACACAAATAAAATATTTCTTAACGACTAACAAATTTTTTAGCAGTTAAGGAATATTTAAGTAAGAGTGTCAACTAAATATATTTCCTTAGTACAAATAAATTGTTTTCTCAGTGTATTCTGAAACCACAAGTCTTTAACACGAGAATATTTATTTTTTATACAAAATATTTGGCAATGTTTAATAAATAAGCCATATTCAAGAAATTGAATTCAACAATTCTATTGTTATAACTAATTAAAAAATTCTTCATGAAAATCGGAATTGGTTTTTCGAAATATCACAAATTATTTAATTTATGATACTTGAAAAATCTGTTGGATTCACACAAGAGAAGTCGATTAAGAAATTCGTTAGGTTTTTTTTTCATTTTTGCGCATTGTACATCAAAACAATATTTTTTGATCAAAAATATTATTCTCTTAAGGGGGTCGTCTAGTGTGAAACCTGTTTTTTTAAATGTTTTTTTCGGGAATTTTTTTTGACCAACCATTAAAATAAAATAATTTATGAATTGTGTATCATTTTTATCAACATTTGAACAAACTTTGTGCATTTTTTTAAGGGAATGTATTAAATATAATCGGAGATACACCGCCCAACAGGAACACATATAAAAAAAAGGTGCTCCACTGCTGCCATGATTCCGGCCGTTCTGCTTATCTGAAATCAAAAAACCAAACGCCATTTCAATTGTGAGACTTAAGGCTCTACCGTGAACCAAAATAAAGTCAGAATTCAAAAAAAAATACTTTTTTTACGCTTTAGAAAAAAAAATCAATTTTTCGCATTGAATATTTTTTTTAAAGCGCAAGAAAAAATGATTCTTTTGGAATTCTGACTTTATTTTGGTTCACGATAGAGCCTCAAGTCTCACAATTCAGATAAGCAGAACGGCCGGAATCATGGCAGCAGTGGAGCACCTTTTTTTTGTATGTGTTCCTGTTGGGCGGTGTATCTCCGATTCTATTTAATACATTTACTTCGAAAAATGCACAAAGTTTGTTCAAATGTTAATAAAAATGATACTCAATTCATAAATTATTTGATTTTAATGGTTTGTCGAAAAAAAAATTCCCGAAAAAAAACATTTAAAAAACAGGTTTCACAATAGACAACTCCCTTACCCCTACAGCACACAATATTCCTGCAATGTTGCTGGAATGTTGCATGACTACATTAAAACATTGCTGCAATCTTGCTGCAATGCTGCTATGTCCGACGATTGAAATATTGCTGCAATGTTCTGCAATATTCCAGAAATATTGCATCCAATCAATATGCGATATTCCAGCAATATAACTCGTATTACATAGTCAATATTTTAGGAATATTACCTACATTGGAAACTTTATCATTTGAATTATTGCATAATATAAAAATATGTAGTTTCAAGTCCATATGACTACGCGACCACAGAGCGCGGGTAAATGTTCCACCAATTGATTGTTAATTGAGGACCCCGTTGCTCGTAATACACCGGACCTTTATCGGTGCTCGGTGGCTCTCTCGCCAGCGCGAGAGCGCCCACCGACCGCCGCCACCTAACGGATCTCAGGCGAAGTGCCGAGATCGTGGCAGGCCCCAGGTCGTCCCGTTACAGTATATAGTCATGTTTTACGAATAAGAATCATCCAGAAACAAAATATATTTTGGTTTTATAGCTTTTTTGATATTAAACATTTTTTCAATACGAATATCATAATGTCTTAATATTATTAATATTACATGTCTTATTAATGTCAGAAGCACAACAAAATTTTGAAAATATATATGAAAAAAGAAAAAGAAAATGACTCGAAATCAATCGTTATTGATATTTTAAGAGGAATAAATGAATAGATCTTTTTCAATTGATCTTTTTCATATTTATTTCGCTCGTGTAGTTGTAAAATTTGAAGTTCGATCTCACCAATATTGCTGCAATTTACTCGCAACGTTTCAACAAAATATTGCAGGTATGTTGCTTAGGAACATTCCCGAAACATTGCTGAGAAGTTTTAGTGCAATGTTGCGTAGCAATGTTGCCACAACATATCTGCAATATATCATTGCACGTGCAATATGACAACATTGCTGCGACATTGCAGCAATGTTATGTGCTGTAAGGGTAATGACACAACACAGAGTAAAAAATCCTAAAAGTCCAGAGACAATGAAAAAATTCCAAAAATCGCACTCATTATAGCATTGTAATTGACGTTCTTCTCTCAAGATAAGCGAGAAATGGCGATAATTCGCCCCGTCATTGATATGAACGTGATTGAAGTCATCCTAATTATCAGCTGCGTCAAGTAATTTGATAATTGGATTAACGAGCTAATAATAGCAGAGCATCACTCGAGAAGTTCGAATTTCTATGAAAAATGCTCAAAAGTATTGCATTAAAATAATCAGTGGATTATATAAACATTTTTTCGAAGAAGTATAACAATTTTTCAATTTCATTATTATTTCAACGAATAAAAAAGTATCGTGATAAGTTTACGTCATCGTGAAATAAGAGAAAGCCTTCGCAATAATATCGTATTTGAATAAAAAGAAATATAATTCTTATAGAATTTGTTTGTAGAAATTTTTATCAGAATCTTTCAAAGGCAAACATTTTTTCAAACTACTTGAAAATTTGATTTTTTTTTTAAGCAGTAAGATCGCCGTTAAACTATTTATATTTATTTTGTAAATTGTAATGATTTGCAATTTAGCATCTGGTAATTGTAACGTACATATTAATTGCAATTTTATACGTTTTCTATGTCATTAGTGAAATAAAAATTTTGTTTAATACCAAAAACGTCGTGTAAATTAGATATTTGCACATAACTTCCACATTGTTTTCCATCATCCGCTAAGTTTCCTTGATGAGCAGTTCGTTGAGCTATGACGGTTAGTTCAATTATAACTTCCTTAAAAAGGAAGCTTAACGATCGATGGAAATATGTCAGGAAGCTATATGCAAAATTTTCATCACGATACGAAAATTTTGGGACTTTATAAACTCAAAATTCCACAAGTGGTTTTTGTCGGATTAAATATCGGCTGACATAGTCATGCAAATTTATTATTATTATTATCATTATTATTATTTGTCTGAAAAATTTGAATCCTAAAAATTCGAAGCTACTAATGTTTGAGTGGTTATAAGAATTTTTGAAAATTTTCCGAATCTAGAAAAATTGGTCCCGGAAAATTGGTCCCCGGAAAATTGATCCTCCGGAAAATTGGTCCCGGAAATTTGGTCCCTATTATCGATTAAAACGTCGATTGAACTGTATATCATTCGAATGAACATAACTTTTTTAAATTGTGAGATGCATAGGACGGATCTAGGAAAAAATAGAACACGAAAAAGTACCCGATAGAAAAAGTACCCGCGGAAAAAATAATTTTTTTTTATCAAACCCAAAAAAACAACAAAAACTCTGCAACGGGGATATCTACTCTAGTAGCTAAATTCATTTTCTTTTTTTTTCCCAAACCCAAAAAACGACAGAAACTCTGCAACGGGGATATCTATTCTAGTAGGCAAATCCAATTTTTTTTAACCCAATAAAAACGACAAGAACTCAAACTCAGCCAAATGCAATTTTTTAAAAATCAAACCATAGGGTGCGCGCGTCCATGGGATATGTGGATTTTTGGGGTGAGTTAGAAGCATGAGGTGTGGTGCGTGCGTCAGTAGGGTGCGTGCGTCTGTGGGGTGCGTGCGTCGGTGGGGTGCGTGCGTCCGTGGGGTGATTCGAATGATACAGTTCAATCGACGTTTTAACTAATAATAGCGACCAAATTTCCGGGACCAATTTTCCGGGGGACCAATTTTCCGGGACCAATTTTCCAGGGACCAATTTTCCTGTTACCAAATTTTCCAATCGTTTGGAACCAACACCTTAAGCGGTTCCTTCCAAATTCAATACTAATCATTCTTATTATCCAGTGCATGTGCACACAAAAAGAGGGATTGATATTTGCAAAATTTCGAAAGTTATAGCTTTGACATGGATTTTTTTTTAATTAAAAATTTTTCAAAACCGACCCCATAAAGCGTTTCCTTCCAAATTCAATGCCAAATGTCCTAATTATTAAGTATATTTGCACAAAAAAATGAGTTTGATAACTGCAATATTTCATAAAAAAAAGAACCCATAGACATCAAAAAATTAAATCTTCCGCCAAATTGGCCAATTATTTTCGCATTCGTCGACAAAATTTGCATTGTGTGCAAATTTGAGTTCTCCAGGCATGTCCATTTCAATTTTCACATTTCCCTAATATTTTCGAAAATTTCCCTGACAAGCCATTCAGATTTATGATGTTGAAGTTTGCATCGTTGCAATGCAACAAAAATAGAATTTTTTTAAATTCATTTTTAGTGAGACTTAAGTTTTGCTCGTGCATTTAAAATCCTAAATGCTATCCCTATTTAATAGAGGTACACAAATAAATTTTAATGGAACAATTTTTGAAACAACTTTGAGAATTTGTTAACACTATGAAAATAATTCTTGAAGTATCTTTGATTTTTTTAAATTATTATTTATCAAGTATTTGCTAGCTATTCTAATTTTTTTGTCAAACAAATACTTTTTCTGATAAATGTTCAAAACTTCAAGTACATATAATCTTGATTTCGTTCTTTTTTTTCTTTCGTCTCAAAGATATCGATGACACGTACTGTGGCAAATCAGCCGCAGAGTCATCGAGCGTTTCTCGCGATTTTTTTTTCTTAAACCCTGAAAATAGAACGAGTTGGCAAAAGCGGAGCAACTTCTGGTCATTTGTTACCACCAACTTTTCCTCGCTTCAGTCACGTCTGTTCAAACTATATCTGTATCGTGTGTATGGGTGTAGTTGATATGCCGGACTGTAATTCAGTAATAATGCAGCCTATATACACGTGAAGTATATAATCGAAACTGGTATAACTACTATATATGGGGCTGTCCACGTCAATTCACCTAGCCTCCAGACCACAAAATTTTTTATTTGCTTCGTAATTTTTTATGTTTGTTATCCTTGCTCTGAAACATATTTCTGAATTTTTGCAGATTTTTTGGAACAACCGTTTCTGAGTTATGATTTTTTTTTAACCAAAAAAAGGACCATTTCTTAAAATCTGAAAAAATTCACAAAAATTGTATGATCAACGTAGAACAGTCTCCTGCTCGCGAAAATGTGGTGCAAATTTTTTAAATATTTTTTTCACCCTATCACGCAATTTTTTTTTTTTATATTTTTTTCACCTTCCCGCAGCTTATCAGCTGCGTGAACGATTTAAATTAGTCAAAAGGATTCCGCAAACCCAACAACTACATTGTTTTATTCCTCAACGCGATGGAGTCATTTTTACAAAAGAATACTCGAGTGCAATAGAGCACACAACACACAACTTTTTTAAGAAAAAAAATGTGCGTAAGCCATAAACAAAATAAAATTATGAAGGTTTATCTGAAGCTTATGTTCCACATTATTTTCTGTCTTCCAAACGACGTCTCTGTTCGCAGTGGATTTTTTAAATAAATTATTATGCACTAAAAGGTTTGGATTAGGTGAACAAAATATTAAAAAAATGTGCACCACATTTTCGCGAGCAGGAGACTGTTCTACGTTGATCATACAATTTTTGTGAATTTTTTCAGATTTTTAAAAATGGTCCTTTTTTTCGGTTAAAAAAAAATCATAACTCATAAACGGTTGTTCCAAAAAATCTGCAAAAATTCAGAAAAATGTTTCAGAGCAAGGATAACAACATAAAAAATTACGAAGCAAATAAAAAATTTTGTGGTCTGGAGGCTAGGTGAATTGACGTGGACAGCCCCATATGTATATAACATCCGAGAGCACAATAAATTGATTATTATTATACCCGTATATATAGAATAATATTTTGCGTGTAGCTGCGCGGGCCAATGAGTTCAGTGGGTCGATCTATGATCCTCTGAAATATTCATACGATACACGTATCCTTATTCCATAACATGTATTTTGCCCTATTGTCATCATCATCGCAATACTGATCGATTTCATTTATTCTTTGTTTCATCATAGATACTTGTTTGCATCATAATTGGTCTGCATTATCACTCGTTCAATGCAGGACACCACGTGTACGAAGCGATGATAACGACCGGAACGATCGGCGGATTTCTCATTATTCTTGTCGGCCTCTTCGCCGGTGTTGTTATGGGAACACCCGTCAACCGTCGTGTGGTAAGATTTACGAAAAAAATTAGACATGCATTTTTCGTTCAGAGAGAATTCGCCATTTTTCAGTCTCAAAATAGAACCAAATAAGAAACGGTCCGAAGCTGTTTGTAAAATGTATATTTTCTCATTATATGAGGTACTAGTCTACTTTAGAAGGCCCATAAAAGCAAATATTTCAGATTTTTTCCTCGGCTCCTTTATCAGATATGACTATAAAACTGTTTTTACAACATTGTTTCATCCTTCGAAGATACAAAAAAAACATATTTTTTATTTTCATTCTTTGAATAATTTGTACAAGGCGCCAACGTCGAAAATGTCCTGTCCCATGCCCGACATCTAATCTCAGGATTGGCAAGTCTGAAACAAAAAAATTACAAAGCATTTTGAGGAAAAAGTTTTCTTACAACGCAATTTACCACCGTTAATGAAAAATCGATTTAAAAAAAATGGCGGATGTTTGAAATGAAAATGAAAAATTGAATTTTTCACAATCTATTTCAAACATCTGCCATTTTTTTAAATCGATTTTTCATTAACGGTGGTAAATTGTTGTGCAAGAAACCTTCCTCTTTAAAATGCTTTTTTATTTTTTGGTTCAGACCTACCATGGGTCAAGACATTTTTGACTTCGGCACCTTCTATAAATTATTTAAAGAATCAAAATGAATTTTTTTTTTGTATTTTCGAAGGATGAAACAATGTTGGAAAAACAGTTTTATAACTATATCTGCTGAGAAAAAAATCTTAAAATTTCCTTTTTTTGGTCTTTTAAAGTAGACTAGTACCTTAATTAAACTGATTTCTTTATTAAAGGGTTATACGCAGTAAGGAGCCGAAAAAAAACTATTTTTCAAGTATTTTTTTTTATCATACATTTTAATTTATCAACGTAAAAATTTATATACATATTTTTGGAACCTTTAACTTGAACCTTTTTGAAATTATTTTTAAAAAAGGCGTCTTGCGGTGAGCACGATATCTCTGAATTGGATCATGCAAAATCACAAAATGAAAAAGATTTCGATAATATAAGATATAATCTAGTATTTAACTGAAGGACTAAACAAAATATTTATTTTTAACAAAATGGCGGCTTCTCAAAATAAAATCGGATTTTGATGAACATTTTTGCTTTAAATTGTTTATAAAATGGAAAATATTTATCGGTAAAAAAAAACCTTCGATTAATGACTGACAAATATATTTATAAAGAGTCTGTAAAAATTTGAGACTGATCGGCTTAGCCCTTTCTGTGAAATCTTGCTCACTGACTTTAAAAACATAGTTTCGATAAAAGCGCGTTTAAAGTTTAAAAAGCACTTTACACATAGTAATTACGGGTTTCCAAATGACTATAACTGCGAAAATATTTGTCAGAGTGACATGAAAATTTCCTTGTATACACTTATAATATATGTGAGGTAATCCAGCCCAAGTGTGTTAACCCGTTTCCCTCACCCTCTCGGATTTGTGTCATTTTTTTTATATGATCGCATTGAGTCTAAAATACAGCCTCATAATTTTTTCAGATTTTTTCAAACATCCCTTATTTCTAAAAAAAAAATTTTAAAAAAATCGCCATTTTTTAAAAAACTAAAAAATTTCTGGAAAAACCGTGACAATATATCAAAATTTTCAAGCTATCACCCGTAGTGGACAGATTTTTTTTCTGTGTTTTACGTGATAAATTTAAAAAAAACAATTTTTTTTAAAACGCCATTTTTTTTAAATCTAAAAAAATTCTGAAAAAACCGTGATAATATATAAAAATTTTCAAGCTATCACCCGTACTGGGCAGAGTTTTTTTGCTGTGTTTTACAAGCTATTAACGTTCACAAAATTCCAAAAAATTCTCAAATAGCTCACTGTGAGCAGATACTGAATTATTTTGGTACTCAAATTGAGTATCTGCTCAAGGTGAGCTATTTGAGAATTTTTTGAAATTTTGTGAACGTTAATAGCTTGTAAAACACAGAAAAAAAACTGCCCACTACGGGTGATAGCTTGAAAATTTTTATATATTATCACGGTTTTTTCAGAATTTTTTTAGATTAAAAAAAAATGGAGTTTTAAAAAAAATTGTTTTTTTTTTTGAATTTATCACGTAACACACAGAAAAAAATCTGCCCACTACGGGTGATAGCTTGAACATTTTTATATATTATCACGGTTTTTTCAGAATTTTTTTATATTTTAAAAAAATGGCGTTTTATCAAAAAAAAATTTTTTTTCGATATAAGGTATGTTTGGAAAAATCTAAAAAAATTATGAGGGTGTATTTTAGACTCAATGCGATCATATAAAAAAAAATGACACAAATCCGAGAGGGTAAGGGAAACTGGTTGACACACTTGGGCTGGATTACCTCATGTACATTATGAAAATGCAATTAAAAAAAATCGATTTCTTGAAAAGTTTTTAAAAACCCCTTAAGTTTTTAAAAAATTGTCAAAATACTTTTTTCGGTTATCAATGACTTTTTATGATTCGACAGAATTATTATTTTCTTATTAAATTAATTTAATTGTGCTTCAATAACCAAAATTGCATGATCTTATTATTTGTTGAATTTCGTTAACTTAGTATTTTATTAAATGGTCACTTGATCATGGAATTATACATGGTTGAATTAATTTGATAGTGATGCAACAATCATAATTGAAGGATCATATCATTTGTTGAGTTTTATTATTTCATTATTCTATGAAAGTTAATATTGTGGTAATTATTAGGAAGTGCGACTCATCGGAAAGGCACATCCCAAAATTTTTTAAAAATTACATTTTATCGGATAATGTTAAAAAAAAATATTAGCTTGGCACAGGCCAACCTTTTGATATTATTATTATTTATTTAATTTTTTTTAATAAAATTAAGGAATTTAGCTACTAGAATAGATACATATCCCCGTTGCAGAGTTTGTGTTGTTTTTTTTTTGAGTTTGATCAAAAACGTTGGATAAAAAAGGAAAAAATTCTAAAACCATCTTTTTATAATTTTTTTTTCATCCAACGTTTTTTATCAAACCTAAAAAAAACGACAGAAACTCTGCAACGGAGATATCTATTTTAGTAGCTAAATTCCTTTTTTCCTTAAAAAATTTAAAATACACTGGACGACAAAAACGATTATTGATGTAATTGAACGGAATTGCTAAAAAATCATGCAAAATTGAAATTTGCACATGGCTTCCTCATTTTTTTCCGTCGTTCCTCAACCCTCCTTTATGAGGATCTCTTTGACCATCTTTATGACATGTATGTTTATTATCATGGCTTCCTCATAAAGGAAGCTTCACGAACGACGGAAACAAATGAAGAAGCTATGTGCAAATTTCAAATTTGCATGATTGTTTAGCAATTCCGTTCAATTACATTATTAATCGTTTTTATCGTCCAGTGTATTGATGCTAAAGAAGTGAGCTCTATAGCTGCTAAATTAGGAAACTTAGTGTTAACAAGTATTTTTCGAAAATTTTAAAAAAAATTTGCAAACGAACATCTCGAGCATTTTTCACCAAATTCAACCCTAACCATTCTTGTCGTCTAGCGTATTTGTGCAAAAAATTTGAGCTCGATACTTCTAAAAATGCGAACGTTATGAAAATTTCAAATTTTTTTTTTAATCGACCCTCTCACGCGATTTTTATAAAATTCAGTATTATTTTTCATTGTCATTGAATGTATCGTCACAAAAAAATTCTGCTCGATAGATGAAAACTAACAAACATTTTACAAAAAATACAAAATCTAGCCAAATAGACAATTATTTTGCAATCTAAAAAAAATTTGCATTGAGAACAGAGACATGCGTAGTCTACTTGTATACGAAATGTCAAGTCGATCGCCCAAAGCGTTCTCTAGATATATTCATTTTAAGGAAAGCACAAAGCGTACACACACACACACACACACACACACACACGCACACGTCCGGACATTTCTTCTAAATGTGATTTCTCGACGTTTTGGGACATTCTGAACACACTGACATGAAAATTGAAAAAAAAAAAAAATTCGTGAAAACAAAGCTCCCTTTACGAGGAAGCAAAATTGAAAAAAATATAAAAATTTGGCCTCCCTGAGCTAATATTTATTTTTTTATCATTATCTAATAGAGTGCAATAAAAAAAAAATTGGGATGCGTCTTAGCGATGAGTTGCACTTCCCAATAATTACCAATAATATTGCTATTGTTATAATACTAAAACACCCTGCAAATTGAAATTTGCACATTGCTTCCTCATCTTTATCCATAGTTCACATAGCTTCCTTTAACACACGGTATGGCGATCAAATTTGGCTTCCTCATAAAGGAACCCGTAGTAAAAAACTCCATTGAATCGCCAATGGCAACCAATGGTCCTCATACGACTCCATTGGACAATGAATGGGGACCCATTGAGATTTCCGCATTTGTCAATGGCGTACAGGGCTGACCATTGATCAGTGAATGGGTATCCATTGAACATCAAATGCGGATGAATCGAATGATCATCATTACTCAATGATGCTCATTGGAAAGCCAATGCGGATGAATCGAATGATCATCATTACTCAATGATGATCATTGGAAAGCCAATGCGGATGTATCGAGCGATCAGCATTGCCCAATGGTGTCCATGTGAAGGTAAATGCTGATGAACGAAATGATCCGCTTTACTCAATGATGTCCATTGGAAAGTCAATGCGGATGAACTGAAAGATCAGCATTTCCCACAGATGTTCATTGGAACCCAAATGCGGCTAACGATGAAATGATCAGCATTTGCCAAGGATACCCATTGAATAATAAGTAACTACGAATTATACAATGATCAACATTTATCAATAATGTCACTTCATTGACGACTGATCGAATGATGAGCAGCATTCGTTAACGATGTTGCAATCCATATTCGAGGTTCAATGCAGAACAATTGAACCCATCGATCGATGAGAATTTTTCCGAATGCGATATTTCTCAAACGGCGGTGAATTAATAAAATTAAGTAAGAGTAGATGTCGCTGATTCTCATATACACTCAGTCAAAAAATTAAAGGAACAGTAAAATTTTCGAGATTTTTCAGCGATTTTCCAAAGGCTGTAACTTTGTTAATTTTGGTCGTAAAAATTTTTCAAAAAAAGCATTTTGAAGCTTGAATCTTCTACTTTTGGAATCTTAAGTCAAAAATTTTTTATGGGCATCACCCTCGACGCAGTCGAAAGAAATATCACGGTAAAAATTTTCTCGAAATTTTTGCTTTTTTCAAAACAGTCGATGGGCTTCAAAAAATTTTTCCGAACTTAACCAATCTATGGATCGTTTAGCTGAATTCTTTGGCTTCAATTTGCTTTTTTTATTTTTGTTCTACGACCATTGTCCGCTGAAATATCGGTGATTGAACAAAAATTCGTCTTTTTTTTTAAATCTTCGATATATCTGGAACTAATGATCGTACAGCGAGTAAACGGTGAGTTTCGGAAACTTGAATCTACCCTCTATAAGTGCCTGTTATTGTCAGAAACGAAAAAAATTGTTTCTATTCTTAATTTTAACTTGAAAAAGTGCAAAAAATTAACTTTTTTTCTTGTTTTAGAAAATCTACCACAACTTTGCAGATATTGCGAAAAATACCAATGTTTTAAGGTCCTTTTTTAGCTCAATACATACCTAAAAACCATGCCAATTTTCAAAACAATCGGTCGAACCGTTTTTTGTGACCGAGTCATCAAACTTTTAGAAAAATTGAAGGAACACGTTTATTGATCCTTAATGACCAATTAATGTTGTTAAAAATTTTTGAAAAAAGTTTTCTTTTTTTCCCCCTCAAATTTGCATGTAACGAGCGGGGAAAGCTAGAAAAAATCCAAATTTCGAAAACAAAATTTTTTTTTCGAAATTTCGATTTTGTTTTATTTTTTAATTTGAAAAAAAATTGTATTGGCATTTTTTTTACAATTTTGCATTCAATATGTAATAAATATCGAAATAAAATTTTGAAAAAAATGCTAATAAATTTTTTTATTCAAATTTAAAAAATAAAAAAAAATTTAATTTTGCAAAAAAAAATTTTTTTCTTTTTGAAATGTGAATTTTTTTTCTTAGTTTTCACGCTCATTAAATGCAAATTTGAGAGAAAAGAAAGAAAAACTTTTTAATTCATTTTTAACACCATTAATTAATTGGTCATTAAGGATCAATAAACGTGTTCCTTCAATTTTTCTAAAAGTTTGATGACTCGGTCACAAAAAACGGTTCGACCGATGGTTTTGAAAATTGGCATGGTTTTTAGGTATCTATTGAGCTAAAAAAGGACCTTAAAACATTGGTATTTTTCGCAATATCTGCAAAGTTGTGGTAGATTTTATAAAACAAGAAAAAAAGCTAATTTTTTGGACTTTTTCAAGTCAAAATTGAGCATGGAAACAATTTTTTTTCGTTTATGACAATAACAGGCACTTATAGAGGGTAGATTCAAGTTTCCGAAACCCACCGTTTACTCACTGTACGATCATTAGTTCCAGAGATATCGAAGATTTAAAAAAAAAGACGAATTTTTGTTCAATCGCCGATATCTCAGCGAAAAATGGTCGTAGAACAAAAATAAAAAAAGCAAATTGAAGCCAAAGAATTCAGCTAAACGATCCATAGATTGGTTAAGTTCGGAAAAATTTTTTGAAGCCCATCGACTGTTTTGAAAAAAGCAAAAATTTCGAGAAAATTTTTACCGTGATATTTCTTTCGACTGAGTCGAGGGTGATGCCCATAAAAAAAATTTGACTGAAGATTTCAAAAGTAGAAGATTCAAGCTTGAAAATGCTTTTTTTGAAAATTTTGTACGACCAAAATTAACAAAGTTACAGCCTTTGGAAAATCGCTGAAAAATCTCGAAAATTTTGCTGTTCCTTTAATTTTTTGACTGAGTGTATGAACCAAATATTTTCTTCAATTGTAATAAATGCTGATGATTATATCGATGGTCAATCAGTTTAAAATATAATATAATAGTTTAAAATAAAATATAATATAATATATTTAAAAAAAATATATTATATACTGCTCATCAAGTGCGCGTACGATTGGGATAAATGATTTTTAAAACCGTTTATTTTTAACATATACACATAATTTTATCAGTCCCGCTCAACTCGATTTGTGAGAGGTGAAACGTATATACTTTCATTATCAATCTACATCTGAATACACTTACAATGTATTTTCTCAATTCTGAGCTTCAATAATTTCTATTAAATGTAATATATATATATGATTGCTATATGATTGCTATATATGATATATGATATAATTATTGGTCGTTATGCTAATATTAGCATTATGATTAACCTTACTTACTGATAACTTACTTGATTATTTAATGCGTAATTCCATGTATCTATAGCAATCATATGAAAGAATCTCCATTGATGATCCCATTTATTCCCCATTGCCCACAAAAACCAATAGAGGTGAATATGGCGAATTCACTAGGGAGATTGTCTCCATTGAATCCCCATGGGATAATCCCCATTCCGTTTCAAATGGGGAATTTAATGGCGAAAATGTCCTTAGAAAATTCGGCATTCATATCCATTGGTTTTGTGTGCAATGGGGAATGAGTGGCGAACAGCAATGGAGATTCTTTCGTATAGTAAAAACTCCATTCATCGCCATTGAAAAATCCCCATTCATTCCCGATTGACAAAATAACCAATGGGGATGAATGCCGAATTGCCTAAGGGGATTGTCTCCATTGAATCCCCATTAGATAATCCCCATTCCGTTTCAAATGGGGAATTCAATGGCAAAAATCCCCTTAGGCAATTCGGCATTCATCTCCATTGGTTATTTTGGCAATGGGGAATGAATGGGGATTTTTCAATGGCGACGAATGGAGTTTTTTACTACGGGAAGATTTGTTAACTATTGAAAAACATTAGTAATCAATGTGCAAATTCGATCAATTTTCGCCAAATTTGATCGCGAACAAACCTTGATAGCTATACAAGTATTGTACAAAGTTTCTGTGAAATATATTGAAAATTGTGTAAGTTAGAGTGCTTGCGCTATTTTTCAAAAAATTCAAAATTTCATAAAATTTTAATCCCTCGATGGATTTTTTCCAAATTTAATAGCGAACAACCTTGATAGCTATACAAGTTCTGTACAAAGTTTCAGTGAAATATATTAAAAATTGTGCAAGTTAGAGCGCTTGCGCTATTTTTCAAAAAATTTAAAATTTCATAAAATTTTAATCCCTCGATAGATTTTTGCCAAATTTAATAGCGAACAACCTTCACAGCTATATTACCTCTGTGCGAAGTTTCAGTACAATATCTTAAAAAATTGCGCAAGTTAGAGCGTTTAGGCGATTTTTCAAAAAATTCAAAATTTCATAAAATTTTAATCCCTCGATGAACTTTCGCCAAATTCAATACCAAACAACCTTAATAGCTATACTAATTCTGTACAAAGTCTGAGTGCAATATCTTGAAAATTGCAGAGGCTAGAGCGTTTACGCCATTCTGGCAAAAACGAAAAAAGTCGATAAAATCTGAACACCCGTTATAATTTAAAAAAAAAAATTTCATAACGAAGAGCAATTCGTGCTCGACAAGTGTGCCAAATTTTAGCTTGATATCTCGAAGCGTTTTCGAGTTATTAATCATTTACATCTGAAACTCAGGATACACACACACACACACACACACACGTCGATCCGGACATTTTTTCTAAATATGATTTCTCGATGCTTTAGGACATTTGGAACATATTGGCATAAAAATCGCGAAAAAATTTTTTTTCACGAAAACAAAGCTTCCTTTATGAGGAAGCAAAATTATCACTTCAACTGGAATAAATTTTTGGATTGTTTTTTCTTCCGCAGGATCTCTTCTTCAGTCTCATCGGTTGCGTGCTCTTCATCGCGACTGGTGCAATGGTGATAAACTCCTTCCAGGAACTTGCTTGGAAAGATTCGTTTCGCGACACCGGTCTCGCCAAGGGATCCCTTTGTGTAATCGAGGGGATACTATTTTTCGGCGATGCCATTCTTACTTTCCGAGGCGAGGCATAAGTCTTTTCGTTTTCCTCCTTTGGAGAAATCATTCATGTCAAGTACAATAACATTTATATAAACGGGAGGCTCAACGCTCGTTTCAATATTACATTAATGTGACCATCAAGTCGACGACACCATCGAACATTCCGCAACGAGGAAATACAGAAAAAAAGAACAAGTACAAAATGTCGACGAGATGCTCGAATTTATCGTATATTAGCCTCCGATTTATAATTTACGTTTCATTATCGAAATAATGTTCACACATATGTATGTATACGTTATATCTCTATATATATATATTTTTTTGTCATTGTTTAATTTAATTTGAGATAACTCGCAAGCCATTATCGTCCATTCTACATTTAAGAGCAATCAGAAATTTACAAAAAAAAAAACAATAACGAGTTTAACCGTCCACGCTGACTCAATATGTCGCGTACACCGCATTTAAGGAGAAAAAAAAACTATATGAATATATATTCAAAATCTGATATTTTTGTACTGAGCACTATTACGAGATAATTATATTTTTCTCATTTATATTTTATATCACGTTTCATTGTTAGACAACAGTAATGAGAAATTTTTGTTTGTACCTACTGTATAATGAAATTTCATATTTTCGTTACTTGTGTCGTTGCCTCAAAATTTCAAATATTGATTATTTTGCAGCAAGAATCTTATCACTTCGACTTGTAACGGCATCTATCTCATAATGCCCCTTTGCTTATAACAATAAATATGGTCTGCAAAAAATCCTTGTTTTCTTTTTTTACTCACAGCAATAAGCAGCATTCCACGCTAAACGTTCTTAGCCAAATGCAAGAAATCACAAATTGCCGATAACTTCGAGACAATTTCCAGTTATGAAAATTGTCAAAGAATTGACGAAAAACCTCTTTTTGCCAATTTTCCAACAGAGGAAAGTTGCAAACTGCAAAATAATATTGAAGGTAGCTTTGCTAGCGCAGTGTCGATTATATTGAAGCAATAATGAGTGAAGTTATACGCAATCAAAGGTTTGATTGCATATAACTTCACTCGGTAACTTCAGGTACGAGATAAAAGGCTCACGTTCTTCAATATAATTCTATTTTCCGAGTCCTTTTACTTTACAATTTTCATGGCAAATTACAGAATTCTTTAGAGCAGCGAATTGGTGATTTTGATTATGCGACGGATGAAGAGGTTGGTAGTGAAAAATGCGCTGTAATTAGCAAAGGCAATCGATTGAGTTTCAAAAATTTAATTCAAATTCAATTTTCATTCCATAAAAATAATGAAAAATGGGGAAGAATAAAGTGGAATGTGCAGGGGAAAATAACAGAATGAAATTGTTATTTAAACCATAACGATTTCGTTCTATAAGAAATTAAAAAATCTTGCCATAGAGTCAAACGTTGTAAAAAATTGTTCATACATGTTCCCAAGGAGAAACTTATGTGAATTATGGTGGATTTAAATTGAATAGGTTCTACTCAAAGTAGAAATAAACATAGAACAATGATTTTACAAAAAGAAAATGTTCTCGTCAGAATATACATTAACATATGTTTGGGATGAATGAGAGCTATTTTGTCTCGATAAATATTCTATAATTTCACTGAAAAAATAATATTCATGATAATTCATGTTTTGAAAATTTGTCATTTATTGTTTCCGAAAAAAATAAAGCTGCGACCTACACTTTTTTCCGACCATTGAGAATGTAAACAATGAAAACAACGATTGTGATTTCGTAAAATATACTTCAGCAAACAAACCGAACCCTCATTTATCAAGATGGAACGAAAATGATAAATATTGCTTTAAAAAATGCGAAAAAATGGCAGTCCATAACTGGGTTCTTTACATCTTTATTCTTAAATAACTCTATGTGTAATTTCTCTACTTACACTTTTTTTTTGGCATAGAATAATAATAAAGAAACGATAGAAAATATGGAGATATTCATCTGTACAATGTTTACGTATCAATACGGCACAAAATTTCCCATTCATCAATTTTAAGTGGGACTTGAAAAAAAAAATCAAAAAGAACGAATGCACGGTTTCCGCGATTATTAAATATTCCAATCGAAATCCAAGACAAAAGGACGATGCATTTAAAACAAAACAAAACAAAAAAATATATCGCAAAAAAAACTCTAATTATTTTGTACACTACCGGCGAAAAGTTTCCGGACAAAACTTCAAAAAAGGTCTGGAAGGTTTTTTTAGGCCATTTCACCGGAAATCAACGTAAACTAATTTAATAAACGGCATTAAATTTGAACGGGAAGAATTCGGCTTCATTTCCTGTTTTTTAAATTATTTTTACAATTTGTTTTTAGATTCGGACTCTTTTTTGAAAACAATTGTTTTTCGCCTTTTTTTCCCTCTCTTCAGGGGCACCCATTTTCTAGAGGAATTTTTTTAAATACATTTTTACGATTGGATTCGTAAAAGGGAAAGTTTGAGCATCAATTTCCTTTTCTAAAAAAAATTTCAGCGATTTTTTTTTCCAAAGTTATTCCGTTTTTTTGAAAAAAGAGGAAATTTGAAAAATCCCGTATAACACGAAAACAAAGAGGATTCATGAAAAACTTCAAGATAGCAAAAAATTTTGTCTGTTTTCGCTGAGTTCAGAGGAATTTTTTCAGATTTTTTTTTTCAAAATTTTTTTTTCTCATGTTGAGGCTGGAAAAAAAATTTGGGAAAAAAATTTGAAAAAAAAATTCCAATGTGTTGATAATGGTAAAATAAAGTACTTTTCCTCTTGAAATTTTATCAATAATCCCATAGTTCTCGAGTTATGGTAATTGAATGAGCTCCGACCCAGAAAAAGGAAAAACAAATTTTGGAAAAAAAATCTGAAAAATTCTTCTGAACTCAACAAAAACAGGCGCAACTTTTTGCTATCTCAAAGTTTTTCATGAATCCTCTTTGTGTTATACGGGATTTTTCAAATTTCCTCTTTTTTCGCAAAAAAAAAGAGCTTTGGATAAAAAATTGCTCAAAGTTTAAAAAAAAAGGAAATTGAAGCTCAAACTTTTCCCTTTACGAATTCAATCGTAAGAATGTATAAAAAAATGTCCTCTGGCGAAACAAAGTTGGCGAAAAACATTTGTTTACAAAATGGAGTCAAAATATAAAAACAAATTGTAAAAATAATTTAAAAAATAGGAAATAAAGCCGAAATCTTCCTCTTTAAAATGCCGTTTGTTAAATTAGTTTACGTTGACTTCCGGCGAAATGGGATAAAAAAACGTTCGAGATCCTTTTTGAAACAATGGCCGGAAACTTTTCGCCGCTGATTTATATTCCATGCTGAAGCTTTTTTCGATCTAACCAAAAAACCTCTCCCAACAATCCATCATTTTTTTTTTTTTTTGGTACATCGCTTCTGGCTTCGATAATCTCTCAGTACGAAACTCCAGAGTCTGAGATTCGTGGGAAGCAAATACTAGAAATTTGAATATGAGCTCATGTAAAAAAGAAAATAAAAACAATATCAGTCGTAATTCTGGGATGCAAGGCACTTGTCCAAATGCTCGTTCATCATACTTTCACGTATCATATCCATGCATCTTGGACATGGAAATTTTTCGATCGGTGGCTCGTTTTTCAGAGAATCGATGATTTCGAGATTTTCGTTGCCAACGTCAAACGTATCGTCGTTGAAAATGGGCTGAACGCATTCGTCGAGATGATCTTTGAGGGCGATATCGCCGCTTGTCATGACATTGCAAACGAGGCAACGGTAATCTTTCCTGGAATGCGTTGCTTCTTCGGTCAAATCAACGAATTTCTTCTTTGTTGCACTCGAACTCGGGCCAGGATTTTCGTATCCCGGAAAACTCGTAGATCCCATTTCTCGATCATCGAACGAACATCTATCGAGATGATCGTAAAGCCTCTCCATCGGTACTGATTTGTCGCAAGCAGGACAGGAGACAATATTTTTTTTCGATGATTGGACGAAAGATTCGAGATTCGTTTGTCCTTTGAGCGGCTTCTCCGTTTTACTCGGTCCACGATTTTTTTCTGAACTATCTAAAATCTCGACGACGGAAGGTTTCTTTTGACCTTGATTTGGTCCTGATTTTACGAGGCAAAAATCGAGACGATCGTCGAAGAGATCCGCGGCAATCATTGAATTACAAATCGGACAGTTGTAAAATTCACCATTTGGCGGATTGTGCGAGATTTCGGTCTTCGGTGGTGCAACCTTTGTCTTTTTCGCCGGAGGAGAATCATCGATGATATAGGCATCTCGATTCTTCGTCGGCCAATGGGAAATCGTTGGAGACGGAAATTTATCCAGAAGATTGCTTCTTCCGGTATTATTTCCACCGATTATGCCAGTGAAATTCATCATCGGGGATCGTGATTTATCGCTGTTTGTTTTGTCGTTGGAAAAATTTGGTGTTCTTGGCGAGGATGTTTTTGGTCCTCCGGTTCCCCAACTGTGAACGTTGTTTGTACTCGTTCCAAGTTTTACCAGACCCGCTGGAACAGGTTTTCCTGTTTGAACGTGGACGTTCGAGCTTCCTGAATTTTTTTGTGAAAAATTTGTACCATTTGTACTTCCGGGAATGCCGATGTTCGTTCCGGGCTTGATCAACCAATCGTCCAAAATTTTATCGGGCTTTTCAGTCGGTGAAGCTTTGTTCAATTTGGGATTTTCGTATCCAGGGTTACGCCTCTTTGATCGCGGTGGCTCTTTCTCGAGTTCGCGAATTTTGATAAACGTACCGTCGCAATTGTGCTGATGAGCTTGCCACCACAAATCCGATGGTCCAGGCGCTCTGTTCATCGCACGACGAACCGTTCCAAAGTGAGGCGGTCGTTTTTGACAAGGTCCGTTACAACGCCACCAATGCTGCTGATACAGTCTCACCGCGTCGTGGAAACTGTGATATATCTGCATAAATTTAAACGCCGGAATTGTTATTTTTGTCTAACTAGAATTTTTAACGAAGTACGATTATTAAATTATGATCAGAGTTGGCCAAAGTACTTGAAAGTACTTCAAGTACAAAGTACTGTGGGTACTTGCAGTAAGAAAAAAAATTAAATTTTTATTTTCAAAAGTTATGCAAAATTCAAAATTTAACCATTTTTCAAATTTTTTTCCAAATGTCTTGAAAACTATGACAGTTATGAAAAATCGTTTGTTTCGTCTTGAAGAGAATACTTGGGGCTACGAAAAAAAAACTATTCCGACAAAATTTTTTGTAAAATGATGAATTTGGAGAATTTTGAATTTTTTAAAATCGTGAAAATCCACAATTAACATAAAATTTTTTGTTCAATTTTTTAAATATAATACCTTATACTGATTTTAAAAGATCATGAAATCTTCAGAAAGGTGTTTTTTTTTGTTTCAGAAATATGCATTTTTTTAAGTTGAGCAATCATGTAATTTTGTAATTTTGAGCAATCAAAATAACATGATTGATCAACTTCACTTAACTTAGAGGTAAAAAAAAAGTTTTACCAAAATTCAAAAATTCATATTTTTGAAACAAAAAAAACATTTCTGAAAATTGCAGGATCTTTTAATATCAGTACAAGGTGTTATATAAAAAAAATAAAACCAAAAATTTAATGTTGATCCCGGATTTTCAGGATTTTGAAAAATTTAAAATTCTCCAAATTCATCATTTTTCAAAAATAATTTCGAAAATTTTTTTTTCTCGTAGCCCCAAGTATACTCTTAAAGACGAAGCCAGAACGATTTTTTCGTAACTATAATAGTTTTCGAAATATTTAAAAAATAATCTTGAAAAAATGGTGAAATTTTGAATTTTCGAAAAAGGAATTTAATTTTTTTCCTTTGTTAGAACTTCGTTTTATGATAAAAGAAAACTTCTGACCAAATTTTATCGAAATTGAAAGGGGTCGATTGCAAATATTGGTCGATTTGACATGCAATGACCCATATTCAAAGGCTTTGCACATGCAACCATCAGCAAGACACATTCTGAAGTACTTGATACTTGTACTTGAAAAAAGTACTTCAAGTACAGAAAAGTACTTGAAATTTTCAAGTACAGTACTTCAGGTACAGGAAGTACTTGAAAAATGCAAGTACAATACTTGATGTACTTCTTAAGTACTTTGTACTTGCAAGTACTGTACTTCAAGTACTTGAAGTACGGATACTGATTATGTGTACTGATTATGATAATTGTCATAGAATAAAAGTGCGTGGGGCACGTAGCAACGTGCTGATTTTCAATTAATTTTTCAGAAGTAGTGAAATATTCTTTATACATGAAGTAATTATAAAAATCATAAATTCATATAGTCTCTATAAATTCTCACAAATTAAGGTAATTATTTAGTTCAGTGACTTTTCCGAAAATCGACGGAAAATTTTTTTTTTTTTCGCGATAATCAACTTTATTATGTTACTATTAATGATATTCCGTCGGCGGATGGTAAAATTTTGTATTATTCAATTTTTTATAAACTAATAAATAATGAAAACCGCAAAATCTGGAATTTTCGTCATTTTTATCGTTTTTACGATATGATATAAATTTATCTTTTGTGATGATCAGCTTTATTATGTCACTATCAATGCTATTTTTTGACTCGACTCAATCAACTTTTTATTTATTATTTTGTTTTTTTTTTTGAAACAAATAAAATAAAGGAATTTAGCTACTAGAATTGATATCCCCGTTGCCGAGTTTCTGTTGTTTTTTTGGGTTTGATAAAAAACGTTGGATTAAAAAAAATGTACATAAAAAGATGGTTTTATAATTTGTTCTTTTTTTTTATCCAACGTTTTTTATGAAACCCAAAAAAAACAACAGAAATTCCGCAACGGAGATATCTATTCTAGTAGCTAAATTCCTTTTTATTTATTTTTTTCAAAAAAAAAAAAATTATAACAAGTTGGCCTCCCCCGAGCTAATATTTATTTTTTTATTATTATCTAACAGAATACAAAAAAAAATTGGTTCTCGATCTCTATTATTATTATTTTTGTTGTTATTATTATTCTTATTATTATAGATTTTATGAATAATAATTTTGAAAAGTTCAGGTGTTTTAAAAAATTCCTTCACCGCTAACCCAGCACCACCAGCATGAGGATTTTAATACAGAAATTAAAAAAAAAATTGAAAATTATTTCTAATGGTTTAATCCTTGGAAAAAATATTACTTACTAAAATATTACTTGATTACAAAAAACAAATCGTAATTTTTTGAATTTTTTGAAAAATATGATATTACTTTTTACGGTTTTTCGCTTTCAAAAAATTTGTTAACATAAAATTTCGGTTTCTCCCACCTGAATATCATTGTTTATAACTAAATAAATGAGGACATGGTGAAAAAAAATGTCCCCATAGATTTTTGAAAAAGTCACTAAACTAAATAATTACCCAAATTAATAACAATGATGAAAAAGATACAAAAAAACGTTGTTAATTTCCTATCAGGAATATTCACCAATTTTCCATGGAGAAAATAGCAATTTTTCGAGTCTCGAATTACAATTTATCAACTTACCGATATATTTGTTCCAGCTTCTTGATTTATTCTGTTCATAATTTTGCAGAATTCAGGACCATGACCATCGCGATCTCGATTGTTATTTATCA
Source organism: Alloplasta piceator (assembly GCA_946863875.1). Lineage (NCBI taxonomy): Eukaryota > Metazoa > Arthropoda > Insecta > Hymenoptera > Ichneumonidae > Alloplasta > Alloplasta piceator. The sequence continues at coordinate 22,681,493 of OX333071.1, read as the reverse complement.
GGAACAAATATCCGTGAATCATTTCATGCTATATGAAATAGAAGGGAATATTATTAATAATGTAGTTAAATATTTGAATTGTAAGTGCTTTCAAAATTCATAGTATCAACTTGCCAACAGTCTCCACCAAATCTTTTCTGGGTCTTAGTTTAAGCAGTGGAGCACTCAAAGATATTAAGCAGTCTCTCGAACGAGGCTGAAAACTGCATACTCCTGCGCATCTGTGAAACGATATTTTACAAATAAATAAAGTGGTTAATATAAAAATAAAAACTTGAATATCTACGAATCTTTTGCATTTTTCTTCATTGTCAAGTCTCCTTTATGAGCAAGTACTTTCACAAATTTTGGATTCATCGCAGAGGCTTAAAGAAAGATGAAAAAAATGCTTGTAAGAAATATCATTGAGAATAAATTTTATTTTCGAAAATTAAAAAAAAAAAAAATTTCAAAAAATTACTGAATTTATCCAAGAACAAAGAAAAAACTTCTACTTACGACGTCATACGTTGGCTCCGCTTGACTTCCACCGAGAGAAGTTTGTTCGAGAAGAATCTCACATTGAACTGAGAGAATATAGTGCAGATATTTGGCGTTGGATCGATTATTTCCAATGTGTGATCGATGAGTGTTCTCGGTTTATGGTTCTCGCACTCTTTCTATTATTTTTTTCAATAGAAAAATGAATTCATAGAATAATAAATAAATAATAATAAATAAATATATATATATTAATAAATAATAATTATATATATATATATAGGGTATTCCCGCTGAAATTTTTATGTCCGAACGCAGACCCTCTTGAATAAATATGAAAAAAAATTTCCGAAAAGTATTCTGAAAAAGAAAAGACACGTATTTTTTTGTTAAGGCTGAGAATTGATATTTGGGTTTACAAGTATGAAATAATATACCTAATATACGTAATATTTAATTATACATACGTATATTCTTTCATACTTGTATGAAATAATATACGCATGTATAACTAGATAAATATTCAAATGTATGTATGTATGTATGTATGTATGTTCTGTTTATAATTTTTCAAGAATATATAGTTGTAAAAATGTCGTGATTTCCTATAGAATTTTTAGAATTTTTTTATTTTATAATTCGAGGTGGCGTACTTGCTGAAAAAACGTTTTTTTGTGTTTTATGAAGTAAAAACAAACTATCGTGTGCCCATAATTTAAAATCCATTGTTTTACTCAATTTATAACGAACAAGTTTTTTGTCTGAAGTGTTTGTGGATAGGATCTCGAATTATCAAGTTACTACGTGTTTAGAGTAAAGAGTTAGTGAAAAATTCGGATTTTTTACTAAAATCGTACGACGAAAAATATGAATTGTCGGCCTTAACAAAAAAATACATGTCTTTTCATCTTCAGAATACTTTTTGGAAAAAAAAATTTCATAATTATTCAAGAGGGTCTGGGTTCGGACGTGAAAATTTCAGCGGGAATACCCCATACATAAATAATAAATAAATAAATAACAATAAATAAATAATAATAAATATTAAATTCAATAGAATAATAAATTAATAAATATGAACAAACTCGCACACAAAAAGTTGAAAATAATTATCTTTGAATCTTACACTTAGGCTAACTATTATTAATTCTTTTTTGAAAATCATAATTCGAAAGGGAACTAATAAAGAACCCTTAGCAACATTTTTATGAACAAATTGATTAACAAAGTTATTATGTGAAACCAGGTCAACGAATTCAGACGTACAGTAGGTAAAAAAAGTATTCGTACACCTAATGTTTTTAAAATTACGTTTAAAAAAAAAGAAAAGTATTTCAACCAATTATCGTATTTAATAACTTATCCTACATATATTTCATATCCGTATCGAATACAAAAATTACTTTAAGTCTCTTATTTTTTTCCAGAGGATAGTTTGAAACAGACGAGGTGTACAAATACTTTTTTTACCCACTGTACATAGAAGCACAATTCCTATACCTTCGGACCAAGAAGACTAGAATAAGGAGAGGAGACAACTGCTGCTTGTCGATTGTCGAGTCGTCAGAAAGCACAAAATACGTCGCCAGCAGGCTACCCCACTCCGTGACCAGCACTATGCGCAGTACACTACTGCGCACTTTTTGCGCCATCATTCTGTCTCGCGCATATATGTAATACTCCTATATTGCTAGCGGCCTATGCTTCCCTATAAGTGGCGGGGACACCGATGAAGCGAGACAGAGCGGAACAGATTTGATCATTCTGCGCACGCGCGACCCACTACGTAGGCATAATATATAAATGTTATTGGCTGGTGCACTCCCGCTTTCCTTCGCGCTTGCGCATTACAAGCCATTCTGGTCAGCCACGAGCGAGAGAACGATATTGTCTGCACCGTACTGTATTCAACACGTATCGGCCAGCGCTAGCAATATAGGAGTATTACATATATGTGTCTCGCGCGAGACCGAGGGTCATACGAAACCGAGCCGCGTATGCGCGGTAGTATAAAAGTGCGACACTACGCATAGTGTTGGTCAAAGAGTGGGGTAGCCTGCTGGCGATGTATTTTTTACCACCCCCACTCCTCGAGTTGTCTCTCCTTATTCTAGTCTTCTTGCTTCGGACGAACTGGGGTACAGGCGTTAGTTCTGTACCCCAACCCCAGTGGCTAGAGGCGCTAATAGCGTATGCGTGTATTGTACACCAACGGCTCACATAAAAAATTGATCAAATGTTAGAATATTTGTTTATCTTGTCATTAATCAAAGAAATCTTCCAAATGTGCACAATTGAAAACAAATAATTCTACGATAGGAATAATTTCTGTAAAATTGATAAATAAAAGAATTTCTCACGTGTTCGGGAAATACGGCATTTTCGGTTAAACCCAAAGTACATATTGTAAGTTCTTTGTAGTTAATTTCCATGCCATGTTGACATCGTATTCCGTCATGTCTTTGTGGGATTTCTTTCTTGAAATCGCCATGGCAATTCACTCGCTTTACTCTCCTTGATTTTGATCCGTATTTTTTTAATCGTTTTAACCAGTTTTGACATAACAAGAAACGTTAAACACGATACAAATTCAAAACATTATTACATAGTGTTACATAGTAGATCTCAAATGAATAATAATAAACGGGGCTGAGAACATAACAGAAACACAACCTAACCTAACCTCGATTGGACATTCTTGCACCACGTGATACAGATTTTAGAGCGGGTTTTTTTAAAAATGGCTCGGCGCGATATTTCGAAGTGGCTCCGGACACCAAATCGTCGCTCGCTGGAGTGCATTCCGAATGACTCGTCGGGCGACTTTTCTCTCTCTTTCCTATAATGGGAGAAAGAGAGAAAAGTCTCCCGGCGCGCATTCGGAACGTACTCCTGGAGCACGACAAGTTGATGGCAAATCGACGGCAATAAAGAATGTCTGAATGTGCACTGAATCATCGACCACATCCAAATCGATAGGTAAGTCGATATATGTCGAATCGAGAGTATCGATACGTGAAATCGATATCTCGAATTGACGAGAAAATCGATTGGCCATTCGCTCGCTCGCTCGAGCTCGCAGTCGCGATAGTTTATCCATCCTCCGTGGTAAAAATTCTCGTACGTGTATTAGAGATGGGCGATGTTTAAAAAAACTATCGATGTTAAAATAATCGATGTATGAAAACATCGATGTTTGAGAATCGATACTTTCCGAAAAACATCGATGTCTTGCCGAAAAACATCGATGTTATAATCGATGTTTTCACAGGTTAAAAAACGCGCCAAATTTGAAATACCAAGTTAAAATTTGGCATAATAATAAATTGTAATAATAATAATAACAATAAATAGTAATGAATAATAAATAGTGATAATAATACTAATAAATAGTAAGTTAAAATTTGGCAAATAGTCGCAATAAGTATAGTATTAAAGAAGTAGAGTTTGAAAAGTTAATTTCCGATTTTGAGGGGTGAAAGAGGCGATAATTCATTTCCAAGATCAACTTTTGATAATCTTTCGATGTAATGCATTGCATTGATTGTACCTTCAGACTCTTACTGCAAATATGTAGTACTATGTAGATTAAAATTTGTATGACTTAAAATAAAATATTTAACTAATATGCATGAGAAATGAGAATTCTCATGATTCCCAGCGCCCAGCAGTCCCAGCACATGAAAAAACTGCACTTTCTAACCTCTTTTACTTGCGTCCTCCGAAATCGTCGCGAGGCCAGGGACCAAGGATCGCAAGATTCGCAAAATCGCAAGAATCGCAAGCATAAAATGGAGGAATAAATGATTAATGGATGTCTATTGCTCTCGAAGCTTCCATCTTCCTTAAATTTCGCACGTTAATTCAAAATTCTTCTTTATTTCTATTGGCGAAAAAACATCGATGTTTTGCGAAAAGAATCGATGTTTTTCGAAAAGAATCGATGTTTTAAAAAGAATCGATTCTTAAAAACATCGGTGAAAATAATCGATGTTTTTTCGAAAAACATCGATTCTCCAAACATCGAGTGAACATCGCCCATCTCTAACGTGTATTAAATACATTACTATAGTAGTGACACGTCCGTGAACGCGCGTGTTTGTGTCTTGTGTGTGCTGGGGCCGCGGCTCTACTACGGGTTAGCAGTTTTATTTACCAATTACAAGTTGCCGATGTTCGGTGCGGGGCGTTAAATGTGCGTGAAAAATGTCGAATCCCGGCGGTAGCAGGAGGAACGGGGCGACGAAGATCCGTCTTACGAGTGAGTTACTTTATTCGTGCCTCTCGACAATGGATGAAACAAAAAGACATCATGAGACTGCACGAGTTGCGAGAGCCTAGAGGGGTTTCTCGTGCGAGCGTGAAAGTTTTTTTTTTTTGCTCCGTCGTCAACCTCATCGTTGAGACAGAGCGCAAGAGAGAAAGAGAGAGAGAGAACGTCGCCAAATGAATTCGAGCTTCATTTCCCCTTTCTTTCTTTACATCAAATTATATTTGCTTCTTATTAATGTGCAATATGCCCTTAAATGCCGATCATTTTAACAATATTCTGCAGGATTCACTTGCGAAGCTCAATGGAAATTTATAAATGTCCTCGAGAAAAGCGCGTCGACGTCGCGGTTGGCTAGACTGCAGCCAAGTGTCTCTCTCCCTCACTCTCTCTCTCTCTCTCTCTCTCTCTCTCTCTCTCTCTCTCTCTCTCTCTCTCTCTCTCTCTCTCTCTCTCTCTCACTACACTCTCTCTCTCTCTCTCTCTCTCTCTCTCTCACTCGCTCTCTCTCACTCACTCTCTCACTCACTTAATAGAGTCCTTTGGTTATGGCAATTTCCCTGTCAGACACACGCATACACTCACATGGCCTACGAAGCATCTCTCGACCCCACCGGGAGTGATCGCACTCCGGGAGTCCGAGAGCTTTTTTATCCGTCTCGTCAATGTCGTTAATTCTCGTCAATTTCGCCTTTCTCTCTGTCTCTCTCTCGTTCACTGTACTCCAATTAACACTCCCTCCTGTTACAATATCCTCATCTGCATGAACCCTTATAAATATTTGTTTTCGCCTCTTTATATCGACAACACTTTTCCACGAAGTCCCCTGATTAACTTGACCTTGGTACATCATCAATTTTCATTCGCAATATACAATTGTTTCAAACACTTCGCAAAAATCATGGTCATAGAGTAATGAATTCCATTGTATCGTTCGCAGTCCTGTGCGCCCGTAATCTAGCCAGGAAGGACTTATTTCGTGAGTATATTTTTGTACTTCAAATGTTTTGTTTCGGCGAACATTGTTTTGAATTTCTTTTCTTACATCCATTTTCAGGCCTTCCTGATCCATTCGCCAAGATCACCGTCGATGGTTCCGGACAGTGTCACAGTACGGACACCTGCAAAGCCACTCTGGACCCTAAATGGAATCAGCACTATGATTTGTTAGTATATGATTGTTGTTATTATTTTTTTCATGTTTTCTCATCGGAAACACCTGTCTCATCATCCAGTCATGCTTCCTTCTTTGATATATACGGAGTGGCCATGGTCAGGGAAAATCTATAAACATGAGAAAATGGAAAATTTATCAGGGAATTCATAAAAAAGCAGGGAACTTGAGAATTTATAAGGGAAATTTTTTAATTATTAATGTTACATGATTACATGACAAATTAGTTGTTCCTGCAGAATTGATGTAGCAAGCTAAAGACAATACAAACGTCGAGAAAAATGAAAAATGATATAGCTTCATCTTATCTAAAGTGGAAAGGAAGTGAGAGCTGGTTGTTTTAATGTTTTTAGTCGTGCTAAAGGGAATTAAATACTATTTTTGCTTCTTAAACAATATACTTGAAGTTTCGAGCATTCAGTTAAAAGAATAATAAAAAAATGTATTTAACAGAAAATTAGAAAAAATGGGCAAATACTTGCTAATCAATCATTTTTTAGATTGAAAGATGATCGAAGAATTATTTCCAAAGTGTTAAAGGGCCTTAAAACTGTTTTTTAAAAGAACAAGTTACTTGGGTTTCCGTTCATTTGAACGTTTAAAACTTCAAGTCCATCTTAAACAAGACATGGCTCATCGACGCTCGCAATACGAAATATTTATTCAAAAATACTGAATCAATTCTACCACCAGTTTGAATTTACTTTCTACCTAACATATGGTACGTTCAATGCCCGTATCAATAAGGAATTGACTAAAACATATACACTGTAATAGTTAATCGAGTTTCATGTGACCTCTATATGCCTTCCCAATGGAAAAAGTTAAGGATTTGGATCTGGTCAAGGAATTTTGTTCTTAATTATCCACGGCCACTTTATGAACGAGGATTACGATTGATGTTTTGTTACAGATACATTGGCAAAAATGATGGTATCACCATATCAGTTTGGAACCATAGGAAGATTCATAAAAAACAAGGTGGTGGCTTTTTGGGATGTGTCAGGATACTATCAAACACGATACAGAGGCTCAAGGACACAGGATGTAATTATCGATATTTTTTTTGCATCTCAATTAACAAACAGAGGCTTCCAATTTGGTATGATGTAATTTTTTTCTTTTCGAATAAAGATCAACGTCTCGATCTGTGCAAAGCTCACACGGACGATGCGGACGTAGTAAAGGGCCAAATAGTTGTTTCTTTGTTGTCCCGGGATGGTCACAACGGTGCTGTTAGCAACACCGTCGGACACAATGCGGTCGTCGATGTTCTCGGTGATCTGAGCTGTCCTACGGATTTACCGGATGGATGGGAGGAGAGGAGAACCCACAGTGGACGACTTTATTATGTGAATCATTATTCAAAGAGTACGCAATGGATCCGTCCAAATTCACGGTAATACGAAAATACTTGAAGTCGAGACATTGCCGCATATTTCGATAGCGAATTATCACACTTTTTTTACATCCAGATAAAGATAATTTATTAGGGGGTGTTATCGACGAAGATTTATTTGGGCATAAAAAACGTCCAAAGCGTGGTGGAGGAAAAAGCCGAAGGATCATGGTCAAATACAAATCAAAAATCACAATGTCAATCAAGGATTCAAATACATTAATGAACAAATACAGACCTTAAAACACGACGTAATAGCAGATAACAGATAGCAGAGTCCGCAAGGGCTCTCAAATTGATGCTGGCCAGCCCAGCCCTGATACAGTTTTTCAGAAGCTTGCAGTTTTTACAGGGCAGTATAATCAGCACATCAACAGTGTATAATCAGCCAAATAAACAGAGAGGGGTGAGATCAGCTCGATACTAAATTCACCATTTTAGAATGTAAATTTATCACATACGAATGGAAAAGAGATAAGAACAGCTCCACGTCTATCTCGCGTCTGTCACTTTCGTACTCAGAACAAAGTCAACAAAAAAAAACAGCAACGGCGTGTCATAAAAAAAGTAAGCAACAGGACGCGGCTGCCATGAAATAAACGTAAAGTGCGTAAACAAGGGGAAATATACACCTGGCAGGGTCCGAAAAATCGACTTTTTAATTTTTACATTTTCTTAAAGCTTGGGTTCTTAAAATTTCAAGTAAACATTCCAAAAAATGACAAAGTTATAGCCCAAAGAGTATACACTCAGTCAAAAAATTGAAGGAACAGCAAAATTTTCGAGATTTTTCGGCGATTTTCCAAAGGCTGTAACTTTGTTAATTTTGGTCGTAAACATTTTTTTTAAAAAGCATTTTGAAGCTTGAATCTTCTAGTATTGGAATCTTGAGTCAAAATTTTTTTGTGTGGATCACCCTCGACTCAGTCGAAAGAAATATCACGGTAAAAATTTTCTCGAAATTTCTGCTTTTTTCTAAACAGTCAATGGGCTCCAATTTTTTTTTCGAGTTTAACCAATCTATGGATCGTTCAGCTGAATTCTTTGGCTTCAATTTGCTTTTTTTAATTTTTGTTCTACGACCATTTTTCGTTGAGATATCGGCGATTAAATACAAATTCGTTTTTTTTTTTTTAATCTTCGATATCTCTGGAACTAATGATCGTACAGCAAGTACACGGTGGGATTCGGAAATTTAAATTTACCCTCTATAAGTGCCTGTTATTGTCATAAACGAAAAAAAATTGTTTCCATGCTTAATTTTGACTTGAAAAAGTAAACAAAAAATAGCTTGTTTTCTTGTTTTAGAAAATCTACCGTAACTTTGCAGATATCGCGAAAAATACCAATGTTTTAAGGTTCTTTTTTACCTCAATACATACCTAAAAACCATGCCAATTTTCAAAACAATCGGTCGAGCCGTTTTTTGTGTCCGAGTCATCAAACTTTTATAAAAATTGAAGGAAGACGTTGATTGATCCTTAAAGACTAATGAATGGTGTTAAAAATTTAAAAAAGAGTTTTTCTTTTTTTTCCTCTCAAATTTGCATTTAATGAACATGAAAGCTAAAAAAAATTGTATTGGCATTTTTTTTTCAAATTAAAAAAAAAAAAAAATTCTAAAATTTTGAAAACAAATTTTTTATTTCGAAATTTGGATTTTTTTGAGGTTTCACGCTCATTAAATGCAAATTTAAGAGGAAAAAAAAGAAAAACTCTTTTTTTAATTTTTAACACCATTCATTGGTCTTTAAGAGGCCATCCAGTGTGAACGCTCTAAATTTGGGTGATTTTCGGGAATTTTTTGCAAGAAAAGTACTCGATGAAATCTTTTGGAAAATAGAGAATATATTTGGCCATATTTGACGCGTCTTTCATAATTTTTTCACTTAAAAATACCGACGCATAGCCAGTTTATGCGATGTCTTCGGAGGCGCAAAAAAAACTCCTCCACTGCGGCCGTGATTCCGGTGGATTGAGTAGCTGAAAGTGAAAAATAAAAAAATATCGTTAAACTAGAAGGTATTTCCTGTGCGCTGAACTAGGATTTTCGAAAAATATCAAAAACTAACAAAATGGCGTCGTTATGAAAAAACAAGTCTGTTTTCTTGCTTAAAAAATTGTCGTATTTTCAATGCCAAATCGTCAATTTTCATCCAATAAAAAATATCCTAGTTCATCGTACAGTGAATATATTCAAGAGTACTCAGTTCAAATTTCAAGTCAATCGGATATCGGCTCTTTGAGTTTCAATGGCCGCAAATTTTAAAAATGTCATGTCGAGAACGCGCTTAAAGATTTAACTATCGATTTCATACCTGCGAGTGGTCGCTCTTTAGAAGGCTGCCATTCGGAGAGTATTGGAGATACGGCCTTGAAATTTTCACAGAATATTCTTGAAACTATAAACTGTCCAATAAGGCAAAAAAAATCGGTTTTTTGAAAATTTTACACTGGTATGGCCCCTCAAGGATCAATCAACGTGTTCCTTCAATTTTTATAAAAGTTTGATGACTTGGTCACAAAAAACTGCTGGGCCGATTGTTTTGAAAATTGGCATGGTTTTTAGGTATGTATTGAGGTAAAAAAGAACCTTAAAACATTGGTATTTTTCGCGATAACTGCAAAGGTGTGGTAGATTTTCTAAAACAAGAAAACAAGCTATTTTTTGGACTTTTTTCAAGTCAAAATTAAGCATGGAAACAATTTTTTTTCGTTTATGACAGTAACAGACACTTATAGAGGGTAGATTTAAATTTTCGAAATCCACCGTATACTCGCTGTACGACCATTAGTTCCAGAGATATCGAAGATTTAAAAAAAAAAAGACGAATTTGTATTTAATCGCCGATATCTCAGCGAAAAATGGTCGTTGTAATTTGAAACTAATATTATTCAGGACATTCAGAATGCGCTTGTAAAATTTCAAATCTATTGACCATTCGGTTCTCGAGATATTTACAATTGAATTCGGCGTTTTTAACACGCTTCGCATAGGGTACGTACTACAATATATCACATTTCGATTAATAATTAAAAGATTACGGGACAAAAGACGATACAAAATTTACGCAAAGATAAAGGGGTATTTGGCGATGATTTTGAACAAAAAGTTGTCTCATTTTACCACAAAGTTCCTGAGTTATAAATGTTCAAAGTATGACGAACGTGATGCACACAAAAAAATTTTGACTCAAGATTCTAAAACTAGAAGATTCAAGCTTCAAACTGCTTTTTTTAAAAAAATGTTTACGACCAAAATTAACAAAGTTACAGCCTTGGGAAAATCGCTGAAAAATCTCGAAAATTTTGCTGTTCCTTTAATTTTTTGACTGAGTGTATATGCGTTCGTTGCGCACATGCACGTGAAGATGACCACCGTAACGCGTTTTTCTCAAAACAACGTTTTTATAACCGGTACCCAAAATATCTCGAAAACCACTGAATCGATCTACTTCAAATTTTTTGTGGTTATTGTATACATAATAATCTAGTCTTTGTCATAGGATTTTTTTCCGAGTTGAAGCGTCCGCCATTCTGTCAAAAATCGATATTTTTAAAATCGGCTATGACAAAGACAAGATAATAGTATCTATTTTAGTATCCTGTTTTGGTTTTTTCATTCAAATGATTTTTGACGAAATGCCACTGGGTACCGCTATGGCAGATTTTTGCACGTCACTCGGTAGACGACTTGAGTACTCCGTGAATTCGCAAAATTTTTAAATAAAAAAAAATTGAAAACATTCTTTAAATTGTATATTTCTAACTAGGAAATACCCCGTTCAGATCATTCCAATAGTTTTCCTGACAAAAATTCTCGAAAATTACCTTTTTTCCCGTTTCCAGGTGTACATTCCCCCTTAATAGAGAAAAATAATGATTATTGTTTGTAAGTTCCAACATTCCACAGAAGAATCCCTGTCAAAAATCTTAATGAGGAACCCAATCGCAGATCACCGTTTAAAAAAAAAACTGTTTTGATGATTTTTTGAATCGACAGAGTGGCACAAAATGAATTCATGCTTTTACATATTTCTTTCTAACGAATTATGTTTGTATACGTCTGAAGTACAGATCCAGATATTTAAATTTGAAAAAAGGTACAAAATGATCAGAGTTGGTGCCATTGAGATACTTGATTCTTCCAAGAGTCGAATTTATATAATTTAGCCAAGAAAATACCGTTCAGTGTTTATTTTTCTTTTGATGATGCAGAACTTCATGAATTCGAATTTTTATTTTAATTACTTCACATGTCTTTCTGTTCGTTTTTAAAAGGCAACAAGACATATGAAATCTGAGGATTACACCACAAAATTTACTACTCCCAAATTGAGTGAACAAATTTGTTTACAATATAACTGTTCTAAATATTGTCGGTTATTTCTCATTATTTCCGTGAGCTAATTTTTGGTTATTTTACTCAATATCGATTTCATATAAAATTGCAAATTTTTATCACCTGGGCTAAATATTCCATCGCTTTCGAACAAAAATTTCTCGAGATCTTCATTTTAAACCTACAAAAACTAAATTCTGGAAGATGGCCGAAAAGTTAATATATTTTGCGAGACTAATCTCCATCGATGATGTTCTCATGCCTCTGATATTAAAAATTCGTAGACCCCGCAACGCGATAATAACAACGACATTGGAGCTCGCAGCGCCTCTGGAGTAGATCAAATATCAATAATAAAACCTTTCAAATTGGACATTTGCACATTGCTTCCTCATCTTAATCACATAGCTTCCTTTATCACAAAGTATGGCAATCAAATTTGGCTCCCTCATAAAGGATGCTTTGTTAACTATCGAAAAACATGAGTAATCAACGTGCAAATTTGCCAAACTCTTTCGAATTTACTTCTCGCTAAATTTGATTTTTGCCAAATTCAATAGCGAACAACCTTGATCACCATTTTGAATGTGTACAAAATTTCAGTACAATATCTCGCAAATAGCAGAAATGAGAGTACGCTATTTAAAAAAAAATATATGATAAAATTTTAATCATTCGATCGATTTCCGACAAATTTAATAACGAACATCCACGATAGCTATATTAGCTCTGTGTAAAGTTTCAGTGCAATATCTTAAAAATTGCGCAGGGGTGAGCGTTTGCGCTATTTTTCAAAAAATTTCATAACATTTTAATCCCTCGATGGATTTTTGTCAAATTTAATAGCGAATAACCTCGATAGCTATATTAGCTCTGTGCAAAGTTTCAGTACAATATCTAAAAAATGGCACAAGTTAGAGGGCTTACGCTATTCTTAAAAAAATTCTAAATTTCATAAAAATTTAATCCCTTGATGGATTTTCGCCAAATTCAATACCAAACAACCTTAATAGCTATCCTAATTCTGTACAAAGTTCAAGTGCAATATCTTGAAAATTGCAGAAGTTAGAGCGATTATGCCATTCTTGTAAAAACGAAAAACTCGATAAAATCTGAACACCCGTTAGAATTAAAACAAAATGAAGAGCTCGACAAGTGTGCCAAATTTTAGCTCGATATCTCGAAGTGTTTTCGAGTTATTAATTATTTACATCTGAATCCAGGATACATACTCACGCACACACACATCCATCCGGACATTTTTTCTAAATATGATTTCTCGATATTTTAGGACATTTTAAACACATTGGTATAAAAATCTCGAAAAAAAAATTTTTTCACGAAAACAAAACTTCCTTTATGAGGAAGCAATTCAAATAAAAAAATATATGAAAGTTCAAAGAAATATATTACGCAGTGCAAAATAGAGCTCGCAAAAATTTTGAAACCGATAACTTAATTTAATCAATTAGGTGTAACCCCTGAATATTTTTTTTTCGAATAAGCACTTCAAGACCTTTTATTTAAGAGGAGGCTAAATACCGACACTAACACCTCGAAATTGCCATCCAAACTTGCTCTTATACAAATAGATGGAATTGAATAAAATTTTAACAACATCATCAGAACAATGGCAGGAATGGAGCCTCACTAAAATTTTTTCGAAAAACAAAAAAAAATTTACAGATTCATTTACCACCAAGAAACTGTAATTAAAAACTTAAATTATTAAACCAAGAGTGAGGCTCCATGAAGAACGCCACGATACAAATATCGAGACGTTTTCGACATTATTTTATCAAAATTACACGCCGTAAGTTTGGATGGCGCATCAGGAGATAAATATCGATAAATTGTAGTTTTATTGAAAAACGAAATGGCGAAATGTAGTTCACAGACGTGCGAGTGAGGGCAGCACCATGGATTCTGACGAGTAACCTATAATATTTAGGGGGCTCGAATGAATTACATTTTGCCTCTCAATTGACAATTAATTAACAATTAATTGTCAATTGAGAGGCTAAAATGCGTTACAGCTAATGTCAACGAACTCATTCGAGCCTCCTAAATATTATAGGTCACTCGTCAGAATCCATGGTGCTGCCCTCACTCGCACGTCTGTGAACTACATTTCGCCATTTCGTTTTTCAATAAAACTACAATTTATCGATATTTATCTCCTGATGCGCCATCCAAACTTACGGTAATTCTGATAAAATAATGTCGAAAACGTCTCGATATTTGTATCGTGGCGTTCTTCATGGAGCCTCACTCTTGGTTTTACCCGAAATGCAGTAAAAGTTTAATAATTAAAGTTTTTCAATTACAGTTTCTTGGTGGTAAATGAATCTGTAAGGTTTTTGTTTCTTTTTCGAAAAAATTTTAGTGAGGCTCCATTCCTGCCAATGTTCTGAAGATGTTATTAAAAGTTTATTCAATTTCATCCATTTACATAAGAGCAAGTTTGGATGGCAATTTCGAGGTGTTAGTGTCGGTATTTAGCCTCCTCTTAAGCCTATAACAACTTAATTCCACTAAAAGAGCAAAAGTTAAGAACATCAATCTATTACCTGACACTCTAATCTCCATTGGTAAAATTCTCATGTCTCTAATATCGGAAATTCGTAGACCCAGCAATCCGATAATACCAACGACACCGGAGCCACCGGCGCCTCCAGTCTCGGAGCCAACATCACCTAGCGGCAGTGGTACTCCACCCGCGACGCAGTGTGAGAGTCCTCCACATCGAAGACAACAACAACAACAGCAGCAGCAGGATACGTGGAACGGTGAGGGTACACCGAGCAGAACCCCGAGCAGGGAGAGCTCGACGCAAAATACGCCGCGAAATACCCCAACTCAGCAACAACAGAATCACAATCAATTGAATGCTCGTCAAACGCCACCGCCGCCCTCGTCTTCGTCATCGTCATCGAACGTCGCGCGAGAACAGCAGCGTCGTACGCCGCGAAACAACGACGAGCAAAATGCCAATCAGACGCCAAACGGACGCCAAAACGTTGCTCAGCCACGTCGACCGAGCCGAACAAATAGAAATCGCAATGGTCAATTGTCCGACAGACGAAACGAAGCCCAACAACCAACGGACTTACCGCGCGGTTATGAGATGCGTCAGACCCAACAAGGTCAGGTTTACTTCTATCACGTACCGAGTGGCGCATCAACGTGGCATGATCCGCGAATCCCGCGTGATTTGCCGGCAAACGAATTGGCGAATGAGCTCGGTCCGTTGCCAAGTGGTTGGGAAATGCGACAAACGGCAAGCGGACGCGTGTACTTCGTCGATCACAACAACAGAACAACACAATTCACCGATCCAAGGTTATCCAGTCAGATAATAAGCAGTATACTCAAGAGACAGAATAACGTTACGAATGCTCAATCTGGAATCGGCAATACGAGCAACTCGACGCCTGCGAGAAACGAACAAACTAACGTGGAAAATACAACATCGACCGTCAACAATACGAATCAAAATCCAGCGAGAATAACCGCCCCATCAACAACGACGACGACAACAACGACAACAACAACAGCCATTAATAATGGAAGCAATAATAATTCACCGACAACGGAAACAACTCAAAGTCCCGTTGTACCGCAAACCGTCTCGGATTTACCGAAGGAACTGATGGAGAGCGAATTATTGCCAAAGTACAAGAGAGATTTAGTGGCCAAGTTGAAGTGTCTCAGAGCCGAGCTAAACGCTCTACAACCGCAGAGCGGTCATTGCCGTTTGGAGGTAACGAGAAACGAGATATTCGAGGAATCGTACAGGCTTATCATGAAAATGCGACCGAAGGACATGAGAAAACGTTTGATGGTGAAATTTCGCGGTGAGGAGGGCCTCGATTACGGTGGACCCGCGCGTGAATGGCTCTATCTATTGTCGCACGAGATGTTGAATCCGCAATACGGATTGTTTCAATATTCCCGGGATGACAATTATACGCTGCAAATTAATCCTGATTCCGGTATAAATCCCGAACACTTGTCGTACTTTCATTTTGCCGGTCGTATTATCGGTATCGCGGTTTTTCACGGACATCACGTTGACGGCGGTTTCACAACGCCTTTTTACAAAATGTTGCTCAACAAGGCAATTACGCTCAGTGACATCGAGGGCGTTGATCCTGAATTGCATCGTAGTCTAACGTGGATGCTCGAGAATAGCATCGACGGTGTACTAGACGCTGCATTTTCCGTCGAGCACAGTAGCTTTGGTGTACTGAGAAATCACGAACTGAAACCCGGCGGCAAAGACATAACGGTCACGGAAGAGAACAAACGGGAATACGTCAGGCTCTACGTAAATTATCGCTTTATGCGCGGTATAGAGCAACAATTTTTGGCACTGCAAAAAGGCTTTCACGAATTGATACCACCCCAATTATTGAGACCGTTCGACGAGCGCGAATTGGAACTCGTCATTGGTGGTCTTGGACAAATCGACATCAATGATTGGAAACTTCACACGAGACTCAAACATTGCACACCCGAGACACCGGTCGTCAAGTGGTTCTGGCAAATCGTCGAATCTTACGGCGAGGAAATGAGAGCGAGATTGTTGCAATTCGTCACGGGAAGCTCCAGAGTTCCGTTGCAAGGTTTCAAAGCTCTGCAAGGTAAATCGAGGAAAAAACGATTTTTTCATACTTCATTCCAGTTTTGCAATATTTGGAATTTCTTTTTTGCGCTGTAAAGTTTGACATTTAAGAATTTATGAAGCCAAGCTTTATAGAATATTGAAATAGAGATGATTGAAGTATTGAAATTCTATCATGGTTGTTAGGCACAGGGAAATCTGGAAAATCGAGGAAGTTCAAAGAATTTTTTTTCGAACTGAAACTTTTAGGGTATAAGGATTTTTTTTTTATTTCAGAAAATCGTACAATCAACTGAGGGTCAAACTTATTTGAAATAGGTGAAATAGGCTTGGTCAACTTATTACTCCCGATATACATTTACAAAATATATTTTTCAGACTGTGAAACTATCAGGAAATCGTTGAAGAATTAAAAGACAATTTCACGAACATTTTCACATTTCACTTCTTTTTCTGTTTTTTAAATTATTTTTACAATTTTTTTTAAGATTTGGACTCTATTTTGAAAACAACTGTTTTTTGCCTTTTTCCCCTCTCTTCAGGTGCACCCGTCTTGTAGAGGAAATTTTTGAAATACTTTTTTACGATTGGATTCAAAAAGGGGAAAGTTTGAGCTTCAATTCCTTTTTTTTTAAACTTTGAGCGATTTTTTTTCTGCAGTTATTCTATTTTTGGTGAGAGAAGAGGAAATTTGAAAAATTCTGTATAACACGAAAACAAAGAGGTCTCATGAAAAAATTCTGGATAGGAAAAAGTTGCATCTGTTTTCGTTGACTTCAGAGGAATTTTTTCAGATTTTTGTTACAAACATTTTTTTTCTCATTTTCTGGGTCAGAATTACCATAACTCGAGAACTATCGAATTATTGATAAAATTTCAAGAGGGGAAAATACTTTATTTTACCATTTTCCACACATGGGAATTTTTTTTCAAATTTTTTCCCCAAATTTTGTTTCCAGCCTCAACATGAGAAAAAAAATGTTTGAAAAAAAAATCTGAAAAAATTCCTCTAAACTCAACGAAAATAGACGCAACTTTTTACTATCTCGAAGTTTTTCATGAATCTTATTTGTTTTCGTGTTATACAGAATTTTTCAAATTTCCTCTTTTTCACAAAAAAACAGAATAACTTTGGGAAAAAAATCTCTCAAAGTTTAAAGAAAAAAGAAAATGTAGCTCAAACTTTCCTCTCTATGAATCCAATGGTAAAAATGTATTTAAAAAAATTCCTCTAGGGATGGGTGCACCTGAAGAGAGAAAAAAAAGGTGAAAAACAGTTGTTTTCAAAACAGAGTCCAAATGTAAAAACAAATTGTAAAAATAATTTTAAAAACAGGAAATGAAGCCGAATTCTTTCCCCTTAAAATGATGTTTGTTAAATTAGTTTACGTTGACTTCCGGCGAAATGGCATGAAAAAACGTTCCAGACCTTTTTTGGAGTTTTCGTTGGTAGTGCACATTCAAAAAAATACCTTGCTTCTTGAGTCTTCGTTTAAGAGGAGGCTAAAGGCGACATTCGGACCTCTCTCTCGCTCTCACGCGACCCTTATCATCCTTTCTCTCTCGCACTCGCACGAAAAATGTCGGTATTTAGCCTCCTCTTTGAGGGGTCTACCCTAATTAGACACGCAAAAAAATGCCTATTTTCACGATTTTTTTTCATTGTTTTAAATTATAAATATTAATATGCCAAGTATGAGGCTTGATAAATATAATCTTGAAATGCATGAAAAAATTTTTTTATAATTTATTTTTCGTTTTTTTATTATCTGAAAATGCAGGCCAAAAAAATATCAAAAAAAAAGATGAGTGCGCCCTGTTGACTAAATCTCCGGAGTGGATTATCTAAAAAAAAAATGAAAAAGGTTTTAGATTCAGTAAGGCCATGACTATGTCGCATATCATACGATTCTTGATTTTTTTTAAATTGGCAAAATGGTGGCCATATATCGAAAAGTAACGAAAAATAACCTTTTTTCATCAGTTTTTTTTTTATTTAAACCAAGTTAAACTCAAAATTTCAAAAATCGTATGATATGCGACATAGCTGTCGACATAAACAATATGTGGTAAAAATTTGGTAAGGATTGATGCAGTAGTTTCCGAGATTTTTTCAACAAGCCGTACAAAAATGTCATTTCGAGAAAAACGCGATCAAACTCCGAACGGTCACTATTAGCGCGCTCAGGTAACTAAGTAAAAGTCCCTCAAAAGTACACTTAGACTGCTCGGATCTTTACGAAAATTTAATATGATACTTTCAAATATCTATACTTTCGAAAAATGGAATTTAAAAAAAATCGATTTTTTGAAAATTGCAATTAGGGTAGACCCCTTAAGAGGAGGCTAAATACCGACACTGACACCTCGAAATGCCATCCAAACTTGCTCTTATACAAATGGATGGAATTGAATAAAAATTTAACAACATCATCAGAACAATGGCAGGAATGGAGCCTCACTAAAAAATTTTCGAAAAAGAAAAAAAAAATTACAAATTCATTTACCATCAAGAAACTGTAATTGAAAAACTTAAATTATTAAACTTTTACTGCATTTCGGGTAAAACCAAGAGTGAGGCTCCATAAAGAAAGCCACGATACAAATATCGAGACGTTTTCGACATTATTTTATCAAAATGACACGCCGTAAGTTTAGATGGCGCATCAAGAGATAAATATCGATAAATTGTAGTTTTATTGAAAAACGAAATGGCGAAATGTAGTTCACAGACGTGCGAGCGAAGGCAGCACCATGGATTCTGACGAGAACCTATAATATTTAGGGGTCTCGAATGAGTTCGTTGGCATTAGCTGTAACGCATTTTAGCCTCTCAATTGACAATTAATTGTTAATTAATTTATCCCCCTCTTATTTGTCAAAATGTAATAAATTTTCATCCACGGTTGTCGGAGAAAGACTGGACGACGATGATACGTCGACAATGTAGGGATTGAATAAAAATGGTATTTACCCTAGTGGATGAAGTCACCACTGAATCACGGGGATTTTTTACGGTGACAAAGTGCCCACAAAATCACCGAGATCTTGGTGATTTTAAGGTGATTCCACGGTGATTCTCACGGTGATTGTCACCGTCACAAAATCACCGTGGCAATCACCGTGGAATCACGTTGGAATCACCTTAAAATCACCAAGATCTCGGTGATTTTGTGGGCACTTTGTCACCGTAAAAAATCACCGTGATTCAGTGGTTTTTAAGGGTGAAAACATCGTCACCCAATCCGCTAGGGTAGACTTCCTCTTAACAAATTTTTTTCGTTTACGACAGTAATAGGCACTTATAGCGGGTAGATTTACGTTTCCGAAACCTCCCGTTTACTCGCTGTACGATTATCAGTTCCAGAGATATCGAAGATTAAAAAAAAAAGACGAATTTTTGTTCAATCGCCGATATCTCAGCAAAAAATGGTCGTCGAACAAAAAAAGCAAATTGAAGCCAAAGAATCCAGCTGAACGATCCGTAGATTGGTTAAGCTCGAAAATTTTTTTTGGAGCCCATCGACTGTTTTGAAAAAAGCAAAAATGTCGAGCAAATTTTTACCGTTATATTTCTTTCGACTGCGTCGAGGGTGCTGCCCACAAAAAAATTCAAGATTCCAAAACTGGAAGATTCAAGCTTCAAAATGATTTTTTTTTAAATTTTTTACGACCAAAATTAACAAAGTTAGTCTTTGGAAAATCGCTGAAAAATCTCGAAAATTTTGCTGTTCCTTTAATTTTTTGACTGAGTGTATTTGCTAAGTATTGCACAATCGTTCCGCATAATTTTTTATGTCAGTCTGGAAAAACGACAATATCTAGCTGAATGTCTTTAGAAATTGGGGAAATGCGTAGCAACCATGTAATGATCGATTTCTTAATAAAAAACGAATTATTTTTACAGGATCAACCGGTTCAGCTGGACCTCGTCTCTTCACGATTCACACCGTTGACGCACCCAGCGAAAATCTACCGAAAGCGCACACCTGTTTCAACAGAATCGACATACCGCAGAGTTACCCGAATTATCAGAAGATGCTCGACAAGCTTACACAAGCGGTCGAGGAAACTTGCGGCTTTGCCGTCGAATAATATTCGAGTAAGGTATTCTCTTCCTTCGTTCGCGAATAAAGAGGAGAGCAAACAAAACAAAAAGAACAAAAAGAAAGACAAACACGGACACACTCACGTATATACAAACACACTGCCGGATGCGAATCCGCATTATATAGATCAAGATCATAGATCAAGATCATACTATCCTGAGATAGTTCATAGGCAAAACACATGCATATCCCCGAATTGCCTTAATCGTTGAATTATCAAAAAGAAAACGAGATATATAATCAAGAGGGTTTTTATCGTTGGACGAATCAAGGAATCAAAAAGAAAGAAGAAAAAAACAAGTAGAACACTCGGCCTAGTTTTTCACAATGCTCGGCTGTGTCGTTCGCTCGATTTATCGGCCTCGAATGTTGGCTCGAAATCGAAGAACCTTTTTTTTGTATTCAAAACAAATTGTCCATAGACAAGAGTCAATTAACGTCTCTCTCTCTCTCTCTCTTTTTCGTATCGGTGATAATTTTTTATTATGAACCCTTTTTTCGATCGTCGACCTGTCGCTGATCCTCTGTACAAAGAACGTTGCAAACGCGTTTTTCTCGTCTCCTCTCAATAAGACTTGGTGAGATTTCGTAGCACACGGCGTGACAAACGATAAATTTTTTTACGCTATAAAAAAAAGAAACAAATTATTTAATTTATTATTCGTCGGAGCTCGCGTATTCGCGCGAGACTCTGGCTCGAGCATATCAGAAAACTCTTGGTGATTTTTGCCTCGTATATACATATATGTATATGTGTATGCATATTCAAAAAACGAAAAGGGAGGAAAAACAAAATTAATGATTAAAAAGTCACGCGATCGTTGGCTCGGCCGAACGCGAAGCGAATTAATAAAGCTCTCGCGGTTCAGCGATTTATTTATAAGGCGGAGATTAGAATTGTTGTAAATAGTTTAACGAAGGTAGACAGTTGGAGAAAAAATAATAAAAATGAGCGAAAATGAAGAAAAAAAAATTAACAGTAAATAATGCGGAAAAGCGAGAACGAAAATCGAGCGGAAATCCTGGAGGAGCAACGCGATTCGTTGCTTTTCTTCGATCGGAGGTTTACCCGTTGCAACCATGTGTACACTAGCTTTAATTTAATGAAAGAAAAAAATCACAAAAGTATCGAAAGTGTCTGTTTAGAGCGACGATCGAGAGAATTTAATATTATAGTAGAGAAAAACACACACACACACACACACACACATGAACACACATGAAAAACAAAATCAGAGTTTGAGCCGACGGCTCGAGCGTCTTTCGCCTTAAACACCGAGTACACAAAAATACTGATGAACAAATATGTCGATATATATATAAATATACATATATATTTAATATCTATATATATGAGGCATTCCATCCGATTTGCCCTGGGTCTGACCCTTCACCTCTCCGATTTTGTCCGCAATTTTTCATGGTTTTCTAGTACCGCTGAAGAACACTCACGATTTTTTTCCGATTTTTTTGAAGTGATTGGACTTAACTATAATTTTATAAACGAATTATTTCTAGCCCAAATCGAAAAAACTGAAAAATCCCGTTTTTAAGTTGGAGGACCCTGAAATGTGTGGACTGTTATCCAAACATTTTTGTCTGAATTCAAGGTGTTTGAAAAAATATTTTCATATAAAAAACGGTATTTTTGTGATTTTTTCAGATTTTTATATTTGGGCTAAAAATAATTTGTTTATAAAATTATAGTTAGGTCAAATCGCTCCAAAATAATCTGAAAAAATTCCGAATGCTTTTCAGAGGTACTACAAAACCATAAAAAATGGCGGACAAAATCAGAGAGGTGAAGGGTCAGGACCCAGGTCGAATCGCTGTGGAATGCCCCATATATATTAACTTTTTAACCGTGAAAATAAAACGAAGCGGTGATTTCTAATTTAGGAAAAACGTCATATCATTGAAAAAACAAAAAAATTACAATTTTTTTTGGTAGTCCTTACCCTGTTGGAAGCAAAAAGTAAAAGCTCACTACCAATGGTCTTTCTGATTATTTATATATGTTCATCCCACACGATGCTATATTTTTACTCAACGTATACCCAATTAACGGTAGACGTCGGATATCGGACTGGAAATTAAAAATAAATCTTCATTATATTTTTCTTCCCTCTTCCCCAATTCGGGTAAAGGACTCGCGCAGATAATTTGTAAGATGAAAACTCAAAGTTAGATGCTGGGAGTGCCTTGGAAATAAGATACCTCTCAATTTTAATCGTCAAAATCCTTTTTTCTTTTTCTTCTTCGAAACGCATTTGCGACTTCCATCCTGAACCGTTCAATTATCAAAGAGAGCCACGTGTGCAAAAAAAATTGAATATTTTTAATGATTACTCGTTCAATCAATGTTCATCGAATCGGATTTGCGTTCGAGATTTTTTGTCAATTTTCCATGGCACTCTCGTTGATAGACGCACAAAAAATTTGCGCAGTCCCAATGTCCCCTTAATTAATGTTTACAAACATTAGTTACATTATGTATAAATAATTATACGTGCGATTATTGTTATTATATAATTACGTATATTATTATTATTATTATTATTATTACTATTATCATTTCCTCTTATCCTGACCCGTCCCAATCATCATGACTATTAATTGCAACTGATATCGTTATTAATTAAAATGAAATTTTGCCACAAACGCAAAACGTTCGAGGCAACAAGGAAAATATTGTAAATATTTAACAAATTTTTTTTCATCCATCTTTTTTCCTCTTTTCCCTTCTCCACTTTTCTTTTTGTATTTTGGATGAAATGTATATTTTAATAAAAACGTATCCAAAGGTATATTGTCGGAGCGCTAAATCGTCGATGCGAGGGTCGTTTCCATTTACCCATTAATTAATTTTTTTGTTCGTACTATGATGTACCAAAGAGGCCATCTTGTATGTCAAGTGAGGTTTTCATTGTTCGATTAGTCCAGAGATCTCCAAATTAGGGCCCTCGACAGCCGGCGTAGAGAAAAAGAATCTTTTCCAGATTCAAAGATTTTTTCAGATTCTTTTAAAGATTCTTTCCAAGAATCTTTTGTTGGATCGGACGGGAATCTTCCGAAGAATCCCTAAAAGAATCTTAGAATCTTTGAAAGAGACTTTTGTCGGTTCGGACGAGAATCTTCTGGAGAATCTTTGAAAGAATCTTAAAATCTTGGAAAAATCTTGAAAAGAATAGGATGCATCTTGCATCGGATCCTATCCGCAAATTTTTTTAAGATTGTTTCCGAGATTCTTCGAGAGATTCTCGTCCGAAGCGACAAGATTCTTCGACAGAATCTTTAAAAAAATCTTGAAAAGACTCTGAGAGTTTATAAAATATTCTTCTACAGATTCTTCAGAAGATTCTCGTCCGAAACGCGACAAAAGATTCTTTTAAAGATTCTCGTCTGAGCCGACAAAAGATTATTGAAAAAAATCTTAGAATCCTATCCGGGATTCTTTTGAAAGTTCTTTCCAAGATTCTTGAAAAGAATCACGAATAGAATGTGGAGCAAGATTCTTTCAAATGTTCTTTTCAAGATTCTTTCAAAGATTCTTTTTTGTTGTAAAATTAAAACGGTTTTGGCCCTTCGAACTTACTGGAGTAATCAGTACAGTGGACGCTCCCACAACTTAACCCCCCATAACTTAACGGCTCCCATAACTTAACGCGTTACCATGGCAACACGCTCCCATAACTTAACGACCCCTATCGCGCTTTCTCCCCACTCCAAACTCAGCTGCCGAGCTGCGGAAATTTGACACAGGGCAACATAACCTCAACTTTCACATTTTTTTCTTCAATTACGTACGATTTATTAAGCGTTACTATAATTAGTTTAAGTGTAATTAATGTGCGTGAGGTGGATAAATAATACAAGATAACGATTTTGGTAAAAATGACTGATTGATGGGGCAAGACACGCACGCCTCTTTATAGGACTACGTGTTCGAGAATAGTCGTTCTCTCGAAAAAACAAGAATTTTTATTTGCCAGAAAGAACGAAATTTCCGTAGAATATTCGTATGCATATACATGTATCATGTATATATATGCAACTTTGTATAACATTTTCTAGAAAATGTATCTCGCGCAATCCAACAATCGGATAAATGTATTTTCTGTTCAATTCTTTTCATCTAGAGTTATTAACATTAAATTCTTATTAATCTTCAAAAAATTTGCAAAATATATCACTGTCAGATTTTGAAATGTATGTCCACAACGCGTAGGTACGAATTTCAGGTTGAATTTCGCGCGCTCGTTCTACGCATGCTTCAATGAAAAAAGGCAGTACGCATGCGTTGAAACACGAGAGTGGGAGAATGAGGGGAACGTTAAGTTATGGGAGCGTTTCCGGTCCCGAAGCGTTAAGTTGTGGGGGCGTCCACTGTATGGCCCTAATGCTGGAAAGTTTGGAGACCCCTGGATTAGTCTCACGTACGAAATTGGTGATATTCCTTCCTAAAAAACCGTCCTTTCCCCAAATAGCAAACTACTTGGGGGAAGGAGGCAAAAATACGAAAATTCATTCAAGATACTTTTTTTTTAGCAAAAAAAAATCATCGATGATGAATAACTGTTCAAAATAATTTTCAACCGATGACTCATAATTATTTCATCAAAAAAGTATCTTGAATAATGCTTCACCGATGTCGAGCCCCCCTGTAAGAAAAAAATTACATGTAAATTTATAGAGTATCACAGACACGAAGAAAGTCAGGAAATGAAAAAGAAAAATGCGCAAGATAATTTTACACGAAATTGTCACATTTAACATAACACCAGTGTATATTGTGTCACAACTGGGATACATAATATTACAATGGTGCATAATAAAATTCTATACATTTTTGTCTTCTATCTAAAGATAAATCATACTTTGAATCTGTTTTTTTTTTCTTCATATTTTTCAATTAATTCCATCACCCTGTTTCCTTCCGAGCCGACGGCAGAGCTTATCTCATAAAAAAAAAAAAAAATGTTTTGACTCCATTCGTCGAGGATCGTCAATGACGAATTTCTCGCTCATCGGCTCGCAAAGAATATTAAGTTTGGATTTGATATTCGCTTGCCACGCTCTCCTCACCTTCCAAACAAGCAAAAAACTCAAACTCGTTTTCTTTTTTTTTCATCTTCTAAAAAGCAATAAACCAACTCTTAATTTTCTTTACGCTTCAATAACGTACTCATATTATTAATTATAATAATAATTCATATAAACATTATCTCTATTCGTTTTTTTTCCTTGTTAATGTCATCCTTAATTCGTAAGTTCTAGTCGATAGGTCGGATAAAGGACAATGGTTCATTGAAGGGTACAAGTGGGGGGATGGTGAAGTAGTATCCATTGATAACGCTACGATGACTTGGAGAGGATTTTTTTTTTCTTAACCTGGGATGGGATGATTTTTTCTTTTTTCTGGATTTTTTCACTCTCTTCCATCCGGTTCTTTGCGCAAAAAAAAAATCTGTTTCTCGGTATGCACGGTTTAACCCGTCAAACGCATTTCCTTATATGCATAATATATCTCATATTTATATATACATATCGTATATATAAGCGCTGCTGTATTTAATTTTTTTTCTTCTCGACTTTTTTTTAAATATATTTATATTCATATATATAATTTATATATTTTCGTCTGTCGTGCCATCCGGTGTTAGTTCTTACTTTTTTTAATTCCTTTTTTCATCAAAGACTACGCGCGTTCGCGTGTAGCATTTTTTTCCTCGACAACGAAATCCCGATAAAATTCATTCTCCTCTCTTCGGCTTAACCCAGGGTTAGTACGTGTAATATATATAATATATATATATACGCATATGTATATTGCTCGAACAATCTAATATATTCATACGTGTTAATACATACGAATCTAAATCTCTACGTAGCGTCGAAATTCAAACATTTAGCACAACGCTGGGATTTCTTCTTTTTCTCCTGGTGTCAAACATTCATCCTGGGCTAATTCTGCTCTCGTCACCACGGTTATTTATTTATTTTTCATTTTTTTAGTGGCATATCCTTACGATCAGACGTCTACTCGGATAATTATTATTATACATTACAGCAGAAAAAAATGGAAAAAGAAAAGATTAAACTGTAGCGCAATCGACTGCTGCAAGCTCGAGAATAAAAAATCACTAAATATGTCTGTGACACATATACTATTGATACGCTTCCATGCTCTCCCTTTCTTTCTCTGGCTTCACCAAAAAATCACAACTTGGTTCATATTACTTAGCACTAAATACGAAATACATGGACCTACAATTTGCTCTTCTACAGGCGTAAGTGCAGAATTTCTCGTATCTTTTTTTTTTTTTTAGCCAAAGCAGTTATCGATATTTCCTTCTTTTTTATACTCTCGATAAAACAAGGGAGAGAGCTTTGGTGGAAAACGACGGTGGATTTTTCCAAAATATCTGCTCGATAGTATGACTATTGTGGAAGTTAAATCTAATTCTGTACAAACTGTATTTTTTTTTTATCTCACTCTCTCAATGGCGAGTGTTTGCTTTTCCGCCCGAGGAATTTTTGGCTGCAGATAATTTATAATCGCGTACACCCGTCGCGGCAAAAGCGGCTAAGCCCATATTGCACTCGGATTTCACTCGAATTTCATTTTTTTTCCTTTACGGCTAGAATTCTACACGAGAAGCGTGTTTTTCATTATATCTACGATCTAAATTCCACAATTGCTACCTATTTATAAGTATCATATAGTATCTACATCTCACAGCGATTCCAGAGTCGTGTATAAAACCGTTACAACGAAAAATTTGTGTGTGTGTGTGTCTGTTAGGGTGGGTCAGATAAGAAGACTAATTTTTTTTTTCCTCGATATGACGAAACATGTATTGTTCGGCATCTCAAAAAAAGCCTCTGCAAGTATTACCCCTTCATATTTAAATTGAAAGGTCCCTCATCGCAAATTTTTATTTCCCATTTAGATAACATAAGAAATTTTTTTTTTAACTTTGGAATTTTATTAAACTTTAACCGTTGAGGTTAGGAGAGTTTTTTGGCACATTTTTGTAGAACTTTTGATGCTCTACAAAAAGGCTCTCTTGTGTTTAATCGATAAAACTAACCGTTCAAAACGAGGTAAGTAGAATCCAGAGCTAATTATCATCGATTATTTCTTGAGCGGTTAGTTTTATCGATTAGACACAAGAGAGCTTCTACAAAAATGTGCTAAAAAAAACTCGCCTAACCTCAACGGTTAAAGTCTAATAAAATTCCAGTTTAAAAACAAAATCCTATGTTATTTAAATGGGAAATAAAAATTTGCGATGAGGGACCTCTTAATTTAAATATGAAGGGCTAATACTTGCAGAGGGTTTTTTTGAGATGCCAAACGATACATTTTTCATTATATCGAGGAAAAAAAAAATTAGTAATTTTATTTGACCCACCCTAGTGTGTATACGTAGATATATATCAGTAGACTTTTCAAAACACGGGGTTTCTTCTTTTCTTTTTTCGTACTCCTTCAGAGTCGCGAATTCTTCGAACAATTTGACCCGTTGATTATAAAAGAAAATAGGTTAAAATAGATTTTTTTTAAATCAATATTATTCCTCCCCCTCCACCCTGCGGATCCACGACATGATCGTTAATTAACGGAAACGATTATCAATCTGCGTATACAATTATTATTCCCTTATATACCAATCGCACCTTTTCCTTCTATACCGTGCCTCACACACTTAGCTTTATAGTTCAATTTACCATGGTTTTTTTTCCCTTATCTCCCGTTAAAACGTTCTCGAGATTTTTCGTTTCTTCAGCTTCGCCGGTTAACCCGCACGAAATGATCGTTCAAGAACGAACTTTTTTAGCGATTAATGTTGATCACTCAAGAAGCGATGGAACGAAAGAAGAAGAAAGATCTTCGAGTGTACGATGAGACGTGCAGTGTCGTAGAAATTTTATCGTCCGCTCGTTCTCAGGAGCTTTTCGCTCACAAATTTCTGGTGATATTTTTTCCGTAGTTCCTCTGAATCTGAATGACCGATCGGGCCAAATATCTTCGTACGAAGATACGTCCGACATTTGGCGAATCGTTCAAATTCCTTCTTTCGGCTTTGTATCCTTTTTTGCCGACTCCTTTGCGCTCTCCGCTTCCTTCTTGTTTTGCTTTCACCAAGATCTCTCTCGATGAAATTCGGAAAACGAATTCCAGTATTCTCTTCCGTTGAATCCTTGTGACTCTTATCGTCTTCTTCGGTTAATTTCTCGTGCTCTACCAACGATTTCACATTCTTCTTTTCGATTTCTTCTCGTTATCGAGTTTCATTGAATCGTCAGATCGGCGAATCACAGATATCCAAGAAGTATCGACGATATATCGCGTTGAGCTTCCTGAGAATTTCAGTAAGAGGCCAAAACTCCCGGTGGCGTTGGCACGACAACGGTATGCTGAGGTACGACCGGAGGCGCGGGTGGAGCGAGAGGATGTCCAACGAGAACGGCAGCTGCCGGTATCGGCAATACGCCCGGTTGAACTATCGCCGTTGCCGCTGTGACTTGCGTCGGTGCGCCCTCTGCCGCGTGTTTTCTCAAATGTCTCAGCATATTTCCTTTCTCGACGAAAGTTTTGCCGCAATCGGGACAACTGTGCGGTCGCTCGTCCGAGTGGGAACGTCTGTGGGACACCAGATGACCCTTGCACATAAAGTCCTTAGGGCAAAGATCGCATCTGAATGGTCGTTCGGCGTTGCTGCCCTTGTTGTGCGAACGCATGTGGAAGAGAAGATTACCCTTGAGCGGGAAGCTCTTGCCGCACTCGGTGCAAACAAACGGACGCTCACCCGTGTGACATCTCATATGATTTACAAGATGTTCCTGTGGTAAATACAAAAAAAAAAGGTATGACGACACAATTTTGGATATTTTCTACTGGAAGATGACATTTTTTTTAATTTATGCCAGTGTGACTAAACATTTGGAGAATACTACTGAAATTATGGTTAATGGACATAAATTTTGCAATAAAAGTGATCGACACGGCCACTTCTGTTGCTACAACTTGTATGAAAAAATCCTGCAAATTGGACATTTGCCCATTGTTTCTTCGTCTGTAACCATAGTTCACACAGCTTTCTTTATCACGAATTTATGGTGATCAAATTTGGCTTCCTCGCAAAGGAAGCTTCGTGAACTATCGAAAAACATGAGTAATCAATGTGCAAATTTGCCAAATTCTTTCAAATTTACTTCTTACCAAACATGATTTATCGCGTTTTTGAATGTGTACAAAATTTCAGTACAATATCTCGCAAATAGCCGAAGTTAGAATACGCTATTTAAAAAAAACCGAAATTTGATAAAATTTCAATCATTCGATCGATTTTCGCCAAATTTAATAACGCACAACCTTGATAGCTATATTAGCTCTGTGCAAAGTTTCAGTGCAATATCTTAAAAATTGTTTCGGTGTAATATCTTGAAAATTGTGCAAGTTAGAATACGTTTACGCTATCTTTCAAAAAATTCAAAATTTCACAAAAATTCAATCTTTCGATCGATTTGTGCCAAATTCGATACCGAACAACCTTAGCACATAGCTATTGGAACTTCAAATAGAAACATTTGAATCCTCTAAACAATGTGTGTATTTGATAGTTATTTATTTATATTTTTTTTTTGCAAAAAACATGAAGCCTGATAAACCCGAAACTGAAAAACTGTCCTTCTCAATAACTTTTGTCCTCAAACTTTGTACAGAATTAGTTCATACTAATTCTAATTCAGAATTAGTCTATTGGCTCCGTGCACGAGTCTGCGGTGGCGACATCTAGTAGTTGAAAGGCGCGAAAAAACCGGAAAATTTAGCCGTGATTGCATTGGAAATTTGATAAAAAGTTCAATTTGATAAAATAAAAACATTTATTTCGAGATTTGCTTTATGTAGTTATATACAGAATTTTTCCTACAATTTAATGCAAAAAACAGCAAGAAAAAAACTATAACGAATACGTATATTTTCATGATTCTACGATGCATTTTGAGGTTATTCATAAGTATCACGAAAGTCGTGCTTGCTTTCCTGCGTCAGCCGTCAGGCGATAGGTTATGGGGCTTACTTTTTCCTCTTCACAGCTGCAATCCATTTGTTTCTCTGCTTCACTTTATGTTTCCATGTTGGAAAGTGGTAAAATTTGCTCATTGCCTACACAATTATTTTCGCAATTTATTACACAACAAATAGAAAAGCCCATTTTGATGAATAACACAATGCTAATCATACGGAAAACTTCCGGAATTATTGCACCTTTTCGCCACCCCGGGCGCTGAGGTAGATTCGCTGATCCCCACCATAGGGCTTGCACGGAGCGAATACTAATTCTGTACAAAGTTTGAGGGCAAAAATTTTTAAGGAGTAGTTTTTCAGTTTCGGTTTATTATGCTTCAAATTTGTTGTAACATAAATAAATAAATAACTATACAATACACACATTGTTTGGAGATTTTAAATGTTTCGATCCGAATATTCTGACAATCCTAAAGAGGTTCACATTTTACTAAATTATAGAAAATCCAAAATCATGAAATTATTTTAAAAAATACATAATCGGTCAAGCTTCAGCAAATTTTGCAATATCGGGCCGAATAATATTTTTGGAGATAGTTAAGGTGTCCCCTGGTGAATTTCGCAAGTATTCTATCAATTATGCAAAAATTAACAATTTTCGCAAAAAGTGTAATTGTTCTAGCCTCCACGGGGTTTTCGTTATCGGAGTGAAAAAGTTGAATTTCGATTTTCTTAAACCTCTGTCTGTACACTTAAATGTTGGGACACCGTCTGTACTCTGCCTCATTAAAGTCCTGCTAATGTTTTTTCTAAGAAAAAAATGTGAAAAAATTCTAACGAAAATCTGAATTACTTTTATAACATTTCTTTCCATGATTCAATCATTTATTTAACCATTTATAGTTAAAAAAAATTGTTTACCATTTTTCTGATTCCAGAGATATTCGATTTGGAAATTTGGCTTGTGCCTTAAAAGACCCAGTGTACAGACGGAGTAGAAAGTCGTACAAATTGGAAAACTACATTGTATCCTCATAATTTAGAGGCAAGCCCAACACTTACACTATCAGGAAGCTAAAATTGTGGAATGGTTTTAGAAAAATAGCTCGAATAAATCAAAAGGAATTATTCAACGCGAAAAAATTACAATTGTTTCCTACCTAATAGCTTTCTAATTAAAAAAAAACGGCTCAGCCTGACTGTCATAATTCTTCATAGGGTAGACGTACCAGTTTAGGCCACTGTACCATTTGTGGCCACGTGGCGTTTCTTTCGACTTTTATAAGGTTTTGAGGTCGTGTTTACTGAATAAATTGTTATATATCGATACGGAAACTGTTTTGAGACCCCTATCAATCGTTTTTTCGATTGTGTACCTCTTTTTCTCAAGCCTGTGAATAAAAATGTGTTGATACTGAGCCGTTTGTCCGATTTCTTAACAAAAGTGCCAAGGATCTTGTGATAAGTAAAGTATAATTTCTTGTAACCTGAGTCATTATGATACACCCTACACTTTTATTTTATTCAATACATATTACTTTCGGGGTTGGGGTCATTAAATCCGAAAGATAACCCAAAATACCCGAAATAAACGTGCTGGCGTAAACTTGTGCATTGAAAGTGTGAATGCACTATTTTTGGCCATCACATTTAACTTAACTTTTAATTTATTAGTACTGGACAGGAGGATTTGACTATGAGAAAAAATAATAATACCCTGAAAGCAATATAATATACACGATTCCGGGGAATGGGTGTGTAAACAAACTTTAAAAAACATCCATTTATCTTTTATGAAAATATTTATTGACGTGTGGTTAATTTTTCGCCGAGAAATTGTTAAATATTTTTTTTTTTAGTATACTCTAAAGCAACCAATGTAAAACAAGTAAAAATTGTTAAATATTTTTTTTTTGGGCGAAATTAAACATGCGTCAATAAATATTTTCATAAAAGATGAAAGGATGTTTTTTAAAGTTTGTTTACACACCCATTCTCCGGAATCGTGTATATTATATTGCTTTCAGGGTATTATTATTTTTTTCTCATAGTCAAATCCTCCTGTTACAGTACTAATAAATTAAAAGTTAAGTCAAAAACCCATAACGACCTCGATAAAAAATGATAGTAACAATACAGTACAATACTAGCGCAGTAAGCATTATTGTATCCGCACTATTTTTTCGATATTTACGGCACCTCAGATTATATTTAATATATAACGGTCTGATGCCGCAGAGATCCCACTCTGGAAAAATAGTTTTTTCGTGTAAAAAAACCTCAGAAAACCGAAAAAAATATGAAAAAACAGATTGGAGTATAGGCTCATCGATAAAACGCCTTTTTGAGGAAAAAACCTATTTTTCTATGCTTATACGAATTGGTACGTATTTGGAAATTTTTTTTTTTTGAAAAGCTGAGATCTTTTTCGATGAAAATATATGTCGAATTATTATTTTTTTTTTAATTACAGGGGTCTAGAGAAATTGATTAAAACATGACATTCAAGAAATTTTAAAAAAATGACGTCATCGGTACAGCGAAACTGCTCGATTTAAAAATCCATACAAAATTCCAGAGTGTACTTTCATACTGTACTATGTGTCTCTAAAGTTACAAAATCATCGTCGACTATGAGGCCCAAACGCATGCTGTCTTTCAGAATGTTGACCCATATATAAACACAACCAAAAACAAAAATAAAAAATCAACCACTACTTTTCTTTTGTACTCGACATATTATTCACATGGACTCAAATTACCTAACTTTAAGCCTTTTATATTAAAAACCTTGTCAAGATTTTATATTTTATATTTATTCGTGTAATAAATAACCCTTGCTACTTGAAACAACTTTTATGAATTGTTGAAAGCTCTATCTACCGTGCTTAACCTCATTACGTCGCGCTTCTGTGCCCAGTGGCCACAACTGGTACTTCAGCTGTCGAAAAGCTGTACATTGATGGCCACAACTGGTGAAAATGGCATTTGTAGAACATTTCCCTATTTTCTTGAATAATTCGATTAACAGGCAGTTTTAATCGATAATAACTCGATTTCATATACCTTTTAACCTACGTTGGTCACTTTTTCAGTTGTATATTTGCTATGATTTAAAAATGATACGTAATCGAATGTCCGAAAATGCTTGAAGTGGCCAAATCTGTTACGTCTACCCTAATGTTTTTCTAATTGAAAAAAAAAACGACTCAGCCTGACACTGTCGTAATTCTTCATACGTACCTTTCGCGTGAACGGTTTGTTGCAAACGTTGCAACAATGCGACGAATCCCCGGTATGTTGACGCAGATGATTATTGAGATGTTCCTTCCTCGTGAAGGTCCTTTGGCAAAATTCACACCTGTGGGGCGATTCCCCGGTGTGGATTCGAACGTGATTCGTCAAGTGTTCCTTCCGGGTGAACGACTTGGAGCAGAAGTGACATCGGTGTGGCGATTCGCCTGTGTGTTGACGCACGTGATTTGTCAAATGTTCCTTCCGCGTGAACGATTTGGTGCAATACTGGCACTTGTGCGGTGACTCACCCGTGTGCTGCCTGACGTGGTTAACCAGGTGGTCCTTCCGCGTAAACGCTTTCGGACAGTATTGACAGCGGAAGGGCGTTTCACCTGTGTATTTCGATCAACAATATTGTTTCGTTTTCGGTCTTACTTTTCTTTTTTCATTTGTTTCTCTCTCGATAATTGTTTTGTTTCTTTTTTTTGCCGAATTTTCTCCATTTCTTTTTTCAACTCGTCATACAGACGTGGGGATTATCCTGCACAAGGCGAGTTTTGCCGGATGCGACGCACGGACGTTGCAATCGACGTGCGACATCGTTAAATCGCGAGCGGTCAATTTTCAAATTTTATTCATACCGTTGATCACAGCATAGTCAAGAGCTTTAATGGAGAAAAGGTCCTATTGCAATATCCGTGCCTTTCACATCCGAGGAAAAAATCATCCTGAGCAATCTTTATATTCCTTTGTGTAAGAAATAACGCAACGAATAAAGCTCGATCGTTCCAATTTGTGATTAAAATTTTGCGAATTCCCTTCATCCGTGACATTGATGTAATATCGTTTGGTGTGAAAATCTAATTCAAAGAATGAAAACGCACGAATTGCGTTCTCGGTGTAACTGTACGTTAATTGGGCGGAAAAATTAAAATTTACCAAATTTTTATCGCGCAACGAAAAATTTTGTCATTGCAGCACGATAAAGTGTTTTTTTTTTATTGGAAAGGAGGAAAACGATCGAGGAGTCAATAATGAGAGCCCGACGAAGCATTGTATGAGAGCGGTGTTTTTCAGGCAGTGCGATGATAATGTCAAAGGACGAGAAGCTAACGAAAACGGGTAACGCTTCCGGTAAGTATGTTAGTGGATGAAACAATTTGTTTTTTCTCTTTGCTTCCGTATGTGAATTTTTTAATCGAAAGAAAGACAAATGTTAGCAAAGCGACACAGAGGACGTACACTACCGGCGAAAAGTTTCCGGACAAAACTTCAAAAAAGGTCTGGAACGTTTTTTTATGTCATTTCGCCGGAAGCCAACGTAAACTAATTTAACAAACGGCATTTTAAAGGGAAAGAATTCAGCTTCATTTCCTGTTTCATAAATTATTTTTACAATTTGTTTTTAGATTTGGACTCTCTTTTGAAAACGACTGTTTTTCGACTTTTTACCCTCTTCGGGTGCACCCATCTTCTAGACGAATTTTGTTTAATACATTTTTACCATTGGATTCATAAAGGGAAAAGTTTGAACTTCAATTTCCTTTTTTTTTAAACTTTAAGCGATTTTTTTTTCCCAAAGTTATTCTGTTTTTTGTGAAAAAAAAGAGGAAATTTGAAAAATCCCGTAAACACGAAAACAAAGAGGATTCATGTAAAACTTCAAGGTAGCAAAAAGCTGCGTCTGTTTCCGTTGAATTCAGAGGAATTTTTTCAGATTTTTTTTCCAACATTTTTTTTCCGACCGAAAACGGGAAAAAAAAATTTGGGAAAAAAATGTGAAAAAAAATTTCAATGTGTGGAAAATAGTAAAATAAAGTATTTTCCCTTCTTGAAATTTTATCAATAATTCCATAGTTCTCGAGTCGAATGATCTGAGCTCCGACACAGAAAATGAGGGAAAAAAAATTTGGAAAAAAAAATCTTAAAAAATTCCTCTGAAGTCAACGAAAACCGACGCAACTTTTTGCTATCTTGAAGTTTTTCATGAATCCTCTTTATTTTCGTTATACGGTATTTTTCAAATTTCTTCTTTTTTCACAAAAAACAGAATAACTTTGGGAAAAAAAACCGCTCAAAGTTTAAAAAAAAAGGAAATTGAAGCTCAAATTCTCCCCTTTATGAATCCAATCGCAAAAATGTATTTGAAAATTTCCTCTAGAAGATAGGTGCCCCTGAAAAGAGGGAAAAAAGGCGAAAAACAGTTGTTTTCATAAGAGTCCAAATCTAAAAACAAATTATAAAAATAATTTTAAAAAACAGGAAATGAAGCCGAGTTCTTCCCCTTTAAAATGCCTCTTGTTAAACTAGTTTACGTTGTCGTACGGCGAAATGGCATAAAAAAACGTTCCGGACCTTTTTTGAAGTTTTGTCCGGAGACTTTTCGCCGGTAGTGCACATCAAATATTCATTAACGGATTATGACTTCCGCAGACGGTAAAAGTGAAAAAAATGATTTCGCTAACTCTGTTTGGGATCAAACGAGAGAATAATCGTGAAGAAATCACACGGTTGGTGATGAAGACGAATTTTGTTCTTTCTTCTGCTTTCTTCGAGGACACGTTTCTGTAATTTTTTTTTCGTGTATCCTCCGACAAGCTAGCAGAGAGTAATACCAAAGACAGACCACAACGTTAGAGAAGACGATGACGAATAAGACGTTGGAAAAAAACAAAAAAAACGTGGAATAAAAGAGAGAAGAAATTTTGGTTGCCCGTGAAGTGAACATCTGCCAACCGCTCTCACCTGTGTGTTGGCGGATGTGGTTAACAAGGTGTTCCTTTCTGGTGAACGATTTGGAGCAGAAGCCGCATCGGTGTGGTGACTCACCCGTGTGCTGGCGAACGTGGTTCAATAGATGCTCCTTCCTCGTGAACGTCTTCGAACAGAAGTCACAGCGATGCGGCGTCTCACCGGTGTGCCACATTATGTGATTCGTGAAGTGCTCCTTCCTCGTAAACGACTTGCCTATATATTGTTGGTTTTTTTAGTTTTTTTTCGCATTAGAGAATGTAATATGGACTTAAAAAAAAATAAAGATAGTGAAAATAACAGGGTCGTCAAAAATTCGGAATGCCGATATTTTTTTTCATCCCAAAACCAGATTGATTTTCATTGCTGCTTCGCGAGACACTTGATGACTCGTGGACGTATTTTTTTCGAATTATTTTGCTATTTAATTTATCCCAGTATTTTATTGTTGCAGTTTAATTGAGAATAATGTGTCATTGAGCGCAATTATTTTTCTCGTGATTTTTTTCATGTTAATATTTTTTATATTTACGTCAATAATTTTTGTAAATATTCACTCTTTATTTTCTTTTCATCTGTGAATTATTCATGCGACCGGCGTCACGTGGACTGTTATCACGCATTTCGTGCAGTTCGTTTAAGGGGGTCGAGGCGATTTTTAATAATAAATTATAATTTTTGTAGAATACTTACAAATATGATGTAATGTCCACCATTTGAGGTACCAAATGAACAATTTTTTGGGACTAGTTAGAATCCTTAAGGTGCACCAGTGTCCTAAAAAGCCTAGTTTTGAGTTTTTACACTCTGCGCATGATTCAGAATGAACCCCTGGACGGATTTTGTTCTACGGCGTCTCATTTCTTTCGTAACGCTGTTTCCCACGGGATGAACGCGGTACATTTCGTTTTTTGCCCTTTATTTCAGAGTTGCAGGCCAGTTTTGAAATTGGTAGCCTATTTTGAACTTTCCAGGCATTGTCCTGGTCACAATTTTGACTTGAATCAAAATGTGCCGCGTTCATCCCGTGGGAAGAAGCGTTACGAAGGAAATGAGATGTCGTAGAACAAAATCCGTCTAGCGGTTCTTTCTGAATCATGCGCAGAGTGTAAAAACTAAAAACTAGGTTTTTCAGGACACCGGTGCACCTCAAGGGTTTTAACTAGACCCAAAAAATTGTTCATTTGGTACCTCAAATGGTGGACGATACATCATATTTGTAGGCGTTCTACAAAAATTATAAATTATAATTAAAAATCGCCGTTTTGACGCTGACTCTACCCCTTAAGGGCGAGAAAAGGGTCAAAAATAAACTTTAATTTTTTTTCTGATGCTACTACTTATAAGAAATATTGTCAGAAAATTTCAAGTCATTAAGAGGAGGCTAAATACCATTTTTATTCAATCCCTACATTATCGACGTATCATCGTCGTCCAGTCTTTCTCCGACAACCGTGGATGAAAATTAATTACATTTTGACAATTAAGAGGGAGATAAATTAATTAACAATTAATTGTCAATTGAGAGGCTAAAATGCGTTACAGTTAATGCCAACGAACTCATTCGAGCCCCCTAAATATTATAGGTTACTCGTCAGAATCCATGGTGCTGCCCTCACTCGCACGTCTGTGAACTACATTTCGCCATTTCGTTTTTCAATAAAACTACAATTTATCGATATTTATCTCTTGATGCGCCATCCAAACTTACGGCGTGTCATTTTGATAAAATAATGTCGAAAACGTCTCGATATTTGTATCGTGGCGTTCTTCATGGAGCCTCACTCTAGGTTTTACCCGAAATGCAGTAAAAGTTTAATAATTTAAGTTTTTCAATTACAGTTTGTTGGTGGTAAATGAATCTGTACATTTTTTTTTTGTTTTTCGAAAATTTTTTAGTGAGGCTCCATTCCTGCCATTGTTCTGATGATGTTGTTAAAATTTTATTCAATTCCATCCATTTGTATAAGAGCAAGTTTGGATGGCAATTTCGAGGTGTTAGTGTCGGTATTTAGCCTCCTCTTAAGAGCAAAACTTTTCGAGTTATAGACAATTGAGTCTCCGGTCTCCGGACAATTGAGTTTATAAAAAAGTTATTAAGGCGCAACCATATGGCCAAGATTATCAAACAAATAAAAAGGAGTGTGTCAGTCATGCAGCAGCTGCAGGCGAGTTGCTTTATGGAGCTGGAATAAACGATTCTATGTAAGTTAAAAAAAAAAAAAATTCTATTTTATTCATGTATCAAACTTTAATCGCGTTTTTCTCAAAACTTTCTTTTCAAGTTGGTAGTCAAATATCTCGAAAACCTTTGGACCGATTTCGTCTAAGCTTTGCACACTTCTTTTACATAGTCAACACTCGATTCTGAATGAATAATTTTTTTTTCAATTACAAATAATTTTTTAATTAAACAAAAAGATTAATTCTTGGCAAAAATCAGAGTTTCTTGATTGCAGCTTTACCAAAAATTCAAAAATGAATATCTTGTTAATTACTTCGTTCAAATCCAAGATAAACTAATGTACTAAAGGAATCTTTTTGGTTCTTTAATTTCAGATGAACCAATCATGAGTTATCCTGACTACCGGATGGAAACTTCTTTTTGAGGTGGCTCGGTTCTCACCATTACCACGGGTTTATTTTTCAATATTTTTTTATGAAAATTTAACAGAATAATTCTTAATAATGTCTAAAAATGAAAAAAAAATCACAAAAATATGCTTTTTCTGTATCAAAACCCTTTTCCTCCCTTAACGGCATTAGGCAATCAACGATCTCGAGGGAAGTCTTTTCCGCCAGTTCCGCGTCGTTTAATCCATAATGCTGTAAACGTTGAATCGAGTTTTGTAATTATCCTCTTGGACACGTGTATGTAACCATTGGTTACATCACACATGCGCGAGAACTCAGGCACTGATTTATATAAATATGTGTGTATTTATATATGGGGCGTTCCATCCGAAATCGGACAGTTTGAACAACTTGTTTTTAATTTCCTCAATTTTTTTATATTTTTTAGTACCCATCAAAAGACCCTACCTGTTAAATTTTGAGATTTTTTGATTACCCGTTCAAAAGA
This sequence comes from Alloplasta piceator, assembly GCA_946863875.1. Taxonomy (NCBI): domain Eukaryota; kingdom Metazoa; phylum Arthropoda; class Insecta; order Hymenoptera; family Ichneumonidae; genus Alloplasta; species Alloplasta piceator. The sequence goes on along the minus strand of OX333071.1, from coordinate 22,641,983 downwards.
TATTACATTAACAAAAAAACCGCTCTTTTTTGGTATTTTGGTCATAACTTCTTTAATAATCGTCCAAATTAAGTTTTTTTTCAACATTTTTGTTTTTTATGGCCCTTTCAGAAAAAAATACAACAAAAATATTCGACGCGTTTTTGAAAGTGAGTGTCATTTTTTATTTTATTTTTATTTTTTGCTTTAAACATCCATCTATTCAACAATTTTTAAGATTAGTCCGATCGTGGGATTTCCATAACTACTATTTTTTTTCGATTTTTGAAAATTAAAAAAAAAAAAAAATGTTCTACAAATTATTATGAATACCAATTTTTGTTGCTGTACAGTATTTTTTTCAATATTTAGAATTTATTTTGACGCTTTTTTATTGTTAACAGGTTCTTAAAATTAATAATTAATCGTTAAGTCTGTTTATGAACAATAATAATAACGGTTTTTATTTATTCACGTATTTTTTTTAAAACCTTACATATACGATTATTTCCTGAATCAGAACATTCCTTTGCCAATACGTTTCCGTTGCTCATTGGAATAATTCAATGAAATTTTTGTGTCCCCCTGTGATTGACTTCGCAGTATTGTATCGCAAATAAAATCTTTCTTTTGTAACTAAATAATGTTTCTCAGGTGAAAATTTGACAGCAATATTCGGTAGACTATTTAGGTTTAATGCCCACTCATACAATTCTTGAACTGTTGTTATTTGCTCATCGATTAATTATTATTTTGAAAATCTGTTAACAATGAAAAAGTGTCAAAATTAATTCAAAGTGATTAAAAAAATAATTTTCAGTAATAAAAATTGGTATTCATAATAATTTAGGAAAAAAAAAATTAATTTTCAAAAAACGAAAAAAAAGTAGTTATTGAAATTCCACGATCGAACTAGTCTAAAAAATTGTTGAATAGATAGATGTTTGCAACAAAAAATTTAAAAAAAAATCAAAACTGACACTCACTCTTAAAAACGCGATTTACAGTTTAAAACTCAAAAAACTCATTCAAAAAGACGTCGAATATTTTGTTGTATTTTTTTCTAAAAAGGCCATGAAAAACAAAAATTTTGAAAAAAAACTGTCTTTTGATGGGTACTAAAAAATATAAAAAAATTGAGGAAATCAAAAAAAGTTTTTCAAACTGTCCGATTTGGATGGAACGCCCCATATAAACACAGACCCACACATGTATATAGTAGAACGAGACACGCGAACCTCGACTATCGCTCCCCGAGACCGAGCAAAACGTGAGAATGGAAAAATAAAAAAAAATAAAGAATGATAAAAAAAAAATCATCGTAGCTTTTATCGACTCGCTTTCGCCTACGATATTCCCACTCTCCCGGCATCAGACTGTACTGGATTCTATTGTTGACCGCGCACGCGTTAAACGCGACTAAACAACAAACAACAGTAACAATGAGAAAAAAAAAATATCGACTCAATCCTCAAATGAATGAAAAAATAATGATAGGTTATCGAAAATATTTTTCAAAAATACACGAAAAAAATATTCGTTAAAATGCGAGTGTTTGTAGTCGAGAAAGCTCAACACTTCCGGCTCCGCCCATCGACTCGTGAAAGTCCTCCAACGATTAGTGCAAAAAACAACGAGTAAAAAGTCTCGACAATCTGGCAGAAAAGTGCTGATAGAAAAAGTGAAATTTTCACTGATCAAAAAACAAATAAAAACGTTCCGGTAAAAAGATGTTGTTGCCGGAAACGGACAACTCTCCCGGAACTGACATTTGCATTTTTGTAAAAAATGTTATAAACGGTTAACATTTTTTTTTATGAGTTCAGAAAAAAAAAATAGATATTTTCAGATAACAACCACTCAGATTTACGAAATAGCAAGCCATGCCATCACATTTGTCGGCACGAGCTGGAATACTATTCTCCCTCGTGGCGATCGAAAGAAAACTTTTGAAAAAAAAAAAAAAAATGTCAAGACACTTTTTGTGATTTTTGAACAGTGAGAAAATTATCCGAGGGCAATTGTACGCGCACAGGAATACCGCAGGATTGAAAAACGTGAGCGTATAAAATTTGTGTGTCTTGGACAAAGGTAGTCTCGCCGCGAATTCTAAGGTTATAGAGGGGAGATTTTGCCGGAGCAATGCGCGCGCGACCCGGAGAGCGCGATATAGAGAGAGAGAGAGAGAGAGAGAGAGAGAGAGAGAGAGAGAGAGAAGGAGAGAGACAGGAGCACAGAGCGCGAAACGAGGGGCAAACGGGGTCGGTCGGGTCGCGCTCGCGATGCGCGATCAATTCTCGCGGATTTTATACTTTTCTTTTCTCTTCTCTCTCATTCGTAATTCTCGCATTGTAGCCGTACCCTCCACTGCGTTTGAACATTATCGAATAAGAAATAAAAAATTTTAAACTTCAACCCATTATACGTTGATCGACAAAAAATTATTTCCCAATCTTATTGAAACTTCAAAAATTTCACGTTTACCGAATTTTCACTCAAAGATAAACGATATTTTTTGTTTCAACGTTTCAGCGATCAAAATTTGCATGAAAAATTGAATCCTGTGGTGCCGTTTTTTCTGGTCCCATTATGAACGGTTTTTCCATTTTTTCCATTTTCCATTTCGATATCTCGACCGCGTAACTTCTTGGAATTGGTAGAAAAAAATAATTTAGTGAGCGAAGTAGAATGGCAAATGTTTGTGCCGACCAGAGCTAGGCAGTACTTGAAAGTACTCGGTACTTGCAAGTACATGAAGTACAGTACTTGCAAGTACAAAGTACTTAAAAAATACTTCAAGTATTGTACTTACATTTTTCAAGTACTTCCTGTACTTGAAAGTACTGTACTCGAAAATTTCAAGTACTTTTCTGTACTTGAAGTACTTTTTTAAAGTACAAATATCAAGTACTTTTGAATGTGTCTTGCTGATGGTTGCATGTGCAAAGCCTTTGAACGTGGGTCATTCCATCGACCAATCGACCAATATTTGGAATCGACCCCTTTCAATTTCGATGAAATTTGGTCAGAAGTTTTCTTTTATCAAAAGACGAAGTTTTAACAAAGGAAAAAAAATTAATTTTTTTTTTCAAAAATTTAAAATTTTACCATTTTTTCAAGTTTATTTTTTAAATATTTCGAAAACTATTAGTTACGAAAAAATCGTTCTGGATTCGTCTTAAAGAGTATACTTGGGGCTACGAAAAAAAAAATATTCCGAAGAAAAATTTTGAAAAATGATGAATTTGGAGAATTTTGAATTTTTCAAAATCGTGGAAATCCACGATCAACATTAAATTTTTGGTTTTATTTTTTTTATATAACACCTTGTACTGATATTAAAAGATGCTGAAATTTTCAAAAATGTGTTTTTTTTTGTTTCAAAAATATGAATTTTTGAATTTTGGTAAAACTTTTTTTTTATCTCCAAGTTAAATGACGTTGATCAATCATGTAATTTTGACTGCTCAAAATTACTGGATTGCTCAACTTAAAAAAACTCGAGGGAACTCGAGGGAAATCGAAATTTTCATGTTTGCCCAAAAAAATAACAAAGAAAATTGGTGAAACAAATTTACGAAAAAAAAGCTGCAGAAACATCATCGCAGTAATTTGAAGAAAATTCAAAACAGACGGCGAAACCAGAAATAACAAGGAAAATTGGTCAATCGAATTTTCATATTTTTGAAACAAAAAAAAACACCTTTCTGAAAATTTCAGGATCTTTGATTTGATGTTTGATCTTTGATTTAAAAAATTGAACAAAAAATTTGATGTTAATTGTGGATTTTCACGATTTTAAAAAATTCGAAATTCTCCAAATTCATCATTTTTCAAAAAATTTGTCGGAATATTTTTTTTTTTTCGTAGCCCCAAGTATGCTCTTCAAGACGAAACAAACGATTTTTCACAACTATCATACTTTTTAAGATATTTAGAAAAAAAAATTGAAAAATGGTTAAATTTTGAATTTTGCATAACTTTTGAGAAAAAAAAATATTTTTCCTTGGTAGAACTTGGTTTTACGATAAAACAAAACTTCTGACTAAATTTCATCGAAATTGAAAGTGGTCGATTCCAACTCTTGGTCGATTTGACATGGAATGACCCAAGTACCAGAATTTACGAGACGTACTCAAAAACTTAAAAAGTACTTGGTACTTGATTTTTTTCAAGTACTTGTACTTCAAGTACCACCGGTACTTATACTTCAAGTACCACCGGTACTTTGTACTTGATACTTGAAGTACTTTCAAGTACTTTGCCCAACTCTGGTGCAGACTTTTCTGAGATCGCAGACTTGTGCGAGTTTCTGAAGAGACGAAAAAATGTTGGGGAAAAAACGTGGATTTTTTTTTTGGCTTACCGCATATCTCACAGCGAAACGGTGTATCATTGGTGTGCGAGCGCATGTGATTAGCGAGATGCTCTTTGCGGGTGTATTTTTTACCGCAAACCTGACAATGATGAGGCGTTTCGCCGGTGTGCCACATCACGTGATTCATAAAGTGTTCCTTTCGCGTGAAGCTCTTTTTGCAAAGGTCGCAACGATGCGGTGTCTCTCCCGTGTGCTTTCGGACATGATTGACCATGTGCTCCTTACGCGTGAATGTTTTCGCGCAGTATTGACACCTGGAAAGGAAAAAATAACCATTGAGCAAAATGTTGACGAAAAGTGTCCGAGTTTTTTGTTTGAGGGGAGGTCACCGTTGAGAGGCATAAAAAATGCATCAACTTTGGAATTTTTTTAAAATATAAAATAAATACTTTTTATTACTCATGCGGGAAAAGCGGTATTTTTACGCCCGCTGTTGCGGTTGAAAAGTAGCTTTTTGCCCATTTTATAATTTGAGTGCGCAAAGTTTACTTTGCGCACGCAAATTATTATTATTATTATTATTATTATTATTATTATTCTTTGCGCACGCAAATTTAGTGCCGAAATGAAATAAAAGAATAACGTCGGTGAAATTCAACAAAAACAAAAACGCAACCGAAATATTAAAACTGAATTGAGGTTGACGTGACAGATCGTATACTATTTTATTACTCATGCGGTTCTTGTTCTTGTTCAAAATAAAATTGTTTTCATTGTTCCGTAACTAATTTTCCTGTATATTTCTTAACTTTTTAGTTCTTATTTTTTGTCTGTGGGGGGGCTTTGTCCCCCCAACCCCCCACCGGGGCTTCGCCCCCGCCCCCCCCCCCACTGGGGCAATTTTATATTGGTATTTATTCCGCATTCGCAATAAAAAATAGTATGTGCAACTCGTGCAGCGTTGTCAATTGCCGCACTAGTTGCACAATATACTATTTCGAAATGGGTTTAACGTATATCATTCTTCTATCAATGGAGAGTCAAACCCAATTTTATTTATTTAGAAAAATCCAAAATGTAACCGGTTGAAAATGATCGAACTTTAATAATTTGGGGGCCATACCGATTTTCGTTTTCGAAAAAAGCTCTGTATATCGAAATCGAAGCCGTTTGCAAAAAAACCCCAATTATTTTGCCCTTTTTTTTTTGCTTCAACGGACGAAAGATCTATTTCTAAATCAATTTTTGACTGAAATCGGTTCCGTGTGGTCCCGAAAATTGAATTTCCTTTCAATGGCGCAGAGATTCATGTGAATCTGTTTATTGGTTGAAGCAGTAGAGTGCCTCAAGCACTGAGAAATGTTATTCCCAGAAAAACGCATTCAAGTTTAACATTATAAATAATCTTTGAAAATTTAATTTAAATATGAAAAGACCCTTGTACCCACGTGTTCTAAACACTTCGAGGATGGAAATTATATTTTTAAAAAATTCAAATTTTTCATCGAGATGAACGGTAATCGTCCCTTAAGGTACTTCTACTTTTGTTGGCCCAAAAAAAAAACAAATTTTTAAGATTTTTCTTCTCAGCTCCTTTATCAGATATGGCTATAAAACTGCTCTTACAACGTTTCATCCTTCCAAAATACACAACAAAATAATTTATTTTTCATTTTGGTTCTTTGAATAATTTATAGAAGGCGCCAAAGTCGAGTCTTCAAAAATGTCTTTTCCCATGCTCGACAGTTACAGTTAATCTCAGGATTGGCAAATTTGAAACAAAAAAATAAAAATAAAAACATTTTAAAGAGGAAGGTTTCTTACACAACAATGTACCACCGTAAATAAAAAATCGATTAAAAAAAATGGCGGATGTTTGAAATAAATTGTGAAAAATTCAATTTTTCATTTTCATTTCAAACATCGCCATTTTTTTACGATTTTTCATTAACGGTGGTAAATTGTCGTGTAAGAAACTTTCCTTTTCAAAATGCTTTTTTATTTTTTCGTTTCACACTTGCCAACCCTGAGATTAACTGTCGGCCATGGAACAAGACATTTTCGACATTGACGCCTTCTATAAATTATTCGAAGAATCAAAATAAAATATAAATTTTTGTTGTTTTTTTCGAAGAATGAAACAATGTTGTAAAAACAGTTTTTATAACCATATCTGATAAAGGGGCTGAGAAAAAAAATCTTGAAAATTTGCTTTTTTTGGCCTTCCAAAGTCAGGGTGTCCAGCAGACTCATAAAAAAAAGTCCTGACTTTTCCCGGTTTATTATATCAGACAATTAAATGTATCGAATCATAAAGTCTGAGATATTTTTACCTCGAAACAACATAATAAAACAAATAAAATACCCAATATCGAAAGAAGCACATCCGATTTTGACATATATTGCAAAATTGTTAATACCACAGAGCATTTTTTATATTATTCATCATTTACTTTATCATTATGCTTATTACGTGTCCTCTCGCAAAAACTATGCAATCTTAATTATGCCCGTACATGACTAACAAAAATTGCAATTTGATGAGAATTTCGAGTACTTCATGACAGAACAAAAATCGGAAAAATCGACAATACTGAAGATGAGAAAAACATTGATTTTGAATTATCATGCCAAAAAGTAATAAATTGTTTTAAAAGATATTAGATTAGAAAATTATGAGTAAGCTTTTCTTTGCCGTAGGAGATGGCTTTGTTGATTTTTCTGAATATTTATACGTTTTTTAAGAATTTATCTACTTCGAATTTCCCGTTACCGCAAATTTTTAAATTTTTCAAGGCTGTCATTAAAAGACCGTCAATGACCCGGAAACTTCTTAAGGTGCAATGACACACTGAGAAAATCCAGCCAAATTCGAAAAATCCCTGACTTTTTCCTGACATTTCCAGACCCATAAAATTCCCTGACAATTCGCGGTTTTCCAGATTTCCCTAACCGCTGGAAACCCTGAAAGTAGACTAGTGCCTTAAACATCTCAGCTCTCGCCCAACGTTAGGGTCTAGTTGAGAGTGGAGTGAATGTATGACTTTTTGTGTTGTATTAGTGACGGCATCTATTTTCAGTTGAACGGAAGCGAACAAAAGTATGGCTACCATAAACTTATTACATAACGTATTAAAGAGACCAAACAGTAATAAATTATCCAAGTATATAAGCATGGAACTTCAAATATTCATAACGTTTTTTTTCCATATTTCACTAAAAAAATAAAAATTCAATTTAAAAAAAATAATCGACTTCGTTGAAAAATAATAATGTAATATAATAAATTACAATAATTTGTAATATAATTTTTATTATTTTAAAATATTTTAAAGTTTAATGAAAAATAATAATACGAATTTGTCCATATCGAATAAATGCGGGGCTAACATGTTTAAACATTAAGAGAAGGCTAAATACCGACACTAACACCTCGAAATTGCCACCCAAACTTGCTCTTATACAAATGGATGGAATTGAATATTTTAACATCATCAGAACAATGGCAGGAATGGAGCCTCACTAAAATTTTTTCGAAAAACCAAAAAAAAATTTGCAGATTCATTTACCATCAAGAAACTGTAATTGAAAAACTTAAATTATTAAACTTTTAATGCATTTCGGGTAAAACCAAGAGTGAGGCTCCATGAAGAACGCCTCCTCTTAAGAGGAGGCTAAATACCATTTTTATTCAATCCCTACATTATCGACGTATCATCGTCGTCCAGTCTTTCTCCGACAACCGTGGATGAAAATTAATTACATTTTGACAATTAAGAGGGGGATAAATTAATTAACAATTAATTGTCAATTGAGAGGCTAAAATGCGTTACAGCTAATGCCAACGAACTCCTTCGAGCCCCCTAAATATTGTAGGTTACTCGTCAGAATCCATGGTGCTGCCCTCACTCGCACGTCTGTGAACTACATTTCGCCATTTCGTTTTTCAATAAAATTGCAATTTATCGATATTTATCTCTCGATGCGCCATCCAAACTTACAGCGTGTCATTTTGATAAAATAATGTCGAAAACGTCTCGATATTTGTATCGTGGCGTTCATCATGGAGCCTCACTCTTGGTTTTACCCGAATTGCAGTAAAAGTTTAGTAATTCAAGTTTTTCAATTACAGTTTCTTGGTGGTAACTGAATCTGTACATTTTTTTTTGTTTTTCAAAAAAATTTTAGTGAGGCTCCATTCCTGCCATTGTTCTGATGATATTGTTCAAATTTTATTCAATTCCATCCATTTGTATAAGAGCAAGTTTGGATGGCAATTTCGAGGTGTTAGTGTAGGTATTTAGCCTTCTCTTAACTTTTATGAGTGGCGCATTACTCACATTTCGTATATTTCTCATTTTCTTTTGAAATTTTCATATTTCTCACCTGTACGGAGTTTCACCGGTGTGACAACGCGTATGATTATCGAGATGCTCTTTGCGAGCGAAACTCTTGCCACAAACGGTGCAATTGTAGGGCTTGTCAGTTGAGTGACGCTTCATGTGACGCTCGAGGGAAGGAGCGTTTGCAAATACGTGAAAGCAAATCGCACATGTAAACATGGAACCACCAAGATGACACTTTCCATGACGGGTTAGATCGTTTGCGTTTGAAAATGCTTTGCCGCATACCTGAAAGAAAATTCGAAAAAAAAAATAGCTTCGATTACAAAACGAAATGTTGAAGCGATCAAAAGTTTCATTTTAAATCTATTGTAGTTACCTTTCAAAATTGTTTCAAATTTATTGCAACTTTATTTACAATTTACTTCAAATTTGATATTCATTGTAACATCACTTATATTTCAGTGTAAATTTCTAAAAAAGAATATTAATATATACCTGACACGTAAACGGTTTTCGTTCGGTGTGATATCTGCGATGTACGATGAGCTGATAGCGAAATTGAAATATTTTGCCGCAAACTTCGCACGCGTGACTGCCAACGGAAACAGGCGATGCGCTTGGTCCCGGTGTAGCCTCACCGTCGCTCGTTTTTATGTCAAATTTATTGAGTTGAACTTGTTGAACGATCGGCGTGCCATTTTGTATCGTTGTTACGGTCTGGGTCGGTACTGTACCACCGACGAGAGTCGTACCGGCCGCTATCTCGCTCTGTAGCTTACCGAAGACTTCGTGATAAGCGAGCAATTGATTTATATCTTCGACGTTGACCTTGTACATATTTTGCACCATTTCGACGCCAAGGGTCTTGGCGAGATCTTGTTCGTTCCCGGCGCTTATCTTCACCACCGAGCCGTCAGCCGTTCTCACGTCCATCATGTGACCACCCGGCTTTAAATCCGGCACTTGAAATCTGCAAGAAAGCACGAACGAAAAAAAAAACGCGTTCAAACGTATGAATAAATCTAGCTATTTTCAATCGTTATTTTATGCATGCTAGCGATGAACATTTCAACAGGGTTGCAAAATTTTTCATGAAAAATTAATGCATTAATCATTACTTTTTTAATGGCCAATGGAAATTATTTTGATTAACCATTAACTATTAAAATTTAATGGCTTTAAGAGGAGGCTAAATACCATTTTTATTCAATCCCTACATTGTCGACGTATCATCGTCGTCCAGTCTTTCTCCAACAACCGTGGATGAAAATTAATTACATTTTGACAATTAAGAGGGGGGGATAAATTAATTAACAATTGTCAATTGAGAGGCTAAAATGCGTTACAGCTAATGCCAACAAACTCATTCGAGCCCCCTAAATATCATAGGTTACTCGTCAGAATCCATGGTGCTGCCCTCACTCGCACGTCTGTGAACTACATTTCGCCATTTCGTTTTTCAATAAAACTACAATTTATCGACATTTATCTCTTGATGCGCCATCCAAACTTACGGCGTGTCATTTTGATAAAATAATGTCGAAAACGTCTCGATATTTGTATCGTGGCGTTCTTCATGGAGCCTCACTCTTGGTTTTACCCGAAATGCAGTAATAGTTTAATAATTTAAGTTTTTCAATTAGTTTTTTGGTGGTAAATGAATCTGTAAATTTTTTTTTGTTTTTCGAAAAAATTTTAGTGAGGCTCCATTCCTGCCATTGTTCTGATGATGTTGTTAAAATTTTATTCAATTCCATCTATTTGTATAAGAGCAAGTTTGGATGGCAATTTCGAAATGTTAGTGTCGGTATTTAGCCTCCTCTTAATGGAAATAATTTCCATTAACCATTAAAATAATTTCCACTGACCAATAAAAAAGTAACGATTAATGCATTACTTTTTCATTACAAATTTTGCACCCCTATGGTGAAGTGATTGAATCTAAAACCAAATTGGCTATTGGGGATAATTTCACGATCTCCGCAGTGAGAGAGAAGTAATTTTTGTATTAGTATTTCATAAACTTTACTGATTGTCGGGGTTAAGCTAATTGGTCTGTAGCTAGAAGGTTCATGCGGATCTTTGACTTTTTACTTCCTCATAAAGGATGCTTTGTTTTCGTGCAAATTTTTTTTTCGCGATTTTTATGCCAATATGTTCAAAATGTCCTAAAAGTTTCAGATGTAAATAATTAATAACTCGAAAACGCTTCGAGATATCAAGCTAAAATTTGGCACACTTGTCAAGCCCGAATTGCTCTTCATTATGAACAAAATTTTGTTTTAATTATAACGGGTGTTCAGATTTTATCGACTTTTTTCGTTTTTGCAAGAATGGCGTTAACGCTCTAACCTCTGCAATTTTCAAGATATTGCACTCAAACTTTATACAGAATAAGTATAGCTATTAGGGTTGTTTGGTATTGAATTTGCCGAAAATCCATCAAGGGATTAGAATTTTATGAAATTTTGAATTTTTTGAAAAATAGCCGAAATGCTCTAACTTGTGCAATTTTTAAGATATTGTACTGAAACTTTGCACAGAGCTCATATAGCTATCGAGGTTGTTCGCTATTAAATTTGCCAAAAATCCATCGAGGGATTAAAATTTTATGGAATTTTTATTTTTTTGAAAAATTGCGTAAACGCTCTGACTTGTGCACTTTTTAAGATATTGCTCTGAAACTTTACACAGAGCTAATACAGCTATCGAGGATGTTCGTTATTAAATGTGGCGAAAATCGATCGAATGATTAAATTTTTATCAAATTTTTAATTTTTATAAAAGAAACGTAAACGCTATAACTTTTCAAATTTTTTAGTTGTCGCAATGAAATTTTGTGAAGCGCCAGTATAGCTATTAATGTTATTCGCTATCAAATTTGGGGAAAATCGATCGAATTTGCACATTGATTACTAATATTTTTCAATAGTTAACATAGCTTTCTTTATGAGGAAGCAATATTTGATCGCCACTGTGTGTAAAGGAAGCTACGTGAACTATGGATAAAGATGAGGAAGTAATGTGCAAATTCCAATTTGCAGGGTTTTTGAGAACTGGATAGATTTTAGAAGATGTCCAAACTTTGAGAAAATATTGTATGTTTAAAGCGTTATTAAGGTTGTTTAGAAGCTATGAAACTCTTGAATGTTAATAGTTCAATAAATAGCTTCTCAATCGTAGTGAAATTTTTACACGACCTCCTGAATACTTCATGTAAGAACATACCAAATTTTCAGAATTCTATCATCATTACTTCGACCTCCTTAAGGGTTAAAATAACGAAAAATGAGAAAATTCTGAAAATTTGGTATGTTTTTGTATGAGGTATTTAAGAGGTCGTGTAAAAATTTCACGACGATTAGGAAGCTCGTTATTAAGAAATTAACGTTTTGTTAAAAACAATTTTTTAAACAAATAAAAAAAATATTCATCAATAAACTTCGTTTTCTTTCCGTTGCTTTCAGTATATTGTGGATATTAAAAAATTGAGGTCAAAAAAAAAAACTTATCGCAAAGTTATATCAGTTTCCATAAGACTCCATTTTATTTTGTTTAATTTGTTAATCTCAATTATTCGATAACGAGCTTCCAAATCGTCGTGAAATTCTTACACGACCTCTTAAATACTTCATTGAAAAACATACCAAATTTTCAGAATTTTCTCATTAAACGTGATTTGCTTCTAAACAACCTTAAAAAGAACGGTATAATCTTTGATAATTTTGGATGGAATGTGTTTGAGAACATTAGGTGGTATATAGTCGGGGCCACTAGAGAATTTGTTTGGTCATTTTTTAAATATGTTCTGAACATGTGTTATTGATGTGAAAAATGATTCAAACTCTGCAGTTGTAGAGCGTGAGTAAGCCTTATTGTTATCATTGAATATAATGAGGGTCGTCTCGTTGTTTCCATTAGCCATTAACCATTAACATGTAATGGTTAGTGGAAAAAACTTCCATTAACCATTAATGCTGAACGGTTACTGGAAATTATTTTCATTAACCATTAACATTCAATGGTTAATGGAAATTATTCCGATCAATCAATAAGAGTTGATGGTTATCGAAAATGTGAATGCCTTAAAAAAAAAAGTAATGCATTATTTGTAACCCTGCATTTCAACATCATAAACTTATAATTGATAAATAAACTCACAATTGAATGGCAATAATTCATAATAAAATATAAATAAATAAATGAAATTCGAATGATAACTTACTGTGTCATGTTTAGCTGACGCAATTCCTTGTCCTTTTCCGTCTTCGTCGAATTGTTCGGATTATCGTTGCTGGTATTTCCAGCTATACTGACTATCTGTTGCTGTTGCATCATGCTCTGTTGCAAATCCTGTGGCTGTTGCAACTGGAGATCGCACTGTACCTGACAGTGTACCTGATTGTCGCTGCACCGTTCTGTGGTGCAGCTGCCACCTTCGTCCTTGACCTTGTTCTCGTCACGTTGAGCATTTGGATTCTGCGAAGTTTGACCATTGTTCTGCTGATTCTGATGACTTTGCATCTGATGGTGCGCCTGTTGTTGCTGCTGTTGTTGTTGTTGTTGTTGTTGTTGTTGCTGCTGCTGTTGTTGCTGCTGTTGTTGCTGCTGCTGCTGTTGTTGTTGTTGTTGTTGTTGTTGTTGTTGTTGTTGTTGTTGCTGCTGCTGTTGTTGCTGATGTAACTGTTGCGATTGCATCTGTTGCTGCATTTGTGCATGAGCAGCCTGCAAGTGACTCGCTTGGATATGAGTCCCATCCAGATTCAGGCCCGGCAGAGAGACTGGAATCTGTGATTTTTTTTGTTGGTCGGTATTTTCAGAATTCATGAACGAGCGAAAAAAAATAGAGTATCTCAAAGGGGGACGAAGAACCACGGTTTCGCGGCAAGATACACTGACTGGAAAAAGCTTTGGCCATTTTCGGAATCGCGACGAAAAAATTATGCGAATACTGTGTAATATTTGACCTGCAATTTTGAAGATTTGCCGAGAATTGATTTATTGTTCAGGATCGATTCGACAGCAGGCAGCATAATTATTATTCACTAGACTGTGCGGAAAAAAGTCGATATTTTTTTTTTCGGTTACATCCACCAAAAAAAAGTGAAATAAGGTGAAAAACGAAGAATTCCCGAAGGAGAGCTTAAAAAAAAATTATTTCGAACGGCGCATTGCATTTGAATATTTTCCATAAGAATAACACAGGAAAATATTGGCACTTCTGAACGTCGGAGTAGAACTCTTTAGAAAAAAATCTCACAAAAAAGCCATTACGATATTTTGATAAAGAATTGAATTCCCTACAAAAAAGTCCTTACGAACAATTAGCTTAGAACAACCGTTCAAGTGGTATCGCTGTCTGAAATTAAATTGATAGAAAAAAAAATTCAAAAGGCTGAAAAATCGAACTTTTCCGAATTTTTCGCTTTACGAAAAAACTTTTTGGGTTTTTTTTTGTAGAGAATATTCTGCTCTAACATACAATTTGCATGGAATCGTTCTCAAAATATTTCTCTGATACAAAAAAGAATCAAGTACAAGACATACAAAAGAAACGACGTCCATCATTGATCGTGTTTCGAAACGTTTTATTGAATGAATTTGGTTTAATAAGATAAAATAATTTGTTTTTACATTATAATGCTCAATAATCATCGTTCCTTTTTTTAAGAGTCTGTTTTTTGCAATTGGGGTATTTCTGTCGATGATTTTGCACTATGCCCAATAAACAGCGATACCACTTGAACGGTTGTTCCAAGCTAATTGTTCGTAAGAACTTTTTTTGTAGGGAATTCAATTCTCTATCGGAATATCATAATGACATTTTTGTGAGATTTTTTTCTGAAGAGTTCTACTACGACGTTCAGAAGTGCCAATATTTTCCTGTGTTATTTTTATGGAAAATTTTCAAATGCAATGCGCCGTTCGAAATAATTTTTTTGTGAGCTCTTCTTCGGGGGTTCTTCATTTTTTACCTTAATTCACCTTTTTTTGGTGGATGCAACCGAAAAAAAAAATATCGATTTTTTCCGCACGGTCTATTATTCACAGCTGATTGATATTCAATATTTAATTGTTAACTATCATAAAAACGCAACTCTCCGATTGCAGTACTAATCTTCTTTTTTTTAAATACTGCCACTTCAATAGTGAACATTGGCAAAAAAGAAACTTCGTGAATCAACAAGAATGAACAAGTTTAATTATCCGAAAATCTTTTGGTATTTCGAACGAATTATCGTTGTCAGAAGTTTTTCAATCTCAATTTATTTACTTCCTTGATTCATTTTTCATGTACTTGAAGTTCCGAACTTTCAGTTAAACGAAAAACGAATAAGGCGTTCCTTTAACAAAAAAATTGCCGATACTTGGAAATTGATTCTCGCCGACAGTTGGAAAATGGTTCTTAAAACTTTGTTTATTATTTGAAAGAATTGTTTAGCAAGTATTTCAAAAGAGTCTTTAAATTTTTCGTCAAAAGTCCATTTTCCGTTCAGCTAAACATTCGGAACTTCATGTTATTGTTTGTTAGTTTTGTCTTCTACCAGTTTATTTCCTCTAATAAACAACTCATGCCTGAGGAACGTGCAACAATATTCGGTACAAACTTTGTGATCTATATTCAGCACTTTCATTTTGAAGCACATTTCCCAGATTCCGTGTGAGTTATCGATTAGCGTGGAGATCAACAGATAGAAAGAAATGATTTTATTATTAAAAAGTGAAAAATCAAGTCTTCGAACATTCGGACGCCAATAAATTGTTCGAAAATAAAAACTGCAAAGTATATGGAATAAACAAAAACTTTGTTTTTCTGAGGGAAATGTTGCACGCCAAAGAATTTCGTTCCATTTTAAGTTCTAAATTCCCAAAAAACATCTTGGCAAATTTCAACATTGCCGTAGCGATAGTAAAAAAAATGTCAGATTCTTGAAGGTGATGTATCGTACAGAAAAAGGCTTTAAAACTATCGATAAGAACTATCGATAAAACTATCAATCGGAAAATAACATTTTCCTTTTAAAACCATCCTAAAAAATTATGGTACAGTAAAAAGTGCAGGAAACTACCGGATGCAGTGTGAAAAAAGCAGCGGGATGCACAAAAATGCACAAACGTGATGAAAAAATATGTAAAGGCGTGCGAAAGAAAAATCTACGTGCATGACAAACCTGCGAGCTCGTTTGCAAAGAGCCATGAACAATGTTGCCGGGATTGTTGCTGCCCGCAACGACGTTAATGGTATTCTGATGATGCTGATGCGCTGTATTATTTGTCTGATGTTGAGTAACCGGCGTCATTGCCATTTCCTGAGAAAGCGAAGCGTTAGCAACGCCGTCCTTAGTCTGTACGTGTATATCGCCGATGGCTGCGCTACGAGGCGAAGTCGAGGAGTTTTGTTGCGTATGATAGAGCGAAACCTGGGGTATCGATCCGGGAAATAGATTCGTAAGAACCCAATATTTGGCTACCGACGCTAATGCTACCGCCGTACCTACGCGTTGATCCGAGGAAGGAGACTGCTGCGAGCTTCCTAATTGTCCTTGACTCGAAGACGATGCATTTGCCAAATTTGCCTGATATATATACCAATGACCAACAATTCTTGTACCGTGCAAATTACTTCCTAACGATATTTACACATTTGCAGCGATCCTCTTTCGTTTTTTTCTTTCTTTTCTTCTTTTCTTCCGCTTATGTTTTTCCATTGCGCAGCAAAATTCTCTTTTAAATACCGTACAACATCAACATTCGACTTGCCTGCGTAACATGCTCGAAGGCTAAGCTCCGATCGACAAATGCGACAAGTTAATCCAAGAGTGGAAAAAAAAATCTTACCGCCAGTTGTATTTTGGTTCTCTTTTTTTTGTTTACTTTCTCAGCTCGAACGATTTATTTTCTACGGAGACGATTGCGTGAGGAGAAACAAAAGTATCTAGTAAGGATAGAAGCGCAAGCCAGTAAAACTTTAAATCCAGCCTGATATTGAAAAACCATTATAATGTAATCTTGTTTTCGTGCATTCGCCGCTGGATTTTTAAGTTTAGAAAGAAGTACGGTGTTCTATAAAGATCTACCATCGAGCGTGTGAGAATTTTTTGTTTGTACGCAGCGAATCAAAGAATGACAATCTAGGCACCGTCATTTTCCAGTTATTGTATCGTAATCAAAGATGTGAAAATAGTAATGTCAAAGTAATGTATTACCCATTACTTTAAACAATGCGTATTGGATAAGTTTGCCGTTACAAATTACAACAGTAACGTGTAATGAATGAATGTTCCATTAGAAATGAACGTAGTAATGTGTAATGGATGTGTGTTCCATTACAGATAAAAAAGTAATGTGTAATGTATGCATGCTCCATTACAAACAATAAAAATAATGTGTAATGTACGCATGTTCCATTACAAATAATAAAAGTAATGTGTAATGGAGGCATGTGCCATTATAAATAAGAAAAATAACGTGTAATGAATTGGTGCTCGATTACAAATTACAATTGAAAAAAAAGTAATTCGTAGTGGATTACAAATTAGTGTGTTTCTACCACTATTTGGAGCAGGTACTATTTCGTACAGAAGTAAGTCATTTTTCAATGAAAATAATGTGTGTACAATCAAGTTTTTGTTAACTTTACTATCGTAGTGGTAAATGTAAAAATTGCAATTCAAGAAATACTTAGAGGTGTCGGTGTAATAATTTTTTCTTCAATTGTAATTTTTACAAGAATGGAGTAAAAATTAATCCAAAAATACATTTACCACTGCGATAGTAAAGTTAACAAAAACTTTATACACACAAATTATTTTTATTGAAAAATTAATAGACTTACCTTTGAGCAAAATAGTACCTGCTCCAAAGTGTAGAAACAAACTAATTTGTACTGGAATATTCTTCACTACAAATTACTTTTTTTTCAATTGTAATTTGTAATGGAGCATTCATCCATAACATATTACTTTTGTTATTTGTAATGGCACACTCATCCATTACACATTACATTTTTTATTTGTAATGGCACACGCATCCGTACGAGGTTACTTTTTTATTTGTAATGGCACACGCATCCATTACACATTACACTTTTTATTTGTAATGGCACACGCATCCGTACGAGGTTACTTTTTTATTTGTAATGGCACACGCATCCATTACACATTACACTTTTTATTTGTAATGGCACACGCATCCATTACACATTACACTTTTTATTTGTAATGGCACACACATCCATTACACATTACTTTTTTTTATTTATAATGGCACATGCATTACATGTTACTTTTTTTATTTGTAATGGCACACGCATCCATTACACGTTACTTTTTTTATTTGTAATAGCACATGTATCCATTGCACATTACTTTTGTATTTTGTAATGATACACTTGTCCATTTCACATTAAGCAGCGTAATGGGTAATGAATACTGTAATACTGTAATGAATCAAAATAATGCATTATTTACAACTCGCTCCAAAATTTGTTCTTACTTTTTTTTCCCACAAGTACATGGAAAACAAAGAACGCAGCGAAGAACGAAAAGAAGAAAAAAAATAAAAAGAAGTGGGATGCGAAAAGAGGATGTATTTTGCGAAAATTCTCACCTCTTGCTGCGCCTGAGTCGTGTCTGGCAATGCATGCTGTTCGCTATTCATGTTTGTCAAGAGGGATCACCTCGCGCTAATCGCTCGCCGCGATCCTCATTTTTTCAATCTGAAAAATGAGAAGCGTACGAGTGATATTAATAACAATCGAGTGAGAAACGCTGATCTTACAAAAGATACAATTGAGAAAAAAACAGTCGTCGCGAGATAAAACGAAAGCCGGACGTAGTTCGTGATAATGGAAAGAATGAGTATACTTATTCCCGCCGCGCGATTTCCACGAGACTCGATAAGCGGCAATTTAACCTCAAAAACGAGAACGTACCTCGTTATCGTTCCCATCGCGCTAATTCTACGATACATGATCGTGATATTAAAGTTTTTCTACGAATAACCTCACTCGCTCAAAACAAGAAAACCATCCTCCGATCCACATCCGCAAAAACAAAAAACGCGCTCCGATTTCTCACACTATCAAAGAAACTCCGATCAAACGCGAGGAGCGAAAAAATCGGGAAACGAAAAAATTCCACCAGAGTTTTGGTTCCGCGAGAGCGGGAAAGGGTGAGTCATCGGATAAGCGCGATCCGCGACAAAGGCCTGCTTCGCAGCAGCAGCAACAGCGGAGCGCAGCGATAGGTTTTTTTTTTTTTTTTTTTTCGCACGTAATATAATATCACCGACGAGCCGGTTCACACTATTCTACCACGTACTAGCGGAACGTTTATTTAACATTTACGATATTTCTCATCGAGATAATTAATCCTTTACCATCTTTCGATCTCTTACTATATGACGCGTCAATTATTGGGACTCGTGGAACGAGGACAAGGGGCCAACAAGATGGACGGTGGCGACGCGGGGAGAGAGTGGGAGGGAAGAGGGGAGTGTGAGAGGGGGGAAGTAATAACGCAGAGGTGTACATACACATATGTGTATATGATATATATATTTATATATATATATATATATATATATATATATATATATATAAATACATATAGTGTGGACTGTAACTACAGATGATTTTGCCAAATGGCCGATTATGGAATGAAAAAAAAAGTTCCTCGACCGTTATGGGGTCGTTGCGAAGAACTCACGTGGTTTTCGTCGCCGTCGGGGGTTTTCTTGCATCTCTCGTTCTCGCTTCTTTCCTCTCCGCACAGCCCGCCTTTCCCTAAAAACTCGTATCGCGCGAACGCTCTCTCTGGCTCTCTCTCGACGATGCACGGGGGGGAACTAGCGGGACGCGCTCTCCTCACTTCGGCAAGATCCCTCGCGCTCTCTCTCTCTCTCTCTCTCTCTCTCGACGTCTCACCTCAGCCACTTCAGCTCCAACGAATCGCAAAGGTGGGAATAACGCCGTTTTCGTAAGCGCGTACGCGATATTCGCGAAAGTTTGCTCGTTACAAGAGCCTCCGCGATAATCGCGGACACGAGGAAAATGATGTATTTTGCTGATTTACGAGGAGCAAGTGCTCGCACACACACTCGGACTACGCGAGCTAACGGAAAATATACGCGACACTGTCATGGCGCCCCTCGCGCTCTTGTCCGCGCCCCGCCGCGAGCGATGGACAAAAAAAAACTTGACCCTCGCCGATGTGACTACCTTGCGGCGGATCGTTGAAAATTAAACGCGATGGACCAATGTTTGACGAAAAATTCATATGGAAACAAGCTCCGTGCGCTATTTTTCATCGTTCGGCGGAGCTTTTTTGTTTCTCTGTAATATAAATATATAAGCGTGCGCTCGTCGTCGGGAACCTACGCGCATGCGCGCTGTTATCCGGCGACGCGCGCGCCATCGCGGTACTTCCGGCTTGCGGGGCGGGAAAATTTGAATCTCTCGCGGGTAGAATTCGGTGCAGTTTTTCGATACTCTGCATATTACGCTTACCAGGAAATAACGGGATCGTTGCCGGAAAGGGAAAACGTCGAATTTTCTCGATTACATACGATCTTTGCACTGACGTCAAAAAAACTGTTTTGTCATATAGTAATTGTAAAAAAAATTGATTCGCTCACGATTTGCCGATTTTTTCGTATTCGAAAAACAGACGTGCGTCACAATAACGGCAATTTTGTAAATTGTGGTACAAATCGGATTCCTGGAATATGTAATCTTTGAAATTTCAGTAAGGCCAATGTTATGATATCATACGTGTTATATTTATATATTATTTTTCGTAACCGCTAATATCTCATATCTCTTACCAGCCATTATTTACATAAAATTTGTACAAACGGCGAGATTCGTCGTGATACTTGTAAATGTGTAAAAAATTTCACACAAGCACGATTTTGCACTGGAAAACTTATCGTTTGTTTTCATACATTTTATCCACTTATAGAGTTCCAATGGATATGTGTATTCGTGTGTCTTTATTGCGCATGTGCGTGTATGTATCATGATTTCTCGAAACGGCGTGAGGTCTTCGTTGAAGAATCCACCGTTGAATCGATCGAGCGTTGCAATGCTGACTAGTGCATTCGTTTGAACATTGTCGACAATTCGAAATAAACGTTGAAGTATGTGCAATTAAATTCTTCGGACGAACGGGGGAGACAATTTTTCATAGTCATTTGGCATTTCTGTATCTCTCTCTCTCTCTCTCTCTCTTTCTCTCTCTCTCTCTTCCTTATCTTCTTCCCTCGTCTTTTCGTTGATCCTCGAAGCTTCACCACGTTTCTTCACAATTCGGTGGTTATTTCGTCCTGTGGTCGAAAACCCAAAATCGTAAAATCGTCGATAAGACAGTCTCTACCTGGTGTCCAGTCGTTGAGTATCGTGTAACTCGCTTCGTCGATCGAGCTACGAAATTCCCATTGTGGATTCAGCTCGCGATCGAGGATTCCCGAGCCAGTATCGATCCCGGATCCAACGTCCGACATTGTCGAATTATTGTAATTGTGATTAAATGCCGATATTGCCAATTCCTGGAGATGCGAGCCTATCGGCTGATTATGATGATGAAGATGATGACGTTTTTGACTGCCATAAACCAACGGCGTGGTTTGTCCGATCGTCGAGCCCGATGGGCTGAGCTTCTCGTTATAAACGCTCGAACTATTTTGACCGAGACTCGAGCCAATCGGGCTACCGTTGTCCTTCGTGTAACCGAGACTCGAACCTGCTGGGCTTATGCTTGATTTTTCGCTCGCTTGAAAAGTCGCGAGTGGCGCGTTAGCCTGAAACGTCGTGAGATTCGTCGGTGTCGAGCGCATTTCGAAAAGTCCCTGTTGTTGCTGCTGCTGCTGCTGCGGCGACGATTGCGTTATCGCGATCGGTTGAGGCGATACCTGCTGTACCGACGGCTGAACGGCGAGCGTTGGCTGCTGAAGAAACGTTACCAGTTGCGCGACCTGTGAAAATAATATTTAAATATTCAAAAATTTGTTCTCAACTGGGTAAAAAAATTAATTGATTAATTAAATTAATAAAATGACTGTTTCTTGGGTTTTCAAAATGTTATGTTTAAAAACTTGCGTTCAGAAACTTCTTAACCCTTAATAGTCACACTGGGTGAAATATACCCCGGTCATTTTTTGACCTGGATACCTTCCAGAAAATTCGGGACAATAGGACATGTTTCGCCATCTATAGGCAGTTTGAACCTTTAACGATGGAATTTAATTATTGTGGCAGCCGTTCGAAACGGAGTGTTTGAAATTTGGGGTGAATTCAGATCCCTAGCGGAACTTGCAACGCGTTGCTAAGTGAAAAAAACGGACAACGCAACGGCAAAAGCAACGTTGCTTATCAACTTTTAAAATAGGTCAAAACAACGGCAAAGCAATAGCAGCAAATTTTGTACATATTTTGGTATCTCTAGTGCGAAAGGCGGCGTGGCTGCCTTTTTAGATGATGATTTCTTTATTTCCTCTTCTGCTCACCGATAAACAACGACAACCAACCCACCCGAAGCGCCCTTTTACCACCGTCGGTAAAGTAGGAAGCTGCAAAGCTAATGTTTTTCGGCCTTTTTTTCCGACGTCAGTAAAGTAAAGCGCTGCAAAGCCTGATTTTTACGGAAATTTCACGTTGCTTTCACCGTTGTTTTACCGATTTTAAAAGTTGAAAAGCAACTGTTGCTTTTGGCGTTGTTTCGACCGTTGCAACTTCCGCTAGGGATTACTGCAGCGTAAAAAAAAAATCGGAGCAATTTTTTTTCGGTTTTTTTAAAATAATCTTCAACCGTACGTATTAAAATTGATAATTGTGAAGTTTAGAATTTTTTCAAAAAAAATTTATACCATGTACTAATTGATTCTAAGGATGACTTATAATCTTCGCGCCAGAGTTTGAAATAATAATGCATTACTTTGATAACGCATTATTGTATTTATTACCCATTACACTGCATAATGTGAAAGGGATAAGTGTATTATTAAAAAAAGAAATGTGTAATGGATGCGTGTTCCATTACAAATAAAAAAAGTAATGTGTAATGGATGCATGTCCTATTACAAATAAAAAAGTAATGTGTAATGGATGCATGTTCTATTACAAATAAAAAAGTAATGTGTAATAGATGCATGTGCCATTACAAATAAAAAAAGTAATTTGTAATGGAACGTGCATACATTACACATTACTTTTTTATTTTTAATGGAACAGGCATCCATTACACATTACTTTTTTTATTTGTAATGGCACATGCATCCATTACACATTACTTTTTTATTTGTAATGGGACATGCATCGATTACACATTACTTTATTTATTTGTAATGGAACATGCATACATTACATATTACTTTTTTTATTTGTAATGGAACACGCATCCATTACACATTACTTTTTTCATTTGTAATGGCACATGCATCCATTACACATTACTTTTTTTATTTGTAATGGGACATGCATCCATTACACATTACTTTTTTTAATTGTAATGGAACACGCATCCATTATACATTACTATTTTCATTTGTAATGGAACATGCATACATTATATATTACTTTTTTATTTGTAATGGGACATGCATCGATTACACATTACTTTTTTTATTTGTAATGGAACATGCATACATTACATATTACTTTTTTTTATTTGTAATGGAACACGCATCCATTACACATTACTTTTTTTTATTTGTAATGGAAAACTTGTCCAATACACATTGTTTAAAGTAATGGGTAATTCATTACTTTTACATTACTATTTTCACAATTCTGCTTCGCGCGCGGTCATTGTTACATAATTTATGGAAAACCGGAAATTACCCAGCATTACAATAAAAATAAACGAGGAACTGATTGCTTCGATATGCTTTGTCACTCATACACGGTTAACCGAAGAAAAAAACAGGTGGCCGATGCGGATGTTTTTCAGGATATTGGACCAAGTAGCGGTCAATTCGAGGATTTTGTATATGTAGAATTTTGTGTAGAATGTAGTTCCGGCATAGAATAATTATCATATCGAATGAGGAGCTTTGTTTTTTTGTATAAAAGTATTTTTGTATTTTTAAAAATCCATTTTCATCCATAAAATAACGCTTTACCCACAAAAACAGGCGTATCATATTGTCGGAAAAAATCCGTATTTGAAATGTTAAAATAAATATACTTTTTAAAACGGTTGCCACCTGAAACATCCTATTTCAGGTTTATGAACGATTCTTTTTTTTTATATTGAAAATGAACTCTGCTGTATACATTTTTGGAGAACAGTCATTTTTTAGAAAGACTTTGCTGTAAAATTTTGTCTGCGCATTTAAAATCACATTTTTCGAAAATAATCGGTATGGTCGTGCAGAAAAGAGTTGAAAGTACACTGCAGTATTTTTTTTTTTTGCATTTTTCAATAACTTTTCACATTGCAAAATGATTGGGGTGAATTTCACCCATTATGACTTTTACGTAATTTTTTCGAAGTGTGACTATTAAGGGTTAAACTGAGGATATAAAATGTCTTCAAACACCTTTTCGGTGAAAAAAAAAGTAAAAATCCTTTAACTCTATAGGAACCTTTAATTTTTGCTTCAAGTGAATTTTGACACTTCATGCAATCCCTCTTTTGGAAAGACTCGATATTTCGGGGTTAAATTAAGGGGAAAAAAAACGTAACGTGAATGAAAATGGGAATTTGGTATTGTTGTTCGACGCTGACGTTTTACTGCCAACTCACCACAGTGACTTAAGGACTGGCGTGTGAAAAGAACAATGAGAAACACAATTTCGTTATTAAAGAATCAACGGAACGTATCATTATGATGTCGAGATAGAGAAAATTAAAGAAAAAACAATAAAAGCGACGAAAACTCACTTCCGGTGAGCTGTGTTTCTTGTATCTTCGCAACAAACGTTCCGCCCACGCTAACAGTCTCTGCCAATCCTCCGGTGGTAAAAATATTTCCTCGTCTTTCTTGTTAACGAGTACCAATATCCTCGCTAGATCGCGCAATACAGGCCTGTAAGCCTGTATACCAACAGCACCGTCGCCATTATTGCCCGAATAATACAATTCTCGTACTTGTCTTCGCGTATCGTTGAGCATTGCGAGAAACGTTTGTCCCTCACCTCGCAGGGTACCAAGATGCTTCAGAAATTCTCGTCGTTCGGCACTGTAAAAAAAAAAAAGATTTTTCTTTAGTTAGAATCGTTATTAAAATAAGGCGTGATTAACAATTTTTAAAAATCCATTTTCAACAGCTTAACATTCCAGGACTATTCGTAGGTATCTGATTCATGTGTAAATTTGATGTAAATGTAAATGCGTTTTTTTCAAAACTTAATGAAATGATGTGATTTTTTTATTGGATCTTTCTTTAATTGAAATCGTTATTAAAATAAAGCGTGATCAACAATTTTTAAAAATCCATTTTCAAAACGGTTTTCAAGAATTTAACATTCCAGGACTATTCGTAGGTATCTTATTCATGTGTAAATTTGATGTAAATGTAAATGCGTTTTTTTTTAAACTTAATGATATGATGTGATTTTTTAATTGAATCTTTTTTTAATTGGAATCGTTATTAAAATAAAGCGTGATTAACAATTTTTAAAAATCCATTTTCAAAACGGTTTTCAGAATTTAACATTCCAGGACTATTCGTAGGTATCTTATTCATGCGTAAATTTGATGTAAATGTAAATGCGTTTTTTTTTTTTTTTAACTTAATGATATGATGTGATTTTTTAATTGAATCTTTTTTTAATTGGAATCGTTATTAAAATAAAGCGTGATTAACAATTTTTAAAAATCCATTTTCAAAACGGTTTTCAAGAATTTAACATTCCAGGACTATTCGTAGGGTTCTTATTCATGCGTAAAATTGATGTAAATATAAATGCGTTTTTTTTCAAAACTTGATGATATGATATGATTTTTTTATTGGATCTTCCTTTAATTGGCATCGTTATTAAAATAAGGCGCGATGAACAATTTTTAAAAATCGTTTTTGAAAATGGTTTTCACCAATTTAACATTCCAGGACTATTCGTAGGTATCTTATTCATGCGTAAATTTGATCTAAATATAAATGCAGTTTTTTTTAAACTTAATGATATGATGTGATTTTTTAATTGGATCTTTTTTTAATTTGAATCGTTATTAAAGTAAGGCGTGATTAACAATTTTTAAAAATCCATTTTCAAAACGGTTTTCAGAATTTAACATTCCAGGATTATTCGTAGGTATTTTAGTCATGTGTAAATTTGATGTAAATGTAAATGCGTTTTTTTCAAAACTTAATGATATGATGTGATTTTTTAATTGGATCTTTCTTTAATTGGAATCGTTATTAAAATAAAGCGTGATTAACAATTTTTAAAAATCCATTTTCAAAACGGTTTTCAAGAATTTAACATTCCAGGACTATTCGTAGGTATCTTATTCATGTGTAAATTTGATGTAAATGTAAATGCGTTTTTTTCAAAACTTAATGATATGATGTGATTTTTTAATTGGATCTTTCTTTAATTGGAATCGTTATTAAAATAAAGCGTGATTAACAATTTTTAAAAATCCATTTTCAAAACGGTTTTCAGAATTTAACATTCCAGGATTATTCGTAGGTATTTTAGTCATGTGTAAATTTGATGTAAATGTAAATGCGTTTTTTTCAAAACTTAATGATATGATGTGATTTTTTAATTGGATCTTTCTTTAATTGGAATCGTTATTAAAATAAAGCGTGATTAACAATTTTTAAAAATCCATTTTCAAAACGGTTTTCAAGAATTTAACATTCCAGGACTATTCGTAGGTATCTTATTCATGTGTAAATTTGATGTAAATGTAAATGCGTTTTTTTCAAAACTTAATGATATGATGTGATTTTTTAATTGGATCTTTCTTTAATTGGAATCGTTATTAAAATAAAGCGTGATTAACAATTTTTAAAAATCCATTTTCAAAACGGTTTTCAAGAATTTAACATTCCAGGACTATTCGTAGGTATCTTATTCATGTGTAAATTTGATGTAAATGTAAATGCGTTTTTTTCAAAACTTAATGATATGATGTGATTTTTTAATTGGATCTTTCTTTAATTGGAATCGTTATTAAAATAAAGCGTGATTAACAATTTTTAAAAATCCATTTTCAAAACGGTTTTCAAGAATTTAACATTCCAGGACTATTCGTAGGTATCTTATTCATGTGTAAATTTGATGTAAATGTAAATGCGTTTTTTTCAAAACTTAATGATATGATGTGATTTTTTAATTGGATCTTTCTTTAATTGGAATCGTTATTAAAATAAGGCGTGATTAACAATTTTTAAAAATCCATTTTCTAAACGGTTTTCAAGAATTTAACATTCCAGGACTATTCGTAGGTATCTTATTCATGTGTAAATTTGATGTAAATGTAAATGCGTTTCATTTTAACTTAATGATATGATGTGATTTTTTAATTGGATGTTTCTTTAATGGGAATCGTTATTAAAATAAGGCGTGGTTAACAATTTTTTAAAATCCATTTTCAAATCGGTTTTCAAGAATTTAACATTCCAGGACTATTCGTAGGTATCTTATCCATGCGAAAATTTGATGTAAAAGCAAATGCGTTTTTTTTTTAACTTAATGATATGTGATTTTTTAATTGGATCTTTCTTTAATTGGAATCGTTATTAAAACAAGGCGTCATTAACAATTTTTAAAAATTCATTTTCAGAACGGTTATCAAGAATTTAACATTCCAGGACTATTCGTAGGTATTTTAATCATGTGTAAATTTGATGTAAATGTAAATGCGTTTTTTGTTTACTTAATGATATGTGATTTTTTATAAATTATATAATAAATCGATAAATTATACGAAAAACTCATTTATAATCGATTAAATTTTTTTTTTCCTTCTTGACCGAGCTCGTGAGTCTATATAATTTGCAAACCTGTCTTCGAACTGCCGGACCATCTTCGCTGCCTTTTTCTTACGCTGATGAACGACTATAGCACCGCACATAATAATGAAGATGCATATTGTTGCACCGGAGACAACACCGACGAGAATGGCTACTTGGCTGCCCGTGAGGCCAAACATGTAGCCAGTTTCTTTGCAAATACGGCCCATATACTCGTCTCTCGTTGACCAATCGGCCGTGTGACCGGACGGGCACGTGTCTACGCACGTACCACGATGAAGAAGAATCGCGCATCTCGCGCAATATTCACCCCTGCATCTGAGACAGCCATCCTTGCTCTCGATGCATTCTGCAAATAAAATGATACAATAAATAAAATGTCGGTACTAAAAAATGTTAATTATTTAAATTATAATATATTATTACACTGCGACCTCGATAATCGGAATACGTCGGGACCGGCTCTTGCAAGAAGTGGGGTTGCGCACATTGCACAGAACCGTCTCTGCGCCGCTGGTGGCTGACGGCGGCCTGACGCGATTGGCTTGGCGCTTCCCCCACTACGCTGCAGTTGCAACGATCGAGGTACCGATTATCGAGGTCGCAGTGTATAATTTATTATTATTATTATTATTATTATTATTATTATTTATAATATATTATTATTATTCTTATTATTTATAATTAAATTATATTATAATTTGATATCATTTATTTATAATTGTTTAAATTATAATTATATACTTATTACCCGAGGTGAATTTGTTGATTCATTTGAAAAAATGATTCGTGAGAACTTATTTTATTGGAAATTATTTTTAAAAAAAGACCAATTAATCAAAGAGTGACAAAGAATGCAACTTTTTACTTGAAATCAGGAAAATTAAGTCATTTTCAAGAATGTGTTTATTATTTTAATAAGGATTTATTGGATATCACAAAGCACTATCAAAAGGAACATATTTTGGGGTATATGGATACATTTTGTTTTTATACTAAAAAATGAAAGACATGTGACTCTTCTTCCAGAATTTTGTGTTTTTTTTTCTATCTTCGCAATAGCGGATTCAAGAATCAAGTTAAATTGAATTAGATAGTACGTTACTTTACAAAGGGCTCAAACAAAGGGTTTAGTCAAATTGTGATTTTTATACAAATTTCGATACTTCCTTGAAAAAGTCGGTTTTTTGAGGTGAGCCGACTTTGGTTTCTTGCAATAAACTTGAAAATTGTAATCAAAATATAAACTTCATCTAAGTATCCTGCTTAATATAATAACAAATAAACACGTGAAATTAGAATTTGATCGGAGCAATAGTTTTTCAGAATCTTTGACCATTGTAACTATACTTTGAAAAATATAATTTCGAGATAATTGTGTTTAAAGTTTCAAGTCTATGTTTTTTATAGTTAAAACTGATTTTTCTATTTTACAACGGTTAACTTAACTTTTCAATGTGTGCTCCGATTTTTATGCAATTTTGATTTTTTTTTTCCAAATCATGTACAAAAAAAAGGTTGATTATTTAAGAATGCATTTTCTTTGTACATGATTAATTAATTATATCTTAATTAATTAATTAATTAATTATCTTAAATAATTAATATATATCTGAGTTAGGTCGACTGACTTAACTCTAAGAATATATATTACATTTTTTTCATTATTCAGCAATGTTTTTGTGGAGGTTAGACTTTTCAATGGCATGTCCCTAATCAGTGGGAAATATTCCATCATTATACTAAGAGCTTTGCTGTATTTTATGAAGATAAAACAATGTCAATTAATCGTTGAAATTCATCCCCATTTCTAAAATATTGTCGTTGCAAGAAAAGTTTGAAAATCGCAAAAATCTACTTGCAAAAATTTCACAATTTTTTTTTTCACATTGTAATTGGGATAATTTCATTCTCCACTTTTGTGCCCTCAATATTCGTTTCATTCATTCGGAACATTCGTTTTTCAACATTAAAAAAGTTTTCCCGGCAAAAATCTTAATAACGTCACAAATCGTGTTTCTTTGTTATTTAACCATGTTTTGGTGGGGATAAATATTTTTCAATGTTATATTCGTATACGGATGCGCTTGCCAAAATTTGGTTGAGAAAGTGGCAGAAAGAACACCTCTGACACGTTTCCCCACCAATCTTGAATCAGCGGTCTAAAAAATTATGACATCCACTTTAATCGTGTCAAATAACGTTGAAATATTGAACAAACCATACGTCTTTACAGATATACGTCGTGATCAAAGCGGATTTTTAATCAGTTTCATAGTTGTGTGATCGAACGCGAATTTCGGATAAGCGCGGTAAGTAAACGTTTTTCTCTTGTCGTCTCCCACACGTCGACATAAGGCAAGCAGATGCTTTACCCAGGATTTTATGACACTCGGCTGGGTACAACATCTGGTCCGACAGACAGGGGCACAAACTTGTGTCAAACGTGCATTTTATTACGTGCAATATCGGTATAATGTAACATTAGAGACCTCTTCCACGTGAAAGCTCTTGTGGCACGTGAAAGTGTCTTCGGCTCGTATTCCCAACTAAACTACGCTCATACAAGTGAATTTGTTTCAATCCCTCCCACGTTCTTTCCTCATCGCAAAAATTCGAGTTCGTGCTAAATGATTTGTCAGATGTCTCCGCATCATTTTTGCTTCCTCATAAAAGAAGCTTTGTTTTCGAGAAAAAATTTGTTTTCGATATTTTTATGCCGATGTGTTCAAAATGTACCAAAACATCGAAAAATCATATTTAGGAAAAATGTCCGGATAGATGTGTATGCGTTGCGCGTGCGTGCGTGTGCGTGCGCGTGTGTGTGTGTGTGTGTGTGTGTGTGTGTGTGTGCGCGCGCGTGCGTGCGCGTGTGTGCGTGTGTGTGCGTGCGTGCCTGAGTTTCAGATCTAAATAATTAATGATTCGAGAACGCTTCGAGATATCGAGCTAAAATTTGACACACTTGTCGAGCACGAATTGCTCTTGATTATGAAAAAAAATTGTTTCAATTCTAACGGGTGTTCAGATTTTATCGACCTTTTTCGGTTTTTCAAAAATGGCGTAACCGCTCTAACTTCTGCAATTTTCAAAATATTGCACTCAAACTTTATATTGAATTTGGCAAAAATCGATCGAAAGATCGATTAATTTTTATGAAATTTTTAATTTTGTGAAAAACAACGTAAACGCTCTAACTTTATGATTCTGAAGCTTCCATCGTTGTAATGCAACGGAAATTTTCAATTTATCAATAAAATTCAATTCTTCCTAAGAAATTTTTCAATTCAAAATAATTAAATTTTATTTTTGGGTTTTAGGATTTCAAATGCACGAGCAAAACTTCAATCTCACTAAAAATGAATTTAAAAAATCCGTTTCCGTTGCATTGCAGCGATGCTAACCTCAACATCGTCTAACTCTTGCAATTTTTAAGATATTGCACTAAAACTTTGCACAGAGCTGATATAGCTATCGAGGTTGTTCGTTATTTAATTTGTCGAAAAACGATTGAATGATTAAAATTTTATCAAATTTTGGTTTTTTCTTTAAGAGGAGGCTAAATACCATTTTTATTCAATCCCTACATTATCGACATATCATCGTCGTCGAGTCTTTATCCGACAACCGTGGATGAAAATTAATTACATTTTGACAATTAAGAGAGGGATAAATTAATTAACAATTAATTGTCAATTGAGAGGCTAAAATGCGTTACAGCTAATGCCAACGAACTCATTCGAGCCCCCTAAATATTATAGGTTACTCGTCAGAATCCATGGTGCTGCCCTCAATCGCACGTCTGTGAACTACATTTCGCCATTTCGTTTTTCAATAAAACTACAATTTATCGATATTTATCTCTTGATGCGCCATCCAAACTTACGGCGTGTCATTTTGATAAAATAATGTCAAAAACGTCTCGATATTTGTATCGTGGCTTTCTTCATGGAGCCTCACTCTTGGTTTTACCCGAAATG
The DNA here is from genome assembly GCA_946863875.1 of Alloplasta piceator. Classification (NCBI taxonomy): domain Eukaryota; kingdom Metazoa; phylum Arthropoda; class Insecta; order Hymenoptera; family Ichneumonidae; genus Alloplasta; species Alloplasta piceator. Next base: position 22,610,433 of record OX333071.1, on the reverse strand, counting down.
CAGTAAAAGTTTAATAATTTAAGTTTTTCAATTACAGTTTCTTGGTGGTAAATGAATCTGTAATTTTTTTTTTTGTTTTTCGAAAAAATTTTGGTGAGGCTCCATTCCTGCCATTGTTCTGATGATGTTGTTAAAATTTTATTCAATTCCATCCATTTGTATAAGAGCAAGTTTGGATGGCAATTTCGAGGTGTTAGTGTCGGTATTTAGCCTCCTCTTAAGAGGAGGCTAAAGGCGACATTCGGACCTCTCTCTCGCTCTCACACGACCCCTATCATCCTTTCTCTCTCGCACTCGCACGAAAAATGTCGGTATTTAGCCTCCTCTTAAGGAGGTTCATCTGGTACCGAGTGAGTCAAAAGAAAAATGTCAATGCTTAACCTCAAAATAAGCGGTGACTAGCGTAGTCATTGACAATGCTTAACCTCAAAATAATCAGCATTTTCGAGACTAATTAATTTATTGTGAATCTCACAAGTATCTAATCGATTTTATGGAGCTCTAAAAATGTTCCTTGGATACTTTTTCATTAATTCCTAAATTTTCGTCAAAATTTGTATTGTAATGATTGTGCATTTAATATTTATAGATCGTATCCCATAAGAGCCCATGTTATTTAGGATTGACATTTTTATTTATTTCTCACGAATAACGTACCCTGAGGTCTTGAAATTTTAACAGATGACTTTTTAGATATTAATAACTATATTCTGATTTTTTTTATCAACATCTGTATTGTAAATCGTGTACCAGATGAACCTTCTTATATAACTTCGGGTATTTGCGAGATATTGTACTGAAATTCTGTACACGTTCAAAATAGTGATCAAGGTTGTTCGCTATATTGAATTTTTCAAAAACCAAATTAATCAAGAAGTAAATTCGAAATAATTTGGCAAATTTGCACATTGATTATACTCATGTCTTTCGATAGTTGACAAAGCTTCCTTTATGAGGAAGCCAAATTTGATGGCCATACTTTGTGATAAAGGAAGCTGTGTGAGTAAGATGAGGAAGCAATGTGCAAATGTCCAATTTGCAGGGTTTTAAAAAATACGACGATGATTCTTCTTTCACTATAATACTCTCGCAGTCTCTTTCATCTCAACCAAGTCGTTTGATAAACGCTCCGCAGATAAAGTCGCGATATTTGCGTCGATGGGTTAACGAAACGGAAATGAATGGTTAATAGACAAGGAGAGAGGAAGAAAAAAAAGAGATGTAATAAAATTGAAACTATTCTTTCTCGTCTCAGCTCGCTTCCAAGTGCACGAGGAATGCGGCTGCCGGTTTCACGATTATCTGGGTCTCTCGTAAACTCGGAGTAGCTGACTATCACTGTGTCTGTCTCTATATATGGGGCATTCCACGACAAGTCAACCCGACCCCTTTCGATTTGGCTGAAACTTTTTTATCATTTTCTACCCTACCAAAAACATTTTTCAGAATTTTTTCAAATTTTTTTACCCAATCGATAAAAAGTTATAAATTTTTCAAAACAATTGGATTTTTATTTTTCAAATGGCTATAACTTTTTCAAAATTTCACCTATCGGAGCGTTTTTTTTTCAGAATTTTCGTTTTTTAATCTACTTTTTGAAAAAAATACAAGAAAATTATGGAATCTCATCTTCATTGTTTTTCTTCGGATTTTTGAAAAAAATCGAAAATTTCTCGATGTTTATCATTTTTGATTTTTTTTCTTTTCATTATATCAAACTTTGACATTTTCTGCAAATTCTCAAATTTTTTCAGAGTGGTATTTTTTCGATTTCTATTTTTTTTCCAAATGAAAAAAAAAAATTTCCACTAGCCTTATTTCTCATAACACCATTCTGCAAATTTTTGAGTGTTCAGAGAACATTCAAATTTGAAAAAAGAAATAAAAACAAAAATTGAAAGTGGTTATCATCGAGAAATTTTCGATTTTTTCAAAAAATCTAAAAAAAGCGATGAAGATGGGTTTCAATAATTTTTTTGTATTTTTTTCGAAACCTAAATTCAAAAACCGTTTTCGAAAAAAAATATAAAAAAGTTATTGAAACCCATCTTCATCGTTTTTTTATAGATTTTTAGAAAAAATCGAAAATTTCTCGATGATTACCACTTTCAATTTTTGTTTTTATTTTTTTTTTCAAGTTTGGAAGTTCTCTGAACACTCTAAAAAATGTACGAATGGTGTTATGAGAAATAAGACTAGTTGAAAAAAAAAATTTGTTTCATTTGGAAACAAAAATAGAAATTGAAAGAACACCACTCTGAAAAAATTTGAGGGTTTGCAGAAGATGTCGAAGTTTGATATAATGAAAAGAAAAAGAAAAGAAAAAATGGTAATCATCGAGAAATTTTCGATTTTTTTCCAAAAATCTGAAGAAAAACAATGAAGATGGGTTTCTATGATTTTTTTTGCATTTTCTTTCAGAACGTAAATTAAAAAACGAAAATTTTGAAAAAAAAACGTTCCGATAAGTGAAATTTTGAAAAAGCTATAGGTATTTAAAAAATAAAAAACCAATTTTTTTGAAAAATCTATAATTTTTTATCGGTCGAGTAAAAAAATTTGAAAAAATTTTGAAAAATGTTTTTGATAGGGTAGAAAAGGATGAAGAAGTTTCAGCCAAATCCAAAGACGTGGGGTTTTAAAGTGGTCGATTTGACGTGGAATGCCCCATGTATTATATACATAAATCCATGTATCGGTGCGCCTCGAGCGGGACGTTGAAGCTCTTTTTCTCCTCTCGACTTTCGAGTTTACTCTTTCAAGTTAATATTACATTCTCCAGGTTGAGAACACACTGTTGTGTTTCTTTTGCCCGCACTCCGAGAGTTTACCACGGAGGTCGTCGAGTTATAGTTCAAACGCCATATATATATATTTCATGGTTTAGATTTTTTTCTATTGTATGGAAAACGGTAAAGGGCGTTCAGAATCAAATCCCATTGCAACTTATCAGAAAGCTTTCATATTTATCGATCCCCTTTAAACATTTCTACATCATATGACCCGACATAAAAAAATTATCAAGATGTTTGAATCTCGAATTCTCGACAAGTATCGTTATCGCCTTGTACGAAAGGTCAAGGCTAATACTGAATGTAAATTTATCAATTTCAATGCAAATAATTAAGTGCCCATTGGATTTGTAAATTACTTTATTGTAATTGTAATCAAAATGTTTATGATTATGAAATTTATTTATTCTATAAATAATTGCGCGTACATTGAATTTGTTAATTACTTCATTATTATTATAATGAAAAAGTTTATGGTTTCAGAAATTTTTAAATGAATCTATTTATTTTATCACAAATGACTTAGCGACAATTTAATTTGTTCTATGAATTGATTGTGGTTATAATTAATATTTTAATGATTATGAAATGTATAATTTTAAATAAAGAGTATTTTGGAGTTCAGATTGTAATTATAATCAAAATGCTAATTATTTACTGATGCTAATTAAAATTTTAATTAATAACATTCAGGAAGTTCAAATAAACAAATTTCATTTCCATTGCAGTTCTAATCGATTTTTGTATTTTTTTTTACCGTTACAAGATTTCCAAAATTGTTCGTTCACGTTTACAAGAAGAAACTCAGTGAGACCAAATGTAAATCGGAATAACAGAGTTCTTAGTTGAAAAAAAAGGAAAACAATGTCTCTATAGCAAAATAATTTAATTTGTATCAATAAATTCACGAAAATATATTTGCGCAATTTTTCTAAAATCGAAATTTGTATTTTTATTTTGATCTTGATAAATTAGAGGTCATTTCATTGTTGAAATATACTTAATGGATTCGCACTGATTATTTTCCTTATTTAAATTCTCACCCGAAAGGAAAATTAGTTGACGTCGTAGCTCTGTTATTTTGTTGAACAAATTGCTCCAATTTGTGAGCAATGGATATTACCATAAATATTTTTCGGTGAATTCATAGAGAATTTTATCTTTATGTATCGAGAAACAAAATGAGGACTCATTCATCCAGATGGAACTAAAATTAAAAATTCGGCTCCACAAAAGTTGCATAAAAGTATACAATTATTTTTCCCAGCCTAAGTAAAAACTATTTAATCAAGGTTCACCTTATTTAGCACTAGTTTCTCCTGCAAAACGTGTAAATAAAATTTTGAAAATGTTCGTACTCGACTGATTTGATTGTACTACAGCAACGGATCACCTCAAGGAAGCAACCCTTTTTCGTCAACCCTTATTGTTATTTTTTTTTTGCGAACGAACAAACAATGTCGAATTTTTTACAACGCCAATTGTGTTTTTTTGCTGCTAACGATTTTTTTGCTTTCAGTAAAACACAAAGGAAAAAATCCAAAAGAAACGTATGTTTATATCACCCGAGTACACCAAATTAATAACGGAATTTAAATTCTCCAAGTATATTTTTATTATTTTTGTACAAGCATAATTTCGACCAAAGCTTAAGGGGACCGAGTCAGCGTCGGAACGCCGATTTTTGAACATAAATATAAACGTTCATTGAATACGTGTAAACCCAAACAATGGTCCATCAGTTGTGGTATTAAATGAAGAAATTTTTGACGCCAGTTGGAACCCTTAAGAGGAGGCTAAATACCATTTTTATTCAATCCCTACATTATCGACGTATCATCGTCGTCCAGTCTTTCTCCGACAACCGTGGATGAAAATTAATTACATTTTGACAATTAAGAGGGGGATAAATTAATTAACAATTAATTGTCAATTGAGAGGCTAAAATGCGTTACAGCTAATGCCAACGAACTCATTCGAGACCCCTAAATATTATAGGTTACTCGTCAGAATCCATGGTGCTGCCCTCACTCGCACGTTTTTGAACTACATTTCGCCATTTCGTTTTTCAATAAAACTACAATTTATCGATATTTATCTCTTGATGCGCCATCCAAACTTACGGCATGTCATTTTGATAAAATAATGTCGAAAACGTCTCGATATTTGTATCGTGGCGTTCTTCATGGAGCCTCACTCTTGGTTTTACCCGAAATGCAGTAAAAGTTTAATAATTTAAGTTTTTCAATTACAGTTTCTTGGTGGTAAATGAATCTGTAAATTTTTCTTTTGTTTTTCGAAAAATTTTTAGTGAGGCTCCATTCCTGCCATTGTTCTGATGATGTTGTTAAAATTTTATTCAATTCCATCCATTTGTATAAGAGCAAGTTTCGATGGCAATTTCAAGGTGTTAGTGTCGGTATTTAGCCTCCTCTTAAGAGGAGGCTAAATGCCGACACTACGCTTCGAAATCGCCATCCAAACTTGCTCTCATACGAATGAATGGAATTCAATAAAATTTTAACAGCATAATCGGAATTATGGCACAAATGGAGCCTCACTAAAATTTTTTGGAAAAATAAAAAAAAAAAATTATAGATCCGATTACCATCAGGAATCTGTAATTGAATATCTTGAATTATGAGACTTTTCACTGTATTTCGTCTAAACTAAGAGTGAGGCTCCATGAAGAACGCCAAGACACAAATATCAAGACGTTTTCGACATTATTTTATGGAAAAGACACATTGTAAGTTTGGATGGCGCATAAGGAGATAAATATCGATAAATTGTAGTTTTATCGAAACACGAAATGGCGAAATCTAGTTTACAAACGTGCGAGGGAGGGCAGCACCATGGATTCTGACGAGTAACCTAATATTTTTGGGGCTCCAATGAATTCGTTGGAGTTAGTTGTGACGCGTTTAGCCCCTTAATTATCAATTAATTGTTAATTAACTTATCCTCCTCTGAATTTTCAAAATTTAATAAATTTTCATTTACGGTTTTGGGAGAAAGACTGCACGACGGTGATAAGTCGATAATGTAGGGATTGAACGAAAATGGTATTTAGCCTCCTCTTAAGGTGTAGTGGTTCGCACATAAATTAATTTTTGAGTTTCACTGCGCTGTGCACGATCCTGACCAAACCACTTGACGGACCGTATCCTTCGACGTCTCATTTTCTTCGTAACACGTAACGTAACACTTCGTAACACCGAGTGAGTCAAAAGAAAAATGTCAATACCTAACCTCAAAATAAGCAGTCACTAGCGTAGTCAGTGACAATGCTTAACCTCAAAATAATCAGCATTTTCGAGACTAATTAATTTATTATGAATCTCACAAGTACCTAATCGATTTTATGAAGCTCTAAAAATGTTCCTTAGATACTTTTTCATTGATTCTTAAATTTTCGTCAAAATCTGTATTGTATTGTTTGTGCATTTAATATTTATAGACGGTATCCTATAAGAGCCCATGTTTATTTAGGATTTACATTTTTATTTATTTCTCACGAACAACTTACCCTCAGGTCTTGAAATTTTAACAAATGACTTTTTAGATATTAATAACTATATTCTGATTTTTTATCAACATCTGTATTGTAAATCGTGTACCAGATGAACCTCCTTAACTGTGGCACATTTTTCTTTAGGTCCTTATTATGAAGTTACGGGTCCCTTTTTGAATTTTTGAAACAAAAAATGGGTCGAAAATTCAAAAAGGGGCCTGTCATAATAAGGACCTAACGAAAAAATGTGCCGCACTTAAGCAGTCCGGAAAAGTGTTACGAAGAAAATGAGACGTCGTAGGATAAGATCCGTCAAGTGGTTTGGTCAGGATCGTGCACAGCGTGGTGAAACTCAAAAATTGATTTATGAGAGAATCGCTGTACCTTAAGGGTTCCAACTAGCGTCAAAAATTTGCTCCGAAAATGGCATATAGAGCTTTTGGAGGAGTTCGTAACAAATTTCAGTGAAAAGTACGTTGAAAATCCTAAATTTCATGTTGTACTTTTTTTTTCGTACGATGAATAATTTTCCAGTTACGAAATGGAACAAGAACATTTTTTGTATTTTTTTCCGGCTAAAATATGCAATATAAAAATCTGAAAAAAATCACGAATTTTCTTGACAGTTAGAACTACTTTACAAAAATTTGTATGCGATTTTTGGTGATTTCAAAAAATGGGATGGCCGACTTGACGTGTAATGCCTCATATATTTAAGTATATACACAGGAAATTTCATGTCAATCCGACAAATATTTTCGAAATTATAGGCAAATTTGTAAACCCGTAATTATAAACAATTTGGAGCAAAAATTTGCATAAAAAATCGATTTTTTTTTAGACGCTGCCATTTTGTTGAAATTAAATATTTTGCTTATGCCTTTGACCAAATACTAGATTATATCTTATATTAACGAAAGCTTTTTGATTTTTCTGATTTTTTATGATCCAATCCAGAGATATCGTGCTCAGCGCAAGACGCCTTTTTCAGAGGACCTCTTGGATCGGCTACAGCGGCTTCAAGAATCCTTATTTTTTTTACAACAAAAATTTCGAAATAAAGTTAACAGTTACAGAAATAGATATATAAATTTGTACGTTGACAAATTGAAATGCTTCCAGAAAAAAATCTTGAAAAATCGACTTTTTTCGACCTCCCGTCTGCGTATAACCCCTTAAGTACAAATTCGACGAAAGTCTATTGTGCCACAATTTATAGAATAAAAAGAATGGAGTCTCTCGCGAAACGAGACACTCAATCAAATTGGCTTTTCAGCACTCCTATATATGGGGTCACGAGATGAGAGAGAGAGTTTCTCGGTCACAATGCACAACCCAATTATGTCTCGCTCGACTCTGTTGGTGAGAGCGTAATACAAAAAGAACGAACGTGTACCCTCTTGCTCCCGAGACCTCTTTCTCTCGTAAAAAAAATTAAAAAAAATAAAAAATCAATTAAAATACGCTCTATTAGAATGGAAATTCGACAGAGCGAAATTTTGTCCTCACACAAAAGTTCATACGAGTGTTTTGAGGGCCAAAAGAAATTATAAGACCAAAAACCCCTCGATACCGAAAATAGTACATTACATCACGAGGACGTAAAAACATTTTCTGACGAGTGTGAGTTTGCAGGACGAGCCGGAGGTGAGTCCTGCAATCACACGAGTCAGAAAATTTTTTTACGCCGAGTGATGTACGATATTTTATTGCACTCCGTGCGTGAAGTGACCACTTCTCGCACGCTTCGCTTCGCTGCGCGTGCGAGAAGCGGGCACTTTACGCACTCGTGCGATAAAATTTTGTACGATACTCATGCGAGAAACTTTTTCTCAACTCGTGTGATTGCAGCATTCGCCTTCGGCTCATGCTGCAAACTCACACTCGTCGAGAAAAAGTTTCATCGCACTCGTATCGTAATGTACTATTATATCACGAGGTGCAATATGGACGCAAAAGCGCTCGCGGACGCAAAAGCGTCCATTATTGTACTGAGTGATATAAAGTCTTATACTTGATGTTTCGAACGTTTATAGTTGAACGAAAAATCGACGAATGTATTCGTTTAACGAAAAACTAGAAGAGTTTGGCAAATACTTGAAAAATTAAATTTTCAAAAAGTGCAAGATGTTCCAAGGATTGTTTCCAAAGTATTAACAGACCTCAAAAATGTTTTCTGAAATAATAAGTTTGTAGATCTTTCCGTTCCATCCGAACGTTCGGAACTTTCAAGTTCTAAAAAAGTCGTCGTCACAAAAATTGTTCGTCTTTATGATTAATCAAATGAACCGATCAACATCATCATTAATTACAAAGTAATAATTATTTTACCCGAATGAATGTGCGGTCGTTAAGAATGCTTTGCCCCTATACAGTCCCAGCCAAAAATTTTATCTGATTGAAATTTCCGTACTTCTTGATACAATAAAAATCTGAACAAATTTAGCAACATTTGGCATGCCATTAGCAACAGTCGTCAATAAAAATATTGCCCAAAAGTTATTAATAAATTGTTTAAGCAAATAATTATTCAACAATTTTTCGATAAATTTTGTTTGTAAACAAATCGAATGCGACAATTTTTCTGAACGCATATGAATTTATTCAGAATTTTCCCTCTAAATTCCCGTTTTGAAATTTTTAGAATGGCTGTATTTATATGTATTTTTTGGCCCAGTGTCTTTAAAACTTTTCAAAGCTGACGATAAACCTGTGTGCAAAAACGTATAGGTCGTTCCATGTCAAATCGACCACTTTTGATCGAACATTTTTTTTCCTCTTCTACCCCATTAAAAACATTTTTCAGGAAATTTTCAAATTTTTTTACGCAATTCAAAAAAAATCTTTTTTGTTCAAATAGCTATAACTTCTTCAAAAATTGACTGTTTAGGACGTTTTTATTCAAAATGTTCGTCTCTAAATGTACTTTCCAAAAAAAAATACAAAAAAATGTTAAGATATTAAAATCTACACCGAGAGAAAAATATGGTTCGTGGAACCATATTTTACCATATAATATGTTCCCCACAGGGTTTGTCAATAATTTATGGTAATCCCAACCTATAAAATTATGGTACGGGTAACCGAATTTTCGGGGTTCCACCCAACATCTTCTTATGTTTGAGCAGACAATGTATCGAGCAACTAAACATATTGCACTCGAAACTATCGAATGACAATGAATTCTTAGAAAATTCATTGAGACTTTGCCGTCACCCACCATACGGTATCAAAAGAGCAAGAAATTGATTCACATAGCACACGTAGTTGTAACATACATACCGTATTTTGAAAAATGCACTACATGATAGTAGGGTTTACCATACGATATGGTTATTCGCTTAGCCCGTTTGTTCTATTTTACACATTCTATCGTGCACTACACTTCCGTACATGGTACATCTTACCTTATTCATCCGAATATTAATAAACATTATTTCAAACTGATCAAATATGTATTTAAATGAAATTATTTTTTTATTTAATATTTACACAATATATATTTTAAACATTTCAATCTTTGAATGTATAGCTACACATATGAAGTTTACAATTTCGTAAGGCTTCGTCTTTTCTTTAACAGAAGGGAAAAGAAAAAAGACCCTTTTTTATGGGAATCCTTTTCGGGGATTCGACCATCTTGCATTCTTCCGCAATGTTCAATGTATTAAATATCCATACTGAAAAATAAGGATATCAAACATAGACGAGCTTGGAAACGATATAGGCGTCGAGAGGCAGGTTCGCTTGTGCGAGAGGTAGCCACCTGGCGGATTTTTGGGGTACTGACAACCACGGTGAGCTCAAAGATCCGTCATGGTAAAAGGGGTTATAGTATGGTTAACCATATTCTATGACTGGACAAGCAATAATATGGTAGCGCTTATTATATTCTATGACTGGACAAGCAATAATATAATAAGCGCTATCACATTATTATTTGTCCAGTTATAGAAAATAGTTAACCATACTATAACCCCTTTTACCATGACGCGGGATCTTTGAGCTCGCTATGGTTTTATCTGCAGGTTTGCCAGTACCTCAAAAATCCGCCAGGTGGCTACCTTTCGCACAAGCGAACCTGCCTCTCGACGCCTATATCCTTTCCAAGCTCGTCTATGTTTGGTAGCTTTATTTTTCAGTATGGATATTTAATACATTGAACATTGCGGCAAAACGCAAGATGGTCGAATCCCCGAAAAGGATTCCCATAAAAAAGGGTATTTTTTCTTTTCCCTTCTGTTAATGAAAAGACGAAGCTTTACGAAATTGTAGACTTCACATTTGTAGCTATACATTCAAAGATTGAAATGTTTAAAAATATACATTGTGTAAATATTTAAAAAAAAAGGATTTGTTTAATACATATTTGTTCAGTTTGAAATAATATTTATTAATATTAAATAAAAATCTATTAGATCGCAATATAATTTCCTAGTAGGTCATAAAAAAAAAAAAATTCGTTGACATGAATAGAGTTGTATTAGGCCGGCCTACAACTAAAAAAATGTATTTGGCTTGACTAGGATTCAGTTAAATGTACTAGATCTTTTTTCTGGGTGCAGTTAGACATTTATTTCGATTTACTTCGAACAGTCGTTATAATCTTATAAAGTATATATTTGTCATGTCCACGTCAACAGGATGAATATGGTAAGATGTACTATGTACAGAAGTGTAGTGCACGATAGAATGTGTAAAATAGAACAAGCGGGTTAAGCGAATAACCACATCGTATGGTAAACCCTATGGTTACCATAAATTATTGACGACCCCTGTGAGAAACATATTATATGGTAAAATATAGTTTTACACACACCATACTTTTCTCTCGATGTAGCATTAAATAGATAGCAACTGCTTCTCGTAAGCGTTATTAAGTAGCCGTTCATAGTAACCATACAGATAGTTAAAAATAAAATACAATAACGTAATTTGTAATTAACACAAAAATATACTGCGAGTGTCAATGTTTGAGTCTTCTTTACGACTCAATGGATGTATTTGGCCAACCATACACGTTTTGTAAAGTTCTTTGCAATAGTACACATCACGATCAGTTATGCTGTATGTTTGTAGGGACCATTCCAGTGGTATGGTACAACCAACTGTACAAGTATGGTAGCGCTTATTATGGGTGGGGGTCAAAGAGTCGACTAACCAATATATCGAACGGCCGAAATCCCGAATTTCACGATTACGAGCGTTCGAATAACGAAGCGCCGAAATCCCGAACGCCAGAAAAGCGAAAGCGGAGAGAGCCGCCCCATGCGTAAGAGAGAGAGAGATGCGCCTCCTCTCTCTCTTACGCATGGGGCGGCTTTCTCCACTTTCTCTTTTCTGGCGATCGGGATTTCGGCGCTTCGTTATTCTAACGCTCGTAATCGTAAAATTCGGGATTTCGGCCGTTCGAAATATTGGTTAGTCGACTCTTCGACCCCCACCCCTTATTATATTATTGCTATGCTAACCATAGAATATGGTTAACCATACTATAACCCCTTTTACCATGGCGGATCTTTGAGCACACCATGGTTTTTTCTCTCAGTGTATCAAATTTTTCAGTTTTTCGAGAAAAACCGGAGTGGGCCGAAATTTCCTTCTATTTTTTTTATCGATGACAAAAAATTGAGAAGAAAAAAAATTGAAAGTAGTAATCCTCGACAAAATTTTGATTTTTTTTTTTCATAAAAGTGAAAAAAAATAGGAGGAAATGTCGGTCCACTTCATGTTGAGCAGCATTTTTTCCGGAATTGCTCAAAGTATATTTTGAGTTTAAACAAAATTGAAAATACCCAACTTCGAGAAAAAGATGGTTTTTTCGAAATGTCCATTTAGAGACGAAAATTTTGAAAAAAACCTCCCAAACAGTCAATTTTTGAAAAAGTTATTGCTATTTGAAAAAAAAAAAAATTTTTTTTATGTCGGGTAAAAAAATTTTAAAAATTTTCTGGAAAATGTTTTTAATAGGGTAGAAAATGAAAAAAAAATTCAGCCAAATCGAAAGGGGTCGGGTTCAAAAGTGGTCGATTTTACATGCCGCGACCCATATGTTTTTGCACGCAGGTTTATCGTCGACTTTGAAAAGTTTCAAAGACACTAGGCCAAAAAATACAAAAATACAACCATTCTGAAAATGTCAAAATAGAGGGAATATTCTGAAAAAATTCATATGCGTTCATAAAAATTAACGCATTCGATTTGATTAAGAGCAAAACGAACTTAAGGAAAAATTGTTGAATAATTATTTGATTAAACAATTTATTAATAAATTTTGGGCAATATTACTATTGATAATTGTTGTTTATTGCAATGGTCGTTAAAAATTAAATTTTTTGCGACGCCCCCTAAAAAGTTTCCGTTTGATGAAAAAACGCGAGGTAATTTTTTTTTTAATTAAAAATAACACGTGCCTCAAGACGATCTAAGTTGATTTTTGAAATTTGGACACGTTACAAAGGTACATGGAGGCTATTTTTATAAAAAATAACAGCTCATAATCTTCATAATAACTAATGAAAATGGTTAATTTTTTCGGTAATTATTATTTTTATCTTCAGGATAACGTTCTGGCACAATTATGAAAATAATTTTTTTTTTGTGTTTTACTATCCCATATAATGTCTCCGAATTTCGAATTGATCGAAGAAGTACTTCATATTAAAAAAAAAAAAAAAAAAAAAAAACCATTTTTTAATGTAAAATTTTTTAATTTTTTTTAAATACGAAGTACCTCTCCGATCAATTTAAAATTTGGAGATATCGGATAGTAAAACACAAAAAAAAAAATTATTTTCACAATTGTGCCAGAACGTTATCCTGAAGAAAAAAAAATAATTGCCGAAAAAATTAACTGTTTTCATTAGTTATCTTGAAGATTATGAGCTGTTATCTTTTCTAAAAATAGCCTTTATATACCTTTGTAACGCGTCCAAATTTCATTCAAATCGGTCTAGCCGTTTGTAAAAAAAAATTCTTCGATAAAAATGAACTTAGATCGTCTTGCGGCACGTGTTATTATTAATTAAAAAAAAAAAAAACATTACCCCGCGTTTTTCATCAAACGGAAGCTTTTTAGAGGGCGTCGCAAAAAATTTAATTTTTAACGACCAGTCTATTGTTTATAGCATGCCAAATGTTAGTAATTTTTTAAAAAATTTTATTGAATCACGAAGTACAGAAATTTTAGTCAGATAAAATTTTTGGCTGGAACGGTAGGTGCAAAGCATCAAAATGTTTCCTAGTCCTCGGAGACTGGAAGCGAGTCAACGACGGAGAAAAATGCACACACGAGTCTCCAGGCGGTGTCCCGAGAACGCAATAAAGGAGTCTCGGGAACGTTTACATACATTTTTTTTTTCTACTGTCATCATTCTCGGGACCCCAACTGTGTTACTGTACGTTTAAGGGAATCAAAGAACGAGAATATGAGGAGGGGCAAAAGAAGAAGTTAAATGTATGTGGCATAATGAAAATGAAGAGGAAAAAAAAATATGCTGACGACTTATGGATCTTGGTGAGTCGTCCGGTGACTTTTGGAGTCACTGATAATATATAAACACGAGAACGTAAATACACAAGACCGCTGACATAGTGTTAGTCGAATAAACCTAATAAACGAACGACTCCATTGATGACTCGCAACCAAAATGGCGCAAGTCATGGAATTTCAAGCCCGACTTGGGTCACTCTGCTTCTGACGGATTTATATATGGCTTTTGTGCATTATAAAAAGAGAAGCGTATTCGTACGCCCGTGGCACTTCTCGGCGATTTACCGTTATATGCTTGACGCAATGGCGCTGTGCTCGCTTTGCCCTCGGCGTGTCTCTCTCCTCCACTCACAAAGACCGTAACCGTGAGCTACTCGACATTGCGCTTTGTGCTCCGCTTTTGCGCTCGCCCTATGTTTGCGTACATATACTTACACTTGCGCCAAACATACGCGTTCGGAGCGGCGCGGCGGCGCGGTTATGCTCGCGCCCATGCATATCGCGTTGTGCGCAAGGCGGATCTATCTTTCTATTTCCTATCGCGAAACTCGAATCTTTCCACGCCAAATAACCCCGAGGTTTACACGTCTATATTCGCGTGGATGTGTACAATAATAACACCCTTTTTCACCCACACCACCAACTTTTTTTGTCTCCAGAAAAACTTCTCTGGGTGCGAGTTCTTAAGATTTTTGCGACGATTATACCGTTTGGATATACCTGAACATTTTTGCGCAGAGTTCTCATTTTTCTAATTTTGCAAAATGATCAACAACAATTTTGATACTAAGGTAAATGTCCCAATATCCGACCACGTCCCAGTACCCGACCACTTGAACCAATATATCAGCAAGTTAAGCGTTCACTTAAGGGGACGCTAAATACCGACACTAACACCTCGAAATTGCCATCCAACCTTGCTCTTATACAAATGGATGGAATTGAATAAAATTTTAACAACATCATCAGAACAATGGCAGGAATGGAGCTTCACTAAAATTTTTTCGAAAAACAAAAAAAAATGTACAGATTCATTTACCACCAAGAAACTGTAATTGAAAAACTTAAATTATTAAACTTTTACTGCATTTCGGGTAAAACCAAGAGTGAGGCTCCATGAAGAACGCCACGATACAAATATCGAGACGTTTTCGACATTATTTTATCAAAATGACACGCCGTAAGTTTGGATGGGGCATCTAGAGATAAATATCGATAAATTATAGTTTTATTGAAAAACGAAATGGCGAAATGTAGTTCACAAGCGTGCGAGTGAGGGCAGCACCATGGATTCTGACGAGTAACCTATAATATTTAGGGGGCTCGAATGAGTTCGTTGGCATTAGCTGTAACGCATTTTAGCCTCTCAATTGACAATTAATTGTTAATTAATTTATCTCCCTCTTGTCTGAATGTAATTAATTTTCATCCACGGTTGTCGGAGAAAGACTGGACGACGATGATACGTCGATAATGTAGGGATTGAATAAAAATGGTATTTAGCCTCCTCTTAAGAGAAATCTTAAACTGTCCCTGGTGGAACTTTATTTTAAAAATTGATAAAAAATGGCAGAATATATCGAATATGATAAATTCGTACCGATTATTGCACCTTTTGATAAAAAATATTGACAATTTTTAACAAAAATTATTACTATAGATCAAGAAATAAATGATATAAATGAACAGATACTGTATTATTTTATTAGAATTAGTATGAAAAGTGTCAATAATTCTCAAAAAATGTTAAACATTTTTATGAGAAATTTTCATATTTGGATCAATTCTGTGCTGAACAAAATTACATAATATAATATAATCTCGCAGACAACGGCAAAAAATGCAATATAATCTCAAATATAATCGAACATATTATGACATTTTACTATATATTTTGGGAATAGCTATCTTTCATAAAACGTCTTGTTATTGATATAACCAAATAAATAGTATAAGAATATGTCATAATTTGAGAAATATATTTCTAATTTTTTATGATACTTACTGACATTCATTGTAATGATCAGTAATCATATCAAATGACAATTAATATGATATTCTGATAAGTAATTTTAAATTATGCATTATCACATATATAGTTGCAAAGTGATCATGCATTTTGTGTTCTAATGCCAGTATATCACTGTTATTTTATTGTTATTAAGTAATTTTACTTTTTATAGGAATGTTTGAATATTCAGTAGGTGCTTGCAGAATTACAAATAAAAAACATTTTATTTGTAGTATTTTTTCATATTTATTATGAATTAATTGGAACTTTTTTTAAAAGTTGATAAAAAATGGCAGAATATATCGAATATGATAAATTCGTACAAATTATTGCACCTTCAACATTTGAACATAACCTTCAGTATTTGATATAAAATTATATAAAATGATTATTTATTTGACATTTCCCTGGTGGAACTGTCTGGTCACATTTTGTGAGATTTGAACATATTTGTTCAGATTTTTTCCAAGATTTGAACAGAAATGGATCAATTTTGTAAAAAATGTGTAAGAAATCAACAAAAATTGCCCAGTTATGGAGTTAGATGGGCAGGAATTGGAACTAATTTTTTAGAATTTTATGTCAAATACTGAAGATTATGTTTGTCAGTTTTTGATATACTATTATAAAATTTTTTGTTAGCGGAACCTTCTGGTCACATTTTGTGAGAATTGAACATATTTGTTCAGATTTTTTTTCAAGATTTGAACGGAAATCGATCAATTTTTTCGAAACCTGACGAAAAACTAAAAACTGAACAATTCGAGTCAATTTTCGAAAAAGAAGAAATGTGAAAAAATCGAAAAACTTTATTTAGGAAAAAGATTGAAAATCAAAAATAAAGATGACCATCATGGCCAAATTCCGTTTTAGCACGGCGTTAAATCTTGGAAAGATCCCATTTTGTGAGATTTGAACATATTAGTTCAGATTTTTTTCAAGATTTGAACAGGAATTGATAAATTTTGAAAAAAATATTTAAGAAATTAACAAAAATTGCCCAGTTATGTAGCTAGACGACCAGGAATTGGAACTAAAAGCCCATATTTGACATTTACTAAGAAAATATGGGCTTTTGGTTCCAATTGCTGGTCATCTAGCTACATAACTGGGCATTTCTTGTTAATTTCTTACCAATTTTTTACAAAATTGATCAATTTCCGTTAAAATATTTGAAAAAATCTCAACAAATATGTTCAATTCTCACAAAATGTGACCAGAAGGTTCCACCAGGGTCACAACAAAAAATTTCCCAATATATCAAAAACTGTCGAACATAATCTTCAGTATTTGACATAAAATTATAAAAAATGATTATTTATTGTTTGACATTTACTGACAAAATATTGCTTTCGGTCCCAATTCCTGGTCAAATAGTTACATAACTGGGCAGTTTTTGTTAATTTCTTACACATTTTTTACAAAATTTATAAATTTCTGTCAGAATCTTGGAAAAAAACTGAGAAAATATGTCCAATTCTCACAAAATGTGAGCAGACAGTTCCACCAGGGGTGAATTGATTTAATATCCAGGATTCATAATCTACGTATATGACACTACTTTTAATAGTTCAAGAATCGTTGGTAATTTAATTTTGGATAAATATGACAGCACGCGTACTATTCAGGGCACGGACGCCATTATCTAAGCTGAAGTACTATGGAATCGCGATATCTTATTGAAGCTATTTTGAAGTGGTTTTTATTGTTTTCGAACTGAGCCTAGCTGTTTTTATTCGTAAAGATACCACTAATTTGATCAGGTTATCTCAATCAGCCAAAAATGCGTTTTAAGTACCTAAGTTTCATGTCCGGTTATTGGTACATACGAAATGTATCTTGTACCGATAACCGACCATGTGTCCGGATATCGGTACTTGCTCGCAACTATGTTCAGTCCCAGTAACCGGACATCTGCTGACATGTATATTATTCGTGCATAGCCTCAAAATTTCGGTGACACATTCTACGAGCAGCGACGCATTTTTCTTAATTCACCCCCTCCCTTCCCCCCACCATAGAGACGAGTGGTCGGTTATAGGGTCATAATGTATGGTCGGATATTGGGTCATATAAAAAATGGGTGGTCGGGTACTGGTACATTTACATTTCTCAGTATTTACGATTATTATGAATAAACAACTAATTGTAGCAACAACTATACCCTGTGTTTTGGAAACTAGAGACTTCAAGCTTTCCAATAGTCATAGTCGTTATAGAAAATAGTTTATTTTTGAACGCGAAAAACAAGTTAACTTTTTCGTCCCCTCTTAGATGGTCGGGTATTGGGACATTTACCTTAAATCGTGGTAAAATTCCTTCAAAGGTTTATACGCAGTCAGGATTTGCCGGAAAACAATTTTTTTATCATTTCATTTTCATAATGTACATATCGGGAGTTCCATCCCAAATCGGACAGTTTGAAAAACTTTTTTTTTTCATTTCCTCAATTTTTTTATATTTTGTAGTACTCATGAAAAGACCCTTCCTGTTGAATTTTGAGATTTTTTTGATTACCTGTTCAAAAGATATTAAATTAACAAAAAAACTGCTCTTTTTTTGGTATTTTGGTCATAACTTCTTTGATAATGATCCAAATTGAAAGTATTTTTTTTTAAATTTTTGTTTTTTTACGGCCTTTTCAGAAAAAAATACAACAAAAATATTCGACGAGTTTTTGAATGAGTTTTTTGAGTTTTAAACTTTAAATCGCGTTTTTAAAAGTGAGTGTCATTTTGTATTTTTATTTTTATTTTTTGCTTTGAACATCTATCTATTCAACAATTTTTAAGACTAGTTCGATCGTGGGATTTCCATAACTACTATTTTTTTCGATTTTTGAAAATTATAAATTTTTTTATTTTTAATAAATTATTATGAATACCAATTTTTGTTACTGTATAGTATTTTTTTCAATATTTAGAATTTATTTTGAAATTTTTTTTATTGTTACCGATAAATATTTTCCATTTTATAAACAATTTAAAGCAAAAATGTTCATCAAAATCCGATTTTATTTTGAGAAACCGCCATTTTGTTAAAAAGAAATATTTTGTTTATTCCTTCGATTAAATACTAGATTATACCTTATATTAACGAAATCTTTTTTAATTTTTTTATTTTGGATGATCCCAATCGAGAGATATCGTGCTCACCGCAAGACACCTTTTTTTAGAGGACCTCCCGGAGATCGGCAACAACGGTTTCAAAGATAATTATTTTTTGAAGAGAAAAATTTTCAATTAAAGTTAAAAGTTACAAAAATATGTATAATTTATATAAATTTTTACATTAATAAATTAAAATGTCTTTCTAAAAAAATTCTTGAAAAATCGCTTTTTTCGGCCTCCTGACTGCGTATAACCCGTTAAGACGAATTCTGGGCTCTACAAATTTTTTGGTGATACCATTATGCTCAAACAATTTTGCACAAAGTCATGATTATTATTTATTGATGATAAATTTCGAATAACTTTAATCGACAATTTTGATACTAAATCTTGATGCGAGTTCTGGCACTAAAATTTTCTGGTGATATACTATTTGAATGCCTGAACAAATTTGCAAACAATTCTGATTTTTATTCATCGATGAATAATTTCGAAAACTTTCAAACAAAAATTTTGCGGAGAGTTCTCATTTGAATAAATCTTGAAAAACCATCAACAAAAAATTTCGATACTAAATCGTAATATGCTAATGTCTTTATCGACTACCTACGATTTTTTTATTGATATTATTTCGATGCATGAACAATTTTGCATAAAATTATGAATTTTATATATCGATGAATGATTTTTAAATATTTAAACTACAATTTCGATACTGAATCGTGCTGCGATCAAACGAGCTTTCGGAACGAGTTCCGGGCTTCATAATATTTTTCAGGTAATACTATTTGCATGCCGGAATAATTTTGCAAAGAGTTTTAACCCGATCAGATTATCGTTCTTTTCGGCACCTTGTCAGGGTATCGTGGGTCGCTGAAGACCCGATGGATGTTAGAACATGTAATTTGCAATGAAAAAATCCGATAACAATCCTGAATTCTCTTGAATACTTCTACTTTAAGGGCCCACCATGAAAATTGCAAAAAAATTTCAACAAATATTTTATTTTTCGTCATAAACGGCGGATCGATAGCGGCAATATTAATAAGTAAAATAAAAGGTATTTTTATATTCAAACATTACACCGAAAAAAAGGTTTAGTAATATCAATTACCCAGCTGCGATCACGGAAAATTCGTTTGAATCAATCGTCACATATTTTATTTGATTACCCCGTTGTTGAAATAATAAAACTGGTGTCGTTGTTTCGAATGTGTACCGCATTCACCGCAATTACAACATTGGATCAAAATGATTTCAAACGAGATTGATTCAACAACTTGTTTCTTCATTCGATCTAATATTTAGTCATTTACTGGAAGTACATAAAATTGTTTCAAGAGGAGGCTAAATACGATTTTTATTCAATCCCTACATTATCGACGTATCATCGTCGTCCAGTCTTTCTCCGACAACCGTGGATGAAAATTAATTACATTTTGACAATTAAGAGGGGGATAAATTAATTAACAATTAATTGTCAATTGAGAGGCTAAAATGCGTTACAGCTAATGCCAACGAACCCATTCGAGCCCCCTAATTATTATAGGTTACTCGTCAGAATCCATGGTGCTGCCCTCACTCGCTCGTCTGTGAACTACATTTCGCCATTTCGTTTTTCAATAAAACTACAATTTATCGATATTTATCTCTTGATGCGCCATCCAAACTTACGGCGTGTCATTTTGATAAAATAATGTCGAAAACGCACCCAGAAAAAAGATCTAGTCGTAGGTACTATAATCGTTTATTTGATTATTTTTTAGTTACTTTAAAGAAAATTTTCTTTCCATCCAATTTTGGGCGATATTTACTTCCACTATATTTATTTATTTTAATTCCCTGTCATCGAGAAACAGGCGTTGAAGAAAAATTCTATTCGTTGTTACTAAATACCTATTCACCCGTAATCTTGTCCAATCATATCTGCAGATTTGTCAGTACCCCGAAAATCCGCCAGGTGGCTACCTCTCGCACAAGTGAACCTGCCTCTCGACGCCTATATCCTTTCCAAGCTCGTCTATGTTTGATATCCTTATTTTTCAGTATGGATATTTAATACATTGAACATTGGGGCAAAACGCAAGATGGTCGAATCCCCGAAAAGGATTCCCATAAAAAAGGGTATTTTTTCTTTTCGCTTCTTTTGAAGAAAAGACGAAGCTCTACGAAATTGTAGACTTCCTGTGTGTAGCATACATTCAAAGATTGAAATGTTTAAAAATATATATTCTGTAAATATTTTTAAAAAATTATTTCATTTTAAATACATATTTGTTCAGTTAGAAATAATATTTATTAACATTAAATAAAAATTTATTAGATCGGAATATATTTTCCTAGTAGGTCATTAAAAAAAAAAATTCGTTGACATGAATAGGGTTGTATTAGGCCGGCCTACAACGAAAAAAAATTATTTGGCTGGACTAGGATTTAGTTGAATGTACTAGATCTTTTTTCTGGGTGCGTCTCGATATTTGTATCGTGGCGTTCTTCATGGAGCCTCACTCTTGGTTTTACCCGAAATGCAGTAAAAGTTTAATAATTTAAGTTTTTCAATTACAGTTTCTTGGTGGTAAATGAATCTGTAAATTTTTTTTGTTTTTCGAAAAAATTTTAGTCAGGCTCCATTCCTGCTATTGTTCTGATGATGTTGTTAAAATTTTATTGAATTCCAACCATTTGTAGAAGAGCAAGTTTGGATGGCAATTTTGAGGTGTTAGTGTTGGTATTTAGCCTCCTCTTAACTGTATGTTTCGTCTCATCAACAAAATCTAGTTTTAATTTGAGTTATTCATCCAGTTAAAAAGAATAGTAAATGCTTTCATGTCGATCAAATTGTTTGATAAATCGCGTGCCTAATGCCAAAAGGGCCTATTACAGCAAGAAGATAGGGGTCCATGCCAAAAGGGCCTATAAAAATTTTTTTTTTTGCCATTCTTCTTAAAATTGCTTGAAACGTGAAGATCTGTAAAAAAAAAAATTTTGATGTACTAAAACCAAAAGGGCCTATCTTAAGACATAGGTCCTTTTGGTTTTAGGAAATTGTCAGCCTAAAACCAAAAGGGCCTATAAAAAAAATCAAAATTTTTCAAAGTTTTGAATAGAAATTGCATACCAGAGCATTTTTTTTTTGGAAAAAAAAATTTTTTTCTTTGGAACGAAAATTTTTTTTTTTGAAAAAAAAATTTTTTTTTTTGGAAAAAAAATTTTTTTTTTTTTGAAAAAAAATTTTTTTTTTTTGGAAAAAATTTTTTTTTTTTTTGGAAAAAAAATTTTTTTTTTTTGGAAAATTTTTTTTTTTTTTTGGAAAAAAAATTTTTTTTTTTTTGGAAATTTTTTTTTTTTTTTCGAAAAAGAAAGTTTAAATAATTTGTTATTGTTTATTTGTTTCAACATTTTGTTATTTTTTATTTGTTTAAGCAATTTGTTTAAACGTTTGGTTAAATTATTTGACTTGTTTTCATTTTTTTTTTTTTGCAAAATAAAGTTGAAGTAATTTGTTATTGTTAATTTGTTTCAACAACTTGTTATTTTTTATTTGTTTAAAGAATTTGTTATTGTTTATTTGTTCAAACAATTTGTTCTTATTTATTTAAACAATTTGTTATTTTTTATTTGCTTAAAGAATTCGTTATTGTTTATTTGTTCAAACAATTTGTTCTTTTTTTAAACAATTTGTTATTGTTTATTTGTTTGAACAAATAAACAATAACAAATTCTTTAAACAAATAAAAAAGAACAAATTGTTGAAACAAATAAACAATAACAAATTGTTGAAACAAATAAATAATAACAAATGATTTGAACTTTTTTTTCCATATAAAAAAAAAAAATTTCAAAAAAAAAAAAATTTCAAAAAAGAAAGATTTTTTTCCAAAAAAGAAAGAATTTTTCCGAAAAAAAAAATTTTTTTCAAAAAAAAAAAATTTTTTTTCAAAAAAAAAAAAAAAATTTTTTC
Organism: Alloplasta piceator; assembly: GCA_946863875.1. Classification (NCBI taxonomy): domain Eukaryota; kingdom Metazoa; phylum Arthropoda; class Insecta; order Hymenoptera; family Ichneumonidae; genus Alloplasta; species Alloplasta piceator. Next base: position 22,587,553 of record OX333071.1, on the reverse strand, counting down.
AAAAAAAAATTTTTTTTCAAAAAAAAAAAGAAAATTTTCCAAAAAAAATTTTCAATTTTCTTAGCGGAAAGTAAAAAAAAAAATTATAGGCCCTTTTGGCTTTAGATCACTAAATTTTCAATGTCCCAAAGCCAAAATTTGAGACATAGGCCCTTTTGGCTTTGGAAAATTTTTTGTTGTCTTTAGGCTTAGAAAATGTTGGCAAAACGATTGGCGCAAAAAAAAAAATTATAGGCCCTTTTGGTTTTGCAAAGCCAAAAGGGCCTATAACTTTTATAGGCCCTTTTGGCATTAGGCACGCGAAATTTGACTAAATATTTCAATGCGGCCACAACACATTTAGTCGATAGTACGTATAGTAACACCACGATCTCGGCACTTCGCCCGAGATCCGCAAGGTGGCGACGATCGGCGCGCGCTCTCGCGCCAGCGAGACAGTCACCGAGCACCGATAAGTACCAGTGTATTACCAACATCGGACTCCTCAATTAACTTAAAATTGATGGAACATTACCCGCGCTCTGTGGTCGCGGGTAATGTGGTCTATGGACTAAAGACTACATATTTGAATTAGATCACCATTGCACTTTGGTGGCGCTCGTGGTCTTTATGGGCGCAAGGATAAATAAGTTAAATTTTCACTTGACTGTTTAATCTCACGATTAATTAGTTAAATAAAGCCCTCGTAGCTTAAACAAATATTGCATATCATCAAATGTTATTATGTTAATTCAATTGAAACTTTATAGCTTTATATTGAATGCTTTTTTTTGTCCGGTGAACAACATCTGAATTGCATAGAAAATATAAACTGTTCATTCAACTAAACCATTTGGTTATGCAATCGGAAATTGAGTGCATTTTACCAAATACAGAAGCAAAACAATGTAATTTTCAATTGAACGGATTCTCTACTCTGTTGGGTCAAGGATATATGTATTTACGGGAATGCAATTTTTGTTTCCATTTTGATACACGTTTTGAGTTAACTGAAATACACATTTCGTTCGCCACCCGCAACCGCCGGGTGTTAGTTAATTCAAGCCAAATTTTTTTCACTTTACCAAACCTTTTTCGCGGTGTAGATTTATTATGATTGTCTCTGTTAAAAGTATTTCCTGAACAATTGAAAACTGAATTCACAGACGATGGCGAAATCGACGAATAAATAGTAAACGTGTTTTTACGCTCAAACGTTAATTTTATCGTTGACTCGAATAAGATTGGTGAAACGTGTTTACGGGTAAGATTAACGTATTAAACATGGTGAAAAGTGGAAGAAAACTCGTAGGAGCAGTGCCGATTAAACGGGCTCGGCTTTTTCTCTCCGGATATGCCAAACGTTCACTGAAGTATTATGTCGATACCAAAATATACATTAACGCAATTACCTATATATGTATATACGGGGCATTCCAAGTGAAATCGAGGCGTCATTTCCCTCAGGTCATCAGATCCTTGCATAAATTTTTTTTTCGCATTGATTCCACTTCAAAAAAAGCCCAATTTTTTAAAAGAATTTTCTCGCCACTCCTTAAGGTGGCGCGACGATCGCTTTTGTGTAAAAAAAGGATAATTGAAAAAACGCAATTTTTAAGATTCGGCAATTTTTACCACAGATTCTGGGTTATAAATAAGTAATATCTACCATGATGAGAAAGAGGAATGCGGCCGCCTCATATTTAAAAAAAATTTTTTTTTACTTCCTAAAATTAAAAAAAAATTAATTCCTAATAGAGTGATTCCACGTTAAACCAGCAAGTAAAAAAAATCGATATCTCCGATCATACTCTCGATATTTTCTTGTGTTCTCTATTATGAGAAAACATTGCTGTTAAATCGATAGCCCCAAATAAAATTATTTCTACGAGTTATGATTTTTTGAAAATTGCGTACTTTTAACGACTCGAAAAACAACTTTTTTACTTTTGTGTATAACTCCGCTGGATTTTGGAATTCGAGAATTTCACTCCGAGAAATCGAAATTGTATTCAAAACTCTGCAAAATCAGCACGAAGTAACCTCATTTGGTGCATTTACGACGCCGAAATCGTAAAACTACGTTTTTTTGAAAATCAAGAATAACTGAAAAACCTCATTTTTTTTTAATCTGAAAAAATCATATTAAATTTTTACGACAAAAAATGTATATTTCTGTGGAGTTTGAACTACTTCTGACCAATAGATTTTGAATGATTGATCAATTTCATCTATTAGAAATCAGTTTCAGCTATTTTGGGACATTCAGATTTTGACTTTAGGTTTTCTGAGAATTTCGTCAATAAAATCGATAGTCATTGTTTCAAAAAATTATAAAACGATTTATTTACACTTCTTTGAGATCCATCTCCATCAAATGATGACAATATTTACAAATAATTGCTTTTTCTGCAATTTGAGATCTAAAGTTGCGATTGTTTAAATTGAAAAAAATTATAAAAAAATTTATTGACAATTCTTTGAGAACCATCTCCATCAAATATACGATAATATTTACGAATAATTGCTTTTTTGCTTTCTAATCATGGTAGATATTACCCATTTATGACTCAGAATCTGTGAAAAAATTGCAAAATTTTGAAAATTGTGTTTTTTCAGTTATTCCTTTTTTACACAAAAACGATCGTCGCGCCACCTTAAGAGGAGGCTATATACCATTTTTATTCAATCCCTACATTATCGACGTATCACCGTCGTCCAGTCTTTCTCCGACAACCGTGGATGAAAATTAATTACATTTTGACAATTAAGAGGGAGATAAATTGATTAACAATTAATTGTCAATTGAGAGGCTAAAATGCATTACAGCTAATGCCAACGAACTCATTCGAGCCCCCTAAATATTATAGGTTACTCGTCAGAATCCATGGTGCTGCCCTCACTCGCACGTCTGTGAACTACATTTCACCATTTTGTTTTTCAATAAAACTGCAATTTATCGATATTTATCTCTTGATGCGCCATCCAAACTTACGGCGTGTCATTTTGTTAAAATAATGTCGAAAACGTCTCGATATTTGTATCGTGGCGTTCTTCATGCAGCCTAACTCTTGGTTTTACCCGAAATGCAGTAAAAGTTTAATAATTTAAGTTTTTCAATTACAGTTTCTTGGTGGTAAATGAATCTGTAAATTTTTTTTTGTTTTTCGAAAAAATTTTAGTGAGGCTCCATTTCTGCCATTGTTCTGATGATGTTGTTAAAATTTTATTCAATTTCATCCATTTGTATAAGAGCAAGTTTGGATGGCAATTTCGAGGTGTTAGTGTCGGTATTTAGCCTCCTCTTAAGAAGTGGCGGGAAAATTCTTTTAAAAAATTAGGCTTTTTTTAAAAGTGGAATCAATGCGAAAAAAAAGTTATGCGAGGATCTTATGAGCCGAGGGAAATGACTCTTCGATTTCACTTGGAATGCCTCATATACATATATATTATTTAAAGGCACAAATGTCCAAAGTTTTCGATAAGTATACGTATGAGCGTTGCCAGACCATACCGGAAGTCGTAGAGCAGACGCCCGTTCAATGAGATAGCGAAGAGGGAAAAGCTTCCGAGAGATAACGGACGCGGGGAGCGAGGAAGTTTCTCGTCTCTGCCAGGAAGAGGAAGTTCATTGGGCGCGGGACATAAACTCGGTAAAGTGTGCCGTTCGCAGGCACAGAATCCCAGATAGTAGTCCTTTCACACGAAATAACAAAATGACCTATCAGCTCTCTATAAGGATAGAATCGATGCCATTTTCGGATTTCAGGGCCAACTATGTCGTATACGGGGCATTCCACGCCAAATTGACCACTTTTGAATCCGACCCCTTTCGATTTGGCTGAAACCACTTAAAAAATTTTAAAGGCTTGTTGTTTGTCCAAAAATGAACAAAATTTTTTTCATTTTCTTTGTTTTAAAATGTATTTTGGAAAAAAAAAAATAAAAAATTATTAACAATTATTTTCTATCTTTTTTCTTATTTTTTCGAAAAACATTGAAATTTTTTCCATGATTACCACTTTCAATATCATTTATTAGTTTTTTTTTTCAAACTTTGAGATTCTCTCTACATACTCAAAAAATTTCAGAGTGGTATTATGAGAAATAAGCTGGGTTTATACGAATTATTTTTTTTCAATTGAACAAAAAAGAAAACGAAAAATGCCTACTCGGAAAATTTCGGAGAATTTGCAGAAAATGTCAAAGTTTCTGATAAAAAAAATGTTTCTATATTTTTCTGAAACGAACATTTAAAAACAAAAATTTCCAAAGAAAAACGTGCCGATAAGTCAGTTTTTTGAAAAGTTATAGATATTTGAAAAATTCATAACTTTTTTCGGTTGCGTAAAAAAATTGGAAAAAATTCTAAAAAATGTTTTTGATAGAGTAGTAAAAGATCAAGAAGTTTCAGCTAAATCGAAAGGGGTCGGGATCTAAAGTGGTCGATTTGGCATGGAATGCCCTATATAGAAATATATATATGTATGTACAGTACATATCTTGATTTCGACGAACGAAATTGGTCTGGACTTTTCTTTCTTCTCAAATCGAAAGGATGTTTCAATCGCAGTGAATGACAAGACATATATGTCAGGGGAGAAAAGGCATTTTGGAGTTAGAAGTGATACGAACCGCATCAGTGTCGATAAGGGTTGAAAATGTGAAATAAAATAAGGGCGAAACATTATTTGAAATAAAAAGTTAAGGTAGGATTTTGTAGTAAATTAATGATTCTCTACATTACTATAATATATGCATGTATTACATTGCATGTATGGGGCATTCCATGACGAATCAATAATCCATGTTTTTCACCCCCGCCAATTTTAATCCCTTTTTTAGTACATATAGGAATCAAATAAAACATTTACCTTTTCGAAATCCGAAAATAGCCCTCAAAATGTCTCTATCTGCATTTTTCAATTTTGGCTTACTTAGCATAATTTCTCAACTATGGCACGAGAAGAAAAAAATATTAACTTTTTTTGTCCCTCGTTCAATTCTCCGATGGTCAATTATTTCGTCAATTCAATTCAATTCAATAAAAAAATCACGCATACAATTAAGGTTTTTTTGACCCACTTCACCCATTTGACCCCTTTGACCCATCTTGAATTCAAGATCTTTTTTCTATCTCCCTCAATTTTTCAAAAAATTTCTCCAAAAGAAATTTGACAACAAATTCTCAGGTGAAAAACTGAACAAAATTAATCAAAAAAAAGCCCATTAACAAGAAATCTATAATATTATTGTTTCGAAGTGGTATTCTAACAAATCGGCATTCTAACGCGATAAAATCACCCTTAATTTGGAGTTTCAAAATTTTCTAAAAATATCTGGCACTGGAAAATTGAGCAAGAAGGAAAGAAGGCCCTGATCTTTTCATTTAATTGTACGTGTTTTTTTCTTCTTTATTAAAAAAAAATTAAATTAACTATATGATTATTTCTTAGAAAAAATCGGACAACGAAATTATGGAGTTATGTTAAGCCAAAATCTAAAAATGCAGATGAAGAAATTTTGAGGGTCATCTTTTGAATTCTGAAGCGCAAAACTTAAAAACTTGCAAAAAAAAAAGTAAATTAGCGTCACAGTGAAAAATGATCGAATTACGTTAATTCCATGCGAAATGTATCGTATATATAAAATACATATTGTACATAAATATACAAAAATACAAATCTTGCATATAGTGTGTTATAGGGTTGCAAATACGCCTCTTGGATAACTCTAGTGTCGCGGCATTGTGGCAGATTCAGGCAACACGCAGACGTTAGAGTGCGGTCAGCTGTACGGTTCACGTTATTAATTCAGTTAAAAACGTTAAAAAGTGCGTTGTCAGATATTTTTAGAATATATAAAAGCGCTTATATATCGTGATATATTTCAAATATATCACAATCCACTTTTACAACGGGGATAAACGTTTCGAAAAATAATAAAAATGTGTTATTGTAATTTTCAATAAAGTCGATCAAAACTCATCGATATTTTATTTTTATACACCTGGAGAGACTTGAAAGTATGTCTGCAAAATTTAGAGATCATTTCGTGAACTTGAGGCATAAATATTTTGATATATTCAATTATATATTTGTTCATATATGATAAAAACAACCTCACGGAAAAAGAATAGATGTCGATGTATATAGAAAATATATCTCGAATATATTGAATATATTTTGTTGTAGAAATGAGATATTCTTGCGAAATATACGTCAAATATATGTGAGAAATATATCCACATTGGATATGTGGAATTGATAGCGACTTGAGACAAGTACATTTACCTAACCTCACTGTCTCGAGAAGCAGCCGAGCAGCTGACTCTATACAGGCAGGACCTTGCTTATACATGGAAGTATATCTATTAGGGCGATTTTTTTTTTCGACTTTTTTTAATTTTCATCCCTCCTCACCGAAAATGCTGTTGCATATGTCTAAAAGAAACTACCCTGAAAGTTACAGCCCTTAATATTAATATTAAGTAATCGCCCTTCGCGTGATAAGATTTCCCATCTAAAATACACGTAAATAAAAAACTTTTTTCTTCAAATTGCTATAACTCCACGTCATTTTATGCTATTATATTGTCCTTGGTCGCAACTTACGCAGAATTGAACGTTCTTCAAAAGTGTCCTGAGCAGCATAAGTGTAATTTACACTGGTGAGATGGTACGAGTCACTAAAGTTGATCTTAACCCACACTTCTCGTTTTTTTTGCTGTTATTTTTGAAATGATCAGCGTTATCGAAAAATTGCAAAGGAAAGTTTTATTGGAAATTTAATTTCTTACAAAAAAGGTCCTTTAGACCTACTTGAGAAAATTGATATTTCTTGAGATATTGAACCTTAATTTATTTGCGGTATAAAATTTTCACGGTTTATCGAACCAAAAGTTCTTAATTGTTGATATTCCATATCATTTCGCCACTGGTGATATGATATGTGATATGGTGATATGATATAGAATATCAAAAAATTGAAACTTTTGGTTCAATAAACCATAAAACATGTATACCAAAACCAAGTTAAGGTCCAATATCTCAAGAAATATCAATTTTCGCAAGTAGGTCTAAAGGACCTTTTCTGTAGGAAATTAAATTTCCAACAAAACTTTCCTTTGCAATTTTTCGATAACGTTGATAATTTCGAAAATAACAGCAAAAAAACGAGAAGTGTGGGTCAAAATCAACTTTAGTGACTCGTACCATCTCACCAGTGTAAATTACACTTACGCTGCTCAGGACACTTTTGAAGATCGTTCAATTCTGCGTAAATTGCGACCAAGGACAATATGATAGCATAAAATGCCGCGGAGTTATAGCAATTTGAAGAAAAAAGTTTTTTATTTACGTGTATTTTAGATGAGAAATCTTTCCACGCGAAGGGCGAGTACTTAATATTAATATTAAGGGCTGTAACTTTCAGGGTAGTTTCTTTCAGACATATGCAACAACATTTTAGGTGGGGAGTGAAAAAAATAAAAAAAGATGAAAAAAAAAATCGCCCTAATATCTATATAAAAAAATCAATTTCTCAATATTTTCAATAAAATAGACAGTTTAAAAAAAATTTTAAACATATGTATTGTTTATTATGTTTTTTTCTTTCCATTTATCCCAGAATGAACGCTGTAGCTGTCAAAATGTGGACGATATCGAATTTATAAACTGTTATTTTCATATGTTTACTGTATGAGAAAAACGACCTCGAGTTGCCGCCGTGAAGCGACAGTTGGCGTTGCCGTAGCATCGGCGCGATATCCAAGGGGCGTATAATGCATTACTTTTTTTAATACATTTGCATTTTCATTAACCATTAAATGTTAATAGTTAATGAAAATGCAATTGCATTAAAAAAGTAATGCATTATTTGCAACCCTGCCCATTACAATGTAGTGTGTAATAGAAAAAAATTCCATTACCCATTGCAATGTAATGTGTAATCAACAAAACTTTGATTGCTATTTTGGGAATGGAAAAATATAGATGAATAAGTTGTTGCAGTTTTGCATTACATTTTATTGACTTAGGACTTAGATTTTTAGAATTATAATATAGATACTTTTTAGAATTTAAGGTGAAAATCTAAATCCTAAGTCAATAAAATGTAATCCAAAATTGCAATAATTTATTCATCTATATTTTTCCATTTCCAAAATTGCAATCAAAGTTTTGTCCATTACACATTACATTGCAATAACAATATAGATGCTTTTTAGAATTATAATATAGACGCTCTTTAGAATTTAAGGTACCTGAAAATCCAAGTCCTAAGTCAATAAAACGTAATGCAAAATTGCAATAATTTATTCATCTATATTTTTCCATTCCTAAAATTGCAATCAAAGTTTTGTCCATTACACAATACATTGCAATGGGTAATGGAAATTTTTTCTATTACACACTACATTGTAATGGGCAGGGTTGCAAATAATGCATTACTTTTTTTTAATGCAATTGCATTTTCATTAATCATTAACCATTAAATTTTAATGGTTAATGAACATAATTTCTGTTAACCATTAAATTTTAATGGTTAATGAAAATAATTTCCATTAACCGTTAAATTTTAATTGTTAATGAAAATAATTTTCATTAACCATTAACGATTAAATTTTAACGGTCAATGAAAATATTTTCCATTAACCATTAAATTTTAATGGTTAATGGAAGTAATTTCCATTAACCATTAAATGTTAATGGTTAATGAAAACAATATCCATTAACCATTAAATTTCATTAGCTTTAAAAAAGTAATGGTTAATGCATTACTTTTTCATTAAAAATTTCGCAACCGTAGTGTGTTATCATATTCTCGTTTATCGGACATGACTGAGCAGCAAATTTTACCGCAACGTCGACCTCTACGATGTTACCACGACAATATTCCATATACACGCGTGAGCAATCTTTCAAATATAATATTACATTCTGTTGTGTAATAAGAAAAATAAAAAATAAAAGTATCATCGCGCACGTGCACACGCACACACACACACACTGAGAAAACAATGTAACAGGATTTGTCAACCCAGTTTTATTTGGTTCAAATAAATTTATTTGAAATAAATAAAATTTTATTTAAATACCGGCTTAATAAGAGATTTATTAGGCCACTATTCGAAGGAATCGGTACAATCAAATAAATGTTTTTTCTGGGAGTAACAAATGTAAAATTGAATATGGCGAAAACAATTATTTTTTAACGGTTAGTAAATGAAATAAATATTTTTTAACAGTTAATAAATTATTTAATTAAAACTGTTACACTGTTAAAAACTGTTAAAATTGTATTATTTACGCAGTTAATAAATTAGTTCAAGTTAGGGATTTTCGATTCTTTTGTTCAAAAAATCGATCTTATGAATCGATTATTTCCTTTTCGATCTTTGGGTGAATCGATTCTTGACCTTGAAAATCGAAAATTCGATTTTTTATTAAATTCATTATATATTAGAGATTGGCAATTAAATAAAGATTGACAAAAGTCAATGAAACATCAACGCCAACGTTAAAAGAAAAAAAAGTATGCGAAAATGTGAAAACGGGAGAAAAAGAGTAAAAAAAAATTCAAAGTTAAAATATTGAAAACATGATCCAACGAAAAAAAATAGTCGAAAGTAAAAATATACAAAATATCATAAAACAATACAAACTTATGTAATAGAGAAAAATACTGATTTGTTAAATATATTCGTAATATACCTATAACAACATATTAAAAAGTGCAAGTGTGTAAAAGAATCAAACTACATATCTTTAGCCAAAATGAAACTGCTTTATTTTGTTATTTTGTGTTCATAATTTTGTATTAAAAATAAATTTATCCAATTTAATCATTTTTCATGGCAAAAACTTAATAAACACTTACGTAAGCTTTAATAAGCAATTAATTTTTTTTAATGATTTTTAAAAATCGATTCTTATGAAATCGATTCTTTGGATTCGATCTTTCATAAAAATCGATTTTCTTCATTCGATTCAGAATCGATTTGAGAATCGATTCTTTCCAAAGAATCGAACATCCCTGGTTCAAGTAAAAGTGCCAACTAAATATGGGGCTGTCCACGTCAATTCACCTAACCTCAAGACCACAACATTTTTTATTTGCTTCGTAATTTTTTATGTTTTTATCCTTGCTCTGAAACATTTTTCTGAATTTTTGCAGATTTTTTGGAACAACCGTTTCTGAGTTATGATTTTTTTTTTAACCGAAAAAAAGACCATTTTTAAAAATCTGAAAAAATTCACAAAAATTGTATGATCAACGTAGAACAGTCTCCTGCTCGCGAAAATGTGGTGCCAATTTTTTTAATATTTTTTTCACCCTATCACGCAAATTTTTTTTATATTTTTTTCACCTTTCCCGCAGCTTATCAGCTGCGTGAACGATTTGAATTAGTCAAAAGGATTCCGCAAACCCAACAACTACATTGTTTTATTCCTCAAAGCGATGGTGTCATTTTTACAAAAGAATACTCGAGTGCAATAGAGCACACGACACACAACTTTTTTAAGAAAAAAAATGTGCGTAAGCCATAAACAAAATAAAATTATGAAGGTTTATCCGAAGATTATGTTCCACATTATTTTCTGTCTCCCAAACGACGTCTCTGTTCGCAGTGGATTTTTTAAATAAATTATTATGCACAAAAAGGTTTTGATTAGGTGAAAAAAATATAAAAAAAAATTCCACCACATTTTCGCGAGCAGGAGATTGTTCTACGTTGATCATACAATTTTGGTGCATTTTTTCAGATTCTTGAAAATGGTTCTTTTTTTCCGTTAAAAAAAAATCATAACTCAGAAACGGTTGTTCCAAAAAATCTGCGAAAATTCAGAAAAATGTTTCAGAGCAAGGATAACAAAAAAATTACGAAGCAAATCAAAAATTTTGTGGTCTGGAGGGGGGTAGGTGAATTGACGTGGACACCCCCATATATTTCTTTGCTACGAAAAAATAAACTGTTTTCCCAGTGCGCGCAGCTTCCGCGAGGGAACGTTAGGAGAATTGAGTTTGTTTAGAATTTTCATCGTTATTCAAAAGAACGGTGGTTTTCTCCATCGCGAGAGATCTTTTCTCGAGAGACGAGAACGACCGCTATGTTTCTTCTATCGGGCATTTTAATCGGTGGAATATAAAAGGATGTACCGTATGGTCCGAAAGATAGGAAAACGAGGCCAGGAGAGACGAGAAACGCTGTAGATTGTTATTTAATTGAAAGTTCTTTTTCAGCGATGATGATTCATGGATTTTTGTAAATAAACAATCATTTATTCTCACTGCAACTGAATTGAAATAAAATTTCATCCTGATGATTATTATACTTTTTAAAGGTACTCGACCTCCAAAGATGTTTGGACTGGAAACACTTGATGGAAACGGTACTTTGAAGGGGTTTGTTTTTTTCGACGCGTTTTTTTTTTTTAACTTCAAGGAGGTGTTTAGTGACTTTGTTTGTGCTCGTTCGTTCTCTCTCATTCTATTCCTCTTCGAGTGCGACGTACCGCATTTAGCGTTTGGAGAATCGGCAGACGGCGTTAAATAGGAGAAAAAAAAACGACCGTACGAGGAAGACCGAAGCGAGTTAACGACGACGAAAAATTAACGAGAACAATTGGTAGACTAAGCGCGTTTGTGGTGACGGAGGCAGATGCGAGTTTTCTTCGGGTGCATTTTGTATATACGTGTTTACAATTTGTATACCGTCATCGACTTCTTCACCGAACATCTGCGAGCTCGTTTACGACTTTAGACGACGATAATGTTATTTCGTCACCTCGTTCTTACTTTTCTTCCTCTCTTAAGAGGATGCTAAATACCGACATTTTTCGTGCGAGTGCGAGAGAGAAAGGATGATAGGGGTCGTGTGAGAGCGAGAGAGAGGTCCGAATGTCGCCTTTAGCCTCCTCTTAAGAGGAGGCGAAATACCGACATTTTTCGTGCAAGTGCGAGAGAGAAAGGATGATAGGGGTCGTGTGAGAGCGAGAGAGAGGTCCGAATGTCGCCTTTAGCCTCCTCTTAAGAGGAGGCGAAATACCGACATTTTTCGTGCGAGTGCCAGAGAGAAAGGATGATTGGGGTTGTGTGAGAGCGAGAGAGAGAGGTCCGTATGTCGCCTTTAGCCTCCTCTTAAGAGGAGGCTAAATACCGACACTAACACCTCGAAATTGCCATCCAAACTTGCTCTTATACAATTGGATGGAATTGAATAAAATTTTAACAACATCATCAGAACAGAGGCAGGAATGGAGACTCACTGAAATTTTTTCGAAAAACAAAAGAAAAATTTACAGATTAATTTACCACCAAGAAACTGTAATTGAAAAACTTAAATTATTAAACTTTTACTGCATTTCGGGTAAAATCAAGAGTGAGGCTCCATGAAGAACGCCACGATACAAATATCGAGACGTTTTCGACATTATTTTATCAAAATGACACGCCGTGACTTTGGATGGCGCATCAAGAGATAAATATCGATAAATTGTAGTTTTATTGAAAAACGAAATGGCGAAATGTAGTTCACCGACGTGCGAGTGAGGGCAGCACCATGGATTCTGACGAGTAACCTATAATATTTAGGGGGCTCGAATGAGTTCGTTGGCATTAACTGTAACGCATTTTAGCCTCTCAATTGACAATTAATTGTTAATTAATTTATCCCCCTCTTAATTGTCAAAATGTAATTAACTTTCAACCACCGTTGTCGGAGAAAGACTGGACGACGATGATACGTCGATACTGTAGGGATTGAATAAAAATGGTATTTAGCCTCCTCTTAAGAGGAGGCTAAATACCACTTTTATTCAGCTTCCTTTATTTAGCCTCCTCTTAAGAGGAGGCTAAATACCATTTTTATTCAATCCCTACATTATCGACGTATCATCGTCGTCCAGTCTTTCTCCGACAACCGTGGATGAAAATTAATTACATGTAGACAATTAAGGGGAGGATAAATTAATTAACAATTAATTGTCTATTGAGAGGCTAAAATGCGTTACAGCTAATGTCAACGAACTTATTCGAGACCCCTAAATATTATAGGTTACTCGTCAGAATTCATGGTGCTGCCCTCACTCGCACGTCTGTGAACTACATTTCGCCATTTCGTTTTTCAATAAAACTACAATTTATCGATATTTATCTCTTGATGCGCCATCCAAACTTACGGCGCGTCATTTTGATAAAATAATGTCGAAAACGTCTCGATATTTGTATCGTGGCTTTCTTCTTGGTTTTACCCGAAATGCAGTAAAAGTTTAATAATTTAAGTTTTTCAATTACAGTTTCTTGGTGGTAAATTAATCTGTAAATTTTTATTTTGTTTTTCGAAAAAATTTTAGTGAGGCTCCATTCCTGCCATTGTTCCGATGATGTTGTTAAAATATTACTCAATTCCATCCATTTGTATAAGAGCAAGTTTGGATGGCAATTTCGAGGTGTTAGTGTCGGTATTTAGCCTCCTCTTAAGGGTTTTAACTAGCGTCAAAAACTTCTCCATTTCATACGGCAAATGATGGACCATTGATCAGGTTTACATGTATTCAACAAACATTTATATTTATCTTAAAGAATCGGCGTTTTGACGCTGACTCTGTCCCCTTATGAAAATGCCCTTTTCAGAAAGTCGAATTTTTTTTAGCTACCCAAGGAGGCATAGCCCCTTAAAGGATTAAAAAAAATGAAAGATGCTCAAAAAGCATACACTTGGAAGTGTTAAAAGGTTATTCGGAAGACTCGAAGAGTTTGCTCGAAATAAATTCCTAAAAATTGTAGACTTTCTCCGCCGTCAACGGGACGCAACACTTCGAGATATAAGGTCATCCGTGAATAATGGTAACTATTATAAATATGCATATACGTCGCATCTGACATCAGGATAGCTGACATCACGAGTGTAATTGAGGATCGGTGCATTATCACCTTGATGGATGATCTTTTTATGAAAATTACGTCAGACTTTTTTCCTTGAGCATCATTTATTTTTGTACTTATGGTATGTGGCGTGTTACCATGCGTTTTGCATATATATTTTTATAAGCAATTTTGTGTCAATTGGCAATATTTTTAACGGATGTGTCCAAATATATTTATTGGGCTGTCTCAAAATAAAACTTTATTTTTTTGGCTTCCTTTTGGATAAAATCATGATGTTCACTATAATTAAACGCCGTAAAAAGGAGGCTATGTACAATTTTTTTAAAGCTATTTCAATAATATATGAGGCATTCCACGTCAAGTCGGCCACCCCATTTTTTGAAATCACCAAAAATCGCATACAAATTTTTATAAAGTAGTTCCAACTTGCAAGAAAATTCGTGATTTTTTTCAGATTTTTATATTACATGTTTTAGCCGGAAAAAAATACAAGAAATTTTCTTGTTCCATTTCGTAACTCGAAAATTATTCATCGCACGAAAAAAAAGTATAGCGTGAAATTTAGGATTTTCAACGTACTTTTTTTTTTACTCAGAATTGACATCTTCGATTTGTCTGTAGTTCTAACAGTTTTTTACTTGATATATTTACAGACTATAAAAAAATTGGCTCAGTGGAGAATCCATTCCTTCCCATGCGTTTTTCATCCCAAATGAATACACAAATTTCTCTGTGCTTTAACAGGGTTGAGACTGTCTATAGATATTTTTTAAAGCCCGCGTTTTTGTTTATTTTTTGTACTTTTTCAATTTCTTAAAAACTTTTTTCATTTTTAATTTTTAAATATCTTTTTGTACATTTTAATAAACTTTATCAATGGACCCATGTACACCGATAAAGTCTATTCAAATTAGAGTCAAAGGCTACTTACGTCTTTAGATTGCAAAAAAGAATTAATTTACCCTCTTTGGATACACCGACGTTTCTATATGGTCAATGAGTACTTTTTTAGTTCGATCAGGGCATGATTTTTGGGAATGAAGCAATGATACTGCTTTGCTCCTGGAATCGTCTTTGCAGTATCAAAACGGGATTATTTTATTATTTTTCCCTGTCTATGATTAATAATGATAAAATATCAGTATCTACGCTATTTCGTTAAATCACTCTATAATGATAGATTGTATCAATAAACATGCATTTGAAATAATGGATTCTCCACTACGCCAATTTTTTTATAGTCTGTAAATATATCAAGTAAAAAACTGTTAAAACTACAGACGAATCGAAGCTGTCAATTCTGAGGAAAAAAAAATCAAAACATTATTTGCTCCGAAAATGGCATATAGTGCTTTCGGAGGAGTTTGTAAAAAATTTCAGTAAAAAGCACGGTGAAAATCCTAAATTTTTTGTTCTACTTTTTTTTTCGTACGATGAATAATTTTCGAGTTACAAAATGGGACCAACAAATTTTTTGTATTTTTTTCCGGCTAAAAAATGTAATTTAAAAATCTGAAAAAAATCACGAATTTTCTTGATAGTTGGAACTACTTTCTAAAAATTTGTATGCGATTTTTGGTGATTTCAAAAAATGGGGTGGCTGACTTGACGTGGAATGCCTCATATGGAAAATTATTATGTTGAAGTTTGCATCGTTGCGAAGCAACGAAAATAGATTTGTTTGAATTCTCTTTTAGTGAGATTTAAGTTTTGCTCGTGCATTTAAAATCCTAATTGCTTAATAGAGGTACAAAAATAAATTTGGATGATTTTGAATTTACAAATTTCTTAGGAAGAATGAAATTTAATTGATAAATTGACAATTGCCGTTGCATTACAGAATCATGGAAAATTGACGTCTATGGTTTGGACGGGAAAAATGAGTATTCATCGATGGAATACATTGAAGTATAAAAGGTCTCGTATGACAGTCTCCACAGTTTTTACCGAACAAATAATTATTTATTTGAATAATGGAATTTGTTCAATGTAACGGGACTCGTGACTGAAATGGAGGCACATTCGCTTATCCATTATTATTTTTTTTCTAATGTGAAAAACAATGTTGCGAAAGACAATGAAGAATGAATACTATAAAACGAGACCCTTTAGGCTTCGCGCTTTATTTCATAGAATAATTGTTTTTTTATCCAAAATATGGACAATGGTTTTGCATGTTTTAATCTACACTAAGAAAAAAAAATGGTTGAATATGCAAAATCGTTTAGTTGAATACGTGCAACTAAATATTTAGTTGCACAATCCAAATTTTTGTTGCCTGAACAATATTTTGGTCAACCGAAGCGCGGAATTATTCAAGAAACTAATTATTTAGTTAGCCCAAATAAATATTTAGTTGCCCGTATTCAACTAACGATTTTGCATATTCAACCATTTTTTTTCTCCGTGTAACAGCAAATAAAAAAAACCCATCGCGTTACCCCTAAACAAATTTTACGTAGCTTTTCTTCCACGGCGTTTCTTATAATATAGTAAAAACTATGATTGCATCGAAAACACCCAGAAAAAAGATCTAGTACATTTAAATAAATCCTAGTCAAGCCAAATAAAATTTTTTAGTTGTAGACCGGCCTAATACAACTCTATTCATGTCTACGAAATTTTTTTTTTTGAATGACCTACTAGGAAAATATAGTGCGATCTAATAAATTTTTATTTAATATTAATAAGTATTATTTCAAACTAAACAAATATGTATTAAAATAAATTTTTTTTTTTAAATATTTAAACAATATATAGTTTTAAACATTTCAAGCTTTGAATGTATAGCTACACATATGAAGTCTACAATTTCGTAAAGCTTCGTCTTTTCTTTAACAGAAGGGAAAAGAAGAAAGACCCTTTTTTATGGGAATCCTTTTCGGGGATTCGACCATTTCGCGTTTTGCCGCAATGTTCAATGTATTAAATATCCATATGGAAAAATAAGGATATCAAACATAGACGAGCTTGGAAAGGATATAGGCGTCGAGAAGCAGGTTCGCTTGCGCGAGAGGTAGCCACCTGGCGGATTTTTGGGGTACCGACAAATCTGCAGATATGATCGGATGAGATTACGGGTGAATAGGTATTTAGTAACAACGAATAGAATTTTTCTTCGACGCCTGTTTTTCGATGACAGGGAATTCAAATAAATAAATATAGTGGAAGTAAATATCGCCCAAAATTGAATGGAAAGAAAATTTTCTTTAAAGTAACTAAAAAATAATCAAATAAACGATTATAGTACCTACGACTAGATCTTTTTTGTGGTTGAAGGAAGTAAAAAAAAGTAACGTTTTTTTAGTCACTCTGATATTCACCCATATCGGCCTTTTCTCTTGAGTGGTAAAATTCTAAGCGATTTTTTTTTCATCTAAAATAGAGATAAAAAAAAATTGAGTGCCTAAAATACCTAAAAAATAAATAAAAGCTAAAAAATTTTAAAAGTGCAGGTCAAAAATAAAATTATGAGAAATTTCAATTCGGAAATTCATATTTCTCAATCCCATGTAATTAAGGGCGGATAAAATTGCCAAGAAGTCTTGAAATTAGTCCGTATATTAATTTGTAAAATTCAAGATGCTCTCTCAAAGCATTTTAATCAGAGAGAACGAATGGTCGAACAAGTGGAGAATGAAATCTCAGTCTATTTATTTAAAATTTCACGCAAACAAATTGACGCTTTCCCTCGTTATTATGACAATAAAAGACGATGGTGTAATAAAATTATACGAGTAACGTAATATCAGCCGAGTTGCTTCAATACTTCCGGAAGTGTAAATGTGCCGTTTTCCTGTGTATAATAATGCATTTTTTGAAAAAAAAATTTGCACGAAAGAATCTTGTTTTTATCTCTATTGACTCCTTTCAATGAATTCAAATCAATGAATAGACATATTTAAAACAGAGCTGGGCAAAGTACCGGAAAGTACTTCAAGTACAAAATACCGAAAAGTACTTCAAGTACCAAGTACCGTAAGTACTTGAAGTATCAAGTACCGGCAGTACTTGAAGTAGTACGTAATTATTGCTTGAAGTACTCAAGATTTAAAGTACTTCAAGTACAAGTACTTGAAAAATCAAGTACCAAGTATCAAGTACTTTTCAAGTTTTCAGGCATATCTCGTAAGTTCTAGGACTTGACATTTTATTCTTATTCTAATTTTATTTTTATTCGAGTACTTTTTGTATCAAAACATATTTTCACCTTGTGCAATACACTGAGATTAGGATATTAGGCAAATTGGAACAGAAGTATTTAAACAAAGAATTGAAAATAATTCTGAAATAGCATTTGACGACTGTAATTACGATTTATTTTCATACAGATTGAAAAAAAATAATAATAATAAAGAATATAATACATGGATTGTTCGAACTACTCCAACTTCGTGTTTGTCTTCAAGAAATTGTTTTAGGCGACAGTTTTTTGGACAGGGACAGTATGTTCGTCACGAAATATTTTCAATAAAATATTTTCAATATTTTCAATTACATATTCAAAGGCTTTTTGTACATGCAATTATCAGCAAGACATATTCAAAAGTCCTTGATACTTGTACTTGAAAAATTACTTGAAGTACAGAAAAGTATTTGAAATTTTAAGTACAATATATACCTGAAGTACTTTTTAAGTACAGTACTTGAAGTACTTTTTAAGTACTTGAAAAATTAAGTACAATACTTGAAATACTTTTTTAATGCTTGAAATTTTAAGTACAATACTTTGAGTATTTTTTAAGTACTTAAAGTACGTCGCAAGTACCGGGTACTTCAAGTACTGCCCAGCTCTGATTTTGAGAGCTCCCAAAAAGTCTAAAAATAAAAAGGATAAAAGAAAATATCACACAATGCTGAAATATCGATTTGGAATAAAATAATTTAGTTCGTGGAGAGGCGAGATATAACTGAAGAAAAGAGCGTTGTCAGCAATTCAAATACCATCAAAGTTGCTTCGTGTTCGATCGGATAAACGATGTATGTGGTTTACTTCATCTATATACGAGGTATTCCCGCTGAAATTTTCACGTCCGAACCCGGACCCTCTTGAATAATTATGAAATTTTGTTTCCGAAAAGTATTCTGAAAAAGAAAAGACACGTATTTTTTTGTTAAGGCCGACAATTGATATTTTTCGTCGTACGATTTTAGTAAAAAATCCGAATTTTTCACTACATTTTGATAATTCGAGATCCTATCGAGAAACGATTCAGACAAAATTTGTTCGTTATAAAACGAGTAAAACAATGAATATTTTTTTAAAATGTTGTAGGCACACGAAAGTTTCTTTTTACTTCATAAAACACAAAAAACCGTTTTTTCAGCAACACCACCTCGAATTATAAAATAAAAAAATTGTAACAATTCTATAGGAAATCACGAAAATTTTAAGACCAGAATAAGAATGGCAAGATCAAAATCCGCGAAGCTACAGCCAATCGAACTTTCGTCTTGACCTTATTTTCGAGCCAGATCATGCAGAACTATATGTTCTCGAAAAATTATATACAGAAATACATTTTAATATTTATTTAATTATACATACGTAGATTATTTCATTTAAATTTTTTGAGAACATAAAAGGTAAATGTCCCAATACCCGACCACGTCCCAGTACCCGACCACTTGAACCAATATATCAGTAAGTTAAGCGTTCAATCAAGAGAAATCTTAAACTGTGAATTGATTTAACATCCAGGATTCAAAATCTACGTATACGACACTACTTTTAATAGTTCAAGAATCGTCTGTAATTTAATTTTGGATAAATATGACGGCACGCGTACTATTCGGGGCACGGAAGCCATTATCTAAGCTGAAGTACTAAGGAATCGCGATATCTTATTGAAGCTATTTCGAAGTAGTTTTTATTGTTTTCGAACCGAGCCTTAGCTGTTTTTATTCGGAAAGACACCACTAATTTGATCATGTTGTCTCAATTAGACAAAAATGCATTTTAAGCACTTAATTTCCATGTCCGGTTATTGGTACATACGAAATGTATCTTGTACCGATAACCGACCATGTCCGGATACCGGTACTTGCTCGCGACTATGTTCAGTCCCAGTAACCGGACATCTGCTGACATGTATATTATTCGTGCATAACCTCAAAATTTCGGTGACACATTCTCCGAGCAGCGACGCCTTTTTCTCAATTCACCCCCTCCCTTCCCCCCACCATAGAGATGAGTGGTCGGTTATAGGGTCATAATGTGTGGTCGGATATTGGGTCATATAGAAAAATGGGTGGTCGGGTACTGGTACATTTACATTTCTCAGTACTTTCGGTTATTATGAATAAACGACTAATTATAGCAACAACTATACCCTGTGTTTTGGAAACTAGAGACTTCAACCTTTCCAATAGTCATAGTCGTTATAGAAAATAGTTTATTTTTGAACGCGAAAAACAAGTTAACTTTTTCGTCGCCTCTTAGAATGTCGGGTATTGGGACATTTACCTTATAGTTCTGCATGATCTGGTTCGAAAATAAGGTCAAGACGAAACTTCGATTGGCTGTAACTTTGCGGATTTAGATCTTGCCATTCTCATTCTGGTCTTAAAAATTTCGTGACTTCCTATAAAATTGAATTTTTTTGGGTTTAAAAAACGTTTTTTTGTGTTTTATGAAGTAAAAACAAACTTTCGTGTGCCCACAATTTTTTAAAAAACTTTTTAAAAAACGTTTTATAACGAACAAGTTTTGTCCGAAGCGTTTTTCGATAGCTATCTCGAATTATCAAGATACTACGTGTTTAGAGTAGAGAGTTAGTGAAAAATTTGGATTTTTTACTAAAATCGTACGACGAAAAATATCAATTCTCAGCCTTAACAAAAAAAATACGTGTCTTTTCTTTTTCAGAATTCTTTTCGGAAAAAATTGTTTATAATTATTCAAGAGGGTCCGGGTTCGGACGTGAAAATTTCAGCGGAAATACCCCATATACCAACGACATAGCTATGTTACGAGAGTGCGAGAGAGAGAGAGCTGACGAGCACTTTCCAATAACCTAAGCATTTCCTAAGCACCGTCGATCACGATTTTGCTATAGTTGGAGAATTTTCTGGTCAAACACCGAAGCCAAACTGAGCTGTAGTCCCAGTTACGGGATCCTCTTGTATAAACTTACTATATACGTTCCATCCCAAATCGGACTGTTTGAAAAACTTTTTTTTTTTATTTCCTCAATTTTTTTACATTTTTTAGTACCCATCAAAAGGCCCTTCCTGTTAAATTTTGAGATTTTTTTGATTACCCATTCAAAAGATATTAAATTAACAAAAAAACCGCTCTCTTTTTGGTATTTTGTTCATAACTTCTTTGATAATGATCCAAATTAAAAGTTAGTTTTTTCATAATTTTTGTTTTTCTATGGCCTTTTCAGAAAAAAAATATAACAAAAATATTCGACGAGTTTTTGAATGAGTTTTTTGAGTTTTAAACTATAAATCGCGTTTTTAAAAGTAAGGGTCATTTTTTATAAAAAAAAAAAAAAAATTTACTTCAAATATCTATCTATTCAACAATTTTTAAGACTAGTCCGATATTGGGATTTCCATAACTACTATTTTTTTCGGTTTTTTAAAATGAAATTTTTTTATTTTAATAATTATTATGAATACCAATTTTCGTTACTGTATATGTAGTATTTCTTCAATATTTAGAATTTATTTTGACACTTTTTTTAGTGTAAGCAGTTTCTTAAAATTAATAATTAATCGTTAAGTCTGTTTATGAACAATAATAACAACAGTTTTTATTTATTAACATATTTTTTTGAAAACCTTACATATACGATTATTTCCTGAATTAGAATATTCCTTTGCCAATAAAACTGCAAATAAAATCTTTCTTTTGCATCTAAATAATGTTTCTCAGGTGAAAATTTGACAGCAATAGTCGGTAGACTATTTCGGTTCAATGTCCACTCATACAATTCTTGAACTGTTGTTATTTGCTCATCGATTAATTATTATAATTTTGAAAATCTTTTAACAATGAAAAAGTGTCAAAATTAATTCAAAATGATTAATCCAAAAATTGGTATTCATAATAATTTATGAAAAAAAAAATATATATATATTTTCAAAAATCGAAAAAAATAGTAGTTATTGAAATCCCACGATCGGACTAGTCTTGAAAATTGTTGAATAGATAGATGTTTGAAACAAAAAATTATAAAAAAAAGAAGAAAAATGACACTCACTTTGAAAAACACGATTTAAAGTTTAAAACTCAAAAAACTCATTCAAAAACTCGTCGAATATTTTTGTTGCATTTTTTTCTGAAAAGGCCATAAAAATAAACAAAAATTTTGAAAAAAAAACTTATAATTTGGATCATTATCAAAGAAGTTATGACCAAAATACCAAAAAAAGAGCGGTTTTTTGTTAATTTAATATCTTTTGAACGGGTAATCAAAAAAATCTCAAAATTTAACAGGAAGGGTCTTTTGATGGGTACTAAAAAATATAAAAAAATGGAGGAAATAAAAAAAAGAAGTTTTTCAAACTGTCCGATTTGAGATGGAACGCCCCATACACTACGAGAAGTGTGTTTTAACTCTGTGTCTGTGACTACGGTACGAGAAACGAGCCTGGTTGAAGCGATACGACGTGAAAGTGCAGCTAAACTGCACCTTGTACGTCCTGCACACCTATCTCTAAAAATCTCAGTGCTACTCTGCATGATTTTGTTCTCTCACAGATGAAAGTCATGGAATGACGAAAAAAAAATTAGTATCTTTTGTGTCAAAGTACTTGTGTCAAAAACTCAAAAAATTGTTTTCAGGAAAAACTTCCGGATGGACATGTGTGTGACCCAAAAATTAAACCGCCATAATTCGAAAACGGTTCAATCAAGCTGATTTTTAAAAAATTTTGTGTCAAAGTACTTTTATATGTCTATAAGGACTCAAAAAATTGTTTTAAAGAAAAACTTCCGGATGGATGAAAAATAAAATTGCCATAATTCGAAAATGGTCGATATTAAAAATTCTGTACTGTACTTTCATATGTCCAAAAACCCCAAAAATTGTTTTCAGGAAAAACTTCCGGATGGATATGTGTGTGACCCGAAAAAAAAACCGCTATACACTGCGACCTCGATAATCGGAATCCGTCGGGACCGGCTCTTGCAAGAAGTGGGGTTGCGCACATTGCACAAAACCGTCTCTGCGCCGCTGGTGGCTGACGGCGGCCTAACGCGATTGGCTTGGCGCTTCTCCCACTACGCTGCAATTGCAACGATCGAGGTACCGATTATCGAGGTCGCAGTGTAATTCGAAAATTCAATCATGCCGAAATTTTGCAGGTACAAAATATCATTTTTGTTGTTCAATATCATTTTTATTCAATATCACTTTTTTTTGGAATTTCGAGAACTCGTTCAAATTTGATCGAATGACGATTTTTTTTCAAAAAATCTCTGTTAAGAGCGTAATTCAAGCAATTTTATGATGTTGCAGTTTGCATCGCCACAACGCAACGAAAATTATTTTTTTTATTAATTTCCAGTCAAATTGAAGGGGTTATATGCAATCAGAATTTTCACAAAATCGATTCTTTTCAATTCATTTTCGTCATGTACATATATTTAAGTAAATACCCAGAAAATTTAATGTCAATCCGACAAATATTTTCGAAGTTACAGACATATTTGCAATCCTGTAATTACTATGTGTAAAATGCCTTTGACGCATTGAACGCGTTTTTCTCAAAACTAAGTTTTTAAAGTCGGTGAGCAAAATTTTTCAAAAACGGCATAACCGATCAGTCGCAAATTATTACACAAGCTTTCTAAATATATATTTATTAGTAATTAGACGAAGGTGTTTTTTTACCGATAAATTTTTTTCATTTCATAAATAATTTGAGGCAAACATTTTCATCAAAAATCGATTTTTTCTTTGAGAAGCCGCCATTTTGTTAAAAATAAATATTTTGCTGATTCCTCCGATTAGATACTAAATTATACCTTATATTAACGAAATCTTTTTTATTTCTTTATTTTCGATGATCCAATCCAGAGATATCGTGTTCACTGCAAATTTTTTCATAGGAGCTCCTGAATCGGCTACAGCGGCTTCAAGGTTCATTATTTTTTTTAAATAAAAATTTCGGAATAAAGTTAAAAGTTACAAAAATATGTATGTAAATTTTTACGTTAATAAATTAAAATGTTTTACGAGAAAGAATTCTTGAAAAAACGTATTTTTCAGCCTCCTGACTGGGTGTAACCCCTTAAGCTTTGCTTGCGCATTGATATAATGAAGATAGCAAAATATATGTCAACCGTTTTTAACTATTTAGGGAGGATGAATTCTATTGAAGAATAAAGTATTTCCGTTGCATTTGAAAAATGTCTTTAACATCACCAATTTTTGAGATATTTTAATAAATTCTTGATCTTTTTCGATCCAAGGATGTTTGCTATGGAATTTGGTAATAATCGATTGAAGGTTTGAAATTAAAATTGTAAAAACTTTACAATTTTTTCAACAATGTCTGAAAAAAAAATGAAAAACGATGAAAATTTTTCCTGTTATTATGGTAGATTTTTTTCAAACGGATAAGTCATCACCAAAGGCTATTTGCTATCAAACTTTGTGAAAATCGAGCACAGAATGCAAATAGCATAAATTTTCGAATTTTCTTCAAATTGTCTATTTGGTGTTATTTTCTCATATTTTTGGGCTGTAACTTTGTTAAAGTAACTGAACCACTAAACTACTTTTTTTGCTTCCTCCATAAGAAAAACAATAAAAACCCAGTAAATAAATGAAAGAAAAAAAAATAGGACAGCTTTGTTCGAGTCAATGAGTTTCTTTGATGAAATTTTTTAATTGACTGTGAAAGAAATTACGTTATTTCCTCAATCATTGAAACACCATTTTTTTAATGGTATTTGATAAGTGAACGCGTTTAGTGACTCGGGAAGACGTCACACTCGTCCAATGCTGCGCTCTCGATTTTTGTCAAAACTGACACCATTTAGAAAGCATGACATCGCTCTTACGACTGAGTGTGTGGTCGTTTAAATTGATGAAAACCCACGACGAATTAAACAAGCTGGATCGTAAAATTGAGTCAAAAATAACTTGGTGATCAATTCGAGCAGAAACATCATCATTCATAAAAAAATGCAAAACCGACTGAACTCTTTTTGAAAAATTTGCACAACTTTCCTGTTTCATTCTCGGTCACGAAATCTCTCTTCTCCGCCCACAATTTCTCTAATGCGCACGACTGCGTTTCAAATTGTCGAGAAAAACTCTTTTTTCTCTTCCCGTTGATCCTAACCTCCCGCTTCAGCTTTTTCTTTCGGTTAAAGTGAAATAACGTGTAATCGACGTGAGTAGACGAGGACACTGTGGGGATAGGTGGTACAATTCGCTTGTACCAACAACGCACACTCTGGGTGAACTGTTCACGTCCGGCCTTGTTACGTGCTGCACCGGTACAAAGAGAAACACACAACCCGATATACAGTACAGATATGGGGGAATATGAGACACTTCAACATTTTCAACTGGCCAATACAACTTGTCCAATAGTACATTACATCACTCGTCAGAAAATGTTTTTACGCCGAGTGATGTACGATATTTTATATCACGAGGTGCAATATGGACGTTTTCACGTCCGCTTGCGGACGTAAAAGCGCCCATTATTGTACTGAGTGATATAAAAATATTATTTCAATCAGAGAGATTTATGAAAAAAAATTAAATCTAACTCTAGTCTCTTTCAACCAAAGCTGGGCAGTACCTGAAGTACCCGGTACTTGCGACGTGCTTGAAGTACTTAAAAAGTATTTCATTGAAAAATTCATTTTCGTTGCGTTGTGGCGATGCAAACTGCAACTTCATAAAATTGCTTGAATTGCGCTCTCGACAGAGATTTTTTTTAAAGAATCAGAATTCGATCAATTTTGAACGAATTGTGGAAATTCCGAAACTTGAAGTACTTAAAAAGTATTTCGAGTGTTGTACTTAAATTTTCAAGTACTTTAAAAGTACTTCAAGTATTGTTCTTAAATTTTCAAGCACTTAAATAGTACTTCAAGTGCTGTACTTAAATTTTCAAGTACTCAAAAAGTACTTCAAGTATTGTTCTTAAATTTTCAAGTACTTAAATAGTACTCTAAGTGCTGTATTTGAATTTTCAAGTACTTAGAAAGTACTTCAAATATTGTACTTAAATTTTCAAGTACTTAAATAGTACTTCAAGTACTGTACTTAAATAGTACTTAAAGTACTGTACTTAAATAGTACTTAAAGTACTGTACTTAAATAGTACTTAAAGTACTGTACTTAAATAGTACTTCAAGTACTGTATTTAAATTTGCAAGTGTTTCAGCTTCAAGAACTGTACTTAAATTTGCAAGTGCTGAAATAGTACTTCAAGTATTGTACTTAAATTTTCAAGTACTTAAAAAGTACTTCAAGTATTGTTCTTAAATTTTCAAGTACTTAAATAGTACTTCAAGTGCTGTACTTAAATTTGCAAGTACTTAAAAAGTACTTCAAGTATTGTTTTAAAATTTTCAAGTACTTAAATAGTACTTCAAGCGCTGTACTTAAATTTTCAAGTACTTGAAAAGTACTTCAAATACTGTACTTAAATTTTCAAGTACTTAAATAGTACTTCAAGTACTATACTTAAATTTTCAAGTACTTAAATAGCACTTCAAGTAATTTATTTAAATTTTCAAGTATTTTCAACTTCAAGTATTGTACTGAAACTTTCAAGTACTTAAATAGTACTTCAAGTACTGTACTTAAATTTTCAAGTACTTGAATAGTACTTCAAGTACTGTATTTAAATTTTCAAGTACTTGAAAAAGTACTTCAAGTACTTGGCCTGCACTTCATGCATTGTACTTAAATTTTCAAATACTTTTCTGTACTTCAAGTACTTTTTAAAGTACAAGTATCAAGTACTTTCGAATGTGTCTTGCTGATGGTTGCATGCACAAAGCCTTGAATATGTAATTGAAAATAATATTTCGTGACGTGTGGACATACTGTCTCTCAACTGTCGTCTACGACAGTTTTTTGAAGACGAACACGAAATTGGAGTACTTTTAAGAATCCATGTATTAGATTCTTTATTATTTTTTTTTTTAACCTATATCGAAATTAATGGTAATTACAATTGCCAATACTATTTTTGAATTATTTTTAATTCTTTGTTTAAATAGTTCCGTTCCCATCTGCCTAATAGCCTAATCTCAGTGTATTGCACAAGGTGAAAATATGTTTGATACAAAAAGCACTCGAATAAAAATCAAATGAGAATAAGAAATCAAATGCCAGTACTGGAACTTACGAGATATACCTGAAAATTTGAAAAGTACTTGATACTTGGTACTTCAAGTACATTTTTCAAGTACTTGTACTTAAAGTACTTCGAATCTTAAGTACTTCAAGTACTGCCGGCACTTGGTGCTTCAAGTACTTATGGTACTCTTTACTTGAAGTACTTTCCGGTACTTTGCCCAGCTCTGCTTTCAACAATCAAATTAGTAAAAATTTATGTTAACCGTAATTATTTTCAAAGTCTCGCAATTCGTTTAATTCAAGATATTAAAATTTTATGGAAATTTTCATGCAAGTTGTAGACAGAAATAGAAGTTTGTATTTAGAAAAATGAATACTTTTGTAATAATAAATTGTTTCCTTATAACGAAATACTTAAAATAAGATGAATTCCGGAAAGATTCGATTTATGGAAGCAAGAAAAGAGTTATGGAAGAAAAAAAATTGAAAAAAATAAAACTTTTTAAGAGTTGTAAGTCAGCCTTAAATAATTTAAGACATCCATTTTATTGGACAGAACAACATATTTACTGTATCATTAAATTTGAGTATTCAAGGGTTGGGTAAGGTGTTGCAACCTTTGAGGGTCTTCATTTTATTGATATTGGCCCAATACGTGACTAAGTACTTCGTATTTTCATACTGAATCTCATAGACGAGTAAGGTAAGTGTACCTAATATGGAGGACCTTAAGCTTCGCTGACTATTAGCAGCGGAAAATTTTTATTTAAAATTGTCTTAGGGTTAAAAGTATTGATTTTATTGGAAAGCGTGGAATCTCAGCTAACAGAAGCCCACCTCATTTTCGTTATTCCTTAAATTATTTATTTATAATTTCAATAAATGCGTACCCATGCAAATTACCCGAATTCGGTTGTACTCGTTTGACAAACGTCCCTATTATGGACGTATGCATGTCCCGAATTTGGTTACCCACATGGAAATGAAAAATATCGGCGAATATTACGGAAAATATATTTTTGGATATATTAAATATATTTTGTCCGAAAATGTATGCAATACAAATATGATTTTAGGTATATTTTTAAACTATTAAAAAATATTACAATATAAATATAAAAAATGTATTGAAGATATGTACTAAATATATCAAACATATATATTGAGTGCATGTTCTATATATTTTAGATTCATTTTTAATTGGTGTTTAAACATACACAATATATATGTAAAAAATATATTTAAGATATATACTAAATGCATCAAACATATATATTGAGTGTACGTTTTATATATTTTCGATATAATTTCAATATATGTTTACATATACACAATATATGTTTTTACGTATATCAAAAAATATATTTTTATGCACAATAATCATATATCTAAAATATATATCTGATATATATTTGAGATACATCTAAAATGTATTTAGAATATATAATGTACACTTCAAATATATTTTAAATATATTTTTACGTATATCGAAAAAAATTTTCCGGTATATTATATTTCCGTATGGGTATACTCGTTTTACATGCATTTGACAGACGTCTCTATTATGGACGCATGCATGTCCCGAATTCGGTTGTATTCATTTGACGTCCGAAGCGAGGTTATACATACAGTAACCGAATTCGGTGCATACGATTCTCACTATGTACCGAATTAGGGGATATGTATTTTCGGCCAAATATTTAACTTGCACGTCTATTTCCGCACTCGGCTACTCCAATGAGTCGTTTATAATATTTTGAAACTTATTTCAACTATTTCGATGCACGGAAAAAAATGATTAGTGACAATTTAGTGTAATATTTAAAAATTACTGAATTCAACGTAGAATATACGGTTCAGAACTGTAATTCAGGCATTTTACTGCGAATCCATCATAATTTATGGATTTAATGTAGTTTCTACTTTTCAAACCATTATAAATTCTGATTCGACACTGTAAAAAATGCAATGTTCACCGCAAAAAAATTATAAAGTAGAAATAACAAGCAGAAACGACGAAATCCACTGTGTTTGAACTGTAACATTTACAATGGTCTCTGCAGAATGTTCAAAGCACATAATTAGAAATTGCAGTGTTCCCAGTGAAAAATGAAATGCGCGCCGCAAAATATGTAACGTCAATTTCAACACCGAAAAAAAGGCTTAGTAATATCAACTACCCAGCTGCGATCAAGGAAAATTCGTTTGAATCAATCGTCACATATTTGATTTGATTACTCCGTTGTTGAAATAATAAAACTGGTGTCGTTGTTCCGAATGTGTACTGCATTCACCGCAATTACAACATTGGATCAAAATGATTTCAAACGAAATTGATTCAACAATTTGTTTTCTCATTCAATCGAATATTTAGTCATTTACTGGAAGTAAACAAAATTGTTTTAATTGTATGTTTCGTCTCATCAACAAAATCTAGTTTTAATTTGAGCAATTCATCCAGTTAAAAAGAATAGTAAATGCTTTCAGGTCGATAAAATTGTTTGATAAATTTGACTAAATATTTCAATGCGGCCACAACACATTTAGTCGATACTACGTATAGTAACTACCATGATCTCGGCACTTCGCTCGAGATCCGTAAGGCGGCGGCGATCGGCACGCGCTCTCGCGCCAGCGAGACAGTCACTGAACACCGATAATAACCAGCGTATTACTAGCATTGGAGTCCCCAATTAACTTTAAATTGATGGACATTACCCGCGCTCTGTAGTCGCGCAGTTCTATGGACTAAAGACTACATATTTGAATGAGACCACCTTTGCATTTTAGTGGCGCTCGTGCTCTTTATGGGCGCAAGGATAAATGAGTTAAATTTTCAATTAACTGTTTAATCTCACGATTAATTAGTTAAGTATAAGCCCTCGTAGCTTAAACAAATAATGCATATCATCAAATGATTTGTTAATTCGATTGAAATTTTCTAGCTTCATGTTGAATGCATTTTTTCCCGGTGTTACAACATCTGAATTGCATAGAAAATTTAAACTGATCATTCAACTGAATCATTTGGTTATGCAATCGCATATTGAGTGGATGTTACCAAATATAGAATCAAAACAATGTAATTTTCAATTGAACGGATTCTCTACTCTGTTGGGTCAAGGATATATGTATTTATGGGAATGCAATTCTTGTTTCCATTTTGATACACGTTTTGAGTTAACTGAATTACACATTTCGTTCGCCACCCGTAACCGCCGGGTTTAGTTAATTCAAGCCAAATTTTTTTCACTTTACCAAACCTTTTTCTCGGTGAATGTTTACAGTGTGGCACTGTACACCCAGAAAAAAGATCTAGTACATTTAACTAAATCGTAGTCAAGCCAAATAAATTTTTTTAGTTGTAGGCCGGCCTAATACAACTCTATTCATGTCAACGAATTTTTTTTTTTGAATGACCTACTAGGAAAATATATTGCGATCTAATAAATTTTTATTTAATATTAATAAATATTATTTCAAACTGAACAAATATGTATTTAAATGGAATAATTTTTTTTTAAATATTTACACAATATATATTTTGAAACATTTCAATCTTTGAATGTATAGCTACACATATAAAGTCTACAATTTCGTTGAGCTTCGTCTTTTTTTTTAAGAGAAGAGAAAAGAAAAAAGACCCTTTTTTATGGGAATCCTTTTCGGGGATTCGACCATCTTGCGTTTTGCCGCAATGTTCAATGTATTTGATATCCATACTGAAAAATAAGGATATCAAACATAGACGAGCTTGGAAAGATATAGGCGTCGAGAGGCAGGTTCGCTTGTGCGAGAGGTCGCCACCTGGCGGATTTTTGGGGTACTGACAAATCTGCAGATATGATCGGATGAGATTACGGGTGAATAGGTATTTAGTAACAACGAATAGAATTTTTCTTCAACGCCTGATGTTTCTCGATGACAGGGAATTCAAATAAATAAATATAGTGGAAGTAAATATCGCCCAAAGTTGGATGGAAAGAAAATTTTCTTTAAAGTAACTAAAAAATAATCAAATAAACGATTATAGTACCTACGACTAGATCTTTTTTCTGGGTGTAACGGGAGGACCTGCGGCGTGCCACGATCTCTGCATTTCGCCCGAGATCCGCTAGATAGCGTGGGACGGCGCGCCCTCTCGCGCCGGCGAGAGAGCCACCGAGCACCTATAAGGTCCGATGTATTACCAACATCGGCGTCCTCAATTATTGCATTTCGATGACGCTCGTGCTCTTTATGGGTGCGAGGTTAAACTAAATTCGCTTCATTAATTGATCTCACGATTAATTAGTCAAGTACAAGCCCTCGTAACTATGAGCCTGAGCGAGGATAAATAACGGTTTATTGCAATATTTGAATAAATTGGAATTTATTCAAATATCGGAACGTTTCACTAATTGCAGTATTTTCAGTGAAAAATAAAAAACGTACCGCAAAATATACTACGTTCTTTTCAATTTATACAATGTACACTGTAATTTTTTCACGGGCCCTGGATAATTTTTACAATGTGAAATGTGTAAAAAGTTCACCGGATACAACAGAAATGTAACGTTTCACGTATTGTACATTTTACTGTTCCACACTGTGAAAATTCGTCTGATGAGCATGTCACTATGTCATATGTAACATCTGTATATTGTATTAAAGAAATATGTAAATTTCACTGTTTGCCCTTCCAGGAGACGCTGTTGATGGGGACAACTGTAAAAATTAATGGGAATCTCAGCAGTTCTCACTGATCATTTTTTTCCGTGTGCTTTTTTTTATTATAAACTATGCCTTTTAGCCCTACCACTTCTTTAGCCTCTTCGATAAGAAAACGAATGTTTTTTACCTCGCATGAATTACGGGAAAATACGAGTTGAATACAATTCACTCATACTTGATATGTATTTCGAGCGACAATATGTTAAATAAAGATTATTTTGAAAAAACATTACATTTATTGAACGTAAATTAAATTTATTCTAATAAGAAATAGAATGGACGCACCATATATTCGGTACACCAACCATTTTCGGTACACTTACCTTAATTGATTTTTTAAAGGCCCAGGCAAATTGAACAAATGATCATTGAAAATATTTCACATATTTTTTTCGAAATTTCAGAGTGTTCCAAATTACCCCCACCTACCGTATATGTCTGTCCAAGTATGCGAATGTATCTCGAAGAGTGTCACAGGACGAGAACGCACTATACATGCGTATATCGCATCTAAAACGTGAATTGAAATAGATGGAGGTATTACGTTTGTCACAGCGGATGTGAGCTTTATTCTGCAGCCAAGCTCACGAGAATTGGTCACTCGCATAAAAGGGACAATGAATCGCTATACATAGAACTTGAAAATATCAATTGAATTGAATATAGAACTTTAATGATAGTTGAAGTTGATATAGTTGATAAATGTTAGTTGAAGAAATGTGTGAATATACTTTTTTCCACTTTTTGCTGCGACGTCGCGTTGAATACTTCATTAAACTCTATTCAGGGCTGGAGCTTAAAAATATGTGTATGAAATTTATGGTCAGAAATCGAAAAAAATCCGCTATTAAGCTCTAAACCGTTAAGGGGTTATAACCAGTCAGAAGGTCGAAAAAAACGATTTTTCGAGAATTTTTTCTGGGAACATATTTTAATTTATTAACGTAAAAATTTATATACATATTTTTGTGACGTTTAACTTTATTTTCAAATTTGCCTTTTTAAAAAATCGACTTTTTTAAAATCCTGATTGCGTATAACCCCTTAAACAACTCGAGAGACCTTGATGGTCGGGATTTTTATGAAAATGATTGAAATTTATTTTATTCGTACCAAGAATAATAATTGATACATCTACAAAATTTTTGCATCAATTGATTGCATAGCTACGTCAATAAAAAATTGATAATTATGAATATTAACAATTATGAAATTATAATTAATTGAAATTAACATTGAATTGACAATTTTTTTAGCTCAATTAAATAATCACGTAATTGTGCAAGCTGTTTTCAAAAATTTATTAAAACTTTCAAACATTTTTTTTAAACTGTACTCAATTAATTTTTTACAAATTGAACGTTTTACAAAGTTTTTTAAAAATTCACTTTATTAGCACAGAAATTGTGAGATAAATATTGTCACCAAAAATAAAGTTTCCTCTTAGGAGAAGCAAAAAAAAGAGCAAACATGTACCAACTGGAAGGACTTCTGAATATCAAGACGGAAGGCCCTTGACTCATATAAATGAGGCGTTCCATTCCAAATCGGACAGTTTGAAAAACTTTTTTTTTATTTGCTCAATTTTTTTATATTTTTTAGTACCCATTAAAAGACCCATCCTGTTAAATTTTGAGATTTTTTTTATTACCCGTTGAAAAGATATTAAATTAACAAAAAAACCGCTTTTTTGGTATTTTGGTCATAACTTCTTTAATAATGGTCCAAATTAAAAGTTTTGTAATCAAAATTTTTGTTTTTTATGGCCTTTTCAAAAAAAATACAACAAAAATATTCCACGCGTTTTTGAATGAGTTTTTTGAGTTTTAAACTTTAAATCGCGTGTTTAAAAGTGAGTGTCATTTTTTATTTAAAAAAAACAACTTGTTTTTAAACATCTATCTATTCAACAGATTTTTAAGACTAGTCCGATCGTGGGATTTCAATAACTACTATTTTCCTTCGATTTTTGAAAAAAAAATTTTTTTTTTAAATTATTGTGAATACCAATTTTTGTTACTGGATAATATTTTTTTAATCATTTTGAATTAATTTTGACACTTTTTCATTGGTAACAGATTTTCAAAATTAATAATTGATCGATGAGCAAATAACAACAATTCGAGAATTGTATGAGTGGGCATTGAACCTAAATAGTCTATCGAATATTGCTGTCAAATTTTCGCCTGAGAAACATTATTTAGATGCAAAAGAAACATTTTATTTGCGATACAATACTGCGAAGTCAATCACAGGGGGACACAAAAATTCCATTCAATTATTCCAATGAGCAACGGAAACGTATTGGCAAAGGAATATTCTAATTCAGAAAATAATCGTATAATATGTAAGGTTTAAAAAAAAATACGTAAATAAATAAAAACTGTTGTTATTATTGTTCGTAAACAGACTTAACGATTAATTATCAATTTTAAGAACCTGTTAACAATAAAACGTATCAAAATAAATTCTAAGTATTGAAAAGAATACTATACAGTAACAAAAATTGGCATTCATAATAATGTATTAAAAAAAAATTTAATTTTCAAAAATCGAAAAAAATAGTAGTTATGGAAATCCCACGATCGGACCGGTTTTAAAAATGGTTGAATAGATAGATGTTTAAACCAAAAAAATAAAATAAAAACTGACACTCACTTTTAAAAACGCGATTTAAAGTTTAAAACTCAAAAAACTCATTCAAAAACTCGTCGAATATTTTTGTTGTATTTTTTTCTGAAAAAGCCATACAAAAAACAAAAATTTTGAAAACAAAACTTTTAATTTGGATCATTATCAAAGAAGTTATGACCAAAATACCAAAAAAAGAGCGGTTTTTTTGTTAATTCAATATCTTTTGAACGGGTAATCAAAAAAATCTCAAAATTTAACAGGAAGGATCTTTTGATGGGTACTAAAAAATATTAAAAAAATTTGCTCATTGCTTCCTCATCTTTGTCCATAGTTCACACAGATTCCTTTAACACACAGTATGGTGATCAAATTTGGCTTCCTCATAAAGGAAGCTTTGTTAACTATTGAAAAATATTAGTAGTCAATGTGCAAATTCGATCGATTTTCGCCAAATTTGATAGCGAATAGGATTGATAGCTATACTGGCTCTTCACAAAATTTCATTGCAATATCTAAAAAATTTCAAAAGTTATAGCGTTTACGCTTCTTTTATAAAAATTAAAAATTTGATAAAAATTTAAGCATTCGATCGATTTTCGCCAAATTTAATAACGAGCATCCTCGATAGCTATATCAGCTCTGTGTAAAGTTGCAATGCAATATCTTAAAAATTGCACAAGTCAGAGCGCTTACGCTATTTTTCAAAAAATTAAAAATTTCATGAAATTTTAATCCCTTGCTGGATTTTTGCCAAATTTAATAGCGAACAACCTCGATAGCTATATTAGCTCTGTGTAAAGTTTCAGTATAATATCTTAAAAATTGCACAAGTTAGAGCGTTTAGGCTATTTTTCAAAAAATTCAAAATTGCATAAAATTTTAATCCCTCGATGGATTTTCGCCAAATTCAATACCAAAAAACCTTAATAGCTATACTAATTCTGTACAAAGTTTGAGTGCAATATCTTGAAAATTGCAGAGGTCAAAGCGCTTACACCATTCTTGCAAAAACGAAAAAAGTCGATAAAATCGCAACACCCGTTATAATTAAAACAAATTTTTTTTCATAATGAAGAGCAATTCGTGCTCGACAAGTCTGCCAAATTTTAGCTCGATATCTCGAAGCGTTTTCGAGTTATTAATTATTTACATCTGAAACTCAGGATACACACACACACACACACACACACACACACACATCCATCCGGACATTTTTTCTAAATATGATTTCTCGATGTCTTAGGACATTTTGAACATATTGGCATAAAAATCGCGAGAATTTTTTTTATTGCACTCCGTGCGCAAAGTGCCACTTTGCGCACGCTGCGCGTGCTCAAACTGGCACTTTGCGCACTCGTACAATAAAATTTCGTACGATAATATTTTCACGAAAACAAAGCTTCCTTTATGACGAAGCAAAATTGAGGAAATAAAAAAAAAGTTTTTCAAACTGTCCGATTTGGGGTGGAACGCCCCATATGTATATTTTTGAAGCGTGCATTGTGGTAACTGGATGCTACAATTGTTTTCACAAGCGAGTGTGGATTCTTTCATTCGTTCTCCTAGCATAGTTTACAGAGAATAATCGGATGTGGAATGATACATATATACACGGCGCGTGAATTTAATGAATGAATTAACTTTACACACAGCGTCTAACTGTAAAAGTGGAGCAATTATTGTACCCGCCTTTAAGCGTGTATCGTAGCGTTCCAGGGGGCGTCTTGTGAGCGGTAGATCTCTCGCTAGATCCCATCAAAGATCCCAACTAAACACACGTTACTCGGGTACGAGATAAAGTGTAATCTTGAGCGCGAAGGCGCGAGTATTAATTCTCAACGGGGAAGGGAAAAGACGCGCTGAACCGTATATGCGCTGATGCACGTATTATTACATACGTGCCCCGTTCAACTATCGGCCAGAGAAGAGGAAACGCGAGTTGTAGGCAGACGAACACGATATACAGAGAAAGAGAATAAGTCGGTTAGCTGTAATAGGAGATTATAGTAAGATCTCTTACGTAAGATGGTTTATGGACCACAGAGAGAGAAAGATGGAGACTTACTCATCGATCGAGATCTATCCATCGATCCCCGTATCGATTCTCGGCCTTAATCAAAAATCAATTCCTAACATTTTATTCAACGCGATAAAATTGTGAAATTTTTTATTCCAATAAAGAGCTATAAATTTTGATGAAACTTATTAATATAATTAAATAATAATAATAATAATAATAATAATAATAATAATAATAATGTTATTAATCGTTAATACACTACTCAAAAAAATTAAGGGAGCAAGACAAAGTTCCAAATTTTTCGGTGATTTTCGACAGACTGTATTTCAGTGAAAAATGGTCGTATCGAGGTCATTAATAGTACATTACATCACGAGGACGTAAAAACAATATTTTTACGCCGAGTGATGTACGATATTTTATATTACTCCGTACAATATGGACGTTTTCACGTCCGCTTGCGGACGTAAAAGCGTCCATTATTGTACTGAGTGATATAATAGTACATTATGACCCGAGGACAAAAAAAGTTTTTACGCCGAGTGATGTACGATATTTTATATCACGAGGTGCAATGTGGACGTTTTCACGTCCGCTTGCGGACGTAAAAGCGTCCATTATTGTACTGAGTGATGTAAAAGAGGTTTTTGAAGCTCCAAGATTCTAGTTTTCAGATATCTTGGTCAAAATTCTTCAGGAGATACGATTTTTACGAAATTTTGAGAAATGTCGCGAAAGAAAATTTTTGCAAAATTTTTACTTCTTTATTTTGGGTCCAAAATTTTCCAATTTTGTCCTAGCTAAATTAATGTATAAACCACGTAGCCTATTTTAACCGTGCTCACCGCAAGACACCTGTTTTTAGAGGACTTCCCGGAGATCGGCTACAGCGGCTTCGAGAATAGTTATTTTTTAAAAAGAAAAATTTCAAAGTAAAGTTAAAAGTTACAAAAATATGCATATGAATTTTAACGTTAATAAATTAAAATGTCTTTCCACAAAAAAATCTTGAAAAATCACTTTTTTTCGACCTCCTCATGCGCATAACCCCTTAACGTCCATAAAAATGTAAACATTGAAAAATATGATCGAGTAATTCAAATGATAAAGATAAAAATTACAGAGCAATTGCAATAGTCCGGTAATTTCTTCGATATGAATCCTTCGCATCGAACGAATCAAACATTAATTAAATCCTTCACGGTGCCTTCACTATTTGTTTTTGTTGTTCTCTTTCTTATCTTTCTCTCTCTGTATATCTCGTATTAATCGCGAGATTGGAACATATCCCATCAGAATCCCGGAAGTGGAAGGTCAGGAAATTGCCCGTAGGAGGAAAATTCGATATACACGTCTGTTGGTGCGAGGCATGTAATATTGGTTATGTACAACCTACGGGAAATACGTACATATATGTATATGGGTCATTCCATGTCAAATCGACCAAGAGTTGGAATCGATCCCTCTCAATTCCGATGAAATTTCGTCAGAAGTTTTCGTTTTCAATAAAACGAAGTTCTACCAAAGGAAAAAAAATTGAAATTTTTTTTTCAAAAGTTATGCAAAATTCGAAATTTCACAATTTTTCAAATCTGTCAGGTTCATTTTTTAAATATCTTAAAAACTATTATAGTTACGAAAAATCTTTCTGAATTCGTTTTAAAGAGTACGGGGCTACGAAAAAAAAAAATATTCCGAAAAAAAATTAAATTTTTTTTTTCGAAAGTTATGCAAAATTCAAAATTTCACAATTTTTCAAATCTGTCAGGTTTATTTTTTAAATATCTTAAAAACTATTACAGTTACGAAAAATCGTTCTGAATTCGTTTTAAAGAGTATACTTGGGGCCACGAAAAAGAAAAATATTCCGAAAAAAAATTTTGAAAAATGATGAATGAAGAATTTTGAATTTTCAAAAATCGTAAAAATCCAAGTTCCATATTTCATTTTTCGTTTAATTTTTTTTATATAATACTTTGTACTGATCTTAAGAGATCCTGAAGTTTTCAGAGTGGTGTTTTTTTTTTGTTTCAAAAATATGAATTTTTGAATTTTTAAAAATCGTGCAAATCCACGATCAACATTAAATTTTTGGTTAAATTTTTTTTATATAACACCTTGTACTGATCTTAAAAGATCCTGAAATTTTCAGGATGGTGTGTTTTTGTTTTAAAAATATAAGTTTTTGAATTTTGGTAAAAAAAAACTTTTTTTCAATTGTCATTAATTGAAATCTTTACTGCTCAAAATTACAGAATTACATGATTGCTCAACTTTACTTAACTTAGAGGAAAAACAAAAAAAATTTTTTTACCAAAATTCAAAAAAATTTATTTTTGAAACAAAAACACACCATCCCGAAAATTTCAGGATCTTTTAAGATTAGTACAAGGTATTATATAAAAAAAAAAAATAACCAAAAATTTAATGTTTATCATGGATTTGCACGATTTTTAAAAATTCAAAAATTTATATTTTTGAAATAAAAAAAACACCTCTCTGAAAATTTCAGTATCTTTTAAGATCAGAACAAGGTATTATATAAAAAAAATTGAACAAAAAATAAAATATGGAACTTGGATTTTCATAATTTTTGAAAATTCAAAATTCTCCAAATTCATCATTTTTCAAAAAAAAATTTCGTAATATATTTTTTTTCGCAGCCCAAGTATACACTTCAAAACGAATTGAGAACAATTTTTCGTAACTATAATAGAAATCAAGATATTTGAAAAATAAACTTGAAAAAATTTAAAAAACTGTGAAGTTTTAAATTTTGAATAACTTTTGAAGAAAATTTTTTTTTTGTTTTCCTTCGGTAGAACTCCGTTTTGTTGAAAACAAAAACTGACCAAATTTCATCGAAATTGAGTGGGGTCGATTCCAACTCTTGGTCGATTTGACACGGAATGACCCATATATACAAACACTCACAGAGAAAACACGCGCGTACACTGTCCGCGTTATGCCAAGATATATCAGTATATAATACACACAGGTAATGTATGTATAGGTAGAATTTTATCGATGAAACGTGAACGATAACTGGGCGTGCGAGGGCCACTTCAGAGCGTGTTTCTCGCGTGTCGTGGAACCAACCACGCAAGGGGAGGCGCACGAGAAATAAACGTACCGAGGGTAAAAATGGCATAAAACACCATGATGGAGAGGTTCTCGTGTTCGACGAGATAGAAAAAAAAAAATTGAAAATTACGCAGGTACGAACGTGCCAGAGGCGAGTTCGTGAACCCAGTTGTCGATGAGAGGCTTCACGGTTTATAAAATTCCATTCAAGGGTTGATGTATTACTCATACGTAATTTCCTGCCCTTTGTCCGTCAGAAAATTACCAGTATGAAGAATTTTATGCGTCAGCCAAAAAATCTTGCACGGCGTAAGAAGGTATTATACACTGGACTCCCGCTTTAGCGCTGAAGACGGCGTTAAACCAGGAGGCATAAATATAGATATAGTGCTCTGTACTCGACACGCTTTGTCCCAAAGTTTGGAAACACTCGCCCCGATTCCGCGCGGCACAAAAAGTTTCGCTGCTCTTTTAAAAATGAAGATATTTCAATTCAACAAGCGGCGTTCCAAAGAGGACATATTCACCTTCATTTTCCTTTTTCCAAAAAAAAATTTTGATTTTTTTTGAACCCGGTACGACCTTTGAAACATGGTCGTTTTTCGGCTTTTTTTGGCGTTGAAATTTTGGCGCACGATCCATGAAAATTTTTGTTAACTGTTTTTCGTGTGAAAAACTTGTGGGGTAGGTTTTTTTTTTAAGTTTCGTACGATTTTTTTTCGCAACGATATTCAATTATTCGCAAAAACGACCATATTTATAAAATGTAGCGTAACTCTAAAACCACTGAGTTTTCATGAAATCCTTAAGATGGTAAAAAGTTGCATATAATTATTCTGGATTTAATTACATTTTTCAGATTTTTTTTTCAACATTTTTTTTTCGAATATTTTTCCTGTCGAGCAGATATTTTTTTAATCTTAAACAATCGGGTTTCTTACCGCATCTACACAGGTTTTTCGATAAAAAAAAAGCCGCGCAGATAAGGTTTTTGGATTAAAAAGCCGTGAAGATGAGGTAAGAGACTATATTGTTTAAGATTAAAAAAATATCTCACTGCAAGAAAAATTTTCAACAAAAAAATTTTTTTTTTAATTCTGAATTTTTTTTATTGAATCCAAAATAATTAGATGCAACTTTTCATCATCTTAGTGATTTCACGAAAAGCCAGTATTTTTAAAAAACGAAATCGAAGCTTATACCCCCCCCACAAAATTTGCACACGAAAAACGGTTCAACGAAAATTTCATGGATCGTGCGCCAAAATTCCGATGCCAAAAAAGGCTAAAAAACGACCATGTTCCAAAGGGCGTACCGGGTTAAAAAACAATCGAATTTTTTTTTTTTTGGGAAAAGCGAAATGAAGCTGAATATGTCCTCTCTGTAACGCCGCTTGTTGATGTTGGTCAGATTTGAAAAGTTTCAGGCAAAAAATGCACAAATACAGCGATTCTAAAAATTTCAAAACGCGAATTTCAAAATAGATGGAAAATTCTGAAAAAATTCATATGCGTTCAGAAAAATTAACGCATTCGATTTGTTTAAGAAAAAAAAGAGCTTACCGAAAAATTACTGAACAATTATTTATTTAAACAATTTATTAATAACTTTTGGGCAATATTATTATTGATAATTATTATTTATGACATGCCAAATGTTGCTATATTTTTTCAGATTTTTATTGTATCACGAAGCACGAAAATTTCAATCAAATAAAATTAAATGAGTTTCCCTTTGAATGTAACATGCAAAAAAACCACTAGTGCTCGTTAGTCAGGGAAATAAAATAAAAAAATAAAAATCTAACGAATGTGTGCCGTGAAAATCAGCAGAAAATTTTGTGCCTCCAGTCGCCTCTCCCGAAGGATATAAATCGTATTAAGGGGTAGATATACAGTGTAGTATATGGGTCATTCCATGTCAAATCGACCAAGAGTTGGAATCGACCCCTCTCAATTTCGATGAAATTTGGTCAGAAGTTTTCGTTTTCAATAAATCGAAGTTCTACCAAAGGAAAAAAAAATTTTTTTTTTCAAAAGTTATGCAAAATTCAAAATTTCACAATTTTTCAAATCTGTCAAGTTTATTTTCTAAATATCTCGAAAACTATTATAATTACGAAAAATCGCTCTGAATTCGTTTTAAAGAGTATACTTGAGGCTACGAAAAAAAAAATATTCCGAAAAAAAAATTTGAAAAATGATGAATTTGGAGAATTTTGAATTATCAAAAATCGTAAAAATCCAAGTTCCATATTTTATTTTTGGTTCAATTTTTTTATATAATGCCTTGTACTGATCTTAAAAGATCCTGAAATTTTCAGAGAGGTGTTTTTTTTGTTTCAAAAATATAAATTTTGGAATTTTTAAAAATCGTGCAAATCCACGATAATTATTAAATTTGTTGTTAATTTTTTTAAATAGTACCTTGTACTCTTAAAGATCCTGAAATTTTCAGGATGGTGTGTTTTTGTTTCATAAATAAAATTTTTTAATTTTGGTGAAATTTTTTTTTGTTTTTCCTCTAATTTAAGTAAAGTTGAGCAATCATGTAATTCTGTAATTTTGATCACGACAAATTTCAACTAATGGCCATTTAAAAAAAAAAAAATTTTTTACTAAAATTCAAAAATTTTTATTTTTGAAACAAAAACACCAACCTGAAAATTTCAGGATCTTTTAAGATCAGTAAAAAGTGTTATATAAAAAAAAATTGAACCAAAAATTTAATGTTGATCGTGGATTTGCACGATTTTTAAAAATTCAAAAATTTTCATTTTCGAAACAAAAAAAACACCTCTCTGAAAATTTCAGAATCTTTTAAGATCAGTACAAGGTATTATGTAAAAAAATTAAACCAAAAATAAAATATGGAACTTGGATTTTGACGATTTTTGAAAATTCGAAACTCTCCAAATTCATCATTTTTCAACTTTTTTTTTCGGGATATTTTTTTTCGTAGCCCTAAGTATACTCGTTAAAACGAATTCAGAACGATTTTTCGTAACTATAATAGTTTTCAAGATATTTAAAAAATAAACTTGACAGATTTGAAAAATTGTGAAATTTTGAATCTTGCATAACTTTCGAAAAAAAATGTTAATTTTTTTTCCTTTGGTAGAACTTCGTTTTATTGAAAACGAAAACTTCTGACCAAATTTCATCGAAATTGAAAGGGTTCGATTCCAACTTTTGTTCGATTTGACATGGAATGACCCATATGCAATTTTCCTTGGCAATAAATGCTGAGGTGGAGAAATTTACGCGACAATTATTCTTCGTGGGTAATAGACGTCGTGAGCAGAGCGACGAAACGTTCTTCTCCGAAAAGCGACGAAGACGATGGAAAAAACGATTAGAATGACGACAACGACGACGACGAAGAACGGAAGAGGTCGGCGAACCGCGAAATAGATATTATCATTATAACGGCGTGACGGTGAGTTAATGTTATGCTATTCAGTTGGAAAGACGGAAATAAAAAAATAAAAAACCGGATGATTGAGCGAATTAGTTTTGGCCGAGAGAGACACAACAGAAATTCTAAGGAAGGATTGTACAGAAAAAATGTAAATTCAATTTAAAGTGAGAAAATTCAATTATTATTATTAGACAATCATAGACTCAGAGACAAAGATAGCGAATGAAATGTTTTTTCCTTAAAAATTGAATTTTTTCCATTTGATGAAATTTCTCTCATTGAAAATCTTACACAAAAAAAAACCATGGATGGGTTAACTGACCTGACAAAAAAAATCAAGATTAATTGATGATTTTTTTTTAATCGTTTCAAATAGGAATTTCATTTTGACGAAATTTAGGAATTTTAGAAGTCCATGAAAAATAAAAAATATGCCATTTTTTTGACAAGAATTGTACAAAAGAAAACATAAAATGCATTCGAAGAAATTTCAATTATTATTAGAGAATCATAGACTTTCGGATACTGAGATTGCAAATTAAAATTGCTTGAGTTAAAAATTGAATTTTTTCCAGTTAATTAAATTTTTTTAGTTGAAATTATTGTACAAAAAAGCCTCTTTCTGTACAATTGAGCTAATATTTTAAAAAAATCAATATTAATTTATGATTTTCCTTGTGATTGATCCAAATAGAAATTTCGACTAATAGAATTGCATGAAAAGTCAAATACACAATTTTTTGCAAAGTTACTAAGTTTTTGCACCTGATGTTGAAAATTAACAAAAAATTCTACGACTTTTCTTCCACGAGGATTGTGCAGAAAAAAACGGAAATTGTATTTTGTAGTAAAAAAATTCAATTATTATTACAGAATCATAAACGCGCCGATACAAAGATTGCGAATTGAATTTTTTTTTCCTAAAACTGCAATTTTTGCAGTCAAATTTCTTCCCCAGCAAATCTTATACGCGAAAAAAAACGTGAATTGAATTTAAATGGAGAAAATTTAATTATTATTACTGAATTATAGACTTTTGGGTACGAAGATTGCGAATTAAAAATTTTTTTCCTAAAAAATTTCCCAAAATTTTTTCCAATTAATCAAATTTGTCCCGGTGAAAATCTTACACAGAAAAAAAAACCTCTTTCTGTACAATTAAGTCGATAGTTTAAAGAAAAATCAAAATTTATTAGTGAATTCCCCTCTAATCGATTAAAATAGAATCTTTGTTAAATAGAATTCTATTCGCCATTTTTCGCTAAATTCAGTTTACACACGGTGTAATAAGTGTATGAAAAATTCTACATTTTCCTGTCGATATTTTTTGCCTCTCGCATTATTAATTAAGGCGTTACGCAGTCAGGACTTTCGAAAAATCGATTTTTTTTTAAATTTGATTTTCGTAATATATTTTAAGTATATACACAGA
Organism: Alloplasta piceator; assembly: GCA_946863875.1. Lineage (NCBI taxonomy): Eukaryota > Metazoa > Arthropoda > Insecta > Hymenoptera > Ichneumonidae > Alloplasta > Alloplasta piceator. Next base: position 22,543,092 of record OX333071.1, on the reverse strand, counting down.
AAATTTCATGTCAATCCTACAAATGTTTTCAAACTTATAGGCCTATGTATAAACCCGTAATTACTATGTGTAAAGTTGCTTTCTCAGATATCAAATTTTTACACCTTTATAAATATATTTATTAGTAATTAATCGGAGTAATTAATTTTACCGATGAATATTTTCGATTTTATAAATAATTTAAGGCAAATATTTTCATCAAAAATCGATTTTTTTTTTTAGAATCCGCCATTTTGTTAAAAATAAATATTTTGCTTATTCCTTCGATTACATACTAAATTATAACTTATATTAACGAAATCTTTTTAATTTTTTATTTTGGATAATCCAATCCAGAAATATCCCGCTTGAAGTACCGAAAGTTCAGATGAACGAAAAATGTCCAAAATTATTATTTAAAAAACAATTTTGAGAATTTGTTAACACTTTGAAAATAATTCTTGAAATATCTCTGAGTCTTTAAATTATGATTTATCAAGCACTTGCAAGCTCTTGTAATTTTTTGTTATACAAATACTTTTTCCGATTTTTCCTTCAAATGAACGTTCAAAACTTCAAGTGCATCTCACCGCAAGACGTCTTTTTTTAGAAGACCTCCCGGAGATCGGCTACAGTGGCTTCAAGAAACATTATTTAAAAAAAAATGAATATAAAGTTAAAAGATACAAAAATATGTATGAGGCATTCCACGTAAAGTCAGCCACCCCATTCCTTGAAATCACCAAAAATCACATACAAATTTTTAGAAAGTAGTTCCGACTATCAAGAAAAATTGTGATTTTTTTCAGATTTTTAAATTACATTTTTCAGCCGGAAAAAAATACAAAAAATTTGTTTGTCCCATTTTGTAACTCGAAAATTATTCATCGTACGAAAAAAAAAGTACGACATAAAATTTAGGATTTTCAACATGCTTTTCACTGAAATTTTGTACAAACTCCTCCGAAAGCTCTGTATGCCATTTTCGGAGCAAATAATGTTTTGATATTTTTTTCTCAGAATTGACATCTTCGTTTCGTCTGTTGTTTTAGCAATTTTTTACTTGATATATTTACGGACTATACAAAAATTGGCGTAGTGGAGAATCCATTATTTCAAACGCATTTTTATTGATACAATCTATCATTATAGCGTGATTTAACGAAATAGCGTAGATATTGACATTTTATCATTATTAATCGTAGACAGGGAAAAATAATAAAATAATCTCGTTTTGATACTGCCAAGACGATTCCAGGAACAAAGCAGTATCATTGCTTCATTCCCAAAGATCATGCCCAAAACGAATTAAAAAAGTACTCATTGGCCATAGAAACGTCGGTGTATCCAAAGAGGGTAAATTAATTCTTTTTTGCAATCGAGAGACGCGAGTAGCCTTTGACTCTAATTTGAATAGACTTTATCGGTGTCCATGGTTCCATTGATAAAGTTTATTAAAATGTACAAAAAGATGTTTAAAAAAATAAAAATGAAAAAAGTTTAAAAAATTGAAAAAGTACAAAAAATAAACAAAAATGCGGCCTTTAGAAAATATCTATGGATAGTCTGAACCCTGTTAAAGCACAGAGAAATTTGTGTATTCATTTGGGATGAAAAACGCATGGGAAGGAATGGATTCTCCCCTGAGCCAATTTTTTTATAGTCTGTAAATATATCAAATACAAAACTGTTTGAACTACAGACAAATCGAAGATGTCAATTCTGAGAAAAAAAATATCAAAACATTATTTGCCCCGAAAATGGCATATAGAGCTTTTGGCGGAGTTCGTAAAAAATTTCAGTGAAAAGTACGTTGAAAATCCTTAATTTCATGTTGTACTTTTTTTTTCGCACGATGAATAATTTTCGAGTTACGAAATGGAACAAGAAAATTTTTTGTATTTTTTTCCGGCTAAAATGTGTATAATATAAAAAGCTGAAAAAAATCACGAATTTTCTTGACAGTTAGAACTACTTTATACAAATTTGTATGCGATTTTTGGTGATTTCAAAAAATGGCGTGGCCGACTTGACGTGGAATGCCTCGTATATTAATTTTTACGTTAATAAATTAAATATAGAGCTTTTGGCGGAGTTCGTAAAAAAATTCAGTGAAAAGTACATTGAAAATCCTTAATTTCATGTTGTACTTTTTTTTTCGTACGATGAATAATTTTCGAGTTACGAAATGGAACAAGAAAATTTGTTGTATTTTTTTCCAGCTAAAATATGTATTATATAAAAATGTGAAAAAAATCACGAATTTTCTTGACAGTTAGAACTACTTTATAAAAATTTGTATGCGATTTTTGGTGACTTCAAAAAATAGCGTGGCCGACTTGACGTGGAATGCCTCGTATATTAATTTTTACGTTAATAAATTAAAATGACTTTCCAGAAAAAATTCTAAAAAATCGATTTTTACGATTACGTATAACCCGTTAACTTCCGTTGTATCATCGCTGGTTCCAATGTTGAAATATTTTTAGAGAGACAAAAAAGAATCGTCGCGAGTCACTGAGAGGACTTTCATTTTTTTTTTCCTCGTTTCTTTTGACCGTAATGAATCATCGGTCACTCTTGGAAGTGAACGTGAAGAGGATCGCTCGGGGTTTCTCGTCGATCGGTCACAATTCTGGGCTTTCCGTGTGCTCGCCGATTTCTCGTCCACTCTCGTCCTTCGACCGCTCATGAGGGTCAGAAAATACGTGGAGGGGGCACGGAGACCACAAGAGGAACGAGAGAGTGAGGATTCGTGGAAGAAACGGTATATGCACACTCCAAGAAGCATTTGCCCCACCAGCATAGTATAATAATAATAATAATAATAATAAAAGCATAGGTAGGTAGGTAAAGGTTATAGTACCTACAGATATAGAGATACGATAGCCCGAGCTGGGTTTAGTTAGCCGTGAGATCCGATCTCCGGCTCGCAAATAACATAAAATACACAGCTACAAGTGTGAGAAACCTTTTTTTCAAGCTTTTCAGTTCGTAAAAGTGAAAATTCCAGTCCCAAAACAATCGAAAATGTCCAAAACAACTTCAAGAATTAAACTTCAGTCGCGTTCATGAATAATTCTGATGGAATTTCAATGAAAACAAATTTTTACAAAATGTTTATTTAAAAAAAAATGTAGGACAAAAAATTTGTTTCATCTAAAAAATATTAACTCGAACAAACTTTAAACCCAACATTTTTAAATAGAACAAATTTTCGCTCGACAGAAATTTGAACAACATTCTGTTAAAAGATAAAATATTTTCTCCAAAAGAAATTTAGAAAATATCATTTTGTAGGTAGAACAAAATTTTGCACTATTTTATTTTTTTAACAAGCAATTAAGTCTTTCGAATTTGAAGGATCGGTATTTTTTTTCGTTATTTTTGCAGCATTTTTGATAAGCTTTAGCCCTTAATGTTCCGTTAATGTCGACACAAAATGTTGCAACATTTTTGTAGGTGTTTAAAATTATTTTCGAGCAATTTTGGAAATATTCTCACGACAATGAAAATTAATTAGATCGTAAAACTAACGGCACTTTTAAAGACTAAAAAAGTCAACATTTGTCATGCTACAAACAACAATTATTAGTAATAATACTGCCCAAAAGTTATTAATAAATTATTTTACCAAATAATTATTCAACATTTTTTCGGTAAGTTCTTTATCTTTTTAAACAAATCGAGTGCGTTAATTTTTCTGAACATTAACTTTTCCAGATTTTTCTCTCTATTTTGAAATATTATAAAAAACATTCTGAAATACAAACAAAAAATTGCCAATTTTGTATATTTTTTTGCAGACAGGTTTATCGTCAACTTTGAAAAGTTTCAAAGATACTAAGCCAAAAAATACATAAATATAGCCATTCTAAAAATTTCAAAACGGGGATTTCAAAATAGAGAGGAAATTCTGGAAAAAATCATATGCGTTCAGAAAAATTGGCGCATTCGATTTGTTTATGCAAAAGGAGAACTTACCGAAAAATTGTTGAATAATCATTTGTTTAAACAATTTATTAATAACTTTTGGGCAATATTATTATTGATAATTGTTGTTTATGGCATGCCAAATGTTGCTACATTTTTATTGTATCACGATGTACGGAAATTTCAATCGGATAAAATTTTTGGCTGGGCAAAGCATCCTTAAAAAGTTATCTATCCTAGTTGGTTCAACTATTGCCAATGGTCTCTGAAAATATCGTGATTTTTCAAAAATTTTCTAAATAAAGTAAAAATTTCTATACCGTGAAAAATGATCTATTCACATAAATGCCGCTGACTTGAAAATTGCTATTATGGTACGATAAATTTTGAAAATTCCTAATAGACAAATTTTTGCACTGCACAAATTATTTATTTTATAGCCAGGAACTGCACTGATAAAACAATTTATTTGTAATAAAGAAATATATTCAGTTGGTACTTTTAAATATTCTTTAACTGTTACAAAATTTGGTAGTCGTTAAGAAATATTTTATTTGTCTCAAAATAATTTATTATCTGTTAAAAAATATTTATTTAATTTATTAACTGTTCAGAAATAATTCATTTCGCCATACTCAACTTTACATTTGTTAACAGTTAACCAGTGATCGGCAGTATCGATTTTTTCGTCAACGATATTGATTTTATTAATCATTTTTTCGAAAAATTAATAATTAGTCAAAAAATGTTACTAATTTTTTATAAAAATTCGTAATTAGCCGAAAAATATTAGTAATTTTTCTAAAAAATTAGTAGTTAGTAAGAAAATACCTCCAATTTTTCGAAAAAATTAGTAATTAGGGACAAAATATTTTTAATTTTTCTAAAAAATTAGTATTTAGCGACAAAACATTACTAATTAATTTTTAAAAAACAATAAATGTAGAAAAGTATTGTGTTTATTTACGTACGGTGTACGGATTGAGTCATGGTTATAAGCTCAAAGAAGTCTATTCAAAAAGTTATTTTATTTTTTATAATAACTAGATCTTTTGAATATTTCACACATTAGTATTTATTGTGTCGAATGTCATACGTTAACACATAAATTATTATGTATACGAATATTTAATCAGTACCTATTAAAAAATACATTAGTAATTTTTATTTTATTTATTACCTTTTCCAAAATTAATACAACACATCTCCACAAATTATTGATTTTTTTGGTTATTTACCAATATCTTTCTCGCTGATTACTTATTCTTGGAAAAAATTAGTAATACTTTATCGTTAATTACTAATTTTTTGGAAAAATTATAAATGTCATGTCACTAATTACTTATTTATTAGGAAAATTAGTAATACTAATTACTAATTTTTAGAAAAATTAGTACTCAGTGACTTAGATTAGTGGCAAGAGTCACTAAAAGTTTTTCTAAAAATTACTAATTTTTAGAAAAATTAGTAATATGTTCCCGTTAATTACTAATGTTACAAAAAAATAGTAATATTTCTTTGCTAATTATTAATTTTTCGAAAAAATTGGATAATAAAAATAGATAGATTTTTTTTTGCCGATCACTGCAGTTAACAAATCCTGGGACATTGTTTTCTCAGTGCGACCAAGATCGTCATTGAGAGTCGAGAAAAAATGAGTATGTGGGGCTATCTAGTTAGTTCTCTGCAGGATGCCATCGTTTATCAAAACCCCACCAGAGCTCATGTTACGAGAGAGAAAAGAGAGAAAGAGGCTTCGTGAAATGAAGGGAGAGAGAAAGTCATCAGCGCTCGAGGGAATGTTTTGTCACAAGAAAAACAAAATTAAATGGAAGAAAATAGATTCTTTTTCAGCTGGATAAAAATCGAAATACGTCAAAATACATTGAAATAAATTTGAGTGACTGGGAGTGGAATTGAGGATCAAAAATGTAATTGAAGTTTGGAACGTTCGGATGAACAAAAAAATTCACAAATGTTCAATGAAAAATTAATAGACCAATATTTGGTACATTATTTTTCAAATAATGTCGTCACTATTGAGAATTAATTGACAAATATTATTGAAGTCTTTCAATTTTTCGTTTGAGAAATAAATTTGTAGGTTTTTTTGACAACATTCGGAAATTCAAGTTTAAAAAAAAAAATCATTGTGATCCACAATATTTTCCATTTGTTATTGAAGCTTGAAATATTCCTGCTAATTCTTTAATTTCTTACTTGGAAATTATGGATTGGATTTTCATTCGCGTGAATCGTAAACAAAACGTGCAGCTTTCCCACGTTCCACCCTCGACACATATAAAATGCATCACCAGGCATTATATTATGAAGTTTCGTATATGAAGCATTCTCCGCTCATCGAGCGATTTTTTTTTTTTTCATTCACTCGCAGAATTTTGTGAAATTTTATCAATATGCATCGATCAGTCTTCTGTCAAGATATTGGAATCTTGATACTTTATTGATTTTCTTGCACCGCACCTGTCTCGATCATTTAAAAAAATTTGACCAATAAAGGCTGGATTGAAAATTTTGAAATAATTTTGACAATGAGTAAATTCCATTCCAAGAAATTACAAGAAAAAATGTCCAGCAAATTTTAATTCGCACGTGGCTTCCTCATAATTTTAACGCATTAGCAAATAAATACAGTGGGAAAGGATTGGGCAAAATTCGAAATTGCACGAATTTTGTTACCACTTCATTATTCTCAAACTTAATTTGGACTAGTATCGCAAAATGTGGGCAAAAATATCACAAACTTTTTTCAAGAAATTCAAAATTTCTTAAAACTCTTCTCCTCTTAAGCGATTTTTGCAAAATCAAATACCAAAAATCTTCACACTGTAATGTGTTTGAATAAAAAAAAAATTTAACCTGAGATCGCCATCTTCGTGTAACTTAGGCGTGATTTTTTGCGGAACTCAAAATTTTTCAAACCCCTTTGAGCCATATTTGCAAAATTTTATACCAAGCACCTCCATCCTGTGAACTATCTTTGTACAGATTTTCAAAATTCAAAATTTCGTGAAACCCAAATTCCTTAAGCGATTACGTAAAAATTCGATAGTAAAAAAATTTACCTCGCAAACAATTTGTACACATTTTTTACACCAAAATCGCCAAATTTGAAACTTTATAAAATCCTTGAGCGATTGCCACGAAATTTAGTACCAAAAAAACTTTATCCCCCAAAGTATCTGTACAATTTTTTTTTATCTAAATATCTAAAAATTTGCGGACGTTACAGTGATCACGCTTTTTTTTGAAAAATTCGCACAAAACCTGTATATCTTAACGAGACGTTCGCAAAAAGTAGCTGCTTGAATTTAATAATATAGAAGTTTGCGTCGTTGGAACTCAACGAAAATATTTTTTTTTTCGTCATTTTGAGTATTGCTGACGCGTTTCCTGCGTATTTAGAGCCTCAGATTCTCAATGGGACCCCAAAAAAGTGCTTCATCGAATTTTGACTTTGAGAACTTATTTTAAAGGAGGATTAAAAAAACTTATTTTCAATTAATTTCAATTGTACAAACTTCACCATTTTTGATAAATGTGATATTTGGATGTTTGCTTACTGCATGCCATAAAAATTACAAATTTTTATTTCTTTGAAACAAAAGCAAAATAAGGTGGATTGGTGGAGAATTCTTCATATACGGGACTCGAAATTAGAGACATTTTGAGGACAGTCTCGGTGTGTCGTCGCTGCTTTTCTCGTTGATCTACAGTTACGATGGGGGCGGGATCGAAAACCCGACTAGCAAATATTCCGACGGGCCGAAGTCCCGAATTTCATGACGACGAAACGTTCGAATAGCGAAGGGTCAAAGATGCGAACGCTCGGAAAACCGAAAGCCGAGACTGCGACGGGAGCGCCGCTTATGCGTGCCCCATGTGTAGGAGAGAGAGAGATGCGCTGGGCGGGGCTTCGCTTTCTGTTTTCCGGCGTTCGTAATTTTGATCCTTCGTTATTCGAACGGTTCGTCGTCGTGAAATTCGGGACTTCGGCCCGTCGGAACATTTGCTAGTCGGGTTTTCGACCCCCCCCCTTACGATGTTGCAGGATACGAAGAGAGAGAGAGAGAGAGAGAGAGAGAGAGAGAGAAGGAGAGCCAAAAAGAAAAATATCACACGATGTGTATCGCGTTGTACAACGATAAACACGAGCCTCATACTTCTATCCGTCGGTCAGGGCCGTCGAGTAATGCAATCGAATTTCTTTTCTGCCTTCAAAAACATGCGGTCACTGGATCACAATGAACAAATTATAAATCGTTGATTACGATGTAGAACAAACTTTCAATGATTCTGAAGTTTGCATCGTTTTAATTAGTTCCCGAGTGAACGGAAATTTTCTACGAGAATTAAATAAATAAGTACAATTACGTAAACCGGCAAAATCTTGTATGGATTCTTTCGACACCGACTTCTGCTAATATTCAGTACTCCGACTCGCGCCCGGCTTTATAAGCATTCTCTTCGCATTATTCGTATGGGAGTTCAGCGGTTGCCGTCCTGCGACATCTCGCGCCAAGTCTCGGAACTAACGCGACGAGGTTTCTGGTGATGGCACAAAATTACACTTACACTTATCAGTGTTAAATTTTTATATTTTCCCTTTCAACACGGTTTATGAGGTACACATAAATCCAGGCCGATACAAAAATGACACCAAAATAACGAGAATAAAAATTCCCTAGTTCTGAATTTTTTTTCTCGATCAAATACATCAAACTGGGTTGTAGGCTGTCCGTTATTTACCGAGTTGGTTTTTTTTTAATTCGCCCCCCCCCCCCCCCCCCGAGATCATTTATACATAACCTAAAACCTTAACTAATTTGAAAAACATGTTATTTGTTCGTCACTATTCAAGTGACAAAGTTTGCTATGATTATATAAGATGAAGATTCATTCGGTATTAATGATTTGCCGAAAATAAAAAATAAAAAAATTTTGAAGGTTTTTAAAGCTTGTGCAAATTATCACTATATTATTTTTCGCCAATTAAAAAATGTTTCCTTTTAAAGTAACCTTATTTGAAGCTGAATCAATGATTGGTTTATTTTTAATAATTTTTCGGTGGCAGAAAAAAAATACAAAAAAACGCAAAAATCCCATGTATTTTAAATGAGGAAAAAACGGTCTAAAAGGCACGGTCAAATCACTTCCAAAAAGGTTTTTTAATTTTTTGAAATTCGTTTGAGGTTATGTACAAATGATCTAGGGGGGGGGGGGGGGGGGATTAAAAAACGCCAAATTGGTAAATAGCGAAGAGCCTACTCGGTTGTCAAAAAGAAGATAATCCGTACGATGTTGAATTCGTGGAATAACACCGGCTATTTTTTTACCCCTTGCAAAGTGTTATTTTTACTAGAAAAATGTGTTGTTATTATTAACACCGCCATTTTTATTCAATCACACTTTCGCAGTTAACACCGCAGATTTTTTACAGTGCATGAATAAAATTCCATTATTCTTAAGAAATTTTTAAATAAAAAATCATTAAAATTTATTTTCGTACCTCTATTAAAGATTTGAAACTTTAAATGCACATGCAAACGTAAATGTCATCAAAAATCAATTTTGAATAATTATTCTCGATGCGAACTTCAACATCATAATTTTCAATGGTCTCGTCTCGTCACGTTTTATTCTCCATCAACATCTCGACTGTTGTTTAATTTTCGTTTCTTCTTTTATTTGCATTTACCGTTTGTGGGAAAACTCTGTCGAAGGAGCAAAAGGTTCTCATTCTTTGGTCGCGCCCTCTTTTGAGACTTCGACATCTGCTTCTTTACCACATATACATTTCTTACTCATACAGTCAGAGACTTTTACCTATGGGACGAATAGCAAAGAATAGAGATCGCATTTGTAGAAGAACTCGCCCGAGTCGAGTGAGAGTTAGAAACTTTACGACACAGAGCGTTTTGTTTTTTTTTTCCCTGTCGTGAAACTTTGACTTCCACAACGTTGCGCACCTTCTGCACTAATAAATCTCTGCATTATTCTATCGTAAATATTTTTTTGCATCTAGCTCAGAGTCGCCATTTTGCCGATCACTTGAGTCACCTTGTTTCCAAAATTGAGGTTGCTCGCACTTTATTTTAGAACATTTATTATTTCATAGATTTATGTATCCGGGGCTCATTACGCTTGAGGGCTTTCTTTTGTCTGCTCCATTATTTTTTTTTTATCGGAGATCGAAAAATCTATTGTGAAATACCATTATTAAAAGTTTTATCGCCAACTCCAGTGCGCAATCATTCAACCACAAGGACGTTTTTTTTTCTGTCAATAGAAATCGTTTTGATCTTGTGAGGAATTTTCTGCAATGTTGCCATATTTTTTGGATTGCGTATTGTATTACAATTATCTATTTTTTTTGTCCAAACATAAAAAATTGTATTTGCTTTCCAAATTAATAGGTCTGAATTTTCGATTTGCCCCTGTTATTCAGTGGGTTGCTTTGGTTTTATTTTTAAAATATTTTTTACGAATTGGCTACGTTTTCTGACTTCGCTTTGATTCTGCCATTTGGTTTTGTTAATTCACTAAGTTAGTTATGAATTGGCTAAGAATTTTAGACTTCAATTCACATCAGTTCTAGACTTGTTGGCTGATTGTGATTTTATTTCTGACGAATTGGTTACGTTTTTATTATATTTGTTATTTTCTAGTTTGTTATTCTAAACCTGACCAGAAAACGTAAAATAAATTTCTCTCAAAATTCGCGACAAGCTCGAGCTTCAATCTTTTTGGAATTGCGTATTGTAGAACAATTAGCTATTTTTTTCGTCCAAGCACAGAGAAATGTATTTGCTTCCCAAATTAATGGGTTTAAATTTTCGATTTACCCCTATTATTTGGTTGGTTGCTTTGGTTATATTTTTAAGAAAGATATTTTTTATGGATTGGCTACGTTTTCTGACTTCAATTTGATTCTGCCATTTGGTTTCTTGTTTTACTGAGTTAGTTACGAATTGGCAAAGAATTTTAGACTTTAATTTCTATCAAGTTTCTATTAAGCTCTAGATTTTTTGGCTTTGTTTATTCCTGACGAATTAGTTACGTTTTTATTATATTTGTTATTTTCTAGTTTATTATTCTAAACCTGCGGCCCAGAAAACGTAAAATAAATCTCACAAAATTCGCGACAAGTTCGAGCTTCAATCTTTTTGGAATTGCGTCTTGTATAACAATTATCTATTTGTTGCGTCCAAGCACAGAGAATTGTATTCGCTTTCCACATTAATACACCGAAAAAAAAATGTGTGAATGAACAAAATCTGCAGTCAAATACGTTCAACTAGATAATTTAGTTAGTACAATTCAACATTTTTTTGCCTGAATAATATTTTAGTCAACCGAAGCGCAGAATTGTTCAAAAAACTAATTATTTAGTTAGACCAAATAAATATCTAGTTGAACGTATTTGACTTTCGATTTTGTTCATTCACACATTTTTTTTGGTTGGTTGGTTGGTTGGTTACTTTGGTTCTATTTTTAAGAAAGATGGTTTTTACGGATTGGCTTACTTTTCTGACTTCGGTTTGCTTCTGCCATTTGGTTTTGTTAATTCACTAACCATAAGTTAGTTACGAATTGACTAACAATTTTAGACTTTAATTTGCATCAGTTCTAGATTGGTTGGCTGAGTTTATTTCTGACAAATTAGTTACTTGTTATCATTTGCTGTTTTGTTATTATACTTGTTGTTGTTATTATTATTATTATTATTATTATTATTATTATTATTATTATTATTATTATTACTTTTTTACTATTTTTATACTTTTTTAAAAATATTTTTTTTATTTTTTTTAGTTACTATTATTATACTTATTATTTCCTAGTTTGCTATTCCAAACCTGAACAGAAAACGTAAAATAAATCTCATAAAATTCGCGACAAGCTCTAAAGCTTTTGCGTCCTTGCAAACGAATAAGTAATAACGCTGAAACTCGGGAAGTTTGAGCAGCGGACACCCGATCGAATCGGGAATCTTGTGTTTGTCGAATACCGGTCCGGTAACCGGAGAAGTCCACAATGCAGTGACGCAGCCTACTTAAACTCTTTCTTTTATTGTTATGTCCCGTATTACTATATGCAGAAATGTAACACGCGATACTATGTAGATATGTCTATGTTACAGAAATATTATAGAATGTCAAAATACAGGGTCGAGGAATTTCCAAGAGCGGCATCGAAGAAATATTACAAGAGCGGGATCAGATATTAATCTATAAGTATGTAATTATAAAAATGACGTTAGGTTTGTTTTTTTGTCCGTAGGACGTACCAGTTTTGGTCACTTTAAGCATTTTCGGACATTCGATTACGTATCATTTTTAAATCATAGCAAATATACAACTGAAAAAGTGACCAACATAGCTTCAAAGGTATATGGAATCGAATTGTTATCGATCAAAACCGCCTATGAATCGAATTATTCAAGACAATAGGAAAATGTTCTACAAATACCATTTTCACCGGTTGTGGCCATCAAATGTACCGCTTTTCGACAGCTGAAGTACCAATTGTGGCCACTGGGCACAGAAGCGCGACGTAATGAGGTTAAGAGGAGGCTAAATACCGACATTTTTCGTGCGAGTGCGAGAGAGAAAGGATGATAGGGGTCGTGTGAGAGCGAGAGAGAGAGAGGTCCGAATGTCGCCTTTAGCCTCCTCTTAAGAGGAGGCTAAATACCGACACTAACACCTCGAAATTGCCATCCAAACTTGCTCTTATACAAATGGATGGAATTTAATAAAATTTTTACAAAATCATCAGAACAATGGCAGGAATGGAGCCTCACCAAAATTTTTTCAAAAAACAAAAAAAAAATTTACAGATTTATTTACCACCAAGAAATTGTAATTGAAAAACTTAAATTATTAAACTTTTACTGCATTTCGGGTAAAACGAAGAGGTAAAACGAAAGAGGAGGCCTAAATGGTATTTAGCCTCCTCTTAAGAGGAGGCTAAATACCATTTTTATTCAATCCCTACATTATCGACGTATCATCGTCGTCCAGTCTTTCTCCGACAACCGTGGATGAAAATTAATTACATTTTGACAATTAAGAGGGGGATAAATTAATGAACAATTAATTGTCAATTGAGAGGCTAAAATGCGTTACAGCTATAATGCCAACGAACTCATTCGAGCCCCCTAAATATTATAGGTTACTCGTCAGAATCCATGGTGCTGCTCCCACTCGCACGTCTGTGAACTACATTTCGCCATTTCGTTTTTCAATAAAACTACAATTTATCGATATTTATCTCTTGATGCGCCATCCAAACTTACGGCGTGTCATTTTGATAAAATAATGTCGAAAACGTCTCGATATTTGTATCGTGGCGTTCTTCATGGAGCCTCACTCTTGGTTTTACCCAAAATGCAGTAAAAGTTTAATAGTTTAAGTTTTTCAATTACAGTTTCTTGGTGGTAAATGAATCTGTACATTTTTTTTTTGTTTTTCGAAATTTTTTTAGTAAGGCTCCATTCCTGCCATTGTTCTGATGATGTTGTTAAAATTTTATTCAATTCCATCCATTTGTATAAGAGCAAGTTTGGATGGCAATTTCGAGGTGTTAGTGTCGGTATTTAGCCTCCTCTTAAACACGGTAGATGGGGCTGTCAGCAATTTATAAAAGTAGTTCCAAGTAGCGAGGGTTATTTATTACACGAATAAATATAAAATATAAAAACTTAACAAGGTTTTTAATATAAAAGGCTTAAGAGGAGGCTAAATACCGACATTTTTCGTGCGAGTGCGAGAGAGAAAGGATGATAGGGGTCGTGTGAGAGCGAGAGAGGTCCGAATGTCGCCTTTAGCCTCCTCTTAAGAGGAGGCTAAATACCAACATTTTTCGTGCGAGTGCGAGAGAGAAAGGATGATAGGGGTCGTGTGAGAGCAAGAGAGAGGTCCGGATGTCGCCTTTAGCCTCCTCTTAAGTTAGGTAATTTCAATCCCTGTGAATAATATGCCGAGTGCAAAAGAAAAGTAGTGGTCGATTTTTTATTTTCGTTTTTGGTTGTGTTTATATATACATTTTTTGTTTATTCGGCCCATTATCTGCAAATTTAAATAGAGTTCAAAAGTAAACCTAAGTTTTAGCGAAGCACAAGAAGGATTTCATCGCACTCATTGAATTTGGTCTACAGTCACGATAGATGGCCACAAATGGTATCAGCATGCTCCATTTGTGGTCATGTGATGGCAAAAAAGTGCATTCACACTTTCAATGCACTAGTTTACGCCTGCACGTATATTTCAGGTATATCAGGTTATCTTTCGGATTTAATGACCCCAACCCCGAAAATAATACGTATTGAATAAAATAAAAGTGTACGGTGACTCAGGTTACAATATATTATTCTTTACTTATCACAGGATCCTTAGCACTTTTGTTAAGAAAAGGGACAAACGGCTCAGTGTCGACACATTGTTATTCACAGGCCTGAGAAAAAAAGGTACATAATCGATAAAACGATTGATAGGGGTCTCAAAACAGTTTCTGTATCGATATATAACAATTTATTCAGTAAACACGACCTCAAAACCTTATAAAAGTCGAAAGAAACGCGACGTGGCCACAAATGGTACAGTGGCCGAAACTGGTACGTCTACCCCACGCGTTTCTAAACCATTCAACCGATTGCGATTGTCAAACGCTATCGTACAGAGCATTGTCCGTTGTATAGAAAAATTATTATCTCCCACCATCCGTCAGAATTGAATTTCTTATGTTAATCAAATGGCGAACACAAAAACTCAATGCGTCACCGCTTAAAAGAATCGCACGGCGAATTCATTTCACGAGGTTCATTATTATGTTTTAAACTATGGTTTCATGAAGAAGGAGATCGAAAAAAAATAAAGGTTATTTTTGAAGACAGTTATGGGTCGCTCCATGTCAAATCGACCAATAGTTGGAATTGACCCCTTTCAATTTTGATGAAATTTAGACAGAAGTTGTATTTTATCATACAACGAAGTTCTAGAATTTTTTTTTTTCAGTTTTCGAAAGTTATGCAAAATTCAAAATTTCACCGTTGTTTCAATTTTTCGAGTTTATTTTTGAAATACCTCGAAAACTACTATAGTTACAAAAAAAACTTTTGGGTATATCTTAAAGAGTTTAAAAATTATGAATTTGGAGAATTTTGAATTTTTAAAAAACGTGAAAATCCACGATCAACATTACATTTTTCGTTCAATTTTTTGTATATAATACCTTGATCTTAAAAGATCCTGAAATGTTCAGAATTGCGTATTTTTTTCAAAAATGTGAATTTTTGAATTTTGTAGAAAAAAATTCTTTTTACCTCTAAGTTAAGTAAAGTTTAGCAATCATGTAATTTTGTAATTTTGAGCAGTAAAAATTTCAATGAATGACATAAGAATGTAAAAACAGAAACATAATTGAATTTGCGTTTTTATCTATTGGGTAAAGCGTTTTAAGCGTAAAGTTAATATACATGTATAAGTAATATACATGTAGAAATAATATACATGTATATTAAGTTTACGCTTGAAACACTTTACCAAATAGATAAAAACGCAAATTCAATTATGTTTCTGTTTTTACATTCTTATGTCATTAATTTAAATTTTTAGTGCTTAAAATTACAAAATTACGTGATTGCTCAACTTTTCTCAACTTAAAGGTAAAAAGATTTTTTTTTTAACAAAAATTCAAAGATTAATATTTTTGAAAAAAAAACACAATTCTGAAAATTTCAGAATCTTTCAAGATCAGTACAAGGTATTACATATATTTAAAAAATTGAACCAAAAATTTAACGTTGATCGTGAATTTTCCCGATTTTTAAAATTCCAAAATTCTCCAAATTCATCATTTTTCAAAAAAAAAAAATCGGAATATTTTTATTTTCGTAACTCCAAGTATACTCTTTTAGACGAACGCAGAACGATTTTTTTTCGTAACCATAATAGTTTTCGCGATAAAGGAATAAAATTGAAAAATAGAAAAAATAGTAAAATTTTGAATTTTGCATAACTTTCGAAAAAAAAAAATTCCTTTGATAGAACTTCGTTTTATGATAAAAGAAAACTTCTGTCCAAATTTCGTCGAAATAGAAGGGGGTCGATTCCAATTGGTCGATTTAACATGGAATAACCCATATAAACATATACAGAACTGTATGGTCAGAGTAATAACGATATGCCCGCATACATCTTCCCGCTTATGCTGAACATCATTTCTCGGTAATTCACATAAAATAGCTGTTATTTATCTCCCCCGGTTATTCTCATTCAACGGAGAATTTAAAAAAAACACGAATGCCGTTATATTCAGAAACACAAGATGTTGAAAAGGCATATATATACAAAAACACCGCGTCCGATCGTGCGTCTGTAGTCACGTGGAATTGACACCTGTCGGAGCGCCACTCTCGCAAACGTCATCTCGTGGAAAAATTATCGCTGTATAATTACCGGTGGACGAATATTTTCATCGCGATTATCATCGCACGTAACGAAAATACATTTTTCATCGCTCAAAAAAATAAAAAAATAAAACAAACAAAAACACGAGATTCTCCAGAATGCGAGAAAATTTTGGTGAATGTGAGGAAAATTACACTCGACGTTTCATTTCTTTGACTCTTTATCTCTGCAAGATGGAAATTATGACGTTTTCGCTTACCCCTCGCAATGTCCTGTTGGGCCCACACATAATCCACGAGATAGGGCAAAAACGCAACACCGAATCTCACCGCAGTCGCTAAATTACCCATTTTGCGTCCGCATTATTTTATCACCCCGCGTCACATTCGTTTTCGCACGCAGTGATTTTTCGTCGTCTTTGTTTACTCGCGTTTGCAAACTCCCCCGGAAAAATATAAAACGCGCGTAACTCTCATGCAAGTAAATGTTGTCGCGCGAAATACTCGATGAAATTTCCACAAGACCTCATCGTACGACGTTTCGCGACGAACTGAGCGGAGCGCGCTGAGCTGAATAAGAAAAAAAAAGCGAAGGAGAAAATTCGACGAGGCGCGCGACGGTGCTGCTCTCGAACGCCGTTACGCGCATGCGGGAAAAAGGTCAACTAACCGTTTTGCATCGGGAAAAAAACAACTATAACGGCAAATGTTTTTTTTCACAATTATCGAGGAAGAGAAAAAGTATAAGTATACGAATATACAGATGCATACATTGTCAAATCAGAGGAATAAATTGCGACTTATATCGTGTTTTTATTAATTCGTTATATTTATATTACACAAAGATGTATGCTTAATCGTATTATTGTATCGATTCCGAATTACAATCCACTGATATTCTCGATTATCTCACATAATTGAATAGACGATGAAACTGATATTCCTTTCTTACAACGATTGTTTAACATTAAACCAGGTCACAAAAAATGCATTAAATTCTAATAAATGGTCTCGCGTTTGTGAGCTTGGCTTTCGGGGAAAAGGGAAGAATAATAATCCCGTGAAATCGTGACGGATTAATGAGGGATGCCGAGAAAAATTGAAGAAAAAAGAATAGTCGCAAACACGAATTTGAAGAAAAAAAACGACGAAATAAAATGGAACGATGCATGCGAAGTTTTGAAATTTTCGATTGGAGTGCAAAATTTCTATCGAATTTTCTCGATATGAGTATATACTTATCGCACATTATTTTTTTCTCTTCCTCTCGCTAACTTTATTATACATACATACACAAATGAGTTTGTGTACATAGATATATATTTATATATGTATATATATGTATATGGGGCATTCCATCCCAAATCTGACAGTTTGAATTTTTGTTCATTTCCTCAAATTTTTTATATTTTTTAGTGCTGATCAAAAGACCCTTCCTGGTAATTTTGAAATTTTTTTGATTACCCGTTCACAAGATATTAAATTTTTAAAAAACCGCTCTTTTCTCGGTTTTTTTGTCATAACTTCTTTAATAATGGTCCAAATTAAAAGTTTATTTTTCAATTTTTTAATTGTTTATCGCCTTTTCAGAAAAAAATACAAAAAAAATATTCGACGCCTTTTTGAATAAGTTTTTTGACTTTGAACCTTTGAATCGTGTTTTTAAAAGTGAGTGCATATTTTGATTTTTTTTGAAAAATTCTTTTTTTAAACTTCTATCTATTCGACAACTTTTAAGGCCAATTCGGTCGTGGGCCCTCCATAATTACTTTTTTCGATTTTTGAAAATAAAAATAAAAATTCTATAAATTCTTTTGTTACTGTATAGTATTTTTTAAATCATTTTGAATCAATTTCGAAATTTGTTTATTATTAACAGGTTTTTAATTAATAAGGAATCGTTAAGTCTGTTTATGAACAATAATGACAAGAAAATAAAAATTATATTTGCGATACAATACTGCTAAGTCAATCACAGGGATACCAAAATTTCATTCAATTATTCCAATGAGCAAAGGAAACGTATTGGCAAAGAAATATTCAAATTCAGGAAATAATCGTATATGTAAGGTTTTTAAAAGAATACATGAATAAATAAAAACTGTTTTTATTATTGTTCATAAACAGACTCAACGATTAATTATTAATTTTAAGAAGCTATTGGCAATAAAAAAAGTGTCAAAATAAATTCTAAATAATGAAAAAAAACTATACACTGTACATAAAATACAGTACTAAAAATTGAGATTCATGATTCATAAAAAAAAAATTCTAGTTTCCAAAAATAGAAAAAAAGTAATTATGAAGGGCCCACGACCGAACTGGTCTTAAAAGTTGTCGAATAAATAGAAGTTTGAAATAATTTTTTTTTTTTTTAAACCTCTCAATTTGGACTATTATTAAAGAAGTTATGACCAAAAAACCGAAAAAAGAGCTGTTTTTTTTAAATTTGATATCTTGTAAATGGGTAATTAAAAAAATCTCAAAATTTACCAGGAAGGTTCTTTTAATGGGTACTAAAAAATAAAACAAATGTAAGGAAAAAAAAAATTCTAACTATCCTATTTGGGATGGAACGCCCCATATAATATAGTTAGATTCCCGACGGACGCTCAAAGTTTTCGACATTCGTAATAATTTACAGATTTCTATCAATTTTTCGTTTTCTTTATATTTTATACAAATTACTTAGGCTCTGTGTTTATAATCGGATCTTCTTTCTCACTTTCTCTCCACTTCCCTCTTAACTAAAACATGTTTTTTTTTGTGCCACAGACGACTACGCTTCGATTGGCAAAAATTTACAGACGAAAAAAAGAAACTTTTCTCTCATTCTCGCTCGTTTATTTTTTTCTCTCATTATTCCCCTTTATTTTTCCTTTTACGTTTTCTCTGCTTCACAATCCATTTTATCTTATATAGTACAAGAAGTTCTATTTCTCTCACGCGTTTACACTCGTGCTCATTTTTTCCTCTGCACAAAAAAAAATTAAAAAAAAAAAAACTATAAAACTAAAACTTCCTTCATCCACGAGATTGCAAAATCTCGGTTGATCTCGTGGGATGAACCGATCGAATTCGATGCGCATCGTTGGCAAGAGAGCGAGGGATTATTTATCAAGTTTAAAAACTCGAAGAGAGTTTTTGTTACACAATGGAAGAATCCTTTCACTCGTTGCCACTTTTTTTTTCTTTTTTTTTTCTCGCACTCCGCCTCCTCTTTCTCTTCACACTTTGTATCACAATTAATAATTAATTTCTTTCTTTACAATGAATTAAATTACAGTTTTTTTTTCATCCTCAACTCTTTCCTTTCGCTCCCTCACTTATCTTCTATACTCTACCGAGATAAAATTTTGTGTTTTCTTCCTCTTATTTTCTCCTCGTTTCATACAAGACCGTAGATTATAAGCGTTTCGTTTATATTCAGTTTGTTGTTCATTTCTTCTCTTATTTCTTCCTTAATCGTTCTTAAGAAACCTAGACAGTATCTTCGGGCTATATTTATCGGTTTTACCTCTTCACGATTACACGACTGAGAAAAAAAAACTAAAAAAAAAAATCTACAACCTTTGATCGTCGGGACGACGAGTCTCAAGCTTTTTCTCGTATTATGCATCCGAATGAAAATGGCTTAGAATCTCTTACACTTCTCTTTTATTAATTTAATATACAACTCGATTTTTTTTTCTTCTTTTTCTTCCTGTTTCTCTTATCTCTCTCACTATGCATCCTATATACAAATTTCCATCTCTCTCTCTCTCTCTTGATCATGATATTCATTTTCGCCACGCTTCTAAAAGCTAATATTGAAAAACTATCGACCATTTAATTGCCGCTCATACGTTTTTATTCTCGTTTTCACTGGTATTGGGCGTTCGAATGGCTATGTTAAAGTATAGTTTTTAATGTGTATATATATATATATATGTATATATATATTGTTTTGTTTATCTACCGCAATTAATTTTATGTACATTATGATCTACATTATATTACTTTTATACAAAGCGTTCCAATTTTTTTCCTACTTTGTTCCGTTTTTTTCTTCTGCTTTTTTTTTTTCTTCATCCTCGAGATATACCAAGAAAAAGAGGGGCTCGCCAAAGTCGTTTCGCATTACTTTTATCTCTTTTGTGACAACGATTCTATCAGCGAATTTTATTTTTTTAATTTTCCTACTATATTTCTGGTATGCATTATTGTGATGATGGAAACGACTATGGCCACAATAATAATCATAATAATGATGATAATAATAATAATACTAACAACAACAGTAATTATGTAAATCAATGATCGTTCCTTTTTTTTTTATCTTCATTATGGTAATGAGTATGATAATAAGTCGTGATTAATTCGATCGGTAAGTTACACTTGCGCCTTCATCAGCTCAATGTTTTTATCACTGGTTTGGTTTGTTGTTTTTTTTTTCATCCACGTTTCCTCGAATTATATCAAAGGATCGAAAAATGGTCTAAAAACGAAATCAATGTGGAAAAAAAAAATTCGAGTCACACCGCGAATGATTGTGTATTATTTAACGAAAAAAGCCCGTTTCATCGTCGAATAAGGGGGGGAAAAAGTGTGATCACAGAGGTAAAAAGTACGAGTCTCTTGAAACGTTACAAGCATATCCGCCCTTTAGTTTTTCACCGGATGAATGAACGCCATAAAAAAAAAGGGAATCGTGACTCTACGCCTCTCGACACAAGTTAATGGAGGGGGTGAAGTAAAATCATCGTCGAATCCATAAAAAGAGGGGGGAACAAATATGAGGGGTCCGTTCTAGAGCGCAATTTTTGTACAAGCTGCTCCGCAGTTTTGCAAACTCAAATTTTGCAATCTTATAATTTTCCCTTCGTTTATCAGACACTTCCCGAACCGATGTAAATAAATTTACAGAAATGTTTCGATCGTCGCTTTGACGATTTTTTTTTGCTTCATTTTTCTTTAATTTACGCGTGTGACGTTTGATTGGAAAAAACCTGTATTTCATTTCAAGTATTAAATCGAAAAAGGCCACCATCGCAAGGCCACAGGCCGAGAAAGTCAATGAATCCAATCAATGGATAGCTCATAAACGAGTTTTTGTTTTCTGCTTTTGTAACTCTTCGACTACTTTTTCGAATTGTCTCGGGTCCTTTGTGCTCTTTTTTTTTTCCCTCATCGACTCGAGGACTCGACCGATTCGATTCGATCAGACCCGAAGACTTCGTGCCTCATTTTCGTTTGGATTTTGAAAAAAATGTTCGCCTCAATTTTATCTTTAGTAAACTTGATCAAATCTTTAAATTCTTCTCTGTGTTTCCGTGAATCAGGATTTTCTCGTTTATTATAAACAAACACACACGCACGTTGTGACACTAGCTTGAGAAAACGCTTTTCGTGTACGTTAATAAATTATATCAACGAATCTCTATATATCTCTCTCTCTTATTTTCTCTGATATTGTACGTTAGTTTTACGTTGGATGCAAAGATCTCTTTCACGAGTTTCGACCTTAAATTACATTGGAAAAGTGTGAAACTTCGCCTTCGCCCTTTTCACATTCTTCCTCTTCCTCCATCCTTTCTCTCTCTCTCTCTCTCTCTCTCTCTCTCTCTCTCTCTCACTCTTTCTTTCCTTCGGAACATCGTTGTCGTCGAGACGATTTCCATTATCTTCGAGGATTTTTCCTCTCGTTTATTCTCGCGCGTCACGATCATTTGAGATTCGCGTTGATCCATTTTTGCTCATCGTTCACGGACTCGTCGCCGTTGTCTCACGTTACCCGGTGCAAATTGCATTTGGGTATGTACTGATTCGTGTCGAGTAGCCAGCCTTTCGTCAAAGCACATGGATAATGCGTGACAGCTTTGCAACCGCGCTTGACACAACCGATATTCGCTCCACCGAGACCGCAAGAGCCGCAAATCGATTTAGTCGCATCCCACACGGCCTCCTGAAGTCCGGTTACTCTTCCACCTGGATAAATTGAAATGTAGACATTAGACCGATTCAAAAAAGCGAGTATTTTTTGTTTTTCGAAATAACATATTTTTTATTACTCATGCGGAAAAAGCGGTATCTTTACGCCCGCTGTTACGGTTGAAAAGTAGCTTTTTGCCCATTTTATAATTGCCATGTAGGTTTTTCATTTATTAAACGGTTATTTGAGTGCGCAAAGTTTACTTTGCGCACCCAAATTATTCTTTGCGCACGCAAATTCAGATAAAAAAAACACTGCCGAAATTAAATAAAAGAATAGCGTTGGTGAAATTCAACAAAAACAAAAACGCAACCGAAATATTAAAACTGAATTGAGGTTGACGTGACAGATCGTGTAATTTATAAAACAGTATTAAAGTATACGGATAATACAAACTCCCAAAAATTGTTCAAATGAATTCGGAATCGATAGTAATACCAGAAACGGATGAAAGCTCTGGCGACGAAAACATACCACCGGAAATACTTGAAAAAGCCAATGAGGTCATTAACAATTTAATTCCTTAAGTATCGAGAACAAAATATGAAGCAGCGTACAAGAAGTTCATGGAATGGCGAAGAAATAAAAATGTTGGAAGTTTTTCTCAACCAATTCTGACATACTTTAGTGAACTTGCCGAACTTGAATTCATCAAAAACGCCATGAATCTGAATATTACATTCACAAAGTGTTCAAACCTTACAGTTCACTTAAATGAGAGTAAAAATCATTATTTCCTGTTGCTGTTATTGTTCTTGTTCAAAATAAAATTATTTTTTTTCACCCATGCAAGATTTTCGTGCTTTTCACTATATGCGTAGCCAGCCGAAAAGTGACTCTTTTCTGACAGCTAAGGGCGAAAACAGACGAGTTCGCTTCTTTTTTCCCCGAAGGGGAACCGAACTCGTCTGTTTTCACTCTTAGCTGTCAAAAAAGAGCCCCTTTTTGGCTATCCACGCATATACTGAAAAGCACGAAAATCTCCCATGGGGAAAAAAAATATCGTGAGCAACGCGGGCCAGAGATTCGTCTTTTGTCTCGCGTGGTTGCGGCCCTCGCTTCGCTCGTTGCGGCAAACTTCACGCTCGACAAAAAGACTTATCTCTGGCCCTAGATGCGCAAAATACAATTTCATTGTTCCTTAACTAAGTTTCCTGTATATTTCTTGACTTTTTAGTTATTATTTTTGGTCTGTGAGGGGCCCTCAAGCGAATAAGCGCACGAGCGAAGCGAGTGCAACTCCGCTTTCGTGGGCAATCGACAACTTGCCGCACTAGTTGCACAATATACTAAAATACTTTCGGGGAGGTCAAAAAAGATGCCTGTTAAGAAGAGGCTAAATACCATTTTTATTCAATCCCTACATTATCGACGTATCATCGTCGTCCAGTCTTTCTCCAACAACCGTGGATGAAAATTAATTACACTTTGACAATTAAGAGGGGGATAAATTGATTAACAATTAATTGTCAATTGAGAGGCTAAAATGCGTTACAGCTAATGCCAACGAACTCATTCGAGCCCCCTAAATATTATAGGTTACTCGTCAAAATCCATGGTGCTGATGTTAAAATTTTATTCAATTCCATCCATTTGTATAAGAGCAAGTTTGGATGGCAATTTCGAGGTGTTAGTGTCGGTATTTAGCCTCCTCTTAAAAGCAGAGCTCTTAAAGGGAGGCTAGATACCGACATTAGCACCTCGAAATTGGGATCCAAACTTGCTCTGGCAAGAATGCATGGAAATCCAAATTACGAGATAAATGTTGATAAATTGAGTGTTTTATCGAAAAACAAAATGGCGAAATCAAGTTCACAGAAATCCGAAAGAGGGCAGCCCCATTTGGAATTTTTATGAAATAAATATTATTCTCATCGGACTTCTATCCAAACTGTTTGACGAGTCAGTGGCAATGGTGGCAATGAACGAAAACGTTGATTTATGTCTCGCATTTGCATTTTGCAATTCATTCATGGTTCATTCATAAATTTACTTGATATTCATCCACCGGTATCGGAGAAAGTTTGGACATCGATTTTGAGTCGATAAGGTAGGGCTTCAGTATCAATAATGTCGGTATTTAGCCTCCCCTTAATATAAATATTTAGATATGGCTCATCGCAAATTTCTATTTCCCTTTTAAATTTTTTGAAATTTTATACCTCGGCTTCAAGCCAATGTACCGTATCGAACGATACGCATTCTTGTGGGAAATTGGACGCTCTACAAAAAAGGTCTCTTATGAATTTTCGATAAACTCACTCTTTCAAAAGTTATTCACGGTCTAATATATATGTGGCATTCCACGGTATTTCGATCAAAATCTTACCTTGATGATTTCGATTTTCCTCTAAATCTTTTATATAAATAAGGACATTGAAAAAAAAATTCCAAATTTTTTCAGAATTTTTCGATCACGCTTTTTTTTGGATTTATTTTTTTATTTTTGAAAAAAAACGGGACAACTTTGTAAAATCTGAAAAAATTCAGAAAAATCTAATAAAATATAACAAATTTTTTGGGCTTCGTTCCAAAATGGAGATTTTAATACTCTATGAGTAAAATTCAAAAAATTGAAAGAAAAAAAAATGTACTCATAGAGTATTATCTCCATTTTGGAACCAAGCCGAAAATTTTTGTTATATTTTATAAGATTATTCTGAATTTTTTCAGATTTTACAAAACGGTCACTTAAAAAAAAAAATAAATAAATAAACGAAAGAACGCGTGACCAAAAAATTCTGAAAAAATTTAAGAATCTTTCTTTTAATGTGTTCTTTTATATAAAAAATTAAGAGAAAAAACGAAATCATCGAAACAAGATTTTGTCGTGTCATTCCACGAAATTCCGATCAAAAATCTTGCCTTGATGATTTCGATTTTTCTCTAAATTTTTGATATAAAAAACCACATTGAAATACATTTTTCTAAATTATTTCAGAATTTTTTGGTCACGCGTTCTATGAATTTTTTTTTTTTTTAAAGGGACCTCTTTGTAAAATCTGAAAAAATTCAGAATAATCTAATAAAATATAACAAAATTTTTGAGCTTTTTCCAAAATGGAGATTTTAATATTCTGAGTTAAATTTTTTTTTTTTTAATTTTTTGGATTTGACTCGTAGAGTATTGAAATCTCCGTTATGGAACAAAGCCCAAAAAATTTGTTATATTTTATTAGATTTTTCTGCATTTTTTCAGATTTTACAAAGTTGTCCCGTTTAAAAAATAAATAAATAAATAAATCCAAAAAACGCGTGACCGAAAAATTCTGGAAAAATTTGGGAATTTTTTTTTCAATGTCCTTATTTATATAAAAAAATTAGAGGAAAATCGAAATCATCAAGGTAAGATTTTGATCGAAATACCGTGGAATGCCACATATGTATTAGATTGTGAATATGGGTTGGTCATTTCTTTAAAAATTAGGTAATTTATGTTAATGCAATTTAAACGTTTGTTTCAATAAAGATTTTACGATATTTAGTAATAAATTTCAACATTTTGCCGGAAACTAAACAAAAAAGGGAAATTTACTGTAAATTTAACATTAACCTTGAATAACTTTTGAAGAATTGAGTTTATCAAACAACATCATCAGAACAATGGCAGGAATGGAGCCTCATTCAAATTTTTTCAAAAAACAAAAAAAAATTTACAGAGTCAATTACCACCAAGAAACTGTAATTGAAAAACTTAAATTATTAAACTTTTACTGCATTTCGGGTAAAATCAAGAGTGAGGCTCCATGAAGAATGCCACGATACAAAGATCGAGACGTTTTCGACATTATTTTATCAAAAAGACACGCCGTAAGTTTGGATAGCGCATCAAGAGATAAATATCGATAAATTGTAGTTTTATTGAAAACCGAAATGACGAAATGTAGTTCACAGACGTGCGGCATTAGCTGTAACGAATTTTAGCCTCTCAATTGACAATTAATTGTTAATTAATTTATCCCCCTCTTAATTGTCAAAATGTAATTAATTTTCATCCACGGTTGTCGGAGAAAGACTGGACGACGATGATACGTCGATAATGTAGGGATTGAATGAAAATGGTATTTAGCCTCCTCTTAAGAGCTCTGCTTTCAACAGGCATCTTTATTCACCTCCCCGAAAGTATGTTATTTCAAAAAACAAAAAATAGTCGCTTTTTTTTTAATCAGTCTATCAGACATTCTTTTGATTGGAAATTAAACAGATTTGTACGAAAAGTTGGTTCTTGGATTTATTTATTTTCTGTCAATTATTATTTTCAGTCTTGAAGTCATATTCAGTGTAATTTTCGATTACTCACCCGCCATGTAAACCCCGGCTGCCCATAGCGCACATTGTTCATGAAGCCAAACTTCCCACCGTTGCTCGTCACCGGGTAAAAGCGTCATTCCCGTGAATGCACCGGTTACGATGCACTCGATCGAATTTCTCTTTTTCTTGCCCATTTTTGCGGAAAATTGATCAGCCAGACCCGCGTACCTGAGGCTACGCTTGTTCTTGCTGCCCTTCTTCTGTTCCGTCGTTATCTCCTGCTCGTCCGCCGAGAGTATGCTCTCCTCGAGGCGTTCTTTACCGATCAGATATGGTCCGAAGAGATCACTGAGTACACCCGCGGGTACCTAATTAGAAATGATGATAACAATCATTCTTATTGCAAATAGAATTATTAATTAAGGATGTTGAGTCCCAAATCGCAAATGATGAGAAAATTCTGAAAATTTGTCATGTTTTTGGATGAAGTATATAAGAGGTCGTGTAAAAATGTCACGACGATTAGGAAGCTCGTTATCGAACAATTAACATCAACAAATTAAATTAAATTAAATGTAGTCTTATGGAAACTGATATAACTCTGCGATAAGTTTTTTTTTGACCTCCCAATTTTTTAATATCTACACTATATTGAAAGCAACGGAAACAAAACGAAATTTATTGATAAATATTTTTTTTATTTGTTTAAAAAATTGTTTTTAACAAAATGTTAATATTTTAATAACGAGCTTCCTAATCGTCGTGAAATTTTTACACGACCTCTTAAATACTTCATACAAAAACATACAAAATTTTCAGAATTTTCTCATCATTTTTCATTTTAACCCTTAAGGAGGTTGAAGGGAATTCTGAAAATTTAATATGTTTTTACATGAAGTATTCAGGAGGTCGTGTAAAAATTTCACGACGATTAAGAAGCTATTTATTGAATAATTAACGTTAAAAGATTTCCTAGGGACTCAACATCCTTAACACATTATTCGGTTTATTTATCAGATTCACATTTTGTGCGATGAAACAAATGTTACACAAGGCAAACTGCAATTTTTGAAGGTTTGCTCACGCGTTCATAAAAAATAATAATCGTTTGCGTTATTGACGGAATTCCCCAACTTTTCCGAGTTTTCATTTGAATATTAGAAAATTCTTCCAAACCCCGAAAAAAGGATAGACCAAATTTATGTTGAAGATGGAAAAAATGCGCGTTACAAATTTTAATGACCTGTAAGACGCGAGCAGGAAGTCCATATGAATCTCTTGAAAAATAGATCATGAAAAATAGATCGTTTTTCAGGGTGGCCGCTAAATCGGATGAAAAAAATGCCCTGACATTTCCCTGATATTTCGAAAATTTCCCTGAAGCTACTCAGATTTGTGAATAAAAGTAACACGGTAAGAACATTGCATTTATTATTGTTATTCATTATTTCGTATTGTTTATCAAATTATACCTTTGGAAGCAATAAATAATATACCCTGAGAACTATTTTGCTTTTTTTTCAACACCGTGATTTTTTCATTGAGCAGAGCTTCTTGTTTTACATTTTTTACGAGTTCTTTTTATATTTTCCTGACTAATATTTAATTCCGACATTTTCAGATTTTCGCTGACAGTGGCCACCCTATTTTTACAAAAGCACTTTCAATACCAACAACTACCTCTAATATATTTCTGTCGGTTTTATATTCAGCAAATCTAGATTTTTCCAATATTTATCCATGCATTTTTTTAGCAATGTTTTTCGTTAATTGTTTTTCATTTTCCATAATTTCCACTATGCGAGCTCAACAGAAAAAATCTTTTTCGTCTATATCTTGGCAATGAAAATATTTTGAGGATGCACGCTTTTAAAATTTATTTTACCTTCAATTAAATCTTTGAAATTTTCGAGAATTTTTCTCACGTTCTTGAAATTTGTGAAAAATTCTTCATTCGATCAATTTATTGTGAATGAAAGTCTGTGAAAATACCCTGATTTTCTACGATTTCGATATGTATAGCAACCGTCATTGAGATTTTCTTGTTTTTTCTCAATATCTTATTCGATAAATATTAAAAATATGTAGTATTTAGAAGTATTCGATAATAACAAATTTTATTCTCCCCCAACGAAATATCATTGAGATAGTGACATAATAAAGCTGATCATCACGAAAAAAAAAATTATACCATGTCGTAAAGACTAAAATTGACGAAAACTTCAGATTTTGCGGTTTTCTGCATTTATTAGTTTATACAAAATTGGATAATAACAAATTTCATCCTCCTGCGATGAACTATCATTGATAGTGACATAATAAAGCTGATCATCACGAAAAATAAAATTATACCATATCGTAAAGACTAAAAATGACGAAAACTCCAGATTTTGCGGTTTTCTGCATTTATTAGTTTATAAAAAAAATTGGACAATAACAAATTTCATCCTCCTCCGATGAACTATCATTGATAGTGACATAATAAAGCTGATCACCACGAAAAATATATTTATTTTATATCGTAAAGACGATAAAAAATTTTTAAAAATTATCGGGAAAAAAAAAATTCCCGCCGTTTTTAGAAAAGACGCGTTTCTAAATATTTACCACCTATTCCATACAACAACAAAAAATGCTGAATAAGGCAAAGTCTAGTCTTTTAGAAGAGATACAGTCTTTTTGCGTGTTCAATTGAAATAATGGCAATTCACATTATAAAGTAATTTGTAGAATTACAAAAAAAATATTTTCCAATTTTAATAAGAGTATTTTCAAGTTTTTCCAGTATTTTTCCCGGATTCGTATTCAGGACAACATAAATTTTGAACGAATCAAAATGCATTCTCTTCATTTTCTCTCGTGTTATTTCATATCATAAAAATACTTTACCGTCCACGCGCAGTGGCATAAAAATCATCTCACCGTGTAAGTTCCGGGTGCTATATGAGGTCCTGCCAAATTAGGATGCGGTCGTAAAGGATCACCGGGTACAATCGAGTGTGGACCTTGTTTACAGAACACACATACCCACGTAGAATCCGTCGTGTGGGCATCGTATCGCGACGAAAGCGTCGAACTGAATAATCCAGCTCTGCTGACTTTGCCTGTAAAAATGAACGATTTGCAATATAGTGAAGAAATAAAAATATCGATCCAGGCCCGGATTTAGCGGGCGATTTTAGGGGCGGGGGGGTGTTTAGGGGCCCTCGATCGGGTCGTCTTTAGATTGGTTGCATTAAGAGGAGGCTAAATACCGACATTATTACCGAAGCCCTACATTACCGACTCAAAATCGCTGTCCAAACTTTATCCAATACCGGTGAATAAATATCAATTAAATGTATGAATGAATGATGAATGAATTGCAAAATGCAAATGCGAGACACAAATCAACGTTTTCGTTAATTGCCACTGACTCGTCAGACATTTTGGATAGAACCCTGATGAGAACAATATTTATTTCATAAGAATTCCATATGGAGTTGCCCTCTTTCGGATTTCTGTGAACTTGATTTCGCCATTTTGCTTTTCGATGAAACACTAAATTCATCAACATTTATCTCGTGATTTGGATTCCAAACTTACGTCGCGATTTTTTCATAAAATAATGTCGAAGACGCATCGGTATTCGTACTTTGGGTTTTGTCATGAAGCCCCACTCTTGGTTTTGGCCAAAATGCCGTAAAAACATTGAAATTTAATATTTTCGATCCCAGATTCCCGATGATTATCGGAAATGTAATTTTTTTTTGTTCGAAAAAATTTTAGTGGGGCTCCATTTGTGCCATAATTCTGATACTGTCAAAATTTTATTGATTTCCATCCATTCGTGCCAGAGCAAGTTTGGACTCCAATTTCGAGGTGTTAATGTCGCTATTTGGCCTCCCCTTAAGGCCAGGCTAAAGACCCTCTCTCTCGCTCTCACAGGACCCCTATAGGCGCTCTCTCGTACTCACAAGAGCGGGAAGGCGGGGGGGAGGGTGTTCAGCCTGCCCTTAAGAGGAGGCTAAATACCAGTTTTATTCAATCCCTACATTATCGACGTATCATCGTCGTCCAGTCTTTCTCCGACAACCGTGGATGAAAATTAATTACATTTTGACAATTAAGACGGGGATAAATTAATTAACAATTAATTGTCAATTGAGAGGCTAAAATTCGTTACAGCTAATGCCAACGAACTCATTCGAACTCCCTAAATATTATAGGTTACTCGTCAGAATCCATGGTGCTGCCCTCACTCGCACGTCTGTGAACTACGTTTCGCCATTTCGTTTTTCAATAAAACTACAATTTATCGATATTTATCTCTCGATGCCCCATCCAAACTTGCGACGTGTCATTTTGATAAAATAATGTCGAAAACGTCTCGATATTTGTATCGTGCGTTCTTCATGGAGCCTCACTCTTGGTTTTACCCGAAATGCAGTAAAAGTTTAATAATTTAAGTTTTTCAATTACAGTTTCTTGGTGGTAAATGAATCTGTAATTTTTTTTTGTTTTTCGAAAAAATTTTAGTGAGGCTCCATTCCTGCCATTGTTCTGATGATGTTAAAATTTTATTCAATTCCATCCATTTTTGAAGAGCAAGCTTGGATGGCAATTTCGAGGTGTTAGTGTCGGTATTTAGCCTCCCCTTAAGTTGTTCACTCGAATAGGGCCCAGAAAAACCCGAGCAGCCCCGGGCCACCGACATGGTAAATCAATCATGGAAACATCGCTTTTTCAATCTCACCTCGATAGTCGAGATCGTTCTGATGACTGAGCCTCTTACTACGTCCGGCATTGCCATTTCCCACGCTCTTTCGCTTCTCCTTATTTTTCTCCTCCTCGTCCTCGCGAGGTGCGTTGACGACCTGAACGCTCAGCGGACTGTCCCTCGGTCCTTCAACGTGAACAACCGGACCTCTCGATCTTATCGAGCTCGCATTCGATCCAGAGTCATAAGCAATTTCTCGTACTCCCTCCGTTTTTAAATTTTTATTTTTCGTCTTTTTCGTCGGTGTCTCAATTATCTTTTTCACTCCTTTCGAGCCTCTTCGCTTTTTGTTGTCCTTCATCGTCGTCGGATCGTCTCCCGCACCGGTCCAAACATTATCAACCGATCGTGAAATTTTTCTCTTACCACCTCGCGATTTTCCTTTCTTTCCTCTCTTGCTCGCGTTCACTTTCGTACTCGCTGTCGATGACGTCACGTCCGTTGGATTTGTACTCGTTTCGCTGGTACATTTATCATCTATCGTCGTCGCATCGTCAATCTCCATCTTTGGCTCATTGTCATCCTTCTTTTTCTTGCTCCTCTTGATCTCGTTACTTACAATATCCTTGCTCGTGTCGTTCGTACCTTTCTCAATATCTTCCGTCTCCTCGTTCTCGACTATACCGGCGAACATTTTCTCCAATTCGGATTCGACCTCGTTGAAAGGATTGTTGACGCCTCTTGGACTCGTTACTTTTGACAATTCGCTGACATCGTCGCTGGATTTTCTTCTCGTCCGTTGACTCGTCGGTGTTTGATTCGTCGCTGGTCCTTCGCTGCTTCTCCGCCTCTTGATCGGCTCATTTTCCTCGATTTTCGTCGTTTCGACGTTTTCAGAATTTTTTTTACCGCCGACACGAGTCTTTGATGCCTCATCGGCGTTCTCCTCGTTCTCATCGTCGTCTTCCTCAATGTCATCGTTCGTTTCCTCGTTTTTCGTTCTATCCTCGATTCTCGTATCCGCATTTATCGGTTGTGAACAACTGATCGTCGTGATCGTCGTCGTTGCCGTTGTCGTCGCCGTTGTTGTCATCGTCATGGCGTTTGTCGTCGTATCACTGCTGACCAATGGAATCGGCGAACGAGGCGATATTTCCTCGAGTATCGGCTCACATATTCTTGGTTCACGCGGCTCCGTTGGCTCCAATTCCATATCCTCGACCTCGGTCTTCGAATCCTTGCTCAATCTCACGGGTTTCTCGAGTTTTCGTTTTCTACGCTGTTTCGTGTTGTCATTGGAATCGTCGTTGCTGAACGCCGGCGAAACAACGTCATCCTCGCGTGTCGGCGATTTTGATTTTTGTCGCTCCGGCGACATGCTCTTCACGCTCGACGAGTCCTGTTTCTCTTCGACCGGCGTGACTATCACCGAACCAATGTTTTCCGTGCTACCGAGCTTCTTGTTGCCACCCTCGAGCTTCTCCAGCAGCGAATCAACGCCTTTTTTGCCACGTTTTGGCATATTCTTCGGTGATCTAACGCTCGTCGCGTCGTCAATTTTACGTTCACGCTCCGACGATGATTCTCTCATCGGACTATCGACCGTGTCCTTGTCCATCCTCGACGTTAGATTAACGATAACCGGCATCACGTTCCTCGGCACTTGCGCGATCACGCTCAACGTGTCCGCGACCTTGATCGGCTGTTCACTGTCCTTCTTGTCGATGTTACTCATGACCCTCTCGATCGTCACGCTCGGCGGTAGATTAATGACTTTTTGGGCAAAATTATCAATTTTGTCATGAAGATTGGCGACACCCTTGAGATTGCTCTCGAAATTTTTGACCGTTATTTTTGGCGTCGATGTGAGCTCCTTCGTTGAAAGTGACACAGGCTCACCAAGAGAATTTGGAGTTGGTACGGACGAGCTTATACCGCTGTCCGACGATGTTTCGCCGTTCAACGGTATCGGCGGTGATATTATATTGCCGTTGCGACTACCCTTGTCGACGTTACGAGCCGTTAAACTAATCGGTATGTCCTGGGTCATGCGAGAATAATTTTCCGCTATCTCGGACGTTGACGACAGATCAAGAGTATTTTGTGAACCCGGTGAGTTTCTGTATTGATTTTGATTCTGTCGATTGTCAACGAGCATCTGAAGGCTGTAGAGAGGATTTCCCGGTGCGTTTTGCGCGGTAACGTTCTTCGAGGGTACGGTTGGCGTGTGCCAAGTTGGAGGTGCCTGCGTGTGCGCCAATTGAGGAGCAAGCTGAGACGTGAGATGCGACGCTCTCGCGATCGACGGATGTGTGTAAAATCCGGCTGAATTCAACGACGCACCCGACAAAGCTGTCGGATGCATGTTCATGCCCGATACCTCTGATAAAATGTACGAGAGATCGGATTGGACGCGCTCGTAGGAACGCTGAAGAGAGTCGTGGGTCGGTGGAACGGAACCACCGCCACCGACTGAACCAACGTTACCCCGATTGCCCGAATTATTTTTTCCCTGTCCCTGTGTCATCGTCAAATGATTCCACACGTTTTGGGGCGGTGGCGTGCCAACCGGTGGCCTACTGTGTCCCGGATACTGTCCCGACATATCGACGTAATCGTCCCAATAATTATTCGACGAATTAACACCGCTCGTTCGAGTCTCGTTCTTCACGAGATTGTCCTCGACATCAGATTTCCTTATCGCCACATTGACTCGCGATTTATCGCTTTTATCGTTAGCCTTGCGCGTTCTCGAGCTCGTACTCGTTGACTCTTTGCGTATTTCACGCTCTTTCGCCGCGGTTGTGACGCAAGGCAACGAGAAATCATACGGTAAATCTTTGCTCTCGTGCGTTACCGTTTTTCTCGAAGTCACAACGTCCTCCTGGTCCTCCTGACATCCAAAGATCCTTTTCGCTATTGGATTCAATTTTTTCTGCGTATCCTCGCAATTCGGCAGTGCCAACAGACCAGGATACGTTTTCTCCCAGTGTGCCCAGTCAATGGGATTTTTCGTCAAATCCGGCGTCGAACCAGCGCCGTTCGATGAAAAATCCGTATTCAACGCTGTTCCCCTCTGCGATGGATAATTCGCACCTCCAAGATTCGCGCTTGACAGCACGGTCTGACAGGCCGTTTGAAGATTTTTGTAGAAATCACTCACTCCTCGCAACAAATTTGCCTCTTGATCCTTGGTTACCTTCGACGCTGTATCCTTGCAATACAAATTACATTCTTCGCCCGAACCCTCGTTGCAAACTATCAACGATTCTTGAGGATATTCCCAATGCACGCAGTCGGTTGGAAGCGCCCACTGTGGCGCATATCCCAAAGCTGGTAGCCCTGATACAAAAAAAAAACAATTTCGTATAAACAAAGAGCTTCGAACGTTAAAGTTTGCATCATTAAAGTGCAATGAAAATTTATGTTTTTTTTTTTTCAAATTCATCAGCTTAAAACTGCTCTCACAAAGTTAAGAATCATTGAAACGTTTGTTGGCTTGACATTAAAAACCGGTTGCACGAAACGCACAAAAAAGCTTGAGCAAAATTGAAATGATGTTTAAGTTTGCATCATTAAAGTGCAATGGAAATTAATGTTTTCATGCAAATTCATCCGCTTAAAGCGGCTTTTGCAACGTTGAAAACCATTGAAACGTTTGTTGGCTTGTCATTGAAGACCAGTTGCACAAAATGCACAAAAAAAGATTAGGCAGAATTGAAATGATGTTAAAGTTTGCATCGATTGAATACGACGAACATGGTTTCATCTTCTTATTTTGATTGATTCTAACGTTTATCCTGGACTATTAGGATACCAGATCCTTAATGAAGAGTTTAATAAGTATTTTAAAGATTCTTGCTTGTGAAAACTCCTCCATCGGGCAAATAAATTTAGAAATGAAAACATTTTCGTTGAATTTCAACTATGCAAACTTCAGCATCATAAATTGAAAATAAAAAAAGCGAATTAATTTTTGCTGCATTCCAATAATGCAAATAATGAAAATTTATGTTTTTTTGCAAATTCATCCGCTTGAAGCTACTTTCGCAATGTGAAAAACCATTGAAACCTTTATCGGCTTGTCATTAAAGATTTGTTGCACAAAATGCACAAAAAAGCTTAAGCAAAATTGAAATGATGTTGAAGTTTGCATCGATTGAACGCAATGAAAACTTTTTCATTTTCTTATTTTGATTATTTCTAACGTTTATCCTGGACTTTTAGGATACTAAATCCTTAATGGAAACGCTAATAAGTCTTTCAAAGATTTTTCCTTGTGAAAACTTCTCCATCAGGCGAATAAATTTAGAAATGAAAACATTTTCGTTGAATTTCAACTATGCAAACTTCAGCATCATAAATTGAAAATACTAAAAGCGAATTAATTTTTGCTGCATTCCAATAATGCAAATAATGAAAATTGATGTTTTTTTGCAAATTCATCCGCTTGAAGCTACTTTCGCAGTGTGAAAAACCATTGAAACGTTTATTGGCTTGTCATTAAATGTCTGTTGTACGAAATGCACGAAAAAGCTGAAGGAAAATTGAAATGATGTTGAAGTTTGCATCGTTTGAACACAACGAAAATGGTTTCATTTTCTTATTTTGATTATTTCTAACGTTAATCCTGGATTTTTAAGATACTAAATCCTTAATGGAAACGCTAATAAGTCTTTCAAACATTTTTCCTTGTGAAAACTTCTCCATAGGACGAATAAATTTAGAAATGAAAACATTTTCGTTGAATTCCAACTATGCAAACTTCAACATCATAAATTGAAAATAATAAAAGCGAATTAATTTTTGCTCCATTCCAATAATGCAAACAATGAAAATTCATGTTTTTTTGAAAATTCATCCACTTAAAGCTGCTTTTGCAAACTGAAAAACCGTTGAAACGTTTGTTGGCTTGTCATTGAAGACCCGTTGTACCAAATGCACAAAAAAGCTTAAGCAAAATTGAAATGATGTTGAAGTTTGCATCGTTTGAACACAACGAAAACGTTTCCATTTTCTTATTTTGATTATTTCTAACATTTATCCTGGACTTTTAGGATGCTAGATCCTTAATGGAGACTCTGATAAGTCTTTCAAAGATTTTTCCTTCTGAAAACTCTTCCATAGAGTGAATGAATTTAGAAATGAGAACAGTTTCAACGACTTTTAACGATGCAAACTTCAGAATCATAAATTGAAAATACTAAAAGCGAATTAATTTTTGCTGCATTCCAATAATGCAAACAATGAAAATTCATGTTTTTTTGAAAATTCATCCACTTAAAGCTGCTTTCGCAAACTAAAAAACCGTTGAAACGTTTGTTGGCTTGTCATTGAAGACCCGTTGCACGAAATGCACAAAAAAGCTTAAGCAAAATTGAAATGATGTTGAAGTTTGCATCGTTTGAACACAACAAAAACGTTTCCATTTTCTTATTTTGATTATTTCTAACATTTATCCTGGACTTTTGGGATGCTAGATCCTTAATGGAGACTCTGATAAGTCTTTCAAAGATTTTTCCTTCTGAAAACTCTTCCATAGAGTGAATGAATTTAGGAATGAGAACAGTTTCAACGACTTTTAACGATGCAAACTTCAGAATCATAAATTGAAAATACTAAAAGCGAATTAATTTTTGCTGCATTCCAACAGTGCAAACTTCAATATCATGAATCAACGGAGATGCAAAATGGGGAAGGGACTTTTCAAAACGTTGCTTTACCATTTTTAAGGGCAGAATCAAGCTTGCAGGGTGTCACACCATGCTGAGGTTCCAGATTGTTCTCAGTCGCTCTCTCAGAATTCAGGATTCCGGTGAAATATTCGCGACAGGCCTTGGCGTAATCCAAATTTCTGATCTCTCGGATCTTTCTGTCCGAATCCTGTATGCTCTTTGTCGCAGCTTCTGCAAGCGAATGAAATTTGTCACAATGATATATATTCCTGCCGATCGAAGAACTGCATCGAAACACAAAAATGGAATTAAATCACAATATTCGGCGAATATCCCGTGTTTTTTTTTTTTCCTTCGGAGACGCGACGAACGTGGACGATCGCGCGAGAGATCGTAGGTCGCGTTTACCGCCGCCAATGACGTGGTAAATCGGGCTTAATTACACGCGTCGTAGTGCTCGGAAAGACACGTGCAACATATTTAAAAAAAAAGAATTTAAAAAAATAAAAAAAAAAATAAAAAAACAAATACCAATCAGTGCTCGTCGTTGTTTCTTCGGCAATTGACGTTCGGCGAGGAAAAAAAAAAGGAAATGCAAATTTCGCGATACGATTACGAGTAAAATCCCTCAGAGTGAGGTTCGATGAAGCTTTTTGGAGCGAACGCGGACTCCGTTTTGGCTGTATAAAAAAAAAAAAAAAAAAGAGGATAATCTCTCACCGGGAGCACTCTCTCTCTCTCTCCTTCTTATCGTGCGAGTCTGACTTGGCGCCTCGATTGTTTCCGCCAGAAAATTGCACCGGATTCTCGTATTTGTGTTTTTCATTCAATTTATCGCGTTCGCGTGAGAGGAAAATAAAGACTCGGCCGCTCCGAAAAAGACTTTTGCGAATTGAATGAAGAAAAAAAAAAAGGAGACGCCGGCACGCACTCACGCATGCACGCACGAGTGTCCTCTCTCTCTCTCTCTCTCTCTCTCTCTCTCTCTCTCTCTCTCTCTCCCTCTCGTACCCTCTCTCTCTCTCACACGAGACGCACCAACACCCCGAAGAACTTTACGGGGTATGTTGCACGGGTTGCCTCTTTCTTTCGCCCGTAAATCGATGGGCACACTCGATTTCACCAGCAGAGAACGAGATAGAGATAGATAGAGAAAGAGAGAAAATGAGAGAGAGAGAGGAAAATATATAGAGACCTTCCTTCAGCGCGTACCCGCTTCAGTACTCCAACCCTCTCTCTCTCTCTCTCTCTCGTCCCTCGCCCTTCCCCTCACCTCTCTCTCTCGCTTCCTCCCCTATCGCCCCCGCGCCATAGACAGTTATCGATATCTAACACGAAACATTTTTGTACATTCGTCGAACGTTTCGTCAAATCGCGCTCTCTCCTCGTTTTTCTCTTCAACATCGAGGAAAATTTTTTAACAGCGTTTTACCAACCTTGAGAAAGACACGCGCGCGCGCGCACGAGACGAGCGTTTTCGTGGAGGTTCGCGAAATTACGATATGTTTTTTTTTTTATCGTCTTCTTCTTAATATCCGTTGATGGAAAAAAAAATCGTTTCACGGGGGCATCAAACCAAAAGCTAGAGGATATTCAACAATGGTGGCCGCTGCGCTCTCGCCGTGCCGAACCGTTAACAAGTGCTGCCGCCTCGCGGTGGCGGCGCGAACTTGCTCTCTTGCTCGTGCGATTCGCGTTTACGTGTGTGTGTGTGTGTGTGTGTGCGCGCGTATGCGCCTCTCCCTTTCGAGAGAGAGATCTCTCTCTCACTCTAGCTTGCTCTATAGCTTCTTTATTAGCACACGCGGCACAAAAGGGTTACACGACGACGTTTGGTATTTTCACGGAGCGTAATTAACCCGCGAGATGTTGTTTTTGTTTTTTCAGTACACGATACATTGGGATGAAGTTTCGCGTTGTTCGTTACCGGAGAGGAGGAAAGTCGTGGCTGTCTCTCGCGAGGGTTTTCAGGCGCAACTCGTGGCCAATCTGCTGATCGAGCGAACAAGATCCCCGCGGGACGGGCGCTGGCCCTCACGATCTTCTATCGGGCGAAGAAAGAACGAGAAAAAAGCAGACAATTTTGACTTATTTTATTTATCTTTCGGCGTCAATCCCGTGTTTTTGATGATACATCGAACGATTTTTGGCAAATCGCGTGCGGCTTCGCGCACGACTGTTTACGTTTAGATTTTGATAATGAGTTTTACGAATATATATGTGTATATATATTAGAGTGCCTCAAAAAAAATCGTTGGTTTTTGTTTCGATCTCCCACTTCATGAAACTATAGTTTATAACATAATATTAATTCTCGTGAAAGGAAATCGCCGTGCGATTTTTTTAAGCGGTGTCTCATTGAGTTTTTGTATTCGCCATTTGATTAATACGTGAGAAATTCAATTCTAACGATTGGAGGGAGGATAATAATTTTTCTATACAACGAACGGAACTCTTTCAGCGTTTGACAACTTATATGTTTTACTCGAATCGTCGCGTCGGCGAACACAAAAATTCAATGAGTCATCGCTTAAAAAAATCGCACGCCGATTTCCTTTCACGAGGTTCAATATTATGATATAAACTATGGTTTCATGAAGTAGGAGATAAAAAAAATAAAGGTTTTTTGAGGCACTCTAATATATACATTAGACTGATTCAAAAAAGCAACTATTTTTTTGTTTTTCGTAATCCTCTATTAAATACTTTCGAGGAGGTGATAAAAGATGCCTGTTAAAAGCAGAGCTCTTGATATAAATATTTAGATACGGCTCATCGCGAATTTCTATTTCCCTTTCAGATAACACAGAAAAAAAAAGTTCAAATTTTGAAATTTTAAAAACCTCGACTTCAAGTCAATGTACAAAATGAATTGAACACTCTACAAAAAAGATCTCTTATTGTTTTTCGATAAACTCACTCCTTCAAAAGTTATTCACGGTCTAATATATATGTATATTAGACTGTGAATATGGGCGTTTCTTTAAAAATTAGGTAATTTATGTTAATGCAATTTCAATTTTTGTTTCAAGAAATATTTTACCATATTTGGTGATAAGTTTTAACATTTTGCCAGAATCTAAACAAAAAAGTGAAATTTACTCTAAATTTAACTTTAACCTTGAATAACTTTTAAAGGAGTGAGGTTATCGAAAAGTCATAAGAGATCTTTATTGTAGAGTGTTCACTTC
Organism: Alloplasta piceator; assembly: GCA_946863875.1. Lineage (NCBI taxonomy): Eukaryota > Metazoa > Arthropoda > Insecta > Hymenoptera > Ichneumonidae > Alloplasta > Alloplasta piceator. The sequence continues at coordinate 22,502,960 of OX333071.1, read as the reverse complement.
TCTGAAAGAATTTTGATTTTTTTCATCAAAGTGAAACAAAAATAGACGGAAAAGTCGACCCACTCCATGTAGGGCGGCATTTTTTTCGGAATTAATCGATGTTTTTTTTTAGTGAAAAAAAATGGCGAACTTCGAGAAAAAGATGATTTTTCTCGAAAAAGTGAAAAATTTCATAGATTTTAATATCTTAACATTTTTTGTACTTTTTGTCGGAAAGTACATTTAAAAACGAAAATTTTGAAAAAAAACGTCCCAATTAATCAATTTTTGAAGAAGTTATAGCTATGTGAAAAAAGCCTTTTTTTTGGGTTGGGTAAGCAAATTTGAAAATTTCCTGAAAAATGATTTTAATGGAATAGAAAAGAAAAAAAATGCAACAAAATCGAAAGGAGTCGGGTTCAAAAGTGGTCGATTTAACATGTAATGACCCATATATATTAGGCTGCTTAAAAAAAAACCATTTTCTCTCAATCTCCTACATCATCATGAAACCATCGTTTCTAACATAATATTGAACCTCGTGCAAGGAAATCGCCGTGCAATTTTTTTAAGCGGTGTCTCATTGAATTTTTGTATTCGCCACTTGATTAACACCCAAGAAATTCAATTTTAACGGTTGGGGGGAGAATACAAATTTTGTTTATATAATGAACGTATGGCAGCGTTTGACAATTTATGTTTTCCACGAGTCGGCGCGTCGTAGAAAATTTTTAACGTCGCAGAAAAAGTTAATCAAATGGTGAACACAAAAACTCAATGAGTCACCGCTTAAAAATATCGCACAGCGATTTCCTTTCACGAGTTTCAATATTATGTTGTAAACTATGGTTTCATAAAGTGGGAGATGGAAAAAAAATAAAGGTTTTTTGAGCCACTCTAATATATATACATATACCTATGTAGGATTGACGGAAAGGTGGCGCCGCACCTTTACCAACTCGAATCCAATATAACCTAGGGAAATCTGAATCATACGTATGTTTTGTACATCTCAACGAGTACCAACCTGCCGCTGTATTCGAGTACTCCACTCCCACCTATGGTTTCTTTCGCGTACTAAAAAATTTGGTGTACAATTTTCTCATTTATTTCCGTCGCGAAAACAGCTCGAAGATCGATCGACCAAGGATCTTATTTAACAATCGCATATCCATTTATATATATATATATACTTATATATTTACATATACTCACCGTAATATTCACTTTCTTGTTTTCCGTTGAACGTCATTATTATGGCGCATTTTCAAAGTACTTTTTTTTCATCATACGATTATTAAATCGCGTTTCACTCGAATAATCTTGTCGCACTATAATATGCGCGTCATAAGCACGTGTACGCCCACTTCCGACGTCAATGTAAAATTTCACGCATCTATTCACGGTCCCCGCTCCTAACCTGGAATTTTTTTTTTTTTCGAAAGGAAAATTTTCGTCCCATCTGCCGGTTACTCGTTCATGCAGCTCTACACCGACACATTCTGGAAACTTCGCAGGGACAAACTATCGTCGTGTATCTTTCGATAAAAATGTTTTCCCCCCTCCCCCCGCAGTCGCCCCTCGACAATAATATGTTTTTGATATTTCTTCAACGATCCGTTCTTTTCGTCGAAGTCACGGCGCGCCACTTTGGAAATTTCATTGACACACTTTCGATCACTGATGAAACGATGAAAAACGCTTGATGGATTTTTCACGCGAATAACGCGATATTCTCGAAGCACGAAACTTCGACATTCTCGATTCCATCGAAAACGCCCCTACATCGTGGATAAAGTTCACGGTCCTCGAACTCTTCCTTTTCCGTGTTTGTATAATTTCGATAATCGCAAGTTTATTCGCGAATGTAAACAAACAAATGCTCACTTGTGACGCAATTCTTCGAAACGTAATACACACGCGCGATCGACCGCCCGATTGTGTGCTTTAGTTATACATACACTGATCGGAACTTGGCCGAACATGCATTTATATATATATATATATATATATATATATATATATATATATATACAGATGCAACGAAATTGCGCACACCAACACTGACAACTAGCGCCGGGGAGCGAGAGAAATGCGCGCGCTCGTCACAAGATGGCGCTTCGAGTTCCGCTCTCTCCGTCGTCTGCTAATTCTGACGTCTGCTAATTCTGACTCCCCCCACCCCCCGACAACGAGTTTCTCGTTCGCGGTATTTACCCTCAAATAACTCACGTCTTATATACTCCCGACGCGATTTATGCCAAAATACAAAGAATCACACAACTGTATTCATTGTCATAGTTGCAGAACGCGATTATCGTCGAACCGAGCTGAAGAAACATGCTTCGAATTTTTGGCTCGTAAGCACACACCTAGCATCGTCTGCTTGAACTCTAGTGCGCAGAATCGCCGCACGTGAGTGGGGGCGTATATCGTAAGCAATGCGTATATATGTATATATTCCGTGCATGTATGTTTTTTCTTGAGTATTATGGCGGACAGTTGAAAAGTTGAACGTCCTGTCGTCGATAGTGCATTATGCGGGTGATAATGGACGAACGTTCAGCGAGAAAAAACAGTGAAGAGTCATATTACGCGCGTGTTTATTCGATAATTTTGCTCGGCTTGTGATTGACGGAGAATAAAATATGGAAGCTGGCGTGAGAGTCGATTTCATTCACGTTTTTCACATCGTCGGATCGTCATCGAGACCCTCTCCGTAACGTGAATATACGAGTTTTTTTTTTACATGTGTCAATTGTGGCGTGTTTGTGTGCGTCAACACTCGCGTGTCCAATGTGAGAATCAAAGTCAAACGACAATGATTTTGCAATGCGGGTCTCGCAAATATAAATGTTTATCTTCTATTTTTCTCAAGTCGAATAGAAAATGAAATATTAGTTGACCTGAGAATAACTATCAAAATCTCGTTAATTACGACGACCTAGACCCGGTGACACAAAAAAAGTTAATGATACGTAAACTCTAGTCGCGTATAATAATAATAATATGAAGAATACTATAATAATAATGTAGAAACAATTTTAAATTAGAGTCACGAATTCTAATTTTCTTTTCAAATTTTCGTGACTCTCGAATCGTGCAATGAATAATGCGTTTCCTGGGATGAAACCCTAGTCAACATTTTATGAATAATAATGAATTAAAAAATAAATGATCCATTGATGGGATCAGGAAGAAAGTCATTGAGAAAAATCTCGGTTTGGGTTTTTCGGTTTGGGTTTGAGTTTCTTTTCAAATTTTCGTGACTCGAATCGTGCAATAAATAATGCGTTTCATGGGATGAAACCCTAGTCAATATTTTATGAATATTAATTAATGGAAAAATAAATGATCCATTGATGGGATCAGGAAGAAAGTCGTTAAGAAAAATCTCGGTATGATCGAACGGTGCTCATCGATAGGAAATAGAAAAAAATATTTATTTTCAAAGACAGAGCGAAATTGTTCTTTGAGATAGTCGAAAAGAATTCTTATGAGACCGTTGAAATATTGACGAGCGACTATGACAAACGGTACCTAATAAATTGTATTATGGAGCGAGGCGATCCCAAAGAATCGTCGGTGCAATCGGAGACTTCGCCAAAGACGAAACAGAAAAAAAAATCCTTATGCCGTATGCTGATGAACAAGAAAACAAGGGTCGGTTGCCTCGAAGTTCCTTACAGAGAAGGTGATTCGGGAAAAAATTTGAGGATCGAAGGTTCGCAGCACGGCTCCAACACGAGCACAAAGTTGTCTCTCTGCTGCGCAATGACCGAGAGAAGCAGAACTCCTCCTCAGAGCTTGACGGTGAACAGAATGTCGCCCGCCGTCGTCGGTAGCACTTCTGGAAAATCGGACGATTCTTCGAGCAACGGTCGATGCAAACACGATGTTACGATGGAAAAGGAAAGGGGCATGTCGCCTCTGCTCAGGCGACAGTTTTGCACAGAATGCTGCGACAAGAAAAATGAAGCCGTAGCGGCGAGGGAACACTCCAGGAACGCCGTTTGTGCGGAAGGTAAAAATTGGCATTGCAATTTCGAATCGTATTGCATTGAATTCTCATTAGTATGAAATATCTTGTCCAGAATCATTTTAAACTTTGTTCGAATTATGGACAAAGTTTCATTTTTACATTGAAAACAATAATTGTAAGTATTCAAAAAATGTTTTCTTGTTCCGGGTCCAAATGAATCCATACAAATTTGAATCCATTATTTTTACAATTTTTTTAAAGATTTGGACTCTATTTTGAAATGGGCTGTTTTTCGCCTTTTTTCCCTCTTTCTTCAGGTGCACCCATCTTCTAGAGGAAATTTTTTCAATACATTTTTACCATTGGATTCATAAAAGGAAACGTTTGAGCTTCAATTTCCTTTTTTTTTTAACTTTGAACGATTTTTTTTTCCAAAGGTATTCTGTTTTTTGTGAAATGAGAAGAAATTTGAAAAATCCCGTATAACACGAGAACAAAGAGGATTCATCAAAAACTTCAAGAGAGCAAAAGTTGCGTCTGTTTTTGTTGAGGTCAAGGGAATTTTTTCAGTTTTTTTTTTTTCCAAAATTTTATTTTCTCATGTTGAGGCTGGAAAAAAATTAGGGAAAAAAATTTGGAAAAAATTCCAATGTGTTGAAAATGGTAGAGTATAGTAATTTTTGCTACAAGTGTAGAAAACAACTGCAAATTACACGAGTACGAGTGTGAAATGCACCATAAGTCGAGGCGAATGCGGCAACTTACGCGCGATGGAATTCGTTTTTTTTGCACATGTAGCATACATTATTTTTTGCAATGACTGCCCCGAAAGTGGGATTTGAGATTCAATAAAACCAATGACATATTCAAATGAGAACTCGTATATATATAACCAGCAGTAAGTTTATTTTTTTAGACACTCTCCATTCCATGAATTTTGCATAGATGTTCAAATATTTGTCCTTTGATTTCTTCGGTAATAATTTCTCTTCGGCCGATATATCGGCTTTAATCAGTTCCACGGGTGTAGATGCTCTTGGGCGCTCGTTTTCTTCATCCATTCTGTATTCCGTATTCCCTCAGAAAATGCGACTGTCATAAGTTGACGTTACGTGTCACATGAATTCCGCTACATTTAAGTTTGTTTAATCGGTTTAAAATCGTAGAACAAAAAACGATCAACTGTCAAAAAATCCGTTTTTTCGTAAATCAATGGGGTAAAGTGAGCTATAAATAGAGTTATTCCCGCACAAGTTTGGGAATCTGTGACATTCCCGCACAAGTGCGGGAATGTTAAGCATCGTTGAGAAATTAGTCACTTTCCGCACGTCAAACACCCATCGAAAATCGCACTTTCGGGGCAGGCATTGCAAAAAAGTATTTTCTCCTCTTGAAATTTTATCAATAATCCCATAATTCTTGAGTTATGGTAATTTAATGATCCGAGCTCCGACTCAGAAAGTGAGAAAAAAAAAATTTGGGAAAAAGATCTGAAAAAATTCCTCTGCGCTCAACAAAAACAGACGCAACTTCTTGCTATTCTGAAGTTATTTATGAATCCTCTTTAATTGTTTTCATGTTATAACGGATTTTTTAAATTTCCTCTTTTTAAAAGCTTGAATAGCTTCACCTGTCCCAGTGTCTGTCTATCTGTAATCAAATCTTACAAGTTAAGTTTGACTCACTTCCCGGTTTCCGATTGAGTTAAAATTTGTCATGCATATGTAAATCGGATGACAATGCAATATTATCACAAAAAATTTGCAAACTTTTTGCAAAAAAAATTGTTTCGCAAAATTTTTATTACAAATTTGCTCGAAAATTGTTTTGGAACAAAGATTGTTTCGCATAATTTTTTGCAAACAAAATGTTTCGCAAAATTGTTTGCAAAAAAATTGTTTTGCGCAACAGTCTTTTTCCAAAAGATTTTCCGAAAACATTTTTTTGCATATATTTTGCAGAAAAATGTTGCAAATTAATTGTGTGAAATAATTTTGTCTAACAAATTTTGCAAAATAACTTTTGTGCAAAAAATTTTGCGAAATATTTTTTTTGCAAAAAATTATGCGAAACTAGATATACATTACTAAACTAGTTATTTAACATCATAAATACTAAAATGTAAAAAATAAACAAACGAAATTTTTTTTTTTTTTTTACAAGCTTTTATTAGTTGTTAAAAAATAATTAAAAACTTAAAAATAAAGCTTTTTCGATTGGAAATAAGTTTTCAAATAAAAGCGTGTTACATTTTAACAGCAAGAGAAAAAAGAGGGTGTAACACGCTTTTAGTTGAAAACTTATTTTCAATCGGAAAAGCTTTATTTTTAAGTTTTTAATTATTTTTTATTAACAACTAATAAAAGCTTGTTTAAAAAAAAAAAATTTCGTTAGTTTTTTCACAAAAAAACAGAATAACTTAGGCAAAAAAAATTGCTCAAAGTTTTTAAAAAAAGGAAATTGAAGCTCAAACTTTCTTCTCTATGAATCCAAACGTAAAAATGCATTAAAAAAATTTCCTCTATAAGATGGGTGCACCTGAAGAGAGGGGAAAAAAGGCGAAAAACAGCTGTTTTGAAAATAGAGTCCAAATCTAAAAACAAATTGTAAAAATAATTAGAAAATCAGGAAACGAAGCCGAATTCTTCTCCTTTAAAATGCCACTTGTCAAATTAGTTTACGTTGACTTCCGGCGAAATGGCATAAAAAAACGTTCCAGACCTTCTTTGAAGTTTTGTCCGGAAACTTTTCGACGGTTGTGTATAATGAAAAAATATGATTTTTTAACGTTTTGGAGACTTTTCAGCTTCACACCTGATTGGCTTTCGTGATACGAGTACGTTTTGCGTGCTTCAGCGTCATTTCCAAACGAATAGACTGGTTTGGTAAATTACCAAAAAATTGGTGTAATTTTTAGATCTTGAGATCTTGAAGAAAACAGGCAGAAAATAGGGAAACTCATTTTGATCGACTTTAATGAAAAGTTAAAGTCAATGAAAACTGAATTACAGAAGAATCATCGCTGAATCGCTGAGAACAGCTTGAAAAATTCGAATGTCGCAAAAAGTTGAACTATTCGATTCGAGATTCGAATCGCAACTTATCATTCAATACAATTCTAGGAAACACAGACTTGTGAATGTCACTAATTACGAAATTTTATAACACCAGGTGTGTAAGTATGAAACCGGAATTTGCCCATAGGTGGCGCTAGATGTCGATGCAGTTACCGACACATCACGTCAGCAGTGTCTTTGTTATTGTATTGATATCCGAGAAAGATTTCCAACTCACAATAACACGAGTTTCATTCAGTAGCATTAGTTTATTAGAGATAAACATGTCGAGTTTTGTGCCAACAAATTACGATTTGCGGACAGCCTTACTTTTCTGTTTTCATCTGAAGGAAACCGCAGCCGAATCGCATCGAATGCTTCGGGAGGCGTTTGGTGAGCATGCTCTCGGTAAAACACAGTGTTTCGTGTGGTTTAAACGGTTCAAAAGTGGCGATTTTGACGAAAGACAATGCTGTGTGTTTGGTGGGATCAGAAGGGCGTAATCTGCTACGAGCTGCTGAAACCTGGGGAAACTGTCAATACTCAACGCTACCGACAACAAATGACCGATTTGGATCGAGTTTTGCGTGAAAAACGACCAGAATACCAACAAACGTGTTTTTTCTGTACAAAAATTCCGGTTTCATACTTACACACCTGGTAATGAAGTCATTTTTTCAGTCACTCGTTCTCAAATTTTCATGTCATTATTAACCATTTTCATCAAACATGATTGTTTATTTATCATTGTTTATTAAACTCAATTACTGATATAATGTGCTTTCTTGTAATTACTTGCAATTAATGTTCTTCAGTTGATGATAAAATAACTTGAGGGTTTGTTTTGCTGTTATTTATGAATTTCCAAAAAGCGATTAAACAATCGTGCAAATTGGAAATTTGAACGACGCATTATAAATGCATTGTTATTGAAATTGTTATTCAAAGGAAAACAAAACATTTTTTTTCTTTCTTCTTAGTGACGACGCACAGAAATTCTCAATGTTTAACTGAACGAGGATTCTACAAACGTATTCCATTCACAAAAAAATTGAAAAATTCCTGCAGTACTTGATAAATAATTATTTTAAGCAATGGAGAAAGTGTTGAGAATTATTTACCAAGTTCTGACAGGTTCATTTAATTTTTTGAAAGCATTTGTCCATTTTTTTATACAGTTTGACGGAATCTTCAATTACATTTATTATGCGTCGTTCAAATTTCCAATTTGCACGATTGTTTAATATTGCTTTTTGGAAATTTATAATGAAAATAAATAATAATAATAAATAAATACATATGTGTCATTCCATATCAATTCAACGACGTTTTGACGGTGACCCCTCCGATTTTTTTTATTTTTCAATATGTTATTATACATGCAAAAAGAAGTATCCATGCCAATTTTTAGCTCTCTATCTTAAACCTTACCGAAGTTATTGATTTTTCAAGAATATACTTAAAATAATCATAACTTCTACATTAACCAAGATATTGTAATTTGTCAAGAGGTCATTTCTTTTCATTTTTCGAGGTACTTTTAAAAAAATATATTAAAAATTAAGAAAAACAAATTTTTAATGTGTTTTTAACTGTTTTAAGCTAAAAAATTGGATTTTCTTTCCATTGGACCCCTTCGATTTTTTTCAAAGGAAAATTATTAAATTCTCCGTAAAAAAACAAAATTTTTGAGATCTTACCGAAGAGGGGATTCAAATAACTACTTATCGAAAAAAACTTTTCTACATGCTCCTACATTCTACAAACTTCTATATTAACCAAGATATTGTCATTTGTCAAGAGGTCATCTTTTTTTGTTTTTCAATGTACTTTTTGAAAAAAAGACGAAGAATCAAGAAAAACAAATTTTTAATGTCTTTTCAACTATTTTAAGCTAAAAAATTGGATTTTCTTCTAATGGAACCCCTTCGATTTCTTTCAAAAAAAATTATAAAATTCTACGTAAAAAAACAAAATTTTTGAGATTTTACCGAAGAGGGAATTCAAATAACTTCTTAACGAAATTTTTTTATTCGATTTTTTTTCGTAATTTTGAACTTTTTTCCTTCTATGACTCTAATAGTTGATTTCAATGATGTTTAAATAAATAATCTAACTTGCCTCACGTATTTCCACTGTAAATTACTATAATTAACATGAAGAATTACAATTCAAGTACGTTTTGCAAACTAAAGTGCAAAACGTACTTAAATTGTAATTCTTGATGTTATCTATTATAATTTACAATGAAAACATGTGAGGCAAGTTAGATTATTTATTTTAACATCATTGAAATCAACTAATGTAGTCATAAAAGGAAAAAAGATCAGAATTACGAAAAAAAAAAAATCGAAATTTTTTTTTTCAATCAGAAGTTATGTGAATCCTTCTTCGGTAAAATCTCAAAAAATTTATTTTTTTACGTAGAATTTTATAATTTTTTTAGAAAAAAATCGAAGGGATCCCATTAGGAGAAAATCCAATTTTTTAGCTTAAAACAGTTAAAAAGACATTAAAAATTTGTTTTTCTTAATTTTTGATCTTTTTTTCAGAAAGTACATTGAAAAACAAAATAAGATGACCTCTTGACAAATTACAATATCTTGGTTAATGTAGAAGTTATGATTATTTTAACTATATTCGTGAAAAATCTATAACTTCGGTATGGTTTAAGATAGAGAGCTAAAAATTGGCATGGATACTTCTTTTTGCATGTATAATAACATATTAAAAAATAAACAAAATCGAAGGGGTCACCGTCAAAACGTCGTTGAATTGATATGGAATGACACATATAAATTATAATGAAAATAAATAAATTGATATTTATGAAAAAAATTTGCGCTCAATAGCTGCAGAATTATAAAAGTTAGAATATCCAAAAACATTTTTTATAATACTCCTTTTGATCCCTTGAACAAGTTTAAGTTCACGAAGTTCTATGGCTTAAAAAAAAAAACGAATCTTTTAAAGAACTTGAGGAATTTCTTGAATTTTCAAGAATTTAAAGAATTGTAAAGTTAGAATCTTCAAAAAAAAATATTACCGATTTTTGTTCCAGTAAAAAAAACCGACCATTATCAGCTTGGACGAGGAAGAAGAAACATCTTGACATTTCTGTTCCCCAAATGTCGAGTGTTATCATACAGCATATAGGTCGTTTCAATGAGTCAAAACAACCTTAATTATGCGTACAATTTTTTTTTCAAAAGAAATCGGCCATAAGAGGATCCAACGAGAGACAAAAAAGATTCAGATTTTTTTCCTCGCCGTCATTGTGAAGTTACTCTCAGTCAAATGAAAAAAAAAATGCAAATGCAGAAACTTTTTGGGGAATACAAAAAATCGCACTTATCGTAAAAGCCCAAAGAAAAGCCAATTTTTAAGATTTTTTTTCTCAGCTCCTTTATCAGATATGGCTATGAAACTGTTTTTACAATATTGTTCCAACCTTCGAAAATACAAAAAAAAAATTGATTTTTCATTTTCATTCTTTGAATAATTTATAGAAGGCGCCAAAGTCGAGTCTTCGAAAATGTCTTGTCCCATGGCCGACAGTTAATCTCAAGATTGGCAATTCTGAAACAAAAAAAAATAAAAAAGCATTTTAAAGAGAAAGGTTTCTTGCACAACAATTTACCATCGTTAATGAAAAAAACGATTTAAAAAAAATGGCGGATGTTTGAAATAAATTGTGAAAAATGCAGTTTTTCATTTTCATTTCAAACATCCGCCATTTTTTTAAAATCGATTTTTCATCAACGGTGGTAAATTATTTTGTAAGAAACCTTTTTCTTTAAAATTAAGGTTAGTTGTATTTGATCGAAATTTCCGTACTTCGTCATACAATAAAAATCTAAAAAAATCCAGCAACATTTGGCTTGCCATAAACAACAATTATCAATAATAATATTGCCCAAAAGTTATTAACAAATTGTTCAAACAAATAATTATTTCACAATTTTTCGGTAAGTTCTTTTTTTAATTAAACAAATCGAATGCGTTAAGTTTTCCGAACGCATATGAATTTTTTCAGAATTTTCACTAAATTTTGAAATTTCCGTTTTGAAATTTTTAGAATAGCTGTATTTATGTTTTTTTTGGCCTAGTGTCTTTTGAAATTTTCAAAGCTGACGATAAACCTGTATGCAAAAATATATAAAAAATTGGCAATTTTTGTTTGTATTTTAGAATATTTTTAATAATATTTCAAAATAAAGAGAAAATTAAAAAAAAATTCATATGCGCTCAGAAAAATTAACGCATTCCATTTATTCAAGAAAAAAAACAACTTACCGAATACTTGTTGAATAATTATTTGTTTAAACAATTTATTAATAACTTTGGGGCAAAAATTATTATTGATAATTGTTGTTTATGGCTCGCCAAATGTTGCTAAATTTTTTCAAATTTTTATTGTATTACGAAGGACAAAAATTTCAATCAAATATTCCCTAAATACATTTGTTCAAATTTTTCAAGGCCAACACACGTAAACACACAAACACAATCGCATGCCGGCACATTTTATAAATAAATTTATAATAAATTTATAATTTATAATTATTAATTATAATATAATTAATTATTAATTATAATTTATAATTATTTATAAATAAATTTATAAATAAATGAATCTTTTTTATAAATACGATTTCTCCACCTTTTTTGTAACAGTTTCAATCCTTGCAGATGAAAATCGAAACCAAAATTTTCAACTCAAACCAAATTGTCCTTTACGAGGACCAGATGTTCAGAGACAGAATCCTGACCGCTCCCTGTTTCATTGTATTGTCCCCTCTTCTTTCTCTCCTTCTCGCATCAGCTAGATTATCGGCTGACATGAGCCTTTGAGGCATTCCACGTCAAGTCGGTCACCCCATTTTTTAAAATCACCAAAAATCGAATACAAATTTTTATGAAGTAGTTCTAACTGTCAAGAAAATTCGTGATTTTTTAAAGATTTTTATATTACATATTTTAGCCGGAAAAAAATACAAAAAATTGTATTGTTCCATTTCGTAACTCGAAAATTATTCATCGTACGAAAAAAAAAGTTCAACATGAAATTAAGGATTTTCAACGTACTTTTCACTGAAATTTTTTACAAACTCCGCCAAAAGCTCTATATGCCATTTTCGGAGCAAATAATGTTTTGATATTTTTTTTTCTCAGAATTGACATCTTTGATTTGTCTGTAGTTCAAACAGTTTTTTACTTGATATATTTACAGACTATAAAAAAATTGGCTCAGTGGAGAATCCATTCCTTCCCATGCGTTTTTCATCCCAAACGAATACACAAATTTCTCTGTGCATTAACAGGGTTGAGGCTATCCATAGATATTTTCCAAAGCCCGCATTTTTGTTTATTTTTTGTACTTTGTCAATTTTTTTAACTTTTTTCATTTTTATTTCTTTAAACATCTTTTTGTACATTTTAATAAACTTTATCAATGGACCCATGGACACCGATAAAGTCTATTCAAATTAAAGAAAAAGGCTACTCACGTCTCTCGATTGCAAAAAAAAATTAATTTACCCTCTTTGGATACACCGACGTTTCTATGGCCAAAGCGTACTTTTTTAGTTCGATCAGGGCATGATTTTTGGGAATGAAGCAATGATACTGCTTTGTCCCTGGAATCATCTTCGCCCTATCGAAACGAGATTATTTTATTATTTTTCCCTGTCTACGATTAATAATGATAAAATATCAATATCTACACTATTTCGTTAAATCACTCTATAATGATAGATTGTATCAATAAAAATGCATTTGAAATAATGGATTCTCCACTGTGCCAATTTTTTTATACTCTGTAAATATTTCAAGTAAAAAGCTGTTAAAACTACAGACGAATCGAAGATGTCAATTCCGAGGAAAAAAAAATCAAAACATTATTTGCTCCGAAAATGGCATACAGAGCTTTTGGAAGAGTTTGTAAAAAATTTCAGTGAAAAGCGCGTTGAAAATCCTAAATTTTATGTTCTACTTTCTTTTTCGTACGATGAATAATTTTCGAGTTACAAAATGGGACAAACAAATTTTTTGTATTTTTTTTCCGGCTAAAAAATGTAATTTGAAAATCTGAAAAAAATCACAAATTTTCTTGATAGTTGGAACTGCTTTCTAAAAATTTGTATGCGATTTTTGGTTATTTCAAAAAATGGGTCGGCTGACTTGACGTGGAATGCCTCCTATATTGAAGTTAGAGAATGTGTGACGTCAGCGATGCACGTACACACGCGCATTTATACGTCGTCGACGTGGAGGGGCTGAAAAGAAGCTCATCGCCAGTGCGAGACGCGCAGCCATAGTAAAAACTGTTTTCATGCTCCAGTCTCAATTCGTTCGTTGTACAAATTGCATCGCTCTCCCTCTCTCTCTTTCATCCTAAATTTTTTATATATTTTCTTTACCATTAAAAAAGAAGTTTGTAATTTTTATTTAAAGAAAAAAGATGCCCGGAAAATCACCGAAGAAGAAGAAGAAGTCGTTTCTCCATAAATTCTCACGTGCTTTTGTGAAAAAAAAGAAGAAAAACGATTGCTCGGACAATGAGGATGAGTCCTCGGATGATGAAGAACAGCAGGATCGAAGCAGCAGGAGCAGCGAATCCAGGAGTCAAACGCCGGTGGAATCGCCGAGGAAGAGGAAAACAGATGTTGGAGCAAATTCATCAGTTTGCGCTGAATCAATTATTTTGGACGATGGGACGAAACATGTTGATGTCATGGGCGAACAAAAAACGGAAGTTTCAAGGACAGTCATTGAAAAGAAGCCCCAGTGCTCGAATGAAGGGATCGATGATTTTGGAGCAACGAGATCCGACAAGAATTACGAAGCTAAAAAATTGTTCATGGAAACAAGGATAAAGAAAAATGCCTCTGATGTCAAAATTGAGAACACTGAAATTGTTAAAAATGCACCAGATGATGAAAACTCGAATTTTGGAGTGATAAGACTGAGCGACGTCGATCCGGAAATCGATTATAAGATCAAGACCTCCATACCGGAAGTTAAAGTAACGAAGGAATTTATGAGGAAACTAAAACGCACCGAAACTCGAGATGTTAGCGATAGCGATAGCGAAGATTGGACAGATTCCGAGTCAGAAAATTCGGACGACGAGAATGAAAGCGCCGATTTTCTCGAAGCCGAACGCGACGAGCTCGATTATGGAGAATTGTATTTTACCAAAGGAAAATACCTGTCCTATTTTTTTCTACAAATGGAGAGACAGTCTTATGATCCTAACGAGGTTTACACGATAATACGTTATCGCAAGGACGAAAAACCTAAACGCGATGCGAGGGACAAAAAAGGTAGAGAGGAGAGTGAAAGGAAATTTTTGCTTCGCTCTAAAAAAATTAAAAATCCGACGACATTGCAATTTTGAGAGAAATTTTCAGTAGATTTTCATTCACGTGTTATTAACACGTGTCTGTCAAATATATAAATCAGCGTTGCGAAATTTTTAACGAAAAAGTAATGCATTAACCATTACTTTTTTAATGGCTAATGAAAATAATTTTAATGGTTAATGGAAATTATTTTCATTAACCATTAAATTTTCATTAACCATTTAATTTTAATGGTTAATAGTTAATGAAAATGCAAATGCATTAAAAAAAAGTCATACATTATTTGCAACCCTGCCCATTACAATGTAGTGTGTAATAGAAAAAATTTCCATTACCCATTGCAATGTAATGTGTAATGGACAAAACTATGATTGCAATTTTGGGAATGGAAAAATATAGATGAATAAATTATTGCAATTTTGGCATTACATTTTATTGACTTAGGACTTAGAATTATAATATAGATGTATTTTAGAATTAGACTTGGATTTTCAGCTACCTTAAATTCTGAAAAGCCTCTATAATATAGATGCTTTTTAGAATTTAAGGGACCTGAAAATCTAAGTCCTAAGTCAATAAAATGTAATGCAAAATTGCAATAATTTATTCATCTATATTTTTCCATTCCCAAAATTGCAATCAAAGTTTTGTCCATTACACATTACATTGCAGTGGGTATAATGGAAATTTGTTCTATTACACACTACATTGTAATGGGCAGGTTTGCTAATGCATTACTTCTTTTAATCCATTTGCATTTTCATTAACCATTAACATTTAATGGTTATTGGAAATAATTTCCATGAAAATTTAATGGTTAATGGTTAATGAAAATGCAAATGCATTAAAAAAAAGTAATGCATTATTTGCAACCCTGATATAAATATTAGGGTGAATCGAAAAAATTAAAAACTGTTGGCTACCCTAAAAAAATCAAAGATATCGTTGAAATAAAGGTCTCTGTGCAACAGTTCGATTTTTTGAATTTTTTTAGCGGGCGCGCGGAAAATTCTGATTTTTTTATACAAGGTGCTCAGATAATATAATATGTACTCTTTCAAACCCATATTTACTGGACATTAACAAATGGTTCATATATTCGAAAAAAAATCTCTGAAAATCAATATTTTCACTATTTTTCAATTAATTATATCATTACATATTGATTTTTTTCTTCTAACACGTTTTTGTATTTCTACCATCTTTTTTCTTGTAAAATTCGGTATCAGTATTGCTTACCATGCGAAAATTGCTGAAAAATAAATATTTATTTTGGAAATTTTCATATTCAAAAAGATTTATTTTTTAACAATTTTTGCATTGTAAGCAGTACTGATACTGAGTTTTACAAGAAGAAAGATGGAAGAAATACAAAAACATTTTAGAAGACAAAAATCAATATTTAATGATATAATGAATAGAAAAATATGATTTTCAGAGATTTTTTTTCGAATATATGAACCAATTGTTAATGTTCAGTAAATATGGCTTTGAAAGAATTATCTGGGCACCTTATATAAAAAATTTAGAATTTTTTGAATGATCTGTTTCCGTTTATCAGTAATATAGTAAATTTAGCGCTAAAAATTGCGTTTTTGAACGTCCCGCTTGGCTTCTAAAAAAATTCAAAAATCCGAACCGTTGCACAGAAACTTTTATTTCAACGATATCTTTGATTTTTGAGGGTAGCCAACAGTTTTTAATTTTTTCGATTCACCCTAATAAATATTTATCCAAACTATTCAGTGATGCCAACAGGTCGAAATTTTTCCTCCAAGCCTATTTTAAAATCCTCTAAATTCGAACTAAAATACTCCAACTTCAAACGTTATAAAATTTTTTAATCGATTTATACAGTTTCATTTCGTAATATTTTATTGCTTAGCATAATTGATTAATTAAATGAACAATATAATAGAATATTTCCAATTTTTTTTGAAATCTATTTAATTAACTTGCATACATTTTTTTTAGACAAGAAAGTTTTGGATAAGAAGGTTCTATTAAAAGTAGTGCATAAGATTTCTAGAAAAGTTAACTTATTTATTCTTTAGGTGACAGTACATGAAATTGATAAATAAATAAAATAAATGGGGCGTTCCATCCTAAATCGGACAGTTTGAAAAACTTTTTTTCTCAAATTTTTTATTTTTTTTAGTACCCATCAAAATACCTTTCCTATCAAATTTTGAGATTTTTTTGATTACCCGTTCACAAGATATTAAATTTTAAAAAAACCGCTTTTTTCAGTTTTTTGGTCACAACTTCTTTAATAATGGTCCAAATTAAGTGTTTTTTTTTCACGATTTTTGTTTTTTATGGCCTTTTAAAAAAAAATACAAAACAAAAATTCGACGCGTTTTTGAATAAGTTTTTTGAGTTTCAAACTTTGAATCGTCTAATAAAAGTAACAAAAATTGATATCATGATTTATAGATTTTTTTTATATTATTTTCAAAAATCGAAAAAAATAGTAACTATGGAGGGCCCACGAACGGACTGGTCTTAAAAGTTGTTGAATAGATAAAAGTTTGAAACTAAAAAATTTGAAAAAAATCAAAATATGCACTCACTTTTAAAAACACGATTCGAAGTTTGAAACTCAATAAACTTACTCAAAAACAGGTCGAATATTTTTTTTGTATTTTTTTCTGAAAAGGCATTAAAAAAACAAAAATGTTGAAAAAAAACACTTAATTTGGACCATTATTAAAGAAGTTATGAACAAAAAATTTGAAAAAGAGCGGTTTTTTTTAAATTTAATATCTTGTGAACGGGTAATCAAAAAAATCTAAAAATTTAACAGGAAGGGTTTTTTGATAGGTACTAAATAATGTAGAAAATTTAAATTAATTTATTTAAATTAATGTAAAGAATAGATCCCTCCATAAAAATCTCGATTTTACATGATTTTCCATTTAGCCGGAAAAAATTCGGAGTCGAAACATTTTTTTCCCTAAAAAATACCTTAAAGAATCCCTAAAAAATAAAAAATCCCCTACAAAATCCCTTTTTAAAATTTGTTACCCTAAATTTGGTAGAAAAACCCCAAGTTGGCATCACTGGAACTACATTGTTTAGCGGTTTAGTCGGTGGAAGTTGCTTAAATCAAATTACTTACAAATTACATTTCATTGATCGATTGATCTATCTAATTACTTTTGAGAAGATAGTTGAGGGCGAAAAAATCAAAACTTCTGGAAACTTTTGAGAGGAAGAAGTTTTTCAATTAAAAAATTTTGTACATTGAAGATAGTTGTTGCAATCAAGTTTTCAAGGTGAAATTGACGCGAACTAAGATCGATTTGGATAACTTGCGATTTGGTTTATTTATGGTAAAAAATATTCTCATGAGTAGCTTTTGTAAAGCCAAATTTGTAATTTGAATGCGATCTGGAAGAGTGCGTCCGTTTTTTCTTTCTCAATGGATACTTCATAAATTAACCGAAAAAAATAAATTATAATATTTATCGTTTACAAATTACAAAAAAAAACCAAAGATGTTAATACCTTTTATTTTGATTGAGAATCTATACGAAAAAATAAACTCTCGTGAATTGGTAAAATATTGTTCAACAAACAAAATGAGCTCTCCTCATCATGATTGAAGTAGGTTACAAATTTGACTTCAGAAAAACTGCGTTAAAATATGTTCATGAATATATTGGCGTAAGCTGAATTATATCGCTGTTGAATCATTGACATAAATTTTTTTTCTATATTGAATAGGAATTCTGTAATCTGGATCCAACATCTGCCGCGCTAATGTCTCTTTGAAAACGTAAACAAATCATTTTTAGAACCTTATTACTCCATCGACTTGACTAAACCTTGAATTTTTGAATCTGAACTTTTCAAATTACAAAATATTCATAAATCTATTATCGTATTTCTAGAGTTTGTGATTCTAGATTATTTCTAGAGATTATAATCTATTGAGAATTTTGTACGATATTATCTGATTTTCGAACGCAACATTTTTAAAAATATTTGTTAGGGAAAAAATGAAAGAAGTAGAGAAGGATTCAATTCATATTTAAAGTTCACTGAATATATTTTCCTTTCTCTTCATTATCCGAACATTTCAACCCGAGACATACCTCATCGCCTTTTACTCCAAGGCAGAGATATGATCTCACTGCCATTTGACATGATAATCATTGAAATTTTCTGCAGCTCGGCAAACTCGACGAGGTATTATTACAACAACGTTTCATGGCGTGGAGAATAGTCAATCATGCATAGACGTAAAAAAATCGGTGCGGAGATACAAAGATGAAGCGAAGTTTCATAATTCTTCAATCGCGTGAAGCAATTTAGAAACAAGCGAGATCTAAATTGATCATTATTAGTCCAATTACGTTTTATCTTAGTCCTGCTCGTCAGATCTAAAAATCGAATTTTCGAACAAAACAGAATTTCCTTTTATTGGAGCAACTATGATTAATGTTTTTTTAATGGCTTGTCTTTTGGGAATTGGAATATCAAACACCAGCCTAAAATCGAAAAATGATAATTAAATCTTATAATTAAAAATAAACCTAAATTAATAATTATGACAATATTACATAAATAAAATAACTTCTGTCCGTTTTTAATATTTTTTATGAATTTTTTTATTTCAAGGTGTTAGTTTAATCACGTTTCATTTTAGTCCTCCTAAAAGTCAGATCTAAAAATCGAATTTTTCGAACAAACCAGAATTTAGTTTTATTGGAGCAACTATGATTAATGATTTTTTAATGGCTTGTCTTTTGGGAATTGGAATTTCAAACACCAGCTTAAAATCGAAAAATGATAATTAAATCTTATAATTAATAATAAACCTAAATTAATAATTATGACAATATTATATAAATAAAATAACTTCTGTCCGTTTTTAATATTTTTTATGAATTTTTTTATTTCAAGGTGTTAGTTTAATCACGTTTCATTTTAGTCCTCCTAAAACTCAGATCTAAAAATCGAATTTTCGAACAAAACAGAATTTCCTTTTATTGGAGCAACTATGATTAATGTTTTTTTAATGGCTTGTCTTTTGGGAATTGGAATATCAAACACCAGCCTAAAATCGAAAAATAATAATTAAATCTTATAATTAAAAATAAACCTAAATTAATAATTATGACAATATTATATAAATAAAATAACTTCTGTCCGTTTTTAATATTTTTTATGAATTTTTTTATTTCAAGGTGTTAGTTTAATCACGTTTCATTTTTGTCCTCCTAAAAGTCAGATCTAAAAATCGAATTTTCGAACAAAACAGAATTTCCTTTTATTGGAGCAACTATGATTAATGATTTTTTAATGGCTTGTCTTTTGGGAATTGAAATTTCAAACAACAGCTGAAAATCGAAAGATGATAATTGAATCTTGTAATTAAAAATAAACCCAAATGAATAATTATGGCAATATTATATAAATAAAATAATTTTTGTCCGTTTTTAATATTTTTTATGAATTTTTTTACTTTCAGGTGTTAGTCCAATTACGTTTTATTTTAGTCCTGCTAAAAGTCCGATCTAAAAATCGAATTTTTGAACAAAAAAGAATTCATTTTTATTGGAGCAACTATGATTAATGATTTTTTAATGGCTTGTCTTTTGGGAATTGGAATTTCAAACCACAGCTGAAAATCGAAAGATGATAATTGAATCTTGTAATTAAAAATAAACCCGAATTAATAATTATGACAATATTATATAAATAAAATAATTTTTGACCGTTTTTAATATTTTTTATGCATTTTTTTTATTTCAAGGTGTTAGTTTAATCACGTTTTATTTTAATCCTGTTAAAAGTCCGATCTAAAAATCGAATTTTTGAACAAAACCGAATGCCCTTTTATTGGAGCAACTATGATTAATGATTTTTTAATGGCTTGTCTTTTGGGAATTGGAATTTCAAACAACAGCTGAAAATCGAAAGATGATAATTGAATCTTGTAATTACAAATAAACCCAAATTAATAATTCCGACAATATTATATAAATAAAATCATTTTTGTCCGTTTTTAATATTTTTTATGAATTTTTTATTTTAAGCTGAAAACTCATCATCCGGCTCAACATCGCCAAACATACCGTCCTCATTGAGACGTAGACTGTTGCATCGTAGATCAGCCGATAATCTGATAGGAAATTCACCAACAAATTCAATGAGACACTCGAGTCCGGAATCAATAAGAAGCGCTCCGGTTCCCCTGAAGCCACGTTCAACGTCGCACGATGCACTTTCAAAAAAGAACAAAGGACCAACGGCCGGACAATCGGACGGTGCGTCGATGGACAGTTTGGCAAAGCAGGCTTTGCTGGCAGCACAAGTTCTCAATCTGATACCAACGCAAAAAGCTCGAGAACGGTACGCAACAAAATAACGAAGATCAAAACTATTTCGGAGCGAACACAATTTATTCGGAATCGAACTAAAAAAAAAATGTATGCGGACAGTTCAGGGAATCAAGTTTTTCGATATTTATTGAATTATGACGGGATGAATGGATCGCTTTATCCTGCGTAAACCCCACGATATAAAGTTACAGTTTTTACACACTTAATCTAGAGATAGGAAAAAACGTCAGAATCGAAACTTGCACATTGCTTCTTTATAATATTATGATATTTACAAAGTTCTCTCCATGGGGAAGCCAAAATTGCAGAAGCTACTTGCCCATAATGAAAGTTTACTACGGTGTAAAAATAATGAGCGGACAATATGCAAGTTTTTTTTGTATAAAATCAAAATTCCATTAAATTTAACCCTTTCAGAGATTTTTGTCAAATTCAATAGCGAACAACCCTGAAGCTCGTCCAAACTGTCTGAAAAGTTCCAAAGTAATATCTTGAAAATCACACGAGGTCGACTGTTTTTGCTATTTTCGAAAAAAACATCCAACGAAATTTGTATACTCGGTGCAAGTAATGCATTACTTTTTGTAATGCATTGCCATTTTCATTACCCATTATAATGTAGTGTGTAATGGAAAAAATTTCTGTTACCCATTACACATTAAAATGTACTGTGTAATGGAAATTTTGTTCCATTACACACTACATTTTAATAGGTAATGGCAAATTTTTTCATTACACACTACATTTTGATGGGTAATGGAAATTTGTTCCATTACACTAAAATGTAGTGTGTAGTACAATGTAGTGTATAATAGAAAAAAAATTCCATTGCCCATTGCAATGTAATGTGTAATGAACAAAACTTTGATTGCAATTTGGGAAATGGAACAATATGGATGAATACATTTTCCATTACATTTTATTGACTGAGGACTTGGATTTTTAGGTACTTTAAATCTAAGTCCTAAAAGACCTAAAATACCTAAGTCCTAAAAATCTAAGTCCTGAAGTACCTAAAATCTAAAAAATATGGATGAATAAATTATTGCAATGTTGTATTACATTTTATTGACTGAGGACTTAGATTTTTAGGTACGTTAAATTCTAAAAAGCATCTATGTTATAGATGCGTAAATTCTAAAAAGCATCTATATTATAGATGCTTTTTAGAATTTAAGGTACCTAAAAATCTAAGTTAAGTCCTCAGTCAATAAAATGTAATGCAAAATTGCAATAATTTATTCATTTATATTTTTCCATTCCCCAAATTGCAATCAAAGTTTTGTCCATTACACATTACAGTGCAATGGGTAATGGAAATTTTTTCTATTACACACTACATTGTAATGGGTCATGAAATTTTCTTCCATTACACACTACATTATAATGAGTAATGCAAATTTTTTTCATTACACACTACATTATAATGGGTAATGAAAATGTTTTCCATTACACACAGTACATTGTAATGGGTAATGGATTTTTTTTCATTATACACTACATTTTAATGTGTAATGGAAAAAATTTCCATTACACACTACATTGTAATGGGTAATGAAATTTTTTTTCATTACACACTACATTTTAAGGGGTAATAAAAATGTTTTCCATTACACACTACATTGTAATGGGTAATAAATTTTTTTTCTATTACGCACTACATTGTAATAGGTCATTAAATTTTCTTCTATTACACACTACATTATAATGAGGAATGAAAAATGTTTTCATTACACACTACATTGTAATGGGTAATGGATTTTTTTTTCATTATACACTACAATTAATGTGTAATGGAAAAAATTTCCATTATACACTACATTGTACTGGGTCATGACATTTTCTTCCATTACACACTACATTATAATGAGTAATGAACATTTTTTCCATTACACACTACATTGTAATGGGTAATGAAAATATTTTCCATTACACACTACATTGTAATGGGTAATGGATATTTTTTCATTATACACTACATTTTAATGTGTAATGAAAATAAATTCCATTACACACTACATTGTAATGGGTAATACAATTTTTTTCCATTACACACTACATTTTAATGGGTAATGGAAATTACTTTTACATTACAAATTTTGCAACCCCAGTGCAGATCCTATGAAATTTGAGAACGAATCTTTTTTTTTGTTACAAATATTATTTTTCGACATTTTTAAATAATCCAAGTCCCTTGTCATTAAACAAAAACAAAAATTGGCAGCACAACTCTCATTTCGAGAATAACGTAAAAATTTTATTTTCCAGAAATTTTCTTCACGGGCGCGTGGCTGCAAATTCACTTCTGGGTCCTGTCGAGCTCGAGAAGGTATTGCCGAATCGTGAGATTCGCATATTCGTCGGCACGTGGAACATGAACGGTCAGACACCACCGAAGGAGCTCAATGATTTTATGCTACCGTCGGATATTCAGAGCGTTCCGGATATGCTGGCAATTGGTACTCAAGAGTCTTGCTCGGAGCGCGGCGATTGGGAAGCGGCATTGCAAGAGACTCTCGGGCCTTCGCACGTACTATTAACTAGCACGGGTCTCGGTACGCTGCATCTTGCTCTCTTCATTCGTCGCGATTTGATATGGTTCTGCTCCGTTCCGGAGGATGATAATTTCTCAACGAGGCCCGGCACCGCGTTTCGCACAAAAGGCGCCGTTGCACTTGCTCTCATGTTATTTGGAACGAGTTTTTTATTCGTAACGGCGCATCTAACGGCGCATCAGGACAAGGTCAAGGAGCGAGTCAATGATATAAAGAGGATCGTTAGAAATCTTGAATTGCCGAAGGATCTGCCAACGAGACACAAGAGCAAAGACGTTACGCAAAACTTCGATTGTGTCTTTTGGTGCGGTGATCTGAATTTTCGTCTTGCTCAGCCACGCGAGGAAGTTATTCAGTGGATATCCGACACCAGTTTTCCAAGGCAATCGCCCATAAGCTTGAACAAGGATCAGCTTAGAACGATCCTCAATGAGGGCGCTGTATTGCGAGGTTTTGAGGAAGCACCTATCACCTTTCCTCCTACCTACAAATATGATCCGGGAACGCAAAGTTTCGATTCGAGCAGCAAACAGAGGACACCCGCTTACACCGATCGTATATTATTCAAGGGGAAATCGCACTCGCGCGGTTATATAAGACGAGTCAGTCACGAAAGCATGAATTCTCATAGAGATGGTAATATCGAATGTTTGATTTACGACTCGGTGCCGAGCATATGCACCTCTGATCACAAACCCGTGTGGGGAGTCTTCAAGACTACCATTAGACCGGGTATTGACACGTAAGTCTATTGAAAAATTGTGCAAATTGCAATTTGCACGTTGCTTCCCGAGAATGCATCGACACAAACACAGAGCTGTTGGGTTTTCGCATCCCTCGTAGAGGAAGCCTGAAACGCAGTGTTTTAGTTTTAAAAAAAGCGACTATTTTTTGTTTTTCGGAACAACATATTAAATACGGGGAGGTGAAAAAAGATGCCTGTTAAAAGCAGGGATGGGCATAAAGAACTTAAAAAAAAAATAAGTGATAAATCATTTTTGACTCGTGATTTAAACGGGCTCGGAGTATCAAGTACTTTCGGACTTGTGATTTAAACGGGCTTGGAGTATCAAGCCTTTTTTGACTTGGGATTTAAACGGGCTCGGAGTATCAAGTCTTTTTTGATTGGTGATTTGAACGGGCTCGAAGTATCAAGTACTTTTGGACTTGTGATTTAAACGGGCTTGGAGTATCAAGCCTTTTTTGACTTGGGATTTAAACGGGCTCGGAGTATCAAGTCTTTTTTGATTGGTGATTTGAACGGGCTCGAAGTATCAAGTACTTTTGGACTTGTGATTTAAACGGGCTTGGAGTATCAAGCCTTTTTTGACTTGGGATTTAAACGGGCTCGGAGTATCAAGTCTTTTTTGATTCGTGATTTGAACGGGCTCGGAGTATCAAGTACTTTTTTACTCGTCACTCCTTTCGATTAAGAGTGACAAATTCTTTTTAATTCTGAGTATATTTAAGCTTTAAATTCATTTTAATTCCTTTTTTAATCGAATTAAACGACGAAATTCATATTAATTCCTGAATATTTTTTAATTGTACCATGGTCAAATCGATCCCGGTACAACAAATTATAACTCCGCATACGGAGAATAATAATTAGTGACAAATAAATAAATAAATAAATAAATAAATAAATAAATAATTAATTTTTTTTTTTTTTTTTTTTTTTTTTTTTTTTTTTTTTTTTTTTTTTTTTTTAATACGGGCCAGTATGCTCGCGCGTAGACTCAACCAAACCGAATCCGGATTTGGTCGATACTGGCCCGTATTTAAAAAAAAAAAAAAAAAAAAAAAAAAAAAAAAAAAAAAAAAAAAAAAAAAAAAAAAAAAAAAAAAAAAAAAAAATTAATTATTTATTTATTTATTTATTTATTTATTTATTTATTTATTTATTTATTTATTTATTTATTTATTTATTTATTTATTTATTTATTTATTTATTTGTCACTAATTATTATTCTCCGTATGCGGAGTTATAATTTGTTGTACCGGGATCGATTTGACCATGGTACAATTAAAAAATATTCAGGAATTAATATGAATTTCGTCGTTTAATTCGATTAAAAAAGGAATTAAAATGAATTTAAAGCTTAAATATACTCAGAATTAAAAAGAATTTGTCACTCTTAATCGAAAGGAGTGACGAGTAAAAAAGTACTTGATACTCCGAGCCCGTTCAAATCACGAATCAAAAAAGACTTGATACTCCGAGCCCGTTTAAATCCCACATCAAAAAAGGCTTGATACTCCAAGCCCGTTTAAATCACAGGTCCAAAAGTACTTGATACTCCGAGCCCGTTCAAATCACGAATCAAAAAAGACTTGATACTCCGAGCCCGTTTAAATCCCAAGTCAAAAAAGGCTTGATACTCCAAGCCCGTTTAAATCACAAGTCCAAAAGTACTTGATACTCCGAGCCCGTTCAAATCACCAATCAAAAAAGACTTGATACTCCGAGCCCGTTTAAATCCCAAGTCAAAAAAGGCTTGATACTCCAAGCCCGTTTAAATCACAAGTCCGAAAGTACTTGATACTCCGAGCCCGTTTAAATCACGAGTCAAAAATGATTTATCATTTAAAGCATGTATTTAAATACTTTTTGATTCGAGTCCGCCCATCCCTGGTTAAAAGCAGAGCTCTTGATGCAAATAATTAGATATATCTCATCGCAAATTTCCATTTCCCATTCAAATAACACAGGAAAAAAATATTTCAAACTTTGAAATTTTATATCTCGGCTTTAAGTCAAATGAACGACACATATTCTTGTAGAGAACTGAACGCTCTACAAAAAAGATCCCTTATGTTTGTTCGATAACTCTCGCCTTCAAAAGTTATTCAAGGTTAAAAAAATTCAGCCAAATCGAAAAGTGTCGGGTTTAAGAGTGGTCGATTTTACATGGAACGACCCATGTATATTAGACCGTGAATAACTTTTGAAGGAGTGAGTTTATCGAAAAATCCTAAGACTACTTTTTTGTAGAGCGTTCAATTCCCTACAAGAATATGTATCGTTCATTTCGGTACATTGACTTGAAGGTATAAAATTTCAAAGTTTGAAAATTTTTTGTCCTGTGTCATTTAAATGTGAAATAGAAATATGCTATGAGCAGACACTAAATATTAATATTAAGAGCTCTGCTTTTAACAGGCATCATCTTTTTTCACCTTCCCAAAAGTATTTAAGAGGAGATTTCGAAAAAAAAATGGTCGCTATTTTTGAATCTAAAAGTGTCGCTATTTTTGAGTAGTAAAAATTACGTGTCCCCATTTTTTCGAAATTATATTCCAAGGAAAAGCGAAAAACATTCCAACTCGCAACAAAATTTAAAAAGGACTTGTTTTCTAAACCCCTTAATATGCGTATGAGGCATTCCACGTCAAGTCAGCGACCCCATTTTTTGAAATCGCCAAAAATCGCATACAAATTTCTAGAAAGCAGTTCTAACTATCTAGTACATTTGTGATTTGTTTCAGATTTTTAAATTACATTTTTTAGCAGGAAAAAAATACAAAAAATTTGTATGTCCCATTTTGTAACTCGAAAATTATTCATCGTACGAAAAAAAAAGTTCAACATAAAATTTAGGATTTTTAACGTGCTTTTCACTAAAATTTTTTACGCACTCCTCCGAAAGCTCTATATGCCATTTTCGGAGCAAATAATGTTTTGATATATTTTTTCTCAGTATTGACATCTTCGATTCGTCTGTAGTTTTAACACTTTTTTACTTGATATATTTACAGACTATTAAAAAATTGGCATAGTGGAGAATCCATCATTTCGAATGCATTTTTATCGATACAATTTATCATTATAGAGTGATTCAACAAAATTGTGTAGATATTGATATTTTATCATTATTAATCGTAGACAGGGGAAAATAATAAAATAATCTCGTTTTGATACTGCGAAGATGATTCCAGGAACAAAGCAGTATCATTACTTCATTCCCACGAATCATGCCTAAATCGAACTAAAAAAGTACTCATTGGCCATAGAAACGTCGGTGTATCCAAAGAGGGTAAATTAATTCTTTTTTGCAATCGAGAGACGTGAGTAGCCTTTGACTCAAATTTGAATAGACTATATCGGTGTCTATAGTTCCATTGATAAAGTTTATTAAAATGTACAAATAGATATTTAAAGAAATAAAAATGAAAAAAGTTATAAAAATCGAAAAAGCACACAAAATAAACAAAAATGCGGGATTTAGAAAATATCTATAGATAGTCTCAACCCTGTTAAAGCTCAGAGAAATTTGTGTATTCATTTGGGATGAAAAACGCATGGGAAGGAATGGATTCTCCACTGAGCAAATTTTTTTGTAGTCTGTAAATATATCAAGTAAAAAACTGTTTAAACTACAGACAAATCGAAGATGTCAATTCTGAGCAAAAAAATATCAAAAAATTATTTGCTCCGAAAATGGCATGTAGAGCTTTTGGAGGAGTTCGTAAAAAAATTCAGTGAAAAGTACGTTGAAAATCCTAAATTTCATGTTGTACTTTTTTTTTCGTACGATGAATAATTTTCGAGTTACGAAATGGAACAAGAAAATTTGTTGTATTTTTTTCCGGCTAAAATATGTAACATAGAAATTTGAAAAAAATCACCAATTTTCTTGACAGTTAGAACTACTTTATAAAAATTTGTATGCGATTTTTGGTGATTTCAAAAAATGGGGTGGCTGACTTGACGTGGAATGCTTCATATGAAACATAAAATTCACAACACGCATGTAAAACATAAAATTCACAACACGCATACAAAATATATAATATGTCAGCGGGAATGAAAAGAAACCTTCTGGCTTTATGAATAGAGATAGTGCAAGTGATATTTTATCTATGAATTATCGATTTTTTTCAGTATTCCTCTGGCAGCCGGTCTGTTCAATCGTGATGTATACCTTGAGGGAATAAGGAGACGCGCCGCAGCGATGGACGACTCGCAAAATACAACGCGAGTGTGTTCGATACAGTAATGACGATGTGCTTGAGGCATTCCAGCTACGTATATTTATATTCGGCTCACCGATCAGAATGACGATACGACATTTTCGTTACCTTATTTTTATTTATTTTTTGGCCTTCCTCCGGTATCGAGAGGAATTATAGAGTGAAAAAAAAGAAACCAAATCTAGTCAGAGATACCATATGCATAACTCTATCCTCCGAAATTACAGAAAAAAAAATTACCGGACCGATGAATTCAAGGTTCATTCGTTATCATGGCTTTAAGTAATCATTGGCTCTAGGAGACAAAGAAAAAATGCGTGAAAGATTTACAAAAAGCGAAGGATTTTTAAATATTCATCGACATATATTAATGTAGATGCATATGGCACGTTCCACGAATTCTGGGGGAACGATTGTGCGCCTATTTTTCTTTTTTCCTATAAATTTGTACATATGTTGGGGGAATCAAGCAAAGCTCTGACCTAAATTTTTAGAGACCTATCGCTATTAGGACCTGAGATAATTGATGTCCTATTTTTCACCTCTTCAAAATTTGCCTAATTTCACGCGTCATTTACGCGTTCAATTTCGTTCCTAGGACAATTTTGATAGAGATATTTTTTTTGTAAAAAACTGAAAATTTTCCAAAAAAAAATATCAATTTTACTCTATCGATCATCCTTATGACTAAAAATTGAGTTTATTTCTTTAAATCGCGTTTTTTTTGTCTTCCACCCTATAAAATGGTCTTTTTTTTTTTTAAGCTAAGACTTTTTTTTACATAGATTTAAGGTATTTCAGGAGTGGGACTCCTATAGGAACAAGGCGAGAACAATTTATTTGAAAAAAAAAAATTCCATGCTAAAATGTCCCTATTGACCATTTTTACGAAATTTTAAATATCGTATACATGAAAAGCTGTCATGTTATTACTCACAAAAATCATTCCCCTAGGAATATTAATGAAGATCGTAAAATAAAAGACTCAACAAGCATATAAAATTGGATTATTCAATGAAATATCTTTATTTTTTCTGACTCCTCACAATCACTGTATTTTTTGCATATAATTATATTTTGTACTGATGATGGGGCTATGTTATGGAATTATTTTGTGCCTTTTACCGTTATAGCCTCCTGAAATAGATCATTCAAGAAATTTGCCGTTGTGGCAAAATAGGCATATGCCTAATGCTAACACTGTTTACTGCAGAAATTATAATTATTTTACACATTAAATACAGTGGTTGTGAGGAATCAGAAAAAATGAAGATATTTCAATGAATAATCCAATTTCATATGCTTGTTGAGTCTTTTATTTTACGATTTTTATTAATATTCCTAGTGGAATGATTTTTGTGAGTAATAACATGAAAGTTTTTCATATATACGATATTTAAAATTTCGTAAAAATGGCTAATTGGGACATTTTAGCATGGAAATTTAATTCTTTTTTCAAATAAATTGTTTTCGCCTTGTTCCTATAGGAGTCCCACTCCCGAAATAACTTAAATCTATGTAAAAAAAAGTCTCAGCTTTAAAAAAAAAATGACCATTTTATAGGGTGGAAGAAAAAAAAACGCGATTCAAGGAAATAGCTCAATTTTTAGTCATAAGGATGATCGATAGAGTAAGATTGATATTTTTTTGGAAAATTTACAGTTTTTTACAAAAAAAAATACCTCTATCAAAAATGTCCTAGGAACGAAATTGAACGCGTAAATGACACGTGAAATTAGACAAATTTTGAAGAGGTGAAAAATAGGACATCAATTATCTCAGGTCCTAATAGCGATAGGGGTCTGAAAATTTAGGTCAGAACTTTGCTTGATGTCCTCAACATATATACAAATTTATAGGAAAAAAGAAAAGTAGGCGCACAATCGTTCCCTCAAAATTCGTGGAACGTGCCATATATGCATGTTTGCATATATATATTTATAATTACACGTATTATCGTACGCACGTTCGTCGTGAGAATTTACACTATGTATCTCTAATCCCGACAATAATTGATATCAAAAGAGAAGACTAAAGGAATAATGTGAAATGCAAAGATGAAGGAGACGATGAAGAAAGAGAGAAACCCCGCTTCACGATTAAAAGATAGAGAATAATTTGTCGCACACACGAATGCGTTTGATTATTTCGTTCTGGTTTTTAAAATTCGCGAACATGTCCAGCAGTATTTTTCGCACACGTTTCGTATATTTTAGAATAAAGAAAATCTAATATATTCATATATGAGGTCACTTTCTCCAGGTCACTTTCGCAAGCCAAAAATGTCTAGGCATCAAAAACTTTGTACATATCAGCATATGCAAATGCAAACTTTCTACTTTCGACCAATATTGATGCTCTTTCGATTAAGGGGGTCAGCGTTAAAACTGCGATTTCTAATAATAATTTGTAATTGAATTAACGCGGCACATTTTTTTTCAGTCCTTTATTTCAGAGTCGCAGGCCTGTTTTGAAATTGTTAGCCTATTTTGAACTTTCCTGGCAATGTCCTGGTCACAATTTCGACTTTAATCTAAATGTGCCGTGGTCATCAAGTGGGAAAATGCGTTACGAAGAAAATGAGACGTCGTAGAACAAAATCCGTTTAACGGTTTGTTCTGAATCACGCGCAGAGTGTAAAAACTCAAAACTAGGTTCTTTAGGAAACCGGTGCATCTTAAGGGTTCTCAATAGTCCCAAAAAATTGTTCATTTGGTACCTCAAATGGTAGACGATAAATCATATTTGTAGGCATTCTACAAAAATTATAAATTATATTATTAAAACTCGCCATTTTGACGCTGATTCTACCCCCTTAAGGACCTATCAATATTAATGGGGATTATTTTTTTCTTATGATAAAAAAATCTGTACATGACATAGAAATTACTTGAAACTTTTTATCATGAAGAATCCAGACATTTCAAAAATGTGACAATTTAGATTTAAAAAAAATCTGTTCGAAAGCCCATGGATAGTAATGCCGTTTATTTTCTTTCATTTTTTGAGTACACCATAGAAATCATATAAAAAGTTTCACATCAAAATAAATAATATGACAAAAAAATTTTATATAATTTCTACGTGATCCATAGAATATTAGAAAAAATGAATATCATTAATATCCATGAGCTCGCAGCCTGTAAAACCGTATTTCACATTTCTAACAAATCTTTTTATGTAATTTCTTTTATGTACGAATTATGAGAAAAATTGAATGACATCAATATCGATGGGTCTTTAATTGAATAAGCATATTTCATTTTTATTTCTCTCGAAAATCGGACTTTGGCTACTAAAAAATAATGGAAAAAATGTCATTGTAAAAGAATTTATTGTAGAAGTTAGTAAAATGGATTTTTTTCTCTGTTAAAAATTTCTGCTGAAGTGTTAAAATATTTTTGTTAGAAAAAAAATGATCAGATGCGTGCAAGTCAGTGAATAAGACGCTTTAAGGTTATTGAGACCCAAATCGCAAATGATGAGAAAATTCTGAAAATTTGGTATGTTTTTCAATGAAGTATTTAAGAGGTCGTGTAAAAATTTCACGACGATTTGGAAGCTCGTTATCGAATAATTAAGATAAACAAATTAAATAAAATTAAATGTAGTCTTATGGAAACTGATGTAACTTTGCGATAAGTTTTTTGTTTGACCTCTCAATTTTTTAATATCTACAATATACTGAAAGCAACGGAAAGAAAACGAAGTTTATTGATCAATATTTTTTTTATTTGTTTAAAAAATTGTTTTTAACAAAACGTTAATTTCTTAATAACGAGCTTCCTAATCGTCGTAAAATTTTTACACGACCTCTTAAATACCTCATACAAAAACATACCAAATTTTCAGAATTTTCTCATCATTTTTTATTTTAACCCTTAAGGAGGTTGAAGTAATGATGATAGAATTCTGAAAATTTGGTATGATCTTACATGAAGTATTCAGGAGGTCGTGTAAAAATGTCACTACGATTAAGAAGCTATTTATTGAACAATTAACATTCAAAAGTTTCATAGCTTCTAAATAACCTTAAGCCGCAATATTGGGTTAAAGTATTGCGCTTGAAAACGTGAAAATCTGATGTGTACAATTTTTTTGAAGTAAAGGCGTTTTTGAATATTGAAAGTGGCATGGAAACCCTTATATATTTATCTATATAATATAAAGATTAAGCCGCCGCCACCGCAGTGTACAACATGTCAGGTTTCGGTTTGAGGTTTGTGTTCAGGGTTTGGGTTGGTGTTGGGGGGGGGGGGGGTTGGTAGGTTAGTAAGGAGCAGGAGGGCGCATAATATGGGCGACACGAAGGCGTGTAGCACACACGAACCCCTAATATATATTATATATATATATATATATATATATATATATATATATATATATATATATATATTTGTTGTTTCGAAGCACAATTTTATCTTGTTCAAGGATCGTTGCTATGGCTAAAGACGTTTATTGATTAATTAGTTGGGACCATTCCTAATTACGTACTTGAGTGATCATATAAGAGTGCTTGGAAAATTGAACTTTATTTTTAGATTTTGTTGTTCAACGAGATTTTTGTAGAGCATAGAATATCCTTTTAAATTTTTTAAATTATTTTCTGGTTTTTCCAAGTCGTATCCATCTTTACAATCTTTATATAAAAAAATTATGGTTTAAAAAAAAATAGAGATGCTGATAACTTGGCTAATTAGAAATCAATAGCTGATTGGAACTTTTTCAATATTATCATTGATACAAAAATTCTGTTGATTATTTTTTCAACTCGTATCCATCGTTTGATCTACATTGCTTATTTTGTTTAAAAAAAAAACAAAAAAAAAGTAATTTCAAAATTTCTTATATCAATTTTTTGAACGGACAATTTTGGAAATTGCAACACTGTTGAGGTGCTAGTAAAATAAAAAGTTCCTGGACACTGCGAAAATTTTTTTATTTTCACAAAACATGAAAATCTCGATTAGCATCAAAATCGAAAAATACATAGTCGATTTTGAACCACTCCAATATATTCAATACCAGAGTTGTGAAAATAGCAATGTAAAAGTAATGCATTACCCATTACTTTAAACAATGTGTATTGGATAAGTTTTCCGTTAAAAATTACAAAAGTAACGTGTAATGAATGAATGATCCATTACAAATGAAAATAGTAATGTGTAATGGATGCGTGTTCCATTACAAATAAAAAAAAGTAATGTGTAATGTACGTATGTTCCATTACAAATAATAAAAGTAATGTTTAATGGATGAGTGCTCCATTACAAATTACAATTGAAAAAAAAGTAATTCGTAGTGGAGAATATTCCATTACAAATTAGTGTGTTTCTACGACAATTTGGAGCAGATACTAATCTCAATTAAAATAATTTGTGTGCATCAAGTTTTTGTTAACTTTACTATCGTAGTGGTAAATGTAAGAACAGTAATTTTCGAGTAATGTTGACTCCCTTCTTGAATTGTAATTTTTACAACAATGGAGTAAAAATTACTGAAAAAAATCACTGTTCATACATTTACCACTACGATAGTAAAGTTAACAAAAACTTGATACACACAAATTATTTTCAGTGAAAAATTAATAAACTCCACCTTTGAGCAAAATAGTACCTGCTCCAAATTGTCGTAGACACACACTAATTTGTAATGGAATATTCTCCACTACCAATTACTTTTTTTCCAATTGTAATTTGTAATGAACCACTCATCCATTACACATTACTTTTTTTTATTTGTAATGGAACACGCATTCATTACACATTACTCTTGAATTTTGTAATGGTACACTTGTCCATTTCACATTATGCAGTGTAATGGGTAATGAGTACAGTAATGCATTATTTACAACTCTGTTCAAAACACACTTCAACACTCTGAATCGTTATGATTAACGATTCACAGTGCCATAACGTCCAATAGAATTTATAGCAGCGAAAGAAATACTCGAACGGGTATATGATAAAAAATATATCTTTGAGCACAGTGAATCTCGCTTTAATATTGAGTTTTAGAAACTACAAACTCTTATTGGTAGACCTTATGGTGCAAAGAAAAAAGAAACCAAGCCTATTCACAGAAAATATACTTTATTGCACTCCGTGCGCAAAGTGCCACTTTGCGCACTCGTACAATAAAATTTCGTACGATACTAATGCGAGAAACTTTTTCTGACGAGTGTGAGTTTGCAGCATGAGCCGAAGGCGAATGTTGCAATCACACGAGTTGAGAAAAAGTTTCTCGCACTAGTATCGTAATATACTATTATTTTACTCCGTTCGTAAAGTGCTCACTTTATGCACACTTCGCTTCGCTGCGCGTGCGTAAAATGGGCACTTTACGCACTCGTGCGATAAAGTTTTGTACGACTCTCGTGCGAGAAACTTTTTCTCAACTCGTGTGATTGCAACATTCGCCTTCGGCTCATGCTGCAAACTCACGCTCATTGGAAAAGTTTCATCGCACTCGTATCGTAATGTACTATAATATGGAAAAAGGTGAAAGAATATAACAAAGGACATTGACAGAAAATGAAGAATAAAACAAGAAAATTAAAAGACACGAAAGGACTGCAAAATAATATGTCGATACTATGTACTATTGTTTATAGATGTAATAGTAAAATATTCTAACTCGCGTGTGTACGGCGAAAGGGGCTTGAAAAGTCTTTTTGCGTTTCCGCTCGAAGGAAGAAAAACAAAAACTAATATATTTAATGCTGCGAAGGGAAAAAAAATAATCGACGATGTTCCATAGTCCATTAAAGATGTTCCGATGACTTTTGTAAACGCCTGTATATATATATATCAATTTTCGAATAATCATCGCGCTTTTTTGCAAATCCATATATTGTTTTTTTTTTTTCAAATTTTTCGTTCCTGGCACTAGAAGTTGGCTTTATCGATGGATTATTTGTGAAATATCCGGCAGAGATATATCTTATTGAAGAAAGGGAATGGAGTCCTTGGAGTTTATCCAAGAGGGCCAGACTGCCTTATTTAGTACTTGCCTTATTCAGATAACTCAAATTATGCGATATCGGTATGTTTGTACGGGTGCTCTGAATTATATCATTACTCTTGTGCCAGAGCGTCAAAAAAACGTTTCATCAGAGCGCAAATTTGAAAATTCGTTCCAACGATGAATTCTTTGACAACGCGCCCAAAATAGGGATCGGTGATGGTAAAAAAAAATACCTCTGTCCAATAATCTTTTCATTAATAAATCGATTGTTTCAAATAAATGTTTTTCGAAAAACTTTGGAACGATTTTCGTTACTTCAAAATACAAAAATGCAGGATGAAGAAAAAGAATCACCGCCTTAGACTATCTTTTTTGAGTTTGTGATCTTTGTGATGTATGTTTGTGATCTCTTAAGTATATATTGTAAAAAATTCATGTAGATTTCAATATTTTCTTTTAAAAAATTGTGTTTTCATTCGAACGCGTCCTTAAGATTTTTTTCTCAGCTTCTCTATCAGATATGGCTATAAAACTGTTTTTACAATATTGTTTTATCCTTCGAAAATACAAACAAAAAAAATCATTTTTATTTTTTCAATAATTTATAGAAAGCACCAAAGTCAAGTCTTCGAGAATGTCTTGTCCCATGGCCGACAGTTAATCTCTGAAGTCTGAAACAAAAAAATAAAAAAGCCTCTTAAAGAAGAAGGTTTATTAGACAATTATTTACCACCGTTAATAAAAAATGTATTAAAAAAAAAATGGCGGATATTTGAAATAAATGGTGAAAAATTCAATTCATCATTTTTATTTCAAACATCCGCCATTTTTTTAAAATCGATTTTTCATTAACGGTGGTAAATTGTTGTGTAAGAAGCCTTCCTCTTTAAAATGCTTTTTTATTTTTTTGTTTCAGACTTGCCATTCCTGAGATTAACTGTCGGCCATGGGAAAAGACATTATCGACTTTGGCCTCTTCTACAAATTATTCAAAAAAACAAAATAAAAAATAATTTTGTTTTTGTATTTTCGAAGGATAAAACAATGTGTGAACAAATCTTAAAAACCTTAAGAGTACATTATTACCTACAAATGAATACATTATACAAAAATTTTCATTTTAACTTTTTCGGTTACCACTGAATGGAAGTCAATGAAATTTTGACAATTAATGCAGAAGTATGGTACCAAAGCCTTCCTACTAACATTTTGAACTAGAACAATTTGTAATAAAACGGAAACTGAAAAAAATCCCTCTTGTCAGAAAGTGAGGGTTCGCTATTGTTGAAAAATAGTATTCCCAAATGCTCAATGGAAATTATTATCCTGAGCTACACCCACCAAAAGCTTAGTAGGGCTGCCTCTATTTCATAATAATCCATTTGTTGTCAAAATTACATTGATTTCCATTAATTGGTGTAATTAATGCAAATGATGAAAAATTATTAATTGGTGATAATTCCGTTAAGACAACTCTTCGTATTCTCTGTAAAAACATTGATAATTAATTAATCGGTATACAGGAACATTGATAAAAATAATCAATTATCGGCGAAAAAGACGTTCTGTAAAATATCGGAAACCATCACCGATCCCAAGCGCAATAAAATACTATTACATCTGTTAATCCCTCAATTTTTCCCTTCACGGGGTAAGAACAAAAAAGACAAAAGAAAAAAAAAGACTCAATTATTTGAAAAAGGAAAAATGTACACGAGCGTGTAACAATGACTGCAGCCACTTTGTATTACATCATGAACACTTAATACTACGCTGTGATACGGTTAATCATTATACTAAAACGAAAGCTAGGAAAAGACACATTACTATTTCGTATATGAATATATACCTGGTACCACGCGTTTGAGATAAATCTCACGGAAATATGCCAAAATCAATATTATATCGTAATCGTTGTAACAATAATATTTATATCTGATGAAGACGCACAAAAGACCAGTATTGCGACAGCTTAAGAAGCTCGACGTAACTAGTTGAGTGCACTTTTTTGTCAATTATTTCAAGGCAAACGAGAAACAGGAAATGAAAATTGTAACAATTGATTATTTCAACGAACATGATCAAACAATGTAGCAGTTTTGGACAAGGCACTTTTTGCTAATTGCCTAGTCATTGAGGGGCTTTTACATTATCTCAGAACGAAAGTTGTCACCTAAGATCACGGCTTATAAAAAAAAATAATATTGGAAAAATCAGAGCTGGGCAAAACTTCAAGTACAAAGTACCGTAAGCACTTGAAGTATCAAATACCGGCAGTGCTTGAAGCACTTAATATTTAAAGTACGTGAAGCACAAGTACTTGAAAAATCAAGTACCAAGTATCAAGTATTTTTCAAGTTTTCAAGATATATCTCGTAAGTTCTAGTATACTTACATTTGATTTCTTATTCTCATTTTATTCTTATTCGAGTACTTTTTGTATCAAAACATATTTTCACCTTTTGCAATACACTGAGATTAGATTAGGGAGATTACAACAGAAGTATTTGAACAAGGAATTCAAAAATAGTATTGACGAGTGTAACTACTATTTATTTTGATACAGGTTTGAAAAAGAAGAAATAAAGAATATTATACATGGATTGTTAAAACTACTCCAACTTCGTGTTCGTCTTCAAAAAAACTGTCGTAGTCAATAGTTGAGGGACAGTATGTCCATACGTCACGAAATAATATTTTCAATTACACATTCAAAGGCTTTGTACATGCAAACG
Source organism: Alloplasta piceator (assembly GCA_946863875.1). NCBI lineage: Eukaryota > Metazoa > Arthropoda > Insecta > Hymenoptera > Ichneumonidae > Alloplasta > Alloplasta piceator. The sequence continues at coordinate 22,464,993 of OX333071.1, read as the reverse complement.
TCAGCAAGACTTCAAATTCAAAGACCCATTCAAAATTACTTGATACCAGAGTTGGGCAGTATCAATTACATTTGTAATTAAATTAAATATTCAATTACATATTATTTTGAGCCATGTAATTGAATTAGATTCAATTACTAATTACTTCGGTCATCGATCACCGAATGCATTTTAATTACATGTAATTCAGAAGAATATCATACAATTACTTGTAATTGATGCTAGAAGTAATGCAATTACTTGTAATTGATGCTCAAAGTAATTCAATTACCTATAATCGATGCTCGAAGAACTTGATGTATTTAAAACAGAGTTAGGCAGCATCAATTACATTTTCAATTAAATTACGTATTTAATTACGTATCATTTTGAGCCATGTAATTGAATTGGATTCATTTACTAATTACTTCGGTCATCGATCATGGAATGCACTTTAATTACATGTAATTCAGAAGAATATCATACACTTACTTGTAATTGATGCTAGAAGTAATGCAATTACTTGTATTTGATGCCCAAAGTAATTCAATTATCTATAATTGATTCTCAAAGTAATTCAATTATCTATAATTGATTCTCAAAGTAATTCAATTACCTATTATCGATGCTCGAAAAACTTGATATTAATTTTAGTAATTAGGACTAGAGAACTCTTTTTGTAGGAAATTAAATTTCGAGAAAAACTTTCCTCTACATTTATTCGGTAAAGTTAATCATTTCGGAGATAACAGCGAAAAATGAGATTTCTGGGTAAAAATCAACTTTAGTGACCTCGTGTAAGTTACACTTACGCTGTTCAAGACACTTTCAAAGATCGTTCAATTCTGCGTAAAAGAGGATCCGAATAAGGATCGAAACGTTATACCAAAAAAATTGTCCACTGTCATTTGGACCCACTGGCCGAATCGCAGCCGATTCTTCCTTCACTATTGTCTCTATATGGCCGCATACCCAAATCAACACTGTAATTAAATTATATTGAACAACTATTTTTTTGGGCATCATTTCAATTTTGATGCTAATTACATCCCGCATTGTAATGGAATTTTGTACTAAATTCAATGCTGAAAATAATTACCATCAAAATTCAAATTCCATTACAATGCTCAAAATATTTTATCATCGAATAATTTCAATTACAAATTTGCCCAACCCTACTTGATACTTGGACTTGAAAAAGTACTTGAAGTACGGAAAAGTATTTGAAACTTTAAGTACAATACTTGAAGTACTTTTTAAGTACTTGAAAATTTAAGTACAATACTTGAAGTACTCTTTAAGCGCTTGAAAATTTAAGTACTTCAAGTACCGGGTACTTCAAGTACTGCCCAGCTCTGGAAAAAATCGTCATGTCCAGATATGTCTTAAAGATGTCGCTCATTAAATACGTACCATGATAATTGGTTCGGTTTGGTTGATTTTGGAAATTTCTTTAAGCCGCAAAATTTATATTTTATAAAAGTTACATCTTCGCTGTTCATTGTGGCTTCATCTATAAATGTTTATTTTCGAAACGTAACTTTGCCAGATGAAAATTTTTTGTTTCATTAACGTTTTATTAAAATGTTCAATGAATATTGAAAAATATGAATTTTCAAAAATCTTAATTCAGAAATTTCAAAAATTTCAAGTTCGAAGAGGCTATACTGCAGGTTTCTCTCAAGTTTAACGAAATTCAATCTCTCACATTAAAAAATGTATAATTCGATGACTAGCCAGATTCTTAAACCTAAAAACATACTTGAGAATCTCGAGCATCTCGTTTTCATTATTGAAGATGTCAATAAATTTTCACGAGCCATGTTTTTGCCGCAACTTTCGTTGAGTGATGAAGTACCAATCCTTCAATGTCCAAGAAATAAAAGTATAGTTTTTTTTTAGAACAAACAATTTTTAACAAAATAACATAAATTGATGTATCTATATAATTGATGATGAATTAATATATTGTTTTTTTTTCGAATCTTAATCCAGACAATTGCTGTTGGAACTTTCGATGAAACTGTCTAAGAATGATTTTTCATTCACTCAGCACTTATGAAACTAGAATTTAGTGCTTTTAATTTAAAAAGAAGCAAGTTTTTTGTACACGATGCACCGGCCACAATATAGACTCTATTGCAATGCAAAATGCACCTGTGCTGAAATTCTCCAAGACTTGAAAAATCAGCTCATGAATTTTTGCAAAATATGGTGATCTAATCAATTATCATAATCCGTCTCATGTGAAATTGAAACGTAAAATGTGTACTGAAGGAAATAATATATACGTGTAACTATGGTGTTATAGGCGTAAGAAAGGGAGATATGTATAGCGGTATTATTATAAGTATATGAATATATATCTATATATAATGAAGTCTGATACTAGATCGGAAAAGCCTTTCTATTGAAATAAAGCAAATTAGTCCTAAAATTGTTCATTTCGTGAAAAAACCCGACGACAATATTGAGCACGATAGTAAAAATTTACATCATTAGAAGGCAATGCAAATAAGTTTTTTTCTCTCATTGTTAAAATTGCTCACGTTTTTTTGCATTCACGGTCCCAAGTTCTCAATGAAGACTCCAAAAAACGTTTCAACTATTTTTAACATTGTAAATTCCTAAGGCGGCATTCTGATCTAGAGACATATATTTTGAGCGTTTTGTCGGGCTGAATAAAAAAAAAAATATTTTTACCATTCTTTTTTTTACAACCTATTTATTAACCGTCCGTCTGTGCACTGGGTCTTTTAAGGCTCAAGCTGAATTTGCAAATCGAATATCTCTGGAATTAGAAACATTGTAAACAAATTTGTTTACTATAAATGGTTAAAGAAATGATTGGATCATGGAAAAAAATCTTATAAAAGTAATTCAGAATTTTTTCAGATTTTGTTGATGTTTTTTTTTTAGAAAAAATATTAGCAGGATTTTAACGACCCAGAGTATAGACAGTATTCCAAAATTTAAGTGTACAGGCGGAGGGTTGATATTTTGACAATAAACAATAAAATTTTTGAGAAAAAAAATGAAAATTAAATAAGTTATAAGTTGATAAAGTTGGGGCTAAAGAAAGGGGTGTGCCGGCTGATACGATTGCCACCCTTCTAGTCATCCGATACAAAATTTAAAAAAAGATTCTTAATTATTAAGAATGTCTTTATAGCCCCTACCTCAGAGAAACTGGAAAAAAATATTTCGCAAAATACCGGTTGGCGGCTGTCTACGAAAAATTGTATTCTACGACTCCTTTTTTTCTTAGTTTTTTATTCGTATAGTAAAAAAAAATTGTTTTTATAAAAAAGTGGTAGGTCCGATAAAAAGTTATATATTGAAGATTGGTGAGAAATTTGAAGTCAATCGATTGACTAGAAGTAAAATAGCTAAGTAAAATAGCTATAACTCCGTAAATTATTGGAATTTAAAAATTTCCTTTCGAGGATATATTCTAAAAGGTCTAAACTTTAAGAATATGCAACAAAAATGATTTCTTCAAAATTCTAGATCAGAATACCGCCTTTAGAGGAATTAATTTGATCAAAGAATAAACTTTTTATTCCGTTTTATTTCGACGTTGTAAACCTTGAAATCATCTCATTGCAACAGCTACCACAATTTCCGTGTATACAGTTATACAGATAAAAAATATTGTTAAGAAATTTTGATTTTCCGGTTAAAATACGCTATATGATTTAGTTTCACATAAACTCGAGTACGTCCTTGCTGACAAATACTTTATATTGCTGATAGAATATTTATTGTTAGTGAGTACAAATTATTGTTTCAAATAAAAACTGCAAGAACCCCGATTTTTGTAATTAACGATTCAACATAGTCGCGAGTCATCGGATTCACTGAAAAATAAAATATACATTTTTAATCTAGAACGATCTCGAAAAAAATGTTCTCGAAGTTTCCGTGGTGAAAATTGAAATGTAATTCTATCAAGACGAATGAAACATCATGGCATTTGGTCTTTTTTTTATTTGTCACACATAAATATTTTAATAATGGATCTTATTATTTTATGAAGAGAAAATTAACATATTGTTGATCGACGATGCGCGAAAGGTTCGTGAAAAATATGTTTGTGAGTCAAGGATAAAACTTTTTCAGCTGAAGCGTTTTTTCGTTGTCATGTACGCCACATTATCCAAGAATGGATGAACTTCTGTGCGCGTGACTATGGACTACGTTGAAAAAGTTTCGGACTGATAAGTGAGTATACGACTATATAAAGATTAACCATTAAAACTTTATAATATACATTAAACCATTTTCCCATTTAAATGACGCACGAAAAAAAAATTTCAAACTTTGAAATATTATACCTCGGCTTCAAGTCAATATACCAAAATCAACGATACATATTCTTGTAGGGAATTGAACACTCTACAAAAAAGGTCTCTTATGATTTTTCGACAAACTCACTCCTTCAAAAGTTATTCAAGGTTAAAGTTAAATTTAGAGTAAAAATCATTTTATTTTAGTTTCCGGCAAAATATTAAAACTTATTACTAAATATCGTAAAATCTTTGAAGATTCTATAATTGGTGATTTTCCATGAGGAAACCACTTAGTTACCAATTTTCGATTCTTAAAGCTTAACAGTTTCACGTTCTACGTGCCCATTTTTTGTAAAAAAAAACTATTTTATTACAATGAAATATCAAGTCAATAAAAAGACGCCAATTCTAAAAGAAATATTATTATATTTAACATTCACGAAGGTAGAAAAATTAGATCTTACAAATACATATACATTACTTTTAACATTACTTTCTGAAAATATATTTCTCATTTAAAGTGTAAAGGTTGTTATAGAAAAAACTGATTACTATTTCAAGGTTTTCTTATTACAATCCGGGAATCGTGGGCGATGTTCTTGTACAACTTGTACACTGAGAAAAAAGTTCAGTTAAAACAACTAAATCCATTTAGTTGAAAAAAATTTAGTTGATTCAATATTAATTTGTTTGAAATAATGAAACTATAATTAATGCAACAAATACATTTGGTTAACCATAAGATATGAGGTGAACGAAATTATTTGGTCAATTTCCAGATACAGTTTAGTCCAATTAACACGTTGCTGAGTTGCTGTACAGAAATATTTTGTTGATTTCTAGTATATTTCAACTAAATAAATTTAGCTGTACCAAAAAAACAATTCGTATTTTCTATCACACAATTTATTTGGTACAAAGATATTTGTTTGATTGAACTGAAACTTTGCCCATTCAAGCAACGATTTAACCGATTTAACTAAAACTTCCACTGTATCTTTGTTGAATTACCAAAATGATCTCGTTGAACCGTTCAACGTCCGGAAACAAATATTTGGTTGAGTCAAACAAATTTTTGCGTTCTTTGCTAAGCAGTTGTTGTATTCTTCTATTAATGCAATACCTCGTACTGCTACGACATTTACTACTGGAAGATCCTTAAAAAATTCCAAGCTTTCTCAATAACTTTTATTGTTGGGCCACAGTGTTACATCTACTTCGATAAAATCATACGGTAAATCAAACGTTTCGAAGAGCGTTAGTGATTTTTTCGAAACAGATTCAAATTTTTCTCTACAAACGATTCCAATTCTATTTCTTCAGTAACAAATCGCTTTTCTGTAATAATTGTACTCTCTTGACTTTGCATAGCTTCGCACATTTTTTTTTAGTTACTTCAGAAACGTTGTTGTCGAATAATGCTAGCGCAGCTAACTCTTCGTCTAAATACCACAAGTGATCACCCATTTTTTTAAATGCTCTTTGTGAGACTGATAAATTAATGGTTTTGTAAAAAAGTAACTTTTTTAACAATTGTAGATCATTATTTGGTGCTTGGACTGTTAAAGGAGACGTAAACCATATTTTTATCTAAATTAATATGACAAAAATACAAACTTAACGCGATCTATTAAATGCTCGTTCTGTAAGGGAAAATTGGTTTCTAAAAAGAAAATTTTTCAAACTATAAATAGCTTTAGCCATTCATCGTGCATGGTGCTTTGCTCCTGGATATTAAGAATTAGTCGTGTATTCTGAAAAGCCACAAAGAAAAATTAATAATAATTCTAGCAGCTCTTTATAGTCACTTCTTGGCTGAGAAACCTATAACAACAATCATTTTGTTCATTGAAATTTTTAGGAGTGAATTTTTAAATGATTTAAGTGTAAATTATCAAAGTATACCGTCAAATAATGGTTAATAAAGGTAATTTATTCGAGCCTTTCTGCTTCCACAGGGTTTTGCTACAACTTCGTCTTTTATACCACGTTCATATTTCGATTGATCGATTTCATCCCAAGAATTTTTAAATCGTAGAAAAAATGGTATATTAGGACTGGAAGTTGTGGTCCAGAATACAAACGCCTTTCAAAATAATTTCAAAAACGTGATGGCGGCAAGGTAATCAAATTAGTTTTCAGTTCCATTTTTTTTAAATTATTGCAGCTGTGCCGTCATGTATTCCTGTAAATAAAATATTAATGTATAGATGGAGCTAAAAAATGAAAACAACAAAGGATAGTGCAGAAATCAAACTGTATATATAAAGAAATACGATGTTATTATAAAAAAAATAGAGTCTCTAATAAAAGTAGATACAACAATACAGATTTTCATTCTAAATCTCTTATCAGGTATACTATAAATTCTAAAAGAAAAATTCTATCAATAAATTAGACAAAAGTATTAACGATTGATTAATTATAAATAATGTTTGCAAGAAAACAAAACAAACCGTACCGGTATTAACGAGTGGAGTGTCAAAGCACATTGCCTTGTTGTGAGAAGTAACGTTCCATTCCTTTATGATTTTGTGCAGTTCCGCCGCAAATTTTTAGTTTTTTCAACTTTGAATTCATCATTTAATTGTTCCGAAGTATTTTCTCTGAATCTAATTCGGCTTTGATGGATTGTACTGTAGCTCAAATCGAATGTTCCAATATCTAATCCAACACTTTCATAAGCAGCAGCTAAGACAAAAGTAGCATCTTGGCTACTGATATTTGCTCGATCAAGAGCAGATGCAAGTTCGGAAGTCATTACATCAGTTTTGAGAGGCTGTTCCTGTTGACCGAATGGAATATCATGGTCAGAAATGATTTCTGACGGTTGGCTGCGAGTCGTTGTTGTTTTTGCGGCAGTTGTTTTCAGACGATCACTTTTCAGATGATCACTACTGCTAGCCGTAGGTGGATTGAGATCTGTAAGTATAGAATACTTAACAATGAAGATTTTTTATAGAGAACTAAAACTTCAAATACGTAGAATTCTACTTGAGATATTATACCAGGTGTGTAAGTATGAAACCGGAATTTTTGTACACAAAAAACACGTTTATTGTAATGATATGATACAAAGTAACTTATTCAAAGTATTGTCCGTCGCTATCTATACATTTTTCCCATCTTTCTGGCAATTTGTGGATTCCGCGCCAAAAGAACTGTTGCTCTTTTGAGGCAAACCAGTCATCGAGCCATTATCGTACATCTTCGTAAGAAGTAAAGCGCTGCTCAGCAAGTGCGTGTCCCATCGATGCAAACAAGTAGTAATCGGATGGGGCAAGGTCTGGTAAGGAAGGCGCGTGCTGAAGAATCTCCCAACGGAACGACGCTATCGTTTCCTGGACCTGTTTTGCTTTGTGTGCTGATGCATTGTCATGCAGCAAAATCACCTTGTGTTGTCTTTGTTGGTATTCTGGTCGTTTTTCACGCAAAACTCGATCCAAATCGGTCATTTGTTGTCGGTAGCGTTGAGTATTGACAGTTTCCCCAGGTTTCAGCAGCTCGTAGTAGATTACGCCCTTCTGATCCCACGTTCCACGTTCTTCGTTCCTCACGTCAAAATCGCCACTTTTGAACCGTTTAAACCACTCGAAACACTGTGTTTTACCGAGAGCATGCTCACCTAACGCCTCCAGAAGCATTCGATGCGATTCGGCTGCGGTTTTCTTCAGATGAAAACAGAAAAGTAGGGCTGTCCGCAAATCGTAATTTGTTGGCACAAAACTCGACATGTTTATCTCTAATAAACTAATGCTACTGAATGAAACTCGTGTTATTGTGAGTTGGAAATCTTTGTCGGATATCAATACAATAAGAAGACACCGCTGACGTGTGTGTCGGTAACTGCATCGACATCTAGCGCCACCTATGGGCAAATTCCGGTTTCATACTTACACACCTGGTATTTATGGACCAAAACGCCAATTATGGACGTCGGATCCGGCCTCACCCCCTCAGATCTTTTCCCATTTTTTTAACTGAAAGTCCTCATTGAAAAACACAATCCCAAATTTTTTCAGATTTTTTCCCCTCTAACTTTCCCAGTTATTACATGGGATATTTCATCTAGTTTCACAATTTTTGTTTTATTCATTATGACTTGACATCTTCCACCACAATAACAAAAATTTCAAAAAATAGGTTTTTTGCGTGAAAAAGTCTCAGCTTTCAAAAAAAAAATATTGTTTTTTGTTTATGCACTTGGAAAGCTCTTAAAATCTAAAAAGCTTAAAGTCTAAAAAGTTGATTTTTGGCGATTGCCCAAATATTTAAAAAATTTTCAATATTTTTCTCGAAAAACTGAGACAATTTTACATGGAATAGATATTTTTCGAGATGGGTTCTCCATAAACATACGAGAAATGAATGAATGAACAAAAATTGGATTTTATTCGTTTTTTTTGTTGCCATCTTCCATTACAACAAATTTTTTTTGAAAAAATACGTTTGTTAAGTAAAAAAGTCTCAGCTTTCCAAAAAAAATATTGGTTTTCCGATAATGCCTGTGAAAAGCTCTCAAAATCGAGTTTTTAATCGAAAAAGCTGTTTTTTAGCATTGGCCATATTTTGAAAAACTTTTCCATATTTTTTTCGAAAAGCTGAGAAAATTTTACATAACATATGTCATTTTCAAGGTGGGTTTCTAAATAAACATGCGAGATAATGAATTAAAACATTTGTTAAGTAAAATTTTCTCAGCTTTTCGAAAAAAACATGGAAAAAAATTGAAAATTGAAAATGTGACCAATGGCTAAAAACCAGCTTTTTAGATTTAAAACTTGATTTTGAGAGCTTTTCACAGGCATTATCGGAAAACCAATATTTTTTTTTGAAAGCTGAGATTTTTTTACTCAAAAAACGTATTTTTTCAAAAAAAAATTATTGTAACGGAAGATGGGAACAAAAAAAATGAATGAAATCAATTTTTGTTAATTCATTCATTTCTCGTATGTTTATGGAGAACCCATCTCGGAAAATACATATTCCATGTAAAATTGTCTCAGCTTTTTGAAAAAAAAATTGAAAATTTTTTCAAAATTTGGGCAATGGCCAAAAAACAGCTTTTTAGACTTTAAGCTCAATTTTAAGAGCTTTCCAAGTGCATAAACAAAAAAACAATATTTTTTTTGAAAAGTTGAGACTTTTTCACACAAAAAACTTATTTTTTGAATTTTTTTTTATTGTGGTGGAAGATGGCAAGTCATAATGAATAAAACAAAAATTGTAAAACTGGACGAAATATCCCATGTAATAACTGCGAAAGTTAGAGGGGAAAAAATCTGAAAAAATTTAGGATTGTGTTTTTCAATGACTTTCAGCTAAAAAAAATGCGAAAAGATCAGAGGGGGTGAGGCTGTATCTGACGTCCATAATTGGCGTTTTGACCCTTATATTATAATACAATAATATTTTATTGTATAAAAGACAAAAGTTATAATTACCATTGACATCGATATCCATTGTAACTCGATCAATTGTTTCATTTGAAACATTTTCATCAATAAATCCATGGTGTTTATCAGATCTTTGGGCATCTAACAATTGTTTTTTACTGTCATCGAGTTTTTGCATTAGATTTAACTGAGCTATGTCGAATAATTTTTTTAATCCTGCCTTGAATTCTGCCTCTTTTTTCTTTTGGGCAGAAGAGTTTTTTCGAAGTTCATTTTTTTTTAGTTTCACCCAGGTATTATATAACTTTAATACTTTCTGAAGGGCGTGATGATTTGTACAAGTCGTAAGTCCAGCTTGTAACCATTTTTCTTCTACTTTTTTTAGTGTAACACTAGCACTTTGTTTTATAGTCAGCTTGTGTATCTTGAGCTGATATAAAAAAACAGACATAACCTCTCCATTCGTTGGCAGTTTACCTCCATCAACATTTTCACTTATCTCACCAATTAAATAATATTTTTCTGCCATTATTGAAAATCAAATTTTACGCCACGAAAAATACAAAATCTGATTATTATTATCGATTAAAATCATAAATAATAATATTGAAGTAGAAGCAGCGAACTTAGCAGCAATGTGAAACTGAAACAGGAACGAGTATTGAGTAATGTAAAGAATACATGCTTCATTTTTGTTGCACCGGTAAAAAGGAAGACTACATTTTCCACGAACTCTGTTGGTCATTTCTTTAAAAATTAAGTAATTTATATCAATGCGAATTAAACTTTTTTTAAGAAAGATTTTACGATAGTTAGTAATAAGTTTTAACATTTTTCCGGAAACGAAGAAAAAAAATTGAAATTTACTGTAAATTTAACTTTAACCTTGAATAATTTTTGAAGCAATAAGTTTATCGAAAAATCATAAGGAACCTTTTTTGTAGAACGTTCAATTCTCTATAAGAATATATATCGTTCAGTTGGGTAAAATGACTCAAAGTCGGGGTATAAAATTTCAAAGTTAAAATTTTTTTTTCCTGTGTTATTTAATTTGAATTTCGCGCGTTTGACGCTGTAAGTTGGTACACGTCACGCCATCTCGTGTCACGCCCCGCAAGCGCCAAGTACCAGCTGCAGCGCTGCATACCAATTCGTCCTTCACCCTTATCACTGTCATTACTCATTAGCAACAACGAGAATTCGTTAATTATTTTCCTAATAGATTTGTGATCTCTGCAATTGCATAAAAGCTCCTTATCGCCTACAACGAGCGTGAAACCGAATGAATTCTCGATCACGGAAAATAACAGAATGCAGACTTTTTGCTACGGTTTCGTAGTTTGTAAATAGTTTTTGAGGTTAGGATTCGCGTGAAGGATATCTCATTAAATACGTTTTGCGATTAAAACCGCAAATATCATATCAAATTTCATTGAAATATTGATGACTTGAGTTTCATTTTGATTAATTGAACTTCAAAATAACATTCCACATCGATATCCATTGATATCGATAACGAGTATATCTATTTTTTTATTGTAGCATTGTTCAAGAAATGAAGAGACGTCAGAGAAGACAAGTTTTAGATATAAACGGCGAACAATCCGATTCGCCAAGACGACGCTGGCAAAGTAAAATTTGGGATTTGTCTATAATATATAATTTGCTTGTTTCTTGATTATTTAGACGAATGAAGTTTTTCTATGTCACATCTTAACTTTCTTTGCCGCAGACAAGTGTGAACAAATTGCTGTTGATCATTCGGAACAGAATGGCGGACCCAGCAATCCTCTTATTAATCTTTTGGAACATTATAATTCCGAAAGCGAGACGGAGGATTTGGAACCGAAAGGGCAACAGCTTGATGACAAAGTCAATGATTTTCTCAAGGTGCTTTTCATTGTTTGGGTCTATCTTATTCTTGACAATTCTTGGATAAAACAGTTATAGTTTACGGTTGTTTTTTTTAGGAAATCCAATTAATTGCTCCAGAACAATTGGTTGAGGAGAATAATGTAAGCACAAATCATTCCAATGCTAAAGAATCACAAAAACCGCCAGCTCGTGTGTCGTCTGAGGAATCTTCCACTTGTAAGCTTAATCAAATTTTTTTTTTTTATATTTATAAAATTATAAATGTTTGAGCCTGTTTTGAATAATTTTACAGTATGGCAAGAGTGCTTTGACGACTCAACTGGTTATCCTTATTATTGGCACATTGAAACCAACGATGTTACTTGGGAAGTTCCAGAAGAAATAAGATTATTGAGAGAGAGGAATCAACAGGATTCGCTGAATCGTACTTCCTACAGCACTCAATGGGTGAATTTTTCATCAAACACATGTGAGAAATCGGATATTTTATTGAATTTTAAAACAAAAGAACTTTTTAATTATGTGTAAATAGAATGGTAGAAGAGCATGGGGCTTGTTGTAACAGTTTTTGGAAAAAGGCCTGTATTGCTTAAAATATGTATACTTTTATGATTGTGAGTAAGAGGGTTTGTAAAGTATGTACGAAGCATTCCACACCAAGTGGACCACTAAAAAATCGTGTGACGTCGAAATATTATGAAACATTATTTTAAAGGTTATTCGAGTGTCAAAATCAAGCAGGATTTTTTTCAGATTTTTGAATCTGATTTTACACCCCCAATTTGGAGACGACTGTTATTTATTTTTTTTCGATTCATTTTACATGCGAAACGATCCATTGCACACAAAAATCACCTCTACATAAAATTTAGGTTTTCGAATATACTTTATAATCTCATCTATTTTGAAGCTGTCCAAAATCGTTTTCGTGTATTTTTCAGCGGAACAAGGCAATAATATTTTTTTTCGTCGAGTTCGCAGTTTCCAATTTTCCTACAACTTCGAGAGAACTTTCGTTGATTTCATAACAAACTACAGAAAAATTGGCATGATGGAGAATCCATATCTTCCAAGTGTTTTCCGAGGTTAACTGATGAAAACACTTGCGACTTACGACAAATATACGATGTTATCCAACGCCCCCATTAAATTTATTTAAAAAACATTGAACATACATTATTTACCGTGTTTCAGCGTGGGGTTAAAGTCAAAAGCTGGGACCTCACAAAATACTTTGGTATTTCCGAACAATAAACGAATTAATCATACATTGACCCTACGCTGATACACGGTAAATAATACATGTTCAATGTTCTTTCAATAAATTTGATGGGGGCGTTGGACAACATCGAATATTTGTCGTAAGTCGCAAGTGATTTCATCAGTTAACCTCAGAAAACACTTGGAAGATATGAATTCTCCATCATGCCAATTTTTTTGTGATTTTTTGTGAAATCAACGAAAGTTCTCTCGAAGTTGTACGAAAATTGGAAACGGGAACTCGACGAAAAAAAATATTATTGGCTTGTTTCGCTGAAAAATACAGGAAAAGGATTTTGGACAGCTTCAAAAAAGATGAGATTATAACGTATTTGGAAAAACCTAAATTTTATGTAGAGGTGTTTTTTTGTGTGCAATGGATCGTTTCGCATGTAAAATGAATCGAACAAAAATAAATAGCAACATTTGTATGGAAATTGGGGGTGTCAAATCAGATTAAACAATCTGAAAAATATCCTGCTTGCTTTTGACACTTGAACAACCCTTAAAAAAATGTTTCATAATTATTCGAGATCACACGATTTTTTAGTGGACCACTTGGTGTGGAATGCTTCATATCTGAGCACTAATTCCAATTAAACAATAATTTAAAATCTTTACCCATCTTTTACACCAGACACTTTTTGAAAAAATGGGAATTGTTACAACTTACCCCATGTGTGGGCCCAGTTGTAACAGCTCGGGGCATGTAGTAACAATGAAAAGTCTGGCAACGTTTATAAGAAAGAATACTTTTTTATTGGTTATCAGCCTTGTATTATCCATGAATTCTCCACATCGTGGTTCATTCTTACGATGATCATAATCTTTGACCATAAATAATCAACATGACACTTATTATAAATATCATAAATACTTTCTTTTTATCACAACGTTTTACTTCAAAATATGAACATGGCTCTTTTGACTTATCTCTTAGCTTAATCAGTCTTCATCTGAGTTGCAGTTTAGGCAACTCGGATAAAGGTAATTTCATTTTTCTTCTTTTTTATATATCTAGAAAGTGAGACATGGCACAAGTCGAAATTTTTGGCTGCTTTTCGTATGCTGACCCTTTTTTCCAAAACTTTGGTTGCTACCGACTCATATACATTCTGGGTTTTTAATCCTCTCTCAAATTTTCTCTTGTAGTCTCTCATAAAAAATATACAATACAAGATCTTGGCATACTTTTCTAGGCAATATTAGGGTAAAGAAGAATAAAAGAATGCACAAAATGCCGCAAATAAGTTGTAATACTGTGTAATTACTGTACTACGAGTTGTAATAATATTATATATCCAAATACATGCACACTTTAACACTTATCAGAGAGCAGAAAAAAATACACGCACACGGGGCAAGTTGTAACATGTTACAACATGCCCCTGCTTTGTGTTACAACTTGCCCCATGTCTACTTAATGAAATATCTCAAAAACTACAAACTTTAGTAGAATTGAAAAAAAAGCAAATGAAAGCCAGTTAAATTTACATTGTAACAATGAAAACACAATGACCAATCAATCTAATTTTAGTACTTACAAAAATCAAAATTTTCGTGAGTATTTTTTTTACGATACCTGGCCGAAACAGAGCTCGTTTGCACGTAATCTCGTTTCAATGTCTGGCGGGGCACTGGCAGTGTTTACGTTATGCTTCGAGTTATAAGAAGGAAATTCAGCAAAAAATTTAAATCAAAATATTTTAAATTCCTGGTCAAAATTGAGTGTTACTACGTACCCCTGTTACAACAAGCCCCTCGCTCTTCTAATATTTTCACGACAGTATACAGTAATGTCCCAGAATGTTGAAAAATTATTACTTAGTGCTACTTAGTGCTCGAAACAGTTTGACCGTTTCACCACAGCATGTAATAGAAATTGTTAATTTTGATCAAAGATGAATCTTGGAAAACATCAAATATCAAAATCGCAGATATCAAGGATAGCAAAAAAATGACCCGTCTGAACACAATGTGAAAATTTCGGTCAACAAATTCATTTTAAATATTATCCAAGATTCATCAAATGTTCAAAATCACCCATACAAATTCAGAAATAATAGATCCGAACAAGGATCGAAACGTAGTACAAAAAAATTGTCCATTGTCATTTGGATTCACTGACCGAATCACAGCCGATTCTCCCTTCACTGTTGAAAAATTATATTTATAATGAATTTCAACTCACGATTGGGTGCTGAAATCATTATATTCCTGTTAACTTTGGTAATTTTTATCAATCTAGAAAAAAAAAGTTTCCATAATACTCGAAACTTTATAGAGGAACCAGACAGGGGAAAGAAATTGGAATTTGCACACGAGTGATTCCACGTCAAACCAGCAGGTCAAAAAATCAATTTGTACCAGTTATGATTTTTTGAAAATTGCGTACTTTTAACGACTCGAAAAACAACTTTTTTGCTTTTGTGTATAACTCCACCGGATTTTGGAATTCGAGAATTTCACTTCGAGAAATCGAAACTGTATTCAAAACTCTTCAAAATGACCACAAACTAACTTCATTTGGTGCATTTATGACGCCACAATCGTAAAAATACGTTTTTTCGAAAATCAAGAATAACTGAAAAACCGCATTTTTAAAAAATCTGAAAAAATCATATTAAATTTTTTTAAAATCTGTATTTCTGTGGAGTTTGACTAGTTCTGACCGATAGATTTTGAATTATTTATCAATTTTTTGCAACTTTAGATCTAAAGTTGCAAAAAAAGAAATTATTCGTAAATATTATCATCATTTGATGGAGATGGATCTCAAAGAATTATAAATAAATTGTTTTCTAATTTTTTGAAACAATTACTATCGATTTTATTGACGAAGTTCTCAAAAAACCCAACGTCAAAACCTGAATGTCTCAAAATAGCTGAAACTGATTTCTAAAAGATGAAATTGATCAATAATTCATAATCTATTGGTCAGAACTAGTTCAAACTCCACAGAAATATAGATTTTTTATCGTAAAAATTTAATATGATTTTTTCAGATTTTAAAAAATGAGGTTTTTCAGTTATTCTTGATTTTTGAAAAAAGGTAGTTTTACGATTGTGGCGTCATAAATACTCCAAATGAGATTAGGTTGTGCTCATTTTGAAGGGTTTTGAATACAGTTTCGATTTCTCGAAGTGAAATACTCGAATTCCAAAATACGGCGGAGTTATACGCAAAAGCAAAAAAGTTGTTTTTCGAGTCGTTAAAAGTACGCAATTTTCAAAAAATCATAACTCGTTCAAATAATTCTATTATGGGCTAGCAATTTAACAGTAATGTTTTCTCATGATAGAGAATACAGGAAAATATCGAGGGTATGATCGAAGACATCGATTTTTTTGACCTCCTGGTTTGACCTGGAATCACTCACATTGATCATCATTTCCTGCTACAATATAGTATTGGGAGGAAAATGCGAGTTTTCGATTTGCATAATGTTTTAAAATCTTTTGCAATAACCAATTACCTATCGTTAATCATTTTAAATGATTCTACAAAAACTTGACAACTGTTTGGTGGTTACCATTGTACACTTATTTTTTCACAGATCCTCAGCCACAAATCAATATACCCGAAGGTATGATACCAAAAGAGGTCGTAGCTAGAAATAGAAACAGGCAAGTTAGTTTACAGCACAATACTCAGCAAGGAGCCCGAGTTGAAGCAAGTAGCTCGAAAAATACCGTGATAAAAGACGACGAATCTGACGATGGGTAATTCATTGGTTAAACTTTTTACTTTAATATTTCGTGTTCAGTTTGAGTCATTTAAAATTTGTGTTTGTGTTGAAATTCCATCACAATAGGAAAATCGAGATGATAACGTCTTTCGGAAGTGACGGCAGTGATTCGGAAACCAGCGACAACGATTCGCCGATAAAAATATCATCCAAAGAATCTCAACCATCAAGAAATCAAGCGAAAACGAAGACGATTAATCCACCTTCGAGAAATACATCTTCGACATCGAAAAAGACGGAAAATGGTGAAAAAGTTTCAAGAATAGGATGCCAACTTCCAGCCGGTGTAATTCCCTTGATTCATGGCCCGGAGAATTCAAGCCAAAACGAAGCGGAACGTCAAAAATGGCGAAAAAAAGACACCGAAAGACCATCGAGAGATCAGCAATCCCCGAAAATTGAATCCTCGTTGAAAAGCTCAACGGATACGTCAACGACCTTCGCCACCAAAAAATCTAGCTCACAAGCGAATGGAAAAATAAAGGATAAGTCAACCGTTGACAATGCGGGAAAGGAATTGAAATTCTCTTTGGTCCCCGGTTACGCCGATGATTCGGACATCGAGGACGACGCTACACCAAAAAAATCCCAAATCGAACCTCTATTTCCGATTGCCGATTTTCCCGCAAGCACGGCAGCTACGATAGTAACGCATGACGGTACAGTGAAAAAAGTTGAAACTAAATACACGGAATCTGGTAGCGTGAGAATATTCCAGTATCAGAATGCTCATTCAAACGATAAAACGGATAACTTGAGTGAAGAAATTCGGCAAATGAACGAAGAATTGGAATCCGAGGTTACGGAAACTACAACGACATTGGAAGAAACGAGGGTCGTTCGTATCGAGGAAGAAGCACCAAAGCCAAATATATTTTTGGAAAATTTAGAAACACCATCGAAAGCGTTTAAGAGAAAAAGAAGAATAGCATTTGACGGTAACGACTAATATTTGTTGTAATTAAAGAGGAGGCTAAATACCGACACTAACACCTCGAAATTGCCATCCAAACTTGCTCTTATACAAATGGATGGAATTGAATAAAATTTTAACAACATCATCAGAACAATGGCAGGAATGGAGCCTCGCTAAAAAAAATTCGAAAAACAAAAAAAAAAATACAGATTTACTTACCACCAAGAAGCTGTAATTGAAAAACTTAAATTATTAAACTTTTACTGCATTTCGGGTAAAACCAAGAATGAGGCTCCATGAAGAACGCCACGATACAAATATCGAGACGTTTTTGACATTATTTTATCAAAATGACACGCCGTAAGTTTGGATGGCGCATCAAGGGATAAATATCGATAAATTGTAGTTTTATTGAAAAACGAAATGGCGAAATGTAGTTCACAGACGTGCGAGTGAGGGCAGCACCATGGATTCTGACGAGTAACCTATAATATTCAGGGGGCTCGAATGAGTTCGTTGGCATTAGCTGTAACGCATTTTAGCCTCTCAATTGACAATTAATTGTTAATTAATTTATCCCCCTCTAAATTGTCAAAATGTAATTAATTTTCATCCACGGTTGTCGGAGAAAGACTGGACGACGATGATACGTCGATAATGTAGGGATTGAATAAAAATGGTATTTAGCCTCCTCTCAAAGGATGTGCCATTTTTTTTTTTATATAACGACTTGGCAAACCTATTTGTGTTCCAGTAATAACGAGCAAGAATAGATCGAATGAAACGGAAAGTGTAAATAAATTGGAACCCGTGTTATCGCCAACTGCAACAATACCCGGAGACGAAACTGATCGTCATGGTATTGGATTTCAAAAAGAATCTCGCAATCATGAGAACAACGATGCGGATGATCAGTCCGATCGAAAAACTAGCTCACCGATCTCGGAAAAAACAATGAGCGTCGCCAAAAGTACGATTAGTTTCGTTAAAGGTGAAACAATGGTGACAAAGGCCGAAGAGATCGTGAATGAAAAAACCGAACAGGAGATTAACGAACTAAAAAATGTCACCGAGATTATCATGGAGAAGTTGAGGTTCTTGTCGGAAGGAGGTCAGCCTGCATCGGCAGTGCAAGTGATGGCAATCCAGCTGCAAGTGGGTACCATTGAAAATTTTTGTTTTTATTTGCCCCTTTAAGATGTTTTATTTCTGCAAAATTAATTGCGTATTTTCTGCGCGTGTAGAAAACAAGGGAAAGCCAGAAAAGTCTGGGGATCCTCTCAGAGAATTTTAAAATTTGTCTATTTACTATAACTATTTAGTTAGAAATAATGATTTTATATTCCAAAAACCGCAGACCCGATTCCAGATAAAATAAATTCGAAAAATGTGCGTTCTTAATGCATAACTTAATGCATATATAAAATACATTCAAAAATATATAAGCTAATATCAATTTATAAATTAATAATAAATTAACGAGAACATGAAAAATTGAATGAAAAATATCGAAAAATCTTAATATACATTATACACGCTATAAAACTAAATTAAATGGAAAGAAAGGTTTTTCTCTTTAGTATTAAATTTTCTTTTAAGTGAACTAAAAAAAACAAAAGCCAGTTACGGGGGAATGCCACTGTGACGGGGTTAAAAATAGCCGATTTTCGGGAATTTTTTTTGTAAGTAGGCATGATTATTTAAGGATCGGACAAAAAGCAATTTATTAAATATATGGGTCATTCCACGTCAAATCGACCACTTTCGAACCCGACCTCTTCCGATGTGGCTGAATTTTGTTTTCCTTTTCTACCCGATTAAAAAAATTTTCCAGGAAATTTCCAATTTTTTTACTCAACCCAAAAAAAGGGCTTTTTTCAAATAGCTATAATAACTTCTTCAAATTTGACTAATTGGGACGATTAAAAAAAAAATCGTTTTTATATGTACTTTCCGAAAAAAATACAGCAAAATTTTAAGATATTAAAATCTATGACATTTTTCACTTTTTCGAGAAAAATAATCTTTTTCTTGAATTTTGCCATTTTTAATTTTTTTTTTCACTAAAAAAACACTTATCAATTCCCGTAAAAATGCCGCCCAATTATATGGACTTTTCCTTCTTTTCTTTTACTTTAAAAAAAAAATCAAATTTTTTTCGATTTTTTCAATTTTTCAAACTCTGAGGTCCTTTATAAATCCTCAAAAATTTTCAGAGTGATATTTTGTGATTATTTCAAAAAAATTTTTTTTTTCAAACGATAAAAAAAATAGAAGGCAATGTCAGCCCACTCCATATTGGGCGGCATTTTTTGCGGAATTGGTCAAGGTATTTTTTGAGTGAAAAAAAATTAGAAATGGCAAACTTCGAAAATGGATGATTTTTCTCGAAAAAGTGAAAAATGTCATAGATTTTAATATCTTAAATTTTTTTATTAGTTAATTAAAGTAAGTTACAGTTAATTATTGAAGAAGTTACAGCTATTTAAAAAAAAAAGTTTCTTTTGGGGTTGGGTAAAAAAATTTGAAAATTTCCTGAAAAATGTTTTTAATAGGGTAGAAAAGGAAAAAAAAATCAACCAAATCGAAAGGGGTCGGGTTTAAAAAGTGGTTGATTTGACATGGAATGCCCCATATACTTTAAGAAAATGGGGGAAAAATTGTATTTTCTTGACCCGTCACAGGGGCGTTCCCCTTAAAAGTATTTTCAAATAACTTTTATGACATATTAAAAGTGTTTTTTTAAAAACATTTTATGTATACCTGAACAAACTTATTTTACGATTTTTCTGCTGTTTCTCAGTCCACTCAGAAAAGAAAATATGGAGATTGAAAATTTTTTGTCAAGAATTACAGCTCTATCTTTCCCACCGATCGGAGATAGCTGTGGCAAGGCTCCCATTGAATAGGCTGATAAATCTGCAATAATTTATTGTTTTATGTTGAAAAAAAAAAATGTTAACATTTCATATACATATTAAATACAGCGCAAGTTTTACTGGGCGCACTTGTTTCTTTCTTTCCTAAAAAAAATTCTCAGAAAAAAGCTTGTCTTAGGTCTCATACTGTTTTGAATTTAAATGAAAAATAATTTTATTTCACTCAGTACAATAATGGACGCCTTTACGTCCGCAAGCGGACGTGAAAACGTCCATATTGCACCTCGTGATATAAAATATCGTACATCACTCGGCGTAAAAACATTTTCTGACTCGTGTGATTGCAGGACTCGCCTTCGGCTCGTCCTGCAAACTCACACTCGGTTTTACGTCCTCGTGATGTAATGTACTATTATATCACTCAGTACAATAATGGACGCTTTTACGTTCGCAAGCGGACGTGAAAACGTCCATATTGCACCTTGTGGTATAAAATATCGTACATCACTCGGCGTAAAAACATTTTCTGACGTCCTCGTGATGTAATGTACTATATTACAATTTACCTCCTAATCTATTATAGACATTACTAGCTGCGTGGGAAGCTCGTGAACTCAAGGACAGCTATCTGGAAAACTGGTTGAACGGTACGGGACGCGAATTGGAACGTTTGGAGGATGCTGCTGCGCCACCTGGATGGGACTGTCAGTGGGATAGGTACAGTATCCGGACAAAAAAAAATCTTCACGAACACTCGATACATTCTCTATCGCGTTTACTTTCGTCTGTATTGAAAAAGAAAAAGTTTCAAATTGCGCTAAGGCAATTGCAATGGAAGCCGAACAGGGACAAAATTACTTTGGACAATGATCGCATTGCGGAACATTTTTATATATTTTTTTTATTCAAAAAGACTCACGTTTGCCGCTGCCGAAAGTTTGAACTCATCACGATTATTAGTGCAAAGTGGTTGACGTTTCTGCGTCTATTGATATTAATTTTTTTTTTTTTTGGGTATCCGAGTTTTAGTCTTTCTGGACCTCGTCTACAATTTAAAATATAGACGTATATATTCCATTGAACACTCTTCGATTTTCGGCGGGTGTTTGTTTATTATTTTGAGGTGTATCATTATGAATATTTCTCGGATTTTTTTTTGCGAATACTTCATAGAAATGTAAAAATCGTTTTTGAACGATGAATCATCTTTCACGGATCCATGAAAAAAAAAATATAGAATGGGAAAACGGTTTGTATTCTAGCAATTAGCCAACTTTATCCCCCTCGTTAATTTCATGATTTATGCTTTATCTTGCTGTTATAGGTTTACGAGAAGCGACAATGATTTCAGTCGTGGAGGATCCTGGAACACAAAAAAAATATATATAGATATATATATATTTTGTATACAAACGGATTGTTATCACGTCCTCTCTACTTCTCCTTTGTCCGCGTCCTTAAATTTCTCCCGCAAGGCGCAAAAGTACGATTGGAATCGTCGCACACCAATTTTACAAATGGACAATCGGAATCAGATCTTATTAAACAGAAAAAAAAATGAAATTGGATTTGAAAAAAAAACTAAACATGATATCTAACTATAAAAAAAAAACCCGCATAATATGATTCCTATTGTCGATAAATGATATCTGGCATTGAACAAGATCCATCACCTTGAGCCTCGTCTGTTGCTTCATTTATTTCATGTAATTTTTTGATAAATGAATCTTCGCAAAAATTGAAAAAAAAACATGACGAACCGCAACGCAGGTAGGGGTAAAAAAAATAGATTATGTTAACTAAATAATCTTAAGAAGAACAATTACTGAAACGTTGACGAGGAAAGAAAAGAAAAAAGAAAAGAAGCAATGTCGAAGTGTGACATTGAAAAAATCGGCCAATGCTCTATATTCTCATCTGTTATGTTTTTATCGGGGGGGTGATTCTAGGTCTCATAAACGCTACTTTTATCGGAACTCGACAACGGGCGAGGCACAGTGGACTTATCCGGAGGCTGACGTTATTGGCGGCACCGAAGAGATGGAATTGTGCACTACACCACCGCCTCAGGGACAAGAAGAGCCTTGCATAATAGGTAAATTAACCCTTGACACACTTCTGCAGAATAACGTACTTGAGGGGTCGTTTGTACCCCAGCGACGAAAATTCTTATAAAAAATATACCATTTAATATTTTAACTTGCAAATTTTTGTAGAACTTCTTAAGAAGTTACTTCCCAGAGTTATACAGGATTTATAGTAAAATATCAAAGTTAACTATGATAAAAAAAATTAAAATACCTACAAAAATTGAAAAAACTCTGCAAATTGGACATTTGCACATTGCTTCCTCATCTTAATCACACAGCTTCCTTTATCACAAAGTATGGCGATAAAATGTGGCTTCCACATAAAGGAAGCTTTGTTAGCTATCGAAAAATATGAGTAATCAATGTGCAAATTTGCCAAAATCTTTCCATTTTCCTTCTTGCCAAATTTGTTTTTTGCCAACTTTAATAGCGAACAACCTTGATCACTATTTTGAATGTGTACAACATTTTAATACAACATCTCGCAAACAGCCGAAGTTAGAGCACGCTATTTAAAGAAAAAACCAAAATTTGATAAAATTTTAATCATTCGATCGATTTTCGCCAAATTTAATAACGAACTACCTCGATAGCTATATTAGCTCTGTGCAAAATTTCAATGCAATATCTTAAAAATAGCACGAGTTAGAGCGTTTACGCCATTTTTCAAAAAATTAAAAATTTTATAAAATTTTAATCCCTCGATGAATTTTTGCCAAATTCAATAGCAAACAACCTCGATAGCAATACTAGTTCCTTACAAAGTTTCACTGCAATATCTTGAAAATTGTGCAAGTTGGAGCGTTTACGCTATTTTCGAAAAATTCAAAATTTGATATAAATTCAATCTTTCGATCGATTTTTGGCAAATTCAATACCAAACAACCGTTATGGCTATACTAATTCTGTACAAAGTTTGAGTCAGAGCTGGGCAGTACTTGAAAGTACTCGGTAATTGCAAGTACTTGAAGTGCAGTACTTGCAAGAACAAAGTACTCAAAAAGTACTTTAAGCATTGTATTTACAGCTTTCAAGTACTTCCTGTACTTGAAAATTTCAAGCACTTTTCTGCACTTGGAGTGCTCTTTTCAAGTACAAGTATTAAGTACTTTTGAATGTGTCTTGCTGGTGGTTGCATGTGCAAAGCCTTTGAATATGGGTTATTCCATGTCAAATCGACCAATATTTGGAATCGGCCCCTTTCAATTTCGATGAAATTTGGTCAGAAGTTTTCTTTTATCATAAAACGAAGTTCTAACAAAGGAAAAAAAAATTTCTTTCGAAAATTCAAAATTTCAGCATTTTTTGAAGTTTATTTTTTTAATATTTCGAAAACTATTATAGTTACGAAAAAATCGTTCTGGGTTCGTCTTAAAGAGTATACTTGCGGCTACGAAAAGAAAATATTCCGAAAATTTTTTTTAACAAATGATGAATTGGGAGAATTTTGAATTTTCAAAAATCGTAAATATCCAAGTTGCCCATTAAAATTTTGATTCAATTTTTTTTTATAATACCTTGTACTAATTTTAAAAGATCCTAAAATGTTCTGAGAGGTGGGTGTTTTTTCAAAAATAAGAATTTTTGAATTTTTAAAATTCGTATAAATCTACGATCAACATTAAATTTTTAATTAAATTTTTTTTTATAATACCTTGGATTGATCTTAAGGTCCTGAATGTTTCAGGATGGTGTTGTTTTGTTTCAAAAATTAAAATATCGTGAAATTTCCAAGATGGTGTTTTTTTGTTTTAAATATATAAATTTTCGGAGTTTGGTAGAAAAAAAAATTCTTTTTTACAAAACTTTTACATAAATTACAAAATTTGTTGATAACGAAAACTTCTGACCAAATTTAATCGAAATTTAAAGTGGTCGATTCCAACTCTTGGTCGATTTGACATGGAATGACCCAAGTACCAGAATTTACGAGACGTACCCGAAAACTTGAAAAGTACTTGATACTTGGTACTTGATTTTTTCAAGTACTTGTACTTCAAGTACTTATTCTTCAAGAACTTGTACTTCAAGTACTTGTACTTTAAGTACTTGTACTTCAAGTACTTGTGCTTTAAGTACTTGTACTTCAAGTACGTGTACTTCAAGAACTCGTCCTAATGAGTACTTCAAGTACCTACGTTACTTTGTACTTGATACTTGAAGTACTTTCAAGTACTTTGCCCAACTCTGGTTTGAGTGCAGTATCCCGAAAATTGCAGAAGTTAGAGCGTTTACGCCATTGTTGCAAAATCGAAAAAAGTTTATAAAATCTGAACACCCGTTAGAATTAAAACAACATTTTTTCATAATAAAAAGCAATGTGTGCTCGATAAGTTTACCAAATTTCAGTCCGATATCTCGAAGCGTTCTTGAGTTATTAATGATTTACTTCAGAAACTCAGACAGACACACACACACACACACACACATACACGCACGCACGCACGCATCCATCCGGACATTTTTTCTAAATATGATTTCTCAATGTTTTGGGACATTTTGAACACAATGGCATAAAAATCTCGAAAACAATTTTTTTCACGAAAACAAAGCTTCTTTTATGAGTAAGCAAAAAATTAGACATAATATAACATTGTATACTTGTCGTGTTCTTCACTCTGAAGTAGAATAATAACAGGAAGAAAATTAGTAAAAAATATATTCGGAAAAATAGACGGCTACTACATAAAAACTTATGGTCTCAGAGTGATGCTTTAAACTTGAAGGAGTAGTGGCATCCTCGAACTAATTACAGATGTCACTATGGGTCCAATTTTTTTAAAATTCAGGTACTTAAAATTAAAGAACTATAGGCCTGGGGTGTTTTGTACCCCAGTGTGTCAGAAAAATCTTTGTATTCTTAAAAAACATTTTTTTTGCGTTTTTACTGCTACAGTACTTGAAATTATTTTTTAAAAAGTCGAACAATCATAGAAACAACAAACTCCTCAAATTTTCCATAAATTATTGGCATGGCAAACATTTTTTTATTATTGCTACCAGTTGACGCTTCATAACGAATAATTTTTTTTATATCGCAGAATCGCAAAATGAGAAGTTTCAAGAAAGTCCATCGGCCTCGATGGAAAAAGAGCTCTCAAACGACGAACCGTCCAATGCAAATAAATTAAACAATGAGACGAACGATGTCGTGGCACCGCCACCACCGATCATATCGAGTCCGAGTCCTCCTCCACCACCGAGAATATACGCCGAGGATTTGAAGAAGGGCAAAAAAAGAAGAGGCAGTTTCCAGGGAACGGTACCCGATTCCAAAAAAGACAAGTCCAGTCCAGGTCAGATTTTAAACGAGGGGAACAAATATGGTGCAAATTGAAACTTGCACATTGCTTCCTCAAGATGCATCGACACTTACACGCAGCTTTTTCATAAGAGTGCGTTTTTTTTTTCTTTCATCGCTACTGTCTTTCCGGCTTTCTCAGGAAGGAAACCAAAAATGCGGTATATTAGTAAAAATTAGCACGGGATCTCGAAAATTTTTTGAATTATACTGGTAACAGATATTTTTGAAAAACAAAGTACGAAATTTTCAATCAATTTGAATCCTTCGATGGGCTGTCACTAAATTTGATAGAAAACATCCTTTCTCGATAGACTCTGTATAAAAAAATAATTACTATGATATCTCGAAAATTGCTCCAGTTGTGCAGTTATTTTTGAAAATATTAAAAATTTGATGAAACATTGAGAGTGAAACAGTGAGAGAACATTGTGTGAAAACACACACACACGCACACACACACACACACACACACACACACACACACACACACACACACATACACACCAGAGTTGTAAATAATGCATTACTTTGATAATGCATCACTGTATTTATTATCCATTACAGTGCATAATGTGAAATGGATAAGTGTACCATTACAAAATACAAAAGTAATGTGTAATGGATGCGTGTCCCATTACAAATACAAAAAGTAATGTGTAATGGATGCGTGTTCCATTACAAATACAAAAAGTAATGTGTAATGCATGCATGTTCCATTACAAATAAAGAAAGTAATGTGTAATGGATGCATGTCCCATTACAAATAAAAAAAGTAATGTGTAATGGATGCATGTCCCATTACAAATAAAAAAGTAATGTGTAATGGATGCATGTGCCATTACAAATGAAAAAATAATTTGCAGTGGAGAATATTCCATTACAAATAGAAAAATTGCCGTGCTCGTATTAGAAACTTGCACATCGCTGTCTCATTATTTTATTTCGCTCAGTAAAAGTTCATCCACAAATATCACAAATGATCCATAAAGTTAAAAAATAGAAACAAAACAACAGACAGTTCATAGTTAAATAAGAAGTATGAAAATGTACTCACACCAAAAATTATCCAACTTTATATTGAACTTGCTTTTACACGCTGTTACCCATAACTATAAGCAATCTAATAAAAATTACAAGTTACTGATAAAAAATTTGTCGCTTTATTGAATCTCTAAATAATGTGCATGTTCTTTTTTTTTAACTTTATGGATCATTTGTGATAATTGTGGATGAACTTTTAGTGAGCGGAATAAAATAATGAGACAGCAATGTGCAAGTTTCGAATACGAGCACGGCAATTTTTCTATTAGTAATGGAATATTCCCCACTGCAAATTACTTTTTTGAAAAAATGTAATTTGTAATGGAACGTGCATACATTGCACATTACTTTTTTATTTATAATGGAACACGCATCCATTACACATTACTTTTTTATTTGCAATGGCACATGCATACATTACTCATTACTTTTTTATTTGTAATGGTACACGCATCCATTACACATTACTTTTTTATTTGTAATGGCACATGCATCCATTACACATTACTTTTTTATTTGTAATGGGACATGCATCCATTACGCATTACTTTTTTAAATTGTAATGGAAAACTGGCCCAATACACATTGTTTAAAGTAATGGGTAATGCATTATGTTTACATTACTATTTTCACAACTCTGACACACACACACATATCCAGACATTTATTGCTGTACATAATTTTTGAACCTTTTATACATTTTCCTTGCTCTATGAGAAAGCAAAGTGAAAATCTCATAAACAGATGATGATTCGTAAAATGAAAGTATTTCGTTATTCAACAGAGAACGCTGAGGATTCTTTGAAATCGAATGAAACTGTGAATCCACCGCTTCCACCATCACCAACAAAATCGGTTCAGCCACCTTTGCCGCCGCATCCACCGATAGTACCAAATCCTCCGAACAGCGAGCCTCTTCCACCAGGTGTCGATCCACCGGATATGCCATTTACGATGAGCGCACCTTCGATCGAGACTACGATGCTTTACACGCAAACTGGTCCGCAAACGAATCCAATTTATGCAGCTACGATAGGCGATCCAACGGCGATTCTCGGCCATCACACGGCTCTGATGCAAGGCCAGCTTATGCATTATCCAACTTACCATCATCATTTGCACAACGTTAGTCGAGAAACTTTTGAGCTTAAAAGGAGGCTAAATACCATTTTTATTCAATCCCTACATTATCGACGTATCATCGTCGTCCAGTCTTTCTCCGACAACCGTGGATGAAAATTAATTACATTTTGACAATTAAGAGGGGGATAAATTAATTAACAATTAATTGTTAATTGAGAGGCTAAAATGCGTTACAGCTAATGCCAACGAACTCATTCGAGCCCCTTAAATATTATTGGTGACTCGTCAGAATCCATGGTGCTGCCCTCACTCGCACGTCTGTTAACTACATTTCGCCATTTCGTTTTTCAATAAAACTACAATTTATCGATATTTATCTCTTGATGCGCCATCCAAACTTACGGCGTGTCATTTTGATAAAATAATGTCGAAAACGTCTCGATATTTGTATCGTGGCTTTTTTCATGGAGCCTCACTCTTTGTTTTACCCAAAATACAGTAAAAGTTTAACAATTCAAGTTTTTCATTACAGTTTTTTGGTGGTAAATGAATCTAAATTTTTTTTTGTTTTTCGAAAAAATTTTAGTGAGGCTCCATTCCTGCCATTGTTCCTATGATGTTGTTAAAATTTTCTTCAATTCCATCCATTTGTATAAGAGCAAGTTTGGATGTCAATTTCGAGGTGTTAGTGTCGGTATTTAGCCTCCTCTTAACGATGATAATTCGTCGTCGATTTCCACTGATTTAATATATCTTTTTTTTTTAAATTTCATACAGCAAGCTCTGATTGCCGCAGCGAACAGGTTAACGGGTCAAGACGCCGTTCAATTTATGATGGATTATAGTCAGGTTTACGCGAATACTCAAGTCATAGCGAAACCACCGATCAAAAGTCACAAGGAATCTCTCGGTTCGGCGATTGATTCGTTTTACAGCGATATAGCGACGATCGAGAAAGTTCGAAATGACCACGAAATCGAACAAATTATCCCGGTCGAACCGTTGCCCGTTGCGATACCACAAATTTCACAAGACGTCGAAACGCCGATACTCACGGATTCGGTGCTCAAGGAACGAAAGAAGAAAAAAGTAATTTTTTGCAGGCAAGACATAATTTACAACATCAACAGAAAACAACATTTTGATTTCTTTTATTTCCAGGCGAAATTGGGGGTAAGCAAGAAACAGAAGGAAGTCTCGAGTATGGTCGCAAAATGGCAAAAGGCTCAACACTACGAGGATAACGATTGAATATTACGTAAAATCGCTGATTAGCAATGTTATAGAATTCACAATTAACTATATTCTTTTACTTCGAATTAACGGAATTTACGATTTAAAAATCTTCCTTTTTTTCCTGAATCCGGAGTATATTGTGGGACGAAAATTCTATCATTGAACATTTTTCCCAAACATGTTGATCGTACGATTCATACTGTATATTACAATTGTGTACCATTATGTACGTTAATTAATAAAACTGTTGATAGTAAATGAAAAAATTGCTCTCTTATTTTTTGTTTTCTCATATCAGAGTTATAAGAGTTAACTAGCAGTTTTCTGAATTAAAAATTTTTCAAGTTTCAAAACTTTCATAAGATAGCTGAGAAGTTCAATATACTGTCAAACTTCGCTAACTCGAATCTCAGAAGCAGAGCTAATTTTTTCCAGTAAAAGAGGTTTCGTCTTATCGAAGTTTTCGAGTTACAGAGGATGACCAAAACAATATTCGTCTTATAGAGGCTCGTAAAAGTTCTCCAAATAAAGAATATCTCCATTCGTCCGGATTTATCCGGACATGTCCGGAATTCCAACCTTCCGTCCGGACTTGGTCCGGATTTTTGACTTTGATGAAAATTTTTGTATGAATATTAAATTTTATCATTAAATTCTTTAAAAGTAAAATACAGGTATTAAATCAGTCTTCAATCTTCAGTAAACTACATACAACCAGTTCAATTAGTTAATCTGCAGTCTCATCTCAACTTAAAACAATCAACTTCGAGGTCGAACGTAAAATAAATCTTTTGACAATCAACATTACTAGTTCAAACATAAAATAATAATCTTTTTTTATCAATCAACTTGATTGGTTCAAACATAAAATTATAATCTTTTTTATCAATAAACTTTACCAGTTCAAACATAAAATAATAATCTTTTTTTTATCAATCAATCAACTTCTTTACTTGACTAAAATGTGCGGACTTTTTTTTCAAGTCCGGCTTTTTGTCAGGACTTTTCAAATTTCGAAATGGTAACCCTACGTACATATAAGTTATATAAAATACATTAATACAAGTTATACAAAATTACAGAGGTTTTTACAAGGGAACAGGCTGAATCTCGGAGGAAGTTCGAGTTAGCGAGGTTCGACTGTTACCTCGGAAAAAAACTTCAACTTTATAATTGCAATATTACTGTTTAAATTTTGTTAAGAGACGTTTCTTTTAAATTGAAATAAAAACGGCTACTTCTACAAAGTGACATTGCAGTGTTCTGCAAAGATTCGTCTGAATCTCGAGCACTCTATTTAAACTATTACGGATTTAAAAGACAAATGAATTAATACAATTGAATCAATATTCTCGATTTATTGATACATAATAATTACAAAGAATGATGGAATCAAGCGACAAGCGCGCTCGCGGTTGAACTTTCGTACTTCCAATTAGGAGCGAGCGAGCCCTTGGATTTGTAATAGCGTCCGAGCCTGTGAATCCTTGATTCAACAAGAATGAGACGGAACTTGCTGTCTGTGTCCTTGCGATTTCTCTCCAAGTGCTTGCGTATCTTTACAGCTTTTTTGATAAGGTAGTAAAGATCCTCCGGTAGATCGGGCGCGAGTCCCATGCTTTTTACGATTCTGAGAATCTTGTTTCCCGTACGGAAACGAACCTGCGCTACTCCATAAGAATCTCGGAGTATAACACCTGCAAGTTTAAAATCGTGAGGTGAGTTTTTTTTTGTTTCAATTATAAAATCATACGATTTTCGAGAAAATTACAAGCCTTACCGATTTGCGAGGGAGTGTGACCTTTCTTGGCGAATTTGTAGATCAATTCTTTGCAGTCATCGGGAGTGAGTTTAAGCCAGGTAGGCACACTCCGTCTGTACGGGAGTGCAGACTGGGATATACCCTTTCTGAAATTTAAAAAAAAAACCGATTACCAACGATAAACGTATTCCACACATATACCGGAAACACTAGAAAAGTGAGGTTAACAATGCATGTTGATGTGCAAACGTCAAAGAATAAACGCAAACGAAGCGCTCAATCGTAGAATCTAGTTTGCTGCATGATCTAACCGATAACTCATGGAATTTACTCTATAAACAATGGAAAAACGTAAGTAAACGAGTATTATCCGCAAAGCTTAGAGGTACATAAAAAGCGCATGGCGCGGGCGGCCACGTTGAGAATTCGAACCCCAAAAAATATTTTAGACTCGAGTTAATCAAAGAACCATTGAAGTATTGCATTCAGAAAAAAATCGGCAATTCGCTGAAGTAATTTTACGCGTTATTGGCGTGAATAATCAAATAATAAATTAATATTTTTTTACCCTGGAGCGTGCATACGACCCATGGCGACGACTTATTTTCTTCCAAAAGACACTTGCGCCCTCGTGGTCTCGTGAGGAACTAAGGCAAAAAAAATGGCGGCGCCTGGCGTGCACTCCGCGCGGCTTGACGGCCGTTTTGGCGGGAAAACTTTTCAAATCTTTTACCTTGAGAATATTGTTTTGTCGAAAGATGAGGTCGTTTGTGGTGAAAATTTAAGCCTGGTTTATGCAGCGGCCGTAACTTAACTTTGCCGTAACTTAAGAAAGTTGAAAGTATATATTGCCTTTGTAGCGTTTATGCACGGTTAAAGCCTGGTTTATCCAGCGGCCGTAACTTAACTTAGCCGTAACTTGAGAAAATTGAAAGTATATATCGCCCTTGTAGCGTTTTATGCAGCAATTAGCCGTAACCGTAACCGTGCATAAACGCTACAAGGGCAATATATCCTTTCAACTTTCTTAAGTTACGGCTAAGTTAAGTTACGGCCGCTGGATAAACCAGGCTTAAAAGTGCGCTTCTATAGGTTATAGGATTCTATCTTCGTTGGCAGCAGTTGTCTCTCGTTCCAATCTTCTTGGTCACACACCTGCTTCCAATTCACACATGTTCCTGTGGATGCTGTTACATGGCCGTACGGAAAGGCAGCTTTAGAGCCGCTACCGGAGCCAGCCCCGACGATATTAAGAAGAAGAAGAAGAAGATGTTCCTGTGGCCGTATGGAATCGCCGCTTTAAGGCCAGGCTAAAGACCCTCTCTCTCGCTCTCACAGGACCCCTATCATCCTTTCTCTCTCGCACTCGCATGAAAAATGTCGGTATTTAGCCTCCTCTTAAGGGCAGGCTAAAGACCCTCTCTCTCGCTCTCACACGACCCCTATCATCCTTTCTCTCTCGCACTCGCACGAAAAATGTCGGTATTTAGCCTCCTCTTAAGAGCAGCTACCAGAGCCAATCCAAATCGTAAGATCACACATGTTATCATTTGTAACCGGTAACGTCATTCGTTTAGAGAAGAAAACGAATTCTTGGCTGTTTCAGGTATTTTCTGCACTTTTCGGCAATAAAAATTGGCTGGTATTGACACATTTTACATGATTGTTAGACATTTAATTATAAATCTTTTAATCTATATTAACAGTAAACTATATTGTTAAACAGCAAATGAATATTGAGAAATTATTGTTGACGTTAACAACGAATGGCACTCCAAAATAATGTCTCATATTTATCATCTTAGGTCAAAACGTGAAAAAAACTAACAATCTACTCGTTCGTTTAGTAATTTTGGTCTTTATAACCTCAAATAACGTTTATTCACCCAATCAATTGTACGTCGAGTTTTAACGGGTCCAGAATATTGCATCACACATTGCATATCGTGCGAAAAATGGAGCACACTTTATTTGCATAAAACGTGAAGATATACGAGAGGATTGCGGTATAATTATTAACAGAGCTGGGCAATACTTGACAATACTTGGTACTTGCAGGTACTTGAAGTACAGTACTTGCAAGTACAAAGTACTTAAAATGTACTTCAAGTATTGTATACCTAAATTGTTCAAGTACTTCCGGTACTTGAAGTTCTGTACTTGAACATTTCAAGTATTTTTCTGTACCTAAAGTACTTTTGTTAAGTACAAGTATCAAGTACTTTTGAATGTGTCTGCTGATTGTTGCATGTGCAAAGCCTTTGAATATGGGTCATTCCATGTTGAATTGACCAATATTTGGAATCGACCCCTTTCAATTTCGATGAAATTTGGTCAGAAGTTTTCTTTTATCATAAAACAAAGTTCTAACAAAGGAAAAAAATTAAATTTTTTTTTCGAAAATTCAAAATTTCACAATTTTTTCAATTCCGCCTTTTCGAAGCCACTTGTCCCTCGCGAATAAAACGGTGTCGAGCATCGATTCGTAAAAAAGACAATAGCCCATCCATTCTGATAAATGCAAAATTTCGATACAACGAATTCACGTATTTTTAATATAAATAATTTATTCACAAAGTTGTCGAATGAATATAAAATGCAAAATTTATTCGAGGGTGATTCTCGGGCGAGGCAGAAATTTTTTATTCTGGAATTCTGGCTCTTGGAACTCGTGTAGTTTTTCGCTATCTCTCTCTCTCTCTCTCTTTCTCTGTCAAAGGAATATAAAAACGTTTCTCGTAGGCGTAAATCAAGTTACAGGACCGCCGAATAAAATTAAAAGAGAAATTAAAGTTGCAGCATTATGCTGCAACTTTAAATAATTCTTTATTTTTTATTTTTTTTAAATTTCAACAACAACAACATCATCAGCAGCAGCATCAACAACAACACCATCCACAACAACAGCAACATCTTGCTGTACCTCGAGCAACTGGAGTATCTGGAAGACGATCTGGACATTGATCGTGATCTCGACGAGCGTGATAATCCAAAACAAATTTTTGAAAAATGATGAATTTGGAGAATTTCGAATTTTCCAAAATCGTGAAAATCCAAGATCAACATTAAATATTTGGTTTTATTTTTTTTATATAACACCTTGTACTGTCAGTAAAAGATCCTGAAATTTTCAGGAATGTGTTTTTTTTGTTTCAAAAATATTAATTTTTGAATTTTGGCAAAACTTTTTTTTTTACCTCTAAGTTAAGTGAAGTTGATCAATCTCATGTAATTTTGACTGCTCAAAATTACAAAATTATATGATTGCTCAACTTTGAAAATGTCATGTCTTTGAAACAAAAAAAACACCTTTCTGAAAATTTCAGGATCTTTTCAAATCAGTACAAAGTATATTTAAAAAATTGAACAAAAAATTCGATGTTAATTGTGGATTTTCACGATTTTTAAAAATTCAAAATTCTCCAAATTCATCATTTTTCAAAAAATGTTGTCAGATATTTTTTTTCGTAGCCCCTAGTATACTTTTCAAGACGAAACAAACGATTTTTCATAACTATCATAATTTTCAAGATATTTATTTTAAAAAAATGAAAAATGGTTAATTTTTGAATTTTGCATAACTATTGAAAAAAATTTTTTTTTTCCTTGGTAAAACTTGGTTTTATGATAAAACAAAACTTCCCAGATAGACAATCGCATTGTAGAAAATCGCATGACGGCACAGTAACGCAATTCTGACGGCATAGCATGTCACAATTATGTAAGTAGCTTTCTACGTCCGAATTAAGCAGCATATTGACGCCATGCGCCGTCAGATTTGCGTTATAATTATGTTAAGATCTAACGTTAGAATGCAGCAAAATAACAGCACGCTGTGCTGCGTATTTGCGTCTTAATTGTAGCACGTCGTGCTGTTTATGTTGTAGTTCAGCTAGCCGTCACAACGTGTCGCACACCCCTCGCTATTGTTCTCACATGCGATGAAGTCACGCCAAGGGCATTTAAGTAAAGTTCGATTAGTATTTAAAAAAATTCAGCTTGATGCACGTTTGCGCCACGACGTGCTGCGAAAACGCTGCTAATACGCAGCCCAACGTGACGCCAATATAACGTCAAAACAAAGTTTAAAGCACAGTGAACTGTGATTTAGGGTCTTCACTGGGACCCTTGCGTAGTTGAGGGCAGCACTGCTACTGGTTCCACAGAAGCGAGAAGATTTAATTCTCAAATTGACTTTTAATAATTAGACAACATGTACGTTAATGAATTTATTATCAATTCACTCGTTTCTCTTCTTAATCGACAATTTACGCATTGTCAAATTATGGACAACATAAATAGTATATTTTTATTATTGCACAAATATAAGCGTAGATAATTAGTTATCCATATTTACCGACTGTCAGTATCATGAGTATAGCCGGCCACTTTATTGCAACCTCTCATGTGCGTTGTATCCGTGCTCGTGTCCAATAAATATTATTTGGAAAACAAATGAATTAAAAATGACAAAGTGTTGCGTACGTCATTGCCAAAAAAATGGTTATTTTAAATGGTGAATTAAAAATGGAATTTGATTTTGCGCGGGCAAAAGATCCAAGAACATTGGCGCCATCTACGCCGAGTTTGCCGAATATGGACCCTAATAATGTGCAGCACGCCATGCTGCAATGCTGCAAATACGCAGCACGCCGGGTTGCAAATATGCTGCAAATGAGCAGCACGCCGTGTTGCAAATATGCTACAAATGTGCAGCTGCATATTTGCAACATTATTACGTAATGTTGTGTCGTTAGAATGGAGTTTAATGCGGACGTAGAAAGCTGTTTACTGACGAATTGAAAGAGGTAGATTACAGCTCTTGGTCGATTTAACATGGAATGACCCAAGTACCAGAATTTACGAAACGTACCCGAAAACTTGAAAAGTACTTGATACTGGTACTTGATTTTTTCAAGTACTCGTCTTGATGAGTACTTGCAAGTGACAATTACTTTGTACTTCAAGTACCACCGGTACTTGATACTTCAAGTACCTACGTACTTTGTACTTGAAGTACAAGTACTTTGTACAAGTACTTTGCCCAACTGTGATTATTATGATTATCCGTAAACCTAGTCCTCAACTTTCTGTACAACTTTGTCATCCATTATATTGCAGCTGCGTATGCCAATTTATGCACCGATATCCGATGCTGCTGCGCTAGGTTTCATAGTTGTACCCAAAGTGAAAGTAATTCCATTTTACGGTACTCTACCGACATATAACTTGTTATATTCGCTAAACAAAATTTTATTCCCACAGATCTGCAGATTCAACAATGTCAAGCGACAATGATAGGCAGGGAAAGTTCAAACCAAAGAAGCGACAGCATATAGTTATATCAGAAGCCGATAGCAGCGATGAGTATGACACTCGGACCACGAAAAGTCGAAGAAAGCAAGGAATCAATGTAAGTATGAAAATAATATGGGTCATTCCATGTCAAATCGGCCGAGACTTAGAATCGACCCCTTTCAATTTCGATGAAATTTGATCAGAGGTTTTCGTTTCTCATAAAACGAAGTTCTACCTAAGGAAAAAAATTAAAAAACTTTATTTCGAAAGTTATATGCAAGATTGAAAATTTCACCATTTCTTAAATCTTTCAAGATTATACTTTTTAAATATCTCGAAAACTGTTATATTTACGAAAAAATCGTTCTGGGTTCGCCTTGAAGAGTATACTTGTGGAGTTGTGGCTACGAAAAAAAAATATTCCGAAAAAAATTGTTGAAAAATGATGCATTTGTAGATTTTTGAATTTTTCACAATTGTGCAAATCTATTTTCGACATTGAGTTTTTGGCTCAATTTTTTCTATATAATACCTTGTACTGATCTTAAAAAAGATCCTGAAACTTTCAGAAAGGTGTTTTTTGATTTTTCACAATTATGTTTTTTCAAAAATCGTGCAATTTCCGGATCAACATTAAATTTTTGGTTAAATTTTTCTGATACAATACCTCGGACTGATCTTAAAAGATCCTGAAATTTACAAAAATTAAAAGATCCTGAAATTTCCAGGATCTTTTAATTTTAGTTTCAAAAATATAAATTTTTGAAACAAAGCACCATTCTGAAAATTTCAGGATCTTTCAAGATCAGTCCAGGGTATTATATAAAAAAAATGTAACCAAAAGTTTAATGTTGATCACGGATTTACACGATTTTTAAAAATTCAAAAATTCATGTTTTTGAAAAAACAAAAAAATACCTTTCTGAAAAATTCAGGATTTTTTAAGATCAGTACAAGGTATTATATAAAAAAAAATGAATCAAAAACTTAATGTCGGAATGGTTTTTCGGGATTTTTAAAAGTTGAAAATTCTCCAAATTCATCACCTTGAAAAAAAAAAAATTCGGAATATTTTTTTTGTCGTAGCCACAAGTATACTCTACGAGACGAACCCAAAACGATTTTTTCGTAAATATAATAGTTTTCGAGATATATAAAAAATAAACATCGTTTCATTAAAAATGAAAACTTCTGATCAAGTTTCATTGAAATTGAAAGGGGTCGATTCCAACTCTTGGTCGATTGGACATGGAATGACCCATATGAACCTCTGGAAACTTGGCCGGTATATTCAGATTTTTTGCATTGAATCGTGCTTCTGAGTGAGATTTTGTACATCGACCATCTTTCGACTATTTCTCTAACAAAATGGGGAAGACAAATTTATTTCACGGAATTTATTACAGAAACTTAGGAGCGACATGAGAAAATTGGGAAAAGAAACAAAGGTTGACCTAGAGGCGTCTTGTTCGTCGCACAGTGGTGAATATTGCAAAAAAATGTTTGGTAGACAAAAGCAGAAGAATAAAAGAAGCTATATTTTCCTTTTTATATTCCCAGTTCAGGGTGACAAACATATGAGTGAAAAAAAAATAAACGGTAAAGTTTCGTCGGACGTTTTCGACAGTGAGACTTTTCCCAAAGGTGATCCCGGATCTTCCCAGACGACAAAATCACCGGAAAAATCTGAGGTCAACAAAGATGCACCACCAGTGAGCTCAGACGCCAATGAGAATGACAAGAAAAACGAAAATTCTCAAGGAGTGGACAAGTGTCCGATATGCTTGGCACCTTTTGAGCATCAAGAAATTGCTATACCATCGTCGTGCGATCATCGCTTTTGCTATGATTGCATTATTAAATGGAGCAAAAATACGAATACATGCCCTGTTGATCGCCTCGAGTTCAACAAGATCGAAGTTCGGCTCAATATTTCGGGCAAGGTAAAGAGATATTCCATACAGGATCGATCAGACGCTTTAAAATTTATTCCAACGTACGAGAACTATATTTTTTCAATCCAACTTTCCTTTTTATTAGTGGTGTGCGAGTATTCGGATAATTCGAGACGAATCGAATTATTCGAACTATTCGAAGTATTCAAATAGTTCGAACTATTCGATTCGAAACCCGATTCGGATTATTCGTCTCGATTCGTCTCGAATAATTCGTAAAATCGAATATTCGCACACCCCGAAAATAAAACTATAAATCGCATTCAAGGTTGCAAATAATGCATTAAAAAAGTAATTGAATTAACATTGGGATTAAAAATAATTTTTTATTTTTTAATCCCGAAATTGCGGATTCAAAAATAATTCTTATTTTTTAATTTTTGATCCCGACATTGCAGATTAAAAAATAATGTTTTATTTTTTTATCCCGACATCGGGATTAAAAAATAATTTTTTATTTTTAATCCCGACATTGGGATTAAAAAATAATTATTTAATTTTTTATCTCGACTTTGGGATTAAAAAATAATAATTTAATTTTTAATCCCGACATTGGGATTTAAAAAAAATTAATTAATTTTTAATCCCGATATTGGGATTAAAAATCGATTTTTCATTTTTAATGCCGACATTGGAATTAAAAAATAATTTTTTAATTTTTAATCCCAACATTGGGATTAAATTTTTAATCCCGACATTGGGATTAAAAAATAATTTTTTATTTTTAATCCCAACATTGGGATTAAAAAATAATTTTTCAATTTTTAATTCCAACATTGGGATTAATTTTTTAATCCCGACATTGGGATTAAAACATAATTTTTTATTTTTAATCCCAAAAAATAATTTTTTATTTTTTAATCCCGACAATGCGGATTAAAAAATAATTTCTTATTTTTTTACCCCAACATTGGGATTAAAGAATTATTTTTTATTTTTTAATCCCGACATTGCGGATTAAAAAATAATTTTTTATTTTTTAGTTCAAATTTTTTGAATTAAAAATTTCGCAACCCTGATCGCATTGTAGTCAAAGTTGGATTTTTATTCTTTTTTTCTAGTTTTTCCATTTACTAATATCTTTTTCTTCTGTATTTTTTAGTACATCTAAGTTTCTCCAATTATACTTTCATTTTGATGCGCAATATTTATTTTTTACGAATTTCGGAAATATTAATCGATAGTTGAAAGAAAGTAAGAACGTTTTTAAATGATTTTTCCAGGCATATTTGATGTTTTGTATTATCTAATTATCTCTTCTCAATCATACTGTTGTATAACTTTTTAAGATGTATTTATTACAAGCTACAAGAATGATTGAAAACTAGTAAAAAAATAAGAGACTATGTTATTGCAACAACTGTTTATGATGAAATCCTAAATAAATATTTGCATTGTCGAAATTATTGAATAAATTAATGTCAGTAGTTGAAAATAGAGCCAAATTTCAGAACGAGAAAAAAAGGCAATCATCAATCGTAACAATGAAAAATAATTTCTTATTTACCATTCAGTAATTCTTAAAACTGAGAAAGAGAAACTAAAGATAACGATTGACTTTT
This sequence comes from Alloplasta piceator, assembly GCA_946863875.1. Classification (NCBI taxonomy): domain Eukaryota; kingdom Metazoa; phylum Arthropoda; class Insecta; order Hymenoptera; family Ichneumonidae; genus Alloplasta; species Alloplasta piceator. The sequence continues at coordinate 22,425,316 of OX333071.1, read as the reverse complement.
TTTTCATTGTCGGTAAAATTTTTTCAAAATCTGGGAGAAATATATTGCAGATAATAATTCCATTAAAGGTTGGTAACGAACATTTCTTTTGAAATTTATTTTTTTTGCCAAAATTTGCATTACGTCAGTCGTAAACTATAAAAAAAATATTATGATTAAGTTGAGTACATGATAGAACAACATAACTTCTTCATCAAAATCGATCAGTTTAAGAGCAAAAAATAATTATTCGAATAATTCGAATATTCGATTCGAATTTCGGCTACTTTTCAGTGTAAAGTTGAGACCTCATTTGATGTTTAAAAAACATCAAATGATGTGTTTATCGACTGTTTCGAACATGTCGAACACATTACATAACAATTTTTCGAGAAAAACAAAATTATGCTGTTCAAAATTTAATTTCTTTCTTCCAGCCAATGCGCCACATCCGAATTGAACCGAGAACTCAGCACAACACCGACGAAGAGGATTCTTTGCACTCTATGGTTTTTACCACGGACTCAGAGGAAGCAGTGGAAGAAGATCGGGATGAACCTGTGGAAGACTGTCCCCATTCTTCTTCATCGCATGAAAATCAACAATCATCGCCAATTACCGTCAATTATTTGTGGGGAGCATGCGCTTCTTCTGACAATAACTCTTCTGCGTCTGCACAAACGAACGACGAACGATCCTCGTCTCATTCTGCCGAATCCTATCGTCTCGAGCCATCGTTTATGGACTCGTCGAATTCAGCTTCATACTGGGATAATAGTTCTCCAGCCTCTTCATTCATATCTTCTTCCTCTTCGTTATCACCATTCTGAAGCTCATTGAGTTATTCCTCTTGAGAATCCTCGAGATGTACAAATGATGATCACGGTGAATCGTTATCAATGATAATCGATTTGTCCAACCGGTTCCAGGAATAATCGGTTGGCGAATTTTTTAATGTTTCTCGTCTGGAAAGAAGAGAAAAAAAGCCTTCTGACCTCGTAGAGAATTCTGTATCGTTTTCGTCGGTGATGTCGATGATTAGTGGATAAAGTTATACTTCAGGCTTGTTCGATGGTGCGAAGAAAAAAATCTTTCGTTTTTTCGTCATTCGTCGACGAGCTGCATTGTCGAACGTCGCTAAAAACAAATGCGAAACCCTTCGTGTCACTTACGAAATGAAAAATTAATATTTTTATAATAATTTATAATAAAAAATTATTAATATTATGTTATTTGAGAGAGGCTAGGCTACGAGTGAATTTTTGTTGTTGTTGTGAATATGTGAATTCCACCTCATGAAGGAAGGTTAAGAACTTATTTGTAAATTTCTAATTTGTACTTTTTCGAAATTTCAAAATTCTACGAATTTTGAATGTTACAGCGTTTTAAAAATACAAAAATATTTTACTACCGAATTACTTAAGCGATTCTCTTCAATCGTAATCATTCGGGGAGGCCTCTTTTCTACACATTTCTTATTCTAAACATGACATTTTATAGACAACAGTTTTCTTCACAAATTATTCTACACAAGAAAAGTGGCAAGGAATGTTATTCTACACAAGAGAAGTGGCAAAGAATATTATTGTACACAAAATTATTCTACACCGGTTTCTGCACACATTATTCTATACAAGCGATGTGGCGGAGAAAATTATTCTGAACAAAATTATTCTACACCGTTTTCTACACACATTATTCTACACAAACGAAGTGGCAAACAAAATTATTCTACACAACATTATTCTACGCTTGTTTCTACACATATTATTCTGCACAACAGAAGTGGCGAGGGACATTCAGGAGGCCTCTATTCTACACATTATTATTCTACGGGTGACACTTGCTACGCATCATTCTACACAAGAAAAGGTGGCAGGAAATAATATTCTATTCTCCACATTACAGCCTTTAGCAATATTTAGAATTACCCGGTGTAGAATATTTTTTATGTAGAATAATATCCCTTGCCACTTCTCTTGTGTAGAATAATGTGTGTAGAAACCGGTGTAGAATGATTTTATGTAGAATAATGTTCCTCCCACGTCTCTTGTGTAGAATAATGTGTGTAAAAACGGGTGTAGAATAATATTCCTTGCCACTTCTCTTGTGTAGAATAATGCGTGTAGAAACCGGTGTAGAATAATTTTATGTAGAATAATTTCTGTAGGAACTTTTGTGTAGAATAAAACTATGTAGAATACAGACCTCCTCAATCATTCTAATCACTAACTGTATTTATGAAATATACTTGAGTACGATACTTTCAAAATTACGGAAGTTCGACCTTTCACGAGCGGATTTCGTATCAAAATTTCAAAGTTTTTTCAAAACCAAAACTCTAAAGCTATTCTTTCCAAATTCAATGCAAATCGTCGTTAATTATCATCGAGTGTGTCTGTACACAAAAATTGAGCTCGATCACTGCGAAATCACGAAAATTAATGCATATACACATTTTGCAAAAAAAAAAAAAAATTCCGCTAAATTGATAATTGTCTTGGGATTTCGGGAGAATCTGCAATGAATGAATGAAGATAGATTAATCGTCTTCTTATGTACAAACTTTCGGGGAGGCCTTTATTCTACACGTGACATTCTCTACACAAAAGTTTTTACGCAAGAAAAGTGGCAAGGAATGTTATTCTACACAAACAAAGTGGCAAAGAATATTATTTTATACAAAATTATTCTACACCGGTTTCTACACACATTATTTTACACAAGCGAAGTGGCAAAGAAAATTATTCTACACAAAATTATTCTACACCTGTTTCTACACACACTATTCTGCACGAGAGAAGTGGCAACGGATATTCAAGGGGCTTCTATTCTACACATTATTATTCTACACATTATTATCCTATACATTATTTTTTGGGTTGGATAAAATAAAACGTCGCATGCAGAGTTTTGCTACAGGCTGTAATGTTCAGGTAAATAACGTGTAGAATAGAATATTATTTCCTGCCTCCTTTACTTGTGTAGAATGATGCGTGTAGAATGATATTTCTGGCAACTTATCTCGTGTAGAACAAAATTCCTTGTTACTTTTCTTGTGTAGAATAATTTATTTAGACACTTTTGTGTAGAAAATGTCATGTGCAGAATAAAAATGTGTAGAATAGAGGCCTTCCCCGAACTTTCGACTTCACCGCTCGAGACATTCTGTAGATACATTAATTTGAATTTTTCGACGTCAGCACACAAACGTTCGAACATTTGTTCCAAACATGATTTCCCAAAGTTTTGGGACATTTCGAACATACTCGCAAACTCTCGAAAAAGAAACTTCCTCCAAAACGTGCCTTTGACAGAATAAAAATTAAAAAAAAAAGTTCATCCCCCGGTTCACGTAGTAGTTCAAGCTAACGACTCAATCGCCTTTCGTACACTTCCACTTCCGGTTCTTCCTCACCGCAACATTGACGGGCCGCGATAAATGCGATTATTTCCGTTTTTTTTCTCCCTCCCACATAAATGCGGAATGTTTCTCACTCTCTCTTTTCTACGAGTCGCCAAAAAATAATATTACAGTGGACGCTCCCATAATTTGATACGTCGGGACTGAAAACGCTCCCATAATTTGATTTTCCCCTCATTCCCCCACTTTATATCTGTATAGCACATTTTACGGAAGTTTCTTATTTGTTTAAGTCTAAGAATTCCTTTTTCGTTGAGAAATATACACTAATTGATGATAACATTTTATTCATCGTATTTAATTGTGTGGAAAATTTGAGAATTGAGGTTATGTTGCCCTCTCAGCGCGGCAGCTGAGTTTGGAGTGGGGAGAAAGCGCGATAGGGGTGATCAAATTATGGGAGCGTGTTGCCATGTTAACGAGTAAAATTGTGGGAGCGATCAAATTATGGGAGATTAAATTGTGGGAGGAGCGCGCGCGCACTCACTCACTGTATGATGTTGATAATCGAATACAATCGATAGTCGATCGCATAAAGAAAAAAAAAAAAATGGCGTGAACTTATTCACACATGTTATCATTCGTAACGTCATTCGTTTAGAGAAGAAAACGAATTCTTGGCTGTTTCAGATATTTTCTGCACTTTTCGGCAATAAAAATCGGCTGGTAATGACGAAGAACATTTTACATGATTGTTAGGCATTTAATTATAAATCTTTCAATCTATTAACAGTAAACTATATTGTTAAACAGCAAATGAATCTTGAGAAATTATTGTTGACGTTAACAAGGAATGGCACTTCAAAATAATGTCCCATATTTATCATCTTAGGTCAAAACGTGAAAAAAACTAACAATCTACTCGTTCGTTTAGTAATTTTGGTCTTTATAACCTCAAATAACGTTTATTCACCCAATCAATTGTACGTCGAGTTTTAACAGGTCCAGAATATTGCATCACACATTGCATATCGTGCGAAAAATGGAGCACACTTTATTTGCATAAAACGTGAAGATATACGAGAGGATTGTGGTATGATTATTATGATTATCCGTAAACCTAGTCCTCAACTTTCTGTACAACTTTGTCACCCGTCACTGCACCGATATCTGATGCTGCTGCGCTAGGTTTCATAGTTGTACCCAAAGTGAAAGTAGTTGCAGTTAATGGTACTCTACCGACATATAACTTGTTATATTCGCTAAACCAAATTTTATTCCTACAGATCTGCAGATCCAACAATGTCAAGCGACAATGAAAGGCAGGGAAAGTCCAAACCAAAGAAACGACGGCATATAGTTATATCAGAAACCGATAGCAGCGATGAGTACGATACTCCGACCACGAAAAGTCGAAGAAAACAAAGAATCAATGTCAGTATGAAAATAATATGGGTCATTCTATGTCAAATCGACCGAGAGTTGGAATCGATCCCTTTCAGTATCGATAAAATTTGATCAGAAGTTTTCGTTTTTAATAAAACGAAGTTCTACCTAAGGAAAAAAATTAAAAAACTTTATTTCGAAAGTTATGCAAGATTCAAAATTTCACCATTTCTTAAATCTTTCAAGTTTATTTTTTAAATATCTCGAAAACTGTTTTATCTACGAAAAAATCGTTCTGGGTTCATCTTGAAGAGTATACTTGTGACTAAGAAAAAAAAAATGTTCCGAAAAAAAATGTACAAAAATGATGAATTTGGAGAATTATGAATTTTTTAAAATCGTGCAAATCGAGTTTCGATATTAAGTTTTTGGTTTAATTTTTTTTATACAATACCTTGTACTGATCTTAAAAGATACTGAAATTTTCAGAAAGGTGTCTTTTGTTTTTTCAAAATTACGTTTTTTTTTAAATCGTCCAAATCCATGATCAATATTAAATTTTTAGTTCAATTTTTTTTTATATAATACCTTGGACTGATCTTAAAAAATCCTGAAATTTACAAAAATTAAAAGATCCTAAAATTTCCAGGATGGTGTTTTTTTGTTTCAAAAATATAAATTTTTGAAACAAAACACTATTCTGAAAATTTCAGGATCTTGTAAGATCAGTCCAGGGTATTATATAAAAAAAATGTAACCAAAAGTTCAATGTTGATCATGGATTTACACGATTTTTAAAAATTCAAAAATTCATATTTTCGAAAAAACAAAAAATACCTTTCTGAAAATTTCAGGATTTTTTAAGATCAGTAGAAGGTATTATATAAAAAAAATTGAACCAAAAATTTAATGTCGATAATGGATTTGCACGATTTTTAAAAATTCAAACTTCTCCAAATTCATCATTTTTCAAAAATTTTGGTTCGGAATATTTTTTTTCGTAGTCAAAGTATACTCTTCAAGACGAACCCAAAACGATTTTTTCGTCAATATAATAGTTTTCGAGATATATAAAAAATAAACATCGTTTCATTAAAAATGAAAACTTCTGATCAAATTTCATTGAAATTGAAAGGGGTCGATTCCAACTCTTGGTCGATTGGACATGGAATGACCCATATGAACCTCTGGAAACTTGGCCGGTATATTCAGATTTTTTGCATTGAATCGTGCTTCTGAGTGAGATTTTGTATATCGACCATCTTTCGACTATTTCTCTAACAAAATGGGGAAGACAAATTTATTTCACGGAATTTATTACAGAAACTTAGGAGCGACATGAGAAAATTGGGAAAAGAAACAAAGGTTGACCTAGAGGCGTCTTGTTCGTCGCACAGTGGTGAATATTGCAAAAAAATGTTTGGTAGACAAAAGCAGAAGAATAAAAGAAGCTATATTTTCCTTTTTATATTCCCAGTTCAGGGTGACAAACATATGAGTGAAAAAAAAATAAACGGTAAAGTTTCGTCGGACGTTTTCGACAGTGAGACTTTTCCCAAAGGTGATCCCGGATCCTCCCAGACGACAAAATCACCGGAAAAATCTGAGTTCAACAAAGATGCACCACCAGTGAGCTCAGACGCCAATGAGAATGACAAGAAAAACGAAAATTCTCAAGGAGTGGACAAGTGTCCGATATGCTGGGCACCTTTCGAGCATCAAGAAATTGCTATACCATCGTCGTGCGATCATCGCTTTTGCTATGATTGCATTATGAAATGGAGCAAAAATACGAATACATGCCCTGTTGATCGCCTCGAGTTCAATACGATCGAAGTTCGGCCCAATATTTCGGGCAAGGTAAAGAGATGTTTCACACAAGATCGATCAGACACTTTAAAATTTATTTCAACGTACGAGAACTAAATTTTTTCAATCCAACTTTCCTTTTCATTAGGGGTGTGCGAATATCCGAATTATTTGAATAATTCAAATAGTTTGAACTATTCAATTCGAAACTCGATTCAGATTATTCGACTCGATTCGTCTCGAATAATTCGTAAAATCGAATATTCGTACACCCCGAAAATAAAACTATAAATCGAATTGTAGTCAAAGTTGGAATTTTATTCTTTTTTTTTTTTTAGTTTTTCCATTTACTAATATCTTTTTCTTCAGTATTTTTCAGTACATGGAAGTTGAAAGAAAATAAGAACGTTTTTAAATGATTTTTTCAGGCATATTTGATGTTTTGTATTACCTAATTATTTATTCTCAATCATACTGTTATATAACTTTTTAACATATATTTATTACAATTAAATAAATATTTGCATTGTCGAAATTATTGAATAAATTAATGTCAGTAGTTGAAAATAAAGCCTGATTTCAGAACGAGGAAGAAAAGCAATCATCAATCGTAACAATGAAAAATAATTTTTTATTTACCATTCAGTAATTCTTAAAACCGAGACAGAGAAACTAAAGATAACGATTGACTTTTTTTTCATTGTCGTTAAAATTTTTTCAAAATTTGGGAGAAATATATTGCAGATAAAGAAAAAGAGTATAACTTTCGAAAAACTTGATTACACTTGACTAATAATCCGTGCATTGAATTCAGTTGTTAATTTTTCTAACGATGTATTTTCATAATATCTAAAAAACGATTTGAAATTTTACATTTCATTAAAAGGTTGGTAATGAAACTTTATTTTAAAATTTATGTTTTATCAAAATTTGCATTACTTCAGTAGTGAGCTATGAAAAAAATATTATGATTAAGTTGAGTACATGATAGAACAACATAAATTCTTCATCGAAATCGATCAGTTTAAGAGCAAAAAATAATCATTCGAATATTCGATTCGAATTTCGGTTGCGGTTCAAAATTGAATTTCTTTCTTTCAGCCAATGCTCTACATCCAAATTGAACCGAGAACTCAGCACGACACCGACGAAGAGGATTTTTCGCACTTTATGGTTTTTACCACGGACGAAGAACTGAGCTCCTCACGGGAAGAAAGTGATGGCGCAAACCCGGTTTTCTCGTTGAGCGAAGATGAAGAAGAAGAAGAAGAGGAAGAGGAACGACATTCTTGTTCCACCAACGATTTCGACGAAGATGAATATGAAGCAGAGGAGATAGAGGAAGAAGAGGAGGAAGAAGTGGAAGAAGAGGAAGAAGAGGGGGACGAACCTGTGGAAGAGGATCCAGATTCTTTTTCATCGCAGGAAAATCAACAATCATCGCCAATCACCGTGGATGATGATGGCGATGCGGATGATTTTTGGGGGGAATCGTGGGCTTCTGACAATAACTCTTCTGCGTCTGCACAAACGAGCGACGAACGATCCTCGTCTCATTCTGCCGAATCCTATCGTCTCGAGCCATCGATTATGGACTCGTCGAATTCAGCTTCATACTGGGACAATAATTCTCCAGCTTCTTCATTCATATCTTCTCCCTCTTCGTTATCACCATTCTGAAGCTCATTGAGTTATTCCTCTTGAGAATCCTCGAGATGTACAAATGATGATCACGGTGAATCGTTATCAATGATAATCGATTTGTCCAACCGGTTCCAGGAATAATCGGTTGGCACATTTTTTAATGATTCCCGTCTGTAAAGAAGAAAAAAAAGCCTTCTGACCTCGTAGAGAATTCTGTATCGTTTCCGTCGGTGATGTCGATGATTAGTGGATAAAGTTATACTTCAGGCTTGTTCGATGGTACGAAGAAAAAAATCTTTCGTTTTTTCGTCATTCATCGATGAGCTGCATTGACGAACGTCGCTCAAAACAAATGCGAAAACCCTCGTGTCAGTTACGAAATTAAAAATTAATATTTTTATAATAATTTATAATAAAAAATGATTAATATTATGTTATTTGAGAGACTAAGCTACGAGTGAATTTTTTTTTTTTGTGAATATGTGAAGGCCACCTCTTGGAGGAACGTTAAGAACTTATTTGTAAATTTCTGTTTTGTACTTTTTTGAAATTTTAAAATTCTACGAATTTTGAATTTCACAAGTGATTCTCTTCAAAATTAATGCCAACTGCCCCAATCGTGAAATACATTTTTTAAAAAAATTCGACCTCGTTAGTTGCAGACTTACGAATGTTACAGCGTTTTAAAAATACAAACATATTTTACTACCGAATTAAGCGATTCTCTTCAAACTCAATCGTAATCATTCGGGGAGGCCTCTGTGCTACACATTTCTTATTCTAATCATGACATTTTATAGACAACAGTATTCTTCACAAATTATTATACACAAGAAAAGTGGCAAGGAATGTTATTCTACACAAGAGAAGTGGCAAAGAACATTATTCTACACAAAGTTATTCTACACCGGTTTCTGCACACATTATTCTACACGAGCGAAGTGGCAAAGAAAATTATTCTACACAACATTATTGTATCATTCTACACAAGAAAAGGTGGCAGGAAATAATATTCTATTCTCCACATTATTTCCCACACATTACAGCCTTTAGCAAAATTTACTACTGGAATGGATAATCAAATAGGAAAATAATGTGTAGAATTCTCCTGAGCAATATCCGCCTGTGTAGAATAACCCGGCGTAGAATAATTTTTATGTAGAATAATATCGCTTGCCACTTCTCTTGTGTAGAATAATGTGTGTAGAAACCGGTGTAGAATGATTTTGTGTAGAATAATATTCCTTCCCACGTCTCCTGTGTAGAATAATGTGTGTAAAAACGGGTGTAGAATGATATTCCTTACCACTTCTTTTTTGTAGAATAATGCGTGTAGAAACCGGTGTAGAATAATTTTGTGTAGAATAATTTCTGTAATCACTAACTGCATTTGTGAAAAATATACTTGAGTACGATACTTTCAAAATTACGGCAGTTCGAGCTTTCACGAGCAGATTTCTTATCAAAATTTCAAAGTTTTTTCAAAACCAAAACTCTAAAGTGATTCTTTCCAAATTCAATGCAAATCGTCGTTAATTATCATCGAGTGTGTCTGTACAAAAAAATTGAGCTCGATCACTGCGAAACCACGAAAATTAATGCATACACATTTTGTAAAAAAAAAAAAAAAAATCGCTAAATTGATAATTGTCTTGAGATTTCGACAGAATTTGCAATAAATAAATGAAGATAGATCAATCGTCTTCTTATGTACGAACTTTCGGGGAGGCTTCTATTCTACACATGACATTTTCTACACAAGAAAAGTGGCAAGAAATGTTATTCTACACAAAAGATGTTGCAAAAAATATTATTCTATACCAAATTATTCTACACCGGTGTCTGTACACATTATTCTACACAAAAGAAGTGGCAAAGAATATTATTCTACACAAGATTATTTTACACCTGTTTCTACACACATTATTATCCTACACGGTATTTTCCTACACATTACAGCCTTTAGCAAAATTTACTATTGGACAGGATAATCACGTTGCAGAGTTTGTCGTTTTTTTGGGTTGGATAAAAAACGTCGCATGTAGAGCTTTGCTACTGGCTGTAATGTACAGGAAAATGATGTGTAGGATAATGTGTAGAATAAAATATTATTTCCTGCCACCTTTTTTTAGGTAGAATGACGCGTGTAGAATAATCCAGTGTAGAATAATTTTTGTGTAGAATAATATCCCTTGCCACTTCTCTTGTGTAGAATAATGTGTGTAGAAACCAGAGTAGAATAATATTTCTGGCAACTTCTCCTGTGTAGACTAACATTCCTTGTTACTCTTCTTGCGTAGAATAATTTGTGTAGAAAATGTCATGTGTACAGAATAGAGGCCTTCCCGAACTTTCGACTTGATCGCTCGAGACGTTCTTTAGATACATTAATTTGAATTTTTCGACGTCAGCACACAAATGTTCGAACATATTCGTTTCAAACATGATTTCCCAAAGTTTTGGGACATTTCAAACATACTCGCAAACTCTCGAAAAAAAGACTTCCTCCAAAACGTGCCTTTACGACGAAAGAAAAATTTCAAAAAAAAGTTCATCCCCCGGTTCACGTAGTTCAAGCTGACGACCCAATCACCTTTCGCACGCTTCCACTTCCGGTTCCTCCTCCCCGCAACATTGCAGGATCGTAAAGTTTTCATATGTAGGCGTCGCGATAAAATGCGATTAGTTAGCGACGCGTTGTCGCATAATTTCAAGGGATCTCATTATCCTTGTTCCATCGATTGACCGAGGTTATTTATTAATTGGACTTTTCGCGGAATAGACAGGAAGAAGCAGTGGCGAGAGAGAGAGAGGTGCGGAGAGGTGTTTCGATCCGCCATCTTGGAAAAAGCGGCGAGTGTGAGTGAAAATAGCGCAACGTCGCAAACGGCGTCCGCGAGAGCGATCCCCAAGATGTCCGCAGATTTGCGATAGGGAAGCGTTACCTCTCACTCGGCTGTCAATATTTTTTTTTTTTTCGTTAATCATTATCGCCACGTTAATTCTCGGCTATCGAAATTCAACGGGCAAGGTACGCAGATCAAAGAAACGTCGCTGTTTAACCTTTGTGTACGTTTTTTTTTCTTCCTCTCTTCGTTGCACCACATCGCGTTTTTTCGAAAGTGTGGAAAATTGTGTATGGCTCCGCACCGACGAAGAACAGTGATCTCCTCTCCAAGCTTGTGTCTGTGTGTGTGTGTGTGTGTGTGTGTGTGTGTGCGTGTGAATACATATATATGTGTGTCCTTTCGAAATAATCGTATCTCTCGTCTGTAAAATTTTTTTTTTTTACCCCTACGCTTCGTACGTTTTCCCGTGGGAATAATGAGTCCCTGTGCGAAATATTCTCATCGCAGCGTCGTTTATTCACGACTAATGTGTGAGTGTCCTACATATACATGTATCTATATATATATGTGTATGATTTTCGTGTACTCGAGTTACTTCGACGAACGCCGTTTGTCAAAGATATTTTGACAATCACGCGAAAAACGTTGAGAATCCAAAGCGTTCAACTCCAATCCGATGTTCCCTCAAAATTTTGATGAAAGAATACCTCATTACCTCCCTCTTTCCCGCTCTCTCTCTCTCTCTCCCTCACTCTCACTCTCTCTCTCTCTCTCTCTCTCTCTCTCTCTCTCTCTCTCTCTCTCTCTCTCTCTCTCGCAAATGTGATATCGCGACATCACCGCAACATTTCATGAGTTACCAAAAAGGGTATTTTTTTATGTAATACATTACCACATATTTACATCGTTCAATCGATCCTAGATGTTTATTTTAGATTGCGGACACGAAAGAAAAATGGCGCATTTTTACAGATTTTGAGAGACGGAGCAGAAAGAGTCCTTCTTTGACACAATGATAATGGTCCTGGATATTTTTTTTACAGACACGGAATAGAAATGCTGAGTATCCGTTGCTGAATTTTCAGTTTCTCGGCTAGAGACGATGTCCAGCGACGGTGAGCGCCAGCCTCAGCCGTCCAAACGGCGACGGCTCGTTACATCGGACAGCGATAGCAGCGAAGGATCGATCGTAGCGAGCACACACAGGAAAAGACGAGTCTATGTAGGAACAATAATATTTCTTATACGCACGAAAAAAAGCCTTCCGAATTGGAAAGTTACACATTGCATCCTGAGCTTTTTTCATTTTCCACAAAGTTTCCTTCGTGAAAAAGTACGGTGACCGGTTTCCGTGTAAAGGAAGCTTAGGAAATTATGGATAAAGATGAGGAAGCGATCTGCGATTTTCCAATTTGCAGAGTTTTGTACTTTTTTGAATGTGATGTTAAATGCAAAAAGGTGACAGTATAGAATCTTAATTATTGATAGTTACAGCACATTCCACATTTTCCAAGAAATTAACATTTTCATTCAATAGCGACACTCCAGTTTTCTGTGCACTGCAAAAAATTATGAAGTTTTGAAATATGAAGTTTTTATGCACATTATATTGAATTTCATATACATGTGTGCAGTAATACTCCAGTAAATGTAATATTCCAATATAAATTTTAATTTTCAGAGTTTATTCTCTTAATTTCAATATACAAATATTAAATTTAAGTTAAAATTGTTAATTTTCCAATCGATGTCTCAATTTAGACTCCTTATACTTTTTATTCAAATTTAATATACAAAAGAATATGAAGATTTTCCAAGAAATCAACAATTTTATTCAATATCAAACCTCCGGTTTTCTGTGCACGGTAAAATAATTATGAAGTTTTGAAACATGAAGTTTTTATGCACATACAGTATATTTAATTTCATATTCATGTGTGCAGTAATACTACAATAAATGTAGTAATATTCGAATATAAATTTTAATTTTCAGAGTTTATTCTCTTAATTTCAATATACAAATATTAAATTTAAGTTCAAATTGTTAATTTTCCAATCAATGTCTATCAATTTAGACTTCGTATACTTTTTATTGAAATTTAATATACAAAAGAATATAAAGATTTTCCAAGAAATTAATAATTTTATTCAATATCAACCCTCCGTTTTATTGTGTAAAAAATTATGAAGTTTTAACCCTAGAACGGTAATCTGGGGTGAAAAACGACCCCAGGCGAGTTTAAATCTCACGAATTTTTAGAATTTTTTCAAGTTTTTCATCCTTTTACCTCATTTTTTACTAACTTTTCGTACTTCAAGCGGAATCGCCGTAAGCCTACGTGATTCTGCATTCAAAAACAAAGAGAATGAGCCCAAGTTGAACCCTTTCCGTCAAATTTTACCGGAGATATCAATTTTTTAAAATTGGGGTCATTTTTCACCCCAGGTTATCATAATAGGTCAAAAAAAATAAGGTTACCATTCTAAGGTTAAAGTATGAAGTTTTTATACATATACAGTATAGTTAATTTCATATTCGTGTGTGCAGTAAAGCTCCAATAAATGTAGTAATATTCCAATACGAATTTCAATTTTCAGAGTTTATTCTCCTAATTTCAATGTACAAATATTAAATTTAAGTAAATATTGTCAATTTTCCAATCGATGTCTATCAATTTAGACTTTGTATACTTTTTATTGAAATTTAATGTACAAAAGAGTATGAAATTTCAATAACAACTATATTAAATTTAATAACATTTTTTACAGTGCGACAAAATTATGTAGGTAACGAACTTTAATGATGCTGAAGTTTGCATCGTTGTAATGCAACGGCAATTATTTATTAATTAATGAAATTAATTCTTCTTAAGAAATTTTTGAAGTGAAAAATAGTTCAAATGTATTCTGAGGTCTTTATTGAGGTCTTGAAATTATAAAGGGACAAGCGAAACGTAAATCATGCTAAAAATGAATTGAAAAAACTTATTTTCATTGCATTGCAACGATGCAGACTTCAACATCGTAAACTTTGTTACTATATTAGTTGTCAAAAAAATTTCAGTGCAATATCTCAGAAATCATCCAATCTAGACTGCTTATACTATTCTTGAAAAAATTCGTACAATTCTTATGCTCTCATTGGTTCCGTCAATTCAACAGTGAAGAACCGTGATCGCTATATTCACTGTGCAAAAAGTGCAGTTTGCACTTTTTTTGCGAAAGTGAAAAAAATTGCTAGAATCTTAACACATGTTAGTATTCAAATACAAAGATTTTATGATAATGGACAATTGATGCTCGAAATTCATGCAAAACATTCTCGGCTTATCGCAGATTGATATTTGGAACTCTCATTACATCCACGCATTCATCCGGATACTTTTTCCTGAATTACTCAAAGTTTGGAACATTCTGAACATAGTGGCACAAAAATGTTGAAAAAAGAAATATATTTACGAAAGCAAAGTTTCCTTTATGAGGAAGCAAAACGATGAAATTTTTCACGAGCCTTTCTCCGTGAGAAATAATGGGTATAATTTTCATGGATCAAATCATATTTCCATATTTCAGAGGGTCGTCAGCGATCCTGAGAGTACCGACGACGATGGCGACGTTCCGAAACCCGTGACGCGTCGGAAAAATTACGTAAGTGCATCGTTCGAAGAAAAATTGCATACGGCAGAATAAAAATGATGAAATCTCTATTTTCATCATTGTGAAATATTTATTTTTGCATTTTTCCAGAGGGTCGTGAGCGACGATAACGCCAGTTACAGCAGCGGCTCGGAAACCGCTGATTCTCAAATGAGTAAATATCTTTTGAATCATCCATCTTGGTTTTCTATCTTCTCGAAGATGCATTAAATTCTTTATTTCATCATAGTCGAAGGAAGCACGAGCTCCGAATGGCAAACGGATTGGGAAAGCGCGTCGGACGATTCCGAAGCCGAGTCAATAGAGCACAATAAACGCTCGAGGGCTTCGAAATCGTCCAAAACACCGAAAAAAGTGAAGATCGAGGATAATCCTGAGGCCGGCGCTTCAAACGCCGGTTGTGAATCCGACGCGAGCGACGGACAATCGGAAAAATGTCCAATATGTTTATTGCCATTCAGAGAACAAGAAGTCGCCACACCATCGACGTGCGAACATTGCTTCTGTCTTCTTTGTCTCATGGAATGGACCAAAAACATAAATACATGTCCCGTGGATCGTCAGGCTTTCACTTCGCTTCATGTCCGGACTAAATACGGCAAAAAAGTAATAAACGAGTTTTATTCGTTTTCATTCGCATTAACATCGATCGAATCATTTTATTTCGCTTTTATGGGATCTGACCAATTAGCACGTGTTTTCGAATAATATACACCATTCAATAATATTTAGCCCTTTTAATTTGAGAGGAAACCTCTGCAAAAGAATCTTGCATTGGAAAAAATATATTCAAGTAGGTTGCAATTCCTTAAGGTGAAAAAATGAGTTTAGCGAAATTGGTCGGATCGTATGGAAAAAAAAATGAGCGTTGTGAGAGAGGAAAAATTAAATAGAATAAATTTTTGAGTTAATGTGAATTTGTTCGAAGGTCGCGAGAGTCGTACCCATCGAAACTAAAACAAATAACGAGGAACAGGTACAAGAAGACCCAACGTACTGCGAGGTTTGTCATCAGTGTGATCGCGAAGATCGCATGTTATTGTGCGACGGTTGCGATCTCGGTTATCATCTCGAGTGTCTCGATCCACCGATGAACGAGGTTCCCATGGACGAGTGGTACTGTCCCGAGTGCACTCGCAACAGTCAGGACGACGCTGAAATGGCAAGTTACCATTTTAAAGTTGGAGATCTGAAAAAAAAAATTAAATTTGATCTTTCAACGAATAAACGGCCGAAGCATCGTTGCTGCGCACATGATAGGCAAGGAAAACTGGAAAAAGTCACGACATTTTTTCAGATCTGAATTGTGAGCCGATTTTGCCAATATTTCAAACCTTAGGGAAAGTTATTGTTTAAATCGAGAATTGAGAAACATTTAGAAAATACACTTAACAAGTTGGGATAAGCAAGGCTGTTTATCACAGTATATTTCGTATATATATAAATTTAGATTATGATTCATCATTTTGAACAATAATAATTCACGTTTCATTGATGCAAATTCGTTATTTACGTGTTAATGAGATAAAAAGGAGACAAAAGTTCGATGCGTGACCTCTAAATCTTGAGCGACAGGGTTTAGTCTTCGCGCAGATTATTTTTTTATGTCAAAGTCGAGTTTGAGATTGTTTAAAGCTGAAAAAATATTGACTTTTTGGGAATCAGTCTAATATATGAATTTATGAATATATAATATATGAATCATTCGAATTTACGAATTATTCGAGACGAATAGAATCGGATAATTCGAATCGAGTTTCGCATCGAATTATTCGAACTATTCGAATAGTTCAAAACTCGATTCGAATTATATGATATGATTCGTCTCAAATAATTCGTAAATTCGAATATTCGCACACCCCTAAAATTGAACTATTAATCGAATTGTAGTCAAAGGTGGAATTTATTCTTTTTTTTTTTTTAGTTTTTTTTTTTTTTTTTTTTTTTTAGTTTTTTCATTTACTAATATCTATTTCTTCAGTATTTTTCAGTACATGGATGTTTTCAAATTATACTCTCATATTGATGTGCAATATTTATTTTTTACGAATTTCGTAAATATTAATCGATAGTTGAAACAAAGTAAGAACGTTTTTAAATGATTTTTCCAGCCATATTTGATGTTTAGTATTATCTAATTATTTCTTCTCAATCGTATTGTTATATAATTTTTTAACATATATTCATTACAAGACACAAGAATTATTGAATACTAGTAAACAATAAGAGACTATGTTATTGCAATGGCTGTTTATGATGAAAACCTGAATAAATATTTGCATTGTCGAAATTATTGAATAAATAATGTCAGTAGCTGAAAATAAAGCCAGATTTCAGAACGAAGAACAAAAACTTTCATCGATAATAACAATAAAAAATCATTTCTTATTTACCATTCAATAATTGCTAAAACTGAGAAAGTGAAACTGAAGATAACGATTGACTTTTTTTAAATTGACCTTATAATTTTTACAAAATTTGGGAGAAATATATTGCAGATAAATGAAGAGAGTATAACTTTTGAAAAACTCAATTACATACACTTCACTAATAATCAGCGTATTGTACTTATTTGTTAATTTTTCTAACGATGTATTTTCATAATATCTAAAAAAATATTTTAAATTTTACATTTTATTAAATGTTGGTAATGAAACTTTCTTTTAAAAGTTATGTTTTATTAAATTTTTCATTACTTCAGTAGTGAGCTATGAACAAAATATTATGATTGAGTTAAATATATGATAGAACAACATAACTTCTTAATCGAAATCGATCAGTTTAAGAGCAACAAATAATTATTTGACTTATTTGAATTATTTGAATAATTCAAATTATTCAAATGATTCGAATAATTCGAATTTTTTGCAGGACGTTCGGTAATGAACGCTTAGGACAAATAACTTGGTCGGAAAAATGAACGGCATTTGGCAAATAATTTTTAAAACTTCTTTCAATTTAAAAATAATTATTTACCAAGCACTGGTAGGGATTTTAAAATTTTTCATGGAAGGAATATATTTGTAGATTTTTTGTTTAAGGTACTAGTTTACTTTAGAAGGCCAAAAAAAGCAAATAAAAAATAATAATTTCTCAGCTCTTTTAACAGGCATGACCATAAAACTGTTATGACAACATTGTTTCATCCTTCGAAAGTACAAAACAAAAATTTATTTTTTATTTCGATTCTCAGAATAATTTATAGAAGGGGCCAAAGTCGAACATGTTTTGTCCCATGGCCGACAGTTAATCTCAGGATTGAGAAGTCTGAAACAAAAAAATAAAAAAGAATTTTAAAGACGAAGGGTTCTTACACAACAATCTACCACCGTTAATGAAAAATCGATTTAAAAAATAATGGCGGATGTTTGAAATAAAAATAAAAATTCATTTTTTCATAATTTATGTCAAACATCCGCAATTTTCTTTTTAAATCGATTTTTCATTAACGGTGGTAGATTTTTTTGTGAGAATCCTTCTTCTTTAAAATACCTTTTTTAGTTTTCTGTTTCAGACTTGCCAATCCTGAGATTAACTGTCAGTCATGGGAAAAGACATTTTCGACTTTGGCGCCTTCTATAAATTACTCAATGAAAAAAAATAAAGAATACATTTTTTTTACGTAATTTCAAAGGATGAAACAGTGTTGTGGTAACAACTTTTTAGTCGTATCTGATAATTGCAGTGATCGGCAAAAAAAATTTAGATTTTTAATTAATCGTTATTTACAAAATTAATATTATCATCCATTATTTTTTTAGGTATTTCGATAATCAGCAATTTAAAGACCAATAATATGAATTATTTGGATATTGAATATGTGTATTCTTTGAATTATTTGTTATTAGAAAAATTAGTAATCGTATTTTTTAAAATACTTACCATTAAATTAATTAGTTATTGAATCATTTTAATTACTAATTATTAGAATAATTTATAATTGAATTATGTCAATGATTGAATATTTGAATATATGTAATGTATATTTCTAAATTACTAATTATTCAAGTAATTAGTAATTGAACTATTTCAATTACCAATTATTTGAATAATTAATAATTTAGATATATAAATTACTAATTCATTATAAATTCCTTCTCAATTTAAGTACAACTTGACTAAAAATAATTGTAGATGTTATTGAAGTGAAGTTGCATAAAAGTTGGAGTATATTTTTTGTACAAGTTTGCCTACAACTTGTATTCAATTACCGGCCATAGATTTCGAACAAATTGTGTCCAAATGTTGCTCACCAAAAACTTACCGTAAACTTGGCGTCAAATTGATTCCAAGCTACAGATGACCAAGTTTTTATAGTACAACACTGGCTATCAGGGCTTAAGGTTGTTGAGAATCTATGAAACCTTTGAATGTTAATTGTTCAATAAATAGCTTCTTAATCGTAGTGAAATTTTTACACGACCTCCTGAATACTTCATGTAAGAACATACCAAATTTTCAGAATTTTATCATCATTACTTCAACCTCCTTAAGGGTTAAAATAAAAAATGATGAGAAAATTCTGAAAATTTGGTATGTTTTTGTATGAGGTATTTAAGAGGTTGTGTAAAAATTTCACGACGATTAGGAAGCTCGTTATTAAGAAATTAACGTTTTGTTAAAAACAAATTTTTAAACAAATAAAATAAATATTTATCAATAAACATCGTTTTCTTTCCATTGCTTCCAGTGTATTGTGGATATTAAAAAATTGAGATGTTAAAAAAAATTTATCGCAAAGTTACATCAGTTTCCACAAGACTACATTTAATTTTATTTAATTTGTTAATCTCAATTATTCGATAACGAGCTTCCAAATCGTCGTGAAATTTTTACAGGACCTCTTAAATACTTCATTGAAAAACATACCAAATTTTCAGAATTTTCTCATTAAACGTGATTTGCTTCTAAACAACCTTAACTTAACTAAACAATTATTCGAATGATTAACAATTGGAAAGAATAATTAACTAATTTCATAAAAAATAAGTAAGTAGGGTACTTGAGTATTTAATTATTTAATAAGCGCAAAATTTTGATCACTTGGTTATTGAGTAATTATTTGATCTAAATTACAAGTTATAGGTTTATTGAATAATAATCGAACATGAATTTTCGAATATTAGAAATACCTTGCTCGCTGATTAATGAGTGCCTCAATAATGAGTAACATTTATTGGAACAATTATAAAAATTTCCAACACAGAGTAATTACCGATAATTAAATTGACGAAAATATCGATTTTGCCGATCACTGGATAAAGGAGGTGAGAAAAAAATCTTGAAAATTTGCTTTTATTGGCTTTCTGAAGTAGACCAATACCTCAACGAAACGTTCACAATTCAAGTGCTTTGGAAAAATATTCATATCCCGCTGATACAAAATCCGACAAAGGCTAAGAAATTTTATACCGAAAAATGCGCAGCAACCATGTTGAATACGCCTTTCTTCCGCGAACGTCTTTAAGAGGAGGCGAAATACCGACACTAACACCTCGAAATTGCCATCCAAACTTGCTCTTATACAAATGGATGGAATTGAATAAAATTTTAACAACATCAGAACAATGGCAGGAATGGAGCCCCACTCAAATTTTTTCGAAAAACAAAAAAAAATTTACAGATTCATTTACCATCAAGAAACTGTAATTGAAAAACTTAAATTATTAAACTTATACTGCATTTCGGGTAAAACCAAGAGTGAGGCTCCATGAAGAACGCCACGATACAAATATCGAGACGTTTTCGACATTATTTTATCAAAATTACACGCCGTAAGTTTGGATGGCGCATCAAGAGATAAATATCGATAAATTGTAGTTTTATTGAAAAACGAAATGGCGAAATGTAGTTCACAGACGTGCGAGTGAGGGCAGCACCATGGATTCTGACGAGTAACCTATAATATTTAGGGGTCTCGAATGAGTTCGTTGGCATTAGCTGTAACGCATTTTAGTCTCTCAATTGACAATTAATTGTTAATTAATTTATCCCCCTCTTAATTGTCAAAATGTAATTAATTTTCATCATCGGTTGTTCGTAATTCGATCCCTACGTCGATAATGTAGGGATCGAATAAAAATGCTATTTAGCCTCCTCTTAACGAGAATTTCATTGTTCACAATTTCTTTTTCAGGTTGACATCGACCTCGACGAGATATCCGATCTGATGGCCGAAGCTCGTGGTTTGGGTTTGTCTTACGGACGTACGCGGACCGGTATTCCGAGCGAGAACACCGGAGGTCATCGTATCGTACCGAGAACTCGTCAGGCCGAGCGCGTTCGTGCCAACATTCGGGCCGGTCGTAACCGAACGCGAACCCGCGAACTCCGGGAGAATACGCGCGCGTTCGATCCCGATCAACCGTCCACGTCGTCGTCGGGTATGGATTCGATATCGGAGAATAGTCGTTCGGAAAATCGCTCGTCCGTTTTAACGTACAACGCGGCTGTGTTCGGTGTCGCGGCAATCGCGACGACCTCGTCATCGTCGCGTTCGCGCTCTCGTCGAGCAAAAACTACTACGCGTCGGGCCAAAACTACGCGCCGTAGTAAGAAAAAACGTTCCGTCGCGAATCGCGCTATCGCGAGCGGCGGCGAAAGAATGGTTCGGGAAGTGCGCATACGCGAATACGACGACGACGGCCAGGAACGTGAAATCGTAACTTACGTTAACGTCGCGCCGACGAGCACCAAGAGACGGAAAAGACGAACCAAGAGATCGCGCAAGGTATAGACATCAATGAAAAAAAAAAAAACAAAAAAAAAAACCGCCAAATCTCACGCTTATTCATAATGTGATTAACGTTTCCATGAAAATAAGAATAAGAATCTTAAAATGCACACTTCAAACGCACGATCATTAGAATTTAAAGAAAAATACTAAATTACTAACAAATTCTCAAAGGTTCAAACGGCTTTCATCACTGTAATATTTTCATGTCGCTCTTTTTTATTTATTTATTTCATACCAATTTTGAATCATTTATACGTACCATTATTATACATAATTCGTATATATTTTCTCTCTCGCCCATTGTAAAACCCCGAATTGTTGTCCCACTTTGTACGAATAAAAATATTCTTCAGTAGATGCATTTTTTTCTTGATTCTTTCGTCGTCTCGACGATCCGGAATTCTAAAAAAAAAAAAAATATATCCTCTCTCGATCTCTCTTTCTTTTTATCGTCATACTCGCGATTGCCGAATTCACGAAGAGTCCGTTCAATGCACCATCGACGAGGAAAACCAAAATTTATGATTTTCGGATTAAACTTTTAACATTGTTTTTTAATTTTGTTTTTTTTTTCTCATTCCTTGTGCACAGAAACGAAGTCGACGCGCTCGTACCGTGTCGTCGTTAGCAGCGGCGATGAAAACAGTGAAAAAACGTCTGGCAAACACTCTCGGTATTGTGAAGCCTATTGCTGGAGTCACCCTGACCGGACCCAACGTCAAAGTTCGCAGAACGCCAACGGAACGCGGACTTCTCAATGATTCGAGATTTCGCGCCGGTATCGCTCAAGTCAGTATCTTCGGCAACAACCTCGGCCTCAACTACAGTCCGCCAGGGTGAGTCCTGATTTTATGTTTTACATACACTAGGGAAAAAATTAAGGGATCAAAAAAATTTCCTAAATTTTTAGTGGTTTTTAACCATGCTGTATCTCAGTGAAAGATTGTCGTATCGAGGTCTAAAAAATAGCATTTTCAAGCTTAAAGTTTCTAGATTTGAGATGTACCACAAAAAAAAAATCGGAGCTGCAGGTTTCACGCAATCCTAAGAAATAGTGAGAAAAAAAAAATTTTGCTAATTTTTATTACTTTTTTTTTTTTGCTACAGTTCCTTGGAAAAAAATTTGCCAGCTTGTTTATTTAGCTTCAATTTGCTTTTTTTGAGACCTCGATGCGACCATTTTTCGCTGAGATATCGGACTTTTAACGAAAAAGGATCCTTTTGTGTTTGACCATTGATATCTCAGCAACCAATGATCGCACAGAAATTTAAAGGGGGGTTTCGAAAACTTAAATTAATGTTCTACAAGGATTGACGATGGTTTTTAGAAAGAAAAAAAATTTCCATGCTTGCCATGAATTTGAAAAACCGGAGAAAAAGAGCTATTTTTGGTTTTTTAGAAAATCAACGGCTAAATTAAAAGTATTGACAAAACGACTGATGTTGAGTGTGACTTTTACAGCTTTTACAGCTTTTACAGCAATATACCCACAAAAACCCTGTAAAGTTTGAAATTGATCTATCGAACTGTTTTTTTGTTTCAACCAATGAAATTTTTGAAAAAAATTGAAGGCTAATATTTATTGCCCCTAAACACTTCATAATCATTACTAAAATGATGTTTTTTTAAAAGGTTTTTCCACATTTATACCGTAAACAGCGTTTAAATTTATGGGGAAAAAAATAAAAAAAACGTTTTAAATTTTGTTTGAATTTTTTTTTTTCAAAACATTTTAAGGATTGTGTTTATTGCCCCTAAACACTTTATAACCATTATTAAAATGGAAAAAAAAAAATTTTAGCTTCTACCACATTTTTATCGCAAACAGCGTTTAAATTTATGGAAAAAAAATCAACAACATTTTCAAAGAAAATTTCGAAAATACTTCGAAATTTTTTTTCCATACATTTAAACACTGCTTGGGATAAAAATGTGGAAAAAGATTTTTGAAAAAATTTCCTTCGATTTAATAATGATTATGACGTTTAGGGGCATAAACATGATCCTTTAATTTTTTTCAAATATTTGATTGCTTGGAACAAAAAAACCGTTCGATAGATCAAATTGAAACTTTACAGGGTTTTTGTAAGTATGTTGAGCTGTAAAAGTCACGCTCAACATTAGTCGTTTTGTCAATATTTTTAATTTGGCCGTTGATTTTCTAAAAAAACCATAATAGCCCTTTCTCTCCTGTTTTTTCAAATTCGTGGCAAGGATAGAAGAACATTTTTTTCTCAAAAAACCATCGTCAATCCTTGCATAGCATTGAATCAAGTTTTCGAAACCCTCCTTTGAATTTCTGTGCGATCGTTGGTTGCTGGGATCAATGGTCAAACACAAAAGGATCCTTTTTAATCAAAAGTCCGATATCTCAACGAAAAATGGTCGCATCGAGGTCTCAAAAAAAGCAAATTGAAGCTAAATAAACAAGCTACTCGGTCCATGCAATTTTTTTTCCGAGTAATTGTAGCCACAAAAAAAGTAATGAAAATTTGCCAAATTTTTTTTTCCCAGTATTTCTCAGGATTGCGTGAAACCTGTAGCTTCAAATTTTTTTTACTGAAAGATCTTAAAACTAGAAACTTGGAGCTTCAAAATACCTTTTTTTTAGACCTCGATACGACCATTTTTCACTGAGATACAGCATTGTTAAAAACCACTAATCATTTCGGAAATTTTGTTGATTCCTTAATTTTTTCCAGTAGTGTATTTTTTCACTATCGTTTATTTTCGTAATTAATGCTAGAAAAATAGAATCAGGATATTCGAAATATTCGTGGTGACACAAAAAAAAAATGTTACACGCGAGTCAGGCTGATAAATCGCGTGTCTTAAAATCAACCCAAAGAGCGGGAGAAAAACAGAGAGAAAGAGGGAGAAAGAGCGGCAGTAAGAGGACAAAAACGAAAAAAAGCCAAATGATTTACGTTCAAACATTTAAATTAGGCGATGATTATATAGCATCGGTCTGTATGTACATATATACATATAATACAATACACATTGTTCGAAACATGGTCTAATCATTTTTATAGGAGAAGGAAGAACAAAAAGAAACGGTTGTTCTAATCTGAGTTTTATCCAAATTGAATGAAACCCAAAAAAAAAAAAACGAGCGACATGAAATATCCTTTCTCTCGTTTTCTTTTTCTCGTCGTGTAGGTCCGACGACGATATTGATAGCGCAATTGGTGGGGATGGTCCATTGATCGGTACGCATCGTCGTACAGCCGGGGTATCATCGACGCGACGTCGTTTTGCCCTCAAGGGCATGGTCGAACCTGCTGTAAGAAGCAACGACCTTGACACAGGCGTTGCCGTCGATCTCATAAGTTCGATTATCGACAGTCAGGAATTGTGGCATTCGCGAAAGCGGTCGGACGTGACCCTTAAGGCCGACGGTACGTTGTTGATCGAGAAGAAAAATCGTGAGAACGCTCACAGCGTGAACAACAACGAGAGTCCAGTTAGGAAGAAAGACGAAACGAAGGTCATTGAGAACGCAGCCCCGATGGATCCGGCCTCAATTCCATCGACCGGTGAAACGCCACTTGACCTCTCGAGCGTTAATCCAAGCGATATAACCCAGGCACCGATGTACAACAATCCTCGTGGCGGCAACAGGGGCAATTTTCGGGGTGGTTATCGCGATGGTTCGCGTCACAGTCACGGTGGTCAAGGTAATTACGGTGGACGAGAATCCTACGCCGGTGGTGGCGGTGCCGGAAGGCACAGTTTTGGCGGTACAGGATCACGGGATAATTTTGGTAATCGTGAATTTGGACCACCCGTGAATTACAATCAAAATTTCGAACATCGTGGACCACCGCCGCCTTTCGGTGGTACACCGCCGTTCAGAAATCGCCATCCTCTGCACTTTCGTCCCGATCGACTACGCATGCAGATGCCAGAGAGACCAATGTTCCCTCCGCCGATGGACCATCACGAGAGACCACCGTTTCCCCATCACAATCATTTTGCCGGACCGAGAATACCTCTCGGTCCACCTCCCGGACCACCGCCCGGATTGCCACCGGGTATGCTTCCCAACATGCCGGGTGCGATCAACGTCAGACTACCGCCACCGCCGCCGCCACCTCCGCCCGCTCAGCAGGACAACGCGATTTCCAATTTTCACGAAGACTTCACGCCCAATCCTCAGGTCGAAACGCGTGAGACCTTTGGCCCGGAACCGCAAAATTCATCGTCCACAGCTGCGGCTAGTTCGACGACGCCCGAACGTCCGGATGACGAGGAATGTGATATTTATTGCGACATCGAGGCGCCCAACAAAGCCGACAATGATCCGCACGAGGAAACCGGAAACGATGGCTCGGTGGCGCTGTTGCCGCCGCCGGAGCCACCCTCTGGTTTGCTCGATTTCGAGGAGGACAATTCCAAGAGCGAAAAGGACAACGACAGTGATCAGGAACTCGTCATTGATGATACACCGAAGGACGAGCGTGGGATTCGCGGTGGACTGCACGACGACAAGTACGATCCGTTCGCCGCTGACAGCGACACGAATGACAGCGATCGTGCGAGCAAAAATGTCGACAAGCGTGACAAAGAGAAAGTAGGCGGAGATGATGAAACAGTGCCTCTCGATCCACCGCCGATGCCGCCCCAGTTCCCAAAAGATACCTCGCACGCATCGGTAAATCCGCTATTGCGATTGACCGCTTACGACGACGACGACGACGATGATTCTCAGGATGATTGTCCAAATTTTTCGATATACTCGTCCGCAACGATGGACGTTGCGCGGCACACGGAGCAAGAATTGTCCCAACAAATAGGACCACTCGAACCACCGCCTTTGCCGCCTGATATGCCCGACGATGATGACGTCATCGTCGGTGATGTCCAAACGTGCGATTTGGCCGATATACCCGAACCCTCGGATCCTTATGTCGAGGCATTGAGAAAAGAAAGACAGACTCTCAGTCGTATACCACCGAAGAAAATTTCAAACGATTCGCGTGGCAAGATAACGTTCAAGATTGGCAATAAATTCAAATTGAACAACAAATTGAGCAATCTCTACGATGAGCTTGACGAGAATATCGAAGTTTCGATCGAGCAAGAGAAGGAGATCGAGGAGAAGAGAAACAAATTGATCGCTATTGAGAAAGCGAAGAAGGCTACCGATTTTGAGAAGAACGATGAGATATTTTCCACCGATGATATACGAAAGAAGCACAAGGAGAAGAACAAAATCGAGGATAAGGAAGTTCCAAGTGACAAGGAGAATGATAAAACTGAACGGGCGAAGAAAAATGAGACGAGAACGAGCGAAATGGATAAAAAGAACGATAGCATCGTCGGTAGAAAATATTTGATCGATAAGAGCGAAGATGATGAAGAGGAAACGCATGAAAAGTGCAAAATGGATGAAAGTAACAAAAGCTTGAATGAGGAGGATAATGATGAAAATAAGTCGGACGAGCGTGGCAAAGTAAAGGAAGCTTGTTTAGCAATGTCGACGATTGATCTTACGGAAAAAAGTTCTGACACGATAATATCGATAGCCGAAAGTGTGCAGTCGTCGCCGAAAAAAGCCGGTAGTCAGGCGGACGTTAATCCCGAAAGAAGTTCGGCCGAGCCAACGGATAAGAATGACTCGCGTACGAGAGAATGGAGATCATTGGCCCGGGAACGCGCGAGCGATGATGAAAAGTTGTCAAACGATGGCAGCGACCACGAGGACGAGGATGAGGACGATGGAAACGACGAGGACGACGATAATGACAATCGCAAGATCGTGAAAGCTCGTAAATTGCGAAAACGTTCGATCAGAATTGATAGATCTTCGGACGGTCAGAGCGACACGGAAGATCGTAGCAGCGAGAACGAAGGTGAGAACAAGGGCAACGCGAAAACGTCGTACTCGAGCAGTCTCGATCAGGCCAGAGCAGGTGCAAGCTCTTCGTTCGACGTTGACGACGAGACGGAAAATTTTCCCCTTGAGAAGGAGACAATCGGCAATGTCGAGAAGAAAAACGTCGCGGACGGTTGGGAATCGGATGGTGCTTACACACCTTGCAAGGACGAGAGACCAGTCAAGGAGAAGGAAAACAGAGGTTCCGCATCACCGTTCGAGAGTGGTCTCGAGCCAATAACACCGACCAAAGACCGTGCCAACGATGACCTCGATGGTTGCAGAACGCCGGTCGGTTACGCTGGTCTCGGCACTGAGGCGATATCCGAGACCGACGAGGCGATGAATTTCGAGGACGAGCTAACGCTGTTGAGTCTTCGTAAGGAAAAAGAGATGGAGGACGGTGAGATAATGGACGACGGTAAATTACCGAAGAAGCACGGTGGAAAGTCGATGGATCTCGATGATTCGAAGAGGAAGAGAAAAAAGGAGAAGAGGGACAGGGGCAAGGACACGGAGAAGAACAAGGAGAATATATCGTCGGAGAATCAGGTCTCGTGGAAGAAGATATCGAAGAGCACGAAGGATCGTCACTATCGGGACAAGGACAAACGTTCGAGATCCCGCGAACGTGACAAGGGCAAACCAAAGAAGAAGTTGAAAGAGACGACGAAGAAGAAGGAGAAGAGAAAGGAACTGGCGCGTTACGACGTGAGGAAAATCGTCGCGGAAAAGCCTGTGAGACCACGAAAGGACGAGTATGGTCGTGACCTGAGAGATTATTCGCGCAGCAACTCACGAAGCCCAAGCTTGACGCGACACAGAACGATTTCGAGGGACCGTCGGAGTCGAAGTCGAAGCCGTAGTCGCTCGTACTCGAGGATTCGTTCGAGGTCGCGTTCACGATCCCGCGCACGTCGTTCATGGTCCAGAGACCGTAGATCAATTTCTAAAGGGAGAAGATCGCTGTCCCGAAGACGCTCTCTGTCACGTGGCAGACGCAAACGTTCGATAACGCCGAGACGCTCCGTGTCAAAAAAACGCTCCCTATCACGAAGACGAGGATCAAAATCGCCGATACGCAAACGACGATCGTTATCGTCGAGACGTCGAAGAAGGTCATCGTCGAGAAAGCACAGATCTCGGTCGCGGGACAAAAGAAAAGACAAAACGAAGAAGCACCTCAAATCACGGAGTCGTTCGAGAAATCGGAAACGCACGAGAAGCAAGAGTCCGAAACGCGTGAGCTCGAAATTACGCGAAAAGAAGCACTTGAAGAGAAAATTAACGAGTCGCTCAAGATCGAAGCATCGGTCGTTGTCGCGTGAGCGCGAACGCAATAGAAATTGGAATTCAATGATCGACAAACAGCCAACCGAAAGGGAACGACATTTTTCGCGTGAGAGAGACGCGAATCGTGGATCATGGAGCGCACAGTGGACGCCTTCGTGGTCAAGATCGCGTTCACCGATTGTCAATCAACACGAAGAGTTGGCGGCACACGGATGGTCACCACCACCGGCCCTCGACGGTGTGACCGTACCACCGAAAAATTTGACCGTTATATTGACGAACAAAGAGGCTATAAAGAAGAAGAAGAAGGAGAAGAGAAAAGAGAGCAAGAAAGCCAGGATCGAGTCCGACAGAAGGAGAAGAAACAAGAGAACTCGAACGCCACCACCGTCGAAGGAAGTGTTCGCCAGTGGTGACAATATACTGGTGAGCGTTTGCTTCAACAAAGAAAACGAAACAATAGCGACGGGTTTGCCGGAATTGCCGGAAACGATACCTCTACTGGCGACGACGAAGAGACGACGAAGAGAACCGATCACAACGGAACCGGCTAAGAAGCAAAAGAAGGACAAGGCTAAGGAGAAACGTCCAAAGTCACCAAAGGGCAAGAAGGAGAAGAAGAAAAAATCCAAAGCTGCGGAAATAGCAGCGACGAAGAAACCCGTCGCCGTTATTGATCTCGATCAATCGCCGTTTCGCGAACAAACGCCCTCACCGCGTGACATTATTGTCCTCAGCGACGACGATGAGAAACAGGCCCAGGAATTGGCAACGCCGGAACAACATCCACGTCCGTCAACGCCTCAGCACGATCAATTTGTCTCTCAAGGACCGAAAACACCGCCGGAGCCGCAGATAAAATTCTTGATGAACAAACAAACGAATCTCAGACCGTCGATGATGAATCCACTTCTCGAGGAGGAGGAGGAAGAGGAGGAGGAAATCGACGAGAGAGTCGAGGAGGAACTTGAGATGAGGGCTCAGGAGGAATTGGAATTGCGATTGAAAATTGGACCTAATACACCACCGGAACCTCCCTCGTCGCCGCCGACCTCACCCGATGCTTACGATCCGTTCGATCCGACCAAATCTCGTTCTCCAACTCCAACTGCCAGTCAGGATGCAACCCCGAATGACGAGAGAGACAGAAATCAGCGTAATTCTCCGAGGAAGCACGACGTCGATGATGAAAATTTGACGACCGGCGAGACACCACAAATTCAGGATACAACGATCGTCGAGAAACAACAAACGGAAAAGCCGAAAATCATATCAATGGTTACGATTAAACGTGCCTCACCCAAGAGAGACAGCTCACCGGTTATCGACAATCAAACGGAAACCGTTCAGGCCATGGAAATGAGCCCTACCAAGGTACAGCAGAATCAACAGATTGCACAGTCAACCGTTAATCCGTTTGCCACGATAAATCCTGTATTGGCAACCGTCGCCGCTGCTGTACAGAGAAGCGCCAGTCTGTTCAATACCAGCACACCCATCACCGGCCAAAGAAATCTTCAACAGGTTCGTTGATTCATCTTGCCACAGAGTTGGACAATTTTTTTCTTCCGATCAAGGTACTGTTCTACTTTGGAAGGCAAAACAAAGTAAATTTTTTTCGTCAGCTACTTTATCAGATATGATTATAAAACTGTTATTACAACATTATTTCATCCTTCGAAAGTGCAAAGGAAAAATTTATTTTTTATTTATGAACTTGAAGTTCCGAACGTTCGGATGAACGAATAATCGACGAATCTATTCTTTGAAACTTTGTTAATACTTTGGAATTAATTCTTAAAATATCTTTGAATTTGAAAATGTTTGTTTAACGAATACTTTCAAGTTCCTCTAATTTTTCGTTAAATAGATACTTCTGATTTTTCGTTTATCCGAACGTTCAGAACTTCAAGTACATTTTTATTGAGATTCTTTGAATAATTTATAGAAGGCACCAAAGTCAAAAATCTCTGGACCAATGGCCGACGGTTAATCTCAGAATTGGCAAGTCTGAAAAAATAACATTTAAAAAAGGAAGATTTCTTACATAACAATTTACCACCGTTAATGAAAAATCCATTTTTTAAAAAATGGCGGATGTTTGAAGTAAATTGCGAAAAATTTAATTTTTATTGTCATTTCAAACATCTGTCATGTTTTTAAAAATCGATTTTTCATTAACGGTTGTTATTGTTGTGTAAGAAACCTTTCTCTTTAAAATGCTTTTTTATTTTTCTGTTTCGGACTTGCCAATCCTAAGATTAATTGTCTGCCATAAGAGAAGCCATTTTCGCCTTTGGCGCCTTGTATAAATTACTCAAAGAATCGAAATGAAAAATAAATTTTTCTTTTGTACATTCAAAGGATGAAACAATGTTGTAATAACGTTTCATATTCATATCTGATGAAGAAGCTAGGAAAAAAAAATTTTAAAATTTGCTTTTTTTGGCTTTCTAAAGTAGACAAGTACTTTGAGAATCGACACAACCGTACAAAATTTACATAACTCGAGATAATTTGTTGTTAGCTTCGATAAATGACGATTCATTCGATTCATTTTTTTCGAAAATGGAGTAAAAGTCCGGCAAATGAAAACGTGCATAATGCTTCCTCGAGAAGGTTTGACACATTTTTCATCTGCAAATAAAAGTCCGACACAAAAGTGCAAAGAATAAATATAACTCGATGCAATAGTTTTTTAACTTCCACTATTAAATAATTAATTGAAAATCTGTTGCATAATTTTTTCCTAAAAATTATTTATAAAAAACAAGGCTCTAGCTGTACTTGACTTAAAAATTATTATGTTGAAGTTTGCATCGCTTAATGGCAACGAAAATGGTTTATTTAAAAAAATTCCTTCTTTCTAAAAAGTTTCCAAAGTGAAAAATCATTGAAATGTATTTTGGGGTCTTTATCAATGACTTGGGATGCCAAATGCACGATCAAAGTGTAAATATAAATAAAAATGAATCTAAAAAAATTATTTTCGTTGCATCGCAACGATGCAAAACTTAACATCATTAAAAATTCCAAATAATTCTTTACTCATTCTTCACTCATCCATCGGGACATTTTTTTCGAAGCATCATTTTTTCAATTTTTAGATACACCTTTGCACAAATAACTCAGATTTCTTTTTCATCATAACAAAGTCCATGAAGAATAAATTATTGTCCAAGTTCTGTGTACATTTTTTTCAAGCCTACCTATTATCGAATACGTTCAATGTAAAATTATTATTCCAGCCAAATCGCATTTCACCGAGCACGCAGATGAAGCAACGCGTCATCGACAGGCCCCAATTGCCGAATTTATTTGCAAATGTGACGAAAACAACGCCGGTCCGTATGCAAAAGACATTGCAGAATAAGAATATTTCGACGATCGGACAGAACGGCAGTGACGCCAATCTGGACATGTCAATTGACAATATCATCGATATGTCGTCGCCCTATTCGCCTGGTTCGAGCCTCAGCGATGGTATATTTGATCCACCGAGTCCGGGTAACCACAATGTCTCACCGGTCAATGTAACGAGCTCGTCGAACAAAGTCGGCGCTTCAAAGAATAACAAACCTACCGAGAAGAAAGACGCTTTTGACGCACTGTTCGGTACTTCGCCGGCAATGAAAGCGATTAACAAAGGACGGGGCAAGAAGGTTATCGAAAGAGAAAAGAGAGCAAAGAAATGTGTGTATTTTTATGAATTTCAAGAAACGTTCATACTTTTTTTTCAATTTTTTTTTTTGCATCAGCAAGACTAATAATGTTGCTTCTCTTTCGACATAGCCACGAATCCAAAAGTTGGTGTTCGGATGGACGAAAATCAATTGCAGATTCTCGACGATCTTCCGAGCTCTGCTGTGGAAATGCAGGTAAAGGACAAGGTCCGTATCGCGATCGGATGAATTACTAAAACGAAGATGCGACTGTAAAGTTCGTAATATAAATTGCTTTTTTTTTCTTTAGTTCCTGAAGAAACTCAATCGACAAGAGAGAGTCGTGGAGGAAGTTAAATTAGTCCTGAAGCCTCATTATACCAAGAAGCACGTTACGAAGGACGAGTACAAGGATATTATGCGAAAAGCCGTACCGAAGGTCAGCATTTTCATCAAGTTTCTCCACGGACGAACAATGATTGAAGATTATATTTCATTTTCTTTATGTTCAAAATTTTCGCATCATTCCAGATATGTCACAACAAAACGGGCGAGATTAATCCGAAAAAGATTGCTCAGCTTATCGAGGCGTACGTGAAGAAATGTCGCTCTTGTAAAAAGAAGAAACCAGGTGTACCGATGAATTCCACGGGAAAAACGGTCAAGCCCTTGTAAGTTGAAAAAAAAATTCATCGTTACAGCGTCCTCCGTTTTTTTCCCACAAAGTTCGTTGTAAAAATGTAATGTCTTCAATCAACAGGAAAAATTTATGGAGTTGATCGTACGATGGAAGTTCTAGGAGCACAAATATTCCTTCGTTGATAGATAAATCTTCGCAGCGCTATTGAAGAATTTAAGTTCGAGATAAATTGCGATACAAGAAAAAAGTAACGATAAAACGCAAGAATGAAAAATCTCGTCAGCGAAGTGGGTAAGTTAACGGTCATCGTCAACTATCGAACCGATCGAACAATGTGTATTGTGTGTACATACCTAAACTGATTGAATTTAAGCGCAATATTTGTATTTATCTTGGCAATAGCTTTCACCCGAACGTTCGAAGTTCATATATAAGTGAAAATTATTGTTAATTTTATTACATAGACGGATATGATAATTAAGATCGTTTAATTGTAAGATTAGGATATATATATATATATATATGTGGCATTCCACGGTATTTCGATCAAAATCTTACCTTGATGATTTCGATATTCCTCTGAATTTTTTATATAAATAAGGACATTGAAAAAAAAATTCCCAAATTTTTTCAGAATTTTTCGGCCACGCGTTTTTTGGATTTATTATTTTTTTTTGAAAAAAACGGGACAAATTTGTAAAATCTGAAAAAATTCAGAAAAATCTAATAAAATATAACAAATTTTTTGGGCTTCATTCCAAAATGGAGATTTTAATACTCTATGAGTAAAATTCAAAAAATTGAAAGAAAAAAAATGTACTGATAGAGTATTAAAATCTCCATTTTGGAACCGAGCCCAAAAATTTTGTTATATTTTATTAGATTCTGAATTTTTTCAGATTTTTTAAAGAGGTCCCTTAAAAAAAAAAAAAATCCAAAGAACGCGTGAGCAAAAAATTCTGAAATAATTTAGAAAAATGTATTTCAATGCGTTTTTTTATGTAAAAAATTTAGAGAAAAATCGAAATCATCGAGGCAAGATTTTGATCGGAATGTCGTGGAATGACACGACAAAATCTTGTTTTGATAATTTCGATTTTTCTCTTAATTTTTTATATAAAAGAACACATTAAAAAAAAATCCTAAATTTTTTCAGAATTTTTTGGTCACGCGTTCTTTGGTTTTTTTTTTTACAGTGACCCTTTTGTAAAATCTGAAAAAATCAGAATAATCTAATAAAATATAACAACATTTTTGGGCTTGGTTCCAAAATGGAGATTTTAATACTCTATCAGTACATTTTTTTTCTTTCAATTTTTTGAATTTTACTCATAGAGTATTAAAATCTCCATTTTGGAACGGAGCCCAAAAAATTTGTTATATTTTATTAGATTTTTCTGAATTTTTTCAGATTTTACAAAGTTGTCCCGTTTTTTTTTCAAAAAAAAATAATAAATCGAAAAAACGCGTGGCTGAAAAATTCTGAAAAAATTTGGGAATTTTTTTTTCAATGTCCTTATTTATATAAAAAATTTAGAGGAAAATCGAAATCATCGAGGTAAGATTTTGATCGAAATACCGTGGAATGCCACATATATATATCTGCTGGTATATATGTATATCATTAATGAAATATCGAGACGGACGTACTTCACTTCTATCGCGGGCTGAGAAAAGAATGCGTGTGGTGAATGCATGATTTCTTCATTCAAACGAAGATTCCTAAAATGTCTTTGTTTTCTTTTTCTATTTCTACTTTAAAATGGAAAGAAATATGGTAGTCGACGATTCAGCAAACTCATCCTCTAGTGCCCAGATGTATTGGTTAATTTCATTGTAAAAAGTAAACAATGATTTAAAAAAATGATTTACCAGTATTTGTATAACGTGAGTGGCCAGCATCAGAATTTTTTTCACACGATTAATCGTAGATAATACCCTCATCGTTTTTACAATTACTTTCAATAGTCACTGTGGGTTATGATAATTACATGCGTCTCGCTTTGCTTCTATTCGTCTGTGAATAATGAATATAAATGGTTCGCTGATAGACAAAGAGAAGGAGAAGCAGCGAAGAAAAAAAGAGAGAAGAAAATACAATATTGTTCCAAGTTCGAGGCATGTACAAAAAGATTGAAAGATATTAGCCAGAAATAATTCTAGGAGTTGGAATTCATTAAATATCTGTAGAAAGAAATGATAAGTTTCACGGCTTTTCCGTTTACTTTAATTTTGATTATTTTTCTCTCATTTTCTGGCATTAATTGTGAAAGTAAAATGTGTTGATCAACTCTGTGATCACTTGCCAGCGGATTCTTGTGTATTCACAGGAAAGGAGTCTCTGAAAATAAAGTGTGCAAAATAAAATGTTCAGGGATGCGAGAGTTTAGGTATTTGTTCGCTCGTACTCAATGGACGATTTTCAGTGACTTGAAAGTGAGCGTACACGAGTTAGACTTTCGTTATCAACGCTCGGAGCTCGATGAAACTATTTTTTTTCTTTTTTCTTTGTTCGTTAACATCATTATCGAAAAATTCAATAAATCTCGTAGGATTTACTTTTTAATGGAAAAATCATTGTTCTTCTCGGGTAATATTGATGTGCTTCTTCAAGCTGTAGTAGAGATAACAAACAAAACAACACAAAAGATGTACATCATAATTTATACAAAAATGACGAAAATAAACTCGAAAAAAAAAATAAAACAAAAGGAATGAAACTGATCGCGATAAAAACGTAAAACCCATGTTTATATAAGAGGAGGCTAAATACCATTTTTATTCAATCCCTACATTATCGACGTATCATCGTCATCCAGTCTTTCTCCGACAACCGTGGATGAAAATTAATTACATTTGGGCAATTAAGAGGGGGATAAATTAATTAACAAATTCATTGTCAATTGAGAGGCTAAAATGCGTTACAGCTAATGCCAACGAACTCATTCGAGCCCCCTAAATATTATAGGTCACTCGTCAGAATCCATGGTGCTGCCCTCACTCGCACGTCTGTGAACTACATTTCGCCATTTCGTTTTTCAATAAAACTACAATTTATCGATATTTATCTCTTGATGCGCCATCCAAACTTACGGCGTGTCATTTTGATAAAATAATGTCAAAAACGTCTCGATTGTATCGTGGCGTTCTTCATGGAGCCTCACTCTTGGTTTTACCCGAAATGCAGTAAAAGTTTAACAATTTAAGTTTTTCAATTACAGTTTCTCGGTGGTAAATGACTGTAAATTTTTTTTTGTTTTTCGAAAAAATTTTAGTGAGGCTCCATTTCTGCCATTGTTCTGATGATGTTGTTAAAATTTTATTCAATTCCATACATTTGTATAAGAGCAAGTTTGGATGGCAATTTCGAGGTGTTAGTGTCGGTTTTTAGCCTCCTCTTTAAGAGGAGGCTAAAGGCGACATTCGGACCTCTCTCTCGCTCTCACACGACCCCTATCATCCTTTCTCACTCGCACGATAAATATCTCCGAATGTCGCCTTTAGCCTCCTCTTAAGGGCAGGCTAAAGACCCTCTCTCTCGCTCTCACACGACCCCTATCATCCTTTTTCTCTCACACTCGCACGAAAAATGTCGGTATTTAGCCTCCTCTTAAGGGGGAACGCCACTGTGAGGGGCCTAACAATAGCCGATTTCCGGGAATCTTTTTTGTAAGTAGGGATGATTGTTTGAGGATCAGACAAAAACAATTTATTAAGTATATATTCAACTATATTCGTACATATTTTTATTTAAAAATGTTAAAAATTGACAAAGTTACTACCATGAACGTAATGACATAATAAAAAAAAATGATTCCCCCTGGTGGCAGCGATACAGCAATGAAAAATCATCTGAATTCAAAAACCCAAATTTTTTTTAAATCTACACTACAGTGACTATCGTTAAGCGTAGCCAATTTTTTAAATAATTTTTTTTGCGACCTGGCGCAAATTTTAAATTTGTTTTCTTTTTATGACCGTTTTTCTTACTTTCAAAAGGTCTTTAAGAATAGTAATTTTCAAAATGTTGAAAATTGGCTACGCAAAACCTTAATCAATGCGATTACAAAATTTTCAGGTAATCCCAAACTACTACCGGCTCTTCCTTTGAGTATATCTCAGTCAATGTTTAAGATTTTGAGTAAAAAATTTATTTACATATTTTTAAATATATATACTTTGAGAAAATGGAAGAAAAAATGTCGATTTTTTTGACCCTTCACAGTGGCGTTCCCCCTTAAATTCATAGTGACTCCTGATCGATATTAAAGAACCATGGTGCAAGGGAAAAATTATACCTTTGTGACGGCAAGCTTTTGAAAAAATCGAGCAAATTAAAAATTTTCACAAATGTGAAAATTTTGCCTGCGATCGTTTTTCGATATTCGCCAAGCTTTCTTCATAAGGAATTCCTTTAAGAGAAGGTCAAGAAACTCCTCTATGACGAAAGTTTAACGAACGACGAAAAGAAATTGGGAAGCTATTAGCAAATTTCTAATTTGCACAACATTTTTATCATTTTTCAAAAATTTCAAACTTTTATAAACTCCCAACTTCACAAGTGATTTTTACAAAGATTTTTTGTACATCTAAATTTTCCAAAATTAAATATGCTTCATTATTTTCATTTAGAGCATTCCAGCAAAAAAAAACTAAGATTCATAGTTGTAAAACAAAAGTTAGAACGTTAGAAGCTTTTTTTTTTTGAGTTTCAGAATTTTTCAAAACTGTGCTCTTGAAGCGATTTTTTCGAATTCAATCCAAATCGTCCTTTTATAGTGCATCTCCTCAAAAAAATGTTGATCAATAACAGCAAATTTACAAAAGTAGAGTTCTCACGAAAACGTCATGAAACATTAAAAATCTCGTCAAACTGATTCGTTGTTTGGATAAAGATAATCTAAACAACGAAACCGTTTAGATTTTATTTTATTTTTAATTCAAAATTTAAATTTATAATATTTATTTATCTTCAACTCGATCACACAGAACGTTCTCGAGATTAATCTATTTTTCTTTTTCAATGCCATCTTTTTATTATTATTTTTCTAAACGGGATTTCCCGATGTTTCAAGACATTTTTAACATACTGGAATAAAAATCTCAAGATAAAACACGAAACTAAAGTTTCCCCGACGAACAAGTAAAAAAAGCTGAAGAACAATTATTAGAATCATCATTTACGTATTTTCAAATTTTTTAGATTTACGCGCCTCCGTAAGGCGGCGCTGCCTGTCGAAACCCCGCGCGCCACGTAGCGGCGATACGCGAAAGGGCGACAAAGAGAGCTCTGTGTTTTTTTACGTTTGGGGCAACGCGAAGGATTTTTAGGTAGTGTGACAGGCATTAGAATAAAGAGGGACCCGCGGACCAGCGTATATTTACCGAAATATATAAAAAAAATATATATATACACGTATATATATTTTTTTCTACAAGCGTCAAATGCGTTGTAACGGTAATCGCGGCTCTGCGGTCGTCTTCGTTTTACCTCAGAATTAGCTTTATTAGTATAAAAATAGTTAATAATTCGGGAAGGGCAGCGCTACATTATTTAGCGATTCGTGAGAGGTACACGAGAAAGAGAGAGAGAGAGTGAGGGAGAAAAGCGTGAGAAGGAAGGGAGAGGGTGTACCACTGCAATTTCGCGTGCCTCACGATCCGTCCAATATTGAATATTGAAACACGTAATATTTTCATTTCTCGAGCTACAAATGCAAAATCATACGATATCGATAATAACCCATTTTACCATAATTTTTTTCTTCGCAATAATCCTTAAAACTTTCGAGCTTTGAGGGTAAAAAATAAATTTAAAAATTCCCCCCGTGCAAAGTATCTGCCTTGATCTCCCTCTGCGAATATATAATCAAATATAATTGGAGTGAGAAATCATCGAAGAAAACTGAGTGTTCATCGCGGAGCAGTGTGCGAGAATCTCTCTTCCTCTCGCTCCCTCCCTCTCTCTCTCTCTCTCTCTCTCCCTCTCTCTCTCTCTCTCTCTCTCTCCCTCTCTCTCCCTCTCTCTCTCTCTCTCTCTCTCTCTCTCTCTCTCTCTCTCTCTCTCTCTCGCTATCACCCGTTTAGGCACCGCACACAAAACTAATACCGTAATCATCGCCCTTTTTAATTCACAATCTCTCTCTCTCTTCTCTCGATTCCTTGCGATATCCAACTTGATCCAACTGTAAATTATGTTACGATTTTTACAGTCGTCGCTCTTGCCTCGCACATAATTTCCTCTTCATTGTGAGCGTCGATAAAGTTCAATTATAAAGATAAACGTGCTACGAGACTCCGCAGATAAAAACAAACAAACGGTAATATTTGAAAGAACTTGAGAAAGCGAAGAAAAAAAAACAGATTGAAAATAAAGTGTCGGAATAGCTGCGATGTATTGATGAACCTAACCTCAATACTGTCGAACGTCGAGACGACGGCAGGGAAGGAACAGTCGAGTCGTCAAGAAACGAGATCCATCACCGATCAGCTAAGCTCGTTCAATTTGTCCGGAAGCGTACGTTACGATTACACGGTGAACATTTATAATACGCAATCATATACAATCTTCATTTTCGTCAAATTTTTTTTTTCCGATATTTCATCATTCTCTCGTACTTTTACTCCGATCCGTCTCGAATTCTCCGTCAAAGCTGTCAAATATTTCTTCTCACGAATCGCAAAAACTTTCTTTCACTTTTTTGTCAGCCTCCAAAATTTCCATGGTCCGATGCGCCGCTTCTCTTTCTTACTAGCTCTTCATTTGTCAAAGTTCAAAATCCCCGTCGGTCAAATATTCCATCCCCACAAAATTACTCTGTAAATAACAAAATTAAAAAGTTGGAACAAAATCAAAATCATCAAGTACATCGGAAACATGCAGAGAGAAAATAGAGACAATCCCCGCGCGGCGAAACATGTCGAATTAAAAAGAAGAAACTTGCGCAAATCTTTGAACACACCCGCGGTTAGTTTGTCAAGAATACAGCAATTTTGCTTCCTCGTAAAGGGAGCTGTGGTTTTGTGAACATTTTTTTTTCACGATTTTTATGCCAATGTATTCAAAATGTTCTAAAACATGGAGAAATCATATTTAGAAAAAATGTCCGGATGGATGTGTCGAGCACGAATTGCTCTTTATTATGCAAAATTTTTGTTTTAATTCTAACGGGTGTTCAGATTTGATTGACTCTCGTTTTTGCAAGAATGGTGTAAACGCTCTAACTTCCACAGTTTTCAAGATATTGCACTCAAACTGTACAGAATTAGTATAGCTATTAAGAAGGTTTTATCGCTATAATCATAATAGTATATACAAAGTAACGGGAAAATCATCAGAAACAATTTTTCTAAGATAATTTTTTGAAATTTTGTGTGAATCTTCTTGAGCGTCGTATTGTAATGAATAAAAAATCTGAGAAGGTTTCATCGTCTGGTAATCGAGATATTCAGTGTTTAAAATCGGAACTTTAAGGATGTATGAGCGCTACGCGGTAGTCAATACACATGATCTCATTGAAATTTCACAGAAAGTGAACATTAGGTAGTAATATTTAGCAAAATATTAGTGAAAAGTACATAGATGATTTTCAGAGAGCATATAATATTAAATTAATTTCGTTTTAAGAATTATTTCGTATCGAGTAACTGACTGACTCTGGCGGTGTATCGTATGCTCCCCAGCTTTAACCTCCAAATAAAAGTTAAGAAGGCCGTGTTTAGCTTGATATATCTAATTCGAATGTTCGTGGACCCCTGCTTTTCAATGTATCATCATAAACCCCGACATTCAATGGATATACTCGTTGTTTTTCATCTACGGTATCTTATATACAATCGGTCGAACTGTGGAAAACAAAGAGTTGCAAAGTCAACCTTGCCGTAAGCTCTGTGTATAACCATGTGTAATGCTACATTTTCAATTAATAATATCTTGCTTAAATAGTCGTTAAGGGGCCTTGAAATTTTTGGAGTACTGAATATCGAACCTCGATAACATCATATAAAAAAATCAGCGTTTAATCTAATACTAAGCCTAGCGCTCATACATCCTTAATTCTAACGGGTGTTCAGATTTTAGTGACTCGTTTTTGCGAGAATGGCAGAAACGTTCCAACTTCTGCAGTTTTCACTATATTGAACTCAGACTTTGTACAGAATTAGTATAGCTATTATTGTTTGGTATCGAATTGGGCGAAAATCTATCGAGGGATTAAAATTTTATGAAATTTTGAATTTTTTGAAAAATAGCACAAGCACTCTAACTTGTTCAATTTTTAAGATATTGCACTGAAACTTTACACAGAGCTAATATAGCTATCGAGGAAGTTCGTTATTAAATTTGGCGAAAATCGATCGAATGATTAAAATTTTATCAAATTTTTTTTTTTTTTTTAAATAGCGTACTCAAACTTTGGCTATTTGCGAGATATTGTACTGAAATTTTGTAGACATTCAAAATAGTGATCAAGGTTGTTCACTATTGAATTTGGCGAAAATCAAATTTAGCACAAAAATTTGAAAGAATTTGGCAAATTTGCACGTTTATTACTGATGTTTTTCGATAGTTAACGAAGCTTTCTTTATGAGGAAGCCAAATTTGATTGCTATACTTTGTGATAAAGGAAGCTATGTGATTAACATAAGGAAGCAATGTGCAAATGTCCAATTTGCAGGGTTTTTTTCTTCCGCAATTCGAAATAGCATCTATTAGAATTCTAGATGCGCAGCGCGGAACAGCACTCTGCAAACTTTTTTTCAAACTTCCTGCGTATCTTTGTTTTCAGACTCCCTGGGGAGTTGAACCGCGTCAGATACAAGGACCGTGCGAAACAACGGTCAATAGATTCAGGTGTCTCAGCCAAGCGAGACAAGAGCGGGCCGAAGCAGGAATCTTGAGCGTAGGAGGTGGAGGGATGCCTCGCAGTAAGCGGAGAGCGCCCTCCAGTACAAATCATCATCACAATCATCACGCGTCCACCGACATGTCGCCTAGCGCGCATGAAGACAGCGTGCCGCGACATCCGTCGAAGAGGCTCAGACACACGGCTAGGTGAGAAACTTTTTTTTTTTTTTCCAAACTTCTGAATAGAACAGACATGAGAAAAATTTTGAATCAATGGTCAATTATCATTTTGCTGTATCATCCGGATGTATAAAGCAAAAATCCGTTATATTGTGTATACAGAGCGCAATTGTACACAATGAGTTTGAAAAATGCTCAATCAATGTAGCAACATCAATAATTTGTTTTATCATCGAGTACGGACAAATTTATCTTGTACCTTGAAGATTAAAGATTCAGGTAAAAAAAATAGAATTTATAGAACGAAACCAGAATTGTAAATAATGCATTATTTTGATAATGTATTACTGTATTCATTATCCATTACACTGCACAATGTGAAATGGACAAGTGCACCATTACAAAATACAAGAGTATTGTGTAATGAATGTGTGTTCCATTACAAATAAAAAAAAGTAATGTGTAATGGATGAGTGCCCCATTACAAATTACAATTGAAAAAACGTAATTGGTAGTGGAAAATATTCCATTACAAATTAGTGTGTTTCTACGACAATTTGGAGGAGGTACTATTTTGCTCAAAGGTCAGTCTATTAATTTTTCAATGAAAATAATTTGTGTGTATCAAGTTTTTGATAACTTTACTATCGTAGTGGTAAATGCATGAACAGTTATTTTTTGGAGTAATTTTTACTCCATTCTTGTAAAAATTACAACTCAGTAAAAAATTATAGGTGACAGTGTATATCACCTTAATATACACTGGCACCTATGAACAGTTATTTTCTAGAGTCATTTTTACTCCATTGTTGTAAAAATTACGATTCAAGAATGGAGTAAAAATTACTTCAAACAATCACTGTTCATACATTTGTCACTGCGATAGTAAAGTTAACAAAAACTTGATACACACAAATACTTTTATTGAAAAATTAATAGACTTACCTTTGAGCAAAATAGTACCTGCTCCAAATTGTCGTTGAAACGCACTAATTTGTAATGGAATATTCTCCACTACAAATTTCTTTTTTTTCGATTGGAATTTGTAATGGAGCACTCATTCATTACACGTTATTTTTTAAATTTGTAATGGCACATGCAACCATTACACATTACTCTTATTATTTGTAATGGAACATGCATACATTACACATTACTTTTTTTTTGTTTGTAATGGAACATGCATCCATTACACATTACTATTTTCATTTGTAATGAAACATTCATTCATTACACGTTACTTTTGTAATTTGTAACCGAAAACTTATCCAATACACATTGTTTAAATGGATCATGCATTACTTTTACATTACATGTGAATAATAATTTTTTGAGTTTTTTTCATCGATGATGATGATGATGATGATGTAAAAAATCAGTAATTTCTTTATATTCATATATTCTGAGTGTGGGAAGACTGTCTTCTCTCCCTCCACATTCGATTGGTTCATTTCCCTCTCTCGATTAGTATCTCACAAGCCCAAGGCAATGAGTATTATTTTCATTAGGTGAAGTAAGAAAAAACAAATGTTTTTCCATAATGACACGACGAGAAACGCGAGAATTTTGAAAGCACACTGTCGTCTCTCCGGGGTATTTGAGAGTCAGCGTGGAAATGAACTTGGAAACTTTCAAAGCATTTTCATTATTCTTCTTTGGATGCATCTACCAAGATACGTTATACATGTGGAAAAGAGAAAGAG
Organism: Alloplasta piceator; assembly: GCA_946863875.1. Lineage (NCBI taxonomy): Eukaryota > Metazoa > Arthropoda > Insecta > Hymenoptera > Ichneumonidae > Alloplasta > Alloplasta piceator. Next base: position 22,381,687 of record OX333071.1, on the reverse strand, counting down.
AGACAGAGAATGAGAGAGCAAGGCACTAAAATAGACTGTCCACAGATTTAGTCTGCCCTTCCCTGCCACTTGGGACGGTCCAACTCTTCAGAACTGCAAACAAGTGTTTTTTTTTGTTTTTTTTTTATTCTGCTTCACTTTGCATCAAACAAATATCAGACGTGTGACTTTCAAAAGAGCTATATCGATGACGAACGTTCGGAGAGTTGCTCTGACGTTGCAGCTGCTCACGAATATATAAATTTCTTCTTTTGCGATTGACAATCCATTTTTTCCGAGAGTTAAAAACGTATCCTTCAAAAGTGTGCTGTGTGCGACTTATCGAGATAATTAAACGGTGCATGGATGACGAGAGGTTCGTTGGATGATCGATGAAAAGAAGAATCTTTATTTATAATCACATCCGAAATTTCTTTACTCAAACTTTAACAAACGCTTTTATCTGTTTGATTCGATTGATTTGAAATGTGCATTTTCTTTTTTGTTTTCGTTTGATAAAGCGCAAGGCGATATACAAAAACAGAGGATGTCTCGAGTGCATCGTCGTATTCGCAAAAACGCTGCGTCTCTTGGTTTCGAGAATACACAATACCGGACGACCCGGAGACTCTTGGACCCGAGGGAATGGAAAAATTTTGCGAGGATATCGGTGTTGAGCCGGAGAACGTTGTAATGCTCGTTCTAGCGTACAGAATGAATGCTCGGCAAATGGGCTTTTTCACACTCACCGAATGGCTCAAGGGCCTCTCAGAGTTACAGTGTGATTCCATAAACAAAGTACAACAAAAGCTCGAATACCTAAGAAACCTATTGAACGATCCACACACGTTCAAGGGCATCTATCGATACGCTTATGATTTTGCTAGAGTAAGTTTTTCACTCTCTTATCAATGAGGGATAATCGTACCGAGGATCTTCAAAATATTGATATATTCTAAGGGAACTCAAGAACCCACAGATTAAGAGGAGGCTAAATACCATTTTTATTCAATCCCTACATTATCGACGTATCATCGTCATCCAGTCTTTCTCCGACAACCGTGGATGAAAATTAATTACATTTTGACAATTAAGAGGGGGACAAATTAATTAACAATTAATTGTCAATTGAGAGGCTAAAATGCGTTACAGCTAATGCCAACGAACTCATTCGAGACCCCTAAATATTATAGGTTACTCGTCAGAATCCATGGTGCTGCCCTCACTCGCACGTCTGTGAACTACATTTCGCCATTTCGTTTTTCAATAAAACTACAATTTATCGATATTTATCTCTTGATGCGCCATCCAAACTTACGGCGTGTCATTTTGATAAAATAATGTCGAAAACGTCTCGATATTTGTATCGTGGCGTTCTTCATGGAGCCTCACTCTTGGTTTTACCCGAAATGCAGTAAAAGTTTAACAATTTAAGTTTTTCAATTACAGTTTCTCGGTGGTAAATGACTGTGTAAATTTTTTTTTTTGTTTTTCGAAAAAATTTTAGTGAGGCTCCATTTCTGCCATTGTTCTGATGATGTTGTTGAAATTTTATTCAATTCCATCCATTTGTATAAGAGCTAGTTTGGATGGCAATTTCGAGGTGTTAGTGTCGGTATTTAGCCTCCTCTTAAGGTTGTTTAGAAGCTATGAAACCTTTGAATGTTAATTGTTCAATAAATAGCATCTCAATCGTAGTGACATTTTTACACGGACTCCTGAATACTTCATGTAAGAACATACTCAATTTTCAGAATTCAATCATCATTACTTCAATCCCCTTAAGGGTTAAAAAAAAAATAATGAGAAAATTATGAAAATTTGGTATGTTTTTGCATGAGGTATTTAAGAGGTCGTGTGAAAATTTCACGACGATTAGGAAGCTCGTTATTAAGAAATTAACGTTCTGTTAAAAACAATTTTTTTAACAAATAAAAAAAATATTTATCAATAAACTTCGTGTTCTTTCCGTTGCTTCCAGTATATTGTGGATATTAAAAAATTGAGAGGTCAAAAAAAAACTTATCGCAAAGTTATATCAGTTTCCATAAGACTACATTTAATTTTATTTAATTTGTTAATCTTAATTATTCGATAACGAGCTTCCAAATCGTCGTGAAATTTTTACTCGACCTCTTAAATACTTCATTGAAAAACATACCAAATTTTCAGAATTTTCTCATTAAACGTGACTTGCTTCTAAACAACCTTAAAATAACTCTAGAATATTTTTAAGTACTCAAAAATTGCAGAGGTATATGGGGTATTCCACGAGTAGCGGGCCAGGTTTTGGCCGCGGATCTCAAAATTTTTCGTCCATCAATATATCGTCTTCTTATATCATATAAAAATATTTCCATTTAGTTATGGACCCCAATTGAGTCTGGGTTTTTGTTAAGTTTCATTCGAAAAATAAAAAAATAAAATATTTAACGTACCTTTAATTGTGTGTCTCTTAAGTGTCAATAAAGTTTTCAATAAAGCAAATGGAATATTAATCCGATATGTAAAAAAAAATTGACAGCCAAAAAACAGAAAAAAACCGTTTATTTCGGCTCTTAGGGTCTACTGAATGTTATAAAAAATTCTGCTGAACATTCTTCAACATGGTAGAAACGTACGGTAAATTTTTCAGCTTGCCTTTTTTTTTGTTCACTGGCATTAAAATTAATAAGTTTTGTCTTGAACGAGTTCCGATGGAAAGGAAGCGTCGACTATTTACGGAGTAACTGCACATTTAATTGCCAGTGAACAAAGGAAAAAGGCAATCTGAAAATTTTACCCAACGTTTCTCACGTGTTGAACTATGATCAGTAAAATTTTTGATAAAATTCAGTAGATCCTAAGGGCCGAAAAAAAATAAAAACGGTTTTTTTTCTCCGTTTTTTTAGCTAAAAATTTTTCTTTACAAATCGGGTTAATATTCCTTTAGCTTTATTGAAAAGGGCGCTTTTTCCGGTTTGAAAGCGGTGGTCAGATTTAATTTTTGCTGTATTGACACTTAAGGAACACAATTAAAGGTATGTAAAATATTTTATTTTTCTTATTTTTTGTTTGGGACTTTACAAAAACCAAGTCTTAATTGGGGTTCATAACTACATGGAAATGTTTTTATATGATATAAGAAAACGACATATTAACGGACGAAAAATTTTGAGACCCGCGGCCAAAACCTGTCTCGCTACGCATGGAATACCCCAAAGATATTTTTGTACAAACTTTGAAAATTGCGGTGGTTTTTTAAAAATCATAAGTGTAAATAACTATTTTATTTTTCATCAGGACAAAGATCAGCGCAGTATGGACATGGAGACTGCACGAGTAATGCTACAGTTACTGTTAGGAAAGCATTGGCCATTATTTTCCCAATTTGCACAGTTCTTAGATCAGTCCAAGTATAAAGTAATAAACAAAGATCAGTGGTGCAACATATTGGAATTTTCACGGACAATCAGTCACGATTTGTCGAATTACGATTTGGACGGAGCGTGTAAGTTTTTCACGACGATATTTCACTTTGTTCTCTTCATCAATAATATTAAATATTACTTCTACATTTACAGGGCCAGTAATGCTCGATGAATTTGTCGAGTGGCTGAAAATGCAGCGGGGCGAAGGAACGTCGTCGACGGAAGTCCGGGGAAGCTGAAATATCCGATCAAAACTAAATTCTGCTTTATCAAAAGTATCAATCTGATGAAAATAAGAAAGACACAAAAACTACACTCGATAACGAAGAGACGAAAAAAAAAAACAAACAAAATTCTCCCTTCCGATGCACCACGATTTGTTATAAAGATTAAATTTGTCCTAAACGAAACGAAGAAACGGAAAAAAATTATTAAGAAAATGTTCGGAGTTCCAGTTAGTTAGTGCATATCGTTTCTATTCTTTCAATCTCTTCTTTTGTCTTATTTTTTTAAGCAGTAGTAATATTATTATTTGAAAAAGTCCCACCGTTGACATCGGAAGATAAGAATGTATGGGCGAGAGCAAAACGAATAGGTTTATTACATATATTATTAAAATTGCCTATGAAAGCGAGAAGACACGTGTATATGTGTATATGTATATTCGTCCTTTTTTGTAGACGACTCTAATCGTTGATCGGTGAGCTCATACACTTTTTCATATCTTTTTATTGATAAACGATCGGACGATTTTAACAGGCATCTCTCTTCCGATGTCGAACTCGGGCTATTATAATAAATAATAACTAATATTAATAATAATAATAATAATAATAATAATAATGATAATGGTAATTCATCCGAGTTTAATTTTCGTCGAGTATTTGCAAGAGCGAGTATAAAAAAAGTAAAATAAAACGCGCAATGGTTTTCATGCTCGAGATATTGCAACCAATGCGACAACGTGGGCTCCACGCCATGAGATACGCAATTATATTTTCAGCATCTGGTATACAGGAAACAGGATCCACTACCTCCCAACCGTGACTGTATATACACAGTGAGAGAGAAAAAAAAAAGAGAGGACAAGATTAGCTTTGTCGGACCATTGATATTATATTAATAGATTTTTGGTTTAAGAAGGGAGGAGAGGTTTCTTCATCCGAGTGAAACACGTCTTTGTGTGAGAGAGGACTTTAAAAAAATTTCCAGCCAAATCGTTCCATCTAAGATGTTTTTCAATCTCGATACATTGAAAAAATAATTTGAAAAAAGAAATTGTGAATCCAATCCAATTTTTGACCATGTGCGACGAAAGAATTTGTGAGTAATAAAAATTACGACATCCATCCCACTCGTCAGTTGCAAATCCGAAAATGAAAACCGATCAACACTGTGAATTTTTAAGTAGATAAATTGAACAAATAAATGTCTCTTTTTTTTTCAAATTAGCCACTATTTCTTTCTACAGTGTTTATTGAAGTAGAATTTTCCACTTTCTCGTCAAGTGTTTGTGTGTGTGTGTTTTTTTTTTTTAATGAATTCATTCTGTGGCTTCCCGGAAGAACGAGTTAAGTCCATTTTTTCGAAAAATTAGTTAACGACGGAAATCACTCAATTATTAGGTCTACTTTTATCTCGGACATTTGTTACCCAGGTTTATGCGATTTGATGAGAGATACAGCCATATTGCGTAACCGTCCAAATATTCCGGCATAACGAGTTGAGTCCAAAGATCCCGGTGTAACAAGTTAACTACGCATATGGAGTATGAACGCATTTGAACAATGGTTATAGTTTCACTAATTTTTTGTACAGTTTTATTAATTTCTTATTGATTAAAGCTCCAAATAGATCATAAAATAGTAATCAGCGATTTTGCTGTTTTCAACACAAGCATTGATTTAAAATTGACTTGAAGGTATCGAAAAACGTATTAAAACGACCCTAAATTAAAAATATTAAACAAGAACGGCAATAAACCATTTTTACAGGGAAAAAACTAAAATTAGTTGATGAAAAAGTTTACGATCGTGAAAAATTAAAAAAAAAACGAAAAGTTGAAATTATAATTTCAACTTTTCATTTTTATTTTATTTTTCAAGTTCCTAAACTTTTGCATCAACTAATTTTAACATTTTTCTCTTTATAAATTGTTTATCTGTTTGAACAATCTGTTATTGATTAGAACTGCAAATAGATCAAAAAATAGTAATCAGCGAATTTGCTGTTTTCAACTCAAGTATTGATTTCAAATTGACTTCGAATTTGATCGAAAAACGTATTAAAACGATCCTAAATGAAAAATATCAAACAAAGACATCAATGAACAATTTTTAAAGAACAAAATCTTAAAATTAGCTGATGAAAAATTTTAGCAACGTGAATGATAAACAATTTCGTTGAAAAACAATATTTATAAATAATTTTTAAAGAGAAAAATGTTAAAATTAGTTGATAAAAAAGTTGGGGAACGTTAAAAATAAAACAAAAACGGAAAGTTGAAATTATAATATCAACTTCGAGTTTTATTTTTATTTTTCACTATTTTATGATCCATATGCAGTTTTAATCAATAACAAATTAATAAAACTGTACTAAAAATTAGTGAAACTATAAAAACTGTTCAAATGTATTACTAATTACACTGCGACCTCGATAATCGGAATCCGTCGGGACCGGCTCTTGCAAGAAGTGGGGTTGCGCACATAGCACAGAACCGTCTCTGCGCCGCTGGTAGCTTACGGCGGCCTAACGCGATTGGCTTGGCGCTTCTCCCACTACGTTGCAATTGCAACGATCGAGGTACCGATTATCGAGGTCGCAGTGTATCATTCTCCAAATGCGGAGTTAACTTGTTATACTGGAATCTTTGGACTTAACTCGTCATGCAGGGATATTTGGACTTAACATGAATATTCAATTATTATAAACAATTAGGATTATTAGAATTATTATAATTTGTAATTTTATGGTCAGATATATTTGTATCCTGAAGTATTTCTCCTGTATTGACGTGTTATTGAAAATCGAATGTCAAAATAGAAACAGCGATTTCTCGGAATTCTTGTTTGTGGACTTAACTCGTTATGTTGGCAAGTCACAGCATTAACGTCGAGAAAAATATTTGCCGTCTATTTTTTTGTTGTGGGATTTTACAATATCTTCGGATCTTCAATTTCTTTCTATGAAAGTACAATATGAATAATTGAAGAAAAAAATAAATAAAAGCGCAAGGAGATAACTGAGAGACGGCGCTTTGATTTTTCAATCAATTTATAAATTCATGAAGAGATAGTAGCGGGCAATATTTTAATAAACATAATGAAACACAAAATTACAATTATAATTACGATGTAACGCTTATGTAACGCTAGATGGTACGAGAGAAGAAGAAAAAGAAAAAAATAACGAATCGAAATTGTAGATATGAATTGACAAACGTCGTTTTTTCTTATCAAAAAATACATTTGACTGGTATTATGTGAAAAAAAAGAAATAAAAAATTATAAAGTGTGTTCATAATTTGCACAAGCGCGACGCAAAATGTAAAAGCCTGCTGGTAACTTTTCCATCGCAATAAACAGAGGAAAGCGTGACAGTTGGAAAAAAAAACGTCTTTGCAGAAATGGCAATACGTAGTCGACGAGCGTGTTTTATAAACCAATAAAATAAACGTATATCTAAGGAAAAGTCGAGGTGGAAATTCAAAGGGGTTGCAAGAAAAGCCTGTGCGGACGAAAAATGCAACTTTTACGATAGTTATCAGTCATGAAAGGAATTTGCTCTATACACTTTTACGAATAATCGTGCAACCGCAAATTTCACTCGATTTATTAATTTCAGTGAAGTTGTGATTTTTCGATATTCAATTATTTTTATTTTGCTACTTCCTTAGTCGTAAAATTTTATTTATAATTAATAAAATTGAGAAAAATTGTTGTTTCTCACACGAATTGTGATTGGCCATCGATAAGTTCATTTACAGTAACGATCGGCTTTCATTTTACTTCTCCTGTCGAGTAGAGTTTCGTGAAGACTACCGTCGACCTTTGCTTTCTCCAATTCTCCTCGATCGTTTTTGTTGACGCGTAATTTTTTATCCTGAAATTTTTGAAACTTGCGCCTGTAAAAAGAGATATCGTCAGTCGGTCGAAAATTGGAAAAAACGAGCATTTTTTTTGTATCAAATTCACTTTTTGAAAAAAAAGTTTTTCAGAGTGTACGTACACGTAATTGATTTCTATATCGGCCAGAGATCCTCGCTCGTCGATGGGTACGTCTTTGTCCGGATCGTCGATTTTTTGAATCATACTCCTGATGCACAAATATTCCGTTGGACCAGCAGTTTTGTTTCGGCAAACAACGTCGTCGTCTTCGGTAATAGATATAAAGCAATTTGTGTTGCCCAGTATCGCGAGTTTATCATCCTGATGAATGAGAAAAAAAAAACAATTTTCGTTTAATTTCTGCAGTTTTGCCATTTTTTTCAAAAGGATGAAAAAGCGAGTCGACCACTAGTCAAAACAATACCAAATTTTTAAATCCATGAACATTTACTGATAATCCAATTAATAACGATAATTCAATTCAATTAATAACGATACTGATAATTCCAGTAAAAATAATTACTGCGATGGATTTGCCAAATTATTGATGGTATTTTAAATATGAGGCATTCCACGTCAAGTCGGTTTGAAATCACCAAAAATCACACACAAATTTTTATAAAATAGGTCTATTAAGAAAATTCGTCATTTTTTTCAGATTTTTATATAACTTATTTTAGCCGGAAAAAAATACAAAAAAATTTCTTGTTCCATTTCGTAACTCGAAAATTACTCATCGTATGAAAAAAAAGTACAACATGAAATTTAGGATTTTCAACGTACTTTTCACTGAAATTTTTTACGGACTTCTCCAAAAGCTCTATATGCTATTTTCGAAGCAAATAATGTTTTGATATTTTTTTTTCAGAATTGACATCTTCGATTTGTCTGTACTTTTAACAGATGTTTACTTGATATATTTACAAACTATAAAAAAATTGGCTCAGTGGAGAATCCATTCCTTCCCATGCGTTTTTCATCCCAAATAAATACACAAATTTCTCTGTGCATTAACAGGGTTGAGACCATCCATAGATATTTTTTAAAGCCCGCATTTTTGTTTATTTTTCGTACTTTTTCACTTTTTGAAAACTTTTTTCATTTTAATTTTTTTAAATATCTTTTTGTACATTTTAATAAATTTTATCAGTGGACTCATGTACACCGATAAAATCTATTCAAATTAAAGTCAAAGGCTACTCACGTCTCTCAATTGCAAAAAAGAATTAATTTACCCTCTTTGGATACACCGACGTTTCTATGGCCAATGAGTACTTTTTTAGTTCGATCAGGGCATGATTTTTGGGAATGAAGCAATGATACTGCTTTGTTCCTGGAATCGTCTTCGCAGTATCAAAACGAGATTATTTTATTATTTTTCCCTGTCTACGATTAATAATGATAAAATATCAATATCCACACTGTTTCGTTAAATCACTCTATAATGATAGATTGTATCAATACAAATGCATTTGAAATAATGGCTTCTCCACTATACCAATTTTTTTATAGTCTGTAAATATATCAAGTAAAAAACTGTTAAAACTACAGACGAATCGAAGATGTCAATTCTGAGAAAAAAAATATCAAATCATTATTTGCTCTGAAAATGGCATATAGAGCTTTCGGAGAAGTTTGTAACAAATTTCAGTGAAAAGCACGTTGAAAATCCAAAATTTTATGTTCTACTTTTTTTTCGTACGATGACTAATTTTCGAGTTACAAAATGGGACAAACAAATTTTTTGTATTTTTTTCCGGCTAAAAAATGTAATTCAAAAATCTGAAAAAAATCACAAATTTTCTTGATAGTTAGAACTGCTTTCTAAAAATTTGTATGCGATTTTTGGCGATTTCAAAAAATGGGGTGGCTGACTTGACGTGGAATGCCTCATATATTAAAATATTTATTTTGATGTCCTTTAATTGATTAAAATAAATTGGTGCGAATGTTTTAAATATTGACTCGAATTCCCAGCAACATTTTCGCTGAGCTTTTCATTCAAGGCTAATCCGCTCTTTTCGTTGATTTATTTTTCAACAATATTTTATAAATTTGCCATTTACTAGCAGCATTTGTAAAAAAGACGTTGCATTGCTTCATTACCAAAATTAAAATTACAAAAATTGGAAAATAAGCCATTTGCGGAATTTGACGCTTCCTTTTTGCCGAATAAAACAATTTTTGCTTAAAATTTTGGCAAGCCGTACTTGAAATATTGGTTCCCACTGTTCCATTGCTCCAACGGCGTCGCTTCTACCGATCACCACTCCTTTTTGATCGACTCCAAGATACTTTCCGTAACCGGATTTGAGCGCTACTTTGGTTTCGTTGACGGGGAACGCGGTGAGAATTTCTTCGGGCGAAGGGCCTTCGCCCTCGTCGTGAGGAGCACCAAGAGTGAATAAGCCGTTGTCCAGAGCTTTGATGTAAGTTTGTTTGCCATATTGAATGGCAACTGTACCCGTTATCTCCGAAACACTGTTTACCTTCCACCATCCACCTGAAATTTAATAATCCATAATTTAAAAAAAAGGATCATTAGCAGCTAAATGGTTCTCCAATAGTGATCCCTAAAAACGAAAACGACAGAGATTTTTCACTAATTGGGAAATACTGTTACATTTGGTGAAATTGATGAAGATACTGAAAAATATCAACATCAAAAAAATAGTTATACACAATCACTTTCAATTAAATTACACGAAAGCAAACGAAGCAACTTATATGTATTTAAAATTGATTTCTAACTTTAAATTTGGAAACTGAATAGAAGAAATCTTGAAAAATTCTAACGTGGATTAAAAATTGTTTCCACTATTTATAATTTATCTGCAAAATCATCGACATTAAAAATCTCATCAGCGTTGCAAAATTGGTGAAAATTGGACATCGGAGAAAGTTGAACGGATCGCTTGAAACAATTTTGATGAAAGAATTCATCGAGAAACATTTTCTTCTGAACGTTTTGAAAATTAATTTCTGAAAAACCACCGGGTAGGACTGATTTTTGAAGAAAGAAGACTGAAGAATGATTTTTGCACTTTTCATATTTTTATTTTGAATGAATTCTTATTGTGTTTTCATAATTGAGTAATAGTTATTCATCATGATTAATTTTATTTTTTCGAAATTATTATTGATTTTCTCATTCTCTACTTTGATTTTGGGCCAGTCACTTTCGAATAGGAATGGAATATTCAAATTTTGAACTTCAACGATTGAATAAATTATTTTATTTGAATGATGTTAATGAGCTTATAAGTCAACCAATTATAACTGCGCTCTCAGTCTTTTTCCCAGTGAATTTCCGTTTTTTAGTGTTTTACCGACGAAAGTTCGAAATCTTAAAATCAAGACTGTTTTTCGTATTTCTTGATCACAGCATTATCACGACTGTTATTGCAGTGACAAAGTCACTGCAGTGGGAAATTTCCCACTGATCGTCAATACATCATTGAAAATAACGAATTCTTACGAAAGCACTCAAATAATGAAAACATAGGTAGTTTGAATCTTTCCCAAATTTTTGTACAAAACAGATTTCCGAAAAATCAAAAAACAAGATTGTTTTTTTGCATTTCCCATTCGAGCAGCCATCCATCAAGTACTCAATATTTGCCAAAGCCAAAGACTTTTTTATGACATTTAAGTGGGCCTTTCAGATTATTTTTTGTGATTTTCAAATTTCTCTAACAGCGACAACAATTGAGATATAAGGACAAATCTGAAAAAGTTCTCTAACTTAGTACGAGGCATATTAATGTTATAAGAAGCACCTCGATCAGCTAAAAATCAAGCAAGTTATTGACCATCAGAATCTTGAATTTCATTTTTAATTTTATAAAGATGAGAAGTGTTTTTTGACTTTGATGGAATTTTTTTAAACAATAGTTTTTGCTAACAATGATGTTGTCGACATGGATTTTTTATTGAAATTAAGGGGTAGGCCAATCTAGGATTTTCAAAAAATCGATTTTTTTGTTTGTTAAAAGGGTACCTCAGTATCTATGGATTTATATTTCAAAAGATTATGTGCATGAATAATCCCTGAGTACTCGATTTTCGTATTCTAGTGCAATCCCGCTTCATCCGCATCGAGCTTTCTATAAACTATAAACGAGCTTATCTCAGATCTACATTCATACACAAACAAATTTTAACCTACTCATTTGAAATTTTAACTACATTCAAAATAACGTTCTTCAAAGCACTACGTAGGATTTTTTTATTTTATTGCATAGTTCCTGTTTTATAAACTATTCCCTGACAATTTTCTCATGGTATTTTATACTTTTTGATTTAGAAATGCATCATTTTTACAAAAAACAACATATACAAAAATCCTACATACTCCTATAGCTATTCTTATTAATCGAAAAAACTTTGGTGTCTCATCGTAACTCAAAAATTGTTGGTTGGGCCATCGACCTTCCAGAAACAAAGGCGTCATCGAAAAAATGCTGCACAGTTGCCATTTTGACATATATCACCATGAAAAAATAATTTTGTATTGCCAATTAAATGTATAATAAAACATATTTTTTGTAAATCCGATTTCTTTTATGGTTTCGCTGAAAAAAAAATCACGCATTATGGCCTTTTTATTCTGTAGAGTGGTCTAACCCCTTAAGCATTTTTTTCGCATCTCCGATGCAGTTGTATTGAGTCACGATTTGCCATGCAGAAAGAAAGAATGTTATTGAAACAAAATCATTTATTAACTCAAGAATTCATCTTCGGTTTGGGTAACTAATGAAAATAAATTTGGTAATACTAAATCGTTTAGCTGCAGACATTTATTTCAAACGAAAAAATATCAATTACCATGAATTGAAGAATCGTCTTCCTTGATAGTTGTAGTTTTCTCGTTCCGTCCTTGCTTTTTATGCTTACGTTTTTTCGATCTAAACAAAAAGAGCAAAAACCAAATATCAATCATAACTTAAAGTGTTTTAAGTCGAATTAGTTAATGCCTTCAAACGTATTTAACAATTATTGTACTTCGGTTTTTCGCCTTTGAGCATTAATTTTCCCACTCGAACTTTGTCGTATTCAGACATTATTGTTTCGTTGTTATTGTTTTTAGAGCACAAAAATCTATGAAAAGATAGGTTAAACAGGGCTTTAATGAGGGTCCATATTCGTCAAACTCGGCATAGATGGAGCCAATGTTTTTGGATTTTTTGCGCGCGCAAATTCAAATTTCATTCTTAATTTGCCATTTTTTTTGGCAATGACGTACGCAGCACTTCATTATTTTCAATACATTTATTTTTCCAAATAATATTTATTGGACACGAGCACGGATACGACGCACATGAGAGGTTGCAATCAAGTAAGGTTATGTTGGCCGGCTATACAAATGATACTGACAGTCGGTAAATATGGATAGCTATAATATCCTCATTCTTCCACTCTCGTGTTTTAACGCATGCGTACTGTCGAACCATGCGTAGAGTAAGCGCGCCAAATTCAACTCGAAATTTGTGCTCACGCGTTACAGACATACATTTAAAAATCTGACAGCGATATATTTTGCAAATTTTCAAAAGATTGATTAGAATTTAATGTTGATACCTCTTGATGAAAAGAATTGAACAGAAAATACATTAATCCGATCGTTGAACCGCGCGATACATTTTTCTAGAAGATAGAATGCAAAGTTGCATATATATGAGGCGTTCCACACCAAGCCGGACACCAATTAGCTTTTGCATCTCCGATTTTTTTCAAAATTTTTCATGTTTTAGTATTGGTTGAAAGAGGTCTTCATGATTTTTTTCAATTTTTTTAGTTGAGCCGTTTTCAAGATGTCGATTTTTCAAAAATTAGGCCACTTTTTTTTCAAACCCCTATAACTTTGCGAAAAATGGGCCAAATGGAACGTTTTTTTTCAAAATTTTTGTTTTTGAACGTACTTTTTATAAAAAATATGGAACCAAATTTTCAAACCGTATTTCAAAAATAATCAAATAGCAATTAATTCGGTAATCATATATTGTGGTATATTCAAATAAAAATTATCGGTCATCGTTCATTTAATGATTAAGATATATCTATTTTATTTAAAAAAGATAAATATTTATTTCCAACACGGATACTTAAAATATGAAAATTGAAAAATCGAAAAAAAATAGATCCCATCGTTATCCCATTACCTACTTGGGCATAAAAAGTTGTGAAATAAGTGAGTTTTTCACAAAAAACTGTTAAGAAAATCGCTCCGTATGTGTTTTTTGTAAATTAACAATTTATATTTAAAACTTAAAAATCTTATGGAAATACGGTTTGAAAATTTTTTTCAATATTTTTTATCAAAAGTACGTTTAAAAACGAAAATTTTGAAAAAAAAAAGTCCCGTTTGGCCCATTTTTCCCAAAGTTATAGGCGTTTGAAAAAAAAAAAGTAGCCTAATTTTTGAAAAATCGATATCTTGAAAACGGCTCGACAAAAAAAATTGAAAAAAATCATGAAGACCTCTTGCAACCAATGCTAAAACATAAAAAAATTTGAAAAAAATCGGAGATGCAAAAGCTAAATGGTGTCCGGTTTGGTGTGGAACGCCCCATATACATGTATACGAACGAATATTCTACAGAAATTTCGTTCTTTCTCGAAAATAAAAACTCCTGTTTCTTCGAGAAAACGACTAATAGTAATACTTAATTGATCGTACGTAATTGACACAAATAATTTGACAGTTGAGGTTATGTTGGCCTGTGTAAAATTTCCGCGGCGCGGCAGCTGAATTTGGAGTGCGGAGAAAGCGCGATAGGGGTCGTCAAGTTATATTGTGAGAACTATGAAAAATAAAAAAAATGTAAAATTGTGAAAGCCGGATCAAATTTGGGTTTTGTAGTTTGATTTTCAGTCAAAGGTGAAAAATTTGCGTTTTTGATCTATCGGTAGTCATAATGGGATTTATTCATTATTCTGGCAAAAGTTTATACAAAAAAAAAAATCCTTTTATCGACTAATTATAATGATAAAACCTAAAACTGAAAGATTATACTCTTATGGACCGTGAATTATACTTTCAAGTAAATATCATCGGCAAACATTAATAACAAATGAAAAAAAAATAAAAAAAACTTTATCACTTTTGGAATTTGTGCATCACTGAAAACTTAAAATAAAATCATTTTTGTTCTTTATATCTTTATCTTCAAAATATTTGTCCGTTTATCAACTTATTTCAATGATCAAACCTAAAACTGAAAGATTATACTTTGTAGATTGGGACGGGAATTACTTTCAAGTAAATATCATCGGCAAACATTAATAAAAATAATAAACAAAAATTTAATCACTCTTGGCATTTGTGCATTGCAGAAAACTTAAAATTAAATCATTGTTGTTCTTTATAGCTTAATCTTTAAAATATTTATCCGTTTATTGACGCATGTAATGAGGAAATCTAAAACTGAAAGATTATACTCGGTAGATTGGGCCAGAAAGTACTTTTAAGTAAATATAATCGGCAAACGTTAATAAATTTTTAAAAAATTTACAAAAACTTTTTCACTTTTGGCATTTGTGCATCACGGAAAACTTTTGTGCTTTCTATCGTTTGTACTGATCTATCAGATCGTTTATATGCTTTCAGTTTCAGGCCCAGCTTTTATTAAGATTTCCAATTCTTTGTTGCTCAGCTTATCCAACAGTTTCAGTGAAAAAAGCTCTGGTAACGAAAAACTCGATAAAAAATTGAAGGACCTCAAGCTTGGATTCAACAAATTCTCTCGTTTCTGGCCTTTTTTGATTTTGTAATACAGCATCTTGTAATAAATCGGAAATTTTTCTCGATATCTGGAAGATTCTAATATTTCAACGATATGTTTGTTCCGTAGCAGCATCGCCAATTGATTCCCACTTTTCATTAATATGTCGTGATACGAAACATAGGTCTCTCCGATTTTTTCGCTCTTCATAAGTCCAACTTCACGTTCGCATTTTGCCTGAAAATCTTTGAACGCATCATTGAGTTCAACGGATGCATGATGTCGCTTACTGTCATGAATGTTTAACGATTTTATCTTGATGATGTGCTGTTTTATCGTATCAGAAGATTTACCGCTTCGAATGTAGCAATCGTCAATATCGTAAACACATTCCTGATGTTCGAAATGAAAATCTCGTTCCGCTTGATCCTCGTTGCAACAATATAATCCGAGGGTCGTGTAATCAATCGGTGAATAACATTTTTTGCAAGTTATTACATTCGGATCAGCACCATAATCTAGTAGTTCTTTAACGATTGGCGACCCGTCAGCGCCCGATACCTTTTGCAGAGCCGTTTCGCCATTTTCGTCCGTGCATTCGACATTGGCAAATAACGCCAACAAATTTTCAACAGCTATCAGACTACCCCGAAAGGCGGCAATATGCAGCTGAGTAAGACCTTGGTCGCCTTTATGGTCAATTTCAGCTCCAAATTCCAACAACATATCGGCAATATTTTTTGCGCCATAACGGCAAGCATAACCAAGCGCAGTATATCCACCCGAAGTCATAACATTAAACACGGCTCCTGCATTGAGAAGCATTCTTGAAATCTGTTCATTTCTATTGCATACGGACAAATGAAGCGGAGTATGCATGCGATGCTCCAAGATATTAACATCGGCGTTATACCTCAATGAAATTTCAACTATATCGTCGCGTTCACATATAACGGCCGTATGCAGGAGATTAGGTTGATCCCAATCTTTCGCATTAACATCGGCACCTCGACTCAACAACAATTCAACCAAATCTCGTTCAATGCGATAATTATCTTTGTCGTTTTCGCTATGTGACCGAAATATGGATGTATTGGCATGATACAGCGCCGTTCGTCCACCCATGTCTCTGGCCATGATGTCATAGTTGGCGTCGTGATTCAGCATCATTTCGACGATCTCCTTGGCATCGCTGTTGACAATGTCGCTAAGCACATCAGGATTGAATTTTATTTCAGCACCGCTGGATACGAGCAATTTTGTCATTTTAGCATCGATCCTCTTGATAGCGTAGGATATCGGAGATTTTCCGGTTTCATCAATAGCATTGACATCGGCGCCGTACTTGATCAACATTTCAGCGATATCGAGCTGATTATTGATGGCCGCATTGTGCAAAAGTGTGTAGCCTTCTTTTTGGGCGTATCGCGAGTCAACATCGGCACCATACCGCAGAAGGTCTTCGACGATTTCCGTGAATCCTCCCTCAACGGCGGTGAGTAATAATTTACGATCACCGGCATCTTCAGGGTGAACCCTGAAACCGTGTGAAAGAAGGGTCTTCACGATCGTCCAAGCGCATCGTTTATCATCCGGTCTGTACAAAGAATCACGGATGTAATGTCGATTCTTTTCGTTGTTTATAACTTGTGGACAAATGTCCAATATTTTATTTATCATCGGCAAGTCGCCTTGTTCAATGGCAATGGTCAGTACAGTTTTGCCTCTACCGTCTTCGGCGTTGATATCAACACCGTCTTGTTCCAACAGAACTTTGACAATTTTATCGCTTTTCTTTTCAGCAGCGAGATGAAGAGCGGTGGACTGATTCTTGGTTCTGGCATTGATATCGGCGCCTCTTTTAAGAAGCAATTTAACAATTTCCTCTCTGCCTTTTGCGCAAGCACAATGAAGTGGGGTATAACCATTTTTCTTATACGCGATATCGACGAAGGCTCCGATATTCAAAAGATGTTCCACAATTTTCGTAATTCCGAAATCAGCAGCCATGTGTAGGGCATTTCTCTGCTTGGATGATCTCGCGCACGTCCGAGCATCGTTCCTCCAAAACAATTCCACTATTTCGACATTGCTTTTGAGGATCGCACGACAGAGCGGAGTTTCACCCGAATTATTTACAGCATTTACATTACCATTTTTATTCAGAAGCAGAGAGACGATTCTCAAGTTATTTTTTTTAATGGATAAATGAAGAGGAATCTCGGCACGATGATTTCTCGCGTTGACGTTTGCATTTTTATCCAAAAGCAAAGCAACTATCTCCGCGTCATTATTTTCTACGGCAATGTGAAGCGGCGTGGCCATTTCGTGTATCTTCTCGCTGTTTACCGCCGCATCATGCTCCAAGAGTATTTTGGCAATTTGTGCGTGCTTCCTTTTGAGAGCAATGCACAGCAAAGTGTATCCGTCTGACCAAGCTTCGGAATAAGATACGCCAAAAGTAGCGATCAACACCGAAGTTTTATGGACATCACCTACTCGGACAGCGTGGATTAAGTCGCTGCTCTTATAGTTTGTCATGTTTTCTCAGATTTCAGACAAAAAAAATGTAAATATTTTTTTTCTATCTTCAGCACCGTTGATCCAAATTTTCCATTCGTTGTCGTGCAGTTGCAAAATCGAAGAATGATTTTTTACATCCTTAACTCGTATCCGCATTTGGCCAGCATGGGGAAAAAATATCCTGGAAAGAAAATCATATGTATCTTGTTGTTTGAGTGTGCAACTGTGTTGAGTACATACAGGTAGTGGAAATTTATTAATTGACGGGAAAAAAAGGTCCGCATAATCTCAAACATTTTTTAAAAAGATTTTTCTCGAAGACCTCGAGGTTATGTTGACCGTTATTTTCCCGGTAAGGGACAATAAATATAATCGTAATACTTTTTCAATCTTTATCATTAACACATTTTGGTTTATCTTTATCTGTACCTTAATCTTCGTCTCCAACATAAGCTTAAACACTTTTCACGCTATTCTTCTTGAAGATAGTTTGATAAAAAATCTTTTTTCGCAGGACGAAAGCACGGAAGTATGCATGATGGACTCATCATCGGTCTTTTTTTATTCCATCGTTGCATTGTTGGACAATATTGAGTTCCATAGAAGCGTACTTCTTACGGGCCACTTGAAGCAAAGCTTTCCACGACTCGTGCAGCCGTGGGATGGCTCTGCGATCGACCTACTATGCCGACTGTCGGTAAAGTCGTCGATACTCCGCCCATGAACCTCGTGTTCTCGGCAACTTGCATGTGGCGGGAGTCGCATTGCTTCGTCTCCTTCCCCTATTTCTCTACCGCCCCTATTCGCGCATATAAACAATGACTCAAATGAAGGGAGTGAACTATAGTTGTAATGATAGAAATTATTATTCATGAAAAAAAAAATTTTGAACGCCTGAAAAAAGTTCTGAAGCCATTATAAAAAAAAAAAAAATCCGTAACGAGCTGGTCTCGATCGTAGGCACACGATGCAGACATCACACGAGTCCCCACTTAGCGTCCTCTATCGATCTGGTGCGAGAGAGAGCGCTATATCCTCTCAAACGGGAGCGAGAAAGAAAGCACGAATACCCCGACTCGTAGGGCGGAGCCTACAAGTTGGGGTAATCACGGACACGGACGCATACATGCGAGTAGTGTACATGAGCGCACACAAGCACAGGGCGCCGGTGGTGCCATCTAGAAAGTTGGGGTAATCTACCCCAACTTTCTTTGCTTCAAACGGGCTGCAGGCTGTACGCTTCTATGGAACTCAATACTCAATCTTCGTTGCCTGTACAATCGGACGCTCGTTGCATTTGTTTATAGAAACGGATATGCCCGTTAATAATTACAATAATAGAGTATGCAGGAATTCGGATAATAATAAATTATCATAAATTTATGTGTATTTTATATATGGGGCATTCTATACCAAGTCGACCTGAGTGTGACCCTTGACCTCGCTGTTTTCGTTTACGATTTTTTATATGATTCTTCCAACTCAAAATGTACGTTACGATTTTTTGAAATTTTTTTTCGCAATCCTAGAAGGCCGTCATTTAAAAATCTGAAAAAATTCTCAAAAATCGGGTTACCCAAAATTCATGATATCCAGGATTTCCCTTCCACCTCGATTTTCGGTTTTCGTGAAGAAAACGTAAGAAAAAAGTAGATGCAGAAATTGATCTATCGTTAAAAGTGGCTTGAATATTTTTATCGTTAACCAACAATTTCCAAAAATAGTTGGTTACTTTCTGCATCTATTTTTTACAGCCCTCGAGGTTTTCAAAAAAAATGTTTAAAAAATCATAACGTACTCAAATTTGGTATTAAAAATCTGAAAAAAATTCTGAATTTATTTTTTTCCTTGTTGATGTTTGAAAAAAAAAATGGTAAGAAACAAATCTTTAGTAAATGTAACGAGAGTTCACTTTCTTCGAGGGCAGGTTTCAATGGTTCATGCTCGGTTCACGAGTGGGTCGGCAATTTCATGTCCGAGATGGTCAATTTCAAGATGACCTCCGTTTGCGGACACGTCATGAGCTTGGATTTTATTGGAAATTACAACAATTGGGACAAACTCGATCCGGTAGGTAAAGTCATTGATTCTTTGCTGAATTAATATGTTCGTTTAATTCATTTAATTACACTACCTTACGTCTTACAGGCAGAGCTTTTTTCCTGTCCAACCGAGAAAAAGGAGACGAATCCAAAGCTCAAGATACCCGCGTTTCTCGGCAAGGAAGGCGCTCATTGTCATTATCTTGTGCTTTGGCTCGATTGCGACAAAGAGGGAGAAAATATTTGCTTCGAAGTAATACGCGCCGTCGAGCAAGGCATGTGTCGAAGCCTGAATCCAAAAGTACTCTCTCTTTCCTCTTTCTCTCTCTCTCTCTCTCGATTTTTTCATCATTCAATGATATTCGATCATTTGATTTTTCCCACGACAATGATAATACATCGGAGCATTTTTTTTTTTTCAAGACATTTGGCGAGCCAAATTTTCCGCAATAACAGCGAAAGACATAAAAGCGGCACTGGGAAATCTTGAAAAACCAAATGAGAACGAAGCCCTCAGTGTTGACGCGTGACAAGAGCTGGATTTGCGAATAGGCTGTGCATTTACCCGTTATCAAACAAATTTTTTTCAGGTTTGTAGAAGGTCAATCATTTCTGCAACACGATTATAAATTCGCGGATATAACGATCTGTTTTAAATCTTTGCAGGGAAAATACGGAGATTTGGATGTGTCTTTGATATCTTATGGCCCTTGCCAAACGCCCACACTGGGATTTCGCGTTCAGCGACACGACGAGATACAGACTTTCAAACCGGATTCTTACTGGGTTCTTCAGGTTACGATTAAAACCGCCGATGGCCAAGATCTTGTTACGAGTTGGGCTCGCAATCGATCATTCGACAAGGAAATAGCAAATATATTTCTGAGCCACGTCAAGGAACACGAGGAAGCAACGTAAGTTGATTAACAATGAACCCAATCCATTTCTAACCAGAGTTGTAAATAATGCATTATTTTGATAATGCATTACTGTATTTACTACCCATTACACTGTATAATGTGAAATCGATAAGTGTACCATTACAAAATACAAAAGTAATGTGTAATGGATGCATGTGACATAACAAATAAAAAAAATAATGTGTAATGGAGGCGTTTTCCATTACAATTAAAAAAAGTAATGTGTAATGGATGCGTGTTCCATTACAAATAAAAAAAGTAATTTGCAGAGGAAAATATTGGATTACACAGAGAAAAATTGCCGTGCTCGTATTAGAAACTTGCTCAAAAATTACAAGTTACTGATACAAAAATTGTCGCTTTATTGAATCCCTAAATAATGTGCATGTTCTTTTTTTTAACTTTATAGATCATTTGTGATAATTGTGGATGAACTTTTAGTGAGCGAAATAAAATAATGAGACAACAATGTGCAAGTTTCTAATACGAGCACGGCAATTTTTCTATTTGTAATGGAATATTCTCCACTACGAATTACTTTTTTTTTTAATTGTAATTTATAATGGAACGTGCATACACTACACATTACTTTTTGTATTTGTAATGGAACACGCATCCATTACACATTACTTTTTTTATTTGTAATGACACATGCATCCATTACACATTACTTTTTTATTTGTCATGAAACACGCATCCATTACACATTACTATTTTCATTTGTAATGGAACATGCATACATTACACATTACTTTTTTTATTCGTAATGGAAAACCCATCCATTACACATTACTTTTGTAATTTGTAATGAGAAAATTGTCCAATACACATTGTTTAAAGTAATGGGTAATGCATTATTTTTACATTACTATTTTCACAACCCTGTTTCTAACTTTGTTGACCAAAAATGTCTTGTTCTTTTCATCTCTCGCGATAGGATAGCGAATGTTCAGAGCAGCGAGAAAACAAAACTGAGACCGATTGCCCTCAATCCCATTGAGCTGATGAGAGTATCTAGCTCAGGACTCGGCATGGGTCCTCATCATGCGATGCAAATCGCCGAACGTCTCTTGGGTTGTTTTTCATCAATCGTGATCGTCCGGTACATTCATGCAAGAGTACTCAGGATTCCGTTATTATTATTTCCAGTCCAAGGAGATACAAGCTCTCGGAATTGGTCAATTGGATCACCAAATTACAGAGACACGAAGCGATAGACTACGGTCATCGGATATTGGAACTCAAGCACACGCCGTTGTTCTATTTGAAAGTTCATTTGTTTCAAGCGATGCGCACCAGCTATCCCTTGGGTATGATGCATTGGGAAGGACTCGAGAAAGTACGTAACGCGTTTTTGTCCTATCGAGATGTGATAATTCGGAAAACATTATTAAATAAAAAACGCACAGAGTATAATTAATTGCGTATCGTATAGGAACACACGACTGACGTTGTCGTGAAGGGAATTCCGACCCTCGAGGATCTCGGGGTTCAACCGATGACCATGGAGTCTCGAATGACGTGGGAGGTAAAGCCCCACAAAGCGGAAGCTCACTACATGGAACAACTTGCAGAATTCGATCCACCCGACCCGCCCACGGTTGTGCCCCTCGCTTAATCGCGTTATAATCATCCGTTACATCGCAATTGAAATTAATATTGTATAAACAGTCGGAAAATAGTAATAATCTGAAGGGTCAGCCTATCAATAAACTGTCGAGCCGAAGGTTGTGTCCATTGATATTTTATAGAGTTTCATTTCATTTTTAAGACGTTTTCAACAACACTCAAAAACTCGGGACTCAATTTTTCGGTAAAAAAGTTTCTTATGTGAAAATCCACAAAATAGAGGGGGAACCGGGTAACCCGTTGAATTTTTGAAGTGAACCAACGGGCAAAGTAAACACGAGGTCTTTTATGAAGGATTTCATGTTCAGAATTATTGAGGTTTATAGCCAACTGCCACTGACGCTGAATCCGCGAACGAATCCAGATCAGTGACCCCCGTATATGTTCCCCCATATGAAATAAATTGGTTCGATTCCGTAATTTATACGACATGCCACAAATCCAGGCGCTTGCGAGAAACGTGAATGGTGCGATTACATTTTAGCCATCTAGTGGCCGTTATAGAAATTAACAGGTCTCCTTGAGTCTCCGCAAAGTACGCGTAACTTCCGTTGGCCAATCATGTGTCGCTGTAAACTTTCCGGTCGATAATAGAACGGAATTACGATTCGCCGATTGGTAGCGCAAGTTACGCGATACGCAAAGTACGCGCCGTCGGGAGCCACCCTGAAGCCTGGTTTATCCAGCGGCCGTAACTTAACTTAGCCGTAACTTAAGAAAGTTGAAAGTATATATTGCCCTTGTAGCGTTTATGCACGGTTACGGTTACGGCTAATTGCTGCATAAACGCCACAAGGGCAATATATACTTTTAACTTCTTAAGTTGGGGCTAAGTTAAGTTACGGCCGCTGGATAAACCAGGCTTGAGCGTTGTGAGCGAACAAAACTGCACTTTGCTATATAGTGTGCTTTAAGCCGGGTTTATGCAGCGGCCGTAACTTAACTTAGCCGTAACTTAAGAAGTTGAAAGTATATATTGCCCTTTTGTGGCATTTATGCAGCAATTCCTTAGCATTAGCCGTAACGGTAACCGTGCATAAGCGCTACAAGGGCAATATATACTTTCAACTTTCTTAAGGGCAGGCTAAAGACCCTCTCTCTCGCTCTCACACGACCCCTATAGGCGCTCTCTCCCGCACTCGCAAGAGCGGAAAGGCGGGGGGGGGGGGGGGGGGGGGGGAGGGTGTTTAGCCTGCCCTTAAGAGGAGGCTAAATACCATTTTTATTCAATCCCTACATTATCGACGTATCATCGTCGTCCAGTCTTTCTCCGACAACCGTGGATGAAAATTAATTACATTTTGACAATTAAGAGGGGGATAAATTAATTAACAATTAATTGTCAATTTTTTCGAAAAACAAAAAAAAATTACAGATTCATTTACCACCAAGAAATTGTAATTGAAAAACTTAAATTATTAAACTTGTACTGCATTTCGGGTAAAACCAAGAGTGAGGCTCCATGAAGAACGCCACAATACAAATATCGAGACGTTTTCGACATTATTTTATCAAAATGACACGCCGTAAGTTTGGATGGCGCATCAAGAGATCTTCTTCTTAATATCGTTGGGGCTGGCTCCGGTAGCGGCTCTAAAGCTGCCTTTCCATACGGCCATGTAACTGCTTGTACATAATTATCTGCAACAAAGTGGGGGAGAGCGACGCAGTCACAGAAAGTGGCTGTGGCGCTCTCACCCGTAGAGAGTACGAAGCGCGGTGAGGCGGGAGTGCCCCGCCGCTGGGAATATTTCGAACGGTACAAAAATTTGAAAGGATAAAAGAGTTGAAAGGAATAAAATGTACAGCAATGTACAAAAGCATTGTACAGAGAGAAACTCAAAAGAGAAGAGAGTGTAGATAGAAGCTAGATTGATAAATTAACAGAGTTGAGAAAGTGAATGATAGGTTTTATGATCCGTAGACTAGGTTTGGCAATTAGAGATTCGATGTTGTAAGGAGGAAAGATTTTTAAAGAAATGAGAGAGCGAACGAGGGTAGAGCGGTGAGTGTCGAATCGAGGGCAAGCCCAGAACACATGATTAAGGTCCTCCGACTCGAAACCGCACGAGCAGGACGACGAAGTGGTGATGCTTTTTCTATGGAGGCTAGATTGAAGATTATAATGGTTTGCACGCATTCTACAAAGGGTAACGATGGAATTCCAGTCCAAACGTTTCATTTCGAAAAACCAGGATTTGGTGGAAGATAGATAAAAGTTGTCCATATAAAAAGTGCCTTTGTGTCTACCGTAGTGGCGAAGAAAAGAATCTGTAGATTTATCGCATTGTGAGCGACTTAACTGAAAGAAGTCCGAAGGAGGGACAGAAGTTTTGAAGAATTGACCATTGGAGATGGCCGATTTTGCGAGAGAATCAGCCGCTTCATTGCCTGAGATTCCTAGGTGGCCTGGAATCCAAACTAAGTTGATGGATAGATTAAGTTCGGAGGCTTCAATGAGGGCCTTGTAAATTGCGATGGTGAAAGGAGAGCAATTTCTAGATGAAGAGATACTGAGAAGGAATTGAAGATTACTGAGCGAGTCTGTGAAAATATGGGAAGTTGGTAGTTTATTAAGTATTATGAGCCTAATAGTTTGAAGGATTGCTAGAGCTTCGGCTGAGAAGATGGATGCGTATGATAGAATTTTATATTGCAGTGCTAGAGAGAGGGAAGGACAATAAATAGCGAAGCCCACATTATATTTTTCAGGGGCAGTCTTTGATCCGTCGGTAAAAAAGTGTGACGAGTCATTCGAGGAGTTAAAAAGAGAGAGGAATTCGGAGTTGGGTTGAGTTGACGATTGAAGTAGGCGTCCAGTATTTGTATCAATGAAAGAGAGCGGACGAAAAGAGGAAGGAGCGATATCGTAGAATATCGGATAGGGTAGAGGGTCGATATATTTTTCCAGATGTAGAAACTTGCGGTAAGCTTTAACGAGAGGAAGCTGAAAGAGAAAGGAGTGAGGATTACGAGTTCTCATTGAGAGAATGAGGGGGGCAATAGAGAAGAGTAGAGGGTGGTCAGAGTGGGAAAAAATTTTTAGAATGAATTTATCGCCGAGTAGCTGAATACGAGACCTAAGGAGAGGTTCGCCTGCTTCGGCTAAGACTATGTTGTTGGGAGTGGAATTACGATAACCGAGAGAAAGTCTTACGGCTTTACGTTGGATAATTTCTAGTTTTCCTAACAAAGGGTGGTCTCCGAGGGGAATAATCAGTGAGCCATATTCAATGGAACTGCGGATTAACGCCCTGTAGATCGTGAGAAGAGAAGAGGGGTCAGCACCCCACCAAGTGCTGCGCAGACATTTAATAATATTTAAAAGATTTTTACATTTTGCAATGACGTTTAATAGATGGGGTTTCCAAGATAAACGAAAGTCAAGAGTGATCCCTAAGAATTTAGCCTCGAGGGAGCCAAGGACTTGGGTAGAATTTATTTAAACGGAGCGTGAGAGAGGGTCGAATGCTCTGCGAGAAAAGATGATTAGTTTAGATTTGGAGGGTTCAATGGAGAGGCCTCTAGAGTGTAAATAAGATGCAACGTGATCTAAGCTGGATTGGATAGAGGAGAGGCAATCTGAGAGTTTGTCGGCCCTAGAAAAAATTGCAACGTCATCTGCGAATTGTAGACAACGGCTGCTTGAGTGAAGGTGAAGATCTAGTTCGTTAGTGTAAAGAATGTAGAGAAGAGGACTGAGGATGCATCCTTGTGGAACACCTTTGTAAGCGTAGAAAGGGCCGTGAAGTTGACCTGCAATTTTATAAGAGATTGAACGAAAAGAGACGAGATTATAGATGAATTTACAGAAAGACCAAGGGAGGTTGCAGTCTCTGAGATAATTTATTAAGATACCAGGGTCGACATTGTCAAAGGCGTTTGAAATGTCAAGGAAGATGCATGCTGTAAATTGGTGTTCAGTAAATGGTTCAGTGGTGGTGATGTGTGTGTATGGGTGTTTTGAAAAAGTTGCTGGTGTTGGTGTTGCTGTGGATGTTGTTGTTGTTGTTGTTGTTGTTGTTGATGTTGTCGTTGTTGTTGGTGCGCTTGCGGAAGTTGATGCTGTTGAAGGATTGGTGCCGGAAGTGGAGAGACCGGGTTGATACGGTGTGCGACCGAAGAGCCGTGAAGTGCCGGATAGTGGGCGTTTGTGCGAGAGGGTGGGGTTGGTACAGAAGTTGCGGAGTTGGTGATGAGGAGTCGTGCCTCGAGGTGGGAGATATTTCTCTCTGCTGCCGTGTCACGGACGACCTTTTCGTGAAGGAACGCCGGGCAGGTTCTACTCGTTGGGAGGTGAGAACCTTTACAATTCGCACAGCATGGTGCGCCGTCTTTGTTCGGGCAGATTTCGTCCTCTGTGTGTTTTTTCCCCCCGCAACGAATGCATTTGGGGCGGCTCTTACATTGGCTGGAGACGTGATGAAAAATGAAGCATGAAAAGCACATTTTTACCGGGCTGTGCCAAGGATCGACCGGATGTCGCACTTGGAAAAAAGAGACGTGGTCAGGGCGGAGGCGACCCTCGAATTTCAGATATACCGATTGAGTGGGGATGAGCTTAGTCTCTGTGCCGATAGTCGCTTTGCGATTTTGTCGACGAGCAGAGAGGATGGGAGCTGGAGAATCAGCGTTGTCAATAAGCTCTTCGATAGTGACGTCAAGAGGGACTCCTCTTATGAGCCCCTCGCAGGTGATGAAGGACTCAGGGATAAAGGCAACGAGCTGCTTGGCGATAAGAGAAGAGAGGGAGAGACAGTCGTTAGCGATTTGGGCGTTTGCGAGCACTGCGGAGCATTGGTGTTTGCCGGAGCTAAACACGTCAATGACCTGGCCTTGTTGAAGTTGTTCAGTAAGATTTTTCCGACGTTAGTGGCATTCATGCGAGGTGTTTTTGCATCGAAAACTTTCGGTTGTATGAGCACAACGAATGGACCGGAACTGCTCGCAGGGTAGCGATTACGGAGAAGACGTTCCGGAGCACTGCTCTGCGAGGGTGGCTTTTTGTTTTGGTTAATGACGGTGGTAGTCACTGAAGAATGCTCAATCGCGTTTTTCTTTAAAACAGAACCGACTTCCTCCTCCTCGTCGTGGTCGCGCTTTCGAGACGGAGTCGGTGGCGGAGGAAACTTTTCGTTACGAAGATCGTCGATTTGTGAAGCGAAGTCCATGCTCTCGTCAGTTGCATCTGTGTAGTGTAAATCGTCCTGCGAGGATCGGGTGGAGGTGTTACCCTCGCCCCGAGCCTGTGAAGAATTAAAAGCCATGTCCCGCCGAGAGGCAGGGACAGGCGTGGTTAGAAGGAACCAAAAAAGAGAAAAAAAAATTGAGGTTAGGAGAGTTAGAGGCGTTGAAAAGAACTTAAATACGCGCCAGATCTGCAGCAAAATAGAATTAACGAGTGACGAATCCCGCAGAGCGAGGTTCAACTCCCAATTCACAATTCACCACAAATATAACCCGAAATTCATGAAAAAAGAAACTCCAACGGAAGTGAGCGACTGTACACATTCGTGGCTAGACCGCGAATCCGCATCAAGAGATAAATGTCGATAAATTGTAGTTTTATTGAAAAACGAAATGGCGAAATGTAGTTCACAGACGTGCGAGTGAGGGCAGCACCATGGATTCTGACGAGTAACCTATGATATTTAGGGGTCTCGAATGAGTTCGTTGGCATTAGCTGTAACGCATTTTAGCCTCTCAATTGACAATTAATTGTTAATTAATTTATCCCCCTCTTAATTGTCAAAATGTAATTAATTTTCATCCACGGTTGTCGGAGAAAGACTGGATGACGATGATACGTCGATAATGTAGGGATTGAATAAAAATGGTATTTAACATCCTCTTAAGAGGAGGCCAAAGGCGACATTCGGACCTCTCTCTCGCTCTCACACGACCCCTATCATCCTTTCTCTCTCGCACTCGCACGAAAAATGTCGGTATTCAGCCTCCTCTTAAGAGGAGGCTAAATACCATTTTCGTTCAATCCCTACATTATCGACTTATCACCGTCGTTCAGTCTTTCTCCCAAAACCGTAAATGAAAATTTTTAAAATTTTGAAAATTCAGAGGAGGATAAGTTAATTAACAATTAATTGATAATTAAGGGGCTAAAACGCGTCACAACTAACTCCAACGAATTCATTGGAGCCCCAAAAATATTAGGTTACTCGTCAGAATGTGGCGACTTCGTCCCTCAAACGACGACCGCATGGCGGCGCGTCAGTCGGCTAAAAGCAGCAGTACCAACTCAACTTCGTAAAAGCTTCAAGATTTCTCGAGATTTGACTCTCGAGGTTGGCAGCCTCAGCTGTAGGTGGTTCTTGTTAGAGAGAAAAAGGTGTCGCGAAAAGTCCGCGCCTGTAATTGTCTTATTCGGTGATTAATAAAGAATTGTTACTGTTACATGAAAAATATAGACAATCCCACGTTGTTTCATTATTGTGCGAGGTTTGGACAAGAAATACCCCACAAGAATCCATTGTGTGCTGCCCTCCCTCGCACGTTTGTAAACTAGATTTCGCCATTTCGTGTTTCGATAAAACTACAATTTATCGATATTTATCTCCTTATGCGCCATCCAAACTTACGATGTGTCTTTTCCATAAAATAATGTCGAAAACGTCTTGATATTTGTGTCTTGGCGTTCTTCATGGAGCCTCACTCTTAGTTCAGACGAAATACAGTGAAAAGTCTCATAATTCAAGATTTTCAATTACAGATTCCTGATGGTAATCGGATCTATAATTTTTTTTTGATTTTTCAAAAAAATTTTAGTGAGGCTCCATTTCTGCCATTGTTCTGATGATGTTGTTAAAATTTTATTCAATTCCATCCATTCGTATAAGAGCAAGTTTGGATGGCAATTTCGAGGTGTTAGTGTCGGTATTTAGCCTCCTCTTAAATCCGTGAAGTCCGGCTTAAATCAGTGCAGGATTCAGAAAATTTCAAGGTCAATTGCCAACTTCGCAAAAATAAATGCAATATGTTGGCGCTCTGATTTTAATAATTTCAGTGAGATATTCGATCCTTGTCTCTCCCTCTCTTTCTCTCTCTTACACTTCATTTTCCGCACTTTCTGTGCATTTTGTGTGCGTGGGTGTTGTGTGCATTGTCTTTAATACCGATTGTGCATACGCACCACATTTGTTATCACTGAGAGCTTTTTTCAATTATTATTTTAACTTACAAGTGTATACGTGCGAAGTCTCGGAAGCTCCTGTTATCTGTGCCTCTTCATAGTTCATAATCTCGACATTGAGAAAGAAACACGTTTCAACAGATATACATACCTTGTCGTTTGTTCGGTGAGACATTTTTCAATACTCGATTATTATTATCCGATACTTTGGAGTCACGAACGAGCGCAAGACTAACATTCAAACATGTCCGATGAATCACTTACGTGTTCGTATATGTCATATATATTTATTTTCATTCGCACACGGTACATTGTTTTTCCAAATGCCAAAACGTGCATACTATAGAGATTTTAGTGTTTTTTCTTTGCTCCGTTTTCCGCAAAACATTCGACATCCCCTATGAAACATCCTCACACGGTCTATTAAAAATATGGCAGGTTTTTTTCTGCATTTTTCTTTATTCGCAAATCTGACCCAAGTGAGATATGTTTAGCGTATATACATGGAGATTTGACAAGTAATTGGAAAAATTATACCCATACATACTGACAAAGATATTATGTATTAATTAATTGTTAATTTATTGTTTAGGAAAATCCGACTTTGCGTCGGATTAGTATTTAAAAAGTAAGTTATGGCATCCAACGATCAATGGCCTCCTGTGGCATTGTCAGCGGGTGGAAAGGGCTCTGCAAAGCTCAATGGCAATAAAAGGAACATCAAGGAGTCTCAGCAAAAGATACTCAAGGTGGTCAGTGAGATGTTTGGCTCGACCCTGGAACCTGAAGTTATACTCTCCGTAGTTCAGAATTGTAACTGGGAATGTAAGATCACGTTTATCTTTCTCCAAACATTATGTCGAATAAAAAACCCTGTAAATCGGAATTTTGCACACTGCTTCCTCATCTTTATCCATAGTTCACATAGCTTCCTTTATCACAAAGTATGGCGATTAAATTTGGCTTCCTCATAAAGGAAGCTTTGTTAACTTGATTGATATCGTGTGCGACCGTGTAAATAAATGATGTTGATGAAGTGTCGCAATCAATGTGCAAATTTGCCAAATTCTTTCAACTTTACTTCTTGCCAAATTTGATTTTTGTCAAATTCAATAGCGAACAACCTTGATCACTATTTTGACTGTATACAAACTTGCAGTACAATATCTCGCAATGAGCCAAAGTTAGAGTACGCTACTTTTTCAAAAAACTCAAAATTTGATACATTTTTCATTATTCGATCGATTTTTGCCAAATTTAATAACAAACAACCTTGATAGCTATACTGACTCTGTGCAGTTTCAGTGCAATATCTTAAAAATTGCACAAAATAGAGCATTTACGCTATTTCTTAAAAAATTAAAATTTTTATAACATCTTAATCCCTCGATGGATTATTGCCAAATTCAATAGCGAACAACCTTGATAGCTATACTAGTTCCGTACAAAGTTTCAATGCAATATCTTGAAAATTATGAAAGTTAGAGCATTAACGCTATTTTTCAAAAAATTCAAAATTTCATAAAAATTTAATCTTTCGATCGATTTTTGCCAACTTCAATACCAAACAACCTTAATAGCTATACTAATTTTGTACAAAGTTTGAGTGCAATATCTTAAAAATTGTAGAATAGAGCATGTACGCCATTTTTACAAAAACGAAAAAAATCGATTAACTCCCGTTTGAATTGAAACAAATTTTTTTCATAATGAAGAGCAATTTGTGCTCGACAAGTGTGTCAAATTTCAGCTTGATCTGTCGAAGCGTTCTCGAATTATTAATTATTTACATATGAAACTCAGGACACAGACATACACACACACGCGCACACACACGCGCGCACACACACGCGCGCACACACGCACACACGCACGCACACACGGACATTTTTTCTAAATGTGATTTCTCGGTGTTTTAGGACATTTTGAACACATTGGCATAAAAATCTCAAAAAAAAAAATTTCACGATAACCAAGTTTCCTTTTACGAGGAAGCAAAAAGCTAACCATCTGCAAGCAGGATGAAAAGCGCTTTTTATGGATTTCATTTTCAAGAATTGCTTCAGATGTAATGTGTTGAGGCGGTGAAAAAAAAATTGTTTTTTTGCAACACATGAATTGAAACATTCTCGTTGTAAGAAAAATCAAAATCAGCTAAATTAACCACTTTATTGAGGAATAAATATTCTCTGATATATTTTTAATGATTCTTCAGTTTTCAATGGAAAAATCTATGATACTAGCCTAATATAATGAAGGGTACTTTAAAATAGCCTGTGCGATACAAAATTTTATCAAAGGGCTTTTCTTCCGAGAGAATTTTTGCATACGATTAGATTTTCGAAAATTCAAAATTTGTATTACAACAAAAAGATTGAAAAATATATCGAAGGATTATATTTTTTAGAAAATTATATTTAATATTTTTTTAATTTTACAGTACAACCCTCGATCGAAGGTCTCATTACACTGACCGAAACTGTGGACAATCCACTGACCAGAAATGACCCGAGTTCCGAGGTCAAAAACATGTCCTCCGATGTAGCGAAAATGAGCGAAAAGTTTGGAGCAAACGTAAATCTCGGAGAAACTGAGTGCGTATCAAAAACGCGAGTAGGTTCTTCCAATGTTCAGGAAAATCGATCATCCCAAGACTTTGTATTGCCGTCAAAATCGGACAAGCCGAGAAAAGGGGCTGCGAAAAACCGTATGGGCTCTTTTTGCGGTAACATAGCCAAGTTAAAGTCGAGCGTTGAGAACAAAGATACGAAGATCGAGCAAGAGAATGATTCTTCTATCCTTACGAAGGGCGACTTGTTCTTCGACGGTTTGGTTTACTACGGTGCTACTGGACGTGATGAATTATCCATTACGTCATCAAAAATTCCTTCGGAAGGCGATATTTCCGGCACGGGACCATTTTTCGACTTCAAGAACGTTAATTCACCGACGAAAGAGAGGAAGAACAAAGGTTCACCGAAGAATCGCGGTTATCTGCCAGCGGGTGAAAGAAACAACCGAGACAACAATGAAAAAACACCGTATCACGTCAAGTATCGCGAGAATAAAAATCAAAAGGTCGCATCGTTCGACAGCAAGGCTAACATACGAAAGAGCGAGTCGGAGTCCTTGTGCGGACTCAAGGTGCAATATCGTCTCAGCGGAATGGAGAGCAGTTCCGACGACGACGACGCTGACGTCGTTATCGAGGACGAGAGCAGCGACTACGAGATCAACCTCGCGCCAACGATGACCACCAACGTTTGTCAATTTTTGTCACCGCCAACGCAGACACCGCCCCAGCGTACACAGCCCGAAATTCACATGATAAACACACCGTCCCCACC
Source organism: Alloplasta piceator (assembly GCA_946863875.1). Taxonomy (NCBI): domain Eukaryota; kingdom Metazoa; phylum Arthropoda; class Insecta; order Hymenoptera; family Ichneumonidae; genus Alloplasta; species Alloplasta piceator. The sequence continues at coordinate 22,348,857 of OX333071.1, read as the reverse complement.
TCGAACTCCCCAACGTAGCATACACGATGCGACTCTGAGTCGTTCAAAATTTTCGATACTACGTGGCGAGAAGATAATGATACTGATGAGAGGTTTACCGGGCAGCGGAAAGACAGCATTGGCGAAAAACATAATCGCCAAAACGATGAACGTTCATTCGGCCTCTCACGTTTTCAGCACCGACGATTTTTTCGTCACTCTCGGTCGTGGAGTTTATCAATACGACGCAACGAGAATTCCCGAAGCTCACAGTTCGAATCAGAAGAGAGTTCGTAACGCGGCCAAAAACGGTCTCAGTCCGATCATCGTCGACAATACAAACATCGAGACATGGGAGATGCGCCCTTACGCCGCTATGGCCGTCGAGTATGGTTACATCGTTGAAATTCTCGAGCCCAATACACCGTGGGCACGTAATCCCAAACAACTCGCTGAAAAGAACTCTCACAACGTTCCAAAATCGAAGATTCGTGAGAAATTACTGAGATACGCTTCCGGTATAACGGGCAAAAAATTATTGGATCTGTGTGAATTGAAATACGCTTCAAACAATACACCACCGCAAATGCGTCTCTCACCACCGATAATCGTAGATACTGAGCGAGAAAAGTTTGCCCCTTGCATGGCTGACATCAAATCAAATTGGGACAATCATCAGAAGAACAATTACGTATTGACGAGTCACGATATTGAGAGTATGCAGAATATCGACGAGTCTCACAATTCCAAGAACGATTGTGCGACACTGCCGGACGCATCGAGCAACTCCTCAGGCACTGATAATCCGAATGATTCTCCGAATTACGCTGAAAAAATGTTCAACGATTGTCTCGACGAATTACAAGATTCGGACGACGAGAGTTTCGAATTACTCGATGGTCCTGGTAACGAGCGTCCATCGGATATTGGAAAATCCGTCGATGGCGTTGAAAGCGGCTCGCAGCGTAATCTCGAAACTTTCAAAAATACGAACGAAGACTCCTTGGATGATTGTACCAAGGTCAACAAAGAGCCGAGTCCGAATAGCTCTCAACAGACATTGGGTGCTATCGGTTCCGAAAGAAAAGGAAGTCTCGCTGTTACCGCGAACATCGACAACTCCGGTTGTGAGAAAACTGATCACGAAAAGAGCGCCAATATTTTGTCGCAGTGTTGGGACTTCACAATGACACTGGGACGTTTCAAGCTGCACAGCAGTCATGGAAATTACGTCAGTCCCTTCAAAGTTCCGGCTCAAATGAGCATGGAGAAAAAAAATGAGACGAACGATGGGAAAGTCACCACGGACATTGCTGAGAATACATCAAACGGGTCGCAGCAATCGAAAATCGATGAGGACCAGAATGTTGTTTCGAAACCTGCAATTGCTGTGAATGAAGAACTATTATCGGAGAATGCTGATAACGCGGTTGACTTGTACGATAAACTCGCGATCAATGAAAAGAAGATAGAAAGTCTCGTTAAAATTAGTACTAATGCCGATGATGAACAACAGTGTGAAGTTGAAGAGGAATTAGTCATGAATGAAGATGTAGAGAAAAACGACACGAATGTTTTGGAACAGCCGATTCCTTCCGGTGCGTCGTTCCTTCAGGATTGTACCGACAGTATTGTTAAAGATTTATGTGATCTTAAAATTGAAATAACTGAAGAGGATACGAAGAAAGATATTGAGAAGCCCGAGGATGCAATGTCATTTGATGAATTAGTCAATAAGACCATTGATTCTCAGATTTTGAATCTGCGTCGTCCCGACGAATCATCGACGACGGTTGAATCGAAATCTCAAGACTCGAATGATACGAATAAAGTCGAATGCTCCAATGTTAACGAGAACGATGATGATGAGGAGAAAAGTTTTATGTATTTAGACACGGTGGATTCGCCAAAAATGAAGAAAGACGATGGGATAACCGAAAAAATCGTTACAGATACGATAAAGGAACAGAATGAAATCGTGGATGAGGATGACAAGGTTCGTGAAGTTGTGTCGACAAATCCGTTCATGGAAGAGATCATTCGATTGAAGAGCGAGAAGGAAAATGAGGGAGTCACGAATTTCGCAACCGATAATATCAACAGTATATCTTGGAAAGAATCACCATTCCCAATAGATGGGGCAAACATTCCCGTTATACTGTCGACCGATGATCACAAGACAGTTCTCAAAATCGAAGCATCTACAAACACGACGAATTACGATTTTAACGTTGCTTACGTTGGTGGAACCTCGGAACCGGAATATCGTGAATTATGGGGTGCGAACAGATGCATAAACGAGTCTGGAACGAGCGTCGTCGCGAAACAAGAACGTCCTCCGTTGAAACTGATGCTCGATAAAAGCTCAATGACGAATGAATCAAATATACTGGCGACCGAGACTAATCTCAACACAGATAGGGAAAAAGATTCGATAGATCGTCTCGCCGATTTGATCGAAATGTTTCCTCGTTTTCCTGTCGAGTATCTTCAAGAATTGTACGAAGAGCAGTGCAATCGTGATTTCGATTGGACCGTCGAGGTTCTGTTACTCGCCGATGTACCGAATGATTTTACTTTTGAGAATTATGAGAAAAAAAAATGCGTTGGCATCGCGACGGATGAATCTAACACGACGATTGGTACCGACGCCGTTAAATTATGGAAAACCGAGCATGAAAAATTGAAACAACGGTCGCACAGTTCAAGCCCGAGAAATCGTCGCAGCAGAGCTAAAGATTTTCGTAGTTTTTCCCTCGATTGCATCGAGGATCATCACTGGAGTGGTGGTGAAAGTCCGTTGAACGTTGATGATTTTAATATCAGCAAGGATTCAAATTCCACCAAGGACAATGAGGAAGAGGATAAACTTTTCGAGTTGTTCTACGCAAAAGCAATATCGGATAATATCCCGGATGGAAATGCTGATTTGCCGGAAGCTTCTTCGTCTTCAACGGCTTCCGGCCGAACGAGCGAGGTCACCGAGAACGAGGAGGATAGTGAGGAAATAATGGAATTAAATTTTGGACGCGAATTCATCAATCAGCTGGAAAAAACTTTTGGAAATCCAGATTGTAATTTGCCCGATGAATTCAAGCCTGTTATCAGAATTAAGAGATCCATGGCCGAGGAGCTTCATGGTCTCTGGATTCAGAGCATGTATCATCAGATGAACGCTTTGCATGCTCAACTCGACGAGAGAATGGCGAAAGGTATGCGATACATTCAGAGTTGTGAAAATAGTAATGTAAAAGTAATGCATTACTTTAAACAATGTGTATTGGACAAGTTTTCCATCACAAATGATAATAATAATGTGTAATGGATGCGTGTTCCCTTACAATTAAAAAAAGTAATGTGTAATGGATGCATGTCCCATTACAAATAAAAAAGTAATTTGTAATGGATGCATGTGTTATTACAAATAAAAAAGTAATGTGTAATGGATGCATGTCCCATTACAAATAAAAATAGTAACGTGTAATGGATGCATGTGCCATTACAAATAAACAAAGTAATGTGTAATGAATGCACATTACGAATTACAATTTTAAAAAAAGTAATTTGCAGTGGAGAATATTTCATTCCAAATAGAAAAATTGCCGTGCTCGTATTAGAAACTTGTACATTGCTGCCTCATTATTATATTTCGCTCACTAAAAGTTCATCCACATTTATCACAAATGATCCATAAAGTTAAAAATTAAAAAAAAATTTTTTTTTAAACAAGCTTTTATTACTTGTTAATAAAAAATAATTAAAAACTTAAAAATAAAGCTTTTCCGATTGGAAATAAGTTTTCAAATAAAAGCGTGTTACACCCTCTTTTTCCTCTTGCTGTTAAAATGTAACACGCTTTTATTTGAAAACTTATTTCCAATCGGAAAAGCTTTATTTTTACGTTTTTAATTATTTTTTATTAACAACTAATAAAAGCTTGTTTAAATTTTTTTTTCTTTTGTTTATTTTTTACTTTTTAGTATTTATGATGTTAAATAACTAGTTTAGTAATGTATATCTAGTTTCGCATATTTTTTTGCAAAATTTTTTGCACAAAAATTATTTTGCAAAATTTGTTAGACAGAATTATTTCACACAATTAATTTGCAACATTTTTCTGCAAAATTTATGCAAAAAAATGTTTTCAGAAAATTTTCGTGGAGAAATGTTGTAAATCAAGTGCTTAAAATCATTTTGTAAACAAAATTTAGCAAAACAATTTTTTTGCAAGCAATTTTGCGAAACATTTTTTGTTCCAAAACAATTTTCAAGCAAATTTGTAATAAACATTTTGCGAAACAATTTTTTTTGCAAAAAACTTGCAAATTTTTTGTGATAATATTGCATTGTCATCCGATTTACACATGCATGACAAATTTTTACTCAATCGGAAACCGGGAAGTGGGTAAAATTTAACTTGTAAGATTTGATTACAGACAGACACTGAGACAGGTGAAGCTAAATAAAAGCTTGTAAAAAAAAGAACATGCACATTATTTAGGGATTCAATAAAGCGACAAATTTTGTATCAGTAACTTGTAATTTTTATTAGATTGCTCGTAATTATGGGTAACAGTGTGTAAAACCAAGTTCAATATAAAGTTGGATAATTTTTGGGGTTGAGTACATTTTCGTACTTCATATTTAACGATGGACTGTGTGTTTTTTTTTATTCTAAAGCATCTAGATCGACAAAGACTCTTGTTTTTCTACTTTTTCAATTTTATTGATTTTATTTTCATTAGTAAGTGTTTACTAAAGAATTTACGAAAAAATAACCTTTTACTCTTACGCGCGACCTTATTTTTCTATCCCAGAGAAGTACACATTTTTTACACTAATGCATACGGACAATCGCACACACAGAATTATTTTTGCGTGGCGTATCCGGAAAAACAGTCGGGATAGTACCCACGTGAGTCGAACCTATTCGAATGTTCGCGATTGATTCCGAATATTGACGACGTGCTCAAACAATATTACAGTGAGACCGCACTTGCTTTTCTTCCATCTCAATTTGTTTCGAGCGAAATAAAATAATGAAACAGCAATGTGCAAGAATATTCTCCCTTAAAAATTACTTTTTTTTTCAACTGTAATTTGTAATGGAGCACTCAGTCATTACACGTTATTTTTTTATTTGTAATGGCAAATGCATCCATTACACATTACTTTTTTTTGTTTCTAATGGCACATGCATCCATTACACATTACTTTTTTTAGTTGTAATGGCACATGCATCCATTACACATTACTTTTGTATTTTGTAATGGTACACTCATCCATTTCACATTATGCAGTGTAATGGGTAATAAATACAGTAATGCATTATTTACAACTCTGGATACATTACAATCAAACCAAAAAAAATTGAGGCCGATTAATGTTTTTGTTTATCATTTAAAAAAAATCAAAATGCACAGATGAAGCAATGGCGAGAGTCATGGATCGCGAGGAATCGGTGCAGACAACCATAGAACCTGCGGTGCCTAATTTAGAAGAAATAATGAACATGGAAATGGCCCTCGCGAAATACAAAAACGAATTGGTATTTATGGTTAATCATAAGATTATTTTTAAAAAAACAGACTTTAAACACGGTAATAATAATTGCTCGTTGAATTTTTCAGAAAGAAGCTATAGAGAGGGAAACGCCAAACGACATGGCATCACGTTTGACGAGACAAATGCTGTATGAATCGTTGCCCGACCTGGATCAACAGACACTTAGTGAAATTCTCCACGCTCACGGTGGAAATTTCAAAGAGACTTGCGAGATTATTGAAGCTAGCACAGGACGCACCGTCAGCAAAATGAGTACGCTGAAGAAGCAGCAGAGCTTGTTGGACAGAGTCAACGAGGAGCAAAAAAATCGTTGTATCGAATCGTTGTATCAACAGGCAAGTTTTCAGCGAAGAAAATTTCGAAAAAAAAACGGTTGATGACACAGGCCCACACAAAAAATGTAGTTTGTGCTGGCTGTCCCACCATATTCTTCCTAAGTATCTTTTCCCGCTGAACACGAATCTGAAGTCAGAACTAGGGGTCGATGAACAAATTCTCGAAAAAATCCATAAAAACTGATGAAAATCATGATCTAGTAATCTTTTCTGTATGATATTATTGTCATGCGGTTTTTGTTTGTTTCTCTATGTAATACCCAACAGTACATGGCAAAAATGTTAACTCACATCCTATTGTGTCTCATCTAGGTCACACAAAGATGAAATAAATTTTTTATCTTTCGTTTTTTGACAAACTTGGTGCAAGTACCGGCAGAAAACTGCTACCACGGAATGTTTGGACTGCGACGATAACCGCCCTTTAATGGGATGTATAGAGTGATTCGTTCGGTCAACATTTCGTGGTATTTAAGCATAAATCTGATGCTAAACTAAAAGAAGGCATCTTCGATGGACCGGGAATCCGAAAGTTATTCAAATATGCAGAATTTGTTTTAGCTATGAATGTACAAGAGAAGGCATCATCGTTAAGTTTTGAAGAAGTGTGCACTTATTTTTTGATTGATTACAACTGATTACAAAAACATTGTGGCAACTATGATACAAAATTTTCAAAATTCAAGTTGTCTAATGAATTTTAAGATGCACTTTCTTGATTCTCATCTTGATCAATTCCCGGCGAATAACGGAGACTTTAGTGAAGAGCAAGAAGAAAGATTTCACCAAGATTTGAAGAAATTTGAACGACGATTTCAGGGGCAATGGGGGGAGTAAATATGTTTGCAGATTACAGTTGGATGTTACAAAGAAAAACACAAGAGAGAGGAAAAAAGCACAGCAGAAATCTACTGCATAGATCAGAGTTGGGCAAAGTACTTGAAAGTACTTCAAGTATCAAGTAAAAAGTACCGTAGGTACTTGAAGTACAAGTACTTGAAAAAATCAAGTACCAAGTATCAAGTTTCAAGTACTTTTCAAGTTTTCGGGTACGTCTCGTAAATTCTGGTACTTGGGTCATTCCATGTCAAATCGACCAAGAGTTGGAATCGACCACTTTCAATTTCGATGAAATTTTGTCAGAAGTTTTCGTTATCAACAAATTTTGTAATTTATTGAAAAGTTTTGTAAAAAAAAAAATTTTTTTTCAACCAAAATTCGAAAATTTATATTTTTGAAACAAAAAAACACCATTTTGGAAATTTCAAGATTTTTTAATTTTTGAAACAAAACAACACCAGCCTGAAACTTTCAGGATCTTAAGACCAATCCAAGGTATTATAAAAAAAAAATTAACCAAAAATTTAATGTTGATCGTAGATTTACACGAATTTTAAAAATTCAAAAATTCATATTTTTGAAAAAACGAAAACCACCTCTCTGAAAAACGTACGATCTTTTAAAATTAGTACAAGGTATTATACAAAAAAAATTGAATCAAAATTTTAATGGGCAACTTGGATTTTTACGATTTTTGAAAATTCAAAATTCTCCCAATTCATCATTTGTTAAAATTTTGTTTCGGAATACTTTTTTTTTCGTAGCCCCAAGTATACTCTTTAAGACGAACCTAGAACGATTTTTTCGTAACTATAATAGTTATGGAAATATTAAAAAAATAAACTTGAAAAAATGGTGAAATTTTGAACTTTGGAAAAAAAAATTTAATTTTTTTCCTTTGCTAGAACTTCATTTTATGATAAAAGAAAACTTCTGACCAAATTTCATCGAAATTGACAGGGGTCGATTCCAAATATTGGTCGATTTGACACGGAATGACCCATATTCAGAGGCTTTGCACATGCAACCATCAGCAAGACACATTCAAAAGTACTTGATACTTGTACTTGAAAAAAGTACTTCAAGTACAGAAAAGTACTTGAAATGTTCAAGTACAGTACTTCAAGTACAGGAAGTACTTGAAATATGTAAGTACAATACTTGAAGTATTTTTTAAGTACTTTGTACTTGCAAGTACTGTACTTCATGTACTTGCAAGTACCGAGTACTTTCAAGTACTGCCCAGCTCTGGCATAGATCAATTAAGGATATTGAGCCCCTATGAAATCTTTTAATGTTAATTGTTCAATAAATAGCTTCTTAATCATCGTGAAATTTTACACGACCTCCAGAATACTTCATGTAAAAACATATTAAATTTTCAGAATTCTATCATCATTACTTCAACCTCCTTAAGGGTTAAATCGAAAAATGGTGAGAAAATTCTGAAAATTTGGTATGTTTTTGTATGAAGTATTTAAGAGGTCGTGTAAAAATTTCACGACGATTAGGAAGCTCGTTATTAAAATATTAACATTTTGTTAAGAACAATTTTTTAAAGAAATAAAAAAAATATTTATCAATAAACTTCGTTTTATTTCCGTTGCTTTCAATATAGTGTAGACATTAAAAAATTGAGAGGTCAAAAAAAAACTTATCGCAAAGTTATATCAGTTTCCATAAGACCACATTTAATTTAATTTAATTTGTTAATGTTAATTGTTCGATAAAGAGCTTCCTAATCATCGTGAAATTTTTACACGACCTCTTAAATAATTCATCCAAAAATATATCAAATTTTCAGAATTTTCTCATCATTTGCGATTTGGGACTCAACATCCTTAAAGACAATAGGGTCAGGTAACGACGAAAATTATAAGGATATTATCATCAAACAGAAAAAATTACTAGATCATGGTTTTAACAGTTTTTATGGATTTTCTCGAGAATTTGCTCATCGACCCCTAATTCTGACTTCAGATTCGTGTTCAGCGGGAAAAAATTCAAGAGAAAAATATGGTTTGACCCCCAGCACACGCAACTTTTTTTTTGTGTCCCTGTGTTATCGATCTTCAACGGGAGATCTTAGATAAATCTTGATCAATTTTGTATGCAGGATGCTACAGTGACTCCCACGATAGTCATGAATCCGGAGACTCCCACGATAGTCATGAATCCGGATATCTGCGTGAATGGAAAAACAGAAAAATCTAAATTGAAAGATGCTCTAGCGCGAGGACAAAAAGCGAGAATGGAGGCTCAAAAACAATTCTCGTTACGAGTAGAAAATTTCAACAAAGCTGCAGAAGCTTATAGAAAAGGATATCCAGATGTCGCGGCATATTATTTACAAATGGTAAAACTAGGGAAAAAAAATTTAAAAAAAAAACAATAATAATAACAATTTAAAGAGAACGATTCATTTTTTTTTTCAAGGCAAAACTTCATTCAGAATACATAAAGGCCGCTCACGCAGATGCAGCTGATGCTTTTTTGTCAGCTCAAATGTACACAACGGACGAGGAGAACACGTTGGATCTCCACAATCTTTATGTTTCCGAGGCAGTCACAGCTATGGACGTATTTTTAGATTATCAAATCAAAAAACTCGCCAAAAGCAATAAGAAATCAACAATCCTTTACATTATAACCGGACGTGGTGCCAGAAGCAATAATGGGCTTAGTAAAATCAAGCCTGCTATTTCGAAGAAATTAATAAGTCGCAATATAAAGTAAGATAAAATCAAGACTATGGAAATCTCCAGAATCTTGTCCAAACGCGATATTAATGAAAATTCAATTTTTCTCAATTTCAGATACACCGAGGCTAATCCCGGTTGTTTGAAAGTCACACTGAGTAAACGGAATGGAATTTCAGATTGAAGTTGGGAAAATGAAAACAAAAAAACAAATATTAAAGCAATTTATTCGCAATTTGTATTTCTCGAACAAAAAAAAAATTTTTTAATTGCCTATTCGCGACTTCGATTGCACGTAAGTACAATGTGTAATACTTCGGACGCATCCTCTAGTTTTGTACAGAGAATACAAAGAGAGTGAGAAGGAAAAGAACTGTACGTAACAAAAATGTTGATTACGCTAAAGTTTGAACTTTCAAAAAATATCGGTGTAATCCAAAAGTTCGCATTTGCCAAGCGAAAAAAAGGAATTATTATCTATTTTTTGTACCTTTTTATAAAATTATTTTTTATCCTTACATTACTTATATGTAACACGTAAGATCTATAATCGGATGTTTGTATGACCTGAATTTTTTATGACAAATTTACGCCATACGGGCCAACAAGTTTTAGCTAATATTATTGATAATGATAAGCCTTGGTTTTTTGTTCAATTTTGACGATATCGAACTATTCGATTGTAAATACAATTGCAAGAGTGTGCCATGAGATAAAAGTGTACTAGATATAGATTCTTTTTTTATGCTAGTGCAATGAAAAAAAAAGTCTTTTCTTCCACGAACGGGACAGCAATTTGCGCTTGCTGGATTGCTCTTCTCAGAATTATGATTTGTCCATTGATTTTAAGCTTTAAGAATTTGTGCTAATTAAGATTAAGAAAAAAATCTATATATAATGTATAATAAAATATAAAATAGAACATATCGAGTCACAGGCAAAAGACGTATTTATTTATTCAAGAGAGCACATTCGATGACTTTTTTTTCACCTATCTCGTTTTACACTCGCTTTGCTCATACTCGTTTTTAGCTTTTTCACAGGTGTCGAATCATGCGAAATCTCGTGTTTTGCCATCTTCTTCACCGGACTCATTTTCATTTTTGGCGATTTACCGCGAGGTTCGAGTCTACCGAGATAATTCGACGTCTGTTGTTGCTCAGTTATCGTTGCCAGTTTTGTCTGACGAATACCAATGTTCGAGGGAAAGGGCTTTACTGTGAAATTTTGATTTGGTGCCGAGCCCGTTGAAGCGACGGCAAAACGATGAACGCTTCGACCGGTCGATTTCAACGCTATTTGCGGAAGAAAGCTGGTCAAAGATGAAGAGACGTGAGGATTAATTATGTTTTTCGAATTTTAGGATGTACAAAATTTGTTATAAATATATACATGCAAATTCATAGAAAGATTCGAAACGATATATGGGTCATTCCATGTCAAATCGACCAATAGTTGGAAGCGACCCCTTTCCATTTCGATGAAATTTGGTCAGACGTTTTCTTTTATCATAAAACGAAGTTCTACCAAAGGAAAAAAACCCTGCAAATTGAAATTTGCACATTGCTTCCTCATCCTTATCCATAGTTCACACAGCTTCCTTTGACACACAGTATGGCGATCAAATTTGGCTTACTCATAAAGGAAGCTTTGTTAACTATTGACAAATATTAGTAGTCAATGTGCAAATTCGATCGATTTTCGCCAAATTTGATAGCGAATACCATTGATAGCTATACTGGCTCTTCACAACATTTCATTGCAGTATCTAAAAAATTTCAAAAATTATAGCGTTTACGCTATTTTTCAAAAAAATAAAAATTTCATAAAATTTTAATCCCTCGATGGATTTTTGCCAAATTTAATAGGGAACAACCTCAATAGCTATATTAGCTCTGTGCAAAGCTTCAGTACAATATCTTAAAAATTGCACACGTCAGAGCGTTTACGCTATTTTTCACAAAATTTAAAATTTCATAAAATTTTAATCCCTCGATGGATTTTTGCCAAATTCAATACCAAACAACCTTAATAGCTATACTAATTCTGTACAAAGTTTGAGTGTAATATCTTGAAAAATTCAGAGGTTAGAGCGTTTACGCCATTCTTGCAAAAACGAAAAAAGTCGATAAAATCTGAACACTCGTTATAATTAAAACAATTTTTTTTCATAATGAAGAGCAATTCGTGCTCGACAAGTGTGCCGAATTTTAGCTCGATATCTCGAAGCGTTTTCGAGTTATTAATTATTTACATCTGAAACTCAGGATACACACATACACACATACATCCATCCGGACATTTTTTCTAAATATGATTTCTCGATGTTTTAGGACATTTTGAACATATTAGCATAAAAATCGCGAAAAAATTTATTACGAAAGTTATACAAAATTCAAAATTTCACAATTTTTCCAATTTTTCAAGTTTATTTTTTAAATATCTCGAAAACTATTATAGTTACGAAAAAATCGTTCTGGGTTCATCTTAAAGAGTATACTTGGGGCTATAAAAAATATTTTGAATTTTTTTTTTAAACGATGAATTTGGAGAATTTTGTATTTTAAAAAATCGTGAAAATCCACGATCAACATTAAATTTGTTGTTCAATTTTTTTTTTATATAATACCTTGTACTAATCTTAAAAGATCCTGGAATTTCCAGAATGGTGTTTTTTTTTTAAATATGAATTTTTGAATTAGAGTAAAAAAAAAGAATTTTTTACCTCCAAGTTAAGTAAAGTTAAGCAATCATGTCATTTTGTAATTTTGAGCACTAAAAATTTCTCTTAATGACATAAGAATGTAAAAACAATAACACAATTGAATTTGTGTTCTTATACATGCATATTAAGTTTAGGCTTGAAACGCTTTACCAAATGAATAAAAACGCAAATTCAATTATCTTTCTGTTTTTACATTCTTATGTCAATGAAAAATTGAATTTTGTATTGCTTAAAATTACGAAATTATATGATTGTTTAACGTTACTTACCTTAGAGGCAATCAAAAAATGTTTTCTTTATACCTCGGTCGAAAGTACGTACATCCGGCATCAATTTCGATGCAGAAAGACCAAGATTCTTGCATTGGTAAAACAACGGAGTGACGGCGGGAGCAAAAACTTTTTTCACGCACAGCTGTATGTGAGACTCCCGCAACTGTCATCGGTGACTTGTTTCTAACCATTTTTTTCTCTGACGTCAAAGCTGCTCTTTCGTTAGTTAGAATCAGTGTTGTGAGGAAAAATAATGAACCGCACAGTCTCAACTGACGAATCCATGGACGAGGAAGAGGTATTCGAAGATTTCGATGTAGAGGCGGAATTGATCATACAGACGGAAACGTTACCGAAAAAGTCTCCTGACCGATACAAGCTTGTCAACGAGAATTATAAAAAATGACAGATGGAGCATGAAAGTTCTCTGTCAAGCTCGGAAGAAACGAATTTGACCGTCTATTTTAAAGATTTAACAAAAAAGCTGAAACCATAAACACTATGGAGCATTTTGTCGATGTTGAGAAAAACATTGAATACAAACGACAACATTGACATAAATAAATAAAAAAATTGTATAAGTTCGAATTTATTATTGTTGTTTTTTTACTCTAATAATATTTGCTTTTTTTTGTATTGATGCCTGCCCCCGACCAGCTGGCACTCGCTTCGCTCGTGCCGCAAATGTCGGGGCAGGCATCAAAACATGAATCTATCGTACTCAATTGTACTTTATTACCGTACTTTCGACCGGCTATAAAGAAAAATAGTATACACCACACGGGCAGAAGTTTGAGAGCCCTGAACTGCGCAACATGATGGCCCTCGGCTTCGCCTCGGGCATCACGATGCGCAGTGCAGGAATCTCAAACTTTCTGCCCTTGCGGTGTAATATACTATTCTTTAACAAAATTCAAAAATTCATATTTGTGAAAAAAACAACATTCTGAAAATTTCAGGATCTGTTAAGATCAATACGAGGTATTATATAAAAAAAATTGAACTAAAAATTTAATGTTGATCGTGGATTTTCACGATTTTAAAAAATTCAAAATTCTCCAAATTCATCATTTTTCAAAATTTTTTTTCGAAATATTTTTTTTTCTCGTAGCCCCAAGTATACTCTTAAAGACGAACCCAGGACGATTTTTTCGACACTATAATAGTTTCCGAGATATTCAAAAAATAACTTAAAAAATTTTAAAAAAGTGGTGAAATTTTGAATTTCCGAACAAAAAAATTTGATTTCATTCCTTGGGTAGAACTTCGTTTTATGATAAAAAAAAACTTCTGACCGAATTTCATCGAAATTGAACGGGGTCGATTCCAACTATCGTTCGATTTGACATGGAATGACCTATACATATTCTTTTAAATATTTCTATGAACCATTTCTCTTTATCATCATTGACGGTTCTTCCAAGTAGAGAAAGAAGTATAACAATATTTAACCTGTTGCAGGAAGGAGCTTTTTGTGAAAACTGCGTTTTGGAATCGCAATTCGTCATTCTGCAGCAGGATCTTTGAGTGGATAGTGATGCCACTTGCTGATGTCCCATTCTCATTATTCCGGAAGTCAAACTTTTGGAGCTTTCTCTCGACATAGTCACTTTGACACCGGACTTGTTTATCGGTGGCAATTTACTTGTCGACTGAATTTTCGTGGCGGCCACATCGTTCTCCGTTTTCGTCGTGTAAACGTTGTTACTGCGCCAAGCACGATCAAGCTTTTTACGACCCGCATCCACGGCAGTGACATTGCTGCTTTTCTCGAATCTCGGGACACTGCTCTGATTCGATAAGTTTGGTCTGGCATTCGGCGAAGATGCAACGACCCGTGGAATCTTCGAAAAAGTGTCCTCATTGTGAAGCTTGGTCGTGCGACGAGTTCGAGAAACCTGAACGATCAAAATCATGATTATTAGAAATTCCCTAAGAATCTTCATAACAATTACGAGTATTGCCACAAACAGATTTGTAAATAATGCATTATAACAATAATGCATTACTGTATTCATTACCCATTACACTGCATAATGTGAAATGGACAATTGTAACATTACAAAATACAAGAGTGATATGTAATGAATGCGCTATTGCAAATTTAAAAATAGTAATGTGTAACGGATGGGTGCTCCATTACAAATTACAATTGAAAAAAAAGTAATTGGTAGTGGAGAATATGAGGGATTCTCTGTCAATTCAGCCACTTTTTTTCGACCATCTCAGATGTGCGCCATAATTGATTATATCAAAGTGCTACTAAAAGCCATTCTATGTGAATTTTTTCAGATTTTTTAATTCAAAATTTTAGAAATTGCCGTTTATCTCCCAAATGAATATACCTCGGAAACTTGAAGTAACTGAAAAAAAATGTCTATACATAAAAGTTGTAGTTTTGTGTTAGCATTCGAGCGGAATATTTGAAATAATTTTTACGTTTCGATAACGCTGATTTCTTACCAAAAAGGGGGAAATAATTTTTTTATTCAAAAACAGCCCTTTTTATTTGGCTGAAAAAATTATAGAGTCTTCCAGTATGTCTGACGATATCGCAAAAAAATCGCCAGAGTGGCACGGATCGAGGTTCCGATGGAAAAAATAATAATTTGTGTGGTTTTATTTTTTTTACCCTAGACCCTCGATCCGTGCCACTCTGGCGATTGTTTTGCGATATCGTCAGATATACAGGAAAACTCTGTAATTTTTTTCAGCCAAATAAAAAGGGCTTTTTTTGAATAAAAAAACTAATTTCCCCCTTTTTTGGTAAAAAATCAGCATTACCGGAACGTAAAATTTATTTAAAATATTCCGCCCAAAATCTAACACAAAACTAAAACTTTTATGTGCAGACATTTTTTTTCAGTAACTTCAAGTTTCCGAGATATGTTAACGAGGTTCCGGTAGAAAAAAAAATTAATTTGTGTGGTTTCATTTTTTTACCCTAGAACCTCGATCCGAGCCACTCTGGCGATTTTTTTGCGATATCGTCAGGTATACTGAAAGACTTTGTAATTTTTTCAGCTAAAAAAAATGGATTTTTTTGAATAAAAAAATTATTATCCTCTTTTTTGGTAAAAAATCAGCGTTACCGGAACGTAAAAATTATTTCAAATATTCCGCTCGAATGCTAACACGAAACTACAACTTTTATGTATCGACATTTTTTTTCAGTTACTTCAAGTTTCCGAGATATATTCATTTGAAAAAAAAGAGGCGATTTCTAAAATTTTGAATTAAAAAATCTGAAAAAATTCACTTAGAATGCCTTTTAGTAGCACTTTGATATAACCAATTATGGGGCACATCTGAGATGGTCGAAATAAAAGTGGCTGAATTGACAGAGAATCCCTCATATTCCATTACAAATTACACAGCGTGTTTCTACGACAATTTGGAGCAGGTACTATTTTGCTCAAAGGTAAGTCTATTAATTTTTCAATGAACATAATTTATGTGTATCAAGTTTTTGTTAACTTTACTATCGTAGTGGTAAATGTATGAACAGTGATTTTTTGGAGTGATGTTTACTCCATTGTTGTAAAAATTACAATTCAAGAATGGAGTAAAAAGTACTTAAAAAAATCATTGTTCATACATTTACCACTATGATAGTAAAGTTAACAAAAGCTTGATACACACAAATTATTTTTATTGAAAAATTAATACACTTACCTTTGAGCAAAATAGTACCTGCTTCAAATTGTCGTAGAAACACACTAATTTGTAATGGAATATTCTCCACTACAAATTACTTTTTTTTAAATTGTAATTTGTAATGAAGCACTCATCCATTACACGATATTTTTTTTATTTGTAATGGCACATGCAACCATTACACATTACTTTTATTATTTGTAATGGAATATTCTCCACTACAAATTACTTTTTTTTAAATTGTAATTTGTAATGAAGCACTCATCCATTACACGATATTTTTTTTATTTGTAATGGCACATGCAACCATTACACATTACTTTTATTATTTGTAATGGAACATGCATGCATTACACATTACTTTTTTTTTATTTGTAAGGGAACACGCATCCATTACACATTACTATTTTCATTTGTAATGGAACATCCATTCATTACACGTTACTTTTGTAATTTGTAACGGAAAACTTATCCAATATACATTGTTTAAAGTAATGGGTAATGCATTACTTTCACAGTACTATTTTCACAACTCTGGTTACAAATGAAGAGTTCACTTTGGATTTTCGACGTCTCTCCGACGTTATGTAACTCAGCAAAACAGGATTTCGCCATTGATTCGTTTCGCGCGTATTCGGGACAATTAGACTACTCGATTGTCTCGGTGACGATTCTTTTTCCCGCAAATCATTGAAATAGCGATGGTCCAATAATCTTCTCACATTGCTGCGATTCTCCGGATCGTAAACCAACATTAGTTTCAATATGTCACGACCATTTTCCGTCACGTGGGGCAATAAATTTGTAACTCCCGAGCCTCCTTTGTTGGGAAAAAAATATTCGCAGTTTCGCGACTTACTGCTTGAAAATTTTAAGAACAAAGTCATTTTATTATGGTGAAAATATTCCAATTTGTAAGTGTCAGGCAAGCATTTAGAGAAGAGGTCACTGTAAAGGCCAAGAACTTGAGTTTGTGTGATCTTTGTTAGTAAACTAAATATTTGAATGGATTATGGATGTAATATTTTGGTACATTTGTTGGGAAGATATATTTGCTTGGATGAAAAACTTACTGTCTGCGAAATTTTGCGACGAGTCTCGCGTGTGGTGTTCCCAATATCGTGTGAATCTTCGATATTTGATCGACCTCATTCGAGCCGGGAAATAAAGGCTTCAAACTGAAAAACGAAGCAGAATCGTTTTTTTGCTTCCTCATAAAGGAAGCTTTGTTTTGGTGAAATTTTGTTTCGAAATTTTTATGCCAATGTGTTCAAAATGTCCGAGAAATCATATTTAGAAAAATGTCCGAATGGATGTGTGTGTGTGTGTATGTATCCTGAGTTTCAGATGTAAATAATTAATAACTGGAGAACGCTTCGAGATATCGAGCTGAAAATTTGATACACTTGTTGAGCACAAATTGTCCTTCATCATGAAATTTTTTCGTTTTAATTCTAATGGGTGTTCAGATTTTATGGACTTTTTTCGTTTTTTTGCAAAAATGGCGTAAACGCTCTAACTTCTGCAATTTGCAATATGTTGCACTCAAACTTTGTACAGAATTAGTATAGCTATTAAGGTTATTTGGTATTGAATTTGGAATAAATCGATCAGAAGATTAAAATTTTATGAAATTTTTAATTTTTTGAAAAATAGCGTCAACGCTCTAACTTGCACAATCTTCAAGATATTGCAACGAAACTTTGTACAGAACTAATATAGCTACCAAGGTTGTTCGCTATTGAATTTGGCGAAGATCCAATGAGGGATTAAATTTTGATGAAACTTTTGATTTTTTGAGAAATGCGTAAACGCTCTAACTTGTGCAGTTTTCAAGATCTTGCATTGAAACTTTGTACAGAACTAGAACAGCTATCAAGGTTGTTCGCTATTAAATTTGGCGAAAATCCAATGAGGGATTAAAATTTGATGAAATTTTTAATGAAAAAATGCGTAAACGCTCTAACTTGTGCAATTTTCATGATATTGCATTGACACTTTGTACAGAACTAGTATAGCTATCAAGGTTGTTTGCTATTTAATTTAGCGAAAATCCATCGAGGGATTACAATTTTATAAAATTTAAAATTTTTTTTAAACTAGCGTAAACGCTCTAACTTGTGCAATTTTCAAGATATTGCACTCAAACTTTGTACAGATCTAGTATAGCTATCAAGGTTGTTCGCTATTGAATTTGGCGAAAATCCATTGAGGGATTAAAACTAGAAATTTTTAATTTTTTGAGAAATGCGTAAACGCTCTAACTTGTGCAATTTTCAAGATATTGCACTGAAACTTTGTACAGAACTAGTATAACTATCAAGGTTGTTCACTATTGAATTTGATAAAAATCCATCGAGGGATTAAAATGTTATAAAATTTTTTATTTTTTGAAAAATAGCGTAAACGCTCTAACTTGTGCAATTTTCAAGATATTGTACTCAAACTTTGACAGAACTAGTATAGCTATCAAGGTTGTTCGCTATTGAATTTGGCGAAAATTCATCGAGGGATTAAAATGTTATAAAAAAAAATTTGTTGTTTCAAATAGCATAAACCCTCTAACTTGCACAATTTTCAAAATATTGCACTGAAACTTTGCACATAGTTAGAATAGCTATCGAGGTTGTTCGTTATTAAATTTGGCGAAAATTGATGGAATGATTAAAATTTTATCAAATTTATTCAAAATAGCGATCAAGGTTGTTCGCTATTGAATTTGGCAAAAATCAAATTTGCCAAGAAGTAAATTTGAAAGAATTTGGAAAATTTGCACATTGATTACTCATGTTTTTCGATAGCTAACAAATCTTCCTTCATGAGGAAGCTAAATTTGATCACCATACTTTGTGATAAAGGAAGCTGTGTGAACTATGGATAAATATGAGGAAACAATGTGCAAATATCCAATTTGCAGGGTTTTTCATTGAACGTCAAGTTAATTTTAATAAGTGGAACATGAATAACTCACGTTAGTAACTCGTAGTAGACACAACCTATCGCCCAAACATCCATTTTGGGACCATAAAAGCCTGTCGTCAATAAACATTCAGGGGAACGGTACCAACGAGTCGAGATGTATTCTGTGTAAGGTGGTCTGCTGTAAATTCCACGAATTGAACCAAGATCCGCCAATTTAACAATTTCTCCCTAAAAAAATGTGTGTCTCAAATTTTACAATATTCAGGGCAAATTTTTTTTTAAATTTTTTTTCTTTTTAGTACTTTCAGCAAAATATTTTCCGGCTTTATATCACGATGAAATATTCCATGCTTGTGAAGATGCTCGAGGCCTTTGAGCAACTGGTACAAAAATAATTTCACTTTCTGCTCTGTCAGCATTCGCCTGTCAGAATTTTTCTTTTCCTTTACGAAATTCATCTCTTAAAAATACAATTTTAGCCTCAATCTCAACTTGCTTCATAAATACCCTTTTCTGGATTTAACGAGATCATAGAGACTCATGTCCATGAGCTCGAAAATTAGCGTTACTTTGCCCGGCAGAGGATCACTGAGAAAGAAATTCAATAAAAAATATTGTGAAATAATTTGTTGGATTTTTCTTCGCTCTGTTTGAGAATGCTGTTTTTTTCTCACTAGTGTGACTCTATCATGTACAGAATATTTGGATGACGGCTTATTTTTCTCATCGCTATTACTTCCGGACTCTCCAACATTTCACTGACACTGAAAAAAATGAGATACAAATTAATCGAGATTTTGGGATTGATTTTTTTTTATTTTTGGCCTACTTTTCATAAATCTTCTTCAGACGCTTTGCAGCGTATAGAGATCCATTTTGGCGATCCTGACATTTTAATACCTCGGAAAACGAACCCTCGCCAATTTGTTGCAGTATTTTGTATTCTGAAGGAAAAAAATGAAGTCATTAAAATTCCTTATCAACGTAGAAGTGTCATTGAAAGTAATTAGTAGAGTAAGGGAAAAAGAGCAGTTTCGTTGAGACAAATGTGATAAATATTAGTTTCAAACTAGAACTAAATTCAAACTCGAATTTAAACCTAAACCCAAATTTAAACTTAAATTCACATTTAACCCAAATTTATATCCAAATTAAAAATTAAAATTTGAAGAAATTCTATATATTGGCAGAAGTCGATACAAAAATTTATTTTAACTGTAAAATAAAAGTTTTAAGAAATTTCATGTATTGGGAGAAGTCAATACAAAAATTTATTTAAACTTCCACATTCTTCGAATGTGATTCGACAAATTGTTGAACTAACTTTTCATAAAAGTCGTTGTGGTCGTCATGATGAATAAAAAAATATCTCTGAATATCGTGGATGTGTAAGCGAGGATTGAAGGGTTTCACGTTTTTCTGATAATCTTGATATCCTTCGGCCGAAGGATAACGATCTTCCCGAGGCCTGTTTGAAACATTTTTTGGAAGACAGTTGTCGGACGAAAAAAATCTCACAGGCGCGAAGATATGTACGGATTCTAACAGGCTGCTCGACAGTTTTATGTTTTTCTTTTTCAAATCGAAATATATATTATCTTCATGGAAATCGAGTATGAAGAAATAATGATTCAACTTCTTCCTTCCCAGAGTCAAGAAATACCTATGGGTCATTCCATGTCAAATCGACCAATAATTGGAATAGACCCCGTTCAATTTCGATGAAATTTGGTAAGAAGTTTTCTGTTATCATAAAACGAAGTTCTACCAAAGGGAAAAAATCAATATTTTTTTTTTCGAAAATTCAAAATTTCACAATTTTTCCAATTTTTTAATATTATTTTTCAAATATCTCGAAAACTTTTATAATTACGAAAAAATCTTTGGATTGTCTTGAAGAGTATATTTAGGGCTACGCAAAAAAAATATACCGAAAAAAAAATTCGAAAAATGATGAATTTGGGTACTTTGAATTTTTTTAAATCGTGAAAATCCACGATCAACTTTTAATTTTTTGTTCAATTTTTTAAATATAATACATTTTATTGATCTTAAAGGGTCCTGAAATTTTTGGAAAGATGTTTTTTTTATTAAAAAATCTGAATTTTGGTTAAAATTTTTTTTTTGTTTACCTATAAGTTAAGTAAAGTTGAGCAATCATGCAAACTATACTGCTCAAAATTACAAAATTACATGATTGCTCAACTTTACTTAACGTAGAGTTAAAAAATTTTTTTTTCACCAAAATTCAAAAATTCATATTTTTGAAAAACAACACCATTCTGAAAATTTCAGGATCTTTCAAGATCGGTACAAGGTATTATACAAAAAAAATTGAACCAAAAATTCAATGGTCATCGTGGATTTTCACGATTTTAAAAATTAAAAATTCTCCAAATTCATGATTTTTCAAATTTTTTTTTCGTAGCCCCAAGTATGTATACTCTTTAAGACGAGCCCAGAACGACTTTGTCGTGACTATAATAGTTTTCGAGATAAAAAATATAAAAATTGAAAAAATGGTGAAATTTTGAATTTTGCATAATTTTCGAAAAAAAAAATCAATTTTTTTCCTTTGGTAGAACTTCGTTTTATGATAAAAGAAAACTTCTGACCAAATTTCATCGAAATTGAAAGGGGTCGATTCCGACTATTGGTCCATTTGACATGGAACGACCCTTATAATAATGTTTACTTCTTATATCTCTCGTCGTCGCGATCAATCAATCTCATGCGCAATTATTTTTTACGTTTATTCTCGCTTTTTTTTAAAGGATTACATGTTTTTTTTCTCGTTCTTTCATTTATGTATAATAATGCTATCATAATTATCCTAATGTTATTAAATATTCAACGTCGTTGAATACTTTAGTGTTTTAATCAGAATATTGGAATAATGTCAACTGAATAATTAAATATGTGTCGTAGATACTTCTCTATCCCTCTAAGCGCACGGAACATTCACCAATCGTCGTTATCTTATCTCTTCTTCTTCGTTTCCTCCTTTATCATCTCATTAATGTTCTTTTTCGCATTGTTTTTACTGAATGACTCTCAGTGAATTATCAATCGAATGTTCACGTTTGCTCAGCTCTAATTACAGTGTAAGTCGTTTGTTAGTTGATCGTACAAGTTTGAAAATATTCGTTAGTGTCATAATTTTCATTTTACATCGATTTTAACAAACGAGCACTTACAAAAACATTATGAGAATTAACACTATTTTTCAAACTATTTCTCTGACAACGTTTCACAACGTTAAATTTGCTTTGCCTTTTCTTCGACCAAAAAAAAATGCTCCGCAATTATGTTGGATAGAGAAAAATATCTTCGCGTTAATCGACTCACCTGTTTTAGCTACGAATAATTACAAATCTCATTTAATCAACGATGTGGGTTTGTGTTGTGTTTATGTAGCCGCATTTTACATTTACTACGAGCGCAGTCATTCTTCGACACTCGTTAAAAATACCCCTTAATTTGCATTCTGCAATTCCTTCGTCGTTTCTTTTTCTTTTAATTACGTTAGTTTATTTAATGTCGTCAATTCGGACTCGAGTGTCTATGAATTGACATAATTAATAACGTGCAAAACTCTCTCATGTTTTTCTGCATCATTAACATTTTTTATTTTTTACTCTCATATTTCTTCTTTCTTTTCAACGTATTCAAATAAATAACCGTCATTTCAAAACTGGTGAGACTTGGGATCAATATTTTCAACAATGATACGTACTCCGGTATGTAATTAATCAACGTAAACAAAAGCTCAGGTTTAAGCCCATTGATACCTAAAGAAACGAAGGAATCATCTCAATGGTCAATTTAGATACCCCAATTCAAAATTAAATTATTCAATGGGACATGATAAGTTTTGCCTTTTTCGCTGCAGATCAATATCCGCACTTCCGGTCAACAGTCTGTACAGTTTTCGGTCATGTTCATGTTTTTTGTTTGTTTGTTTGTTACAATAGTCTCGCACGTTCGATTACAACAATCACAGGACATTGTCATCGTTGATGAATAAAAAATCATTTATAAGTCGCCGGATATAACGCAATGATTAGTCCCGAGCACCACTCCTTTTTTCATCTTCCGTTCTAGCCAATTATCCTCAATACAAATTCTATAATCACATTTTTTGTAAAATTGTGGTGGAAGAATCTATTACAAAATCCAAAAGTCCTTTCTTTTCATTAAATAAGAAATCCATTGAATCTAACACGTGATAAAACTTAGTACATTTTTCTTCTCCTTCTCTTTGTTAAGGTCTAGTCTACTTTAGAAGGGCAAAAAAAAGTACATTTTCAAGATTTTTTTCTCAGCTCCTTTATCTGGCCATAAAACTGTTTATACAACATTGTTTCATGCTTCGAAAAAACAAAAAAAACGTATTCTTTATTTTGATTCTTTGAATAATTTATAGAAGACGCCAAAGTCGAGCCAGTTAATCTCAGGTCGACAGTTAATCTCAGGATTGGGAAGATTGGAACGAAAAATTAGAAAAGCATTTTAAAGAGGAAGGTTTCTTGCACAGCAATTTACCACCGTTAATGGAAAATCGAATTTAAAAAAATGGCGTATGTTTGAAATAAATTGTGAAAAATTCAATTTTTCATTTTCATTTCAAACATCCGCCATTTTTTTTATATTGATTTCTCATTAACGGTGATAAATTGTTGTGTAAGGACCTTCCTCTTTGAAATGCTCTTTTATTTTGTTTCAGACTTGTCAATCCTGAGATTAACTGTCGACCATGGGACAAGACATTTTCGACTTTGACGACTTCTATAAATTATTCAAAGAATCGAAATAAAAAATACATTTTTTTTGTATTTTCGAAGGATGAAACAATGTTGTAAAAACTGTTTTATAGCCATATCTGATGAAGGAGCTGAAAAAAAATCTTAAAAATTGACTTCTTTTTGGGCTTTTGAAATAGATAAGTACTTTAATCATACTCTGGCTCAACAATGAAGAAGCGATATTTCATCGACCAAACGATTTCCGGTCAATAGAAATATATTATAACAAATGACTAATTATGACATTTCATAAACACGAATCATCTTCGACAATCATCGTACGTGAACTTATTGAACAATGCAATCCAATGTCCAACTTTTGATGCTTTTTTCTTCTTCTCTTTCAATTGCCTTATATCACGCCCGATGGATTTTGAAACAGCACTATTTTTTCCTTTCTTAAGGTACCAGTCTACTCTAGAAGGATTTAAAAAAAAAAAATTTCAGATTTTTTTTCTCAGCTCCTTTATCAGATATGACTGTAAAACTTTGTTACAACATTGTTTCAGCCTTCGAAAATACAAAAAAAAAAAATTATTTTTATTTTGATTCTTTGAATAATTTATAGAAGGCGCCGAAATTGAAAATGACAGTTAATCTCAGGATTGGCGAGTACGAAAAAAAAAAAAATAAAGAAGCATTTTAAAGAGGAAGGTTTCTTACGCAACAATTTACCACCATAATGAAAAAAAAAACGATTCAAACAAAATGGAGGATGTTCCAAATGAAAATGAAGAATTGAATTTTTCACAATTTATTACTAACATCTGCCATTTTTTTTTAAATCGATTTTTCATTAACAGTGATAAATTGTTGCGTAAGAAACCTTTCTCTTTAAAATGCTTCTTTATTTTTTCAAACTTCCTGAGATTAACCGTCACAAATGGGACAAGACATTTTAGACTTTGGCGCCTTCCATAAATTATTCAAAGAATCGAGATACAAAATAAATTTTTGTTTTCTACTTTCGAAGGATGAAACAATGTTGCAATAACAGTTTTATAGTCAATTCTGATAAAAGAGCTGAGAAAAAAATACCTTTTTTGCTTTCCAAAGTAGACAAGTAATGCAATAGCACGAGCTGCTGCGGTATTACAAAATTCATATTTTTGTAGCGGTCGAGTGTCCGAGAAGAAAAAAAAAATACTCGCTCTTCGTTCGAACTAAGCCCACATGCGAGGCTATATTCTTCTTATACAATACGGTCCTACATTCGTGAAACAATAAATTTGAATAAAACGGTTATATCCATTTCCTCGTTTAATCTTTCGTTAACTTTCTTTAAAATTGTACGTCTATCGGAGAGTTCTTCGTGCCTTGGAGTGGTGCGGGCTGTGGCGTGGTTTTCGGCTACTTTTTCCCCTTTCAATGCACACAAATATGTACATACATGAAAAACAAAAATTCAATTCCAACAAGTTCGATCTCAGTTGATTCTCTTCATTCTTTTTTCCCTGTTCTAATTTATAAATGTTAGTAAGTGAACAGTACCTTGCACTTGTCACTCAGTTTGAGCGCAAGCGCGAGTCCTCCAACGCTGCGGCGTGTGCAAGAACGTGCGTGCGTGCGTGAACACAGGAACCGCGAGACGTACGAATGAAATCCACCTCTCATTTTTTTCTTTCTCTCTCATATTTGTTAAATTTTTAAAAAAATTTACTATTGATTTCGAATAAAAGCTCCGGATTTTTAATTGGATCTAAAAATGCATGTCAAGCACGAATTTTTGACACATTTGATTCTTCAAACTGAACAGTCGAACCATTATCTAATGCAACAATCAACGAGACACTTGCGAATATTACCGGACATGCTGATTCGCGAATTAAATAATTTTTCTTTCCTGCCTTTGGGAGTTATTGACGAGAAAACTTTGAATGACAACGCCATATCTTTTGTCAAAAACAATATGTATAAAATATTTTATTTTCCCTTTTTCTTTCCTTCAATTTTCTCTTTGATTGAGCAACTATCTGCACAATATTATATTCGGTTTATCTGTTTGGGTTCTTTTGTCGTTTCGTTTTTTTTTTCTTTCGGCTAGAAAAATATAAAATTATGTACAATTCAATAAATTATTAATTATTAGTTTACCAGGTACAAATACTGACGCCGTATAGTACCCTCAATTATTTGATTGCAATTTTTTTTTTTTTTCATTTCTAACGTTGTCGAATAATGTTATTCATAATTTTAGATCAAGCCATTTGATATCTCTGGAAATTGACTGGCAAATCAACGAAGGCTCGTCTTGTTCACTGAATTTTTTTTACAAAAAAAATATTTTCTCTATCTTTGCGAGTACGTGTGGTATCTGTGTTTGTGTGTGTGTGTATGTGTGTGCGTGTGCGCGCGTGTGGGAGAAGAGATTTGTAATCTACAAAGGGCGATTTTTTTTCCAAGTGCGAAAAAAAAAAACCATTTCCGTCTAGTAAGATATTTAGGTCCTGTGTTCACTATCACAGCAAAGATTAAGCAGCGATTCTTGACTACGAGATGTATATGACTGAATATACGTCAGGTATAAAAGACCCGTTGAAGCTCGAAATGCGACTCGAACAAATTAAATATCTCGAATAATATTTGAGATTTAAGAAAAAAAAAAAAAAAAAAGAAATAAAAAATTTTTTCTACGAGAGACTCACTGGATCCCAAGCTTGCCTCACCACTCCAGAGACCATCATATCCACGCATCCAAGTATTCTCAGAATCTCGTTTACAATTTTTTCGCGTTCACTGCCTTAGCTTCGGTAACACTCGACTTTTATGTACACCGTATTATAGAGAGGGAGCTTTTCGGGCTCGGGGGGACACGAGGGGGGATGTATATTACAAATGAATCTCGTTATCGAGATTCTATTAGTCTTACTTTGGTCACTCTCGAATGTCCATCGTCAGAGGGGTTACAACGTCGACGTCGTTTCCGATTCCGTTGCATCCGCCACTCTCTCACTATCGTTGCGTTCCTCGACATTCGTCGATTCGGACTTTTCGTCGTTACTCTGATAAACGATCGGTTCACTCGTTTCTTTGAGGCTAACGCTCTCCGTCACTGCGTTAACGAAATTTTCACATATTTCCGACTGAAGGTCAACCGCTTGACCGCTGTCCGCGTTATCCATGCAATTCCTATCGTTCATATCGCTGATTCTTGGTGATTCGTTACGTTCCTGAACAATTTCGGATTCGCGCACTGACGCTGCCTCGTCGTGTTTCTCCATTTCCGCAAAAGTTCGATCGTTGTGCTCAAAATCACAAATCGTTGTATTTTCGTTATTACGCTCATGATGATTGAACTCGGTTTCGGGCATCGAGTTTTCAACGCACGATGCCATTTTCGGGCCCGTATCCTCGTTTCCGGGAATCGCACGATCGTCGATTCGGTCGGTACTTTTTCTCTGCTCTTTGCTCTCGGCGTAAGAATCATTATTGTCATTCGCGTCGAACGAATTGTCCAATTGCATTTTGCCGTCATCGTCAGCGTCGTTATCAGCCATCATCATGTCAATGTGATCGGCGGGCGGTGGACTCACGTTGCCCCAACGCGATTTTCTATTGCGATTACGATTATCACGCTCGAATCTCTCGGCGTTGTTGTTGCTTTTCGAATCTGGGCTCTCCTTGTGCGAACTCTTTTGATTATCTCGCGAAATGTAATTTTCACGTTCACGCTGACCTTGCGGTTCGTCATTTTCGTGACCGTTGTTAGATTGCATCGACGACCACAAACTCGGCGGCGGTCCGTTCTCCATGTTTCTCCATGGTGGCTCCGAACCTGGTATCGGTGGACACGGCGGAGGTGGAACGAAGGGTGGCCTCATCATCGGTGGACCGGCGCCCGGTGGACCGACACCGCGACCATCGTCGAACGGAAGACGGAAAAATGCGTCACCCTCCCGAGGATCGAAGGGAGGTCCTCGAGGACCGAACGGCGGTCGCATTCCCGGCCTCATACCCCTCGGACCCATTCCACGGGGATGAAACATCGGCGGAGGACCTTTTGGAAATTAAAAGAGAATAAATGTTTAACTCTTTCGGACCGTATGTTGCTTCTACACAACACGCACTTCAAGGCCCCATAAAATTAACATCGGTGGCAAGGTCAAGGTTCTAAGTGCATAGTTCCATCAAGCAAGGTCAGGTGGTGCTATAGATACTCCTTAACCCTGAGGTAAACTGCTTTTACCCATTGAAATATCAATATGGCGAGAGCGTCTCGTGGTGAGTTCGCGTGTCGTGCTTTAGTTATCTCAAAAAAAAGTAAGACAACATTTGTTTTTCATATTCCAAACGTTAAATCCTTTTAAATGGAAGCTGATATGATGTATTTACGATTATCGATTCGATTATTATTCATAAATTTTCCGGATTTAACCCCTCAAGTGCCGGGTTTTTCGCACAAGCAACATTCAAAAATTCGTATTCCCCAACAAAAAAATGGAAATATCACGATAGATTCATCAACTAGAGTGTATTTTGAGATAAAGCTATGAAGGAAATAATTTTCATTCAACAGGGTATAGGTCTCGGTCTGAGAGGGTTGAGGAATATTCAGTAAATTGGTTTTCTTGCTTCCACGTGGAAAAGTTCACATGGTTTACAGTTTGTACAAGGTTGTCAGCGCTTCAGAGGCTCAAAAATAGTAGAATAGTTACTTACTTTCCCGGAAATAGTGACATAATAGTGACTTTTTCGTCTAAATAGTGACAAAATAGTGACATTTCCCCAACCAATTTAGGAACTTTTGTAAAAGCTAGTCATATTTTTTTTCAACATTTCAGAGCTCATTTGCAGTATTTTCATGAGAAATTTGTAATAAAGGTAAGTAAAGTAAATAAAGGGAAGTAAATGAAGGACAAGACAAGACTACTTGAAAGTAACTTCTTTTTTTCTTTTCCCTTCAAATTTGTCATTTTAGTGATACCATATGATTCCACGTCAAACCGGCAGGTCAAAAAAATCGATGTCTCCGATCATACTCTCGATATTTTCCTGTGTTCTTTATCATGAGAAAACGCTGCTGTTAAATCGCTCGTCCAAAATAAAATTATTTGTACGAGTTATGATTTTTTGAAAATTGCGTACTTTTAACGACTTGAAAGAAAAAACAACTTTTTTGCTTTTGTGTAAAATTCCGCCGGATTTTGGAATTCGAGAATTTCACTTCGAGAAATCGAAACCATTCAAAACCCTTCAAAATGAGCACACATTAACCTCATTCGGGGCATTTATGACGCCACAATTGTAAAACTACGGTTTTTCAAAAATAACTGAAAAACCTCATTTTTTTTTAATCTGAAAAAATCACATTAAACTTTTACGATAAAAAATCTATATTTCTGTGGAGTTTAAATTAGTTCTGACCAATAGATTTTGAATTATTGATCAATTTCATCTTTTAGAAATCAGTCTAAGCTATTTTGGGACATTCAGGTTTTGACTTTAGGTTTTCTGAGAATTTCGTCAATAAAATCGATAGTCATTGTTTCAAAAAATGATAAAACAATTTATTTACAATTCTTTGAGATCCTGCTCCATCAAATGATGATAATATTTACGAATAATTGCTTTTTCTCAACTTTAGATCTAAAGTTGCAAAAAAAGCAATTATCATTTTTTTGAAACACTGACTATCGATTTTATTGACGAAATTCTCAGAAAACTTAAAGTCAGAACCTGAATGTCCCAAAATAGCTGAAACTGATTTCTAAAAGATGAAATTGATCAATAATTCAAAATCTATCGGTCCGAACTAGTTCAAATTCCACAGAAATATAGATTTTTTATCGTAAAAATTTAATATGATTTTTTCAGATTAAAAAAAAAATGAGGTTTTTCAGTTATTCTTGATTTTCGAAAAAACGTAGTTTTACGATTGTGGCGTCATGAATGCACCGAATGAGGTTAATTTGTGCTCATTTTGAAGGGTTTTGAATACAGTTTCGAATTCTCGAAGTGGAATTCTCGAATTTCAAAATCCGGAAGAGTTATGCACAAAAGCAAAAAAGTTGTTTTTTGATTCGTTAAAAGTACGCAATTTAAAAAAAATCATAACTCGTACAAATAATTTTATTTTGAGCTAGCGATTTAACAGCAATGTTTTCTTATGATAGAGAACACAGGAAAATATCAAGAGTATAATCAGAGACCGATTTTTTTGACCTGCTGGTTTGACGTGGAATCACTCATATGAAAAAAAATTTATTGTAAGACACATTTATCATAGATTTATAACAATCTAAGGCCAAATTAGATCTCGCACATCATATACACGGTGTTCTTTTTTTTTATAATATGCATTTTTTTAAAGCGGTGGTTCCACTCACCAATACGATCAACTTTTTCTATGGGGAATTTGAAACAGTGAAAAAAATTCAACTGTTCCATACATTTTGGATCGAGTAGGTATCACATTTAGTATGAAACAGCTGCATTTTTTTACACGATTTCAGAGGAATCCCCATAGAAAAAGTTGTTCGTATTGATGGGTAGAACCACCTCTTTAAAAAAAGGCATATAAAAAAGAACACGATGTAATGAAATATATATTTTTAAGTTTTTCCTTGTTTTTTTTCATGAATACATTTTTTTGACAAAAACTCTGCATGACTTGCAATGAGCGGTGAATTACCCATCAAAATAACGTTTCAAAACTATAAAAATAAAATCAAAATTTTTTACTCATTTTTGGATGACTTTTCGGAAATCTCAAAATAGCGAAATTTCAAGGGCTCATAACGTTACTTCGGTTTGACTGATTCCAAAATTTCTCTTTCGTACTTAAAGGCTATCACTAAACTTACAAAATGGCGTTTGGTTCATTCCGATAACTTATTTTTTGTAGAAATGAGAGCACTTGAAAATCACCGAAAAAAATGGAAAGGGAATGGGCCTTCAAAAATTTGCAAAAATCGATGATCGAATTTTATAAATCTGCCAAAAAGTGAAAAATTATCCGAATTGGATGAACCAACCGGCATTTTGAAGCCTCAACGATCTCGGAAAGAATGAGTTCAAGTGGAAACCAGAATTCTACCCAGAAAAAAAACTACAGCCATTTTAGTGAACAGACCCAATTTTGGCCAAAATGCGAAAATAGTATATTACGATACTAGTGCGATGAAACTTTTTCTGACGAGTGTGAGTTTGCAGCATGAGCCGAAGGCGAATGTTGCAATCACACGAGTTGAGAAAAAGTTTCTCGCACGAGTATCGTACGAAATTTTATTGTACGAGTGCGTAAAGTGCCAGTTTGAGCACGCGCAGCGTGCGCAAAGTGGCACTTTGCGCACGGAGTGCAATAAAACAATTTTTTCATTTTTTTTCTTTTTAAACCGTATATCGATATATATTTTTTCCCCTGAACACGAATTTACCAATCGTTCCCCCAAAAAATCAAAATTTCTAAGAAATTTCATAAAAAATGTTGTTCGTTCAATTTTTGTCCCTTTTTAAAAAACAACAAAATCGCGAAATTTCAGGTCTTCATAAATTTACTTCAGATTGGCCGATTTCAAAATTTCAGGTAAAACCTCTTCTTTAATAAAAGGCATATCAAAAAGAACACCGTGTATTGAAAGTGATTCCGCGCGGGACAAATTCGTCCCCTACGCGAATTCACCGTAGTAAGCGAGTCGAGGTACAAATTTGTCCCTATTCTAACTGGCACCTCTTTTTTAATCACTTCTGAGGTCTGAAATAGTGACAATAGTGACCAAATTTCGAAAATAGTGAGAAAAGTGCCACGATTTTGAAATAGCGACAATAGTGAGTCACTGGCAACCCTGAGTTATATCATTTATAATGAAACAACCGAGCATCATTTTCAATTGATGTGCACAAAAAAATATACCTCGGTAATTTGAAAATTACGAAAATTAGAGCGGCCACAGACATTTTGCAAAAAATTGAAAATCCTGCAAAGTTGACAATTGTCTTGCAATTTTGACAAAATTTGCTATACGTAGAAATAAAAACTCAAATAGTAAAAATAAAGACTGAAATAGCAAAAATAAAGACTCAAGAAGTAAAATATCTATGTATTTTACTTCTTCACCAAATTTGACTCGATCATTCAAAACGTTTTCTAATAAAACTTTCTAAAGCTAGCACATCCACCTACTCACATACGCCAAGACATGTGTTTTGAATGTGAGTTCTGGACGTATCGGGACATTTTGCCCACACTGGCACAAAAATACGGAAAAAATATTATCACGAAAACTCCATTCATGAGAGAGCAGAAAGGAAATTAACCCGCTGAGGCCTACCATGGGTCTACAGCGACCCACAACTTCCTTTGCTTATAAAACACGTTTAAAACAATATTTTCTAACTCGTAAGTAGTAAAATCGAATCGTTATAACTAATCGATATTTTCATTTTTTTTAAACTGAATAAATGCAAAAAAAAGTCCGAAAATTGGCCTGTAGGACTTGTCGGACGTTTTTAACGATTCTTCCTTTGCTTATCGCGCTAAGTAAATTTAATTATAATGATTTTCAAACTAGAGAGACCCAGCTGCAAGATGGTGGAGGTCGTTTTCATGAATTTTGGAAAAAGTATATTTCCACCCTGGGTCTGTAGCGACCCAGAAAGCGCTACTTAAGTGTTTCTTACGAAGACCAGAGGCCGATTAGGATAGATGTTGTGCCTGCTCATATTTTCGTCTAACAATAATACCATATTTTTTAAAGATGGGATTTTAAGGATGGCACTGGGTCGCTGTAGACCCAGGTGGCCCTCAGCGGGTTAAATATTTGCCCAAATCTTTTTCTAATCATCATTCAAAGCTTACCATGGCCTCGTGGTCCCATTGGCCCGGGTGGACCTCTAGGACCAAAACCTTCAGGACCCATGGGTCCGCCGCCCCTCTGGCCTCTTCCTCCCATCATCGGCGGTGGTCCGAAGCCTTGATCCATCGGGCCACCGAAGAAATCTCTTCGCCGTGGCTCGAAATCCGGTTGATCGGGGTGTGAACGATGATCAAAACCTTCCTGTATCCTCGGATCGAATCCACCATCGCCGCCACCGCTGCCTCCTCCACCACCACCAACACCACCGCCACCACCACCACTACCTCGTTGGCGCATGTCAAACCCAAATCTCTCCTGTTCGTACTGGTCGGGAGGACGTCGTCCGCGTATGTCCGACCTATCAAAGTCGTCGCGAGGCATGCCCATGCGAGGATCAAAGTCATCGTTACGTGGACCGTTCGGACCGAGTCTTCCATCAAAGTCATCGGGAAATCTGCCACCAAGAATGCGAGGATCGGGAAAATCATCCATGGGCGGTCCACCTCGCGGTGGTCCCGGAGGACCACGTCCGAAATTTGGTCTGTCGCGATCACCCTGTCCGCGGGATTGGAAGTCCCGGGGATCTTGAGGACCGCCGCGAAAATCTGGACCACGAGGACCGAAATCTGAGCGATCCTGTGACGGCGCGACAGGAAATTTCGGCAAATCCATGAGCGACGGCGGCGGATCACCGGGACGACGTGATCCGGATATTTCATCGAAAGACGGCGGCGGCGGCCTGTCGTTGCGTTCCATGCTACGATCCGTTCTGTCCGAACGAATGTTTCTCTCCATACGATCGTCGATCGGCAGAGTCCCGTCCGCCAATTGTCGCAAACGATCGGCGAGACTCTGTTTCGGCGCATCTTTCTTCGTTTCCGTATCTTGCGTCGAACCCGTCGCTGCACCCTCCGGATGTCTCAATACAGGCTCACGACTGTTACGATCCCGATCTCGTCGGTCGTCGCGATCACGATCACGCCCGTCGCGTCGCACATCCCGAGGTCTAACGTCCCGTCCACGGTCTCTTCCACGGCCGCGATCTCGACCCCGATCATTGTTGCGCGAATCATTCGAATCCGAACGGTCATTGCGCTCACGATCACGATCGCGTCTCTCGCGACTGTCACGATCGCGATCACGATCACGAAAATCGCGATCGTTTTCCATTCTGTTCTCGTTCATCGGACCCTTGCTTATCGCTGCTAACAATTGATCACTCAAATTTGGCTTGTCCTTGGGACCGTTTATGGTACTCTGCGGCATCGCGTCTTCCATATCCATATCCATATCCATGTCGTCCGAGGGTTGCTGCTGCTGATGCGGTTGTTGTTGTTGTTGTTGTTGTTGTTGTGGTTGTTGTTGTTGAGATTGTTGTTGCTGTTGCGGCATTTGCATTTGCATCGGAGGAGGAGGCGGTCTAATTCCAAACGGTGGCTGTCTCAGCATCGGCAAATTTGCGAGATTCGTGTCGCTCGTTGGAGGTGGGACTCCCATTGGCGGCACGTTGCGAGGCATTCCTGTTATTTTGCAGAGAAAATAAAACCATAAGACACGAGTAACTCAAAGAAAATTCATAGTCAACAGGTTTTCCTTTTCCTAAGGATATTTTTAACTTTCATATTTTTGCTATAATCCGCGAGGACTAGCTCGAGGGCAAAAGATGAACGTTTTCAATCGCGCTTATTCATAATACACTACTGGAAAAAATTAAAGGATCAACAAATTTTCCCAAATTTTTAGTGGTTTTTAACAATATTGTATCTCAGTGAAAAATGGTCGTATCAAGGTCTTAAAAAAAGCATTTTGAAGCTTGAAGTTTCTAGTTTTCAGATCTTTTAGCAAAAAAAATTTCAAAGCTACAGGTTTCACGCAATCATGAGAAATACCAAGAAAAAAAAATTTGGCAAATTTGTAACGCTTTTGTTTTGGCTGTAATTTTTGAAAAAAAAATGTTTCAGCTAAACCATTACATAGACCGGATAGCTTGTTTGTTTAGCTTCAATTTGCTTTTTTTGAGACCTCACTGCGACCATTTTTCGCTGAGATATCGAGCTTTTACGAAAAAAGACACTTTTCTGTTTGACCATTGATATCTCAGCAACCAATGATCGCACAGAAATCAGAAGAGGCGTTTCGCAAACTTGAATCAATGCTCTACAAGGATTGTCGATGATTTTTTGAAGAAAAAAAAAAATTCTTCATCCTTGCCATGAATTTGAAAAAACCGGAGAAAAAGGGCTATTTACGGTTTTTTATAAAATCAACGGGCAAATTAAAAATATTGGCAAAACGACTAATGTTGAGCGTGAATTTTACAGCTCAATATACCCACAAAATCCCTGTAAAGTTTCAATTTGATCTATCGGACGGTTTTTTTGTTTCAAGCAATCAAATTTTTTAAAAAAATTAAAGGATCATGTTTCTGCCCCTAAACGTGATAATCATTATTAAAGCGGAAAACAATTTTTTTTTGGCTTTTTTCACATTTTTATCGCAAACAGCGTTTAAATGTACAGAAAAAAAAAATTTCGAAGAATTTTCGAATTTTTTTTTTTTAAATTTTGTTGATTTTTTTGTCTTACATAAATGTAAACACTATTTGCGATAAAAATGTGAAAAAAGCTCAAAATTTTTTTTCCTTTTAATAATGATTATTAAATGTTTAGGGGCAGTAAACATAATGCTTGAATTTTTTTGAAAAAAAAAAAATTCAAAAAAATAAAAATAATAATTTGAAAATTTTTTTGATTTTTTTTTTTTCATAAATTTAAACGCTGTTTGCGATAAAAATGGGGAAAATGCTCAAAAAAAAATCTTTTTTTCATTTTCATAATGATTTTGAAGTGTTTAGGGGCAATAAACATGATCCTTTAATTTTTTTCAAAAATTTGTTTGCTTGAAACAAAAAAACCGTCGCATAGATCAAATTGAAACTTTACAGGGATTTTGTGGGTATATTGAGCTGTAAAAGTCACGCTCAATATTAGTCGTTTTGTCAATATTTTTAATTTAGCCGTTGATTTACTAAAAAACCATAAATAGCCCTTTTTCTCCTGTTTTTTCAAATTCATGGCAACGATGGAAAAAAATTTTTTTTTCACAAAACCATCGACAATTGTTGTAGAGCATCGATTCAAGTTTGTGAAACGTCCCTTCTGATTTCTGTGCCATCATTGGTTGCTGAGATATCAATGGTCAAACAGAAAAGTGTCTTTTTTCGTAAAAGCTCGATATCTCAGCGAAAAATGGTCGCAGCGAGGTCTCAAAAGAAGCAAATTGAAGCTAAATAAACAAGCTATCCGGTCTATGTAATGGTTTAGGTAGAATAATTTTTTCTCAGAAATTACAGCCAAAACAAAAGCGATACAAATTTGCCAATTTTTGTTTTCTTGGTATTTCTCATAATTGCGTGAAACCTGTAGCTTTGAAATTTTTTTTGCTAAAATATCTAAAAACTAGAAACTTCAAGCTTCAAAATGCTTTTTTATAGACCTGGATACCGACCATTTTTCACTGAGATACAGCATTGTTAAAAACCACTAAAAATTTGGGAAA
This sequence comes from Alloplasta piceator, assembly GCA_946863875.1. NCBI lineage: Eukaryota > Metazoa > Arthropoda > Insecta > Hymenoptera > Ichneumonidae > Alloplasta > Alloplasta piceator. The sequence continues at coordinate 22,312,705 of OX333071.1, read as the reverse complement.
TTTTTTTGACCCTTCAATATTTTCCAGTAGTGTATTAGCGAGATAAAGACTCACCCGTAGAATTTGACTTGTCGGATGGTGCTGCCGGTGCGGGTAACGGTATTTGTCCCAATAGACCGACTCCGACACCGGCCCCAAACGGCGAATTAACAGGTGGTGTCATCATCTGTTGTAACATACCGGGTGGACCAAGAAGGCTTTGCATATTAGGCGGTGGCACACCGATCGGCACATTCGGCATAAGTCCGTGAGGCATTTGCAAACCCATTGGACCAAGCATACCTGTTTCATCGAGTTAAACATGAAAATAGTAGTCGATTTTTTTCCCAATTCAAATTATGAACAACAACCGACAACGGTAGATGCGTGATCGATTCGCTGCTTCGGAGATCACCCAAGCACAATTGGCCGAAAGACCAGTGCTTGAATGGGCGATCCCTTAAGAGGAGGCTAAATACCATTTTTATTCAATCCCTACATTCTCGACGTATCATCGTCGTCCAGTCATTCTCCGATAACCGTGGATGAAAATTAATTACATTTTGACAATTAAGAGGGGGATAAATTAAGTAACAATTAATTGTCAATTGAGAAGCTGAAATGCATTACAGCTAATGCCAACGAACTCATTCGAGCCCCCTAAATATTGTAGGTTACCCGTCAGAATCCATGGTGCTGCCCTCACTCGCACGTCTGTGAACTACATTTCGCCATTTCGTTTTTCAATAAAACTACAATTTATCGATATTTATCTCTTGATGCGCCATCGAAACTTACGACGTGTCATTTTGATAAAATAATGTCGAAAACGTCTCGATATTTGTATCGTGACGTTCTTCATGGAGCCTCACTCTTGGTTTTACCCGAAATGCAGTAAAAGTTTAATAATTTAAGTTTTTCAATTACAGTTTCTTGGTGGTAAATGGATTTGTAAATTTTTTTTTGTTTTTCGAAAATTTTTTAATGAGGCTCCATTCCTGCCATTGTTCTGATGATGTTGTTAAAATTTTATTCAATTCCATCCATTTGTATAAGAGCAAGTTTGGATGGCAATTTTAAGGTGTTAGTGTCGGTATTTAGCCTTCTCTTAAGAGGAAGCGAAATACCGACATTTTTCGTGCGAGTGCGAGAGAGAAAGGATGATAGGGGTCGTGTGAGAGCGAGAGAGAGGTCCGAATGTCGCCTTTAGCCTCCTCTTAAGAGGAGGCTAAATACCGACATTTGCACCTCCAAAATGGATTCCAAACTTGCTCTGGCACGAATGGATGGACATCAATAAAATTTTGACAGTATCATCAGAATTATGGCACGAATGGAGCCCGACTAAAATTTTTTCGAAATACAAAAAAAAAAAAATTACAGACCCGATTATCATCAGGAATCTGTAATTGAAAATATCAAATTATAATGTTTCTACTGCATTCCGGCTAAAACCAAGAGTGGGGCTCCATGACGAACACTAAAGCACGAATATCGATGCGTCTTCGACATTATTTTATGAAAAAACCGCGACGTAAGTTTGGAATCCAAATCGCGAGATAAATGTTCATAAATTTAGTGTATTATCGAAAAACAAAATGGCGAAATCAAGTTCACGAAAATCCGAAAGAGGGCAGCCCCATGTGGAATTCTCATGAAATAAATATTATTCTCATCAGATTCTATCCAACTGTCTAACAAGTAAGTGGCAATTAACGAAAACGTTGATTTATGTCTCGCGTTTGCATTTTGCAATTCATTCATCATTCATTCATAAATTTAATTGATATTCATCCACCGGTATTGGAAAAAGTTTGGACAGCGATTTTAAATCGATAATATAGGACTTCAGAAATAATGTCGGTATTTAGCCTCGCCTTAAAAAATTGAAAGATTGGGAAAAAGTTATTTTTGTAGAAGCTCGTGACTCACGGGGCATCGGAAAACCGGGAGGCATCATCGGAGGAAGCTGAGGAGTCGGCGGAGGTGGCAGTAAACCACCGGAATTCGTTTGACGAATAGGCGGCGGTTGACTCGTATCCACCAATTGTTGTTGTTGTGGTTGTTGCTGCTGTTGTTGCGGTTGCTGCTGCTGTTGTTGTTGTTGTTGCTGCTGCTGTTGTTGCGGACCCGAGGACGATGGCATAACGTTTACAATTCCATCAGTGAGAGTTGGAATCGGTGCACCACTGTTTGAATGCTGAATCTGCATTGGCTGGTGCATCGGTTCACCGTCTGCGGTGTGTTTCAATTTTCCTGTGAATTGAAATCCAGTATAAATTATAGTTAAAACAAAGGAAAAACCAAACACCAAAATGCAACGGCCCATTTCCTTTGTGATTAATTCGAAGCATTTTCGCTTCAATGCAACCTTCTTATGCATACTAGAATGAATGACCTTGAATGAGATTTTTAATATATGGGGCATTCCATCCCAAATTGGACGGTTTGAAAAACTTTTTTTTTTATTTCCTCAATTTTTTTATATTTTTCAGTACCCATCAAAAGACCCTTTCTGTTAAATTTTGAGATTTCTTTGATTACCCGTTCAAAAGACATTAAATTAACGAAAAACCCGCTCTTTTTTGGTATTTTGGTTATAACTTCTTTAATCATGGTCCGAATCAAAAGTTTTTTTTTCAAAATTTTTGTTTTTTTATGGCCTTTTCAGAAAAAATACAACAAAAATATTCGACGTGTTTTTGAATGAGTTTTTTGAGTTTTAAACGTGAAATCGCGTTTTTAAAAATGAATGTGATTTTTGATTTTTTTTTTAAATTTTTTGTTTCAAACATCTATCTATTGAACAATTTTTAAGACTAGTCCGATCGTGGGATCTCAATAACTACTTTTTTTTCGCTTTTTGAAAATTAATTTTTTTTTTTTTTTTATATATAAATTATTATGAATACCAATTTTTGTTACTGTATAGTATTTTTTTCAATATTTAAAATTTATTTTGACACTTTTTTATTGTTAACACGTTCTTAAAATTAATAATTAATCGTTAAGTCTATTTATGAACAATAATAACAACAGTTTTTATTTATTCGCGTATTTTTTTTGAAAACCTTACATATACGATTATTTCCTGAATCAGAATATTCCTTTGCCAATACGTTTCCGTTGCTCATTGGAATAATTGAATGAAATTTTTTTGTCCCCCTGTGATTGACTTCGCGGTATTTTATCACAATTAAAATCTTTCTTTTGCATCTGAATAATGTTTCTCATGTGAAAAATTTACAGCAATATACAATACATAAAATTCTTGAACTGTTGTTATTTGCTCATCGATTAATTATTAATTTTTAAAATCTGTTAACAATGAAAAAGGGTCCAAATTAATTCAAAATGATTAAAAACATACTATACAGTAACGAAAATTGGTATTGATAATAATGTATTTAAAAAAAAACAAAAATTAATTTTCAAAAATCGAAAAAAATAGTAGTTATTGCGATCCCACGATCGGCCTGGTCTTGAAAACTGTTGAATAGATAGATGTTTGAAACAAAAAATTAAAAAAAAAATTAAAAATGACATTCACTTTTAAAAACGCGATTTAACGTTTAAAACTCAAAAAACTCATTCAAAAACACGTCGAATATTTTTGTTGTATTTTTTTCTGAAAAGACCATAAAAAAACAAAAATTTTGAAAAAAAGAAACTTTTTAATTCGGACCATTATTAAAGAAGTTAAGACCAAAATACCAAAAAAAGAGCGGTTTTTTTTTGTTAATTTAATATCTTTTGAACGGGTAATAAAAAAAATCTCAAAATTTAACAGGAAGGGTCTTTTGATGGGTACTCAAAAATATAAAAAAATTGAGGAAATTAAAAAAAAAGTTTTTCAAACTGTCCGATTTGGGATGGAATGCCCCATATATTAATTTACCTATTAATCGCTGAGGTAACGTTTCCTCGTCTATCATACCACCTTCCTCGAGAAGCTCGAGATCGTGCTCGTTGACGTTGTTCAATTTATTCCAGGGTATGTAACTCACTCCGAGCTCGACTTCCCAGTAATCCTTCCACTCCTTACCCTTGACGCCCTTTCCCGGTGCCCAGGCCAACTGTCAAAGACAAGAACGTTCGATTTATCGTTTTACGAACATCGACAATCATCAATGTTTGCTGGTTCATCATCGTTATCTCACGGTTATTGCTTTTCCCTGCATCTTGTGATTCTTCAGTTTGGTGAGTGCTCGAAATGCGTCCTGTCGTCTATTCATGCATATGAACGCACAACCCCTTGGTGATATCAAATCTATACTGACGATATCACCGAGCTCACCGAACGTATCCGACAATTCCTCTTGATGCACGAGCTTCGACAAATGGCCAACCCACAGAGTCGTGCTGCACACTGGAGACAATTGTGTATGAGAATCCGCAACGTGTTATCATTTAATTTAATCGGTAACGTTATTATCTACAAATAATTCCATTCGATGTCTAATACACTATTGGAAAAAATTAAGGGATCTAAAAAAATTCCTAAATTTTTAGTGGTTTCTAACAATGCTGCATCTCAGTGAAAAATGGTCGTATCCAGGTCTAAAAAAAGCATTTTGAAGCTTCAAGTTTCTAGTTTTAAGAGGAGGCTAAATATCGACACTAACACCTCGAAATTGCCTTCCAAACTTGCTCTTATACAAATGGATGGAATTGAATAAAATTTTAACAACATCATCAGAACAATGGCAGGAATGGAGCCTCACTAAAATTTTTTCGAAAAACAAAAAAAAAAATTTACAGATTCATTTACCACCAAGAAACTGTAATTGAAAAACTTAAATTATTAAACTTTTACTGCATTTCGGGTAAAACCAAGAGTAAGGCTCCATGAAGAACGCCACGATACAAATATCGAGACGTTTCCGACATTATTTTATCAAAAATGACACGCCGTAAGTTTGGATGGCGCATCAAGAGATAAATATCGATAAATTGTAGTTTTATTGAAAAACGAAATGGCGAAATGTAGTTCACAAACGTGCGAGTGAGGGCAACACCATGGATTCTGACGAGTAACCTATAATATTTAGGGGGCTCGAATGAGTTCGTTGGCATTAGCTGTAACCCATTTTAGCCTCTCAATTGACAATTAATTGTTCATTAATTTATCCCCCTCTTAATTGTCAAAATGTAATTAATCTTCATCCACGGTTGTTGGAGAAAGACTGGACGACGATGATACGTCGATAATGTAGGGATTGAATAAAAATGGTATTTAGTCTCCTCTTAAGATCTTTCAGCAAATTTTTTTTCGAAGCTACAGGTTTCAAGTAATCCTAAGAAATAGTGAGAAAAAAAAATTCTTTCAGCTAAACCATTGCATGGACCGGATAGCTTGTTTATTTAGCTTCAATTGGCTTTTTTGAGACCTCGATGCGACCATTTTTCGCTGAGATATCAGACTTTTAATGAAAAAGGATCCTTTTGTGTTTGACCATTGATATCTCGACAACCAATGATCGCGCAGAAATTAAAAAAGGGTGGTTTCGAAAACTTGAATTAATGCTGTACAAGGATTGACGATGGTTTTTTGAAAAAAAAAAAATTTTCATCCTTGCCATGAATTTAAAAAAACAAGAGAAAAAGGGCTATTTATGGTTTTTTAGAAAATCAATGGCCAAATTAAAAATATAGACAAAACTACTAATGTTAAGCGTGACTTTTACAGCTCAATATACCCACAAAAATCCTGTAAAGTTTCAATTTGATCTATCGAACGGTTTTTCTGTTTAAAGCAATCAAATTCGTGAAATCATTATTAAAATGTAAACAAAATTTCTTTTTTAGCTTTTTCTACATTTTTATCGCAAACAGCGTTTAAATTGTTGGAAAAAAAATTAAGGATTATGTTTATTGCCCCTAAACACTTCATAATCATTATTCAAACGAAAAAAAAAAAATGTTGAGCTTTTTCCACATTTTCATCGCAAACAGCGTTTAAATTTATGAGAACAAAAAAAAATCAACAAAATTTTCAAACAAAAATTCGAAAATTCTTTGAATTTTTTTTTTTCATACATTCAAACGCTGTTTGCGATAAACGTGTGGAATAAGCTCAAAAAAAAAAAAAATTTCACTTTATGAATGATTTTGACGTTTAGGGGCATAAACATGATCCTTTGATTTTTTTCAAAAATTTGATTGCTTGAAACAAAAAAACCGTTCGATAGATCAAATTGAAACTTTACAGGGTTTTTGTGGGTATATTGAGCTGTAAAAGTCACGCTCAACATTAGTCGTTTTGTCAATATTTTTAATTTAGCCGTTGATTTTCAAAAAAAAAAAAACCATAAATAGCCCTTTTTCTTCTGTTTTTTCAAATTCATGGCAAGGATGAAAAAAACTTTTTTTCAAGAAACCATCGAGCTTTAATCAAGAAACCTTGTAGAGCATTAATTCATGTTATCGAAACCACCCTTTTAAGGTTGTTTAGAAGCAAATCATGTTTAATGAGAAAATTCTGAAAATTTGCTATGTTTTTTAATGAATTATTTAAGAGGTCGTGTAAAAATTTCACGACCATTTGGAAGCTCGTTATCGAATAATTAAGATCAACAAATTAAATAAAATTAAATGTAGTCTTATGGAAACTGATATAAGTTTGCGATAAGTTTTTTTTCGGCCTCTCAATTTTTTAATATCCACAATATACTGAAAGCAACGAAAAGAAAACGAAGTTTATTGATAAATATTTTTTATTGCCCTCCGGACGTAAAAGTGCCTTTTTACGCCCACTTCGTGGGCTTAAAAGGCACTTTACGCCGTCGGGCGATAAAATATTGTATGACCCTCGTACAAAAAAACTTTTTCTGACTCGTGTGATTGCAGCATTCACCTTCGGCTCATGCTGCAAACTCACACTCGTCAGAAAAAGTTTTTTTGTCCTCGGGTCATAATGTACTATTTTATTCGTTTAAAAAATTGTTTTTAACAGAACGTTAATTTCTTAATAACGAGCTTCCTAATCGTCGTGAAATTTTTACAAGACCTCTTAAATACCTCATACAAAAACATACCAAATTTTCAGAATTTTCTCATTATGTTTTATTTTAACCCTTAAGGAGGTTGAAGTAATGATGATAGAATTCTGAAAATTTTGTATGTTCTTACATGAAGTATTCAGGAGGTCGTGTAAACATTTCACTACGATTGGGAATCTATTTATTGAACAATTGACATTCAAAGGTTTCATAGCTTCTAAATAACCTTAATTTCTGTGCGATCATTGGCTGCCAAGATATCAATGATCAATCACAAAAGGATCCTTATTCATTAAAAATCCGATATCTCAGCGAAAAATGGTCGCATCGAGGTCTCAAAAAAAGCAAGTTGAAGCTAAATAAACAAGCTATCCGTTTCATGCAATGGTTTAGCTGGAACTTTTCTTTTCAAGTAATTTTCGAAAAAAAAAAAAAAAGTAAATAAAATTTGCCTAATGTTTTTTTCTCGGTATTTCTCAGGATTGCGTGAAACCTGCAGCTTCGATTTTTTTTTGCTGAAAGATCTAAAAACTAGAAACTTGAAGCTTCGAAATGCTTTTTTTTAGACCTCGATACGACCATTTTTCACTGAGATACAGCATTGTTAAAAACGACTAAAAATTTAGGAAATTTTTTTGATCCCTTAATTTTTTCCAGTAGTGTATATTCTATGAGTAACGTCATTTTCAGTCTTAAGAGGAGGCTAAATTTTAACAACATCATTAGAACAATGGCAGGAATGGAGCCTCACTAAAAAAATTTCGAAAAACAAAAAAAAATTTAGATTCATTTACCACCGAGAAACTGTAATTGAAAAACTTAAATTATTAAACTTTTACTGCATTTCGGGTAAAACCAAGAGGCTCCATGAAGAACGCCACGATACAAATATCGAGACGTTTTCGACATTATTTTATCAAAATGACACGCCGTAAGTTTGGATGGCGCATCATGAAATAAATATCGATAAATTGTAGTTTTATTGAAAAACGAAATAGCGAAATGTAGTTCACAGACGCGCGAGTGAGGGCAGCACCATGAATTCTGATGAGTAACCTATAATATTTAGGGGGCTCGAATGAGTTCGTTGGCATTAGCTGTAACGCATTTTAGCCTCTCAATTGACAATTAATTGTTAATTAATTTATCCCCCTCTTAATTGTCAAAATGTAATTAATTTTCATCCACGGTTGTCGGAGAAAGACTGGACGACGATGATACGTCGATAATGTAGGGTTTGAATAAATATGGTATCTAGCCTCCTCTCAAAGTAACAATACCACGTACCGCTCAATTTTTCTCTAATGACCGGCGGGAAACCTCGTTTTCTGCGTTCTTTCTGTCTCTCGCGTTCCTCCTCGGTTACTTTCTCGCGACTGTCCTCGCGTTTCCTCTCGCGTTCGCGTTCTCTTGATCGAGATCTGGGAATAGCAGAATCAATGAGATTAATGAAACCATTATTATCGAAAAATTTTCAGTGTCAACCCCTTTGCATCGAAATACAACGTTACCTTCGACGTCTCGATCTGCTACGCGATCGTGATTTCCTGTCCCTGTCACGATCCCTGTCACGATCTCGATCCCTGTGACGAGGTGATCTCGAGCGACTGTGACGCCTAAATCGATCGGGTGATCTGCTCTGTGATCTCGCCGGATCCAGATTTACGATTTCCACGCTGCTGCTGTCGCGTCTGCTGGGCGGATCGTTACTTCTCTCGTCTATCAGCGGACTTTTTTGACCCTGATGAATCGGCTGGACGATTGGACGTAGCACGACCGGAGGTTGAGTCGCGTAAGGCAACGCCGGAGGATAACCCGGTGGCGGTTGACTCATGTCCTGTTGCATCATTCCCGGTGCATTATTAACGACATAAGGGTTCTGCTGAACGGGTTTTACAACGTCCGCCGGCTTGAGATCACACTCGGAGGCAAATGGCAAATTCTGAAAATATCAACGATCCGAAATTTTATTATTCAACAGGAAAAAAAGAAAACAAAAAATTGATCCAACAGAAGAAAAACACTTACGGGAACTGTTTGGGCAAGGTGTTTGTCAAATTCTTCCTCTTGCTGTTTCATTTGCTGCAATTTCCGCATCTTTTCCTCCATCTCGTGCTGAGTAGTAGAACTTCCGCTTTGCATTGTTTGCTGCAGCGTCTGCAATTGTCTTAGAACCTGGGGGAAAAAAAACCCCAATTATTTCATAATCGAATTTTGGTTTTTTTACTGAAGCCTCATAAAAGATTCGTTTTCATGTTTTTTTTTGCTAACATTTTCCAACCAGTATGTTTAAAATGTCCCAAAACATTCAGAAAACCATATTTACAAAAACTGTTTCGGTGTATGTGTGTTCTACAATTTTCGTGCGTGCTCTAGCTTTCTTAATTTCGCACTTATCGACCACAATTTTATTTCCAGACATAGTCGATGACGAATAAAGTTAAATTCCGAAAAAATTATTCAAAGGGTTGGTTTGAAATTGTTTTTTTTTCTTTTAATTTGTCATCGCTGTAACTTTTGTAATTTTGTAAGTATTGAGCAGAATTTTTTTTTTATACAGCGTGTCCCGGGAGTAAAGGGCGAACCGTGAGGGTAGATTCGTGACGTAATATCAAGTAAAAAAGACCTTTGTCATTTTTTGATTAATTAATTGAATCTACTAAGCTCTCGAAACATCTTGACCGGTTAACAACATCATGTAATGAAAATTGTTAACTACTTAATATTACGTTAATAATTAATTAAATTAATAACAATTCAGAAGGTTAAAAAATATCAAAAAATGGCAAAAGACTTTTCTACTCCATGTTACGTTAATAATTAATTAAATTAACAACAATTTCGGGGGATCAAAATATCAAAAAATGGCAAAGCGCTTTTCGGCTCGATATTACATTCCTGGGACACCCTGTATGTACTAGGTATGAGGAACGGTTACGAATATATTTTAAAAAAATCGTTAAAGCGGTTCAGATTTGACAAAATTGGAATTTTTCAAAAAGTGCCGAAAAAATCGTGCAAATGCGAAATTTGCTGACAATTTGGTTTCTGCCCATAGTTCGTTAATTTCTAATTTGCACATTTTTCATTCCGTTTAAACCGTAAATTAACGATGAATCGTACTTCAGGATTCGTCAGCAAAAGTCCGAGGCTCTCAAGGCCACCGCCAGCGGCATTATGCTGATTCAAGGCAGTGGTAACAGCAGCTGGTGAACTCGCGATCATGATGTCATCATCCTCCTCCTCGCCATAATCGAAATCCAATAATTTTTTGTCAAATTTAACGGAGCTCTGAGACTCATTGGCGGCTTCCTGTTTCTTCAACAATAGCTGATGAAGATGCTGCAACTGATCCAACAGGGCGACGTCCACTTGGCTCGTGCTTCCTTGGCCCTGTAGCGAGAGCGAAAGCGACTTTTTTAAACGGACATACTATCTAGTGTTCGCTAGAGAGAATGAAAAGAGTGAGGAAACGCGCGAATGTCTCGTGCGATCATACCAATAGCTTGTTCGCATTGATATTAGCTGCTTCCAGTTTGGTCTGAGCCAGCCAGGCCGGATCTATCTGTTTGGAGGATGAAAATGGCTTCTGATCCTTTGGAGTACTCTTCACACCGGGCGGGGTTTTCGTGATGGAATTCAAACTCAGATTGTTGCTGGACGAAGCATTGAGAGCACCTGTAAAACGAATAAAGATTGTTAATTTAAATTAAATTGGTTGAAATTTTCTTTCGAGTTTTAAAATTTTGGCTCTGAACGAAAATTCTCAGTCCAAGCTTTAGATCAGTCAGAGTCGGGAAAATAATAATATAAAGTAACCCATTGCTTTAAGCAATGAGTATTGGATAAGTTTTCCATTAAAAATTACAAAAATCCTGCAAATTGGAATTTGCACATTGCTTCCTCATCTTTATCCACAGTTCACATAGCTTCCTTTAACACACAGTAGCGATTAATTTCGGCTTCCTCATAAAGGAAGCTTTGTTAACTATTGAAAGATATTAGGAATCAATGTGCAAATTCGATCGATTTTCCCCAAATTTGATAGCAAATAACATTAATAGCTATACTGGCTCTTCACAAAATTTCAAAAGTTATAGCGTTTACGCTTCTTTTGTAAATATTAAAAATTTGATAAAAATTTAATCATTCGATCGCATTTCGCCAAATTTAATAACGAACATCCTCGATAGCTATATTAGCTCTGCGTAAAGTTTCAGTGCAATATCTTAAAAATTGCACAAGTCAGAGCGTTTACGCTATTTTTCAAAATATTAAAAATTTCATAAAATTTTAATCCCTCGATGGATTTTTGCCAAATTCAATACCAAACAACCTTAATAGCTACACTTATTCTGTACAAAGTTTGAGTGCAATATCTTGAAAATTGCAGAGGTTAGAACATTTACGCCATTCTTGCAAAAACGAAAATAGTCGATAAAATATGAACACCCGTTATAATTAAAACAAATTTTTTTTTTATAATGAAGAGCAATTCGTGCTTGACAAGTGTGCCAAATTTTAGCTTGATATCTCGAAGCGTTTTCGAGTTATTAATTACTTACATCTGAAACTCAGGACACACACACACACGCGCGCGCGCGCACGTCCATCCGGACATTTTTTCTCAATATGATTTCTCGATATTTTAGGACATTTTGAACATATTGGCATAAAAATCGCGAAAATTTTTTTTTTCACGAAAACAAAGCTTCCTTTATGAGGAAGCAAAAGTAACGTGTAATGAATTAATGTTCAATTACGAATGAAAATAGTAATGTGTAATTTATGTGTGTTCCATTACAAATAAAAACAGTAATGTGTAATGTATGCATGTTTCATTACAAATAATAAAAGTAATGTGTAATGGATGCGTGTGCCATTACAAATAAAAAAAATTACGTGTAATGAGTTAGTACTCCATTACAAATTACAGTTGGAAAAAAGTAATTTGTGGTGGAGAATATTCCATTACAAATTAGTGTCTTTCACGCTTGCTTTTATTCCATCTCAATTTGTTTTGAGCGAAATAAAATAATGCAACAGCAATGTGCAAGTTCTAAATGCAAGCACAGCAATTTTTCTATTTGCAATGGAATATTCTCCACTACAAATTGCTTTTTTTTTTAATTGTTATTTGTAATGGAGCACTCATCCATTACACATTACTTTCTTTATTTGTAATGAAACACGCATACATTACACATTACTTTTTTTATTTGTAATGGAAGACGCATTCAATACACATTACTCTTGTATTTTGTAATGGTACACTTGTCCATTTCATATTATGCAGTGTAATGGGTAACGAATACGGTAATGCATTATCAAAATAAGTCGTAAATAATGCATTATCAAAATAATGCATTATTTACGACTCTGGTCAGAGTTAATTTGTCCTTCCAGTTTGAACTTTTGCCCGTGAACAAAAATTCCCTCACCATTCGTATTCAACGGCTGTTCCTTGTGAATCGGATGGTTGGGATCGGCCAGATCGAACAGGGGTTGAATAACGTCCGGTTGAAAGACCGCATTTTTTTGCCAGAGATTAAGCACCCTTATCACTTTGCTCTTATCCTCGGGAGGACATTTTAACAGATTGAGAAAAGTAGTTTGCATGTTTTTGGCAAAACGCGGCGCGAATACATCCTTCTCGACGCTGAATTGATGACGGGATTGCCTCACTATGGAATCTATGACGTATAATCCTGGAACTTTGTACTCCGGTTTGCACTGGAAGTAAAAAAAAAAATATATTAAGAGAACCATAATTATCGATTTTTTTAAATTTAAAAAACAGACGTTACAATTGCGTCTAAGATATTTATACTCACTTTTTGTATGAATTTTTCGACGCTTTGTACAACATGTTTGTAGAATTTAATGGCCTTGATAGCGCCCCTCGTCAAAGAATTCATCTTGGCCTTTGATATCGGAGGTTTGACATCGTAAAGAGCGGAGAGCTGAAAAAAGTGGTTTTTTCCTCATTTTTCGTGAATTAAAATTTGAACAATTGTTTGGCGAACGATTGATAATTATACAATAGAGAACGCGTGTACGCGGCGGCATAGAGACAGCGGTGGAGGGGAGGGAGGAGAAGGGAGGGGACACCTTTGGTTCTCGAGTTTCGTTCGCGCAAATCTTCATAGCGATTCTATATTTACGATATTCTCGTCAATTGAGTTTGATTCGCAAATGTGATAACGGGGCAGCGAGGATTTTAGCTGCTCGCGTGTACTCGGGATGAGGATAAGATAGGAGAATAGTCGTAGATTGCACTGGTAAAGGTCTTAAAAGCGGGAAGAGGGAGGATTTTTATCGCACGGGTGTAAGCGCGAGACGAATTGTGTGACCTCCAAAGTTCGCGGAAACTAAGTTTTGTTTTTTTCCAATGGACTCACCTCCGCGTTGAAAGCTTTGACCGCATCCATTTTAACGACAAGAGGGGAACACGGTCGTCGGATGAACAATTAAAATACGAATCTCACGGTAATTCAAACACTTGACTCTTCACGAATGAACGCATTTTATCGTCATCGCGCACTTCGGTAAGGAAAGGACCATGCCATTCAAGATGGCAGCTTGGATTACCCAGCGTGCAATAGGATCACGGCGTTTCGTGACGTCACGAGAGAGATAAAATTTTACCATGCTAGGGAATTTCGCGGCTTGATTTTTCTAGTTATTTTACGATTTTTTATCCGAGCAGTGAAATTACTAAAGCCCGCTTTATGCAGCGGCAGTAAGTTAACTTAAGCCTGGTTTATGCAGCGGCCGTAACTTCACTTAGCGAAAGTATATATTGCCCTTGTAGCGTTTATGCACGGTTACGGTTACGACTAATGCTAAGGAATTGCTGCATAAACGCCACAAGGGCAATATATACTTTCAAATTCCTAAATTACGGCTAAGTTAAGTTACGGCCGCTGCAATCGACAATCGACGTTTTCGTTCATTGCCACTCACAGCTCGGACAGTTTGGATAGAAGTTTGATGAGAATAATATTTATTTCATAAGAATTCCATGGTACTGCCCTCTTTCGCATTCCTGTGAACTTGATTTCGCCATTTTGTTTTTCCTTTTTAAAGGTAAGTTACGGGATTTACCATTGCTAGGGAATTTCGTGGCTATATTTTCCTAGTTATTTTACGACTTCTCATCCGAGCAGTGAAATTACTAACCAATTACGTCACGTGACGGTCAGCTTCCGGTTATTTGACAGATATTGAAAAGAAATAAACATGGAGCGGCTTTTTTTTTCTTGCATCAATAACGTGCGGCGGCTGCTCGTGTTGAGACCGAATAGACCGATATAAAGGTAGTGTTTTGTGCTTGGAAACCGTCAATTGATATGATATCGAACAACTCTTTTCTTTTATTCCTTTAAACAATGACGTCTATCGACTAGCCTGAAATACTTTGTGAACATGACATCATTGAGTACAGATCGATTCGAACCGTAACATCGACAATTATGTATTATCCCTGCAGTCGTCATCTTATAAATACAATATAGCGAGCGCACTGACGACGTCGATCAATCCGGTGTATGTGTGCGTGTGTGCGCGTGTGTGTGCGTATGCGCGCGCGCGTGTGTGTGTACTTGCGTATTTCTGGGTATGCGATGAAATTACCGCATTAAAAATCACTTTATCTCGTTTTTCCCGATATTATTATTCTATGAATGCAACATAAAATTCATTCTATCGCATACTCTGGATAAACGTGACATTTGACATTTTCGAATTCCTTCGTTATTCGTGCACTCTATACTTGCGCGTACCTTTTATTGATTTTCCATTGTTTAATGCACTAAAACGGGAATACACCTATTATTAATTTTATATTCGCAGTTTTGCGCATTATTGATTGTGCTTCGATTATTGCTGCATGCTGTTGGATACTTGGAGTGTTTTTATTCCTTGTCAAGATATTTTTCAATATTTTGGTTTCTAATCAACAAAGCTTTGCACCTATTATTAATTTATATTCACAGTTTTATTGCACATTTAGCTTGTGCTCCGATTATTGCTGCATTCTGTTGAATAATTGGAGTGTTTTTATTCCTTGTCAACATATTTTTCAATATTTTGATTCCTAATTAACAAAGCTTTGCGCCTATTATTAATTTATATTCGCAGTTTTGTTGCGCATTGTTGCTTCTGCTCCGATTATTGCTGCATTCTGTTGAATAATTGGAGTATTATTATTCCTTATCAGCATATTTTTCAATATTTTGATTTCTAATTAACAAAGCTTAATAAATTAATAATAGGTACACTATTATTATAATAATAGCAAAACTGCGAATATAAATTATAATTTATATTTGCAGTTTTGTTGCGCATTTTGCTTGTGCTCTGATTATTGCTGCATGCTGTTGGATAATTGGACTATTTTTATTCCTTTTCAAAACATTTTTCATTATATTTATTGTCGATTAACAAAACTTTGCGATGATTGAGAAGAGAATTTTCGAGTATTGTGTCAGACTATTTGAAGATGTCTAAAAAGTTTCAGAGCGATGTTGAGAGAATGTCTGAAAAAATGGGTGATGTGTGTGTGTATTTGCGTTTGTTTATGTATGTATTCAGAAGCCAAAAATTAAACCGTTATAATTCGAAAATGCTGCCGTTGTTTAATATCATTTTTTTAAGGTCCTTCGAATTTGATCGAAATTTCATGATTTTCACGAATGTTTTTTCATGTGTTTAGATTTTTATCGAAGGATGTTTGAATTTACTCTGGAATTTATTCTGACTTAAATTTATTCAATGTATTTATTCAATGAAGTTATTCTGGCTCTTGAATTTATTCTGATTCGAATTTATTCAAAACTGAACAAAGTGTTCGAATTACATAAAATTTTGAATTTTTTCGAAATTCTCTTGAGATAACTTAAGCAATTCTTGAGATTTGCTGAATTTTTTTATACGGATAAATGGAAACGAATAATATTTGTTTTGAAAGTGGTGACAATTGATAGAAAAGTTCAAATTTTAGAAAATTTTGAATTTGTTCTCAAATGTCCAAGTATAACTTGAGCAATTTTTGTGATATCATGCTGAATTATTATATCATAAGTATAAACTATATGGATAGACTCCCATCAAAAAGCATTTCTGTTTAAATTTTATGAACATTGATCACAGCGTTTAAATTACATGAAATTGTGCATTTTTTCAAAAATGTCCTCAGAGTATTATCCAAATAATTTTGGAAATATCGTCATTGAAAGATTCAAATTGTGAAAGAATTTTGAATTTATTCTTAAATTTCGAAGTATAACTTGAGCAATTTTCCGATATCATGCTTAATTATGCCAGGTATAAACTATATGGATAAGACTCCTGATAAAAAAAATTCTTTTTGAATTTGATGAAAATTGATCAAATGGTTTCAAATGATTTCTCAATGAGAAAGCCAAAAAACATAGTATCAATGAAAGGAAAAAAAATGTATTCTTATAGGAGAGCTTCATTCGAGTGTCGATCCATCTTGAAGAAGCAATCTGCAAGTTTCAATTTGCACGATAATTGCAGCATTGAAAATATTGAAATTTTGCACATCAACATTTAGTGAAAAAAACTTTGGTGTCTGCAAAAAAAAGGATACGATGCAATATTCCATTGACAATATTTCGAATATATCGCCGGTGCGTTATTGCCTTGAAAAATTAAATTAGCGAGTGATAGGTTTTTACCATCAAAATGGTGCACAAAGACTCCGTCAATATGTTCGGCAGCATCATGACCGCCGTCTCGCTGCGAAGATGCTTCTATTTGTCTACGATGGTTCTCGTTCTCTCTACTCTAATGGCGGTTGTCATAATAGTCAAGCTGTCGCCGCTGGAATCGGTCAAGTGCCAACCTCACGCCGTCACACCGGTTGTGGAATGGAGCACGGCGGCCAATCAGCGAGCTGAACTTGTTACGCAGCAGACTAACATCAATCAGAAGGAGATCAACGACAGGAAATATCAAGAGATGAGAGAGAAGATGCTGCGGACCAAAGTTGCTCGGATGTCGCATAGAATGAGAAACAAGGTTTCGCCTCTTTTGGGCAACAACACAATATCGGAGATCAATTACAACGTTCACATATTCTACTACGCTTGGTACAGATCAAGAAGTTACGATGGGTTTTGGAAACACTGGAATCACAATTACCTGCCAAATTGGAAGAAAAACGACAAAAGAGTGTTTCCCGATGGAAGTCATCAACCTCCCGCCGATATAGGTGCCAGTTATTATCCAACTTTGGGATGCTACAGCTCAATGGATCCACAGGTTTTTAATTATCGCTTTTATCAATTATGGAAATTAAACTCAAGGCACTTAACGAACAAATTAAGAAATTTTAATTAATGCACAAAACTTTTCTTTAAATATTCATTTCTTCATTTGTTCGTTAATTTTAGTTTTTATTAAAGCGCTGTTTCGTATCTGAGGCGATCCATGTCACTTCAGCTAGTTAAAAAAAAAAAAATTCCACAAATAATTTTGAAAAATCGAGTTACTTCATCGAAAATATTCACCGAGTGTCGAAATTTTTTTAAATTTTCTGACGTTTTTTCTCGTTGATTACCATTTTTTAACATTTTTCCATTCAAGGGGCTGTATCTTTTTTTTTTTTTTAAATAGCTGTTACTTCACGGTGTTTAGGAATCCCAAAATATGAAAAATACCAAAAATTCATTTTTCGTATTCACAATTCGGGGAAATTAATTAAGATTTTAATTAATTTTTTTCTGGAAGGCCATAAAAAGATGCAGATTTTCGTTTTTTACAAATGTAAATACGTCAAATCCTGCCAAAGATACGTCTGAAATTTTTTAAAAATGCCGACACTCGGTGAATATTTTTCAATAAAGTAACTCGATTTTTCAAAATTATTTGTGGAATTTTTTTTTTACTGGCGGAAGTGACATGGATTGCCTCATCTATAAGGAAGGGAAATGCGTAGGGGTGTGCGAATATCGTACGAAATTTTATTGTACGAGTGCGCAAAGTGCCAGTTTGAGCACGCTGCGCGTGCGCAAAGTGGCACTTTGCGCACGGAGTGCAATAAAAAAACAAGAGACTCTGTTATTGCAATCGCTGTTTATGGAAAAACAGCCATTGCAGTTTATGATCAAAAACTCAATAAATATTGAATAAATTAATGTCAGTAGCTGAAAATAAAGCCAGATTTCAAAACGGGGAAGAAAAACAATCATCGATCATAACGATAAGAAATCATTTCTTATTTACCATTCAATAATTGTTAAAATTGAGAAAGAGAAACTAAAGATAACGATTGACTTTTTTTTAATTGTCGTTAAAATTTATTCAAAATTTGGGAGAAATATATTGCAGATAAATGAAAAGAGCATAACTTTAAAAAAAATCAATTACACTTGACTAATAATCAACATATTGAATTTATTTGTTAATTTTTCTAACGATGTATTTTTCATAATATCTAAAAAAATATTTTAAATTTTACATTCCATTAAAAGGTTGGTAATAGAACTTTCTTTTAAAAGTTGTGTTGTATTGAAATTTTCATTACTTCAGAAGTGAGCTATAAAAAAAATATTATGGCGAAGTTAAATATATGATAGACCAACATAACTTCTCGATCGAAATCGATCTTAAGAGGAGGCTAAATACCATTTTTATTCAATCCCTACATTATCGACGTATCATCGTCGTCCAGTCTTTCTCCGACAAACGCGGATGAAAATTAATTTAGCCTCCTCTTAAGAGCAAAACATTATTCGAATAATTCGAATGATTTGAATAATTCGAATTATGCAAACGGTTCGAATTATTCGAATATTCGATTCGAATTCGATTCGCACACCCCTAAAAATGAGGGATACGATTTTAATAAAAATTTGAATAAATTTTGAGGTGATCGATCTTCACATGATGCAATTGAAAGAGGCGGGTGTCGGTGTGGTTGTTGTATCTTGGACACCGCCGAATTCGGAGGAAAACACAGATGCAGTTATGCCCGATTTGCTTGACGCTGCTCAGAGGCACGGTTTAAGAATCGCCATCCACGTTGAGCCGTACACCGGTCGAAATCCAATAAATTTGATCGAGAATATACGCTACTTGTTCAATCAGTATGGATCACATCCGGCACTCCACAGAATGAAGAGGAACCACGAGTAATAACAATGATCAAAATAAAAACCTTATCATAGATTAAGGCGGTCGAGTCAGCGTCAAAACGGCAATTTTTAATAATACTTTATAATTTTTGAAGATTACCTACAAATATGATGTATCGTCCACCATTTGAGGTACCAAATGAACCATTTTTTGGGACTAGTTAGAACCCTTAAGGTGCACCTGAAAAACCTAGTTTTGAGTTTTTGCGCTCTGCGCGTGATTCAGAATAAACCGCTCGACGGATTTTACTCTACGACGTCTCATTCTCTTCGTGACACTTTTCCCCATTGTATGAACGCAGCACAATTTTTTTGCCCTTTATTTCAGAGCTGCAGGCCTGTTTTTAAATTGTTAGCCTATTTTGAACTTTCCAGCCATTGTCCTGGTCACAATTTTGACTTCATCTCGTGGGAAAAAGCGTTACGAAGAAAATGAGATGCTGTAGAACAAAATCCGTCCAGCGGTTCTTTCTGAATCACGCGCGGAGTGTAAAAACTCAAAACTAGGTTTCTCAGGAAACCGATGCACCTTAAGGGTTCTAACTAGTCCCAAAGAATTACTCATTTGGTACCTCAAATGGTGGACGATACATCATATTTGTAGGCATTCTACAAAAATTATAAATTATTATTTAAAATCGCCGTTTTGACGCTAAGGGAACGTACCCATACTACGTGACCCATTTTTACCCCCCCCCCCCCCCCCCCCCCCCCGGTGACCACCCGTAGTATATGCCAAGACCCCCCCCCCTCTAGTTTTCATGTAGTAATTCATAAATATGGCTTTAAACCATTTTTTGCAAACAGAAAGTTAAAAACAAATTAATTTGGCTCATATTTGTCTTTAAATATTAATACGGCGCTTGCCGCGGGACGCCAAGAGTGCGTGCATACCTACACTCACAATCAGTCCAAAAATTAAAGGAACAGAAAAATTTGTGAGATTTTTCAGCGATTTTCCAAAGGCTGTAACTTTGTTAATTTTGGTCGAAATTAAAAAAAAAAGGGCATTTTAAAGCTTGAATCTACTAGTTTCGGAATATTGAGTCAAAAAAAAAATTGGGCCTCACCCTCGACGTAGTTGAAAGAAATATCATGGCAAAATTTTTCTCGAAATTTTTGCTTTTTTCAAAACAGTCGTTGGGCTCCAAAAGTTTTAAGCTTAACCAATCTATGGATCGTTTAGCTGGGTTCTTTGGCTTCAATTTGCTTTTTTTAAATTTTTGTTTTACGATCATTTTTCGCTGAGATATCGGCGATTGAACAAACATTCGTCTTTTTTTTTTTATAACTTCAATATCTCTAAAATTAATGATCGTGCAACGAGTAAACGGTGGGTTTCGGAAACTTAAATCTACCCTCCATAAGTGCCAGTTAGTGTCATAAACGAAAAAACAAACTTCGATGCTTAATTTTGACTTGAAAAAGTCCAAAAAAAAGCTTTTTTTCTTGTTGTTGAAATCTGGCACAACTTTGCAGATATAGCGAAAAAAACCAATGTTTTCAGGTTTCATTTTTTAGCTCAATATATATGTACCTTAAAAACATGCCAATTTTCAAAACAATCGGTCGAGCCGTTTTTTGTGACCGAATCATCGAACTTTTAAAAAAATTGAAGGAACACGTTTATTGATCCTTAAAGACCAATTAATGGTGTTAAAAATGAAAAAAAAAGTTTTTCTTTTTTTGTCTTTCAAATTTGAATTTATTTAATGAGCGTGAAAGCTAAAAAAAATCTAAATTTGGAAAAAAAAATTTGTTTAGAGTCCAACGACTGTTTTGAAAAAAGCAAAAATTTCGAAAAAATGTTTGCCGTGATTTTCCTTCGACTGCGTCGAGGGTGGTGCCCAAAAAATTTTATTGCCTCGAGATTCCGAAACTAGAAGATTCAAGCTTCAAAATGCTTTTTTTTTTTAATTTTCGATCAAAAATAACAAAGTTACAGCCTTTGGAAAATCGCTGAAAAATATCGCAAATTTTTCTGTTCCTTTAATTTTTTGACTGAGTGTATATGAGCTCGAAAAAGTGCGAGATTTCCCTAGAGTATATTGACTACGTGACAAAAACCTAAGCCCCGCCCCCCCCCCCAACCCCTGTGACCAAGCGTGGTATTTTGAAGACCCCCCCCCCCCCCCCAACAGGTCACGTAGTATGGGTACGTTCCCTAACTCGACCGCCTTAATGGAATGCATGATTTTTAATGCTTTTGTGATGTTTACAGCGGTGCTGTACTGCCAGTGATGTACATTTACGACTCTTACGTATTTCCCGGCAATGCCTGGTGGGAATTACTCTCGGAGCGTGGAAATTTGACACTACGCGGTACCGAACTTGATGCCATATATATCGGTCTCCTCGTTGATTCGCAGCATCGTAATCACATTAAAAAATCCCATTTTGATGGATTTTACACGTACTTCGCGTCGAACGGTTTTAGCTTCGGTAGCTCTTGGAAGAATTGGAAAGATTTGCACAAATTCGCGATGCAGAATGGCCTCCTGTTTATACCGAGTCTTGGACCCGGATATATCGATACTCAGGTACAAAGAGGACATTTTTAATTGAATAAATGTCAATTACTCCTCTGGTGGACCGCCAATTTTCGTAGAAAAGATTTTTTTTTCGCTGTCTTACAATCGTGGGAAAAGTAACATTTTTGCTCTCTCATAGAGGAAGCTTTGTTTTCGTGGAAACATTTTTTTTTTTAGTTTTTCAACCGAATATGTTTAAAAGGTCCTAAAACCACGACTCTCAAGATATCTGCATTTGCATTCTTCGATGCATCTTTAAACGATAAACTCCAAATTGCCATTCTGAGACAATAATGCTTAAAGAATTTTTTCACTCCCAACATTTGCTAGATACTAAGTTTTGCAATAAACCTTGTAACCTCAAAAAACTGAGTAAGTTGGAACTCAGATTATAAAAACAGATCTTTCAAAAAGCATTTTTTTCGACTTTTCATCATCTAGATGAGGATTTTTTTTAAAAGACCTTTTTTTATGAATTAACATATTCCTCGACCATAGGAATATAAATTGCTTTGATCGAATTTTATCATTCTTACTTATTAGATTTTTTTTTTATAGTGATAAGTTATCCGCTCTCAAAAATTCAGTATGATATTTCGTAGATAACTCGAGTTTAACACACACTTTCTTCAGAATATTCAAATTTTTCCGACATTTGAACGAGTAGTTAAAATTTCACAAAAATAATAATATTTAGTAAAGGGGAGTATTTTAGAACCTTCGAAAAGTGGTAAACTCCGAATTCTCACTCTAAGATAAAAATACCCTAAAGATTTTTGCGCTTCCGAATACAAAATTTTGATAAAAAAAAATAAAATTAAGTTGAATTTGAAAGTATCTTATAGTGAATCGAATCTTCGCAGAAACTTTCAAAATATATTTTCAAGAGAAATATTCTGATAAGCGTGTTTTCCCCGCTTCCGTTATGCAAATGTGGACTATTTTCCTCGACTTGTTTTTTTATTTTTGGACGTACAGGATTTTCAATATTGTTTCGAAATTACAATTTGCGAACTACGGCGGTCGAAAGTTTTAACTTACCAAAAAAAAACTCAAATACCACCTAGTTTTTTTCTAAATTTCCATTTTTTAATCAGAGAAAGTCTTTTTATCTCAAAGTAAAAATTTGAAATTTACTGCTTGTTGAAGTTTTCAGGATACTGCCTTTCATTAAATATTACAATTTTTGTGAAATATTTTAATATTTCCAAAAATATCTGTTACGAGCTCAATTCGAGTAATTCTTGAAATACCATACTGAGTTTTTTTCTATGGATAGATTGTCACCATAGAACATTTTTATTTTTGAATTTGACGAAAAGCAATCAGGGATTTGAATCTGACCAGGGCTGACTGAAAATATCGAAATAAATTCAACAAATCCGTATCTCAACAGTGAGAGGAGGAAAAAATGCCCTTTGGAAGATTTCTCTTGAAGTTATATTTTGGGAGGTACAACGTTAAGCAGTTCTATTTAGCCCAAACAAGGTACTAATCTACTTTAGAGGCAAAAAAAGCAAATTTTTAAGGTTTTTTTTCAGTTCCTTTATCAGATATGGCTAAAAAAAACTATTGTTACAACATTGTTTAATCTTTCGAAAATACAAAAAAAAAAAATTATTTTGATTCTTGGAATAATTTTTAGGAGGCGCCAAAATCGAAAATGTCTTGTCTCATGGCCAATCTCAGAATTTGCAAGTCAAAAAATAAATAAAAAAGCATTTTAAAGAGGAAGGTTTCTTACACAACAATTTATCACTGTTCATGAAAAATCGATTTAAAAAAAATGGCGGATGTTTGAAATGAGAGTGAAAATTTTTTCACAATTTATTTTAAACTTCTGCCATTTTTTTAAATCGATTTTTCATTAACAGTGGTAGATTATTGTGTATAAGAAATCTTCCTCTTTAAAATGCTTCTTTATTGTTTTGTTTCAGACTTGCCAATGCTGAGATTAAATGTCGGCCATGGGACAACACATATTTTCGAAAATTCGACTTTGGCGCCTTCTATAAATTGTTCAAAGAATCAAAATAACAAATTTTTTTTTTTGTATTTTCGAACGATGAAACAATGTTGTAAAAACAGTTTTATAACCGTATCTGGAAGTGGATCTGAGAAAAAAAATCTTAAAAATTTCCTTTTTTTTGGCTTTCTAAATTTGCTTTGTTTTGGCCTTCTAAAGTAGACTAGTACCTTAAACGCAACTTGCTTTCAACTTGTTCACAAAGGAGGATTTACTAATGCATAAAAATAATGAGGATGCGCAAGTTTGGAATTTGCACGTTGTTTTACGTATTATTTCGTTAAGGGGGTCGAGTCAGCGTCAAAACGGCAATTTTTAATAATAAATTATAATTTTTGTAGAATACTTACAAATATGATGTTATGTCCACCACTTGAGGTACCAAATGAACAATTTTTTGGAACTAGTTAGAACCCTTAAGGTGCACCGGTGTCCTAAAAAGCCTAGTTTTGAGTTTTTACACTTTGCGGATGATTTAGAATGAACCGCTGGACGGATTTTGTTCTTCGGGGTCTCATTTCTTTCGTAATGCTATTTCCCACGGGATGAACGCGGCACATTTCGTTTTTTGCCCTTTATTTCAGAGTTGCAGGCCAGTTTTGAAATTGGTAGCCTATTTTGAACTTTCCAGGCATCGTCCTGGTCACAATTTTGACTTGAATCAAAATGTGCCACGTTCATCCCGTGGGAAGAAGCGTTACGAAGGAAATGAGATGTCGTAGAACAAAATCCGTCTAGCGGTTCTTTCTGAATCATGCGCAGAGTGTAAAAACTCAAAACTGGGTTTTTCAGGACACCGGTGCACCTCACGGGTTTTAACTAGTCCCAAAAAATTGTTCATTTGGTACCTCAAATGGTGGACGTTACATCATATTTGTAGGCATTCTACAAAAATTATAAATTATTATTAAAAATCGCCGTTTTGACGCAGGACTCGACCCCCTTAAACAAATTGACAACATTGTTTTTTTTTTCGCTCTCTTTCAGGTACGACCGTGGAATGCGGAAAACCGAAGGCACAGAAGACACGGCAAATATTACGAGGTAGCATGGCGAACTGCTCTGAACAGCGGCTCGAAAATCGTTTCGATAACGTCATTCAACGAGTGGCACGAGGGAACGCAAATTGAACCTGCGAAACCAGCAAGTACCAAGGAATTCACGTATCTCGATTACGAGCCGCAAGGACCGAATTTTTATCTCAATTTGACGAAATGGTGGGTGCATCAATTCACGGAGAAGTACGGCGATAAATCTAAACGAAAAGAAGAAAAATAATTGCCACGTTTAATTAGCCTGAGTCCAGGTCAAATAACGCTGATATGCGCGAGATGAACAAGTTACGGATAATGAGACGCGTCTTAAGAATGATTTAAAAAATGGAAACAAAAAAGAAAAAATAGCGAGATTAGCACGCGGGACTGACACAATCAAACGATAAAACAAACAAAAAGGGAGGTGATTGCGATCTTTTTAAATTAATCGTTTTTTATATTTCCGGTGATTCTCGGAGTATCGTATTTTATCTCAGAGTCCATAAAAGCCTATGCGGTAGACGTTAACGAGAGTTTGCTGGTGAGTAGCGAAGAAAATACGACGATGAGAAAAGAAAAAGCAAAGTTACGTTTCCAACAGTATTCCGGACTAGCACGACGGTTTATTTTTGGTTCTTCTTTGACGAGACTGGTTGATAATAAATTTATAGTTTTTTTAAAATGACATTCACGCATTTTTACTGTCTTTAAACTTTGCCCTAAACGGCATTTAAATATATTAACGTATTTATTTATTTTTTTATATACACTATTATTTTACTGTTTATTTTTTATATTGATTTTTTTAGTTGACTTTAATGTATTTATTTCATGAGAATATCGATCGTTAAACGACAAGACGGAGTATAATTTCAGCGTAACGATATAAATCGTAAAATTGTTGACCAAATTTGAAACAATAATGATAATAAACGGTTGAATTTTACGAAGATTTTTATGCCGTTCGATTCAACATTAATTTATCATTTATTGGTTTGCATATTAAAAGAAAGATAAGACGAAACATAAAGTGATAATTATCGTAGATATAGATTATTTGTACGGACGAATGGTTACACGTAGCGAGTCTCACGGTTATATTTACCGTCACAAATATTTGTTACTTTTTTTCTTTGATCTCTCTGAATTTTGTGAAGAGATGCTATTTAATTTACATATGGGTCAAAATTCTAGAAGGCAGCATGCGTTTGGGCCTCATAGTCGACGATGGTTTTGTAACTTTAGGGACACATAGTACAGTATGAGAGTACACTGGATTTTTTTTTGGATTTTTAAATCGACCAGTTTCACTGTACCGATGACGTCATTTTTTCGAAATTTCTTGAATGTCATGTTTTAATCAATTTCTCTAGACCCCTGTAATAAAAAAAAAATTCGACATATATTTTCATCGAAAAAGATCTCAGCTTTAAAAAAAAATATTTCCAATTACGCATCAATTCGTATAAGCATAGAAAAATGGGGTTTTTCCTCAAAAAGGCGTTTTATCGATGAGCCTACACTCCAATCTGTTTTTTTATATTTTTTTCGGATTTCTGAGGTTTTTTTTACACGAAAAACTCTTTTTCCAGAGTGGGATCTCTGCGGCATCAGACCGTTATATATTAAATATAATCTGAGGTGCTGTAAATATCGAGAATATAGTGCGGATACAATACTGATTACTGCACTAGTATTGTATTATATTGTTACTATCATTTTTTATCGAGGACGTCATGGGTTTTTAACTTAACTTTTAATTTATTAGTACTGTAACAAGAGAATTTGACTATGAGAAAAAATAATAATACCCTGAAAGCAATATAATATACACGATTCCGGGAAATGGGTGCGTAAACAAACTTTAAAAAACATCCATTCATCTTTTATGAAAATATTTATTGACGCATGGTTAATTTTTCGCCAAGAAGTTGTTAAATATATTTTTTTTTTAGTATACTCAAAAGCAACCGATGTAAAACAAGTAAAAATTGTTAAATATTTTTTTTTGCGCAAAATTAAACATGCATCAATAAATATTTTCATAAAAGATGAATGGATGTTTTTTAAAGTTTGTTTACACACCCATTCCCCGGAATCGTGTATATTATATTGCTTTCAGGGTATTATTATTTTATCTCATAGTCAAATCTTCCTGTTACAGTACTAATAAATTAAAAGTTAAGTTAAAAACCCATAACGACCTCGATAAAAAATGATAGTAACAATACAATACAATACTAGCGCAGTAAGCATTATTGTATCCGCACTATTTTCTCGATATTTACAGCACCTCAGATTATATTTAATATACATATATCGGTCTGATACCGCAGAGATCTCACTCTGGAAAAAGAGTTTTTCGTGTAAAAAAACCTCAGAAATCCGAAAAAAATACGAAAAAATAGATTGGAGTGTAGGCTCATCGTTAAAACGCCTTTTTGAGGAAAAAACCTATTTTTCTATGCTTATACGAATTGGTACGTATTTGGAAATATTTTTTTTTAAAGCTGAGATCTTTTTCGATGAAAATATATGTCGAATTTTTTTTTTTAATTACAGGGTTCTACATAAATTGATTAAAACATGACATTCAAGAAATTTCAAAAAATGACGTCATCGGTACAGTGAAACTGGTCGATTTAAAAATAAATAAAAAAATTCCAGAGTGTACTCTCATACTGTACTATGTGTCCCTAAAGTTACAAAACAATCGTCGACTATGAGGCCCAAACGCATGCCTTCCCGAATTTTGACCCATATATTTCTGTGATATTTACTTAACAAAACACATTTCTGAATCGAACTCTCGAGTATTCGAGAGGTGAAACTTTTTTTCAAGGTTTACACCGCAGAAGCCGGTGTCTGCAGTGCTATTTGCCTTTGATATACTTCTCATTTAATTGTTTGGACATTTGAGTAATGTCTTTTTGGCGATGAGCATGAACGGGGAATTTTCTAAAGACAGGGTTATTCTCTTTAAAAAAATAATTAAAAAAACAAGTTTCTCTTAATCAAATATTGACACGAGGTTCACTATTTGCTCGTCTCTTTTATCTTCTTTTCCCTCGCAATCGCATAAATACACACACTATTGTGTGTATGTATTATATAGACAATAACCATATCCCTGTCCCTTCTTTTACAGGGTACCCTTCCTCCCCGCTAATCCTTCTAGATTTAAACGATACAGGTGTAATAACTCTTTGAACATGAATAATATCGCATAATACACGATAAACACACGTATTTCACTGTCAGGGTTAATATGGAAAGAAGGTGAAAACAATGCGATGGACATTGCGAAAATAATGTTTACGAAGAGGTACTTTGAAACGTTACGACATATCTTTACAATATTTGTTTGTTGTAACTTTGCCATGTGTATCTGCATGTGTGTAATCTACAAATCTGTGACAAATATTTCGAGATTTCTCGCCTATCGCAAAAAAAACAGACCCGATAAAAAAAAACAGAAGCCAATTGTTGGTCGATATCCGCGTCGTTGATGCAACATAAACGATTAAGATAAATGTTACACGTGTTTCCAACTATTCTACATATCTTCTATTATTAATTCATATAAACGCAGACTAAACAATTTCGAGGAAAACAAAACCTATTATCACGAGGAATAATTATTAACAATGTATCGAGGATTATGAGATTCACGGAGCATAATAAAAAATACATCACGACGTATTTTATAAGTAATATTTTTTTCTTCACATCCTGCGAAGATGAATTTTCCGAAGAAAATCGTAGCTGATCGATAGCTGCCTTTCAGTAGGAAAAGAATTTTCTTTTTCATCGCGAAAAAAGAACCCAAAAATTAAATTAAAAACTACTTGATTTAACTGAAATAAATTTATTCGGAGAATTACAATACAATTTTAGCTTCGACTCCAGATCGAATTTCAATCAGAAACCGTTTATATTTAATAGGTTTTTTTTTATCACACGTCTCTGAAACACGGCAAATCTATTTTCGGATAACACAAAGACATAGAGATTTTTTTCTATATATTTAATGCTTGAAGAAATCGTTTAAAAAACTACTTGAAAAAATTCGAACAAAGCCTCGCGAAAGTATCAATGTTGTTGGACTTTCGTAGCCCAGGTCGAAGAATAAGAATAAAAAAAAGAAATTAGCGAATACTGCGTCTAATGCACTACTGGAAAAAATTGAGGGATCAAAAAAATGTCCTACATTTTTAGTGATTTTAAAAAATGCTGTATCTCAGTGAAAATGGTTGTATCGATGGTCTAAAAAAAACATTTCGAAGCCTCAAGTTCTTAATTTTGAGATATTTCAGCGAAAAAATTTGCTAAGCTACAGGTTTCTCGCGATCCTGAAAAATAGTGTGCAATTTTTTTTTTTCAAATTTTATGTCCGTTTTTTTGACTGCAGTGACTGGGAAACATTTTTTCCAGCTAAACTATTCCATGGACTAGATATCTTGTTTATTCAGCTTCAATTTGCTTTCTTTTAGACCTCGATGCGACCATTATTCGCTGAGATATCGGACTTTTAGAAACTTGAATTAATGCTCTAGAAGTATGATGGTTTTTCGAAAAAAAAATTGTTTCCGTTCTTGACATGAATTTAAAAAAAAAACAGGAGAAAAAGAGTTATTTATGGTTTTTTAGAAAATCAACGGCAAAATTAAAAATATTGATAAAACGACTAATTTTAAGCGTGACTTTTACAGCTCAATATAGCTTTAAAAAACCTGTAAACTGTCAATTTGATTTGAAAAAAAAACCAATTTTTTTTTCTTTGAAAATTTTTTTTTCCATGAATTTAAACGTTGATCACGATAAAAATGTGGAAAAAGCTCAAAAACAACTTTTTAAAAATTTAATAATGATTATGACGTTTAAGGGCATAAAACATGATCATTTAACTTTCTTCAAAAATTTGATTGTTTGAAACAGAAAAACCGTTCGATGGATCAAATTGAAACTTTACAGGGTTTTTGTGGGTATATTGAGCTGTAAAAGTCAACCTTAACATTAGTCGTTTTATCAATATTTTAAATTTTGCCAATGATTTTCAACAAAACCATAAATAGCTCTTTTTCTCCCATTTTTCAAATTCATGTCAAGGATGGAAAATTTTTTGTTGTCAAAAGACCATCGTCAATCTTTGTAGAGAATTAATTCAAATTTCTGAAACCCCCCTTTTATTTTCTGTGCGATTATTGGTTGCTGAGATATCAATGATCAAAGACAAAAGGATCCTTTTTCATTAAAAGTCTGATATCTCAGTGAAAAATGGTCGTATCGAGGTCTAAAAGCTGGAAAAAAAAATTCAAATCACTGCCGCCAAAAAAAAAGTACATAACATTTTCCAAATTTTTGTTTACACTATTTCTCAGGATTACGTGAAACCTGTAGCTTCGAAAAAAATTTCGCTGAAAAGTCTTAAAACTAGAAACCTGAAGCTTTAAAATGCTTTTTTGAACACCTCGTTACGACCATTTTTCACTGAGATACAGCATTTTCAAAAACCACTAATAATTTAGGAAATTTTTTTGATCCCTTAATTTTTTCCAGTAGTGTATTTTACCGAGAGAGGTATTTAATTACAGTTAAAATTGAGGAAGGAAATAAAAATCATCTAGAGCATAATGGGATCACAGCTGAGGTGAATGAGAAGATTGGATCAGGCGTGAACATTGGAGAACTTTCTCCAATGATGTAAATGATTACCCAAATCGGTATATATATATATATATATATGTATATATATACCTAATATATTCAGTGCACAGTAAATAGGTATTGCAAGCTGTACAATGTAGTATCTCAAAGGACAATAACACGCACTTTCGACGAAGCACCTCAATTATATCATTTTTCCACACTCATATCACCTTAAAGTTACGGTAATAATTAATAATCACTCGCGCGTGTTAAACTTAAAATTTAAAGTATGTTCTGACACGAGTATGCGTAAAATGCTTAACGCGATGAGAACAAAAAAAAATTCTTCTTCAGCTTAATTTTGTGTTCTCAAATCGTCACGACAAGTCAAATCTATAGTCTCATAATAAAAATGTCACGCAAGCATAGTCAAAATCGAGAATGCGACGATTTTTGTTGATACCAAACTTTCATAAGTCGGTATTGCTTGTTATTTCTCGCTTAAAATCGTAATTCGATTATCGATATAGTATTTATCATTCATTGACGAATCATATATGCCCGCTGTTGTTCATATCGATTACACGTGAATTTATAAATATACTTATGAAAATAGATGTTTTCTCTTCTATACGGTGATCGAATAAATGAGTAAAAATGGGAAATCCGTGAATTTGATACACAATAATAATTAACCTGCTGAGGCCCACCATTTTCTGGCCTTCTGGACCGGTCCGACCTGGGTCTACAACGACCCACAACTTCTTTTGCTTATAAAACACGTTTAAAACAAAATTTTATAACTCGTAAGTAGTAAAATCAAATCGTTAAAACCTCAGGAATGAGAATATGCAAAGCCGCAATCGATATTTTCATTTTTTTAAAAACTGTTTCGATAAATGCAAAAAAAGTCCGAAAATTGGCCTGTAGGACTTGTCTGACGTTTTTAACGATTTTTCCTTTGTTTATCGCGCTAAATAGATTTGATTATGGTGATTTGCAAACTAGAGACTGGTCAAGGTCGTTTTCATGAGTTTTCGAAAAAGTATATTTCCACCCTGGGTCTGTAGCGACCCAGAAAGCGCTACTCCGATTGAGATAGATGTTGTGTCTGCTCGATCACATTTTTCGCCTAATTTATCAAGCAAAAGTGCGTTCCTTCGCTTATTTCTCTTACTGCACACACGACTTTGAAAATGGCACTGGGTCTTTATAGACCCAGGTGGCCCTCAGCGGGTTAAAAAAAAACAACGAAAACGTAAAGGGAACATCGCTTGACTCGGGAAAGAGTCAACAACGTTGTGCACTTATTCTTCAATAGTTTACCGCATAGAATCATAGTCGCTGATCGAATTAAAAATACTTTCAATTTTTAACGGACGAGCTTCAAGCTAGTTGAAAAAAAGAAACACAAAAATTGTAAAAAAAAAAAAAAAAGTTTACAATCACACTGAATCAAGTTGTAAAGTGTGTGAGAACTTACATTTATCACGCATTGGAAATTACCCAACGCAAGGCCTCAACATATAGGTACTCGAAATTGTGTTTTTTTTTTATTTCAATCTTCGTGATTCGGTGTTCCAAAAATTTCTATATCAGCGTCAAAAATCATTATACTATATCGGTCGATTGATTTAACAATTCGCTAACGAGTGCTCGCCGTTTAATATCCGATTTTTTCCGTTTCTCTGTCTCTCTCTCTCTCTCTTTTCCTTTTCATTTTTCCTTTAGTCTCGATCACAGTTTTGACTAGCCGATAAATCCGAATGCAATTCGTGTTACGTTTCAAAACGTCAATTAGCAAAGTACAATTATCATACCCTGGGCTAATTTTTGTTCTTGTTTGGCGGGAGAACGAAATATCATTCGATCGGATACGAGATATACGATTCATAGTCAATGTATTCCTTAGAACGCGACTGAAGAAAAAAAAATTACATGCAATATTTACAATCGCAAATGGACGATGGACGAATAACGAGAAAGTATAAAAATTGAAGAGCCTCGCAGGAGAAAAATGGTTTTCAAAGATTAGGACGCCGAACTGCAATGAACTCTGTTATAATAGAAATTACGTAGACGTAGATTTAGATTTATTGTATTCTAATGTCTCAGACGTTAATTTGATGCAAGTTCACCAATAATCTTCGGTCTTGTCTCTCTCTTTTCTTCTCTTTGTTTTGCACGTACAGCGAATTTCTCGTATACGTAAGTCGGAGAAAATGCGTTACGAGCTCTATTCTCTTCCCATTATATTCCGTCTCAAAATGAAACTCTATCTCCCTTTACCTGCGTTTATTTGATCATCATGAAGCCTTGAACATTGACTATGAATTTGTCAAAATTCGAACGAAATTTGAGCTTCTGAACATACTCCGTATTCAATAGTATGTTATCGGTCAATTCTGTGAATGCAGCTGCCAGCCTCTGTGCAACTTGAGGATCCGTTTGTCCTGCTATTAGATTCTGCACGATTTGTTGATATTGCTCTTGATAACAGCATATCAAGTTGTAAAGGGCTATGCTCGTGTACGATATCACGTCGGAATTTATTTGATGCGACAGTATGAGATTCATTAAGAGCTGTAAAGAGATTAAAAAATAAATTATGAGCAATAGAGTGAAAGCACCAGTGGATGGACGACCCCCAGTAAATAGACGAAATCACCTTTATATGTATTAAAAATTCACAGATACTATTAACCACCGATAAAAACAAAAAGTACTAAAATTAGGTTAAAAAATCACAGATGGTGTTAAAACCGATAGTTTAATTTAGTATCAATTTTTGACACCACACGGATTTTTTCTAGTTTGTGGTACCGGTATACCGCGCCAAATGGCGTCGAATACTTAGAGAACGGCGTTGTGCAATCGGTGATCAGTGTTCGAAAACAACCGATTTATTGATTTTAAGAGGAGGCTAAATACCGACACTAACACCTCGAAATTGCCATCCAAACTTGCTCTTATACAAATGGATGGAATTGAATAAAATTTCAACAACATCATCAGAACAATGGCAGGAATGGAGCCTCACTAAAATTTTTTCGAAAAACAAAAAAAAAATTTACAGATTCATTTACCACCAAGAAACTGTAATTGAAAAACTTAAACTATTAAACTTTTACTGCATTTGGGATAAAACCAAGAGTGAGGCTCCATGAAGAACGCCACGATACAAATATCGAGACGTTTTCGACATTATTTTATCAAAATGACACGCCGTAAGTTTGGATGGCGCATCAAGAGATAAATATCGATAAATTGTAGTTTTATTGAAAAACGAAATGGCGAAATGTAGTTCACAGACGTGCGAGTGAGGGCAGCACCATGGATTCTGACGAGTAACCTATAATATTTAGGGGACTCGAATGAGTTCGTTGGCATTAGCTGTAACGCATTTTAGCCTCTCAATTGAGAATTAATTGTTAATGAATTTATCCCCCTCTTAATTGACAAAATGTAATTAATTTTCATCCACGGTTGTCGGAGAAAGACTGGACGACGATGATACGTCGATAATGTAGGAATTGAATAAAAATGGTATTTAGCCTCCTCTTAAAAGGTCAATGATGCTTTCAATAGATTAAGATAGGAATCATCTTCAATTTTTTTGCAAAGTTTGATAATACATTCTTAAAAATATATTAGAAATTATCGAGTTTATTCACTGGTATAGTATTCTAACCTCTTTTCCAGTGAATAAAAATACGCGCTCAGTTATAGTAATTGACAAAGCAGATTGGAAAATTAAATTAAAATATTCAATTCGATCTTGACTGTTGCAAATTTGAAGATTATTTATTGCCCAAAGTTGATGATAAAAATAAATAAATAAGGACATCATTTTTTTTTCTTTATTTGTGAACTGGAAATTTTTATTGTAATCGAACAATATGCAGATGTCAGCGTGTAAAAAAAAACAGAAAAAGAACATTTATCAACGATTTCAATATGACGAAGAGGATTTGGCAAAAGCCCTTGCAGCGGTGCATAGTGGCATATCAATCAGTAAGACAGCGGCAGCCCAATAATATTCTTAAATCGAAATAGTATAATAAAGCTTGATATTTATGTTCTATTGTTCGTTAATATATTTATATAAATAATTTCAATGCTGTGATCCGTAGTATAATATTCAATAAACATTAATAATAAATTGTCCCTTCTTATAGCTCTCATTTACAATACACGTTCATTAACTGGAGCTCGAGGGTTTATTCACTGCTAACTTCGTCCATTAACTGGTGTTTTTGTGATTTGACCATGTCTCAATTTATTTCTTGAATACCATTTGTTTTAATTACCCCGAATATTTTTTTCTCACTTCAGTGTGATGTCTCGTTTCACCCAAAACAATTAAATTTTTTTTTTCGATTATATTCTTATTTTACGTTCAACCGGAGTATTTCGGTTTCCTTATTCGTCCATTCACTGGTGCTTTCACCCTAAATTATGAGAATTTTCAAAATTTTCCAAATTTGTACTCACGTTCAAAAATGGTGCCATCAGCTGATTTTTCGGCCCTCCATTTTTTGCCTCGTTATAAATGTGTCGTGCCATTACTTGTATTATATCACAGCACAATGTTGTGATGTCGTGACCAAAAGAGAAAAGTCCAAGTTCCACTGATGCCAATAATTTTTGCAATAACTCTGCCGGTAATTCGCAAACTTTTTTCGGATGGATCTCACATATGAGAATTATCATTTTGAAGTATCTAAATACAGGAAAAAATTAGTTCCGGCGTTTTTTGTATTACCTGGATGTTTTCGTTATTGTTGTTTCGACGATAAATATGTCAGTGTTCGATAAATAATTTTTAAAAAATTCACAATTTTTAGTGAGTGCAAATAATTCGGAAGAAACATAAGGAAAATGTGAAGTACAATCCTTTTTTCTCGTTAAAGTTTCAATTGTATTTAATTGTATTTTTGCTTTTTCATGAAGAAAGATTTGTTTATGAAAAAGAATGGGCCGTTGCACGTCAAATTGGACACCATTTAGACTTTTCATCTGCGATTTTTTTGAAAATTTTTTATGCTTTAGTATCGCTTGAAAGAGGCTTCCATGGTTTTCTTCAATTTATTTAGTCGTATCGATTTTTCAAAAAATTACGTTACTTTTTTGGTTAAACGTCCATAACTTTACGAAAAATGGGCCAAAAGGCATTTTTTCGAAATTTTTGTTTTTAAACGTACGTTTGATAATGAATATTGAAAAAAATTTTAAACCGCATTTCTATAAAATTTTCAAGAATATTGAAAAAAAATTTAAACCGCATTTCTATTAAATTTTCAAGAATATTGAAAAAAATTTTAAACCGCATTTCTATAAAATTGTCAAGTTTAAAATATAAATTGTTGATTTACAAAAAAAAACACGTACTGATCGATTTTCTTAATTTTTTTTTGTAAAAAACTGTCATTCATTCCACAACTTTTAAGCCTAAGTAAAAAATGGGCTAACAATGGGATCTATTTTTTCGATATTTCAATTTAGCACCATTTAGCTTTTGCATCTCCGATTTTATTGAAGTTTTTTTATGTTTTAGTATTGATTGAAAGAGGCCTCCATGATTTTTTTCTATTTTTTTTTTGTCGAGCCGTTTTCAAGATATTGATTTTTCAAAAATTACGTTACTTTTTTTTAAATGTCCATAATTTAAAGAAAGAAAAAAAATATATATATCGCATCGTTATCGCATTATCTACTTAGCCTTAAAAGTTGTCAATTTAATGACAGTTTTTTACAAAAAACTTTTAAGCAAATCGATCAGTACGTGTTTTTTGTTAATCAGCAATTTATTTTTAACACTTGAAAATCTTATAGAAATACGGTTTGAAATTTGATTTTCAATATTCATTACCAAAAGTACGTTTAAAAACAAAAAGTTTGAAAAAAACGTCCCATTTGACCCATTTGTCGCAAAGTTATGGACGTTTAAAAAAAAGTAGCGTCATTTTTGAAAAATCGATATCTTGAAAACTGTTCGACAAAAAAAATTGAAAAAAGTCATGAACGCCTCTTTCAATCAATACTAAAACATAACAAAAAACTGCAAAAAAATCGCAGATGCAAAAGCTAAATGGTGTTCGATTTGGCGTGGAACGCCCCATATATTTGTATTCCAATCCAAAAATGAAACCGCTTGAGTTCGAAAAGGATGCAATCGATCGGGCTGAAATTTCGTGGGCACATGAAACTAAAACCGTTCATCGAATAACATTTCTGTGAAATATTATCAACTGATTCAAGTTTTATCAAATTTGGATTTTTTTAAAATCAATTATTTACCTCGAAATTTTTTCGAGATATACTGTCTTTTTTTTACGTAAATAGATAACTACGAAACGGTGACATAGCGTTTTTACTTCCTCTATGAAAAAGCCAAAAGAAAAAATGCAATTTCATAAGTAAGCCCTATGTGAGTGTCAATTTGCAAGTTTCAATTTGCACGAATTTTTTTTGTTTACTCACTGTCGGCACAATGATGGGAATTTCATGAGATTCATCGTCATGAGAGGCATAACAATGTTTAATCCGTATAAGAATACGTCAGCAGGTGTGACCGGCGGTTCGGTATTTGCTGATCCGGTATCCAAATGGCTCATGTCATATATGTCCTTGCTCAATAAATTCGTGAGCAGTTGCATCAGCAAGAGTATATCTTGAAAGTTATCTTCCTCCGCTGTGGCGTCGATCGTCAAACGATTTGTATTGTAGCGGGCATAATTTTGTATCGAGTGAAGACAAGTTTCGTATATTCGTATACTGTCCTCCTGAATAAAAAAAAAAATACAAGAAATTGGTACAATTTCGTAGTAACGATGGATAATAGGGTGGGCCGAAAATCCGCTTTTTTTAAAAATCCTTTTATCAATACCGAAAATATTGTCCATTGTGCTACCAAAAAAATCTGTGTGAAGGAAAACATTTTTGAGTCAACATCCTAGGCTCGCCCAAGTTCGTTAAAGTTCAAAGTGTTGAAAAAAAAAATATTCTCGGCATATTTTTATTGGAAATTTAATTCTCTACAAAAAAGTTCCTTACATCAAATCATGTCGGACGATAGTTTCTTAGATAATTGCTGTTTCAGTGAAAAATTTGTCATTTTCCTGTATATTTATACTTGTTATGGGTAAAAAACTATTTGATAAACTTCTTATTTCATAGGAAATTCAATTCTCTACAAAAAAAGGTCCTCATATGAATTCATGTAGAATTGATGGTATCTAAGATAATTGCAATTTAGTAAACAAATTGTAATTTTCGTCTATATTTACATTTTTTTATAGTTAAAAAATAATTGATATACTCCATATTTCGTAGAAAATTTAATTCTCTACAAAAAAGTTGCTTATATGAAATCATGTAGGATTGATAGTTCTCAAAATAATTACAAATTTACTTAAAAATAGTCATTTTTCTTTCTATAAATATTTTTCTTATGAAGAAAAAAAATTACCTTCCTTTTTTTATTAGATTCTCTACAAAAGCAATCGTTAAGTCTATTTACTTCAATATTATATGTATATTTTGAAATTGTCGCTCATTGTAACAATTTTTATTCTTCCAAACAGATTTTTTCATAATAACAATTACAAATTGGCTACGTTTTCCGTAAGCAACATTTCCTGTGAGTTCGTTCAATGGCCGGATTCATCTATGACTCTTTTTGTAGTTCTGCTGTTATATTTTCCCTAAAGTTCGCAACATTTTTACCTCTGGCGCTAGTATTCCACGAAGAGACCATATCCAACATTTGTTTCGACTTACGATTGGCTTTGTTTCGAATTCACTGCGAGTACTGACGTCACATCGTCGGTACTAAAAAAAATAATAATAAAAAAAAGGAAGGAAATTTTCTTTTCATAGGAAAAATATTTATAGAAAGAAAAATGTCTATTTTTAAGTAAATTTGCAATTATCTTAGAAACCATCAATCCTACATGATTTTATGTAAGGACCTTTTTTGTAGAGAATCGAATTTCCTATAAAATAACATGATTATCAAATATTTTTTAACTCATAAAAAGTATAAATATAGAGGAAAATGTCAAATTTTTCACTAAAACAGCAATTATCTTAGAAACTATCGATCCTACAAGATTTGATATAAGAACCTTTTTTGTAGCGAATAAAATTTCCAATAAAAGTAAGCCGAGAAAATTTTTTTTTCAACACTTTGAACTTTAACGAACTTGGGCGAGCCTAGGATGTTGACTCAAAATTTTTTCCCTTCACACAGATTTTTTTTTTAACATAATAAACAATATTTTCGGTATTGCTAAAAGAATTTCAAAAAAAGCGGCTTTTCGGCCCACCCTAATGGATAAGGTTTTGGAACGAATAATTTGACAAAATTTCTCGATGATTCACCTGTCCGAGAAAGCACAACATCCCCCGTGTACACTCGCAGTAAACTTCGAGTATCAGCTGAACCAATTGTTGATAATTGTGATAAAGTGACAGTAAATTCGATAGCTCGTTAAGTACTGGATAACTGTATTGAAAGACGGCTCGTACTGTAGCATTTCTGACGCCCTGAGCGACTCCTGCAATACAACAATAATTAACTAGCATTGTTGTCAAAGATGGGCAAAGTTAATCCAAAAGTTAACTTCGTTAATCACTAATTCGCTACTCAAGAAGTTAACTTCGATAATCGAAAAATCGTTAACTTTTTATAAATTTAACGCAAGTTAAAGTTATCCGTTAAAAGTTAACCACTCAGAGGTTGTACTGATGTTTCAGTATTATAGTCAGGGTTGCAAGTAATGCATTACTTTTTGTAATGCATTGCCATTTTCATTACCCATTACAATGTAGTGTGTGATCGAAAAAAATTCCATTACCCATTACAATGTAGTGTGTGATAGAAAAAAATTTCATTACCCATTACAATGTAGTGTGTGATGGGAAAAAATTCCATTACCCATTACAATGTAGTGCGTAATGAAAAAAATCCATTACCGATTACAATGTAGCATGTAATGGAAAAAAAATTCATTACCAATTACAATGTAGTGTGTAATCGACAAAATTTTGCTTGTTCATTACAACTTAATGTGTAATGGAAATTTTGGACATTTTTCATGATATCGTACTGACATATCTAAAGTCAAAAGAGACCGAGCTTGAAATGTTGACAAAGTTCCGGACTATTCGAAAAACCTTCCTGAAATATAATATGCCACTGCCATCGTCTGCCGCGGTGGAACGGCTTTTCAGCTATGCAACGATGATGAACGCTCCTAAGTTCAATAGGCTCCCTGAAAAGGATATTGGCCGAAGCAAACGCTGAAAAAAAGTTTATTTAGAAGTGCAGTTCAATGTTTAACTTTTTGTATGCATATAGATGCTTTTTAGAATTTAAGTTACCTAAGTCATTAAAATGTAATGCAAAATGGCAATAATTTATTCATCTATACTTTTCCATTTCCAAAATTACAATCAAAGTTTTGTCAATTACACATTACATTGCAATGGAAATTTTTTCTATTACACACTACATTGTAATGGGCCATGAATTTTTTTTTCCATTACACACTACATTATAATAAGTAATAAAAAAATTTTCCATTATACACTACATTGTAATGGGAAATGAAAATATTTTCCATTACACACTACATTTTAATGGGTAATGGATTTTTTTTCATGACACACTACATTGTAATGTGTAATGTAAATTTTTTCCATTACACACTACATTCTAATGGGCAATGAAAATGTTTTCCATTACACACTGCATTGTAATGGGTAATGGATTTTTTTTTTCATTACACGCTACATTGTAATGAGTAATGTAAATTTTTTCCATTACATACTACATTGTAATGGGTAATGAAAATTTTTTCCATTACACACTACATTTTAATGGGTAAAGCAAATTTTTTCTATTGCACACTACATTGTAATGAGTAATAGAAATTTTTTCCATTACATATTCTAAAAGTAATGAATAATGCATTACTTTTACATTACAAATTTCGCAACCCTGATTATAGTATCTTTAAGATAATATACAGGTAAATAAACAATTCGGTAAATTAAGTGTTAGATCTTTTTAGAAAGAAAATTTTGCAAAAAAATTTCCTAAATTTTTAGTAGTTTTTAAAAATGCTGTGTCTCATTGAAAAATGGTCGTATCGAGATCTACAAATAAACAAATTGAAGCTGAATAAACAAGCTATCTGGTCCATGTTATGGTTTATTTGGAATTTTTTTCCAAGTCAGTGCAGCTAAAAAAAAACATAAAAAAAATTTGCAACATTTTTTTTCGCTATTCCTTAGGATTGAGTGGATGAAGCTACGAAATTTTTTTCGCTGAAAGATCTCAAAACTAGAAAAGTGAAGCTTCAAAATGCTTTTTTTAGACCTCGCTACTTTTTTTCACTGAGATAGAGCATTTTTAAAAGGCACTAAAAATTCGGGCATTTTTTTTGAGCGTTTCCAGGAGTGTATGTAGGTTATATTAACAATAGCAATCGATTATTCCTAGATTCCAACTCATTTTGCATTAGATGCATGTTTCGTTTCATGACATTGGGATATTAAAATTATCATTCGGGAATGATGATTGTTTAGCCCGCAAAACATATTTTCCTGTAGAAAAAAGATGTTCTACTGCAGCATCAGACGGAATACTAGTTTTAATAAATCTATTGAATAGCTTTATTAAAACTGGTTCACCTAGAAAGGCAGCCTCTGAAAGAGAGTCTTTTGACTTTAAGAGGAGGCTAAATACCGACATTAACCCCTCGAAATTGCCATCCAAACTTGCTCTTATACAAATGGATGGAATTGAATAAAATTTTAACAACATCATCAGAACAATGGCAGGAATAGAGCCTCACTAAAAAAATTTCGAAAAACAAAAAAAAATTTACAGATTCATTTACCACCAAGAAACTGTAATTGAAAAACTTAAACTATTAAACTTTTACTGCATTTTGGGTAAAACCAAGAGTGAGGCTCCATGAAGAAAGCCACGATACAAATATCGAGACGTTTTCGACATTATTTTATCAAAATGACACGCCGTAAGTTTGGATGGCGCATCAAGAAATAAATATCGATAAATCGTAGTTTTATTGAAAAACGAAATGGCGAAATGTAGTTCACAGACGTGCGAGTGAGGGCAGCACCATGCATTCTGACGAGTAACCTATAATATTTAGGGGTTTCGAATGAGTTCGTTGGCATTAGCTGTAACGCATTTTAGCCTCTCAATTGACAATTAATTGTTAATTAATTTATCCCCGTCTTAATTGTCAAAATGTAATTAATTTTCATCCACGGTTGTCGGAGAAAGACTGGACGACGGTGATACGTCGATAATGTAGGGATTGAATAAAAATGGTATTTAGCCTTCTCTTAACGGAAGTTCAATGTAACGGAAGTTAAGAAGACCGTTAATAATTTTTTAATTCAACTCAAAAGTTAAGTCGTTAAGCAATATGTTAACTTCGTTAATTAACGATTATCGAATTAACTGTTTTACGCCCAGCTTTGATCGTTGGAAATAATGGTTTCACGGTAAAAAAAAAATATAGGGCGTGAAATTACCAATGAATGATTCCAAAACGTCGATCAACTGAACTCTGACTTCCTCCTGTTGATAGGACCGAGGAAAATTCTCATTCGACACAATCTGCTTGAAACGATTGACAAGTGGCTGCAATGCCTGCGACCAATATTGCTCCTCGTAACTTTGATCGCGGAGAGCCGCACCAACTTGTACAACCGCTCGCATCAAACC
Source organism: Alloplasta piceator (assembly GCA_946863875.1). Taxonomy (NCBI): domain Eukaryota; kingdom Metazoa; phylum Arthropoda; class Insecta; order Hymenoptera; family Ichneumonidae; genus Alloplasta; species Alloplasta piceator. The sequence goes on along the minus strand of OX333071.1, from coordinate 22,270,551 downwards.
TCTCTTTGCATCTTGCGGCAAATCGTATCTGCTCTTGGTCGCCAACTCGATAAGACGGCCGAGACATTCAGATTTGAGTACGCAGGCGGCTCTGAAAAGTGGAAAAAAATGGGTAGGAAAGAAGCAAAATTCCCAATTCCACGATGAAGAGAAGAGAGCGAATAAAATGATCAAATTGAACATACTTGGACTGAGATTCAACCAACGCGACCAAAAGTTGTATAGTATCCTTCATGAGTGTTGGCTCGGATTTGAAAGCATTAATGTTGCATGCAATTTTTTCCAGCAAATAATTCATCGTCCATAGAGCAGCTGGACTGTCCTCGCCAAAAGCCTCGAGCACGGTTGTACTGATTTCCGAATAATTGTTCTCAACGGGTAATAAATAATTCAATGACCATCTGTGTAGAAACCATACGATCGTACAACTCAGTTCGGGGCTGAGCATACTCGTTAGATTCACGGCAATGGCATTTTTTTCAAATTCACAGAGACGAAAAACCGCGGCTATCAGACGTATAACGTGATCGGCCGATTCTTCAGCGCCGTTTATATCGGATACGTTGCTCTGTGGCGATGCGAGAAGCTGCAATGTCACGTTTACGTCCACGCGACCTTGATGAGCCTGAGAAAGGAAAAATGTGGCTATCAAATCGTAAAACTGCTAAAAAAAATTGATAAATCTGAATCTGACTGATATAAAAGTGTAATGAATTTTGTCACAAAGCTTCAGCGCACCTGTTCCATACTATAAGCCATAATTTCCGAGGGCACGAGAGCCGCCTCACCGTCGCATTCCATGCAAAGTACGTGTCCCGCCATTAAAACGAGCCAGTGAAGATCCTCGTACAGTCCTTTGACGACTGTCGAACTAGCGATATTCATCGTTTCTGGTTGTCCAGCGAAACGGTTCAGTTGTTCCCGTAATTTTGCCGTTCGATCTTCCAATAACCTTGCCAATACGGTCAGCGAATGTCCCAGTACTTCTCTGCCAAAATTTCCTGTATGAAAATAATTAACATTTTAGAACTTAGGTAAACTCTGTACACGCTTCATTTAAAATACTGATCTGATTTTTCGAAAAGCCGCAAAAAAATTTGATTCTACGTTGGGAAATCAGAATTCCGTTTATCATAAAAGTGATATTACTCTATAGGAAATTATAAGTGGATTTAAAAAAATACGATCTTTCGTGTTTTCAGTTTTTTCACATTTTTTAATAAATTCTAAGGGTGTGCGAATAACATTCGAATCGAATCGAAAAGTTTAATTTAATTTTTTTGGAAATTTTGATCAATTGGTCCATTCAATGGATCGATTTGAAAATTTACAGGGTTATTGGCGGTACATTGAGCTGTAAAAATTTCTTAAAACATTAGCCTTCTCATAAATATTAACAAAGCTACAGTCGATTTACCAAATCAAGGGAAAACGTCACTTTTTGTACTTTCTTCAACTGCATATTGAGGGTAGAACATTTTTTTTTCCCCTAAATCTCTCGAAAGAATCTTGTAGGCAATTTATTCCAGTTTTCGAAACTGCCCGATTAATTTCTGTACGATCATTGGTTGCTAAGATATCAGTAGTTAAAGATAAAGATTCTTTTTCATTCAAAGCCTGATATCTCCGCGAGAAATCAACGTAGAAAAAAAATTAAAAAAGGAAATTGAAGCTGAATAAACAGGCTACCTGGTCGATATATTGGTTTAGCTGGAATTTTTTTTTCAAGCCCGTGGACCAAAAATGAAAAGGAAAAAAAAATTCAAAAACTTTCTTTCGCGCCATTTCTTAAAATTTCGTAAGAACCGTAGCTCCTAAGAATTGTTGACCGAATGATCTGAAAACTAGAATCTTGGAGCTTCAAAATACTTTTTTATGACTTCGATACGACCATTTTTCACTGAAATACAGCCTGTTGAAAATCACCGAAAAATTTGGAAATTTTTCTTGCTCCCTCAATTGTTGCGCGTAGTGTATATTGCTCCCAAATTTTAAATAAATTTTAACGATAATTTAAAAAAAGTCAATCGTTATCTTTAGTTTCTCTGTCTCAGTTTTAACAATTATTGAATGGTAAATAAATGTTTTTTTTATCGTTATGATCGATGGCTGTTTTTCTTTCTCGTTATAAAATCTGGCTTTATTTTCAGCTAACATTAATTTTTTCAATAATTTCGACGATGCAAATATTTATTTAGGTTTTCATCATAAACACCCGTTGCACTAACATAGTCTCTTAATTTTTTACTAGTATTTAGGGATGTGCGAATAATTCGTAAATTCGGATATTTGCACACCCCTAAATACTAGTTAGATTTTCTCTTCGTTATGGAAATATTAGTTTCTGTTGTTTCCGCAACTTCTTTCACACCAGTCTAGTGTATTTTGGGTCGTGGGTCAATTTTAAAGTGGATTTCGGACCATCGAGCTTGCAGAAACCATTTGGAAAAAACCATTGATGACGCCCGTGGAATTCGAACCTTGGATGCCCAAGATCTTATCGACTGGGCCACAATATTTAAATCACGAAAAAACATATGAGGTATTCCAGCCCAAGTGTGTAAACCCGCGACCCTGATCCTCTCGGATTTATTTGATTTTTTTCATATGATCGCATTGAGTCACACCCTCATATTTTTTTTGGATTTTTCCAAACATCCCTTATTTAAAAAAAAAAATTGTTTTGAAAAAACCCAATTGTTTTAAATTTAAAAAAATTCTGAAAAAACCGTGATAATGTATTAAAAATTTCAAGCTATCACCCGTAATGGGCAGATTTTTTTCCTGTGTTTTACAAGCTATTAACGTTCTCAGAATTCCAAAAAATTCTCAAATAGCTCACCTTGAGCAGATACTGAATTATTTTGGTACTCAAAGTAATTTCGTTGATGATTTTCGAAGAATGCAATACGAATTTGAGTACCTAAATAATTCAGTATCTGCTCAAGGTGAGCTATTTGAGAATTTTTTGGAACGTTAATAGCTTCCAAAACATAGAAAAAAAATCTTCCCACTACGGATGATAACTTTACATTTTTTATATGAGGCTGTCCACGTCAATTCACCTAGCCTCCAGACCACAAAATTTTTGATTTGCTTCGTAATTTTTTATGTTATTATCCTTGCTCTGAAACATTTTTCTGAATTTTTGCAGATTTTTTGGAACAACCGTTTCTGAGTGATGATTTTTTTTTAACCGAAAAAAACGACCATTTTTAAAAATCTGAAGAAAAAAAACACAAAAATTGTATGATCAACGTAGAACAGTCTCCTGCTCGCGAAAATCCGGTTTAAATTTTTTAAATATTTTTTTCACCTGATCAAAACCTTTTTGTGCATAATAATTTATTTAAAAAATCCACTGCGAACAGAGACGTCGTTTGGAAATATAATCTTCAGATAAACCTTCATAATTTTATTTTGTTTATGGCTTACGCACATTTTTTTTCTTAAAAAAGTTGTGCATTGTATGCTCTATTGCACTCGAGTATTCTTTTGTAAAAATGACTCCATCGCGTTGAGGAATAAAACAATGTAGTTGTTGGGTTTGCGGAATCCTTTTGACTAATTCAAGCTGATAAGCTGCGTGAAAGGTGAAAAAAATATTTAAAAAATTTGCATGATAGGGTGAACAAAATATAAAAAAAATTTGCACCACATTTTCGCGAGCAGGAGACTGTTCTACAGTGATCATACAATTTTTGTGAATTCTTTCAGATTTTTGAAAATGGTCCTTTTTTCGGTTAAAAAAAAATCATAACTCAGAAACGGTTGTTCCAAAAAATCTGCAAAAATTCAGAAAAATGTTTCAGAGCAAGGATAACAACATAAAAAATTACGCAGCAAATCAAAAATGTTGTGGTCTGGAGGCTAGGTGAATTGACGTGGGCAGCCCCATATATTATTATGATTTTTTCCGAATTTTTTTAGATTTTTAAAAAATGGCGTTTTTTTTTAATTTTGAAATAACGGATGTTTGGAAAAATCTGAAAAAAATTATAAGGGTGTATTTAAGACTCAATGCGATCATATGAAAAAAAAATCAAATAAATCCGAGGGTCAGGGTCACGGGTTTTCACACTTGGGCTGGAATACCTCATATATTTTTAACGTTTTTTAAGTTTCATCAGTGTGAAGGGATCCTGGAAAAGATTTATGTGGCCCTAGAATTTTTTTTCATTGATTATTCATGCTCGAATGTCAATTCCTCCCTATTTTATAAAAAAAAATACTTTTAAAAAAATGTACAATCAACCACTGATATTTATTGTTAACGTAAATAACTCGATTGGTTTTTTCTTCAATCCAGAAGGATTATTGTAGCTAGAGCCTATCTACTAGCGAACGTCCAACAAAAAATTATTTTCTTATGGAATCGTGTCCAATAATCTCAAAGAATATATTTGTCGATATAAAAGAAAATTCGTTCAATATCTACCAATCATTTTTGAGAAAAGAAATTTCACATCTTGACCTTCTTTTAGGGTTTCGTAGTAAACCAAGAAACCCTTATAGTTTCGCCATATCCAGGTACGACGTTATAGCATGCTATAACATCCATCTAGAAAGAATTACCGATTGTTTGTAATTGTTCCTTGAATTTTATTCTGTCGTCTTCCTCCGTAACGTCAATTTCCTCGTCAACGTCTTTGCCACCTGCCCCTCTCGTTCCATCGGGAGGTGACAAATGGCATTTTAAATAGGTGTTGAATATCTGTGCCGAGCTCTGTTTGCAAAATTCGTTCGGAAACATATGAGTCTCGAATAAAACGGGGATCCACGTTTCGAGCATCCGCTCAAAAGCTTCCATGTACATGCAATCATCGGCGCACATCTGAAAAGGTTTTTAAGAAAAGTCAAGCAACTTATTTACGGTAAACTGATTCAGGGTGTCCAGCAGACTCATACAAAAAAAATCCCCGAGTTTTCCCGGCTTTCCAGAACCAAAACATAATTTTTCCCTGACCAAAAACCATTTTGGGAGGCTTAAAAAGTTTAAAAAACTGTAAAAAAAAATCCTCTACTTTTTCGTTGTGGACATAATTGTGGTTGTATCTTGACGAAATACTGAAGATAATGTAATTTTATTTTGATCTCTACGTCGTCTCATTTCCTTATTCTGAATCTACAATTGCACAAAAACTGTCTTTTCACCTGTTTCTCATCGAAATTTAATTCTTTTCATTGCATATACGTGATCAGCGGTCGATTTCCCATTGATACAGAACTTGAGATGTTCATAAAGACAAATAGAACAAAAAAAAACATTATTTTTTTTTATCTCCCAAGGTTTATCCATTCGCAAATCAACTTTGGCTGATCCGTGACTGTGGCAGATGGTCAAAGTTTTTTTTTTCGTTATTCAGAGGTTCATAGCGTGTGTTTTGGATCGGAAATTGAAAAAGCATTGACATTATCAAGACAAAAAAAAAGTTGCGCGATGGGAAAAAATCCCGCTTGATTAGAAAAATCCCTGGCTTTTCTCTGACATTTCCTGACCCATGAAATCTCCTGACAATTCCCGATTTCCCTGATCACTGGACACCCTGTGATTGAATTATGAAAAAAATATTTCAAACTTTCGTTGATAATATTGTAAAAACATTAACCGATTCTTCCTGCGCTGCTCCCTCGGCGAATAAGCACGTTAACCTCGTCATTTGTTCCATGAAAGAGCGAAATAGATCTTCGGGCAGACAGCTGAGAACGGTCGCTCGAAAGAACGTGATTATTTTTCGTATTATCGTGGCTATACCGAGAGCCTCTTGATCTATGATATCAATGTTGCAAACCAGCTTCAGAAATCCTTGCATGTAATTCGTCAAATACTGCAATTTGTCGTCGACATTTGCAACAACGCCGCCGCTCAAACTTGCCAATTGTACGAGACAATTTCTCGCATGATGTGCAAGCTGTGGATTTGTTCGAACTTTCCAATAGAGCGTGAAAAATAATTCGAGGACGGCTGGTTCGAGTATAACGTCGCGCCAGGGTGGATTCAAACGGAGGGCAGGGCTGTCGTTGGATTCGTACACAGCCTCGAAAGCTCCGATCAATCTTTTAGGCAGTACAACGGAGTCAAGGAAAATAGTATGAAAAAAATTATTTCCACACATGAGTGATTCCACGTCAAACCAGCAGGTCAAAAAAATGTCTCCGATCATACTCTCAATATTTTCCTGTGTTGTCTGTTATGAAAAAACATTGCTGTTAAATCGCTAGCCTAAAATAAAATTATTTGTACGAGTTATGATTTTTTGAAAATTGCGTACTTTTAACGACTTGAAAAACAACTTTTTTGCTTTTGCGTATAACTCCGTCGGATTTTGGAATTCGAGAATTTCACTTCGATAAATCGAAACTGTATTCAAAACCCTTCAAAATGAGCACAAATTAACCTCATTTGGAGCATTTATGACGCCACAATCGTAAAACTATTTTTTTTTTCGAAAATCAAGAATAACTGAAAAACCTCATTTTTTTTAATCTGAAAAAATCACATTAAACTTTTACGATAAAAAATCTATATTTCTGTGGAGTTTGGACTAGTTCTGACCAATAGATTTTGAATTATTGATCAATTTCATCTTTTAGAAATCAGTCTCAGCTATTTTGGGACATTCAGGTTTTGACTTTGGGTTTTCTGAGAATTTCGTCAATAAAATCGATAGTCATTGTTTCAAAAAATGATAAAACAATTTATTTACAACTCTTTGAGATCCTTCTCCATCAAATGATGATAATATTTACGAATAATTGCTTTTTCTCAACTTTAGATCTAAAGTTGCAAAAGAAGCAATTGTTCGTAAATATTATCATCATTTGATGGAGATGGATCTCAAGGAATTCTAAATAAATTGTTTTATAATTTTTTACAATTTAAACAATCGCAACTTTAGACCTAAAGTTGCAGAAAAAGCAATTGTTCGTAAATATTATCATCATTTGATGGAGATGGATCTCAAAGAATTATAAATAAATTGTTTTATAATTTATTGAAACAATGACTATTGATTTTATTGACGAATTTCTCAGAAAACCTAAAGTCAAAACCTGAATGTCCCAAAATAACTGAAACTGATTTCTAAAAGTTGAAATTGATTAATAATTCAAAATCCATCGGTCAGAACTAGTTCAAAATCCACAGAAATATATATTTTTTGTCGTAAAAATTTAATTTGATTTTTTGAGATTTAAAAAAAATCTTCAGTTATTCTTGATTTTCGAAAAAACGTAGTTTTCCGATTGTGTCGTCATGAATGCACCGAATCAGGTTACTTCGTGCTCATTTTCAAGGGTTTTGAATACAGTTTCGATTTTCGAAGTGGAATTCTCGAATTTCAAAATCCGGATGAGTTATACGCAAAAGCAAAAAAGTTGTTTTTCGAGTCGTTACACTGAGAAAATTTTTGTGTTGAAAATGCAAAAATTTGTTTGACCAAACCAAATATTTGTTTCCAGACGTTCAACGAGATCATTTTGGTAATTCAACAAAGATACAGTGGAAGTTTTAGTTAAATCGGTCAAATCGTTGCTTGAATGGGCAAAGTTTCAGTTCAATCAAATAAATATATTTGTACCAAATAAATTGTGTGATTGAAAATACGAATTGTTTTTTTTTGTTACGGCTAAATTTATTTAGTTAAAATATACTAGAAATCAACGAAGTATTTCTGTACAGCAACTCAGTAACGTGTAAATTGGATTAAACTGTATCTGGAAATTGACCAAATAATTTCGTTCACCTCATATCTTATGGTGAACCAAATCCATTTGTTGAATTAATTACAGTTTCATTAGTTCAAACAAATTAATATTGAATCAACTAAATTTGTTTCAACTAAATGGATTTAGTTTTTTTAACTGAACTTTTTTCTCGGTCTAAAAGTACGCAATTTTCAAAAAATCATAACTCGTACAAATAATTTTATTTTGGGTTAGCGATTTAACAGCAATGTTTTTTTATGATAGAGAACGCACGAAAATATCAAGAGTATAATCAGAGAAATCGATTTTTTTGACCTGCTGGTTTGACGTGGAATCACTCAGAAAAAAAAATGTTGTCACGAAGTTTTTCATTTTCGTTCTCGAAAAAAGGATATAGTGCGCATAAATGAAGCCCCATACGAGTACACCCTCCGCTATGCAGAGCAAGTGTTTTATGAGGGAAAAATTTTCTTCCGTAACGCTGTCCTTTGTCAATTCGGCGAGTGCACCGACGGAAAATTTTAATATTCTCTTCAGATCACTGACTTCGAATTGTTTCTTCGCTTTGAAGTGTACCTCCCAGGTCAGACCCACGTCCGAGGATTTAACGGTCGTTGCGTATTCCTGCATCAATGCAGATATTATGCTGCAGCCGAGAAGTTGCTGAAATCAGAATTAAGTATGTTATTCCGAAACTTTATTTTCAGAAGTTGAGTCGATATTAAGAGATAGGGTATTGAAAAACAGCAGCGATGTCCATTAATCGATCAAGTTTAAGAATAGTTTATTGTAAATCGGTGTTTTTCGAACAAAAAATCGAAACATTGGTTATTTCGAATATTTAAAAATACGAAAGAACGATGTGCAAGATAATGAAAAGCAAATCGCAATTGTAGTCCTTCTCGAGTGGGAAATCAATTAAATTTTTTGGTTTTTATTTTCATGTTCGGAATGTATTGAAAATAAAAATTTATGGAGTTAAATATTTTCTTTAAGGGTTTATACGCAGTCAGGGTTTTCAAAAAATCGATTTTTTAAAATTTCATCTTCGTAATGTACATATATTTAGATATACACAAGGAACATTTCTAGGGGTGTGCGAATAGCGTTCGAATTATTCGAACCTTACGAATAACCATTTTTTGCTCTTAAACTGATCGATTTCGATGAAGAAGTTATGTTGTTCTATCATACACTGAGAGAAAAAATTACTGAATTTGAGAACATGAATTTATTTATTAAGTGAAAGTATTAATTCGATTATTTATTAGTTCAACCAAGAAAATCACTTTTCATTAAAAAAAAAAAATTTTCACGAATCTATTACTCCATTATATTGAACTCTTATTTAATAGTAACAATTAAATGCACGATAGATTTGATTCAAATTTTTACGTTAACAAATTAAAATGTCTTTCCAGAAAAAATTCTTGAAAAATCGCTTTTTTTCGACTTTCTTACTGCATATAACCCCTTAAAACAAACTGTTGTTTTGATACGAAGAAATTTATTTACACGCTCTTTCAAATATCGACATTATTACAAAAAAAATGTCATCCAAACTTACATCGGCAATGCACAATTCAAATCAATGAAATTTTGGCGATTAATGTAGAATTATGATACGGAGAAAGCCAAACCCAAACTCAACATTTCTTAGCCACCGCAGAATAGAAATCAATGAAAATTTTTTAATTAATGCAGAATTATAGTATGGCAGAAGCCCCACTAAGGTTTGATCCAGGTCAATGATACGGAAACCGAAAAAACCGTTTTTGTCAGTGTCAATCAGGATATTTCGAAAATGATATCATCTTCCTCCAGATTTTGTAAATGTCGTTTAGACATGAAAAAGTAGTCCTTGTACAAAGGATTTTTTTTTGCTATAAATAATTTTGTTTTATCAACAGAAATAGTTTCTTCCCACCAATATTGTACTTCTACCTTTTTTGCTCAAATTAATATTTTTAAATATTTTTTCTTCATTTTTTCTTCTTCAAATTGTCTGTACATCAAATGTGAACCAAGCCTGTACGTTATTGAAGACAAAAATCGCTCGTATATAAATAAGTATATAAATAATTGAGCAATAAATAAATGAAACTCGGTACCCCACAAAAAATTAAATTTCTTTAGGCCATCTAGACCTTTAAAATCATTTAAAAAAAAGAAAGGCATCTCCATTCAGAAACATATTTTATTTGCAAATATGCAAGCTTTCCCATGGTCCACATTGTGAGTATGTTTGTGATACTAAAATACATATTCTGAATGTGTTATCTGAAACAAAAATTATTGTCCATGAAATTAAGTATTAATAATTTGCATGCTCTTTGAAAAACATAAAATATTTGCAATGTTCAATAATGAAATACATGCTAAATCTGGAATGTCATGAATTTTGAGAGTAAACAAAGCTGCAAAAAAAAAATCTGAAATTAAGCCAAAAATTTTTTTCATTTCGATAAAAAGACGAATATACCAGGAAGCATCGTGCAAATTTTTAATATGCTGTGTCTCCACTGTCCGGTTCTCAGAATTTCTTACCCTCGGTCTGTCTCCGCTTCTTATAAGTCCCTCCACTTCGTTGAGAATCAATCGTCTCTCCTGTCCAACGTCCTGAATGCTCCCTCTCTTTACGATTATAGCAATAACTTGGAGTATTCTCTCGCGTACGAATAGCGCAAGACTCGTTTTGCTTATGATGTAATGCAGGAGATACTGTCGCAGCGAGGCAATATCTTCGTCCGGCAGCATCGTCCATTCCCTTACGATGGCAGTTTTTATGAGACCCGCAGCTTCGAAGAGTACATAGTCGACCGTGCTCGTCTCCAGTATGCCTCGACATAGTTCGTAGGGAGATTTTGTCTTTCTGAAGTTTAAAAATATCGCCTCCGCGGATTGTCGTTGCTCCGGAGTAACAATATTCGGCGGTGCCTGAAACAAGAACGCCAGTGGATTATTACATTATATCAAAAAATCTTTACAGTGGGAAAGGAATTTGTTTTCGGATGATAATATCAGCAAAACATGATGTTCAAGTTTGCATCGTTTGAACGCAACGAAAATAGTTTCGTTTTTCTATTTTCATTATTTCTAACGTTTATCCTGGACTTTTGGGATGCTACGTCCTCAATGGAGACTCTAATAGGTGTTTTAAAGATTTTTCCATCTTAAAACCCATCCTTAAGGCGAATAAATTTTGAAACGAAAACATTTTTGTTGAAGTTCAACGTTGTAAACTTCAGCTTCGTAGCAAAACTACATTGACGACCGTTTCTAGCTCCCTATAATTTTGATTATTGGGATATCATCATACCCTGAATAAATAGAGCTTTGCTTGTACCCTAAATAAATCCTACCAATATTATAAATGCAAATGTATGAATGTTTGTTCATTTTTTAATCACACCGAAACGGCTGAACTGGATCAAAACATAGGATCAAAACATAGGATATTATAAGATTATTATCGCGATAAAAGCTTTGCGTTTGGATTTCTTATGGAATTTCATTAATGTCAGTTCAGTCGTTTTGGTACGAATGAAGCACAAATGAACATAAATAGATAATATACAGTGCTGATCATAAATGCCTGCAAATCTTTGAAAGAATCTTAAAAAGAATCTTCTCATCTTGAAAAGATTCTTCCCAAGATTCTAAGATTCTCTTCAAGATTCTCCCGAAGAATCTTTGAAAGAATCTTCAAAAGAATCTTTGAAAGAATCTTCAAAAGAATCTTAGAATCTTAAATTCTTGGAAAGAATCTCAGAATCTTGGAAAGAATCATAGAATCTTGGAAAGAATCTTAGAATCTTGAAAAAAATCTTAGAATCTTGGAATTTTGGAAAAAATCTTAGGATCTTGGAAAGAATCTCAGAATCTTGGAAAAAATCCAAGATTCTTTTCAGGATTCTTTCCAAGATTTGCAGGCATTTCTGGTTAGCACTGTACATCGCTAACGAATTGACTAGGTTTTCTGACTTTGATTTGGGTTTGGGTTTTGATGAAAACACAGCCAGAGTATATTCTTGATTAACATATAGGATACTTATTATCATAATAAGCGGTTTGGGTTTAGGTTTGGGCTGAGGTCGTTGGAATTTTGGAAAAAATCTTAGGATTTTGAAAAGAATCTCAGAATCTTGGAAAAAATCCAAGATTCTTTTCAGGATTCTTTCAAAGATTTGCATGCATTTCTGGTCAGCACTGTACATCGCTAACGAATTGACTAGTTTTTCTGACTTTGATTTGGGTTTGGGTTTTGATGAAAACACAGCCAGAGTATATTCTTGATTAACATATAGGATACTTATTATCACAATAAGAGGTTTGGGTTTAGGTTTGGGCTGAGGTTTCTTATTGAATTTCATCTAGATCCATTCAGTCGTTTTGGAGCGATCGAAGGTCAAATAAACATAAACAGATAGTATACATCTCTAACAAATTGGCTATGTTTTCTGACTTCAACTTCATTTTTGTTATTTGGTTCGTTGCTTTGGTTCTGTTTTTAAGAAGAATATTCGTAGTATACAAACAGATATCGCTAACCGATCGGTTATATTTGAAAATTGACTTCGATTTGCCATGACTTTGCATTGTTACATCTGAAATCCGATTAGGATTTGCTTCGGTTCCACGCAGACGAAATTGCGGGTAAAAGCTAGTAAATAAATAAAATAAAAATAGCAACATTTAACGAGCCGACTCAGCAAAACATGCATTCTTGTGAAGATACTCAATTTCTCTTGAAGATAGACGACAATTTTTGGTTGCACTGTGTACAATAAATACGGATGAGATAAAGAAATTGCGAAAAAACGAAATTTCGCGAAATAATGTAATTCAAGTCGATTTCGTACATATTTTTGTACACAAGATATGTAACACAAACATTACGGCGTAGGCATAACCCCCAACGATGTTGTACCGAGTACCCCACAGGAAGGATTATCCAGAAATTCGTTTGACAAAATCTTGGCGATGATTCACGTAATATTAACAACACAATCTAACGAAATATTATCAACGACATTTTGGATCTTACTAAAAAAATTTGTGCAGCAGCCTCCAGCTCTCTCAGCACTTGATCCGCCATTTTCGTAAATAAAATTTAGGAGCGCAAAATTTATTTGAAGCCCGGCGCCCCCACAGCGCCATATACAAGAGATTTTCCCCTCCGCCGCCGCAAATCGTCGCTCTCGCGCAATAAGGAGAAGGAACGCGACTGAACGCGACTCTTCACTCTTGTTTGTCGGTTCTCTGCTACTTCTCGATGTAAACAATTCTCGAATTTTGTTATTGATATTAGGAAAAATAGTTGCCAATAATTTTTGAAGTTCGATTTCTTTTAGTTAATTTTTTTTTTATGAATAACAATCAAATGATCGCAGATGTTCGATGACAAAAATTAACCTAGGTAAGTGTCACTGATTTTTCAATATTTCACCATTAGGCGAGGGGTTATGCATTCGTGAAATTTGAAATCACTTGAAATCACGTGAAGTCACATGAATTCGTACGAAATCGACGTTACGAAAATATCGTTGAAATCACTTGAAATCAGCATGAAATCGCTTCGAGATTATTGAAATCAATGTGAAATCACTTGAAATCAATGTGAAATCACTTGAAATCACTTGAAATTATTGTGAAGTCAATTTGAATAAGTCAATGTGAAATCACTTGAAATCTCTTGAAATCAATGTGAAGTTAATGTGAAATCACTTGAATTTACTTGAAATAGTGTGAAGTCTCATGGCTTTCGAAATCACACAAAGACTTCATGAAATCAGTGAAATCATGTGAAACTTCATGAAATCAGGGAAATCATGTGAAATCGACTTCATTCTGAAATAACTTGTACACCGCATACTGTAGAGAATAACCCCTTGCCATTAGGGGTTGAATTAAAAAATTCTCTGACATACTGAAGTTTTTTAAATCTTTAATATGGAAGGTTTTTTAATCTTTGATTTTATTTAAAAAATTGTCATTCCATTCCCTATGATGGACTTGAAGTTTTGAACGTTTTGAAGTTCAAATGAACGGAAAATCAAATAACTTGTTCTTTTAAAGGATAGTTTTGAGGCCCTTTAACACTTTTGGAAAAAATTCTTCGATCATCTTTCAATTAAAAAAATGATTATTTACTAAGTTTTTACCCAGTTTTTCTAATAATTTTGTTAAATCTGAAATCTCTTATTGTACACCGCATACAGTAGTGAATAAAACTCGCCATTAGGGATTGAATTCAAAAATTTTCTGACATGGAAGTTTTCCCGGAAGGTGTTTTAATCTTTGATTTTATTTAAAAAATTGTAATTTCATTCCCTATCCTGGGCTTGAAGTTTTAAACGTTCAAATGAACGGAAAATCGAACACCTTGTTCTTTTCAACGACAGTTTTAACGCCCTTTAACACGTTTGGAAATCATTCTTCGATCATCTTTCAATTCAAAAAATGATTATTTACCAAATTTTTGCCCAGTTTTTCTAATAATTTTGTTAAATCTGAAATATCTAATTGTACACCGCAAAAAGTAGTGGAAAACTCCTCGCCATTGGGGGTTGAATTCAAAAATTTTCTGACATATGAAAGTTTTCCAGGAAGGTTTTTTAATCTTTGATTTTATTTAAAAAATTGTCATTTCATTCGCAATCATGGGCTTGAAGTTTTGAACGTTCAAATAAGCGGAAAATCGAATAACTTGTTCCTTTAAAGGACAGTTTTAAGGCCATTTAACACTTTTCGAAATAATTCTTCGATGATCTTTCAATTCAAAAAATAATTATTTACCAAGTATTTGCCCAGTTTTTCTAATTTTTTGTTAAACAAATAAATTTCCCGATGTTTCGTTGAACTGAACGTTCGAAACTTCAATTACATTCCGTATGCCTGGTCCGGTATGTAATATTCAGATAGGGATTGTATAGTTGAATAAAACCTGAAAAAAAAAACAAAGTAATTTTTCAATGAACTGAAATATAAAGAACTGTGAAAATAAAAATTTGCATACTTGCTTCTTCATAATTTTGTTTTACCCAAAAAACTTCTTATGAAGCTAAAAAAGTTATAGAAGTTTAATGAGTGAAAATAATAACGAGGAACTTGTATTAATAAATTTTAATCTTTAGAATTTTTAGAAACAACCGTCTAATGAATGATGGAAAATTTAAAAAAATTCTAATAATACTCACAAGAATGCCCTGAGTTTTTTAGTTTTTCCTTTCCAATATGCGTAACTATCTTGAGTATCTTGTTTTCATCCATTTTTTTTTTGATCGGTAATGATAGTCACTGATGCAATTTCTATATATTTTAGGTGATAAATTCTTGCATGATAATCATAGAGATAGAACGATACAAGGATAACGAATGACATAATCAATGAAAAGGGTCGCCGCTGAGAGTAAATGTCCCAATCCACTTTTCGAAAAATGGCTAATGGAATGGCGAGAAGAGGCAAAGGCAAAAGGCTCAAGGGTCGAGTATCATTTTACAAAAGCTATAGAGGCCTTGCGAAAGTATCCTCTGCGTCTCGAGACCGGCGGAGAGTGCTTGATTCTTCAGCATTTTGGAAAAAAGTTATGCGCTATGTTGGATAGAAAATTGGAACGTCATTATGAGGGCAAGGGACAGGCTCATTCTTCTGACACGAAGCAAGTGGATACTTGCGACGATTCGGAAGGAGATGTAATGCCAAAGAAATTGAGAAGTCATGAGGAAAATTTGCCGAGGGACAAAGTCAAGTCAAAGAAAAAGATACTTTCGGTAGAGACGAAAATAACAAAAGCACCAATTTCGAAAAGACGGTGTCATTCCATATCGTCCAGTGATTCGCACAATGAAGATTCACCGTTGAATGGAATATCTAATGTGGAAGATAAGCATTCAGATAAACCGTTATCTAACGGTTTATCTCAGGGAGAGCAGGAAAAATTTAGTGCCGCCGCTCAAGAGAGCGAATCTCTGGACATCGAATCATCGGAAAACGCGACAGAAAGTGCGGCAATTTTGGTCAGAGATGAATTTCAAATAGCGTCCAATAACTTTGATGTTTTGCTGCTTGTGGATATCCACGAAACGGCCGGGTAAGTTTTCTTCGATAAAAGGCGTTTTTCGTGGAGAGATACACGAGAAATAGTAATAACATGAAAGAAGATGCAAGAACTGAAAAGTTGCAATAGCATATGGGTCATTCCTTGTCAAATCGACCAATAGTTGGAATCAAACCCGTTCAATTTTGATTAAAATTGGTCAGAAGTTTTTTTTTTTATCATAAAACGAAGTTCTACCGAAGGAAAAAAATTAGAATTTTTTTGGTCGAAAGTTATGCAAAATTCAAAATTTCAGCATTTTTTCAATTTTTCAAGTTTATTTTTTAAATATCTCGAAAATTATTATAGTTACGAAAAAATCATTTCAGGTTTGCCTTAAAACAGTATATTTGGTGCTACGAAAAAAAAAATTGAAAAATGTTGAATCTAGAGAATTTGAATGTTTTAAAATAGTGAAAATCCTCGATCAACATTATATTTTTGGTTCAATTTTTTTAAATAAATTACCTTGTGCTGATCTTAAAGGATCCTGCATTTTCCAGAAAGTCGTTTTTTTTTTTAAAATGTGAATTTTTGAGCTTTGGCAATTTTTTTTTACCTCTAAGTTCAGTAAAGTTGAGCAATCATGTCATTTTGTAATTTTGAGCAGTCAAAATTTCAATTAATGACATAAGGATTTCAATTATGTTTCTGTTTTTACTTCTTATGTCATTGTATGAAATTTTTACTGCTAAAAATTACAAAATTACATGATTGCTCAAATTCACTTCAATTAGAGGTAAAAAAAGAAAATTTTGTTTTTACCAAAATTCAAAAATTCATATTTTTGAAAAAAAAACACTTTTCTGAAAATTTCAGCATCTTTTAAGACCAGTACAAGGTATTTATACATTTATAAATATTTATATATTTATATTTAAAAAATTGAACCAAAAATTGATCGCGGATTTTCACGATTTAAAAAAATTAAAAATTCTACAAATTCATCATTTTTCAATTTTTTTTTTCGTATTATTTCTTTTTTCGTCGCCCTAAGTATATTCTTTAAAACGAACTCAGAACGATTTTTTCGTAACTATAATAGTTTTCGAGATATTTAAAAAATAAAGTTGCAAAATTGAAAATATAGTGAAATTTTGAATTTTGCATAACTTTCGAAAAAAAAAATTATTTTTTTTCTTTGGTAGAACTTCATTTTATGATAAAAGAAAACTTTTGACCAAATTTCATCGAAATTGAAAGGTGTCAATTCCAACTATTGGTCGATTTGACATTGACCCATGTAAAAAGATAAATGTTAAAAAATTGCTATAATACAAAAAAAAATGCACTAGTAAAAAAAGTTTAATGCTTGAGAGAATCATAATTTATGATAACATTAATTTGAGTGATAATAGGCATGGGCGATGTTATTCAATTATTTCCAAATCGATATTTTTTACACTTATAATCGATTTCTCTCTTGGAGTTTCTGTATACTTCTTAGTATAGAAATATGATTTTTTTATGCATGAATTTTTGTTTTCAATGTATTCCGAAGATGAAAATAAAACCGGAAAACGTTAATTGATTGCACAATCAAAATGGATAGACTAAAAGTGCAATTTGTTTTTTCCATATCATACGAAATGCATTTTAGTGTTATGGAATAATTGAAACAATCGATTCTCCGATATTTTTTTGAAAAATATTGATTTACAATAATTTGTTTTCTTTAAATTGATTATTTCATTGTATGAAATTTTTACTGCTAAAAATTACAAAATTACATGATTGCTCAAATTCACTTAAATTAGAGGTAAAAAAAAGAAAATTTTGTTTTTACCAAAATTCAAAAATTCATATTGGCCATCGACGTTTTTTTTAAACGTCGGCTTCGTCTAATTGATAATTATATTTTTCAGTGCTAAAGCAAAGGCTAAGGAAGATGCTACGAAATCCGAGCTGGATCGTCTCCATGCACCATACGAGATTCGTCATTTGAAAATAGGAGATTTTGCTTGGGTGGCGCGATGCAAAGACACCAATAGAGAATTGATTCTTCCTTACATTGTTGAGAGAAAGCGTATGGACGATCTCGCCTCGAGTATCAAAGACGGGCGATTTCACGAACAGAAAGTACTCCATATATTTTTAATTTAATATTTGTAAAAGTCATTTAAAAAATCGAAATTCCTATGAATTTTCTACGAGAAAACCCGAAAAGTTTTTTCGATAAATCTTTTTACTTTTCGAAGAACATATTTTCGAGTACCTTTATACATTATTTAAATTCAAAAATACAAACATAATACAAAAAATGTGAAAAACATTAAGTTTGCACATTGTTTTGAATTTTTTTTAAGACTATTTTGTGAGATTGTCAAAATACCAACATAGGAATTTCAAAAATTTCAATTAGGAGTTACTTTTAAAGGTAATCAGTCTCTACATGCCCTCTCCCCTTTCATCAAAAGCGGAGATTACGAACAGAGTTGTGAATAATGCATTACTGTGTTTATTACCCATTACACTGCATAATGTGAAATGGATAAATGTACCATTACAAATAAAAAAGGTAATGTGTAATGGAGGCATCTGCCATAACAAATAAAAAAAAGTAATGTGTAATGGATGCGTGTTCCATTACAAATAAAGAAAGTAATGTGTAATGGATGCATGTGCCATTACAAATAAAAAAAGTAATGTGTAATGTATGCACGTTCCATTACAAATTACACTTTAAAAAAAAAATAATTTGCAGTGGAGAATTTTCCATTACAAATAGAAAAATCGCCGTGCTCGCATTAGAAACTTGCACATTGCTGCCTCATTATTTTATTTCGCTCATTAAAAGCTTATCCACAATTATCACAAATGATCCATAAAGTTAAAAAATAGAAACAAAGAAACAGACAGTTCATCGTTAAATATGAAGTACGAAAATGTACTCAACCCCAAAAATTATCCAACTTTATATTGAACTTGCTTTTACACGCTGTTACCCATAATTACAAGCAATCTAATAAAAATTACAAGTTACTGATACAAAATTTGTCGCTCTATTGAATCCCTGAATAATGTGCATGCTCTTTTTTTTTAATTTTATGGATAATTTGTGATAATTGTGGATGAACTTTTAGTGAGCGAAATAAAATAATGAGACAGCAATGTGCAAGTTTCTAATACGAGCACGGCAATTTTTCTATTTGTAACAGAATATTCTCCACTGCAAATTACTTTTTAAAAAAATTGTAATTTGTAATGGAACGTGCATACATTACATATTACTTTTTTTTTATTTGTAATGGAACACACATCCATTACACACTACTATTTTCATTTGTAATGAAATATGCATACATTACACATTACTTTTGTAATTTGTAATGGAACATGCCCACATTACACATTACTCTTTTTTTGTAATGGAACACGCATCCATTACACATTACTTTTTTTTATTTGTAATGGCACATGCATCCATTACACATTACTTTTTTTTTATTTGTAATGGCACATGCATCCATTACACATTACTTTTTTTATTTTTAATGGCACATGCATCCATTACATATTACTTTTTTTAATTGTAATGGAACACCCATCCATCACACATTACTTTTGTAATTTGTAATGGAAATCTTGTCCAATACACATTGATTAAAGTAATGGGTAATGCATTACTTTTACATTACTATTTTCACAACTTTG
Organism: Alloplasta piceator; assembly: GCA_946863875.1. NCBI lineage: Eukaryota > Metazoa > Arthropoda > Insecta > Hymenoptera > Ichneumonidae > Alloplasta > Alloplasta piceator. The sequence continues at coordinate 22,251,091 of OX333071.1, read as the reverse complement.
ATTACGAACAGTGAATTATATTTTATTTATTTTCAGTTCCGATTGAAACAATCCGGCATACCGAACCTAATCTACATGGTCGAGCGGTATGGTAACAACCAACATCTCGGTATACCTTTGCCGACTTTGTTCCAAGCTACGACAAATTCACTGGTTCAAGAGGGTTTCACAGTAAAATTCACCAATAGCCATCGTGACTCGATGAAATACTTGTCGACCCTCACGACCCTCATTCGAAAAATTTACAAAGTAATTGATCACGACAAGTCCATTAATCAACTTAAAAAATTTCGGAGCGGGGTCATTCTATGTCAAATCGACCAGTGGTTGGAATCGAACCCGCTCAATTTCGATGAAATTTCGTCAGAATGTTCCTTCTATCGTAAAACGAAGTTCTACCAAAGGAACAAAAATATAAAATTTTTTTTCGAAAATTATGGAAAAATCAAAGTTTTACCATATTTCATTTTTTCAAGTTTATTTTTTAAATATATCGAAAATTACCATAGTTACGAAAAAATCGTTCTGGACTCGTCTTAAAGAGTATACTTGGGGCAACGAAAAAAAAAATCCTAAAAAAAAAATTTAGAAAAATGATGAATTTGGAGAATTTTTAATTTTTAAAAATTGTGAAATCCACGATCAACATTTAATTTTTTGTTCAATTTTTTTCCATATAATACGTTGTACTGATCTTAAAAGATGATGAAATCTTCAGAAAGCGGTTTTTTTTTTAAATATGAATTTTTGAATTTTGGTAAAAAAAATTTTTTTACCTCTAATCAGAGTTGAGCACTGATGTAGTTTTATAATTTTGAGCAGTAAAAATTACAATTAATGACATAAGAATGTAAAAACTGAAACATAATTGAATTTGCGTTTTTATTTATTTGGTAAAGCGTTTTAAACATAAACTTAATATACATGTATAATAAGTTTACGCTTAAAACGCTTTTCCAAATAAAAAAAAACGCAAATTCAATAAAGTTAAGTAAAGTTGAGCAATCGTGGAATTTCGTAATTTTGAGCAGTACAAATTTCAAGTAATGACATAAGAATGTAAAAACAGAAACATAAATGAATTTGCGTTTTTATTTCTTCTGAAAATTTCAGGATCTTTCAAGATCAGTACAAGGTATTATATAAAAAAAATTGAACCAAAAATGTTGATCGCGGATTTTCACGAATTTAAAAAATTCAAAATTCTCAAAATTCATCATTTTTTGCTTCCTCATAAAGGAAGCTTTGTTTTTCATAATTTTTTTTCGGAATATTTGTTTTTCGTACCCCAAGTATATTCTTTAAGACGAACCTACAACGGTGTTTCGTAACTATAATAGTTTTCGAGATGTTGAAAAAAAAACTTGAAAAATGGAAATATGGTGAAATTTTGAATTTTGCATTACTTTCGAAAAAAAAATTTCTTAATTTTTTTCCTTCGGTAAAATTTCGTTTTATGTTAAAAGAAAACTTCTGACCAAATTTCATTGAAATTGAAAGGGGTCGATTCCAACTATTGGTCGATTTGACATGGAATGACCCAGATTTATTAATTTTGTTTCAGGCAAAGAATTTGGTGAGTAGCACGAAAGACGATCTCGATACACCGTGTACCTCTGGTGACAGTGTAGCTTTAATGGAATTTAAACGATTCAACAAAGCAGCTTCAAAAGTAAAAGTACGTACGAGGATTTACCGAACGTACCCATACTACGTGACCTGTTCGGGGGGGGGGGGAGGGGGGTCTTCAAAATACCACGCTTGGTCACAGGGCCGGGGGGGGGGGGGGGGGTAGGTTTTTGTCACGTAGTCAATATCCTCTAGGGAAATCTCGCACTTTTTCGAGCTCATATACACTCAGTAAAAAAATTAAAGGAACAGAAAAATTTGCGAGATTTTCCAGCGATTTTCCAAAGGCTGTAACTTTGTTATTTTTGATCAAAAATTTAAAAAAAAAGCATTTTGAAGCTTGAATCTTCTAGTTTCGAAATCTCGAGGCAATAAAATTTTTTGGGCACCACTCTCGACGCAGTCGAAAGAAATATCACGGGAAAAATTATTTCGAAATTTTTACTTTTTTCAAAACAGTCGTTGGGCTCCAAACAATTTTTTGTTTCCAAATTTAGATTTTTTTTAGCTTTCACGATCATTGAATAAATACAAATATGAGAGACAAAAAAAGAAAAACTTTTCTTTCATTTTTAACACCATTAATTGGTTTTTAAGGATCAATAAACGTGTTCCTTCAATTTTTTTAAAAGTTCGCTGATTCGCTCACAAAAAACGGCTCGACCGATTGTTTTCAAAATTGGCATGTTTTTAAGGTACATATATATTGAGCTAAAAAATAAAACTTAGAAACATTGGTATTTTTAGCTATATCTGCAAAGTTGTGTCAGATTTCTACAAGAAAAAAAGCTTTTTTTTTTGGACTTTTTCAGGTCAAAATTAAGCATCGAAATTTGTTTTTTCGTTTATGACACTAACATGCACTTATAGAGGGTAGATTTAAGTTTCCGAAACCCACCGTTCACTCGCTGCACGATCATTAATTTTAGAGATATTGAAATTATAAAAAAAAAAGACGAATTTTTGTTCAATCGCCGATTTCTCAGCGAAAAATGATCGTAAAACAAAAATTAAAAAAAGCAAATTGAGGCCAAAAAACCCAGCTAAACGATCCATAGATTGGTTAAGCTCGAAAAAAATTTTTGGAGCCCAACGACTGTTTTGAAAAAAGCAAAAATTTCGAGAAAATTTTTGCCATGATATTTCTTTCGACTACGTCGAGGGTGAGGCCCAAAAATTTTGTTTGACTCAATATTCCGAAACTAGTAGATTCAAGCTTTAAAATGCTTTTTTTTTTTTTTTTTAATTTCGACCAAAATTAACAAAGTTACAGCCTTTGGAAAATCGCTGAAAAATCTCACAAATTTTGCTGTTCCTTTAATTTTTTGACTGATTGTGAGTGTATGTATGCACGCACTCTTGGCGTCATGCTGCAAGCGTCGTATTAATATTTAAAGACAAATATGAGCCAAATTAATTTGTTTTTAACTTTCTGTTTGCAAAAAAATGGTTTAAAACCATATTTATGAATTACTACGTGAAAACTAGAGAAGGAGGGGGTTCCCTATATATCAATTTCTCCAAAATGGTGATATCTATTTAATGTTATTTTTTCTATTTTTTATGCAGATTTTCAAAGTTAAAGAAATGTTTGTTCGCCAGCTTATTCAACTTAAAGGACTCTCGGTCGAGAAAGCATTGGCGATAGTCGAGCTTTATCCGACTCCGAAAATTTTGACGGAAGCTTTTGTGAGCGCCGGCAGAGAAGGCGAAAAGTTATTATCAACGATACAATGCGGTGCTTCGAGAAGACAACTCGGACCATCGTTGAGTAAAATTATTTATGAATTATATACCAGAAGAATATTGCAATAATTTAGTCGCGGTACATCGAACATGCAGTTTTCATTTTTCATAATAAAAAAAATACAAAAATACACCCGAGCTGGCCTTTTTATTCTCTTTATTTATCCACGATCATTATTTTTTTTTCTTTCTTTTAAATAATTAAAACTTAAAGAATATTTACATCATCATACATCCATATACATATATACGAAAATATACAAAAATACTAAGATTTAACAGACGAATTACATTTGACCGAATGTAGATAGCGATCGAAGCTCTAGATATTTTTGCATTTCCGGTCTATTTTTTATTCAATATCTAAGTTTGGCATAGTTATCCTTTTCCAAATGATATCATTCCCAATTAAAATATTATATTTTCAACACGGTTGGAAAATTATTTATTGCACTCCGTGCGCAAAGTGGCACTTTGCGCACGGAGTGCAATAAAATTTCGTACGACACTAGTGCGAGAAACTTTTTCTCAAGTCGTCTGATTGCAACATTCGCCTTCGGCTCATGCTGCAAACTCACACTCGTCAGAAAAAGTTTCATCGCACTAGTATCGTAATATAGTATTACTTCAAGGTCATCATATTATGTTTGAAAATCTGAACGTTGAGCGGAACGAAAAATCAAAAAATGTAATCTTTCAATGAAAAATGTAAATACTTGATAATTCCTAAAACTTCTTTCATTATATTTACAATTGTTCAGTAAGTACTGAAGGGTTAAAAAAAAATCATTAAGATATTTGCAGATTTTTCGTTCAGCTGAACGTTCTGGACTTGAAGTGTATGGTTTTATTCATGACGGAATATTATTTATTGCTCATCCGTAATTATCATTTGATTATTTGTGATCATCATCATTTCAAAGCTGTTTCCTCGATGCCGATTATCGATTCTTCAGGATGGAAAACTTCGTCGTTGACGATCGAATTCTTCTTGATCCGCGAAATCTCAGATTCATCCGACTGAGTCGTCGCGATTGGCTCATTGACGAATGAAGAACCGCTGGCGACGCTCTCTTTACGTTCCTTCTCGTTTGTCCCTCTCTGCGTCTCGTTTTGCGAAGTTTTCGTTTGAGCGAGACTGGACGAGCTCAGCATGATCGAGACTTGTTCGGGCAACGGACACGCGATCATCTGAAGTTCCTCCTCGGTGTAATTCGTACTGAGCAATTGCGATAGATGCGTGAAAGCCGCGACAACGTTGTTCTTGATGGGCCTGAAGAGAATGCTCTCGGTTTCGCGATTGGCCAGATAAAGTTGCAAGGACTGTTGAATATTCGGCAATTTGAATTTAATCAAACGCAGGGATTCGCTGACAACAGCCGCGATGTCTTGGGCATCACCGAAAGGTTGCTGTCTCATAGTATTCATGTTATCGATAGTGACGCTCATTTTCGCTTTGTCCAGCAATCGAACGATCGGTTCGATCAGAACGAACGAGGCGTGTTGTATCAAGCGCTGACACGACGATTTAAGTTTGGCATCAACGTGCTTTCGCGAGTCGATCAATTGTTCCTTCATCTGCGGCGCGCTCTCGAGAAGAAATTCCAAGAGCGCATTGTTCGACAGAGCAAAGAGCCTCGAGCGTTTTTCCAGCAAGCCAAAAGCGGCAGTTTTGACCTTCGAGAAATCAAGACAATACTCTTTGACGGTGAAGTCAACTTGAAACGGCGCTATCTGTTCACGAAGTATGAGCAAGTGTTTGACTTGAAACAATTCGGCATCGAGCAACGAAGAGCGGGCTTCTATTTTTTCCTTGGCCGTTTCGATGCTCGCGACGCAATGATCGATGGCTTCGCGACTCAGAGTTTGAAATACCGGTCGGTCGACGCATCTGTAGAGTCTCGATAGGCAAACGAGGGTCCTCCTGACAGTGGGATACCACATTCCGTGAAGGTCAGCCGGTGAATTTGCCATACTCGATTTCTGATAGAGCGGCTCCAATCCAAGGTGACTCCTCGAAACGGGACTCTCGCTGTTGCAATAATCGTTCGACGTGACCGATATTCTCTTGATCTTCAATTGACGATTTTCCTCTCTGATGGATTCGGCGATGTCCTCCATCATCTTCAATTTATCGGGATAAGCGAGATCACCCGGCGACGGATTGTAGTTTAGTACGTCCGTTTGCAGATAGATGTGAGCACGAAAGACCAATCTCTCGCGAACATCGTGAAGCAATTGCATGCAAACATTGCCGAAACCCTGCAAAGGCTCTAAATTATTCTGAACGTGTTCCTCGAGCATCTCGATTCTGAGGATGCAGCAAACTTCCGCGAGTGTCTCGAGATGATTTATATTGACGATGAAAGGTCGGAGTACGTCGTAAAGCGACGTACAGAGAGCTTCGAGATAAGCTGCGAGAAAAGGCGATGACTTGGCGAAAAATTGATAAAACAATCTGTGCTCGTCGACGGAAGCGTGGAGCAAAAGCGCGCAAGCGTGTCTCACGAGAGTACAATGATCGCCGTTGTGTCTGTCCTTGATTGCTTGCAATGCCTTTTCCACGCTAGGTCCGAGAACCATTCCGCGACGATTTAAATAGTGCTGATGGCATTCGCTCAGGAGAGCGTCGTACTCTTGACCTTTGTACGACCTGAGCTCTATCTGCTCTACAACGGGTCTCGCTTTTGTCAATATAGTCTGAAACCTGCCGTAAAACAGAGCTAGAGCCGCGTCTGTGCCTTCCTGAGCATTGGTTCCTTCTTTGGGATTCAAAATACTGTCCGTGGCCTTGTTGAACAAATTGAATATGTAATTTTGCATCAAGCTTATGGCTTTCGATCTGCAATGCTTGTACTTGACGAGATAAACTCCCGTCTCTTTGTACGTTGGATTATTCTGCATAAATTCTATATTATCGTCTATCTTTGTCAATAAATTATTGAACATTTCGCTGTTAGGCGACAGCGTCGACGCCTCCAATTTTTCCATTACAAAATCAACGTCTTTGAAGTATCGAACATATTTTGCGATATCCTGGACGAAAGAGTTCAAATTACCCTGATCCGACAACAATTGCTCCGTCGCATCGTGCAGCGATGTTGTTTTGCCCGATACGATCGAATACTGTTTCGACAGAGTCGCAAAATCCTCGAGAGCTCTCTCGATGTTCAGGCAAAGCTCGTGACACTCTTGTCTTCGTGATTTCAATTGTTCGAGATACGTTACGTATTTAGTGTCCGTCGAAGACGAGTACTTGTCCTCGAGGGAAGTATAGTAATGCAACATTTCCTGACAAGTCTCGATGCGCTCGACGTCGTGTTTCGTTGTCTCCGCGTCAATGTCATTCTTTGATGTTTCTTCATCTTCCTTTTGGCTCACAACGTCGAGACGCGTTATTTCGTCCTCCAATTTAGCGATTAACGATCTTTGACAACCGGTCAACGGTGCCAATGGATCTTCCGGGGAATCCCATTTTATTAGGTTAAGTGAGACATTTTCGGACTTTGCCATTTCTCGAATTTCACTTTGATATTTTTTTCACACCATAACTGATGGAGAAAGGCGCAAATTTTTGTTTCACGATTTTTGGAAAATATATTGAAATTTTCCTGATATTTTGCGGTATAGTTATCGCTGTAATCGTCACTCCAATATGAAAAACATTTTGTTAAGCGCGGCCATGTTTGCCCACTGATTGCCACATTGCAATTGATTGCAATCACGGGGCAGAATTATCCCTGCATTCGTTTTGGAAGCTTACGCGCTTGTGAGCGCCACATCCTGTAGTATTTTACATGTCGATGTATATCTATACATACGTGCTGAAAGCGCGTAAGCGTTTAAAACGAATGCGGACTATGTTGGTTGGCTATTCCCACGGCTGACTTTAGTGCTATTACAGTGGACGCTCCCATAATTGAACCTCTCATAATTTGACCGCTCTCTAATTTAATACGTTACCATGGCAACGCGTTCCCATAATTTGACAACTCCTATCGGTGTTTCTTCCCACTCCACAGCGCAACATAACCTCAATTGTCAAATTTTACACGCAATTAAACTCGATGAATTAAATGTTATCATCAATTAAGCTATATTCCTCAATGAAAAAGGAATTTTTACATTTCTGAAAATATGAAACTTTCATAAGATGTACTATCTATATATGGGGCATTTCACCCGAAATCGCTCACTTTTGAACCCGACCACTTTCGATTTGGCTGAAAGTTTTTTATCCTTTTCTATCCTATGAAAAACGTTTCTCAGAATTTTTTCAAATTTTTTTACCCAACCAATAAAAAGTTATGAATTTTTGAATAAAAATGGCTTTTTTTAAAATACCTGTAACTTTTTCAAAATTTGACTTATCGGAACGTTTTGTTTTCAAAATTTTCGTTTGCGAATTTAATTTTTGAAAAAAAAATACAAAACCAATTTCCATAACTTCCTTCTATATTTTATCTTAATTTTTCGAAAAAAATCGAATTTTTTATTTTTATCGATAATTAATACTTTCAATTTTTGTTTTTATTTTTTTTTCAAATTTTTAAGTTCTCTGAACACCTTTAAAAACTTTCAGAATGGTGTTATGAGAAATAAGGCTAGTTGACATTTTTTTTCTTTTCAATTGGAAAAAGAAATGGAAATAAAAAAAACACCACTTTAAAAAAATTTGAGGATTTGCAGAAAATGACAAAGTTCCCTGATAGACATTTGGCGCAACATTGTCGGCAATAGGACGGCACGCCGTGGCCCGTGGCGTCAGTGAGCAGCTTTCTACTTCCGCATTAAGCTACGTTATGGCGACACGTAATGCTGTATGGCCGCATTAAGCTGCGTTATGACGACACGTAAATGCTTCACAACGACGTGCTGCGTATTTGCAGCATATTTGCAGCAAACTGTGCTCTTAAACCTTATTCTGACGTTATATTGGCGTCACGTTGTGCTGCGTATTTGCATCGTTTTTACAGCACGTCGTGACGCAAATCTGCCGTCCCATTGCCATCAAGCTGTCTGGCGAACGTCTGGCGAACGTCTACAGCACGTTTGTCTATCTGGGTTTGATATAATAAAAAGAAAAAAAAAGAAAAAATGGTAATCACCATTGAGAAATTTCTGGTTTCTTCCAAATATTTTAAAAAAAACAATGAAGATGGGTTTCAATAATTTTTTGTATTTTTTTTTTAAAAAAGGACATTTAAAAACAAAAATTTTGAAAACTAAACGTTCCGATAAGTGAAATTTTTAAAAAGTTATAGCTATTTTAAAAAAACCCATTTTTTCAAAAATTCATAACTTTTTTTTGGCTGGGTAAAAAAATTTGAAAAAATTTTGAGAAACGTTTTTCATAAGGTAGAAAAGGATAAAAAACTTTCAGCTGAATCTAAAGGAGTCGGCTTCAAAAATGGTTGATTTTACATGGAATGCCCCACATACAATTTTGTATTGCGTCAGCGTTCCAGTAGACGGATAGATTTATTTTCTAGTCCTTAGAAAATAGTTCTTTCGATTCAGAATTATAAATAATAAATCTTTAGTAAACGTACAAAATTCTGAAATAATTACACTGTCAGATGTTCAAATGTATGTCTGTAATGCGTAAGCACAATTCACAGTTTGAATTTCCCGCGCAAACAGACAGTACGCATGCGCTGCGACACAGAAGTGGGTGATGAGGGGAAAATCAAATTATGGGAGCGTCTACTGTATTTTGAAAATTTATGTTCATATTGTTTTTTTTTCAATAAGTTCCTATTTATTAGTAACAATTTGATAAGTTACGATTTTTTATCATCAACGATAGTTTGTACGAACAATTAAATTCGTAACTAATCGAGGAAAATAAATAAATTTTAGTTTTTATAGTATCTCAAGCCTGGTTTATGCAGCGGCCGTAACTTAACTTAGCCGTAACTTAAGAAAGTTGAAAGTATATATTGCCCTTGTAGCGTTTATGCACCGTTACGGTTACGGCTAATTGCTGCATAAACGCCACAAGGGCAATATATACTTTCAACTTCTCAAGTTACGGCTAAGTTAAGTTACGGCCGCTGCATAAACCAGGCTTTATTCGCTGCGCATTGAACAATCTTATTATTAAAGACATGTCATTTGTTGCGAGCTCAATAAAAATCTATCCATAACGAAGTTTATGAACAGTCGTAGCGCCACTCGTTTGCAGGCGCTCGCCATCGTAGAGGTACAGTGGACGCTCCCACAATTTAATCTCGCATAATTTGATCGCTCCCACAATTTTACTTGTTACCATGGCAACACGCTCCCATAATTTGATCACCCCTATCGCGCTTTCTCCCCACTCCAAACTCAGCTGCCATGCTGAGAGGGCAACATAACCTCAATTGTCAAATTTTCCACACAATTAAAAACCATGAATTAAATGTTATCATCAATTAGTGTATATTTCTCAACGAAAAAGGAATTCTTACACTTCAGAAATAATAAATTTTCGTAAATTGTGCTACACAGATATAAAGTGGGGGCGTGAGGGGAAAATCAAATTATGGGAGCATTTCCGGTCTCGACGTATCAAATTATGGGAGCGTCCACTGTATAGTATACATGCTCCTCGTCGCTCATCGTTCGCAGTGTGCAATTATAATTGCACCCGTTCTTCAGCGTCTTCATTCTTCACACTTCACAGCAATCCACGGAGCAGCCTTCAGCAGTTTTTAGATTTTAGTGCCGCATTCGCAATGGCGGGGTCCATTGAGATACCGCTTCGTGACACAGACGAGGTGAGTTTTTTCGATTTCTAAAAACAATGTTCCACCTGTAAACGATAAACGGCCTAACAACATTTCCTCCCAATAATTGTGCACAAGCTCTGTATGCAGGAAGACGCGTTTAAAAACATTGTTTACTACCTAACCTCAACAACCATCTTGTTTTAACTTTCACTTTTTAGAAAAATATGTTCATAAGATATTTAGACATTTGTTCAGAAATTTGTCTTGTAATTTCACGCCTCATGGATTCAGCAATTATCATTTAAATTTAAGGTTTTCCATTTAATCGCGCTTGACAAACTGATGTGCAAGATTCATACAGTCTAGCACAATATTCTCGAAGATTATCTTCTAGTAAAATGTCTTCTGACCATAATTTCATAACATGAACTACACACCGCGCACATTTACTACATAGCTACATTATTTAACTTTTGCGTACACAGGTCATAGAATTGTGTTTGGATCAGTTACCGGAGGGAGACGAAGTCCTTAGTATATTGCGCCAAGAACATGCGCAACTCAATATCTGGGTCAATCTGGCCGTAAGTATCCTTTTCAAGCTCATTATCAAATAGGTGATGTTTTTTTGAAAAAACTATCGGTGTTAAAATCATTGGTTCATATTAAAATCATTGATTTATAGTAAAATCAATGTTGCTCCAGGTTGAAATGTCACTATGACTGAAATTACAATAGTGGTTTCACAGCTTACGAAGAATAGAAGTAAATATGAGACTGGATAATGTTCAAAAGTTAGTGATAAATTCAGAGCCATTAAAATTGTTACCAATAACATTTTTATCATTGAAAATATAGCAACAGAGCTATTTCAAAGTTCTAAATCTTATTTCAAAGTTGAGTACATACAGATATTGCAGTCATATTATATATAAATTTTGAAGAACCATTACATTTCATAAATACACACATCCATGCAAATTCAAGTAGTATTTTTTTTTGGAAACTTTAAAAAAAAAAAAAATTCTCTTTTTTCGTGCGACAAATAAATTTTGTAACTTTTTCATTTCAACTAGAATATTTAGTCTCAACAAATGCATAATTTCCTCGCAGGAAATATGGTCTGTTAAAAAGAATCGACTCTAAAAAACACACTTATTGAAAATAATTGAAGCAAACTCGAAAACCATTTACTCTTAAAGGACCAAATGAACATCAATTATCTTCGATGTGGATATACAAAACTTACTCTATTCCTCCTTTTTGCAGCTTGAATATTACAAGCAACATAAAATCGAGGATTTCATCAAAATCCTTGAATCGTCGCGCAGCGATGCCAATGTTGACTATCGAGACTTTGAGAAGGACCAAATGCGGGCTTTGGACATGCTCGCGGCTTATTATGTTCAGGAAGCCAACAGGGAGAAGAACAAAGATAAGAAACGCGACCTTTTTACAAAGGCAACGCTACTGTACACAACGGCGGACAAAATCATCATGTACGATCAGGTATGATTTGCAAATCGTGTTACTTCACTTGATCTTAATATATTTTGCATTAAGAGGAGGCTAAATATCGACACTAACACCTCGAAATTGCCATCCAAACTTCCTCTTATACAAATGGATGGAATTGAATAAAATTTTAACAACATCATCAGAACAATGGCAGGAATGGAGCCTCACTAAAATTTTTTTGAAAAACAAAAAAAAATTTACAGATTCATTTACCACCAAGAAACTGTAATTGAAAAACTTAAATTATTAAACTTCTACTGCATTTCGGGTAAAACCAAGAGTGAGGCTCCATGAAGAACGCCACGATACAAATATCGAGACTTTTTCGACATTATTTTATCAAAATGACACGCCGTAAGTTTGGATGGCGCATCAAGAGATAAATATCGATAAATTGTAGTTTTATTGAAAAACGAAATGGCGAAATGTAGTTCACAGACGTGCGAGTGAGGGCAGCACCATGGATTCTGACGAGTAACCTATAATATTTAGGGGGCTCGAATGAGTTCGTTGGCTGTAACGCATTTTAGCCTCTCAATTGACAATTAATTGTTAATTAATTTATCCCCCTCTTAATGGTCAAAATGTAATTAATTTTCATCCACGGTTGTCGGAGAAAGACTGGACGACGATGATACGTCGATAATGTAGGGATTGAATAAAAATGGTATTTAGCCTCCTCTTAAGGGGGAGTGTGCACCTGGCAGGTTCCGAAAAGTAACGATGATCATCGTAATGCGTTTTCCTCAAAACAATGTTTTTCTAACTGGTACCCAAGATATCTATAAAACCACTGAACCGATTAACTTCAAATTTTGTGTGGTTATTGTATACATAATTATCTAGTCTTTTTCATAGCATTTTTTTTCCCGTTTTTAGTTTTTTTTTAACTCAAAATACGAACGACTTTTTTTTTGAAAATAGCTACGTTGAGTTCAAGCGCCCGCCATTTTGTCAAAAATCGATATTTTTTAAATCGGCTATGACAAATACAAGATAATAGTATCTATTTTAGTATCCTGTTTTGGTTTCTTCTTTCACATGATTTTTGACGAAATACCACTGGGGACCGCATGGCAGATTTTTTTACGGCACCCCATAACGACTTGAGTACTCCGCGAATTCGCAACATTTTTAAATAGAAAAAAATTGAACATTCTTGAAAGTGTGTTTTTAACTATGAAAAATCCCGTTCTGATCATTCTAATAGTTTCCTTGGAAGAAATTCTCGAAAATTACCTTCTTTTTCCGTTTCCAGGTGTATATTCCAGTGATCGGCAAAAAAAAATCTATCTATTTTTATTATCCAATTTTTTCGAAAAATTAATAATTAGCAAAGAAATATTACTAATTTTTTAAAAACATTAGTAATTAGCGGGAACATATTACTAATTTTTCCAAAAATTAGTAATTAGTGACAAAATATTTCTAATTTTGATTACAAAATTAGTAATTAGCAAACAAATATTACTAGTTTTCCTAATAAATAAGTAATTAGTGACATAACATTTCTAATTTTTCCAAAAAATGAGTAATTAACGATAAAATATTACTAATTTTTTCCAAGAATTAGTAATTAGCGAGAAAGATATTGCTAAATAACCAAAAGAATCAATAATTTGTAAAGAAATGTTGTATTAATTTTGGAAAAAGTAATAAATAAAATAAAAACTACTAATGTATTTTTTAATAGGTACTGATTAAATATTCGTATTAATATTAACTTATGTGATATCGTATGACATTCGATGCAGTGAATACTAATGTGTGAAATATTTAAAAAAATCTAGTTATTATAAAAAATAAAACAACTTTTTGAATAGAGTTGTTTGAGCTTATAACCATGACTCAATCCGTACACACACAAGTACGTAAAAATACCCAATACTTTTCTACAAATTACTGTTTTTTTTAAATTAATTAGTAATATTTTTTCGCTAAATACTAATTTTTTAGAAAAATTACTAATATTTTTCCGCTAATTACGAATTTTTATAAAGAATTAGTAATATTTTTTTACTAATTATTAATTTTTCGAAAAAATGATTAATAAAATCAATATCGTTGACAAAAAAATCGATACTGCCGATCACTGGTATATTCCCTAGACTGTGCGGAAAAAAATCGATATTTTTTTTTTTTGTTACATCCACCAAAAAAAGGTGAAATAAGGTGAAAAATGAAGAATTCCCGAAGGAGAGCTCAAAAAAAAATATTTCGAACGGCGCATTGCATTTGAATATTTTCCATAAGAATAACGCAGGAAAATATTGGCACTTCTGAACGTCGTAGTAGAACTCTTCAGAAAAAAAATCTCACAAAAAAGTCATTACGATATTCTGATAGAGAATTAAATTCCTTACAAAAAAAAGTCCTTACGAACAATTAGCTTAGAACAATCGTTCAAGTGGTATCGCTGTCTGAAATTGAAGTGATAGAAAAAAAAAATTCAAAAGGCTGAAAAATCGAATTTTTCGAATTTTTCGCTTTACAAAAAAACTTTTTGGGTTTTTTTTTGAAAGAATATTCTGCTCTAACATACAATTTGCATGGAATCGTTCTCAAAATATTTCTGTAAGACAAAAAAAAATCAAGTACAACAAGACATATAAAAGAAACGACATCATTGATCGTGTTTCGAAAAGTTTTGTTGAATGAATTTGGTTTAATAAGATAAAATAATTTGTTTTTACATCATAATGTTTAATAATCATCGTTCCTTTTTTTAAGAGTCTGTTTTTTGCAATTGGGGTATTTCTGTCGATGATTTTGCACTATGCCCAATAAACAGCGATACCACTTTAACGGTTGTTCCAAGCTAATTGTTCATAAGAACTTTTTTTGTAGGGAATTCAATTCTCTATTAGAATATCATAATGACATTTTTGTGAAAATTTTTCCTGAAGAGTTCTACTACGACGTTCAGAAGTGCCAATATCTTCCTGTGTTATTCTTATGGAAAATATTCAGATGCAATGCGCCGTTCGAAATAATTTTTTTTTTAACCTCTCCTGCGGGGGTTCTTCATTTTTTACCTTAATTCATCTTTTTTTGGTAGATGCAACCGAAAAAACAAACGAAACTTTTTTTTTTAAACAAGCTTTTATTAGTTGTTAATAAAAAATAATTAAAAACTTAAAAATAAAGCTTTTCCGATGGGAAATAAGTTTTCAAATAAAAGCGTGTTACACCCTCTTTTTTCTGTTGCTGTTAAAATGTAACACGCTTTTATTTGAAAACTTATTTCCAATCGGAAAAGCTTTATTTTTAAGTTTTTAATTATTTTTTATTAACAACTAATAAAAGCTTGTTTAAATTTTTTTTTTTTTTCGATTGTTTTAACTTTTTAGTATTTATGATGTTAAATAACTAGTTTAGTAATGGATATCTAGTTTCGCATAATTTGTTAGACAAAATTATTTCACACAATTAATTTGCAACATTTTTCTGCAAAATTTATGCAAAAAAAAGTTTTCAGAAATTTTTTTGGAAAAAGACTGTTGCGCAAAATTTTCGTGGAGAAATGTTGTAAATCAATTGCTTAAAACCATTTTGTAAACGAAATTTAGCAAAACAATTTTTTTGCAAACAATTTTGCGAAACATTTTTTTTTGCAAAAAATTATGCGAAAGATTTTTTTTTCCAAAACAATTTTCCAGCAAATTAATAATTAAACCTTTGCGAAACAATTTTTTTTGCAAAAAATTTGCGAATTTTTTGCGATAATATTGCATTGTCATCCGATTTACATATGCATGACAAATTTTAACTCAATCGGAAACCGGGAAGTGGGTAAAATTTAACTTGTAAGATTTGATTACAGACAGACAGACACCGGGACAGGTGAAGCTAAATAAAAGCTTGTAAAAAAAAAAATATCGATTTTTTCCGCACGGTCTAATATTCCCCCTTAATATTCTCACTGATAATCCACCGAAAATTATGTAATGTATTTGCTTTTTTTCACAAAGAATCATTTACTCGGACGAGCTTACTTCTGTCTACTGGAGGGCGATAAAATGGAGCAAGCCGATGCCCAGTTCAATTTCGTACTCAATCAATCACCCAACAATATACCATCGTTATTGGGTAAAGCTTGCATCGCTTTCAATAAAAAGGATTATCGGGGTGCTTTGGCGTTCTACAAAAAGGCCCTTAGGACAAATCCGAATTGTCCCGCTGCTGTGCGATTGGGAATGGGACATTGTTTCATGAAACTGGGAAATCAGGAAAAAGCACGTTTGGCGTTCGAGCGGGCGCTCCAGCTCGATGGTCAGTGCGTTGGTGCGCTCGTCGGTTTGTCCGTTCTAAAATTGAATCAGCAACAGCCTGAAAGCATAAAAACGGGCGTTCAAATGTTGTCGAAAGCTTACACGATAGATTCGACGAATCCAATGGTACTAAATCATCTGGCGAATCATTTTTTCTTCAAAAAAGATTACAACAAGGTACAACATTTGGCGTTGCACGCGTTTCACAATACCGAGAACGAAGCGATGAGAGCCGAAAGTTGTTATCAGCTCGCTCGAGCCTTTCACGTACAAGTGAGTACAAATGAGCGCTCAATGTGCAAACCAGAGATCTACAGTAATGATATTTTCAGAAGTATTTTCGGAAAATATCAATTTTTTGAAAATTAATAATTTTCAAATATAAATTTCCATTATCCGACAATGGTTAATGGAAAAAAATAAATTTTCAATTATCCAAATAATCGGTAATTGGTCGAAAAATAATATCAATTGATCAGAAAAATGGGTAATTGGTCTGAAAATATTTTCAATTATTCGAATAATCGTTAATTGGTCGAAAAATGATACATCTATTAGGGCGATTTTTTTTTTTCGATTTTTTTCCCCTCCCCACCCGAAATTTTGTTGTATATGTCTGAAATAAAATTCCCTGAAAGTTACAGCCCTTAATATTAATATTAATATTAAGTAATATTAAGTTTTTTATGGCATCACATTGTTTTTGGTAGCAATTTACGTAGAATCGAACGATCTTTAAAAGTGTCCTCAACAGCGTAAGTGTAACTTATTTTTACCCAAAATTCTCGATTTTTTGCTGTTATCTCGGAAATGATTAACTTAACCGAAAAATCGTTAAGGGAAATTTTGGTGGAAATTTAATTTCCAACAAAAAAGGTCCCTTCAGATCTAACTGCTAAAATTAATATTTCTTGCGATATTGAACCTAAACTTACTCATGGTATAAAATTTGTATAGTTTATCGAACCAAAAGTTTTAAATTGTTGATATTCCATATTATATCACCGTGATATGGTGATATGATATGGAATATCAACAATTTAAAACTTTTGGTTCGATAATCCATAAAAATTTTCATATCACAAATAAGTTAAGGTTCAATATCTCAAGAAATATTAATTTTAGCAATTAGGACTAAGCGACGTTTTTTGTAGGAAATTAAATGTCCAGAAAAATTTTCGTTTACATTTTTTCGGTAAAGTTAATCATTTCGGAAATAACAGCGAAAAAAAGAAAATTCTGGGTAAAAATTAACTTTAGTGACCTCGTACCATCTCACCAGTGTAAGTTACACTTACGCTGTTCAGGACACTTTTAAAGATCGTTCAATTCTGCTCAAATTGTGACCGAAATCGATGCGATAGCATAAAAAAGCGCGGAGTGGTAAAATTTTGAAGAAAACAGTTTTTGATTTACGTGTATTTTAGGTAGAAAAACTTATCACGCGAAGGGACTTAATATTAACATTAAGGGCTGTAACTTCCAGGGAATTTTCTTTTAGACATATGCAACAAAAATTCGGGTGGGGATTGAAAGAAATAAAAAGTCGAAACAAAAATCGCCCTAATATCTATGTATCTCTATATATCTCTAATCACTCCTATTTTTTCAAAAAAACATTTTCAATAAATTATCAACTTTTTTCTGGGAAATTGAAAATATTTTCAAACCAATAACCCATTTTACGATTAATTGATATTATTTTTTTACCAATTACCGATTATTCGGATAATTGGACAAATTTTCAAACCAATTACTCATTTTCTGAGTAACTGACATTATTATTCGACCAATTATCGATTATTTGGATAATTGAAAATACAATTTCGGATAATTTATATTTTTCCATAAATTCGTAATCTATCTTTTCAAATTATCGATTTTCCATCAATTGAAAAATGGAAAATGGTATTTTTTTTTGCCGATCTCTGGTGCAAACCTAACAGTCAATCACTTCTTGGAGCATTTCTTCCACCGAAAAGCAATAGAAGTTCTTTATAGTTGAAATCGAAGGATTTTATAAAACATTTTTTTTCAGGGTGATTACGATCAAGCTTTTCAATATTATTATCAGGCAACCCAATTTGCGCCAGCGGTTTTTGTTCTGCCGCATTTTGGCCTCGGTCAAATGTACGTTTATCGCGGTGATTCTGAGAACGTGAGTGACAAAGGCCATACGATTATTTATTTGCGAAAAATACGTTTTAAAAAAATGTAATTCGTGAATTACAAACAAATTTTGTATCTTCAAAGGCGGCACAGTGTTTCGAGAAAGTTTTGAAGGCTCAACCGGGAAATTATGAGACTATGAAGATTCTCGGCTCGCTTTACGCAAATTCTAGCTCCCAATCAAAAAGGGACATAGCCAAGAATCATCTCAGAAAAGTAACCGAGCAATTGCCGGATGACGTAGAGGCCTTCATTGAACTGGCACAGATATTGGAACAGAGTGATTTGGTTGCTGCCTTAAGTGCTTACGGCACAGCCACTGGAATGTTGAAGGAGAAAGTTCGCGTTGATATTCCACCGGAAATACTGAACAACGTTGGAGCATTGCACTATCGGTATGTGAACGCCATTTGAATTAACCCTTTGTGCCATGGTGGCACTCTGAGAGTGCCACCTTTTTTATAACCATTTTCTGAGCAATTTCGACCGAATTTTCGAACTTTTTTTGGTGTTTCAGCATCAGTCATATATTCAAGAATAAGAATTAATGTGCAATAATTTAAAATCACGGATGATTTTGTTTATGCCCATAAACAAACCTCAATGCTTTGTGTCACACATTTTTCCTTCAGTCCAATCGGCTTAAAATTCATTACTCGGGGTTTTTTGGGGTCACTGATGACGAAACTGACATGAGCTCCGAATTTCAAAATTCAAAATGGCGGATCCAATATGGCGGATGAAGATTCGCGAAACTGTGCAAATATGATGAAAATGTATATTCTTGGATTTTTGGGGACGCTGATGACGAATCTGAGCTCCGAATTTAAAAATTCAAAATGGCGGATCTAATATGGTGGATAAAAATTCGTGAAACAGTACAAATATCAGGGTGTCCAGCAGACTCATGAAAAAAAATTCCCTGACTTTTCCCGGTTTTCCAGAGGCAAAACATAATTTTTCCCTGACCAATTTGTGCCAAAAATCATTTTGAGAGGCTTGAAAAGTTTAAAAAATGTAAAAAAAAATATCCTCTATTTTTTCGTTGTGGATATAATTGTGATTGTATCTTGACGAAATACTGAAGATAATGTAATTTTATTTTGCTCCCTACGACATATCATTTCCTTATTCATTGCATGTACACTACCGGCGAAAAGTTTCCGGACAAAACTTCAAAAAAGGTCTGGATCGTTTTTTAATGCTATTTCGCCGGAAGTCAATGTAGACTAATTTAAGAAGCGGCATTTTAAAGGGGAAGAATTTGGCTTCATTTTCTGATTTTTTAAATTATTTTTACAATTTGTTTTTAGATATCGACTCTATTTTGAAAACAGCTTTTTTCACCTTTTTTCCCTCCCTTCAGGTGCACTTATCTTCTAGAGAAAAATTTGTTCATACATTTTTACTGTTGGATTCATCAAGAGGAAAGTTTGAGCTTCAATTTCCTTTTTTAAAAAACTTTGGGCGATTTTTTTTTCCAAAGTTATTCTGTTTTTTGTGGAAAAAAGAGGAAATTTGAAAAATTCCGTATAACACGAAAACAAAGAGGATTCATAAAAAACTTCAAGACAGCAAAAAGATGCGTCTGTTTTTTAAATGATGAGGAATTTTTTCAAATTTTTTTTCCAAAAATTTTTTTTTTATCTTCTGGGTCGGAGCTCAGATCATCCAATTAACATAACTCGAGAACTATGGGATTATTGATAAAATGTCAAGAGGGAAAAGTACTTTAATTTACCATTTTCAACATATTGGAATCTTTTGTCAAATTTTTTTCCCTAATTTTTTTTCCAGTCAACATGAAAAAACAAAATTTTGGAAAAAAAATCTGAAAAAATTCCTCTTAACTCAACAAAACAGACGCAACCTTTTGCTGTTTTGAAGTTTTTCATGACTCCCCTTTGTTTCCGTGTTATGCGGGATTTTTTAAATTTCCTCTTTTTTCACAAAAAACAGAATAACTTTGGGGAAAAAAATCGCTCAAAGTTAAAAAAAAAAAATTGATGCTCAAACTTTCCTCTTTATGGATCTAATCGTAAAAATATATTTAAAAAAATTTCCTCTAGAAGACGGGAGCATCTGAAGAGAGGGGGAAAAACCCAAAAACTCCCTGTTTTCAAAAAAGAGTCTAAATCTAAAAACAATTTGTAAAAATAATTAAAAGATCAGGAAATGAAGCCGAATTCTTCCCCTTCAAAATGAATTCTCCCGCTTTTCGCCGGTAGTGTAAGTGATCAGCGGTCGATTTCCCATTGATATAAGAACTTGAGATGTTTATAAAGACAAATAGAACCAAAAAATCATGATTTTTTGACCCCCTAAAGCTGTCTATTCGCAAAGCAAGTTTGGCTGATCCGTTACTCTGGCAGATGGTCAAAGTTTTTTTTTCGTTATTCAGAGGTTCATAGCGTGTATTTTGGATCGAAAATAAAAAAGCATTGACATTATTGAGACAAAAAAAGTTGAGCGATGGGAAAAAATCCCGGAGAAATTGGAAAAATCCCTGACTTTTCCCTGACATTTCCAGACCTATGAAATTCCCTGACAATTCCCGGTTTTCCAGATTTCCTTGACCGCTGGACACAGTGAAATATGATGAAAATGTATTGTCTTGGATTTTTGGGGTCGCCATATTGGATCCGCAATGTTGAATTTTGAAATTCGAAGCTCTCAGATTCGTCATCAGTGACCCCACAAATCCAAGATATACATTTTTATCATATTTGCACCGTTTCGCGAATTTTTATCCGCCATATTGGATCCGCCATTTTGAATTTCGAAATTCGGAGCTCAGATTCATCATCAGCGACCCCAAAAATCCCCGAGTAATGAATTTCAAGCCAATTGGACTGAAGGAAAAATGTGTGACACAAAGGTTTGAAAGAATTTTTTTGGGGATGAAAAAAATGTTTTGCACGTAAGAAAATACAATTTATGGTGAATTCTTCAAGATTAGGGAATCTCGAGGATGCTAGGAGCAACTTGGAAGAATCATTGGCTCGATCGAAAGCCGATGCTCTGCATGATCCGGTTTATTATAATTCCATAGCCGTAACGACAACGTACAATCTTGCCCGTCTCAACGAGGCACTGTGCGTCTTTGATCGGGCGGAAAAGTTATACAAGGACATACTCAAGGAACATCCGAATTACATGGATTGTTATTTGAGGCTCGGTTGTATGGCACGTGACAAGGGACAAATTTACGAAGCTTCCGATTGGTTCAAGGACGCTTTGAGAATAAACAATGAACATCCGGATGCTTGGTCGTTGCTCGGTAATCTTCATTTGGCAAAAATGGAATGGGGCCCTGGACAAAAGAAATTTGAGCGAATTTTGAAAAATCCTACTAGCAGCACTGACGCGTATTCTCTCATTGCGTTGGGAAATATATGGTTACAAACGCTTCATCAAAGTGGCAAGGACAAGGAAAGAGAGAAGCGACATCAGGACAGAGCACTGGCCATGTACAAACAGGTTACTAAAAGTTTTTATCCCTTAATTTTTTTTCAGTTCGTGCATGTTATTCATTAGAAATTATTTTGCAGCTTAAACAAATACCCAATTTTGGTCGCTCGAAAAATTACTTACACTACTAACGAAAAGTTTCCAGACAAAACTTCAAAAAAGGTCTGGAACGTTTTTAAATGCCATTTCGCCGGAAGTCAACGTAAACTAATTTAACAAACGGCATTTTCAAGGGGAAGAATTCGGCTTTTTTCCTGCTTTTTAAATCATTTTTACAATTTGTTTTTAGATTTGGTCCCTATTTTGAAAACTGTACCCCCCCCCCTTCAGGTGCATCCATCTTCTAGAGGAATTTTTTAAATACATTTTTACATTTGGATTCATAAAGGGTTTGAACTTCAATTTCCTTTTTTGAAAAACTGAACGATTCTTTCTCCAAAGTTATTCTGTCTTGTGAAAAAAAAGGAAATTTGTAAAATCCCGTATAACAGAAAAATAAAGAGGATTCATGAAAAACTTCAGGACAGCAAAAAGTTTTTGCTGTTTTCGTTAAGTTCAGAGGAATTTTTTCAGATTTTTTTTTTCAAAATTTTTTTCTCATGTTGAGGCTGGAAAAAAAATTAGGGGAAAAAATGTGAAAAAATGCCAATGTGTTGAAAATGGTAAAATAAAGTGTTTTCCCCTCTTTAAATTTTATCAATAATCCCATAGTTCTCGAGTTATGGTAATTGAATGATCCGAGCTCCGACCCAGAAAATGAGAAAAAACAATGTTGGGAAAAAAAATCTGAAAAAATTTCTCTTTTCTCAAAAAAACAGACGCAACTTTTTGTTATCTTAAAGTTTTTCATGAATCCCCTTTGTTTTCATGTTATACGGGATTTATCACAATTCTACTTTTTTCACAAAAAACAGAATAACTTTGGAAAACAAAATCGCTCAAAGTTTGAAAAAAAGGAAATTGAAGTTCAAATTTTCCTCTTTATGAATCCAATCGTAAAAATGTATTAAACAAATTTCCTCTAGAAGAGTGCACCAGAAGAGAGGGGAAAAAGGCGAAAAATAGATGTTTTCAAAATAGAGCGCAAATCTAAAAACAAATTGTAAAAATAATTAAACAAATCAGGAAATGAAGCTGAATTCTTCCCCTTTAAAATACCGCTTGCTAAATTAGTCTACGTTGACTTCCAGCGAATTGGCATAAAAAAACGTTCCAGACCTCTTTTGAAGTTTTGTCCGGAAACTTTTCGCCGGTAAAGGCGAAGAATTAAAAACGAGCATAAAAATCATATCCAACCAATTATGTTCATAATTTTGGATTGATAGTCAATTTTTTAAAAATTCTATTGCAGTGATCGGCAGTATCGTTTTTTCCGTCAACGATATTGATTTTATTACTTTATAGTTTTTTCGAAAAATTAATAATAAGTCAAAAAATGTTACTAATTTTTTATAAAAATTCGTAATCAGCGAAAAAATATTAGTAATTTTTCTAAAAAACTAGTAATTAGTGACAAAATATTTCTAATTTTTCCAAAAAAATTAGTAATTAGTGACAAAATATTTCTAATTTTTCCAAAAAAATTAGTATTTAGTGACCAAATATTTCTAATTTTTCTAAAAAATTAGTACTTAGCGACAAAATATTTCTAATTCCTCTAAAAAAATTAGTAATTATCGAAAAAAATATTACCAAGTTTTTTTCTAAACATAGTCATTGGTAAGGAAGATATCACTAATTAATTGTAAAAAAATAGTAATTTGTAGAAAGGTAGTGTGTATATTTACGTACTTGTGTGTACGGATTGAGTTATGGTTATAAGGTCAAACAACTCTATTAAAAAAGTTGTTTTATTTTCTATAATAACTAGATCTTTTGAATATTTCACACAATAGTATTTATTGTATCGAATATCATACGATATCATATAAGTTATTATTAGAACGAATATTTAATCAGTACCTATTAAAAAAATGCATTAGTCATTTTTTATTTAATTATTACTTTTTCCAAAATTAATACAACATTTCTCCACAAATTATTGATTTTTTTGGTTATTTAGCAATATCTTTCTCGCTAAGTACTAATTCTTGGAAACATTAGTAATATTTTATCGTTAATTATTCATTTTTTTTAAATTAGTCATGTTTTGTCACTAATTACTTATTTATTAGAAAAATTAGTAATATTTTTTTGCTAAATATTAATTTTTCGTAAAAATTGGATAAAAAAAATAGATAGATTTTTTTTTGCCGATCACTGTTCTATTGTATGCTTTCCGTTTCAAAAACACTTATTTTCTGATCTCAGGTCCTCAGAAACGATCCTAAAAACATATGGGCGGCAAATGGCATCGGTGCGGTTCTCGCTCACAAGGGCTGCGTCAACGAAGCGAGAGATATATTTGCTCAGGTGCGAGAGGCAACCGCCGAATTTTGCGACGTTTGGCTCAACATAGCGCACATATACGTCGAGCAGAAACAATTCGTCAGTGCAATTCAAATGGTATTTACGAGGAAATATTAGTAAACGGTTTTTATTTAGTTCGAATGAATTGAAAACTGGGACGAAAACTAAAAACAAAAATTCATTTTCAGTATGAGAATTGCCTCCGCAAATTTTACAAGTATCATCATGTCGAGGTGTTGCAATATCTCGCGCGAGCTTATTTCAAAGCCGGCAAACTCAAAGAGGCAAAAATGACACTTTTGAAGGTAAACTATCTTTCTTTGAAATCTATCTCGATATTAAAAATCATAATATATGGGGCGTTCCATCCCAAATCGGACAGTTTGAAAAACTTTTTTTTTGATATCTTCAAATTTTTTATATCATTTAGTACTCATCAACAAATGCTTCCTGTTGAATTTTGAGATTTTTTTGATTACCCGTTCACAAGATATTAAATTTATTAAAAATATCGCTCTTTTTCCGTTTTTTTTATTGTTAGCAGATTCTTGAAATTAATAATCAATCGTTAAGTCTGTTTATGAACAATAATAACAACAGTTCTTATTTATTCACGTATTCTTTTGAAAATCTTACATGTAGGATTATTTCCTGAATTAGAATATTTTTTTGCCAATACGTTTCCGTTGCTCATTGGAATAATTGAATAAAATTTTGGTGTTCCTGTGATTGATTTAGCAGTGGTGGTATCGTAATTAAAATCTTGCTTTTGCATCTAGTGTTTCTCAGGTGACAATTTACCACCAATATTCGGTAGACTATTCGAGTTCTATGCCCAGTCATACAATTCTTGAACTGTTGTTATTTGCTCATCGATTAATTATTCATTATTAATTTTTTTTAATCTATCACCAATAAAAAACTAACAAAATTAATTCAAAATTATTTAAAAAATACTATACTGTAACAAAAATTGGTATTCATAATAATTTATAGAAATATTTTATTTTTTTTATTTTCAAAAATCGAAAAAAATAGTAATATGAAGGGCCCACGACCGGCCTGGTCTTGAAAGTTGTTGAATAGATAGAAGTTTAAAGAAACAAATTTTCAAAAAAAAAAATCAAAATATGCACTCACTTTTAAAACACTTAATAGAAATGAAATACTTAATTTGGATCATTATTAAAGAAGTTATGACCAAAAAACAAAAAAAGAGCGGTTTTAAAAAAAATTTAATATCTTGTGAACGGATAATCAACATTTCTTGTGAACGGGCAAAAAAAAAAAGTTTTTCAAACCGTCCGATTTGGATGGAACGCCCCATATACATTGACCGTCTCTGGTTTTATGTTACATTTTTTAAATCCTTTTATCGTTTACAATTTCTCCTAAAAGGCACGAAGAGTGGCACCACAGGATACGGTGCTCCTTTACAATATAGCTCTTGTTCTGCAACGGCTGGCAACTCAAATTCTCAAGGACGAAAAATCGACTTTGACGACAGTGTTGCAAGCTGTTCACGAATTGGGTCTGTCGCACAAATATTTTCAATATTTGGCAACCCACGGCGACAGAATGGAGCAATTGGCCGAGATGGAGGCACGAAGGTGTCAAGATTTATTGTCACAGGCTCAATATCACGTTGCGAGAGCCCGAAGATTGGACGAGGAGGAAAAGATGCTTCGACGAAAACAGGAGGAAGAAAGGTGAGTGATGAAATTCGAAAAACCGTTATGGAAATAAGGTAAATGGCTCAATTATTGAACAGCTAAGGATCTGGGGATTGAATTCGGTGAGAAAAAAATCTAAAATCAAGAAAAAAACCAGCCCCTTTCATGTTCAAATGATACTTGGATATCTTTACTTTCGAAAAATCACCCTTTAAATTATTTTTAAATAATTTCAAATGAAAAAAAAGAATAACAATGTAAAGTATGCAAATGTCCCAATTATTGAACACCGGAAGTGCCTGTGTCCCTAATATTGAACAGGCATGTCCCAGTTATTGAAAACTCTCGAGAATTCTTTTTCCGTTCTGAAAATATTATTTTGGGTACAATATTAAGAAATAAAAACAAAATAAAACACTTAAATAATCTTTTATTAATCATGTAGAAATACAAAAATATATATCTAGTCTCTTTTGACAGGATTTTGGTTCATTCGCATTTGGTTAATTTTTGCTTTTCAACTCGAACTTTATTTTATTTTTATTTTCAGCTTCCTCGTTTTTATGTTCTGTTTTTGTTTGACTTTGTCGCACCTTTCTTGTTTTTCGACTGAAATATCGGAGAGCAAAAAATATTGAACATTACGTTCGTATTTTAAGGTTACATTTAGGTTATATTCTCTTTTTACTTTTCTTTTTATGTTTATTGCACGAAAATACAAATAAAAAATATATTTGACGATCTTAGAGTTTTTATTAAAAGAATGCAGGGTAAGTTTTTCAGGAACTTACAGTTTTTGTTTGAATAAATCCGATTCACACGATCTGTCACACGTTAACTGTCTCGATGTTTTGATGGGTTTAATGACGCCATCTTGGAGAATTCGAGTGTTCAATAATTGGGACACACCGCATTTTCTATGTCCCAATGATCGAACGCCGTATTTTTTAACAAATGATTAATTTTAAAAAAATTTTAAAAATTGTTATTTGTAAGAAATTTTTTGAGGAACCTGAGACGCCTTTACTTTTTGAGATGCGACAGTTTTTGACTTTTTTATGCCCTTACGCATGAAGCGGCGCGTCTTAGCAAAAACGATAAGCAGTTACCACGAGACGTCAAAACGGGTCACCGTTGCTGATTAAATAATTTTTTTCTCTATTAATTAAAGCTTTTTTTTGCACAAGTAAGGTAACATTTCGATAGCTAAAAGTTCCATATATGTAATGAAATGTTTATAAATAAGTAAATGCATGGAGGTGAATGAGCAATAATAAAAATACAGGATAGTGTTCAATAATTGGGACCTATTCAATAATTGGGAGATTTACTTTAAATATCTGTTCGAGATGTGCAATTTCATGCGTGTAAATTTGATTGTTACAGACAAGCATTCAAGATGCGACAGACAGAGGAGCACCGCAAGGTCGAGGAGCAACGTCGTCAGAAGGAGGAGGCGATGCTCCAAAAGCGTCAGGAGTACGTGGAGAAGACAAAAAATGTTCTGGTATTCGGCGATATGCCGTCAGAGAAGGGCGGCAGAAAGGGCAGGAAAACGAGAACCGAACAATATGTCAGCGACAGCGGTGGCTCCGGCCACGACGAGGGACGACGGGACGATGCTCCGAGGGAGAAAAAACGAAAGAGAGGACGAGTACGAAGAAAGAACGACGAGAGCGGTGGTAATTATAAATTATTTATCTTTTCATTTCTCACAGGCAGCTTCTGTAAGAGGTAATGTAGTCATGTAATAGTGTAATTAGACTCTCGGCATTTCGAGAAAAATCATCTTTTTCTCGAAATTGGCGATTTTCAATTTTTTTTTTTCACTCAAAAAATACTCCGATCAATTCACGAAAAAATGCCGCTCAACTTAGAGTGGGCCAACATTTCCTTATATTTTTTTTCACCTTTTCGATGATTGAATTTTCTTTTGCTTCCTCATAAAGGAAGCTTTGTTTTCGTGAAAATTTTTTTTTCGCGATTTTTATGCCAATATGTTCAAAATGTCCTAAAACATCGAGAAATCATATTTAGAAAAATTTCCAGGTGGATGGATGTGTGTGTGTGTGTGTGTGTGTGTGTGTGTGTGTGTGTGTGTTTGTCTGTGTGAGTGAGTGTGTGTGTGTGTGTGTGTGTGTGTGTGTATCCTGAGTTACAGATGTAAATAATAAATAACTCGAAAACGCTTCGAGATATCAAGCTAAAATTTAGCACACTTGTCGAGCACGAGTTGCTGTTCATTATGAATTTTTTTTTTTATTATAACGGGTGTTGCGATTTTATCGACTATTTTCGTTTTTGCAAGAATGGCGTAAACGTTCTAACCTCTGCAATTTTCAAGATATTGCACTCAAACTTTGTACAAAATTAGTATAGCTATTAAGAGGAGGCTTAATACCATTTTCGTTCAATCCCTACATTATCGACTTATCACCGTCGTCCAGTCTTTCTCCCAAAACCGTAAATGAAAATTTATTAAATTTTGAAAATTCAGAGGAGGATAAGTTAATTAACAATTAATTGATAATTAAGGGGCTAAAACGCGTCACAACTAACTCCAACGAATTTATTGGAGCCCCAAAAATATTAGGTTACTCGTCAGAATCCATGGTGCTGCCCTCCCTCGCACGTTTGTAAACTAGATTTCGCCATTTCGTGTTTCGATAAAACTACAATTTATCGATATTTATCTTCTTGTGCGCCATCCAAACTTACGATGTGTCTTTTCCATAAAATAATGTCGAAAACGTCTTGATATTTGTGTCTTGGCGTTCTTCATGGAGCCTCACACTTAGTTTAGACGAAATACAGTGAAAAGTCTCATAATTCAAGATTTTCAATTACAGATTCCTGATGGTAATCGGATCTATAATTTTTTTTTTGATTTTTCAAAAAAATTTTAGTGAGGCTCTATTTGTGCCATAATTCCGATTATGCTGTTAAAATTTTATTGAATTCCATTCATTCGTATGAGAGCAAGTTTGGATGGCGATTTCGAAGTGTAGTGTCGGTATTTAGCCTCCTCTTAAGGGCTTACATACAGTTAGAAGGCTTTAAAAAGACGGATTTTCAAGAATTTTTTTCGCGCAGACTATTCACTTTATTAATTTGAAAATTGGTGTACATATTATAATAACCTTATAATATATTAACATATTTTTTATTTGTAAAAATAATCATCGCGAATGTTGCTATCGCCGATCTCCTAGAGCTCCGCAAAAAAAACCAATTTTGCGGTGATCACGATATCTCTGGACCGGATTATCTGAAATGAAAAAACCAAATAAATTTCGTTAATAAAATACATTATCTAGTATTTAATCGAAGGAATTAGCGAAAAAATAATTTTTGACAAAATGGCGACTTCTCAAAATAAAAGACTCGATTTTGAACGAAAATTTAAGCCTTAAATTGTTTATAAAATGGAAAATATTTATCGGAGAAAAAAAATCTTCGATTAATTACTAAAAAATCTAGTTAAAAAGGTTGTGTTAAAATTTGAGACTGATCGGTTCAGCCGTTTTCGAGAAATCTTGATCACCGATTTTGAAAACATAGTTTTGAGAAAAACGCGTTTAAAGCGGCGCGCCGGTCCCCGACTGTGAGACGCGCCTCCCTAACGCGCCTTCATAAATGTGTTTATAACTTCGAAAATATTCGTCTGATTGACATAAAATTTTGAGTGTGTATGCGCCAATATATGTATACTCAGAAAATACAAAAAAAAAAAACGATTTTTTGAAAATTACAAGTGTATGTAAGCCCTTAAGGTTGTTTGGTATTGAATTTGGCGAAAATCTATTGAGGGATTAAAATTTTATGGAATTTTCAATTTTTAAAAAAATTGCCTAAACGCTTTAACTTGTGCAATTTTTAAGATATTGTACTGAAACTTTGCACAGAGCTAATATAGCTATCAAGGTTATTCGCTATTAAATTCGGCAAAAATCCATCGAGGGATTAAAATTTTATGAAATTTTTAATTTTTTGAAAAATAGCGTAAACGCTCTGACTTGTGCAATTTTTAAGATATTGCACTGAACCTTTACACGGAGCTAATATAGTTATCGAGAATGTTCGTTATTAAATTTGGCGAAAATCGATCGAATGCTTAAATTTTTATCAAATTTTTTATTTTTATAAAAGAAGCGTAAGCGTAAACTCTTGAAATTTTTTAGATATTGCAATGAAATTTTGTGAAGAGCCAGTATAGCTATCAATGTTATTCGCTATCAAATTTGGCGAAAATCGATCGAATTTGCACATTAATTACTAATATTTTTCAATAGTTAACAAAGCTTCCTTTATGAGGAAGCCAAATTTGATCGCCATACTGTGTGTTAAAGGAAGCCGTGTGAACTATGGATAAAGATGAGGAAGCAATGTGCAAATTTCAATTTGCAGGGTTTTTTCTTCTGAATTTTTCAAACTCTGAGGTCCTTCAGGAATCCTTAAAAAATTTCAAAATGGTATTTTGTGAAATAAGCCCAGCTGGGATTTTTTTTTTTTTTAATCGATGAAAAAGAATAGAAGGAAATATCGGCCCACTCCATGTTGGGCTGCATTTTTTCCGGAATTGATCAAAGTATTTTTTGAGTGAAAAAAAAAATCGAAAATGGTCAACTTCGTGAAAAAAATGATTTTGCTCGAAAAAATGAAAAATTTCATAGATTTTAATATTCTTAAAATTTGTTTGTATTTTTTTTTGGAAAGTACATTTAAAGACGAAAATTCTGGAAAAAAACGTCCCAATTTGTCAATTCTTGAAGAAGTTATAGCTATTTGAAAAAAAGCATTTTTTTGGGTTGGGTAAAAAAATTGAAAATTTCCTGAAAAATGTTTTCAGTGAGGTAGAAAAGGAAAACAAAATTTCAGCGAAATCGAAAGGGGTCGGGTTTTAAAGTGGTTGATTTGACATGGAATGCCCTGTATATATTTGCGGTTCATGATCCATACTTTTATCTTGGATTACTTTGTTAGTTTGCGCGGATTACTTTCAGTGTTCTAAATTACCACACGATACTAAAATATTATTCTGAAATTTGCATCGCTGTAATGCAACGGCCGTTGTCAATTTATCAATAAAATTCCATTCTTCTTAAGACATTTTTTTAATTGAATATCATTAAAAAAAAATTTTGTACCTTTATTAAGGATTTAAGATTTCAAATGCACAAGCAAAACTTAAATCTCACTAAAAATGAATTTAAAAAATCTATTTTCGTTGCATTGCAAAACGATTCAAACTTTAACATCATACCAAAAGTCTCTTACAACATATTGTTATAGGTTTTAATGACTATGTAATGAATGGCCTGCAACGTAATCATGAAATATTGAGTTCTGACTCAAAAATCGTATAAAGTGGTGTTTATTCTCACTTGCTTTCTTAAGTATTCCGCTAAATATTGATTAGCAATACGATCATCACTTAAATTTTTCCCAGGATTTTTTTTGTAAATTTAATAACGATCCATCCAGCGGTTTTTTTTTTATGTGAATGATGCGAATGAGCCCCTTAGTTCCTCTTCAGAGATAAAAAAAGCAAAAATCGTTTCTTTATTAAAGTGGTAATAAATCTGTTGCAGGATCGGAAAGTGATCGGCCAAAAGCTAAGCGTGGAAGAAAATTCGGAAGTGGCAAAAAGGACAAAGGGGCAAGAAAAAGTTTCAACGAACCTTCGAAGAGTAATCCCCGCTTCATATCCAAGGAGACGATATCAACGAGCGAGTCAGAAAGCGATAGTGGCAAAAAAGCTACAAGCGGGTGAGTTTCTAAAGTGATCGGACAAAAACCAGGGTGTCCAGCGGTCAGGGAAATCTGGAAAACCGGGAATTGTCAGGGGATTTCATAGGTCTGGAAATGTCAGGGAAAAGTCAGGGATTTTTCCAATTTCTTCGGGATTTTTTTCCATCGCTCAACTTTTTATGTCTCAATAATGTCAATGCTTTTTTATTCCCGATCCAAAATACACGCTATGAACCTCTGAATAACGAAAAAAAAACTTTGACCATCTGCCAGAGTAACGGATCAGCCAAACTTGATTTGCGAATAGACAAGCTGTAGGGGGTCAAAAAATCATGATTTTTTTGTTCTATTTGTCTTTATAAACATCTCAAGTTCTTATATCAATGGGAAATCGACCGCTGATCACTTACACTACCCGCGAAAAGGGGAAGAATTCATTTTGAAGGCGAAGAATTCGGCTTCATTTCCTGATCTTTTAATTATTTTTACAAATTGTTTTTAGATTTGGACTCTATTTTGAAAACAGCAGTTTTTTGGGTTTTTCCCCCTCTCTTCAAATGCTCCCGTCTTCTAGAGGAAATTTTTTAAAAATATTTTTACGATTGGATCCATAAAGAGGAAAGTTTGAGCATCAATTTATTTATTTTTAACTTTGAGCGATTTTTTTCCCCAAAGTTATTCTGTTTTTTGTGAAAAAAGAGGATATTTAAAAAATCCCGCATAACACGGAAACAAAGAGGAGTCATGAAAAACTTCAAAACAGCAAAAGGTTGCGTCTGTTTTGTTGAGTTAAGAGGAATTTTTTCAGATTTTTTTTCCAAAATTTTGTTTTTTCATGTTGAGGCTGGAAAGAAAATTAGGGAAAAAATTTTGAAAAAAGATTCCAATATGTTGAAAATGGTAAATTTAAGTATTTTTCCCTCTTGAAATTTTATCAATAATCCCATTGTTCTCGAGTTATGTTAATTGGATGATCTGAGCTCCGACCCAGAAAATGAGAAAAAAAAATTTTGGGAAAAAAATTTGAAAAAATTCCTCTGCATTCAAAAAAACAAGTTTTTTATGAATCCTCTTTGTTTTTGTATTATACGGAATTTTTCAAATTTCCTCTTTTTTTCACAAAAAAAAGAATACCTTTAGAAAAAATAATCGCCCAAAGTTTTTTAAAAAAGGAAATTGAAGCTCAAACTTTCCTCTTGATGAATCCAATAGTAAAAATGTATGAACAAAGTTTTCTCTAGAAGATGGGTGCACCTGAAGGGAGGGGAAAAAGGTGAAAAACAGCTGTTTTCAAAATAGAGTCCAAATCTAAAAACAAATTGTAAAAATAATTTTAAAAATTTGAAAATGAAGCCGAATTGCCCCTCTTTAAAATGCCGCTTCTTAAATTAGTCTACATTGACTTCCGGCGAAATGGCATAAAAAAACAATCCAGACCTTTTTTGAAGTTTTGTCCGGAAACTTTTCGCCGGTAGTGTACATGCAATGAAAAAATTAAATTCCGACGAGAAACAGGTGAAAAGACTGTTTTTGTGCAATTGTAGGCTTAGAATAAGGAAATGATATGTCGTAGGGTAAATAAAATTACATTAATCTTCAGTATTTCGTCAAGATACAATCACAATTATATCCACAACGAAAAAGTAGAGGATATTTTTTTTTTACATTTTTTAAACTTGTCAAGCCTCTCAAAATGGTTTTTGGCACAAATTGGTCAGGGAAAAATTATGTTTTGGTACTGGAAAATCGGGAAAAGTCAGGGAATTTTTTTTCATGAGTCTGCTGGACACTCTGAAAAACAATTATGAGTGCCTCTGTTTGGCTGAAATTTTTAAAATTTCTGGATAAAACTTCAAAAAAGGCCTGGAACATTTTTTATGCCATTTCGTCGAAAGTCAACGTTGACTAATTTAACAAACGGCATTTTAAAAGGGAAAAATTCGGCTTCATTTCCTGTTGAACATTTTTTTTTTTCGTAATTAGGGACGAAGGCGGACAAGGAAAAGAATCGAGAGGCAAGAAGACGATCGCGTCGGATTCCGAAGGATCTCGGGCATCACGATCGCGTTCCCGATCAAAGTCTCGGAGTCGCTCAAAAGGCTCATCACGATCACGTTCGGGCTCAGGCTCAAGATCGGGCTCGAGATCACGAAGTGGCTCGCGAAAAAGTCGTTCTCATTCGCGATCGGGCAGTGGCTCGAGGGGGAGTCGCTCGCGTTCGGGCTCGAGGAAAAGTGGCCGCTCTGGATCTCGCTCAAGGTCAAATAGCGGATCGCGAAAAAGCGGTTCACGCTCGAGATCAAGAAGCGGCTCGCGAAAGAGCGGCTCGCGCTCGAGATCCAGGAGCAAATCTCGCTCGGGCTCCGAGGGACGACGATCCAGAAGCAGAAATCCGTCGAGATCAAAGTCCCGATCGGCGTCAAGATCAAAATCAAGGTCAAGGTCGAGAAGCAAGAGCCGATCGCGGTCAAGATCGAAAAGCGGTTCTCGCAGCCGAAGTGCAAGTGGCTCGGCACGGTAAATTTTTTTTTCTTTCATTGCATGACAATTTTAATTTTTCAAACGTTTAAAGATCAATACGCCGCTATCTTGACGACGAAAAAATAATGTTTTCCAACATCTTCAATTGGAGTAAAAAAAGATCGTGCAAATTGGGAATTTGCACAGATTCCTCATTTTTTTTTTCTATCGTTTGCCACGCGCCGTTTACATGAGCAGTTCCGTGAGCAGTTCCTTTTCTATCATGATTAGTTTATTCAGGCTTTCTCATAAAGAAAGTTTAACAAATGATGAAAATAATTTTCGAATTATTTTGAACATATTGGGAGAAGATTCTAGGATTTTTTTTTCCATGATAACAAAGCTTCTTTTATGAGGAAGCAAAGTTTTCAAATAATGTAGCAAATGGTATTGCGTCCCGTATATGAGGCATTCCACACCGATTCGACCTG
Source organism: Alloplasta piceator (assembly GCA_946863875.1). NCBI lineage: Eukaryota > Metazoa > Arthropoda > Insecta > Hymenoptera > Ichneumonidae > Alloplasta > Alloplasta piceator. Next base: position 22,216,790 of record OX333071.1, on the reverse strand, counting down.
GGTTTGACCTCACCTCTCCGATTTTGTCCGCAATTTTTTATGATTTTGTAGTACCTCTGAAAAGCACTCAGGATTTTTCTCAATTTTTTTTTGTGCGAATTGACTTATCTATGGTTAAATTTTTTTTTTCGAAAAAGCTTTTTATAGACGGAAGGAAAGCCGTGTCCACTTTTGCTCAGTACTTGAAAATTTCCATATAAAAACGGGTTTTTAGTGATTTTGTTCAGATTTTGAATTTTGGGTTTGAGATAATTTTTTAAATAAAATTATGATTTTATAAACAAATTACTTTTAGCCCAAATTTCAACATCTGAAAAAAATCGTAAAAACCCCCTTTTTTATATTGTAAATTTCAAGCATTGAGCCAAAGTGGGCAGGGTTTTCGTTCTGGTTAAAACAAGCTTTTAAAAAAAATAAAAAATAAAAATAGGAGGAACCTGAATTGAGTGGGCCGCTATCCAAACATTTTTGTATAAATTAGACGTGTTTAAAAAAATATTTGGATAACGGCCCACTCAGTTCAGGTTTCTCCTTTTATTTAGATAATTTTTTTTTTTCGAAAAAGCTTGTTATAAACCGAAGGAAACTCTGCCCACTTTGGCTCAACGCTTAAAATTTTCAATATAAAAAACGGGGTTTGTGTAATTTTTTCAGATTTTTAAATTTGCGCTATAAGTATTTTATTGATAAAATTATAATTTTATTAAAAAATGACCGTTAACCCAAAATTAAAAATCTGAACAAAATCACAAAAATGCGGTTTTTTATATGGAGGATTTCGAGCGTTGAGCAAAAGTGGGCAGCGGTTATAGACGGAAGGAATTCCGTCTGTAACAAGCAATTTCGAAAAAAAATTTAACCATAGTTAAGTAAAAAAAAAAAAATCTCCAAAAAAATCTGAAAAAATCTTGACTGCTTTTCAGAGGTACTACAAAACAATAAAAAATCGGGGACAAAATCGGAGAGGTGAAGGTTCAGACCGAGGTCGAATCAGTGTGGAATGCCTCATATACTTTTTTGAACACTATATTATTACAATTTATACTGGGTGTTGAGCAACTAGATAACCTGACTAGGTTCACCGTGTAGAGGGCGCCAAGACGAAAAATTAGCTTTCTTAAACATTGTTTTACGACAAAAATTGGCTTAGTTGTTCATGTTTAAAGCTGACCAATGACGGCTCGAATCTAGGAGCAATGCTTCTGGTGAGCCGCGTGGTGGGGGTAACGGTGGGCGTGGCGGGAGAAACTCCCACCAGCGGCATTTCTCCTAAATTCTAGCCGTCATTGGTCAACTTTGAAAACATTAATAACTAAGCCAATTTTTATCGTACAACTTTTTTAAAAAAAGCTAATTTTTTGTCTTGGCGCGCTCTACACGGCGAACCTAGTCAGGTTATCTAGTTGCTCAACATCCTGTATCTTGGCTTGTGTGCAAATGTTATGAACATTATTGAACGAATTTTTATTGAAAAAAACGTCGAGCAATTGAGAAAAATATGTTTTCGTTTAATGGAAAAAAAAGGTTTGGCAGTAAACGCCATGATTGCATATTTCGAGGTCAAATTCAAGTTAGATGTCCCTGAATAAGTCATTCGTAAGTTCAGTCAAAACTTTTCGCGAAATTGATATATTTTTTTTTATCATTCATATAGGTCAGCGTCTCCAGTTTCGCGAAAATCAGTTTCCGGAAGTGACGCTGGTTCTCGTCATTCGAGCTCCGATCGTGGAGGCAACAACAGCGATTGAACGTCACTGTCATGATCGATTAGCGATCGTTGCCGTCATCGAGAGTGTGAATTTGAAAGGAAAACAAAAGCAGAAGAAAAACGACATGATATACTGTTTATACGAAAAAAGCGTTATTGGCTCAATCTTTGTGGTACAAAGTATCGATTGGAATATTATGTTCGCTGATTTTGCCATGAAAATGCACGACGAAAAATTACGGAAAATGCTTGGTACTCAAGAGATGCAGGTATTCCTTTTTTCCTTAACTCGTTCGATTCTTTGCTGACTCCTAATCTGTTATTTTAACTCGTTCGAGCGTGTTCACGACCAAGTAAAATGCGGCAGCGTATTATTTGCTATTAATTCGTCCACGAATAATTATAATTATTCCATCCCTCTCGGATGGTTCATTGTCGTGAATTCGTTGAATTGACTAACATGCAAGGCACATAATCGACTAATTGTAAACTATTTCAGTGGACATGTACATATTGTATTAAGATGACGTTGTGTTAAAGAAAAAATGACGTTTAGTATGTTTGGCGTGATTGATACAATAAATACAATAATTGTCACGTGTGCATCAAATGTTTCATTACTTTTACTCACACTCTATTTGATCAATTTCATGAGAACGTTGATGGATGTTGAATTTGACATTGGATTTACCGCGAACTCCGTAGATTGAATTAAACTTGAACGAAAATCCTGGAAATGTCGGGAAACAATCAGAGAATTTTTTAATTTGTCAAGGAAAATAAAAGAAGATTAAAATGAAAAAATTAAGCTTTCTCTGTGACGAACAGACATTGGAAAAAATATATTTTTCTGCACGTGCCGGAGATTCTTCCTCAATCGAATTAACTTGTTGCAAATTAATTTAGGATAAAATTATATTAAAGTTAATATCTGGGTCATTCCATGTAAAATCGACCACTTTTGAACCCAGCCCCTTTCGATTTGGCTGAAATTTTGTTTTCCTTTTCTACCCCATTAAAAATATTTCTCAGGAAATTTCCAAATTTTTTTACCCAACCCAAAAAAAGGCTTTTTTTTCCAAATAGCTGTAACTTCTTCAAAAATTGACTAATTGGGACGGTTTTATTTCAAAATTTTTGTCTTTCAATGGACTTTCCGAAAAAAGTACACAAAAATTTGAAGATATTATAATTTATGAAATTTTCCACTATTTCGGGAAAAATAATATTTTTCTCGAATTTCGCCATATGAAATTTTTGTGCTCAAAAATACATTAATAAACTCCGGAAAAATGCCGCCCAACATGGAGTGGGCCAACTTTTCCTTCTATTTTTTTTGCACTTTTTTGAAAAAAATCATTTTTTTTCGAGGATTACCGCTTTCAGTTCTTTTTTCTTTTTAATTTTTCAAACTCTGAGGTCTTTTATAAATTCTCAAAAATGTCCAGAGTGGTGTTTTGTGAAATAAGCCCAGTGGGGATTTTTTTTTTTTTTATCGATACAAAAATAGAATGGAATATTGGCCTACTCCATGTTGGGTGGCATTTTTCCGGAATTGATCAATGTATTTATTGAGTGAAAAAAAAAATTAAATATGGTGAACTTTGAGAAAAAGACGATTTTTCTCGAAAAAGTGAAAAATTTCATGGATTTCAATAACTTAAAATTTTTTTGTATTCCTGTTCGAAAAGTACATTTAAAGACGAAAATGAAAAAAAAAAACGTCCCAATTAGTCAATTTTAGAAGTAGTTATATATGTATCATTCCAGCCCAAGTGTGTAAACCCGTGACCCTGGCCTTCTCGGGTTTATTTGATTTTTTTCATATGATAGCATTGAGTCTAAAATACACCCTCATAATGTTTTCAAATTTTTCCAAACGTCCCTTACTTCAAAAATTTTTTTTTTTTTAAAACGCCATTTTCATAAATCTAAAAAAATTCTGAAAAAACCGTGACAATATATAAAAATTTTCAAGCTATATGACCCATAGTGGGCAGATTTTTTGTGTGTTTTACGTGATAAATTAAAAAAAAAAAATTTTTTAATCGCCATTTTTTTTTAATTAAAAAAATTCTGAAAAAACCGTGATAATATATAAAAAATTTCAAGCTATCACCCGTAGTGGGCAGATTTTTTTTCTGTGTTAGCTATTTGAGAATTTTTTGGAATTTTGGGAACGTTAATAGCTTGTAAAACACAGAAAAAAAATCTGCCCACTACGGGTGGTAGCTTGAAATTTTTTATATATTATCACGGTTCTTTCAGATTTTTTTTAGATTTAAAAAAATGGCGTTTGAAAAAAAATTTTTTTTTTATCCATCACGTAATACACCGGAAAAAAATCTGCCCACTACGGGTGATAGCTTGAAAATTTTTATATATTGTCACGGTTTTTTCAGATTTTTTTTAGATTAAAAAAAAATGGCGTTTAAAAAAAAATTTGAAATAAGGGATGTTTGGAAAAATCTGAAAAAACTATGAGGGTATATTTTAGACTCAATGCGATCATATGAAAAAAATCAAATAAAGCCGAGAGGGTCAGGGTCACGGGTTGACACACTTGGGCTGGAATGACACATAGCTATTTGAAAAAAGTCTTTTTTTTGGGTTGGGTAAACAAATTTGAACATTTCTTGGAAAATGTTTTTAATGGGGTAGAAAAGGAAAATAAAATTCAGCCAAAACGAAAGGGGTCGGGTTTAAAAGTGGTCGATTTAAATTCTACGAAAAAAGCGTTTTGGAAATCATGTCTTTGATTTATTCTAAAAAATCTGCCTAAAATATTGTGTGAACCTTGATGCTTTAAAATAAAGGAAAACAATAATTTCAGTCATTAATTCGAAGCATTATAAATCAGCTCTTTGCATTAGCACTGACAGTTCCAATTTTAGTTAGAGAAAAAACATGAATTGGTGAAGAGCAGCTCAAGGAATTTTGTTACTACATGTTTTCCGTAGCCAACATGTTTTTGCATTAAAGGTCAAATAAATTCTAAATGTTGACCTTAAAAAATATTTTCTCAAAGACATAAGAGATTGTATAAAATAGTACGTTCAAAAAACAAAAATAAAACTTCGTATTTTTTCAATTTATTTACTTACATCTAGACGTTTACTTTTCAACTTTATTAAAAGAGGGTTTCAAAAATCACTTATGATTTTTTTGCGATAACTCTTCATTATAGCAATTTTTTTCAAGTTAATTAATGTAATTAAGGAGCTAATTGACATGTCTTTCAGTCTCGTCTGGTCTCCCGGAATTTTAAAAGTATCTAACGAGAAAATAGTGAGTAATATTTTCGACCAATCGTCAGTTAGAGATACGATCGATAAAACGACCTAAAGGATGATGTATTATTGAACGTGGCCAGGTTAATGACATTTGAGCTTGCGGACAATAGTCGACGACACTATCCTATGACCTAGCAATAACGTTCGTTCATTGCTCCGAGGCGAGCGAGATAAAAGATATTTTAAAAGATGTGGGTAAACGAATAAAACTCGCGATGGAAGGTGTGTCTGGATAAGGGATATTCTACTCTGCAGACAAAAGTGATTTTACAAAAAGTGATCTTATAGCAAAATGACTTGGTTTACTCCTATATTTTTTTCATAGACAAAATACTCTGATTTGTTAACGATGAATAATTATCATGAATATTTTGCGATTAATTAAGATAGTCCTTGCGGTAAATTCTTTACGGAATTAAGGTGGATCCAGATGAAACTACTCCTAATTGACATGGAAAAAAAATATATATGAGGTATTTCATACCAAGTCGACTAATCCGTGGACCCGATCAATTTTGATTTTGTTGAAAATTTTCTATTTTTTTGTACGTACTGAAAACAGTCTCTCAGAATTTTTTTAAATATTCGTCTCAACCCAACGAACCACAAATTTTTTTTCAAAATTTGTCACGATTTTTTTTCAAATGCTCATAACTTTTTAAAAAACGGCGATATCAAAATAAAAGATTATTTTTTTTCCGTCTTGAGTTGTAGATGTATTTAAAAAATACAAAAAAAATATCGATATTCATTTTCATGTCTGAACCCGGATAGAAATGTGACGGCACAGGGACGACACGGTAGCGTTGCGTGCCGGTCCGCCGTGTCGCCACCGTGACGTCTTATATGTCCGAATGTGATGGCACGGTGGCAGTACAGCGTACTGTGTTGTTGCAGCAACAATGTGGCTGCACAGTAACTGCACGCCGTTTTGGCATATCGTGGCGACTCCGTGGCTGCACAGTACCTGCACGCCGTGTTGTTCGCAGGCGTAGCACCACCGTGACGGCACGGTGGCGGTTAACGCGTACCGCCACCGTGACGGCACGGTAGCAGTACACCGTACCGGCATATCGTGTAGACTCCGTGGCTGCACAGTAACTGCACGCCGTGCTGCTCACAGTTAGCGTGTACCAACCGTAACGGAACGGACGCGACACGCTGTGCAGCTGCGATATTCTGACCCTCTCCGTAATGTACAAAGGCGGAGACTTCATTATAGGACGCGGTAGCGTCTCGATTACTTTTCTTATATGCTCTTCGCGTCTGCTTAATCGCATGTAAGGATAGCGAGAGGGTCTGCGACACCTTCCGGCGACTAGTCGAACTAACCAGCACGGCGTGCCATCACCGTGCTGTACACTGGCGGCCTATAAGAGCATACGGTGTTGCGTCCGTGTCGCTACGGTGCCGCCACAACGTCCCTAGGTACGACGAAGCGTCACTGTGGCGTCACATTCGGACATATAAGCGGTCACCGTACCGACACGGTGTGCCTGGAACGTATTGCCATCGTGTCGCCACCGTGCTGTTACTCTCCGATTTGACGGCACATTTTTCTATCTGGGATAAGTTTTAAACCCAAAATATTTTTTAATTTCAAATTGGACCATTTTAATTTTTTTGAAAAAATTAACTGCTTTTTAAGAAATATTTTCACAAGTACTAAATAATTGGCAGCTTGTGATATTCATAACTGGTATTTTTTATCTATTTTTGAAGTTATAAAAAACATTAAAAAAGTAAATAAAAATGACTGCCACGACGCTAATTCGCTGTGTGCAAGACTGATAGCGCCCTCTGGTGACTCGATAGCCGAAATTTTCCTGATTCATTTCCATATCTTAACATGTAACAATTCCAATTTATGAATTATTTAAAAATTTGATTGGTCTCGAAACTAATAACGAACACAAACTTGTTACATCCTAATAAATTGTTTATAAATAATTTATTAGGATGTAACAAGTTTGTGTTCTCTATTCTTCGTAATAATTTCTAGACCAATCAAATCTTTTTCTGTCACAAAAAAGTAAGTAAATAACAAGAAAATATGTGTGTTTATACGAAAGTTCATATTTGGGGGTAATGAGTATGAAGTATGTGTAATTTGAATATCATAAAGTAATGCAATTTCTGTGTACTTTTAGATACTGTATTTTCGTTATGGGTGTCACCTTATACACACGATTTGAGAAAATATCTCATAACATAAACTTTCAGTCTGAAACGCCAGGAAAAGGTAAAGATTTGGTAAATGTCAGGTGTTGGCTTTACTATCAGAGCTGCTGTCATTAGACCGCGTCCTTTAATAGCTTTAGTAATAAAATAAAATTCCCAAATGTCTTTCCTGGAACGTCTCAAAGTGGTTCCTCTTTTTTTATTGACAAATGTACATTAAATTCTGAAAATTTTGGAGTGTTTAAGTTTTCATTTTCAGTATCGGGTCCTACACACACATTTACATAATTCTTCGATTCTGTGCCACACTGCTTATCTTTAAATTTTTTCCTGTTCGGAGTGATTACTGCACTTAAATTGTCATTTATATTAGTTTGAATTTGCGCATCCCACACAGATTTACCATCGAACCCAATCCTGTTACAAACAAACGTTTTGTCAAATTTCTCATTAATGAACGATGTAACCTGACATCCTCGGTCAATAGTTTCCTTGATGTTGCACTCTATTTTAACATCCTCTAATGTGGCTCGAGCTCCTTCATTCAACTTGGACGGTTGTTCAAGAACTTTTTTTCTGCGTGAAGCGATTGTAGATTCTATGTCCTCTATTTTCCGCTTCATAAAACGAGCATGCCTGCAACAAAAACATATCCTGTGTTTTATAGAAATCTCTATGAATTTAATGAGTTAATGTATTAATTAAAGCATACCTATTCACGGCTCCGATTTCATTTACGCTTCTTTTCGGATATGACCAAGGAAATATTGTCGGTACATAACTTGGGCTGTTTTCTTCTTCTCCTTTTTTATTTCCAATAAAGTGATCACTGCATATATGATCATACCGTTTTGGCACCCAAGGTGAACCATCAGCGCTGTGAAAAAACCATTTCATTTATTACGTTTTGAAAAATTAATTTATCACTATTACTTGAGCATTAAAATACCGCTTCTACTTTCAAAGTTTATGGTATACACGACAAAGTGGTTATGTTACTCACTTTCTTCTTTTGACTGCTGCTATCCATTTCTTTCTTTGCTCCAACTTATGTGGTGCCGTTGGAAACGTATAAAATTTACACGTACTATTTTTGGTAGTGTTTTTACACTCGACAACACTACAACAACGAGGACTCATTATTACTTAATACTCGACAAAGCTTATTGTAATTGTCGTAAAATTGTAGCAAATTGTAGAGCCGATGTGAGCCGATGCTAGATGCTACTATGATAGTATGATCTCACCAGAATGATTGCCTACTCCTGCCACCATGGGCGCTGCGATAGTTTCATCTATCCCATTGTTGCCAGGTCTGAGAAAATGTCCCCAAATTTGAAGAAATTAGGGTCCATATTCGGCACCTAATTAGTGAGACTTTGAGGAAATTTTGAAGATTTGAAGAAATTACATAAAAATCTGAGGAAACTTTTAAATTTTAAAGAAATTACTTAAAAATGTGAGGAAATTTTGAAGATTTGAAGAAATTACATGAAAATCTAAGAAAATTTTTAAATTTTGAAGAAATAACAAAAATCTGAGGAAATTTTGAAGATTTTAATAAATAACATAAAAATCTGAGGAAATTTTGAAGATTTGTTGGATTGACGATGAGATCGGGAGATGCAGTCAAATCGACCAATAGTTAGAATCGAACCCTTTCAATTTTGATGAAATTTGGTCGGAAGTTTTCTTTTACCATAAAACGTAGTTCTACCAAAGGAAAAAATAATTTTTTTTTTCGAAAGTTATGCAAAATTCAAAATTTCACAATTTTTTCAATTTTTCAAGGTTATTTTTTAATATGTCGAAAACTATCCGTATTACGAAAAAATCGTTCTGGGTTCGTCTTAAAGAGTATACTTGGGGCTACAAAAATAAAAATGTTGCGGATTTTTTTTTTGAAAAATGGTGAATTTGAAGAATTTCGAATTTTTAAAAATCGTAAAAATCCACGATCAGTATTCAATTTTTTGTATATAATACCTTGTACTGATCTTAAAAGATCCTGACATTTTCAGAAAGGTGTTTTTTTTTGTTTTAAAAATAGGAATTTTTGAATTTTTGTAAACTTTTTTTTTACCTCTAAGTTAAGTAAAGTAAAGCAATCATGTTATTTTGTAATTTTGAGCAGTAAAAATTACATGCTCTAACTTTACTTAACTTAAAAGTAAAAAAAAATTTTTTTTTACCAAAATTCAAAAATCTATATTTTTGAAAAAAAACCACCTTTCTGAAAATTTTAGGATTTCAGAGGTCAGTACAAGGTACTATATAAACAAAATGGAACCAAAAATTTAATGTTGGTCGTGGATTTTCACGATTTTTTAAAATTCAAAATTCTCCAATTTCATAATTTTTAACATTTTTTTTTTGAATATTTTTCTTTTCGTAGCCTCAAGTGTGCTCTTTAAGACGAACGCAGAACGATTTTTTCGTAACTATAATATCTGTTTTCGAGATATTTAAAAAATAAACTTGAATAATTGGAAAAATTGTGAAATTTTGAATTTTCGAAACAAAATTTTTAATTTTTTTCCTTTGGTAGAACTTCGTTTTATGATAGAAGAGAACTTCTGACCATATTCCGTCGAGATTAAAAGGGGTCGATTCCAACTATGGGTCGAATTGACATGGAATGACCCAGGTATATTTAATGATGCGCGACTTCAGCGCCACAATTATTCGTACGGTGTGACTGGCATATCCAGAATAAATGTGAAATCGCCCACCTGAAAAAAGTAAATCAAACTTTCTCGGAGATCGCTGAATTAAATTGAACGAAATTTTGGAATTCAATACAGCTGTGTGGCACGATTGAAATCCCATGAGGGTTTTGTCTCGAAACTGTTAGAATTTAATAAGCAAGCTGGTGCAAAACTGATCAAATTTTAAGACGCCATATTTTCAAGCTATACACAAGCGCCGTCAAGCGTCAAACATGCACAGTATCATCGGAATATGTTTCTCAAAGTTCAATTGAGTTGAACGCGTTATTCGGGCTTACACTTTAGGAAGGAATCTTGCATAAATAAATGATGAATCAAACCGGACAATTACAAGTTTGCATTTCCCACGAGTACTTGTAGGAGTTTCAACGATACTCCGGAGTACTACTTGACGAATAATGGGCATGATGCACCGTGGTTCCATCTGTCAACTCGAAATTGTGTGAATTGCATAATCATTTTCTTACGTTGATGGTTTTGATTCCTAAAAATCACATTTTAAAGAGATGTCTGTAGAGATATACAGGGTGTCACAAAAGTAACGGGACGGCTGAATATTTCCTCAGCTAAGATATTTTTCAAAAAGGTCATTCTTGTAGAAACTTTTGACGAAGAATTCAATGGTGACCTTAATTTTGACCTCGACAATTACTTTCAAGGTTATTTGAAGGTCAACTTTTTTCAAATGGAAACCCCTTTTTTGACATCGGCAATCGATAGAGCCCACAGTTTTATGTTTAACTATGTACTTAGGTCATAGGTACATTTTGACCTTGAAGGTCCTCTGAGGTCAATTGAACTTAAACAATGTGTGGATACCTCTTGAATAGAAGTCTTTCAAATTCTTTCGTAACGAGCAATGTTATTAATTTTAACAAGGCGCAATTAGTAGTGACCTTGGTGGTGACCTTTAAGATGATTTCAAGGTCAACTTTTTTTTTTAAATGGAGACCTGTATTTTTGAGTTCTGAAATCAAACTTATTCTTAAAAAATTGATTGATCTCTTCCAAATCTTTTAATGTAAATGTAAAACTGTTTGTTCTATTGATTTCACAACTCAAAGGAAAAACGTTTATACTTTTTGAGTTTTGCAAAAACAGCGTAAATGTCACAAATTTATAATAAAAAACTTGTTCAAATTTTCAAAATATTGCACGAGAAGTTTGAGACATTTGATATAACGAAGAAACTTTTTCGTTATTTCTGGAAAATCGATCGGAGGGTTAAATTTTATGACATTCAGAATTTCTTGAAAACACTCTGATTTGTGCAATATTGAAGATATCCGGCTGAAATTATTCACACATTTTATTTGCTACTAAATGTCACGAGAATTAATGTTTAGGTCGAAACTTTGTGTAGTGGGAAATTTTTTGAAAAAATGATTAAAACTCCTCAGGAGAAGTTGTTTTTATTTTATTTTTGACAGTTATTCAATGTAAATCTATAACAATTAGGAATAACAATGATTAGCAAGACGTTTCGTTCTCAGCCGATCTGGAAAATTCCGTTATATTAACCATACTTGACACAGCTCTGCAGAATAACGTACTTGACACACTGGGGTCGTTTGTACCCCAGCGACAAAAATTCCTATAAAAAATATACCATTTAATATTTCAACTTGAAATTTTTTTAAGAACTTCTTAAAAGGTTACTTCCCGAAGTTATACAGGATTTATAATAAAATATAAAAGTTAAATGTGTTTAAAAAAATTGAATGTCCAAAAAAATTGAAAAAATGACAACTTTTACGAAAAAAATCATAATTTTTTTAAGTTTTCGCCAAAAATGGCTGAAAGTTAAACTGATTTTGCTTAATATATAGCACTACAAGAAAAAAAAATAGTAACTTGGTGGGCTTTAAAAAAAAGGTATTTATTCTGGAAAATTAAGGGAGAAATTTGACGAAAAAAAACTTTTTTTAAATACCACATAAATACCACATATTGCAATTTTTTAAAACGTGTTAGAGGCCGACACAATCCTTGCACAGAGTGAAACGGTGTTCTTCACAGATAGGACGGTGGTAGGCTGAACATCCTATTCATCTTTTTCTGTCTTCTTTTCTTGTATAGCATACGCATCACTGGATTCGTAGTTCAATGTTCATTACAGGAGTATCGGACGAAACATCTTCCCATCAACGAGGTCGTAGATTACACGGCATCTAATTATTCAAAGAAAATGTTAGATAGCATAAAAAAAAATCGGAAATTCGCACATCGCTTCCTCAGTATTTTTTCGTATTTACAAGTCCTCTATGAGGAAATGTTAGCAAATTTTAGTAAATTTTAGCCGCCACAGTTTTGACTTCCTCATAGAGGAAGCTTTGCAAATACGGAAAAATACTTTGGAAACGATGTGCAAATTTCCGATTTGCAAGTTTTTTTTACTACCTCTGGTTATCGGAGTAATAGAACGGCAGCTTTGTATCGTACAATTTTCGATCAAGTTTTTTTTTTGAAAATTTCAAAATTGCATAAAATTTGCACGGTTCAAGCGATTTTTCCAAAATTCCATACCAAGTAATTTTTTCCATCAAAATACCCTTATTGAAATTTTGAGCCTGATATAACGAAATATGTGCAAGATACAGCGACAATGCGCTTTTTCCAAATAAATAAAAATTTTATAAATCGCGTACCCCTTGAGCAATTTTCGCGAAATTCAATACGAACAATATTTTTCACTCAAACTATCTGTATAATTTTTTTTAACCCGATATCGCAAAAATTGCGGATGCTAGAGCTATCAAGCTTTTTCTTTGAAAATTTCAACATCGCATATAATTTGCACGGCTCAAGCGATTTTTGCAAACTTGAATACCAAGTAACTTCTTCCATTAAACCACCATTATAGAAATTTTGAGCGTGATGTCACGAAATGTGTGCAGGCTAGAGCGATCACGCGCTTTTTGCCAAAAATTCAAAATTTTATAAATCGCGAACCCCTTGATCGATTTTCGCGAAATTAAATAGCAATAATCTTTAACACTCAAACTATCTGTATAATATTTTTTAACCCGATATCTCGAAATTTGCGAACGCTAGAGCAATCACGCCCTTTTTTTGAAATTTTAAAAGTCGCATAAAATTCGCACACGGCGCTGAATTTTTGCAAAATTCGTACCAAACAAAGGGGCTGTGGAGCTCAGCTTATGTGCAAAATTTCGGCTCGCTACTCCAATGGGGTCTTGAGATATAGATGTTTGATTTTTTCGAGGCAGCCACACACACACACACATACATACACACATACACACATACACACATACATACATACATCCGGACATTTTTTACAAATATGATTTCTCGATGTTTTAGGACATTTTGAACATATACTGACATGAAAATCTCGAAAAAAAATGTTTTCAGAAAAACAAAGCTTCCTCTATGAGGAAGCAAAATGAGCCCCATTTTTTAAAATTTAGGTACTTAAAATTAAGAAATTTTAGACCTGGGGTGTTTTTTACCCCAGTATAAAAGGTACATTAGAAAGGTGCTTATTGCTTCCGCATCTTTTTCCGTAGTTCACAAAATTTTCTTTTCAAGGGAACGAGAATTGATCCACGTTTTTACTTTAAATTGAGGTTTTTCAGACCTGGAAAAAATATGACGCAGCAATGGGCAGGTTTTTAATGTGCAGGGGTCATATTTTAGATTTCCCTATAGACCATTTTTCTTCCAAGGTTCGTTATCTCTTGGCATGAACCCTTATTCCGATGTTCCCCTCATCGCAGATCGAAATTCGATAGCGAGAGTGCCTCGTGCTGTATAAAAAGCAAAAAAAAAAAAGAAAAAAAAGGTGTGAGTGAGTTGGAGAGGGAGAGGAGAGAGAAATATAATATACACTGCGAGTGCCAGAACAACGTTGGCAATCCAATCGTTGGGAATCCTCCTGAAAGCCAGCAAATGTTTACCAGTTCGTCGCGAACCTGGAGTGTGGATTTATTCTCACTTTCGCCCCTTCCCACGACCCCGTTTCTGCGATCGCCTCCTTTTGCCATCCTTTCCTATTATTGCAGTTTGCCTGCAGCTTCCATCTTCGCACCCACATTTTTTTCCACCCCTCTATAACGTCTCAACGGTAATACTCGAGATTCGATCTGCCACAACACCTCTTACATTTTTTTTCCAACACACAAAGTCGGTGGGAGCTTACAGTATTGTTTGATCCTTTTTTTCTCACTGGATTACCCGATAATGAATTTGCAACACCCACATTGACATTCAGAAATAACGAAGAAAATAATCGGGCGATCGATAAGTCTGCTTTGTGGGGTTTTAAAAAGTTTTACGATCTCTCGAGAATTTTCGTTTGGAATATCGGGGACAGGGTCTTCATTGTGTATCGTGGGGGTAGCTTTGGACGATTAAAGCCACCCTTGTTGTGAATTTTTGCGGCGAATTGAAAGATAAAACTTTTTTATTTTGATTTTCTTATTAAACTAGCTCACCCCTGTTGAAACTGACCGATATGAACCGATAGAATACTATATAAATCCTCATAAATCTCTATTGGAATTTCGTGTGCATTTGTCCCTGATTCTAATAGATTCTAATAGTTCTACCGGTCCTTTTCAACAGGGACGTGCACATTTCGCGGGTGATGAGATTAGATTATTAGATTACTTGAGATGAAAAGCTAGGATCACTGAGAAGGATCCGAAAAGAATTTATTGAACCCAGAGGGAAGTTTTGAAAAATAAAGAAATCGACACACCGAGCAGAGATACGCACTGAGGAAAATAAAACTTCCACGAGAACATGATAAAACCCGATTTTTATACCTCTTTTGAGGATAGCCAAGTGAGCGAGTGGTCGAAATTATGGAAAATTTATGGCGCTGTCTTGATCGAGACCATACTAAGATAATAGTACCTTACGATACGAGTGCGATGAAACTTTTTCTGACGAGTGTGAGTTTGCAGCATGAGCCGAAGGCGAATGTTGCAATCACACGAGTTAAGGATGTTGAGTGCGTACCGTTTCGTCCAAAAGTTTTTCATTTTACTGAATTTTATTGGGATTGATTAATACTTCAATTTGTATCGTAACACCGTTGATGTGAAAAGAAGTATCGCAATTGTGCATATTAATGATCGCAAATTCTTATTTACGTATTGTATCAAGTTTTCACAATGTTTTTACAAGCGAGAATTAACTTTTGGATGTTTTGTCCAAACTTGACAACGCTAAAATCTCGATAGTGGAAACCGTTCATTCTCAAAAAAATGTTAATTATTTTATATCGCAACTATAGAAATATAACATGAAATTACTTTGAACTGCAAAAAAAAACAATATTTTTAAACAATATTGATATTTAAAGTAGTCGCTGTATTAGCTTTACATTTGGCAACGTTGCGTGCATTGGTAAGTTGGCACGACTGAGAACTGTACGATCGAGAGCAGTCGCGACGGTCGCGATTGAATGTCAAACTGACAGCAAACATAACCTCGAAACCTCTTTATCGTGCATGAATCGGCATCGTCCGTGAACGAAAATGAGTATTTGAATTTCCCGCTACTTTCAGTCTATGCAACGGTGCCGCTATTTTCTTGTTTCTTGCTGTGAAAACCACGTACTGTGTTTTTATTATTTATTTACTGGAACACGAGCTTCCTAAATGTCTTGAAAAAATTACACAATGATTCTTATATGTTTTTCCTCGAGTGCAATGTTTTTAATATTTTTGGCATCATTTTTTATAACAAAAAAAAATAATAAATGCAAATTTACTTCAGTTTCCATAAGGCTACGTGTAATTTTTTAATTCAAATTTCTCAGTAACCAGCTTCCTAATCGTCGTAAAATTTTTACACAACCTTTCAAATGTTGTACATAATGACATATCAAATTTTCAATATTTTACCATCATTTTCAATTTGGGGCTCAACATCCTTAAGAAAAAGTTTCACGCACGAGTTTCGTACAAAATTGTATTGCACGGAGTGGAATAAAAAAAATGAACAACCGCCTGCATCAGGGATCATCGGATGATGACTAAAACCGCAATTTCCAATACAGTTGAGGCGGTATTCTGGTCTATAGAGATATAAATTTTGAGCGTTTTGTCGAACTTCATAAGAAAGAAAAAATATTTTTACCATTTTTTTTTAAGTTAAATAAATTATCTGCTGGTAACCCAGTGGACACAGTAATGTTGCAGCTATGTAACGGCAATTAATGTTACCGTTTGTAACATGTAACATTACATGGACGTTACATGTAAGTTACATGTAAGTTACAATTTCCTACTCAGCAATGTAACATTGTTACATAACAGTTATGTAACGTTATGTAACAGTTACGTAACAGTTATGTAACAGTAACGTAACAGTTATGTAACAGTTTACGTAACAGTTATGTAACTGTGTTACGTTACCGTAACTAGAATTAATTGTTGTTAAACATGTTATAAAAAATATATAGCTCTTGCAAAATAATTTAATATGCATAGTTTACCGGCCCGAAGAAGATTCATAGAAAAAAAAAAATCTGCACGAATTGTCTGATCTAACTTTTCTCAGAGACTGGGAATCGAACCCTCGACCCTACCTACCATCCTACCTATCTACCTAACACGCTCCCGATTACGCCACCAACTACTTATGAATTCTCTCTACTTGTATAATATATGAATGCTGGAGTGCCGAAAAAATAATAGTAGTATAATAATGGTAGTAAAATAATAATAATAATAATAATAATAATAATAATAATAAAATAATAATAGTATATGCATTTGAATGAGTAATAAACCATGAAAGTTGGTTTTTTTATTTGCGAATTCGAATCCCCTGAACCCTCATAAGTTATGTAAACTTTATTCCACAATACCTGAACTCTCATAACTTATGTTACCCTTCATAACTTAATTTCAGAGCTTCTAACCCCTCATAAGTTATGTAAGCCCTCAAAACATGTTTGAAAGAACTGTGACCTCTCATAAGTTAAGTGACTTCTCATAACTTAATATGGGGGCCTCTGACCCCTCATAAGTGTCATGTGAACTCTCAAAACTTTATTCCAAAATACCTGACCCCTCATAACTTACGTCATCCCTCATTGATTTCGCGACTCCTGACCCCTTGTAGTAAAAATGTTTACAGTGTGTAACTTCTATGGTATATTGCCTCAATATAACATATGTTACATAAATGTAATGTAACAAGGTTATATAGCAGTTATGTAACCGACATGTAACAAATGTTACATAACATGTTACTTGCTCGTTATATAACAGCAAAGTTACATAGGAATAACATTGTAACATTACATGTAACTTCCATGTTATATTGCCGCAATATAACATATGCTACGTTACTGTAATGTAACAAAGTTATATTGCCGCAATATAACATACGTTACATTGCTGTAATGTAACAAAGTTATATTGCAGTTATGTAACCTACATGTAACAAATGTTACATAACATTGTTACTTGCATGTTATATAACAGCAACGTTACATAGGGATAACATTGTAACATTACATGTAACTTCCATGTTACATTGCGGCAACATAACGTGTTCACTGGGAAGGTTGGGGCTAAAAAAAGGGTGTGCTGGCTGATACGATTGCAACCTTTCTAGTCATCCGATACAAAATTTTAAAAAAGATTCTTAATTAGTAAGAATATCGTTATCGCGTCTACCTCAGAGAAAATGAAAAACAAAATTTTGTCTGAACAAAAAAAGCGTTGTTCGACCCTTATTATAATAGTTTTTAATTTTTTTACAATAGTAACAAAAATAATTTAAATGCAAAAGTGGTAGGGACAATGGAGACAGTTATACATTGAAGATTAATAAAAAATTGTAAGTAAATCGGTTGAGAAAAACTTGAGATATGTCAGTCGTCTTGAGAAAAGTAGTTTTGAGAAAAATGTCCGATTGCTCAGATTGGACCGACTTGCTCCGACGTGATGGGTGTAGTTGCTGCGTCACTAAAATAGCTATAACTACGTAAATTACTGGAATTAAAAAATTGACATTCGAGGATATATTTTTAAAGTTTTGAACTTTAGGAGTGTGCAAAAAAATTGTTTTTTTTAAATTCTAGACTATTAAAGTTACAAAAAATTTCAAAAAAAGGGGAAAAAATGTTCTCTGAAGAACAGAAGGGGGAATTATATTTTCGGGGAATCGGAAATTGCCTGAGAAATCTAAAAACGCCAGTTACGATGGTAAAATTCCGGACAGTTCATGCTGAAAAATGCCAAACAGCATTTCTGTCAAATTTAACCAACTTTCGAATAACGCCAAAAAACCGATATTTCACGCGCCGACGACTCCGCTTCATGAACCCGGTGCATGAGATAAATCGATACCCGGGTTCATAGCCCGGCTCATGACATCGCTTCCTGGTTTATTCTCAACGTTCGTTAAGGGGTTATACGCAGTCAGGAGGTCGAAACCAAGCGATTTTTCAAGAATTTTTTCTGGAAAGATATTTTAATTTATTAACGTAAAAATTTATATATGAGGCAATCCACGCCACCTGACCATTTTTTTTTCATTTTTTTAAAATAAAATAGTATACTATGCAAGGAGGATTTTGACGAATTTTTAAATTTTTATCGCATGTATTTCAGAAGTTACAATTTTTCGAAAAATCTGGATTTCAGAAATTTCAGAACCGTTCCAACGCCGATATCTCTTAAATTAATCGATATATCGAAAAATGTTTGGGGATCGATTTTTTTCATATTAGTTCACACTTTCATAAAAAAAAGGGGAAAAAATTTTAAATCATCGTTGTCAACAATTTTTCAGTGTGTAAAGTGAAAAATATTTTCTTAAAAAATGATTGCTATTTTTTATTTTTTTCACAAAATTCTCTAAAATAATATGATGAATTATATGAAATTTAATGCTAGTCCCATCGTGGGCCCATTTTCCCTTCTATTTAAAAAAAAAAAAATTCAATTTTTATTCACGAAAATTTTGAGTGTTCCGTGTGAATTACCATAATAATTTTTATTATTAATAATAGTCGTAAGTAATAATTATTGTACTTATTTAGAATTAGTAATTATAGTGATAATTTTACAATTAGTAGCCCGATCTAATATGTTGAAGAATTATTTTTCCATTACTTTCCTATAGAAGAAATGTATGCATTATAGGAGAATATATGAATGAAACACTTACATATTTTTTATCTTGAGAGAGTTATAGATATTTATTTTCTCACTCATTAAAAAAGTTTACACAATCGAGACTGATCAGATATCAAAATGTATAGCACAAAAACTAAGCGACCGGTATAAACGAGTGAAAACCATAACGGGTATGCAAAAATTGCATTGTGTTGTGCCTGATAATGATAATGATAATGATGGTACAATGCATACGTTTCGTCTATAGGAAAGTAAGGGAAAAATAATTCTTCAACATATTAGATCGGGCTACCAATTGTAAAATGATCACTACAATTACTAATTGTAAATAAGTACAATATTATTACTTACGTGTATTATTAGTAATAAAAAATATTATAGTAATTCATACGAAACACTCAAAATTTGCGTGAAAAAAAATTGAATTTATTTTTTTAAAAATAGAAGGAAAAATGGGCCCATGATGGGACTAGCGTTAAAATTCATATAATTTATCATATTATTTTAGAGAATTGTTTGAAAAAAATAAAAAATGGCAATCATCTTTTAAAAAAATAATTTCCACTTTACACGCTGAAAAATTGTTGACAACGATGATTTAAATTTTGTTTCCCTTTTTTTTTTAAAGTGTGAACTAATATGAAAAAAATCGACTTCTACACATTTTTCGATATATCGATTAATTTAAGAGATATCGGCGTTAGAACGGTTCCGAAAGTTCTGAAATCCAAATTTTTCGAAAAATTGTAACTTCTGAAATACATGCGATAAAAATTTAAGAATTGGTCAAAATACTCCTCGCATAGTAAACCATTTTATTTAAAAAAATGAAAAAAATGAAAAATGGTCAGGGTCACGGCGAGCGAAATGGCGTGGATTGCCTCATATACATATTTGTGTAATTTTCAACTTTATTTTGATTTTTTTCTTTTTAAGAAATAATGATTCTTGCAGCTGCTGTAACCGATCTCCGGGAGGTCCTCTAAAAAAAGTCGTCTTGCGGTGAGCACGATATCTCTGGATTGGATAATCCAAAATAAAAAAATAAAAAAGATTTCGTTAATGTAATTCAAAGGACTATAAAAATAAATTTAAAAACCACAAAGCGTGAATGCGTATCAGCACCGTCATTGCTCATTATGAAATTAAAATACTTTATGAACCTCATGAAAATCAATACTATTCATGAAATTGAAAAAGAAAAAGAATCATCATTGGCATGCTACAGAGGCGAATATAGTCAAGAAATCTATCAAATTGGCATAAAATGAGAAGTAAAATCGGTTAAAATAGTGTAGTTCGAATATGTAGCAAGATGCTTCGAAAAATAATTCGAATATGATCGATCACAAAAAAATTGAAAAAAGGTGGAATCAACTTTTTTTTTAGAAATTTTTTATCCGATCCTTGTGCAATTGATTTGGGAGCATGGTCCAAGTCATTTGAGGAATTATATGGGAATGTTTTGTTATTTAATGGGTCAGTGAGGAATTAAAACCTATACATTATCGTACACAGCTCTATAAGATTCGTGCCAATATTTTGAACTTCGTTGCAGACACAGCGATCGAATAAAAAAGTATTTTTCATCGTTTTTGAAGAATAAAAAGAGCCGAAGATATCGTGATCGTCTTACAACATTCGTGATATAACGATCGTGATCGTGATCGTCGTACAACATTAAGAGGAGGCTAAATACCGACATTTTTCGTGCGAGAGAGAAAGGATGATAGGGGTCGTGTGAGAGCGAGAGAGAGGTCCGAATGTCGCCTTTAGCCTCCTCTTAAGAGGAGGCTAAATACTATTTTTATTCAATCCCTACATTATCGACGTATCATCGACGTCCAGTCTTTCTCCGACAACCGTGGATGAAAATTAATTACATTTTGACAATTAAGAGGGGGATAGATTAATTAACAAATAATTGTCAATTGAGAGACTAAAATGCGTTACAGCTAATGCCAACGAACTCATTCGAGCCCCCTAAATATTATAGGTTACTCGTCAGAATCCATGGTGCTGCCCTCACTCGCACGTCTGTGAACTACATTTCGCCATTTTGTTTTTCAATAAAACTACAATTTATCGATATTTATCTCTCGATGCGCCATCCAAACTTACGGCGTGTCATTTTGATAAAATAATGTCGAAATAGTCTCGATATTTTGTATCGTGGCGTTCTTCATGGAGCCTCACTCTTGGTTTTACCCGAAATGCAGTAAAAGTTTAATAATTTAAGTTTTTCAATTACAGTTTCTTGGTGGTAATTGAATCTGTAATTTTTTTTGTTTTTCGAATTTTTTTAGTGAGGCTCCATTCCTGCCATTGTTCTGATGATGTTGTTAAAATTTTATTCAATTCCATCCATTTGTATAAGAGCAAGTTTGGATGGCAATCTCGAGGTGTTAGTGTCGGTATTTAGCCTCCTCTTAATATTGGCTCGATGGTATTTCGAGTGGAAAAAGATTGTCGTACACTGAGAGAAAAACCTGTGGTAATTACAACAAACGACCATGGTAAAACCGATGATAATAACAGAGAACATATTTCATGGTCAGATTAGCCATAATCTGGTTGAGTATACTATAAGCGCGAAGTAACATCAAACATGCAATTTTGAAGGTGTCTATAAATATCTAATATGCGCGAGGCTACACGAGGCTGTTAAACCCGCAACGATAAGAATATAATTCATTGAACACATTCATTTGCTTGTCAATAATATTTAACAGTCGACCCATTTATTATTATTTTTGTTTCGTGCAAACCTTCTTAATCTTGTTTCGTCACGCTACCATTCTTGTAGTAACTTCTGATTCTTGCTTATTCAACTTTAAAACAGTGGTAAGGTTGAGTTCAACAGATTTAGCCGCCGAAATGTATGTAAAACCCCCCAAAACATCAAAAATAGTGTACAAAAATTGGAGACAAGTACATTTACGAAGGACGAATCTGAAAAGGATTCCCAACAAAAGAGTCTTTTTTCTTTTACACGGAAAAAACAACTCGCGCAGAAAAACGAGTTGGTGTGGCCAGTGGCAACCAACTGGATTGTAAGATACACTTCAAGCAACTAGTTGGTTCCGGCAACCATTTTTGTGGTTACCGCAATACTATTGGTTGCCAAATACCCAACCAATCAAAAATTGGTTGTCGGAACCACGAGAATGGTTGCCCCATCAACCAAATAGTTGCTTGAAGCATACGTTACAAACCATATGGTTGCCACAACCAACTCGTTTTTTCCGTGCAGCATAGAAACTGGCGTTGCCACGTGCCTGTATGGGATTTCAACAATATGATTTTTTCCAACTACACGGGAGTGTGACGAGGTTGGGATATCAGTGCTCAACGTCGACTATTAACTAACCGCTAATTTATATTTCATATATTACCGTCAACTATACCACAGTATTGATTATCTTATACATTATTTCTAAGTACAACTATATGCTTTCAATTAAATGAGAATCATTGCTTTCTGTCGCTAATGTGCAAAACGATTCGGAATTTGATGCATAATAGAAAGTATAACCATGCAAGTAATGAGAATGCGATGCAGTTGATAGTTTCTAGCCCTTTATGCATGGTAAGGAGACAAATTGTTGCAATTGCCATACAGAGACGATCGGTCTGATTACGAAAATATCGTTTATTTTACAATGATTTTGAAGTGAAACTTCTTTGCTGAGGGGGCAACAATTTTCGAACAGTCACGAAATGTCAATACCGCATGAGGGGAACAGTTAGATACGTGGTGGGGAAACTGGCAATAAAGAAGAGTGCCTCGTCATCTCCCCTCCAATGATTACGCTATAGCAATGAAAGGCACGGCAGCTGGTAGGAAGCGGAGGGAGAGGGGATAAGTATATGCGTAGCGTGCTTTGCTCTTCGGAACGATCAGACGGAGCAGTGGCAAGAGAGAGAGATACAAGCAGTGATTCTACAGAATCCTCGTGACGCGGCTTGTGCTTAATTACTTCTGTGTTTTCATAACGGCTAGCGATAAAAACTCTCATATTTCCTTTCCCACACAACTTTACCTTACAGTGATCTTGAGGATCACAAAAGCGTAAGGATTATATTTCAGAACAAATTTGAAAAAAAAAATTCGGTCATGTCTGCGATATTTGCAATAGATTATGGTTCAAAGACGATTAAAAAATTGTACAAAAAAATAACTACGATTTGCTACAACAAGAATTTTCGCTGATCGACATAACGAAATTCAAAGCATGTCAATGTTGTTTTTCTGCATTGAACCGAAACAAAATTCCAACATATTCAACGTCAAGTGGATTTAAATATCCAGATAATGTAAAATTTCTCATTTAAGATCATACCTGCATTTTTACTCTTCTTAATAATTAGCTCTTGGTTTGTAAAAAAAATTGTAAATAATTTACGTCTACGTGTACATCCCTGATGAAAAAAAGTATTAATTTACATTTAACTTCTCTATTCGGTAGTATTGAACAGATTTCATTTAAATAACATCGACATAAATATTTGCGTTGAGATTGGATTTTGTAAATACTTCTTTTAATCACAGATAAAAGCAAGAAGTTTCATTTCTAGCGAGCGTGGCCTCCACGCACAACGATTTTTTCATATTAGGTTGACCATAAATTATAGACGTTGCGTCAGGGAAACATATTTTATAATTGAAATATGGTTGGCCTCACCATACATTTTTCTCAGTATACTGTAAGAAAGTTGTCATTTTGAACTTTATTGACACCGAGGGAGAGAAAATCAGAGGGAAAGAGAGAGAGAGAGAGAGAGAGAGAGAGAGAGAGAGAGAGAGAGAGAGAGAGAGAGAGAGAGAGAGAGAGAGAGAGTGAGAGAGAGAGAAACTCTTCCTTCCACCTTCCAAAACGGATCTGGTAAGAAAATTTGAAGTTTGCAAATTCATGAGAGAACTCACGGTTCTTAGTAAGAAAATATATACGAGAAGTTTCAGTTCCAAGAGGTAATGTGTTATAACGCTTTGCGAAGAGAGGAGAGTCTAGTGACTTTATGTTATACGACGTTTTCGCCAAGTAGCTGTCTGAAGAGAATATATACTTTTTGTTAAAATCGTTTGGCGCACATGAATTATTATCAAGGGATGCAAATAACGATTTTTGTTATATGTCTTCAAGGCAAAATATCATATGTATACACTGCCGTCGAAAAGTTTGGAAACACTCGTCCCGATTCCGCTTTGCACCAAAAGTTTCACTGCTCTTTAAAAAATGAAGTTATTTCCATTCAACAAGCGGCGTTCCAAAGGGGACATATTCAGCTTCATTTCGCTTATTTTTCCAAACAATTTTTTCGATTTTTTTTACCCCGGTACGTTCTTTGAAACAAGGTCGTCCTTTGGCTTTTTATTTGATCTTTAAATTTTGGCGCACGACCCATGACATTTTTTTAAAACTGTTTTCATATAAAAAACTTGAAAGGGGGAGTATAAGCTTCAATTTCGTTTTTTTTAAAGTTTCGTACGATTTTTTTTCTCGAAAATATTAAGTTTTTCGCAAAAAACGACCATGTTTATAAAATGAAGCGTAACTCTAAAACTAGTGGGTTTTTGTGAAATCACTAAGTGGGTACAAATTTGCATGCAATTATTCTGGATTCAATAAAAAAATTTCAAAGATTTTTTCATAAATATTTCTTGTTAACGAGATATTGTTTTATCTTAAACAATCGGGTCTCTTACCTCATAAATACGGGTTTTCCGATGAAAACCCATGAAGATGAGGTTTTTCGATGAAAAAGCCGTATAGATAAGGTAAGAGATCCGATTGCTTTGGATAAAAAAATATCTCGTTGACGGAAAAAAATATCGAAAAAAAAATTTTGAAAAAAAATTCTGAAAAAATTTCATTAAATTCAGAATGATTGCATGCAACTGTTTGTCCTCTTAGTAATTTCACAAAAACCCAGTAGTTTTAGAGTTACGCTACATTTGATAAATATGGTCGTTTTTTGAAAAAAATTAAATTAAAACTTTTAAAAAACACAAAAGTGAAGCTTATACTCCCCTCCACAAGTTTTCCATGTGAAAAACAGTTCAAAAAAATGTTCATGAGTCGTGCGGCAAAATTTCAACGTCAAAAAAAGCCGAAAAGTGACCATGTTTCAAAGGGCGTACCGGGTTAAAAAAAAATCAAAAAATTTTGTAGAGAAAAGCGAAATGACGCTGAGTATGTCCCATTTGAAACGCCGCTTGTAGAAATGAAATATTTTCTTTTTTAAAAGAGCAGTGAAACTCTTTTTATGCGCCGCGGAATCGGGGCGACTGTTTCCAAACTTTTGGACGGCAGTGTACATTCAGACCAAATTCCAATGACTCTTATTATATTCACCCAAAAATATATAGTACCTCCTCTCTATAAGAGCGTTCTAGGGCGGTTAGGGGAAGTGAATTACATAGGTAGAGTGGTGGAAGCAATAAAACTCGCTCAAGCGGAACGGAGGGGAAACGCTCTTATATCGAGGACTCTTATATAGAGGGGGTACTGCATTTTCCTTCAGCTAACATCCTATGAAAATTAAACGATTTCACATTTAGAGTCAATGACAATTTCATGTCAATAGCGTTTCATTGCATTCGGCAGAGTTCACATATTCCCATGTTATTCGAGACAAGGGATGAACACGGCGGATGATAAAACGGAACGAACAATCATCGTTTCACATCCTACGAGAAAGGGAGGGAACCTCGTCGATTACGAGAATAGGACACGCGATTTCGCGTGCATGCTGCCCCAAAGTCGCAATGCGTCAGTCTACTTGAGTGCGTTCTAACAAATATATGTATACGTATATTAATATTCCCTGTATAATAGTAAACCCATCCATCATGCTTGCAAATCCATCAGTAAGTTTGAACATACGACTGACATCCAAAGCACCCCAAGCCTGTTTCCAGGCTCATGAATGCATATACGTAGCAGGGGATGATTATTCAAGGAATTGGGACACTTTTTCTCAATCCCCTCTAGAATCAAAGGATCTCTGAGAGCTTCAGCGAACGATCTGTTACCTTCCATTTCGTATAGGACAGCGGGTGGCTTGTTGTAACAGTTTTTGGAAAAAGACCTGCATTGTTTAATATATGAATACTTTTATGATTGAGAGTAAGAGGGTTTGTAAAGTATATAATTGAGCACTAATTCCAATTAAAAAATAATTAAAAATCTTTACCCATCTTTTACACTAGACACTTTATCGACGGCAGTATGGAAGAACGTGCTATCTCAAATTGTGCTAGAAGAACATGCTACCTCAAATTATGCTAGAAGAACGTGCTATCTCAAATTGTGCTAGAAGAACGTGCTATCTCAAATTGTGATAGAAGAACGTGCTATCTCAAATTGTGCCAGAAGAACGTGCTATCTCAAATTATGAGAGAAGAAGGTGGTATCTCCAATCGATCACAATTATTAGAGATAGCACGTTCTTCTAGCAAAATTTGAGATAGCACGTTCTTCTATCACAATTTGACATAGCACGTTTTTCTAGCACAATTTGAGATGGCACGTTCTTCTAGCACAATTTGAGATTGAACGTTCTTCCATACTGCCGTCGTTATGAAAAAGTAGGAGTTGTTACAATTTACCCCATGTTTGGGGCAAGTTGTAACGGGCTCGTGGCAAGTAATAACAATGAAAAGACTGGCAATATTTATAAGAAAGAACACGTTTTTATTGGTTATCAGTCTTGTATTGTCCCTGAATTATATGCATATCATGGTTCATTCTTATGATGATCATAATCTTTGACTATAAATAATCAACATGACACTTATTATAAATATCATAAATACTTTTTTTTATCACAACCTTTTGCTTAAAAAAATGGAAATGGCACTTTTGATTTTTTCTCTTAGCTTAATCAGTCTCCATCTAAGTTGCAGTTTAGGCAACTCAGATGAAGGTAATTGCATTTTTCTTTTTTTTTTCTATATATCTAGAAAGTGAGACACGGCACATTTCGAATTTTTTTGCTGCTTCTCGTATGCTAACCCTTTCTTCCAAAACTTTGGTTGCTGCCGACTCATGTATGTCCTGAGTTTTTAATCCTCTCTCGGATTTGCTCTTGTGGTTTCTTATTCTAGAAGAATACAATACTATAACTTCGCATACGCTTCTGGGCAATATTAGGGTAACGAAGAATAAAGGAATGCACAAAAAGCCGCAAATAATTTGTAATACTACATGTAATTACTATACTACTATTTGTAATAATATTATATATAAAAATACATGCACACCTATTAAAGAGCAGAAAACAATACACGCATACGAGGCAAGTTGTAACATGTTACAACATGCCCCTGCTTTTTGTTACAACTTGTCCCATGGGCTCATTATGTCTACTTAATGAAATATCTCAAAAATTACAAACTTTAGAAGAATATTGAAAAAATCAAATGGAAGTCAGTTAAATTTCCATTTTCTAGCAATGAAAACACAATGAACAATTAATTTAATTTCAATGATAAAAATCAAAATTGTCGTAAATATTTTTTTGACAATACCTGGCCGAAAAGGAGCTCGTATGGAATGCTTCAATGTATATGAGGCATTCCATACAAACCGACTAATTCGTTACCCCGGGCATTTTTAATTTTGTTGAAAATTTTCAATTTTTTTGTATGTATGGAAAGCAGTTTTTCAGAATTTTTTTGGAGTTTTGTCTAAACTCTTCTTACCACAATAATTTTTTCAAATTTTCACACAATTTTTTTTTTAAATGCTCGTAACTTTAAAAAAAACGAAGATATCAAAATAAGATAGATGATCATTTTTTTGTGTCTTGAGTTGTAATTTCATGAAAAAAATACAAAAAACATATCGAAATCAATTTTCATATGTTTTTTTTTCAGTTTTAAACCCAAAATATATATTTTTTAACTTGGACCATTTTGATTTTTTTGAGAAAATTCACCATATTCTTACAAGAACAAAAAAATTCGCAGTTTGTGATATTCATAACTTGTATTTTTGATCTATTTTCGAAAAAAGTAAGACAAATTACCGCTGCGGGGTTGCGTTGGGTTAAAACCGGGACATTATTGTGCTTATATTACTAGACACAAGCTGCTAATTCTTTAGCACTTGTAAAAATGTCTCTCAAAAAGTGGTGATTTTTATCAAAAAAATCAAAATGGTCCAAGTCTGAAAAAAATATTTTGGGTTTAAAACTGAAAAAAATGAAAATTAATTTTGATATTTTTTTTTGTATTTTTTTCATGACACCTACAACTTAAGACAAAAAAAATTATGTTTCATTTTATTTTAGTATTATCGTTTTTTAAAAAGTTATGAGCATTTAAAAAAAAATCGTGTGAAATTTTGAAAAATTTATTGTGGTAAACAGAGTTGAGACAAAAATCTAAAAAAATTCTGAAAGATCGCTTTCGGTACGTACAAAAAAATTTTTTCAACGAAAGTAAAAATGGTCGGGGACACAGATTGGTCGGTTCGTAAGGAATGCCTCGTATACATATGAAGCATTCCACACGAACCGACCAATCCGTGACCCCTTCATGTATATACCGTATGTATATGCCGATTTTTGAACATGAATATAAATGTTCGTTGAATACGTGTAAACCTGACCAATGGTTCATTATTTGACATACCAAATGAAGAAATTTTTGACGCTAGCTAGAACCCTCAAGGGATCATCACAGTGTGACGTCCCGAAAAATAGCCGATTTTCGCGACTTTTTTTAGGTGGATGGGATAAGCTAATCGGTCCAATTTTTTTTGTTACAAATTGAAGTACTGATGTAAGAATACAAAATAATCCAAAAAGAATTTGAAAAAATGGTGGAAATTTGAAAAAATGGTGGTGGTTTGAACAAAAAAGTATCATATTTAGCCTTTTTTTCGACAGTTTTTCAAAAAAAAAAAATAGGAAGATTTGTTTTTAAAAAACGCTTCCATAGCGTCCTAAGTGTTACATCTCGATTGACAATTTATACCATCTCGGTCAAGAAGAGCTTTCTCTTCCTTTACACGTTATTCGGCATGTA
Source organism: Alloplasta piceator (assembly GCA_946863875.1). NCBI lineage: Eukaryota > Metazoa > Arthropoda > Insecta > Hymenoptera > Ichneumonidae > Alloplasta > Alloplasta piceator. The sequence goes on along the minus strand of OX333071.1, from coordinate 22,187,712 downwards.
AGCGTACGAATCAAGGATGAGCCCTGTTTAGAGTCTAACCTCTCGGCAATTTACGCGGGAAAGGGCTGAGTTTTACTGCGCTGTGCACGATTCTGACCAAAGCGCTTGACGGATCTTATCCTACGACGTCTTATTTTCTTCGTAACACTTTTCAGGACTGCTTAAGTGCGACACATTTTTTTGTTAGGCCCTTCTTATAGAGTTACAGGCCACTTTTTGAATTTTTGAAACAAAAAATGAGTCAAAAATTCAAAAAGTGGCCTGTAACTCCATAATTAGGACCTAAAAAAAATGTGTCACACTTAAGGAGTCTGAAAAAGTGTTACGAAGAAAATGAGACGTCGTAGGATAAGATCCGTCGAGCGATTTGGTCAGGATCGTGCACAGCGCAGTGAAATTCAAAAATTGATTTATGAGAGAACCGCTGCACTTTAAAGGGAGGCTAAATACCGACACTAACACCTCGAAATTGCCATCCAAACTTGCTCTTATACGAATGGATGAAATTGAATAAAATTTTAACAACATCATCAGAACAATGGCAGGAATGGAGCCTCACTAAATTTTTTTTGAAAAAAAAAAAAAAAAATTATAGATCCGATTACCATCAGGAATCTGTAATTGAAAATCTTGAATTATGAGACTTTTTACTGTATTTCGCCTAAACTAAGAGTGAGGCTCCATGAAGAACGCCAAGACACAAATCGCGTGCCTAATGCCAAAAGGGCCTATTACAGCAAGAAGATAGGGGTCCATGCCAAAAGGGCCTATACAAATTTTTTTTTGCCATTCTTCTTAAAATTGCTTGAAACGTGAAGATCTGAAAAAAAAAAAATTTTGATGTACTAAAACCAAAAGGGCCTATCTTAAGATATAGGCCGTTTTGGTTTTAGGAAATTGTCAGCCTAAAACCAAAAGGGCCTATAAAAAAAATCAAAATTTTTCAAAGTTTTGAATAGAAATTGCATACCAGAGCATTTTTTTTTTGGAAAAAAATTGTTTTTTTTGAATTTTTTTTTTTGAAAAAAAAAAGTTCAAATAATTTGTTATTGTTTATTTGTTTCAACAATTTGTTATTTTTTATTTGTTTAAAGAATTTGTTATTGTTTATTTGTTCATACAATTTGTTCTTTTTTTTAAACAATTTGTTATAGTTTATTTGTTTAAATAATTTGTTATTGTTTATTTGTTTGAACAATTTGTTATTGATTAAAACGAAACTTAAAGTACTTCTACTTTAAGTACTTTAAATCTCAAGTACTTAAAGTAATAAGTACCTAGTACTTTAAGTACTGCCGGTACTTAATACTTTAAGTACTTAATGTATTTTGTACTTTATACTTGAAGTACTTAAAGTACTAGGTACTTCTTACTTTAAGTACTTGAGATTTAAAGTATTTAAAGTACAAGTACTTAAAAAATCAAGTACCAATTTCAAGTACTTTTTGTATTAAAGCATATTTTTACCTTGCATGATACACTGAGAGTCGACAGATTGGAACAGAAATATTTAAACCAAGAATTATCAGTAGCACTGACGATAGAAATTTTTTTTTTTTTAAATCTATTTTGATACAGGTATTCATGATAATTCATGATAAATTCACGATATTATATCATGAATTGTTACAATCGTGGATCCGAATTAATAACAAATTGTTCAAAAATAAACAATAACAAATTCTTTAAACAAATAAAAAATAACTAATTGTTGAAACAAATAAACAATAACAAATTGTTGAAACAAATAAATAATAACAAATGATTTGAACTTTTTTTTTCCAAAAAAAAAAAAAAAAAATTTTCAAAAAAAAAAAAATTAAAAAAAAAAGGTTTTTTTTTCCAAAAAAAAAAATTTTTTTTCCAAAAAAAATTTTCAATTTTCTTAGCGGCAAGTAAAAAAAAATTATAGGCCCTTTTGGCTTTAGATCACTAAATTTTCAATGTCCTAAAGCCAAAATTTGAGACATAGGCCCTTTTGGCTTTGGAAATTTTTTTTTTGTCTCTAGGCTTAGAAAATGTTGGCAAAACGATTGGCGCAAAAAAAAAAAATTATAGGCCCTTTTGGTGTTGCAAAGCCAAAAGGGCCTATAACTTTTATAGGCCCTTTTGGCATTAGGTACGCGAAATATCAAGACGTTTTCGACATTATTTTATGGAAAAGACACATCGTAAGTTTGGATGGCGCATAAGGAGATAAATATCGATAAATTGTAGTTTTATCGAAACACGAAATGGCGAAATCTAGTTTACAAACGTGCGAGGGAGGGCAGCACCATGGATTCTGACGAGTAACCTAATATTTTTGGGGCTCCAATGAATTCGTTGGAGTTAGTTGTGACGCGTTTTAGCCCCTTAATTATCAATTAATTGTTAATTAACTTATCCTCCTCTGAATTTTCAAAATTTAATAAATTTTCATTTACGGTTTTGGGAGAAAGACTGGACGACGGTGATAAGTCGATAATGTAGGGATTGAACGAAAATGGTATTTAGCCTTCTCTTAAGGGTTCTAACTAGCGTCAAAAATGTCTTCATTTGATACTCCAAATGATGGATTATTGGTCAGGTATAAACGTATTTAACGAACATTTATATTCACGTTCAAAAAACGGCATTTTGACGTTGACCCGGTCTCCTTAAGGGGGTCGTCTAGTGTGAAACCTGTTTTTTAAAATGTTTTTTTGAGGAATTTTTTGTTGACAAACCATTAAAATAAAATAATTTATGAATTGTGTATCATTTTTATTAACATTTGAACAAACTTTGTGAATTTTTTGAAGTGAATGTATTAAATATAATTGAAGATCCACCGCCCAACAGGAACACATATAAAAAAAGGTGCTCCACTGCTGCCAAGATTCCGGCCGTTCTGCTTATCTGAAATTTAAAAAACGCCATTTCAATTGTGAGACTTGAGGCTCTACCTTGAACCAAGATAAAGTCAGAATTCCAAAAAAATTATTTTTTTTACCCTTTAGAAAAAAAATTCAATTTTTCGCATTGAATATTTTTTCTAAAGCGTTAAAAAAAATGATTTTTTTGGAATTCTGACTTTATCTTGGTTCACGATAGAGTCTCAAGTCTCATAATTGAAATAGCGTTTGATTTTTTGATTTCAGATAAGCAGAACGGCCGGAATCATGGCAGCAATGGAGCACCATTTTTTTTTATATGTGTTCCTGTTGTTGTATCTCCGATTACATTTAATACATTCACTTCAAAAAATTCACAAAGTTTGTTCAAATATTAATAAAAATGATACACCATTCATAAATTATTTTATTTTAATGATTTGTCAACAAAAATTTCCCGAAAAAAAAACATTAAAAGAACAGGTTTTACACTAGACGACCCCCTTAGGGCATAAACTTGTATATGGGCGGTTCCATCCCAAATCGGACAGTTTAAAAAACTTTTTTTTTTCGCGCATGCATGATTTTCGTGCATTTCACCATATGCGCGGACAGTGACCCTTTTCTGACAGCTAAGAGCGAAAACAGACGAGTTCGTTTCTTTTTTCCTCACCGGGGAAAAAAGAACCGAACTTGCCTATTTTTACTCTCATCCTTTCCAGAAAAAAATACAAAAAAATATTCGACGTGTTTTTGAATGAGTTTTTTTGGTTTTAAATTTTGAATCTCGTTTTTAAAAGTGAGCGCATATTTTTATTTTTTTGAACATTTTTTATTTCAAACTTCTATCTATTTAACAACTCTTAACACTAGTCCGGTCGTGGGCCCTCCATAATTACTATTTTTTTTATTTTTGAAAAAAAAAAAAAATTCCATTCATCATTATGAATATCAATTTTTGTTACTGTACACAGTGTATTATCTTTTTTTTCATTATTTAGAATTTATTTCGACACTTTTTTTATTGTTAACAGGTTCTTGAAATTAATAATGGAACGTCCCATATATTCTAACGAGGGAAGAATCGGTTGCCCGACGAGTTCATTAAAAGTTAACGTTGACCGAGAGTGAGGTTCCTTGACTCTTAATAGGATCCTTGACGATTTATACAACATCTTTCAAAATTGTCTAGCGATTCTGTCTCCTCATTGTTACATGAATTCAAACTAGTTATCATATTAAGAGGAGGCTAAATACCATTTTTATTCAATCCCTACATTATCGACGTATCATCGTCGTCCAGTCTTTCTCCGCCAACCGTGGATGAAAATTAATTATATTTTGACAATTAAGAGGGGGATAAATTAATTAACAATTAATTGTCAATTGAGAGGCTAAAATGCGTTACATCTAATGCCAACGAACTCATTCGAGCCCCTAAATATTATAGGTTACTCGTCAGAATCCATGGTGCTGCCCTCACTCGCACGTCTGCGAACTACATTTCGCCATTTCGTTTTTCAATAAAACTACAATTTATCGATATTTATCTCTTGATGCGCCATCCAAACTTACGGCGTGTCATTTTGATAAAATAATGTCGAAATAGTCTCGATATTTGTATCGTGGCGTTCTTCATGGAGCCTCACGCTTGGTTTTACCCGAAATGCAGTAAAAGTTTAATAATTTAAGTTTTTCAATTACAGTTTCTTGGTGGTAAATGAATCTGTAAATTTTTTTTTGTTTTTCGAAAAAAATTTAGTGAGGCTCCATTCCTGCCATTGTTCCGATGATGTTGTTAAAATTTTATTCAATTCCATCCATTTGTATAAGAGCAAGTTTGGATGGCAATTTCGAGGTGTTAGTGTCGGTATTTAGCCTCCTCTTAATTTTATCGCGCGTCAATTTTTCCGACAGCAACGAGTGAAAAAAAGCCGAGTCCAACCGTACACCCTGCGACGATTTTATTTCCTCATGCGGATTCATAGGATCTTACTGTCCTATGTGTCGTGGTGCGCGGACGCACAACCCCCGGACGATCAGCAAGAGTTGTTCAGTCTGCTATCAACCGCGTGGTGAGACGGTTCTCCACATATATAACAATATATAGTCACGAAAAAAACAATCTCGGTCACGAACTCTTGCGAACGCCGTTACGATTAGTGATATATACATGTAGTTAATTTTTTTTCCATTTTACTTCAAATGTTCCAACACTCTCATCTCGACGAATGAGAAGAATGACTTTCGCGTCACCAGGGTAAGCGTTTTACTGTGCTCCTTATTTTTATTTTATTTTGCCTCAGAACTTTTAATCACAATACTGACAATAATGGAAAAAAGTTCCAAAATTTAGTGGCAATGAGATATATTTGTAAGAATAAAAAAAAGTGACTCAATTACAGATGTAAGAATTGTATTGAGCCCCTTGAGGTGCAGTACTTTGTTATCTATTTTTTAAAAAATAATTAATATAAAAATAGCCGTGAATGGAAATTGAATCCATTTATTGGTATACATATCGATCGAAATCGATTAAATGAACAGGTGTAGAAAAATAATGCACATGGGTCATTCCATGTCAAATCGACCACTTTTGAACCCGACCCCTTTCGATTTAGCTGAAAATTTTTGTCTTTTTTCTACCCCATTGAAAACATTTTTCAGGAAATTTTCAAATTTTTTTACCCAACCCAAACAAAGTTATGAATTATTCAAAAAAAAGGCTTTTGTTTTTTCAAATAGCTTTAACTTCTTCAAAAATTGACTAGTCGGGACGTTTATTTTTCGAAAATTTTCGTCTTTAAATGTACTTTTCGAAAAAAAATACAAAAAAAATTTAAGATATTAGTCTATGAAATATTTCACTTTTTTGAGAAAAATCTTCGTTTTCTCGGAAGCGCATTTTTTATTTTATTTTTTTTTTACTAAAAAAAAACTTCGTTCAATTCCGGAAAGAATGTCGCCCAAACTGGAGTGGGTGGAATTTTCCTTCTATTTTTTTTTATCGATTGGAATTTTTTTTTCGCAACTGGGCTTATTTCACAAAACACACCACTCTGTAAATTTTTGAGGATTTATAAAGGACCTCAGAGTTAGAAAAATTAAAAGAAAAAAAAATCGAAAGTGGTAATCCGCGAAAAAATTTGGATTTTTTTCAAAAAAGTTACAGAAGAAGTAGAAGACACCTATATATAATTTTTTTGTATTTTTTTTCAAAAACTACATCCAAAAACAAGAAGAATGAAAAAAATTGCCATATAGGCTCATTTTTGACCAAGCCACAGGCTTTTGAAATATAGAGAATTCAAGTATTAAATTAAATTCTGAAGAATATAGAACATGTAAAATTTTTAAACGCCAAAGGAAAATAAAATAGTTTTCAAATTAGTATTAAATAAATGTTTACTAATCGTATTATATAACCAGGAAGTCCTCAGTAGAAATCATTAAGCTAGATTATAAGTTTCGTCGTAAGCACCGTTAAAACATTTTCTCAGATTTAATTTAGAATTTTAAAAAAATCATCAGAAAACGTAAAAAATATAGAATAAATGATGAGAATTTTTTTTCAATCAAAGAAGAAATATAAAAAGCAAAGACGGGCCAAAATTAAAAAACGGCGGATTCAAAATTATATGCGTTGGATGTCTTTTTCAAAAGTGGTCGATTTGACATGGAATGCCCAATATATATTAGGGTGTTTCAAAAAAAAAGCGGAACGCGGTGTTTCATTACTAGAAGAAATTTGATACAAATTGAATGCTGTAAAAAAAAAGTTCAAAGGAATGTCGATGTAAAACTAATAGTTTTGCCGTAATTGTTGAAAAACAGTCAAATTTTATACAAATATACCTCTGATAATTAATAACTTTTTACCAGTTGAATTGAAGGTTTTTTTTACTATCAAACTTTTTGTAGAGCGTCAAATTTTCGGTGAAACTATCCTATCAAATCAGCGATTTTAATTATCATTGAGAAGGTAGAAAAATCTAAACACGCAAAAAAGGATTTCCCATGTTATTAAAATGGGAAATTACAAAGCCCGTGAGCCACCTCTAAATATTTTTTTTGAATCTGACCTTTGGTGAACTTTCTTTTTTTGTGCCAAAGTAACTTTTCAGTCTGTTAGTTGAGCAAAAAAAAATGCAACTTTTTTTTGAAACACCCTAATATATATAGTCTCTGGTGGGTTCTTTCCTCCTTCGATTAGAAACGATGTAACAGTAAAATCGTTAAATATTTTAGGAGAGAGAATTTAGTTTCTACGATTCACACGTGGTCCAAAGTTTTCCATAATTTACGAGAGTGAACCCGACTATATTTTACCAACTGGACATTATTCTCGCATGACACTTGGTCAAGTAATGGTGGTGTTGTGGACAACCACGGACTCAATCTTTGTATTTGAGAAATAGTTACAGCCGTAAACCCCGTTTCTCAGTTCGCCCTAAAGTTGAAGCATAAATCTGCACTGAGAAAACAATGTACGAGGATTTGTTAACTGTTATCAAATGTAAAGTTAAATATAGGGAAATCAATTTTTTTCAACAGTTAATAAATTAAATAAATATTTTTTAACAGTTAATAAATTATTTTTCCAGACTAACAAATTTTGTAACAGTTAAGGAATATTTCAGTAAAAGTCATAATTAAATATATTTCTTTACTACAAATTAACTGTTTTCTCAGTGTGGAAGTCAATACGGTTAATGTAAATTCTCTGTAACAAGAAGTTGGAAGATAGATTTCGTCGGCAGCTGCGATGGTTCAGTCTTTCAGTCTTTGTTGAAACATCGAATGCGTTATTACAAAAAATGTTAAAATAAGAATTATAACAAAAAAACCAGCAAAATATATTTTTCGATCAGTCATTAAATTTTTTTGAAATTCGTATATAATTATTTTTAAATTACACAAATGATAAGACATTTGAATATCAGAATGGAAGGATGTTATGAGTGTCATGACATGTCGCAAACTACAAGAATTGTTGTTTTTGTGGTATGGTTACAAAAAAGATTGAAGAATTTGATTCTAACAACCGAAATTAATGGATCTTGAGCCGTGGAAAAGTTTGTTCGAGAGCACGATCGGATCTCAAAAAAAAGCCCATTTTGTAATTGTAATTGTGTAATTAGAGTCATGAACTGAATTCAAGTATGAATTAACCTCACTGTGGACTACTGAGTGGACCATATTACTGGAGTAAAAGAAAAATCCCTTAAGGGCAGGCTAAAGACCCTCTCTCTCGCTCTCACACGGCCCCTATCATCCTTTCTCTCTCGCACTCGCACGAAAAATGTCGGTATTTAGCCTCCTCTTAAGAGGAGCCTAAATACCATTTTCGTTAAATCCCTATATTATCGACTTATCACCGTCGTCCAGTCTTTCTCCCAAAACCGTAAATGAAAATTTATTAAATTTTGAAAATTCAGAGGAGGATAAGTTAATTAACAATTAATTGATAATTAAGGGGCTAAAACACGTCACAACTAACTCCAACGAATTCATTGGAGCCCCAAAAATATTAGGTTACTCGTCAGAATCCATGGTGCTGCCCTCCCTCGCACGTTTGTAAACTAGATTTCGCTATTTCGTGTTTCGATAAAACTACAATTTATCGATATTTATCTCCTTATGCGCCATCCAAACTTACGATGTGTCTTTTCCATAAAATAATGTCGAAAACGTCTTGATATTTGTGTCTTGGCGTTCTTCATGGAGCCTCACACTTAGTTTAGACGAAATACAGTGAAAAGTTTTATAATTCAAGATTTTCAATTACAGATTCCTGATGGTAATCGGATCTATAATTTTTTTTTTGATTTTTCAAAAAAGTTTTAGTGAGGCTCCATTTGTGCCATAATTCCGATTATGCTGTTAAAATTTTATTGAATTCCATTCATTCGTATGAGAGCTAGTTTGGATGGCGATTTCGAAGCGTAGTGTCGGTATTTAGCCTCCTCTTAATATAAGGAGTTAGGCCACTCCACAGACCAAAAATGAATATATTTCGTGATTTTTTTTCAGCGACAGCATCAACTGTAGCACATTGAATTGGCAATACGAAATTATTTTTTTATGGCGATATATCCCAAAAAGGCGACTGTGCAGCATTTTTGCGATGACGCCTTTATTTCAGGAAGGTCAACAGCCAAACCAACAGCTCCTATAATTTTTGAGCTACATATGAGGCACCAAAGTTTTTTCGATTATATATAAGAATAGCTATAGAAGTACATAGAATTTTTTTGATTCGTTGTTTTTTGTAAAAGTAGTGCATTTCTAAATCAAAAAGTATAAAATGCCATGAGAAAATCGTCATCGGAAATTGTTTATAAAAAAGCAACTATGCAATATAAGGAAAAAATCCTACCTAGTACTTTAGAAAACGTTATTTCGAATGAGCAGTTGAAATTTCAAATGAATCGGTTGAAATTTGTTTGAGTAATGAATTCGGCCGACTTGAAAATTTTTATTCTGAGATAAACGCGTTCAAAGTTTGTAGAAAGCCCGCTGCGGGACAAGAGGGGTTGCACTAGAATTCGAAAATTTAGTACTTGGGGATTATTCACGCACATAATTTTTTGGAATATAAATAAATCTATAGACACTAAGGTACCTTTTTAACAAACAACAAAACAATCGATTTTTTGAAAATCCTAGAGTCGCAAGGTAGAAATTTGCCTATAGCTTTCTTATTTATTTCTATCGTTCGTCAAGCCTTCTTTATGTGCAGTTTCTTGAGCCCTTTTAGGATGAGTAGTGTAATTATGGCTTCCTCAAAAAGGAAGTCTAATGAACAATGGAAAGAAATCAGGAATCTATGTACAAACTTTTAATTTGTTACCTAATGGACTAATGAAAATAAAATTCCGCACGATAGCTACGTAATTACAATAAATTTATATTTGCATTTTTTGATGAAGTCGATACTTTATTCATTAACGATACGTACAGACCAAATTGAGCTTTACAGCTGTCAAATTACGAAAGTTCGTGTTCTCGAAGACGGAGCTTCCTTTATAAGAATAGTATTCTAGTTAACTGGACAAATTTTCTTTTCAATGTCTTAACGAATATTTCAATTCCAGCCTAGTCTACTTTAGAAGGTCAAAAAGGCAAATTTTTAAGATTTTTTTTCTCAGCTCCTTTATCGGATATGGCTATAAAAATATTTTTGCATAATTGTTTCATCCTTCGAAAATACAAAAAAATTTTTTTTTTTTCATTTTGATTCTTTGAATAATTTATAGAAGGCGTCAAGTCGAGTCTTCGAAAATGTCTTGTCCCATGGTCGACAGTTAATCTCTGGATCGGCAAGTCCGAAACGAAAAAATAAAAAAGCATTTTAAAGGGGAAGGTTTCTTATACAACAATTTCCCACCGTTAATGAAAAATCGATTAAAAAAGAAAATGGCGGATGTTTGAATTAAATTGTGAAATATTCAATGTTTCATTTTTTATTTCAAACATTCGCCATTTTTTTTTAAATCCATTTTTCATGAACAGTGGTAAATTTTTGTGTAAGAAAACTTCCGCTTTAAAAACCTTTTTTATTTTTTTGTTTCAGACTAGCCAATCCGGAGAGTAACTGCCGGCCATAGGACAAGACATTTTCGACTTTGGCGCCTTCTATAAATTATTTGCAGAATCAAAATAAAAAATAAATTTTCCTTTTTTTTTTGGAAGGATGAAACTATGATGAAAAAACAATTTTACAGCCAAATCTGAAAAAGGTGCTAAGAAAAACAAGTACGCTACGCGACTCGTTGGGGGACTGCGCCCCCCAAACCCCCCCGCGCTTCGCGCTCCGTATTCTTGATCATTGTCTTGATTTATTCGGTATGGAAATACTATATTGTTTTCATGTTACTGTACATTGTTTTTGATAATATTGAGTCACATGTTTCTTCCTTCATAGGGGCAACTGTTCATAAAGTTGGTGATCGAATTTCAAGGATTATATTAGTTCGAACTCACAACTTTAGAATATAAGGATCATACATTTTGTTTTTGTGATATATTTTGAATGTTGGTTAACATGTCCCTTAGGGACGTTTTAATGGGCACTCACGCCGTAATTTAAACCCTTTGATTCATTGTAAACATCGCGTAGTCGGATAAATTATATTAATCATTATTGAAAAGACAGATTTGAATATAATCAATATGATATGAAAGTATCTAAACAATCATATCATTTAAATGCTTTGATAGATTATATTCACAGAATTGTTAAAATATCAGGCAGTAATACAGAATATTAGTGACATTTGAGATGTGCATATTTATCATAACACTTCAATCATTTAATGATTATTAGTATATAATAAGTAAAAAAATCTTTAGGTTATAAATCAATGGTCAGATTCTGTTTTTTCATGTTTGAAACGCGCGGGTGATCGCCATAGTGCCAACGGAGCGCGAGCACACAAAAGAACCATGTATTTTTTACACGAGAAATATGGATTTTGGATTGGGCGCGCTCCGGCCGGTTTTAGTTCCTCTTTTAATCTGTACGTGGCGTAGCGACGTCGCGTACGCTGGCGTACGCAGGTCTATGTTTTACGTGAAGGTGATATGTGCTTGTTTACAGCGTTTACAGTCATATAGAAATTCTGTCAGTGAGAAAACCAGTCTTTTTTTGTTAAAAATATTGTTTTCGTGCGAAAGTTATTCACTTAGCAGTGTCTAATTGGATTGAAACTTCATGGGACATTTGTGCATAATCATATACAGATATTCTGTAAGTTAGAAAAAATTCGTTCGTAAACTTTTGTGTTCCAAGTGTACATGGACAGAAATAGCAGTTGTTTCGTTCAAAATTGTTTTTTTTTGCAAAATTGTAAACATAATGGTGTCTGACCGGATTAATACTCCGTGGGACATTTGTTTACAATCATATACAGACACTGTGTGAGTTAGAGAAAAATTCGTCCGTGAACTTCGGAGATCCAAGTGCATATGGACAGAAATAGCTGTTTTTTCGTTAAAAATTGTGTTTTCTTTGTAAAAATTGTAAGCTTGATGGTGTCTGATTGGCTTCATACTTCGTGGTAAATTTGTTTACAATCATATACAAACATTGTGTGAGTTAGAGAAAAATTCGTCCGTGAACTTCGGAGATCCGAGTGCATATTGATAGAAGTAGCGATTTTTTGTTAAAATGGTGTTTTTGGCAAAAATTGCAATCTTAACGGTGTCTGATTGGATTCATACTTCGTCAGACATTTGTTTACAATCATATACACACATCGTCCGAGTTAGAGAAAAATTCTTCCGTGAAATTCAAAGTTTCCACTACATATGGTCATAAAACGTATTTTTGTTGCTCAAAAATGGCTATTTTTTCAAAAATCTTTGTTTTGCAGTATCTGTTTGAATTTAAGCTCCTCGGGCAAAGACTTGCGTATTACAACCATACGCAACTACCTTCCAAAGGAAATTGAATTCCGTACACCGGTTTCTGAGATCTGGGTCTGGACGGACATCCGACACAGATTTCGAGGCGATTGCAATAGGCACTTTCTGTCATAAATGAGTGAGTGCCTAAAAATCTTAAAAATTTGCTTTTTTGGCCTTCTGCAGTAAACTAGTACCGTAGAAAGAAATTGTTGTGAAGAAAAAGCGTTCCCAAGTAATTGAATTAAAACTAGCATGGTACATTTTATAGGTAGTTGAATGAGGATGGTTCAATATTCGCCGAGTGTCCCCCCATTTCTAAGCGTGTCTGTGAGTGTATAAACTTTGCGTGGCGTGACGTTGAATACTTGCATCAAGAAATTTCCTGAGCATAGCGTGATCGCGTGGGAAATGTCTGGCAACCGGGATGAATTATTTGAGACACAGTTGAGGGAGGAAAAAGGGGTCTGGGGTTAGTGGGCAGGTTTGAAAGCTTAATGGTCCAAAAGAGAGAGAGAGAGAGAGAGAGAGAGAGAGAGAGAGAGAGAGACGGCATTGAAATTGTGCAATTGCAGAGTTCCCAGTTTAGGAAGTTGATGGCTAATGGACTTGAATTATATAAGAGTAATAAAAAATGTTGGGAATAATTTTTACGGTTGGGAGAAATAAAAATTGGAGTTTTAAAAGAAATAACAAAAGTAACATTCCTTGAATGATGGTTGAACAAATTTTATTTCACTCGTTTTTTGGGACTTTTTGTTTCTATAGAAACTTTCTTGATATTTCTCAATCTTCGATTTCTTTGGATCACTGAGAGTGAAAAGTTTTGTTGCTTCAGTGAATATTGTCGAGAGTTTGAGCAACGAGAAGTAAGAAAACATATACCAAGGTAAAAGTATATTGAAGGCTGTCTTTTTCAACGAGGGCGAGACTCTGTGTATTCGATTATTGAAAATTTCGCGAGTGATTTAGAGAAGTCAAAGTCCTCGAATGGTCTTATGTACACATATGTACACTTCCGCTCAAAAGTTTGGAAACACCAGTCAATATTTCTTGCCGCACTAGAATTTGCAAAACTCCGTCCAAAAAAAAAGATAATTGAATTTAAAAAAAAGGTTTTGACGGGAAGGAATTCAGTTTTATTTTTCATTTTTTAAATATTTTTTATATTTTTTTTTCGATCCGGTACTCACTTTTGTACGTGATCGTTTTTTGGCCTTTTTTCGATCATCGCGAATTTGCCGCACAGCTTGAGGACATTGTTTTGGTCTTTTTTATCTACGGTACATTTGAAAGTGTTAGCAGACGCTACATTTTCATTTTTTACAAATTTTCATACGATTTTTTCTAGCAAAGTTATTTCAATTTTAGCTAAAAAAGACAAATTTTGAAAAATGCAACGCCACTCTAAAAGTATAGAGTTTACGAGAAAATGTAAAGTACAAAAAAAGTAGCATAGGTATACACAGAATCGCCTAGAATTATTTCAGAATTTTCCTATGAATTTTTTAAAATTATTTTCGCTCGCAATTCTGATGATGACGTCCCAGCGAAGAATTGTATCTGAATGAAATTTCCGTACTGCGTGATACAATATAAATCTGGAAAAATTCAGCAACAGCTGGCGTGTTATAAACAGAAATTATATTATTAATAATATTATTGCCCAAAAGTTATTAATAAATTGTTCAAACAATTTGTTAATGGTTTTTCCCGACGTCCAAGTGTAAAGAACAAGAGATCAATCTAGGCATCCAAAAATATAGATGGATATATTTAGACATCGAAAACTATGAAGCGGTCGACCTGGACCCCGAAAACTCCGGAGAAATTTACCTGGACCTAGAAAACTTTCGAGCGGTCGACCTGAACGCCGAAAATTACGAAGCAGTTGAACGGGACACCGCAAACTATGTAGCAGTCCACCCAGCACCGAAAACTATCGTGTGGCCAATCTGTGCAGCGAAATCGTCAAAAACAATGGAGCGGTCGACCGAATAATTGAATTACTCGGAGTAATTGTTTTTCTCGAGATTCTCGAGGGTTCCGAGAAAAAAAATTAAGCATTTGAGATACTTTAATCTTAATCAGCTTAAGCTAGTTAGTTACCATGTGAGAACGGTCTCACATGGTAACCAATCGAGAGAGAATTATTTTTGCAAAAGCGCTCAATCTTCCAGTGGTTAAATGGCCAATTCCGTTTCTACCAGTCTATTAGTTGCGTATTGGAAACATAATTTATTTTTGCAACACAGACAAATAATTTGGAAACAAAAAAGCACATTTACAGCTCTACCATTAATTTCTTTACAGTACATTCTCGATATAAGAGTGTTAATTCGATATAAGAGCGTCCCCCCCCCCAACTGTTCCACTTGAGCGGAAAATATATTCCTGCCACAATAAAACGCTACTGCAATATCACTACCAAACAGCAAGTCTACTGTAGAAGTTTTCGGTCAAATAATAGTGTATTAATGTCCTTGCCAAAGAATAAGCTTACCAGAATAAGTCTCCACCAAGACCAACTCTTCCAAATCAAATCCCTATTGAAAAATAAGCCTCCCAGTATGCAGCTCCCCGGCAACATCTCTACCACAAATTCTGACTACCGCGGGACAGCTCTCCCATTTACAAGACACTGCCTTGTCATTTCGGCCGGACACTTGCCCGAGTCGAAATTTTCGACCCCCTTAGACCCTCTTGCGTGAAAAAGTCCAGTTTGCGCTTTTTAGGAAGCTTAACCAAGTTCTGACTATAGTCAGCTCTATTTGAGGTCCTGACTATATACAGGACTATTTGAGGTCCTGATTATATACAGGACTATTTGAGGTTCTGACCATACCAAGTTCTGACTATAGTCAGCTCTATTTGAGGTCCTGACTATATACAGGACTATTTGAGGTCCTGACTATATACAGGACTATTTGAGGTCCTGACTATGGTCAGGACCTCAAATACGTCAAATACCTAAAGTATCTGACTATCATAGTCAGGGCCTCGCGGGTTAAACCTCTTAAACACAGGGTTGCCAGCGCTTCAGAGGGTCAAAAATAGTGAAATAGTGACTTGACTTTAACGTCTAAATAGTGAGCAAATAGTGAGATTTTTCTAACTAATATAGAAACTTTTGTGAATGCTAGATGTATTTTTTCCACTATTTCAGAGCTCATTTACAATATTTCCATGAGAAATTTGCAGGATATGGGAAGTAAATGAAGGACAAGACAAATGTTACAATAAAAGGATAAGAATATTTATTAAGATTAATATTACAGTAATTTGTACTTTGATCCTTAGGGCCTATAGCTATACTCTGTACTTAAAAAATAACATCACATTGAAAATTGTATCTAGCTTTCAAAGCTAGGCTTTGGAAAACATCACTTTTAAGTCATGAGGTCAATGAAAGCTACAATAAAAGAATAAGAATATTGATTAAGATTAAAGTATGTAGTTGAATCGTAGAAGTCTCTCCTTCAGCTTCAGCACTAGCAGAATTCCCTGGTATCCCTGCAGTTACATTTCTTGCAGTTGCAGACAGAATCCCCTCCCCATTCGTTCTTGCAAGAACGAATAGGCCGCGGAAGTTTTGGCGCAATATTTAAACCGCTTTTAGTAAGAGAATCCGGAATATAACTGAACACCAATG
The DNA here is from genome assembly GCA_946863875.1 of Alloplasta piceator. Lineage (NCBI taxonomy): Eukaryota > Metazoa > Arthropoda > Insecta > Hymenoptera > Ichneumonidae > Alloplasta > Alloplasta piceator. The sequence goes on along the minus strand of OX333071.1, from coordinate 22,171,797 downwards.
TCTCAGAACACGATAAAACAGTGAATCCTAACTACTTCTGAGCTAGTGAGCACTGAAATAGTGAAAATAGTGACCAAATTTCGAAAATAGTGAAAAAAGTGACACGATTTTAAAATAGTGGAAAATAGTGAAAATAGTGAGTCACTGGCAACCCTGCCTAAACAGCCTAAACTGGAGTATCTGACTATAGTCAGGACTGTTTGCGGTCCTGACGATCTATAATGACGGTATTGAAGATCTATAATTCTGTTTATAGTTGGCCGACTGAGGTTTGCTTTTTGTAAATCCAAACGCCAAAGAGAGACTTAAATGATGGCATTAGATTTATCTTGTAATCTTCAGGACGTTGAGTCCCAAATTGAAAATGATGATAAAATATTGAAAATTTGATATGTCATTATGTACAACATTTGAAAGGTTGTGTAAAAATTTTACGACGATTAGGAAGCTGGTTACTGAGAAATTTGAATTAAAAAATTACACGTAGCCTTATGGAAACTGAAGTAAATTTGCATTTTTTTTTGTTATAAAAAATGATGCCAAAAATACAAAAAAAATTGCACTCGAGGAAAAACATATAAGAAGCATTGTGTAATTTTTTCAAGACATTTAGGAAGCTCGTGTTCCAGTAAATAAATAATAAAAACACAGTACGTGGTTTTCACAGCAAGAAACAAGAAAATAGCGGCACCGTTGCATAGACTGAAAGTAGCGGGAAATTCAAATACTCATTTTCGTTCACGGACGACGCCGATTCATGCACGATAAAGAGGTTTCGAGGTTATGTTTGCTGTCAGTTTGACATTCAATCGCGACCGTCGCGACTGCTCTCGATCGTACAGTTCTCAGTCGTGCCAACTTACCAATGCACGCAACGTTGCCAATTGTAAAGCTAATACAGCGACTACTTTAAACATCAATATTGTTTAAAAATATTGTTTTTTTTGCAGTTCAAAGAAATTTCATGTTATATTTCTATAGTTGCGATATAAAATAATTAACATTTTTTTGAGAATGAACGGTTTCCACTATCGAGATTTTAGCGTTGTCAAGTTTGGACAAAACATCCAAAAGTTAATTCTCGCTTGTAAAAACATTGTGAAAACTTGATACAATACGTAAATAAGAATTTGCGATCATTAATATGCACAATTGCGATACTTCTTTTCACATCGACGGTGTTACGATACGAATTGAAGTATTAATCAATCCCAATAAAATTCAGTAAAATGAAAAACTTTTGGACGGAACGCTACGGACTCAACATCCTTAATCAGGGTATTTGCTAGAGGATTTTGAACATCGATCCAAAGGAGTATTATAAATATCCTGCGAATATTGTTTTTCACTTGAAAAGAATTTTAAGGACTCGGTGCATCGAAGATTGATTGGGGAACATGTCAAACGTACTTGTTTCATCGTATTTCAATTTATTACGATCCATAGTTATAATTTTGTACATACGTGGATGTTATATTGTAAAGTGCAAAAGCTACGAAATGCGGGATTCTATCAACTCGACATCGTTCAACTGACCACAAGTCAATCACAGACAGGTTTACGTGTCTTTCCATCTGAAAATGCTCAGTGATTGGTCCGTGGTCAGTTGAACGGTGTCGGCTTGATGATATGCCGCTAATACATGTGTTATGTTTATAAAACCTCCTGACAGAGTGTTCACGCTTGGGAATCGAACTATGAGATTATCATGCTGTGAAATGCTCTTCGAAATTTTGACGAACTCTGCACATGAATTCCATCAACCACCACCGAGCAGAAAGAACGTGTCTGCATGGATCTGACACATATGTCAGAATGTCTGATAAGGCAAATGAACGTGCGTCAGAGGAACAGAGGTGCAACGCAATTTAGTACGTGCTCCAACAACAATTCTCTGAAAAAGGAATAATAAGCGAAATAAGTGGAAATAGGTGAATTACAAAAAGTAGCCCTTGGAGGTCCCAACTTTAAGGGATGATTTCACCCCCTAGAAACGTTCTACCCCAATCCGTTTTATTAGTTCGAAAATTTAAACACTTCCATAACTAGCTCGCCCACCCTCTTGGCAAGAGAGATTTACTTTCACGATGAATGCGGTATTAAGCATTTCCTCAAGGTACTTAGTGACTCTCCCTTGATTCTGCATCTTCATACGGATGCGTTGAATTCTCACTAAATCTGATTAGCTATCCTTTGACGCCAAATATCTGTAGACCATTAATTTAGATTATATCAGAATTGACCATCACAAGGGTAGCTGTAAAGTTGAATGAGGGTTCGTAAAAAAACAAAATGAATAATAATAGGTATCATTTCATTCATTTGAGAAATTTTGTAATAGAAAATGCGTGACAACGTTAGGTATTTCCCATTAGTTATATGACGGGGTGTACCAGGAATGAAGGGCAAAACGGTGAGGGTAGATTTGTGACTTAAGAGGAGGCTAAATACCATTTTTATTCAATCCCTACATTGTCGACGTCTCATCGTCGTCCAGTCTTTCTCCGACAACCGTGGATGAAAATTAATTACATTTTGACAATTAAGAGGGGGATAAATTAATTAACAATTAATTGTCAATTGAGAGGCTAAAATGCGTTACAGTTAATGCCAACGAACTCATTCGAGCCCCCTAAATATTGTAGGTTACTCGTCAGAATCCATGGTGCTGCCCTCACTCGCACGTCTGTGAACTACATTTCGCCATTTCATTTTTCAATAAAACTACAATTTATCGATATTTATCTCTTGATGCGCCATCCAAACTTACGGCCTGTCATTTTGATAAAATAATGTCGAAAACGTCTCGATATTTGTATCGTGGCGTTCTTCATGGAGCCTCACTCTTGGTTTTACCTGAAATGCAGTAAAATTTTGATAATTTAAGTTTTTCAATTACAGTTTCTTGGTGGTAAATGAATCTGTAATTTTTTTTTGTTTTTCGAAAAAATTTTAGTGAGGCTCCATTCCTGCCATTGTTCTGATGATGTTGTTAAAATTTTATTCAATTCCATCGATTTGTATAAGAGCAAGTTTGGATGGCAATTTCGAGGTGTTAGTATCGGTATTTAGCCTCCTCTTAAAACATAAAAAACTAACATATCATCAAACTACTTGACGGATCTTATCTTGCGACGACTCGTTTTCTTCGTAACACTTTTCCGGACTGCGTAAGTGCGGCACATTTTTTTAGGTCGTTATTATAGAGTAACAGGCCGCTTTTTGAATTTTTTAAACAAAAAATAGGTTAAAAATTTAAAAAGTGGCCTGTAACTCCATAATAAGAACCTAACCAAAAAATGTGCCACACTTAAGCAGTCCGGAAAAGTGTTACGAAAAAATTGAGACGTCGTAGGATAAGATCCGTCAAGCGGTTTGGTCAGGATCGTGCACAGTGTAGTGAAACTCAAAAATTGATTTATGAGAGGACCCTTGCACCTTAAGAGGAGGCGACACCAACACCTCGAAATTGCCATCCAAACTTGCTCTTATACAAATGGATGGAATTGAATAAAATTTTAACAACATCATCAGAACAATGGCAGGAATGAAGCCTCACTAAAAATTTTGCGAAAAACAAAAAAAAAATTTACAGATTCATTTACCACCAAAAAACTGTAATTGAAAAACTTGAATTATTAAACTTTTACTGCATTTCGGGTAAAACCAAGAGTGAGGCTCCATGAAGAACGCCACGATACAAATATCGAGACGTTTTCGACATTATTTTATCAAAATGACACGCCGTAAGTTTGGATGGCGCATCAAGAGATAAATATCGATAAATTGTAGTTTTATTGAAAAACGAAATGGCGAAATGTAGTTCACAGACGTGCGAGTGAGGGCAGCACCATGGATTCTGACGAGTAATCTATAATATTTAGGGGTCTCGAATGAGTTCGTTGGCATTAGCTGTAACGCATTTAGCCTCTCAATTGACAATTAATTGTTGATTAATTTATCCCCCTCTTAATTGTCAAAATGTAATTAATTTTCATCCACAGTTGTCGGAGAAAGACTGGACGACGATGATACGTCGATAATGTAGGGATTGAATAAAAATGGTATTTAGCCTCCTCTTAAGGGGTCCGACTAGCGTCAAAAATTTCTTCATTTGATACGTCAAATGATGGACCATTGGTTAGGCTTACATGCATTCAACGAACATTTATATTTATGTTCGAAAATCGGGGTTTATATCAAGTTTTACATCAAAGTCTTGGAGAATAAACATTGCGTGACACTGTTGGCGAGCCTGCAAACAGCTTTGACTCGGAAGCCATCGTTGTTTTGCTGGCAAACAATATCCGAAGTATTCAGTTGCTTCTGGGGTATTCCATGGCAAATATAATGTAAGACATTGTTCTTACCTTGACTTGAGTGAAAAGATTGAGAGAATGAGTGAAAATGATTGAATTCAAGGATTTATTAAATTAACGTGGAATGGTTTATATGGGTATTCGAAAGCATGTTGCATTCTGCGTAAGGTAAATTCAAGTGGATCGCTATCACCTCTTGTGTGCCACGGAAGCCCTGCCTTTATCTTGGGAGAAATCTGCATCTAAGCCCCGTACCTTATAGTCCATGAGAGATAAGTCTTAACGAAGAGGAAGGCGAAAGCTGTCTCTTATCTTTTCCTCTTCTCCTCCTCCTCCTCCTCCTCTCTCTCTCTCTCTCTCTCTCCCTCTATTTCACTCCTCCGGATGTTCCATATCGGAACTGACGGCGTCCTCCGCGATTGCGCTATGTCCTGGTGACCTTGTATACCTCTCGAATCTTTCAGTATATGAGGTATTCCAGCCCAAGTGTGTTAACCCGTGACCCTGACCCTCTCGGAATTATTTGATTCTTTTCAAATGATCGCCTTGAGTCTAAAATACACCCTCATAATTTTTTTAGATTTATCCAAACATCCCTTATTTAAAAAAAAAATTTAAACGCCATTTTTTTTACAACGCCATTTTTTTTTAATCTAAAAAAATTCTGAAAAAACCGTGATAATATATAAAAATTTCCAAGCTATCACCCGTAGTGGGCAGATTTTACAATCTATTAACGTTCTCGAAATTCTAAAAAATTCTCAAATAGTTCACCTTGAGCAGATAATCAATTTGAGTACCAAAATAATTCAGTATCTGCTCAAGGTGAGCTATTTGAGAATTTTTTGGAGTTTTGAGAACGTTAATAGCTTGTAAAACGCACAACAAGAGTCTGCTCACGACGGGCGCTAGCTTGAAATTTTTTATATATTATCACGGTTTTTTCATAATTTTTTTAGATTTAAAAAAAATGACGTTATTTAAAAGAATTTTTTTTTTTTTGAAATCCAATACGTAAACGCAAAAAAAATCTGCCCGCTACGGGTGATAGTTTGAAAATTTCTATATATTGTCACGGTTTTTTCAGAATTTTTTTTAGATTTCTAAAAAATGGTGTTTAAAAAAAAAAAAAATTTTTTTTGAAATAAGGGATGTTTGGAAAAATCCGAAAAAATTATGTGGGTGTATTTAGACTCAATGCGATCATATGAAAAAAAATCAAATCAATCCGAGAGGGTCAGGGTCATGGGTTTACACACTTGGGCTGGAATACCTCATATCTATCTATCCATGTATGGGGTATTCCGAGGAGAATGGGACATTTTGCAACGACGAAAGAATGATTATCCTGATTGAAAGATGAAAGATTTTTAGGAGCCCCGCAATTCCCTTTCAATCTTTGTTCAATATTCAATCCGCTCACTTTTTGATCTTTTTGTCTTATTTATTTATTTTGCTTCCTCATAAAGGAAAGCTTTGTTTTCGTGAAATTTTTTTTTTTTCGAGATTTTTATGCCATTGTGTTCAAAATGTCCCAAAACATCGAGAAATCATATTTATATAAAATGTCCGGATGGATATGTGTGTGTGTGTATATGTATTCTGAGTTTCTGATGTAAATAATTAATAACTCAAGAACGTTTCGAGGTATAGAGTTGAAATTTGGCACACTTGTCTGGCACGAAATGCCCTTCATTATGAAAAATTTTGGTTTCAATTCTAACGGGTGTTCAGAATTTATCGACTTTTTTTGTTTTTGCAACAATGGCGTAAGCGCTCCAACTTCTGTAATTTTCAAGATATTGCACTCAAACTTTGTACACAATTAGTATAGCTATCAAGGTTGTTCGTTATTGAATTTGGCGAAAATCCATTGAGGGATTAAAATGTTATGAAATTTTTAATTTTTTGAAAAATAGTGTAAGCGCTGTAAGTTGTGCTCTTAATAGTTTTGAGACTAAGATTTTTTGAAAATGCTCGTCGAATTCCATAAATCAATATGTGACCTATTTATTATTCTATATATATTCTCAAACCCGGAAAATTTACATTTGCCACCCTGTTTCAAGTTTCATATTCCTCTATCGATAAAAATTAAATCTCGAGCGGATGCTCGTGTATTTGGAAAAAAAACCGAAAAACCTCCAGGGAAGGAGATTTTAAAGACTCTGCGCTTACTCGAGACGTTTTGTAGCTCGTGAGAGTTTGGGGCTTCTCGAGCAGCAGTTTGAAACTTTCTGCTCCAGAATTTAATACGTCTCATGAGAGATGCGAAAATATGAAAGATTTTTTTCTCTCCTTAATTCCTCCTGCAGCAGCGAGTTGACAATTTTTTTTCCTCCAACAAGCTCTATCTTTGAATTTTGTCCTCTGATGAAATCTCTGTGAGAATTTTTTTTTTTTGTAAATCGTTTCTTTTCATTGAATTTTTCTCGCTCCTTAAAATTGATAACAAACGATAAAAAAAGTTTCGACACAGGACCTGTACGTACATAACGTGTGTACTTATTTCTTCATGGGCTCGGACCCATAAATAACTCGCCGGGATGAAGCCCGTAAAGATAATGCGAGGAGAGCTTTTTCCCTCTACTTCATCCCGAGGGAACTATTATACAAACGCGTTTTTTCCTCCCCTCGATCCACAACCATCAACGAAATCTCTCCCTTTCTGGTAAAGTATACAGCTATGATGTAAATACGGGAGGGTGGGGCAGGACGACCCCCTAAGTCGGTTAATATATTTTGTGGCTTTCAACCATCAAATCAGTTTACTTTTGTTCTATCTTGAACGAATTCACCGACATTTTGCCGAAACTCAAAAAAAAAAAAACATTTCTCGGGCACAACGGCCCCTCTAAAAAATGATTTTTTTCAAATCTTAAAAAATTGTCTTGAAAGTTAAAATTGCTTTTTTTTTGATGGTCCATTTTACCTCTGATAGAGTGCATCGGCCTTAAAATGGAAGAATACATCAAATTCATCATAATTTTAAGAAAAACAATATACACTGCGACCTCGATAATCGGAATCCGTCAGGACCGGCTCTTGCAAGAAGTGGGTCTGCGCACATTGCACAGAACCGTCTCTGCGCCGCTGGTGGCTGACGGTGGCTTGACGCGATTGGCTTGGCGCTTCTCCCACTACGCTGCAATTGCAACGATCGAGGTACCGATTATCGAGGTTGCAGTGTATTTCGGACCTAATTTTTTAGGGTGGTTCATTATGCCTCAGGTAACGCGGATGGGCCTAAAAGTGAGTCCATACAACAAATTTATGATAATTTGACAAGAAACCAAACATTTTGTTTTGACCAAATTTTTTGGGGGCCGTCGTACCCCACCTTCCCTTATTATACATTTATTTTGTCGTGAGGTCAATGTTTTTCGCAGGCTCTCGTTTTGTTGCCGTAAAGAGATGCCACCCTTGAAAATCCCTTGTAGCTCGTTATATGTAAATTCTGCCAATTTTCTTGCCTCAACCTCGACTTTTTTTGTCCGACTATCTCGTCGCGACTTGACTGGCTAATAACCTGTATTTTTCATCTTTCCTTCTTCGACTTAACAACGTGATGCTCAATGCCTGTAAAAAACTCGTGGAAACATGACCTCGTTAGCGACTATATGTAAAAAAAAAACTTGCCAATTTAAACTTGTGCCTTCTCAATATATTTTTACGCTTTAGAAAATGCTCTTTTAGCAAGTGCTCAAGTAGTTTTCCCAATTTTGGTTCCCTTATAGAAGCAGCTTTGTAAACTCGTACAAATGTTGGGAAAACAATGTATAAGTTTGAATTTGCGGATTTTTTGTACCGCGGTATATCTTAAGAAATTGAAATAGTAAGAAACCAGCCTTGTACATTTTTTCCTGACATTACAAAATTTGCGCAGACTACAATGATCACAATTTTTTTTTTAATGCACACTCTTCTCAATGTCTATTGCCTCAAAGAAATTTTGCAAAAATAAATAACAAACATCTTCACACACTTTGATATGTTCATTTACAAATATAAAACCCGATATCTCGAAAAATTCGTGAAAGCTTGCAAAATCACGCAACTTGAAAAAAAAAATGAAAATCGTATAAAACCCAAACTTTCAGTGACTTTCCAAATTTTCTTACTAAAATCCATTAGAGTCTGTGCACATTTTTACAAGCTTTTATTTATACTTTCACCTTCCCCGGTGTCTGTAATCAAATCTTGCAAGTTAAATTTGACCCACTTCCCGATTTTCGATTGAGTTAAAATTTGTCATCGTATATATATCGGATGACAATGCAATAATATCACAAAAAATTGTTTCGCAAAATTTTTTATAAAAAATTTGCTTGAATATTGTTTCGCAACAAAAAAAGTTTCGCATAATTTTTTGCAAAAAAAATGTTACACAACATTTTTTGCAACATTTCTCTACGAAAATTTTGCGCAACAGTATTTTTCCAAAAAATTTTGCGAAACATTTTCTTTTGCCAAAAATTATGCGAAACTAGATATAAATTACTTAACTAGTTATTTTACATCATAAATACTAAAAAGTAAAAAATAAATAAAAACAAATTTTTTTTTTTAAACAAGCTTTTATTAGTTATTAATAAAAAATAATTAAAAAGTTGAAAATAATTTTATTCCGATTGGGAATAAGTTTTCAAATAAAAGCGTGTCATATTTTAACAGCAAGAGAAAAAAAGAGGAATCGGAATAAAATTATTTTCAACTTTTCAATTATTTTTAATTAACAACTAATAAAAGCTTGTTTAAAATTTTTTTTATTTTCGTTTATTTATTTTTAGCCTGAAATAACAAAATTTGCACAGTCGCAGTATGCCTAAAAAATGAATCAATCAGTCGAAAATGTCTTTCCAAAAATTGCAATTCACGAATTGATTGGTTCGACTTATGAGAGAAAATTGTATCTCGCGAAATTCACGATTTAAAAACGATGAATAAAATTAGTTGGATGAAAAGAAAATGTTTTCCGTGAGATTCACGAATCCATGAAAACGTTGAATTCACAGAGCTTTTATTTTGCAAGCAAAAAAAAGTTTCAAAACGTTGAATTCACAGTTTTTCTTTTTAATCGAAAAATGTTTCAAAACGATGCATTCACGGAGTTTTTTCCTTTCAAAGTAAAAATGTGTCAAAGCATCGCATTCACGGAGTTTATATTTTAAAAATGAAAAATGTTTTAAAACGCAAGATATACAGAGTTTTTTTTTTTACGACACTGAAAGAAGCCAAATTATGTGGATTCTGCAAAAGCTCGGAGATCGAAGACCGAAGACAAAAGGCTAAAATCTGCGTTTCACTCTCGTTCGAATAGACTCGATTTGTTTAGTTTCAGAGTGGAGGCGAAATTCGTTTCTCATAACCTAAGACACTGTTGATACGAGATTCTCTTCTGTCTCGTCAATTAGAATCTTATTGTAAGATTTGCTATTATGACTCTGGAAATGTAGACAAATGTTGGGTTTGCTGAGATGGAACGTCTGGATCTGGTTTAGTCAATTTGGGGAGATGAGGCTTGTTGACATGATTCTTTACGGAACTCATTGAAATTTTCTTCGTAAAAATTCTAAATAATAATAAACTACGAGTAACAAAATAATTTGCAAACTTTGAAATCACTCAATTGCACAGTTTTGTCAATAAAAAAATAAACCCTTAAGGGAACCGAGTCCTCGACAGAGTTGTAAATAATGCATTACTTTGATAATGCATTACTTTATTACCCATTACACTGCATAATGTGAAATGGATAAGTGTACCATTACAAAATACAAAAGTAATGTGTAATGAATGCGCGTACCATTACAAATAAAAAAAGTAATGTTTAATGGATGCGTGTTCCATTACAATTAAAAAAAGCAATGTGTAAGGTACCTGCGGGTAATAAGGCCTAGCTAAGGGAGAGTTGTAATAAAATGAAAAACATACAATTTAATCAATAAGTTTTAATGATTATCATTATTCAAGTACATTTTCTATAAAATATAAACGGAAAATGGTAATTTTTACCATAAACAAAAACGAAATTAAACATTCAAAAAAACCTTATCAGTAGGCCTTATTTTACTATAGGAGGGTAATAAGGCCTACGGCTTTAATATGCTTAAATAATTAAGCTATACTTAATACATTTGGTATTTGTGATCTTATTGATGCCTCTCTGTAGATTTATAAGAACTTAAAATTCTTCTTTACACTGCTCTGACAGCTGATACCAGGTCGTTTTCTGACCACAACGCTGGTTTAGGAGGCATCGGGATCGACTCACTGAAATCAATCATCAATTAATAATAAATTAAATTAAGTGAAGGATACACTTCCCTATAATGTAAAAAACAAGATAACAAAACAAAAAAATTTCAACACGTTTCTCTTATGGTCAAATTTAGTAGGCCTTATTAACTGCCGACCATATATTTCAGAAAAACAACAAATAACAAATATTTGGGGCATGATACGTTATTTATATTGTCAAGATCATCGAAGTAGATATTCATGAAGATAGAGACTACGATTTTAGATCGTTAAGAGGAGGCGAAATACCGACATTTTTCGTGCGAGTGCGAGAGAGAAAGGATGATAGGGGTCGTGTGAGAGCGAGAGAGAGGTCCGAATGTCGCCTTTAGCCTCCTCTTAAGAGGAGGCTAAATACCGACACTAACACCTCGAAATTGCCATCCAAACTTGCTCTTATACAAATGGATAGAATTGAATAAAATTTCAACAACATCATCAGAACAATGGCAGGAATGGAGCCTCACTAAAATTTTTTCGAAAAACAAAAAAAAAAATTTACAGATTCATTTACCACCAAGAAACTGTAATTGAAAAACTTAAACTATTAAACTTTTACTGCATTTTGGGTAAAACCAAGAGTGAGGCTCCATGAAGAACGCCACGATACAAATATCGAGACGTTTTCGACATTATTTTATCAAAATGACACGCCGAAAGTTTGGATGGCGCATCAAAAGATAAATATCGATAAATTGTAGTTTTATTGAAAAACGAAATGGCCAAATGTAGTTCACAGACGTGCGACTGAGGGCAGCACCATGGATTCTGACGAGTAACCTATAATATTTAGGGGTCTCGAATGAGTTCGTTGGCATTAGCTGTAACGCATTTTAGCCTCTCAATTGACAATTAATTTATCCCCCTCTTAATTGTCAAAATGTAATTAATTTTCATCCACGGTTGTCGGAGAAAGACTGGACGACGGTGATACGTCGATAATGTAGGGATTGAATAAAAATGGTATTTAGCCTCCTCTTAAGTGTAGTATTATCAAAAATACTTACGATTTACGTGGACCCTTTTTTTAGTATTTGTGCTGCGCGGCCGCGTCATATGATAAATGATGCAACACTGGAGACGGAGAACGGTGTATGGCGTTTCCGCGAACTTATAGCGACATTTTTATGCATTATGCTTCAGTCAGTGTAGCCTTGCGCGAAAGCGGTCATTGTAAATATGATTTTTGGCGACTAGGCCTTATTACCCGTGGGTACCTTAATGGATGCATGTCCCATTACAAATAAAAAAGTAATATGTAATGGATGCATGTGCCATTAAAAATAAAAAAAGTAATGTGTAATGGATGCGTGTTCAATTACAAAGACAAAAACTAATGTGTAATGTATGCATGTTCCATTACAAATAAAAAAAATAATGTGTAATGCGTGCATGTGCCATTACAAATAAAAAAGTAATTTGTAGTGGAGACTATTCCATTGCAAATAGAAAATTTGCCGTGCTCGTATTAGAAACTTGCACATTGCTGTCTCATTATTTTATTTTGTTCACTAATAATTCATCCGAATTATCACAAATGATCCATAAAGTTAAAAAATAGAAACAAGAAAACAGACAGTTCATCGTTAAATATGAAGTACGAAAATGTACTCAACCCCAAAAATTATCCAACTTTATATTGAACGCGCTTTTACACGCTGTTACCCATAATTATAAGCAATCTAATAAAAATCGCAAGTTACTGATACAAAATTTGTCGCTTTATTGAATCCCTAAATAATGTGCATGTTCGTTTTTTTTAACTTTATGGATCATTTGTGATAATTGTGGATGAACTTTTAGTGAGCGAAATAAAATAATAAGACAGCAATGTGCAAGTTTCTAATACGAGCACGGCTATTTTTCTATTTGTAATGGAATATTCTCCACTGCAAATTAATTTTTTTTCAAATTGTAATTTGTAATGGAACGTGCATACATTGTACATTACTTTTTTTATTTGTAATGAAACAGGCATCCGTTACACATTACTTTTTTTTATTGGTAATGGGACATGCATCCATAACACATTACTTTTTTTTAATTGTAATGGAACACGCATCCATTACACATTACTATTTTAATTTGTAATGGAACATGCATGCATTACACATTACTCTTGTAATTTGTAATGGAATACCTGTCCAATACACATTGTTTAAAGTAATCGGTAATGCATTACTTTTACATTACTATTTTCACAACTCTGGTCCTCGACCGAGTCAGCGTCAAAACGCCGATATTTCAACATAAATATAAATGTTCGTTGAATACGTGTAAACCTGACCAATGGTCCATCATTTGACGTATCAAATGAAGGAATTTTTGACTTTAGTTGGAACTCTTAAGGGGGGAAACAGGCATAGGACGGATTTTTTACAGTAATTTTCATTAATTTTTTTAACACATAAAGAATTTATATAATTTACTGATATTGTGAGGTCATTTTATACATATATATTTAAGAATATATTCAGAAATTCTCAAAAATTTTCCTCAAAAATTAACGGAGATATCAGCTGCCGCACATTGTAGGTCGCCATCCAACTGAGCAGTTTGTTTTGAGGTCGCAATTTTCATCTGGAATCAATTGCACAAAGAATTTACTTTTTTTATATGTGTCTCTTCTATGTGAACTTCACTTCCTTCAAAAAAATTGAAAATTAGTATTTTTAGAGGGTTGTGAACATAAAGCTTGATTGTTTACCATTTTTTCGTACTTTTTTTATAATAAAAAAATACTTTAAATAAAGATATTGTTTAGGATTTAAGATCAAATAGATCATATTTATATAAAGAAACTGTATGCCATATTTCAAAATGATTAATTAAACACTTTTTAAGCTAGAGCGTACACAGATTCAAAAAAAGTCGTTTCGAGAAAAACGCGCTTGAAAAAAATGGGCAGGAAAGGTTAATTTACGGCAATAATGAATCAATTTTAACAACTTACTGATTAATCAGCGATTCCAGCACCATATTGCAATCCTTCTTCAGCTTCATATGCTTCGTTTTCATCAGCTTGCAACTTTTTTTTCTCGAGCTTTTCGAGCTTCCCCACTGTCTAAAGTCCAAGGTTACGTGAGTGTCCCTTTAATGAGGGACGCTCATTTATCGCTTGTAATTTTTGAACGGATTGGAATTTTCTTTTGAAATTACAAGGGTATATTTTTGAATAGTTTTACAAGCGATTTATGAAAAAAAAATTGAACGTCTTATTTTCTGCGACTGCTCATTTTCTTCGTAACACTTTTCCGGATTGCTTGAGTGCGGCACATTTTTTTTTCAGGTCCTTATTATAGAGTTACAGGCCAGTTTTTGATTTTTTGACCTATTTTTTGTTTCAAAAATTCAAAAAGTAGCCTGCAACGCCTTAATAAGGACCTACAAAAAATGTGACATACTTCGCGTGCCTAATGCCAAAAGGGCCTATTACAGCAAGAAGATAGGGGTCCATGCCAAAAGGGCCTATACAAATTTTTTTTTTTGCTATTCTTCTTAAAATTGCTTGAAACGTGAAGATCTGTAAAAAAAAAAAATTTTGATGTACTAAAACCAAAAGGGCCTATAAAAAAAATCAAAATTTTTCAAAGTTTTGAATAGAAATTGCATACCAGAGCATTTTTTTTTTTGAAATTTTTTTTTTTTTTTGAAAAAAAAAAGTTTAAATAATTTGTTATTGTTTATTTGTTTCAACATTTTGTTATTTTTTATTTGTTTAAGCAATTTGTTTAAACGCTTGTTTAAATTATTTGACTTGTTTTCATTTTTTTTTTGCAAAAAAAAAAGTTGAAGTAATTTGTTATTGTTTATTTGTTTCAACAATTTGTTATTTTTTATTTGTTTAAAGAATTTGTTATTGTTTATTTGTTCAAACAATTTGTTCTTTTTTTTAAACAATTTGTTATAGTTTATTTGCTTAAATAATTTGTTATTGTTTATTTGTTTGAACAATTTGTTATTGATTAAAACGAAAGTAATTTGTTATTGATTAAAACGAAACTTAAAGTACTTCTACTTTAAGTACTTTAAATCTCAAGTACTTAAAGTAATAAGTACCTAGTACTTTAAGTACTGCCGGTACTTAATACTTTAAGTACTTAATGTATTTTGTACTTTATATTTGAAGTACTTAAAGTACTAGGTACTTATTACTTTAAGTACTTGAGATTTAAAGTATTTAAAGTACAAGTACTTAAAAAATCAAGTACCAATTTCAAGTACTTTTTGTATTAAAGCATATTTTTACCTTGCATGATACACTGAGAGTCGACAGATTGGAACAGAAATATTTAAACCAAGAATTATCAGAAGCACTGACGATAGAAATTTTTTTTTTTTAAATCTATTTTGATACAGGTATTCATGATAATTCATGATAAATTCACGATATTATATCATGAATTGTTACAATCGTGGATCCGAATCAATAACAAATTGTTCAAAAATAAACAATAACAAATTATTTAAACAAATAAACTATAACAAATTGTTTAAAAAAATAAGAACAAATTGTTTGAACAAATAAACAATAAGAAATTCCTTAAACAAATAAAAAATAACAAATTGTTGAAACAAATAAATAATAACAAATGATTTAAACTTTTTTTTTCCAAATAAAAAAAAAAAAAAATTTCAAAAAAAAAATTAAAAAAATAAAGATTTTTTTTCCAAAAAAAAAAAAAATTTTTCCAAAAAAAATTTTCAATTTTCTTAGCGGAAAGTAAAAAAAAAAATTATAGGCCCTTTTGGCTTTAGATCACTAAATTTTCAATGTCCTAAAGCCAAAATTTGAGACATAGGTCCTTTTGGCTTTGGAAAATTTTTTTTTGGTCTTTAGGCTTAGAAAATGTTGGCAAAACGATTGGCGCAAAAAAAAAAAAAATTCTAGGCCCTTTTGGTTTTGCAAAGCCAAAAGGGCCTATAACTTTTATAGGCCCTTTTGGCATTAGGCACGCGACTTAAGCAGTCTGAAAAAGTACTACGAAAAAAATGAGACGTCGTAGGATAAGATCCGTCCAGCGGTTTGGTCAGGATCGTATACAGCGTAGTGAAACTAAAAAATTAATTTATGAGAGAATCACTGCACCTTAATTCCAACTAGCGTCAAAAATTTCTTCATTTTATACGTCAAATGATGGACTATTGGTCAGGTTTACACGTATTCAATGAATTTATTTATTTTTATGTTCAAAAATCGGCGTTTTGACGCTGACTTGACCCCCTTTAAGAGGAGGCTAAATACAATTTTTATTCAATCCCTACATTATCGACGTATCATCGTCGCCCAGTCTTTCTCCGACAACCGTGGATGAAAATTAATTACATTTTGACAATTAAGAGGGGGATAAATTAATTAACAATTAATTGTCAATTGAGAGGCTAAAATGGGTTACAGCTAATGCCAACGAACTCATTCGAGCCCCCTAAATATTATAGGTTACTCGTCAGAATCCATGGTGCTGCCCTCACTCGCACGTCTGTAAACTACATTTCGCCATTTCATTTTTCAATAAAACTACAATGTATCGATATTTATCTCTTGATGCGCCATCCAAACTTACGGCGTGTCATTTTGATAAAATAATGTCAAAAACGTCTCGATATTTGTATCGTGGCGTTCTTCATGGAGCCTCACTCTTGGTTTTACCCGAAATGCAGTAAAAGTTTAATAATTTAAGTTTTTCAATTACAGTTTCTTGGTGGTAAATGAATCTGTAATTTTTTTTTTGTTTTTCGAATTTTTTTTAGTGAGGCTCCATTCCTGCCATTGTTCTGCTGATGTTGTTAAAATTTTATTCAATTCCATCCATTTGTATAAGAGCAAGTTTGGATGGCAATTTCGAGGTGTTAGTGTCGGTATTTAGCCTCCTCTTAACGAATGATATCGTCGATTAGTCCGCGCTCAATTTAAATGTAATTCGTTCTTTCGTCAAGTGGATCACGCGTGTGTACTTGAGTATCTTCTCACGTAGGGGCAGCCCTCTAGATTCCTCATTTCTCAGAGTCACGGAAGGATGTTCTTTACCCCATGATCCTTTGATTATAAGGGTGCGATCGTAAGACGACCAGTGACTTCTGAGTGTGGTCTCAGCACTATCATGACAAAGCACGAGGGAAAATGAAGCGGCAAAAAATAAACGAAGGCTCAATTTATCAAGTTCTTATAGTAATAATCTCGAGTCAATACGATGTTGAACTTTCGCGTAGATATATAATGAAAATATGAGGGAATCTGTCAATGAAAATGATAAACATACAATGATAAAAAGCCAGGTTTCTGTGGGTTAATTTTTAAGAAAATCAGAGCTGGGCAGAGCACATCAGAGTACCTACTAGAAGTACCCGGTACTTTTGCGATGTACTTGAAGTACTTAAAAAGTACTTCAATTTATAAAAAATTTCAAATAATTAATTAAGTAAAATTGAAGTACATACTTGCTGCTACTTGAAGTACTTAAAAAGTACTTCAAGTAGCAGCAGTACATATTGTACTTAAATTTTCAAGTACTTGACCTTTACTTCAAGTATTGTACCAAAAATTGAAGTACTTAAAAAGAACTTCAAGTATTGTACTTAAATTTTCAAGTACTTGGCCTGGTATTGTACTTAAAATTTCAAATACTTTTCTGTACTTCCCACACAACAATAATACGTCCCAAGTACGTCTTTCGGACATCATGTCAATTGTCGCGTGTGTTGTTGTTCTAATGGGATGGTCCCATGGGGTTCCCATGGGCTCTGAAATGTCTGCAGTGATTACCGCAATGGGATGGTCTCACTGCCGTCCCGGGATGTCTTTGGGATGTCTTCGGGACGTCTCGTGGACTGCCCACACAGTAGTGGATAATTATTTTTTATTTCGATTTAATGTTAATTAATTTTAATTAATTAATTAAATTTCAATAAAACGGGTACAGTACAGAGGGAGACAGCACTCCTTGTAATATGGCCTCTTTTGAGGTCTGACTCCTTTCGGTGTCAAATGTCCGTGTTCACGTTCGGCTATATAAGCATTCTATTTGCATGATCCGTATGTGAGAGCCTTTGCCATCTCGCGCCGAGTCTGGAACTAACGCCGTGCAATGGCTGACCTCCTATAGACATCTCTAAGAGAGTCCGCTGAGATCGTCTAGACACGGTTACGGCAGGATATCCTCAAGACATCCTATATTAATCTCGCGTAGAAAAATGTCTTACCGATACCTCCCAGAGACATCTCTAAGAGAGTGCACTGGGATTGTCAAAACACGGTTACGATAGGATATCCTTAAGACATCCTATATTAATCTCGAGTAGACCAATGTACCTCCCACAGACATCTACAAGACAGTGCGGTACGATCGTCTACACACGGTGACGGCAGGATATCCTCAAGACATGCTAAATTAATCTCGGGTAGAACAATGTCCTACCAGTACCTCCCACAGACGTCTATAGGAGAATGCGTTGGGATCGTCCAATTACGGTTGAGACAGGATATCTTCAAGACATCCTATATTAATCTCGGGTAGAACGATATCCTACCGGTACCTCTCAGAGACATCTCTAAGAGGGTGCGCTGGGATCGTCTAAACACGGTTGCAACAGGATATCCTCAAGACATCCCATACTAATCTCGAGTTGACCAATGTCCTACTAGTACTTCCCACAGACTACAAGACAGTGCGGTACGATGTCTACACACGGTGACGGAAGGATATCCTCAAGACATCCCATATTAATCTCGGGTAGAACAATGTCCTACCGGTACCTCCCAGAGACATCTATAAGAGAGTGCACTGGGATCGTCTAAACACGGTTGCGACAGGATATCCTCAAGACATCCTATATTAATCTCGAGTAGACCAATGCCTTACTAGTACCTCCCACAGACATCTACAAGAGAGTGCGGTACGATCGTCTATACACGGTGGTGACAGGATATCCTCAAGACATCCTATATTAATCTCGGGAGAACAACGCCCTACCACTACCTCCCACAGACGTCCATAAGAGAGTGCGTTGGGATCGTCTAATTACGGTTGCGACAGGATATCCTCAAGACATCCTATATTAATCCTTGGTAGAACAATATCTTACTGGTACCTCCCATAGACGTTCATAAGACGTACTATCTTGGCAGGACACGAATAGGACTGTCTCGGGATGGTCCCGGGATCAATTTTGCTGTGTGGGTTTAAGTGCTTTTTCAAGTACAAGTATCAAGTACTTTTGAATGTGTCTTGAATATGTACTTGAAAATAATATTTTTTGATGTATACTGTCCCTCAACATTATTTCTTTTCTTTCAAACCTGCATCAAAATAAATCGTAATTACAATCGTCAATGCTATTTTTGAATTATTGTTAATTTTTTGTTTAAATACTTCTGTTCCAATCTGTTTTGATAGAAAAAGTACTCGAATAAAAATCAAATGAGAATACGAAATCAAATGTAAGTTCTAGATCTTACGAGATATACCTGAAAACTTGAAAAGTACTTGATACTTGATTTTTCAAGTACTTCTACTTCAAGTACTTTAAATCTTAAGTACTTCAAGTAATAAGTACGTGGTACTTCAAATACTGCCGGTACTGGATACTTCAAGTACTTACGGTACTTTGTACTTTGTACTTGAAGTACTTTCCGGTACTTTGGTCAGCGCTGATGAAAATCAAACGACAAGTTGAAGCAAACGTGTCGAACAAACTGTTCACGCTGTCGATATTATAAGACTTACGTACGAATAAAGCGGATCGATCGCGAAAACTCCCGAATAATTTATGTCGAATGTTATTGATGTAAAAGTGGCGGTTCGCCATAGGCCATTCTAGAACGTACTGACGAGCGGTTACATCGAGCCAGATCGGATAAAATACATACAACACTTATCGAGAAAATTCACTGTCTCCAGCCTTTCAAAACTGTAATATCTTTGAACAATGCAATTTGAAGGAAATATTTTGTGAATACAGCAATTCTGGTAGAAGTGAAACATACATTTTTGAAGTGAAGAAGTGCAACATACATTTTTAAATAGTCTAAAGTTTTTTTCGTACTTCCAATTGACTTTAGCAAACTGTGCAAAATTCGTTGCCATCCATTTTCTGCAGACGATATGATCTAGAATGCAATCGTGTCAATCAGAAAATTGTTTATGACTTTCTCATTTTTTTCATCTTTCGCTAAACTTCTTTTCTAAATAGTTCCTTGAGTTGCTCTATGGTCAGTACTCTAATTATAACTTTCTCATAAAAGGATGGCAATAAATCAGGAAGCTATGTGCAGATTTTGAATTTACACGATTTTTTCATCACTTTTCGAAATTTTACTAAATCAGAACCTCACCAACTGTTCTATTTAAGGGGAGGCTAAATACCGACATTTTTCGTGCGAGTGCGAGAGAGAAAGAATGATAGGGGTCGTGTGAGGGCGAGGGAGAGGTCCGAATGTCGCCTTTAGCCTCCTCTTAAGAATAGGCTAAATACCATTTTTATTCAATCCCTACATTATCGACGTATCATCGTCGTCCAGTCTTTCTCCGACAACCGCGGATAAAAATTAATTACATTTTGACAATTAAGAGGGGGATAAATTAATTAACAATTAATTGTCAATTGAGAGGCTAAAATGCGTTACAGCTAATGCCAACGAACTCATTCGAGACCCCTAAATATTATAGGTTACTCGTCAGAATCCATGGTGCTGCCCTCACTCGCACGTCTGTGAACTACAATTCGCCATTTCGTTTTTCAATAAAACTACAATTTATCGATATTTATCTCTTGATGCGCCATCCAAACTTACGGCGTGTCATTTTGATAAAATAATGTCGAAAACGTCTCGATATTTGTATCGTGGCGTTCTTCATGGAGCCTCACTCTTGGTTTTACCCGAAATGCAGTAAAAGTTTAATAATTTAAGTTTTTCAATTACAGTTTCTTGGTGGTAAATGAATCTGTAAATTTTTTTTTTGTTTTTCGAAAATTTTTTAGTGAGGCTCCATTCCTGCCATTGTTCCGATGATGTTGTTGAAATTTTATTCAATTCCATCCATTTGTATAAGAGCAAGTTTGGATGGCTATTTCGAGGTGTTAGTGTCGGTATTTAGCCTCCTCTTAAATTCAATCTCAACTGTCATCGTTATCTCGTAAATGCGTACAAAAAATTTAAGCTAGATGGCTGTGAAATTTTTAAAATTAGAGCGACCACAACCATTTTTTGTTGAATTAAAAATTTTGTTGAAACTGGTTATTCGAAGCGATTGTTTTCAAATTCAGTACCAATTATTCTTGTCACTTGATGCATTTACACAAAAAAGGCAGATTGGTTGTTGATAATTATGAAAGTTAGTACATTCACGGGCATTTTTTGAATATTTCAAAAGTTTTTAAAATTCGAATGTCTGAAGCGATTTTTTCAAAATTCAATTCCAACTATCCTCATTATCAAGTATGTTTACATATAAACATTAACCTTTATAACTGCATAATGACAAAGATTATAGCACCCATAAACATTTTGCAAAAAATTAAGTTCCACCTAATTGACAATTGCTTTGAATTTAGACAAAATGTTTACTAACAAGAAAATGTTGCCACGTGTCCCTGTCCGATTTGAATGGCTCTGAAATATTTTGTGGTCTTCTAAAAAATAAGGCACACGAATTTTTTTTATATCGGTCCAAAGTCGATTTTAGGAGTGTAATCAACTCCCACAAATAAACCATTGGAGGTGGTTTCACACTTTCACTAGCAAGAAGTTGATCGATCGAAAAATGAAACCAGTGGCAAAATGTTCCTTATGGCGAATGATGAAAATTGGCACTTGAACATTTTACATCCCATTTGCAAGGAGGGACATTGGACGTTAGGAAAATTAAATGAATACTGGAACTCTATCGATGTGAGGGGTAGAATCTTTACGCCTGAAAAATAATTTTTAGGACTGAAGTTGAGAGAAAAATATATTTTTCAAACATCAAAAAGGAAATGTTAAAGCTGTATAAAACAGTTAATAAAACTAAATAAATTTATTCGAATTTGAAATAGGAAAAAAACGATAAAAGGATGGTTCTGCGATCTGATTTTTCTTTAACCCTCTCTGTTCACACCTCAAAATAATTCCACAAGTTGGTCACACTGGGTCAATTTGACCCGACCGATTTTTTGTCAAAAAAAAAATACCTATCCGATTGACTTAAAAAAAATATAGGAATTGTCTTTGAATATTTTAGTATATGAAACAATTGTGTGTTTTTTTAAAACATTTATATGGAAAAAAAATCATGAAAAAAGACTTTCAAAAATCCGATTTCTTACTTAAAAAATTTTAGATTTTTCAGTTTTAAAGACTTTTTGGAAAAATTTCTACACGATACTCTCTATATATGGTACTTTAAGAAAAAATATACTTCGAATGCATGCGTTCCAAAAAAGGTATTTATTTCGCTATGTGAAAATATCGAAAATCAATGATGGCTACCTATAATAAATACTTCAAACTTCCACCAGAGGGCCAGGAAAAATCCACGAGGGCCCGGATAGTTAGAGATATTTGCGCTCAAAGTAAGACCTCGGGTCAATTTGACCCGCGGTGACCAACGAGGGTTAACGAAATGCTGCCATAAACAAAAGCGGGGAAAACTGGAATTATTAATTGACGCCAAAATATAAGTGCCATTCGATTATGAAGTTCGTATTAAATTATGAGCATACAAGGGACTCGAAGGGCGTCGAAAATTATAATCATATTTCCCTACTATACAGTCATTCCATCCAGTATATAATCAATTGTCCACCGTACAATAGATTATCATCGATAACCTCCCGAGAGAGCTGTCCAATTAATGCAAGCTTCCGATGCCATAAATGATGATAATAGCATATGCAGCGGGATCGTTGCATATGCATTAATTAAATTAGCACATTTTCGCGCGATTGCCGAAAGCTACCACTCTATTATGAAGTCTTGATGTTGTCAATATAATAATGCGCGGTGACAACCCGTTCAGTTACACATAAAAATGACAATGACAGTAAATAACAATTTACATGATCTTTAATGTTTAAATAAATTATTATATAAAAGAATGTATATGGTTCTTGTTCCCATGAATATTAGAGGTTTTATTTGTTTTTTTTCTTTGAAACGTGATAGAAATTAAAAGTGTATGGTTATGTGAATTTTCATAATCCATATCAAGATAAATTTTCTATAGTGATCTATCCGCATAATATATGGTTTCCATAAGAAATGACTTTGAAGATCGAAGCAACACTAGGTCAACATGTTGAGTGCAATATGGAAAGATTGCGAAAGCATGTTACTCACTAAATCATTCGAGGATATCTTTTATGTATACATATGTATATACCTACACACAGTTTAAAATATCGACAACGTATATGAAGAGTTCTTTTTCAACCGGGCCACTTTTTTTTTCACCCTCTCCAATTTTTTTCAAAATCTGCCAGTTTGAAATATTAGTCAAAAGGAACGTCTGTGATTTTTTAAAGATTTTTTTAGGCGTCCGTTCAGGATTTTCAATTTTTCATTACGAACAATGTATCTCAAAAAATATCCATCAAACAAAAAAAACATAACAATAAAAACTTATTTATTTTTTCCACTTTATCGAAAAGAATTAAAATCATAATTTTTCTGCATTGAAAAAATGGAAATTTGGCAAAAAAATGAGAATAATTTTTTTTAAAACCTAATAGGGGAAGTCTCCTAACGCCGGACGGCGCCTAGTACCGGAAACTGTTGATATAAGCCAAACTAGAGAGCAACGACAATAGTTCTCGTGCGTAGTTCGAACAGTGGCCATAGCGGTGACGGTGGCGCTAGAGAGCTAGCCGCAGTGCGCATGCGCGCCTTGCCGAGAGTTGATTTTCGTTGGAGCCGATTATATTTCGTATCAGCCCTAATTTTCACACATCCATTGTTTAAAAAATAGGGGTTTTGCGGCTCCGTTTTTTAGCTTGGGATGCTTTTTGGTAAGTATTCTTTCAAATAATGAAGGTTAAATTTCAAAATGTTTGTGAAATGGCAACGCATTTTGTTATTTAATCTTGCATGTTGAGTCCCTGGTACCGGATACTCAATTTTTCGCCAGTACCGGACGCCATTTTTTTTTCGTTATTGGAATATTTATGTAAAACATGTTGTTTTTATTGTGGTGATATTTCACTATGACAAAACAGTTAAAAATAATGACGAAAGTAAAATGGCCCGAGAAAAATATGAAAAAAGCCTCGATGACAATAATGACTGGATCCAGTGCGGCAATTGTAAGCAATGGGCTCATAAGGCTCGCGCAGATATTCCGGAGTGTTCCGATGAATATATTTGTGATCATTGCAAAATTTAACCACTTTTAATCAATTTTTTCAAATAATATTCATAGTGTCCGGCACTAGGTGCCACTTTTTGGACTCGACCATTTTAACTATTAAATTCAAAAATATATTTTTCTTAGTTTTACGTTTTTTAAAAAACTGTACTATCATTAACACACCAAAGAATACTCCAAAGTTTGTGAAAAAAATATAAAAAATCGAAGTTCTTATATATATAATAGTTTTATTAATGAATAACCTTACCCCTACAGCACATAACATTGCTGCAATGTTGCAGCAATGTTGTCATATTGCACGTGCAATGATATATTACAGATATGTTGTGGCAACATTGCTACGCAACATTGCACTAAAACTTCTCAGCAATGTTTCGGGAATGTTCCTAAGCAACATACCTGCAATATTTTGTTGAAACGTTGCGAGTAAATTGCAGCAATATTGGTAAGATCGAACTTCAAATTTTACAACTACACGAGCGTAATAAATATGAAAAAGATCAATTGAAAAAGATCTATTCATTTATTCCTCATAAAATATCAATAACGATTGATTTCGAGTCATTTTCTTTTTCTTTTTTCATATCTATTTTCAAAATTTTGTTGTGCTTCTGACATTAATAAGACATGTGATATTAATAATATTAAGACATTATGATATTCGCATTGAAAAAATGTTTAATATCAAAAAAGCTATAAAACCAAAACATATTTTGTTTCTGGATGATTCTTATTCGTAAAATATGACTATATACTGTAACGGGACGACCTGGGGCCTGCCACGATCTCGGCACTTCGCCTGAGATCCGTTAGGTGGCGGCGGTCGGTGGGCGCTCTCGCGCTGGCGAGAGCCACCGAGCACCGATAAAGGTCCGGTGTATTACGAGCAACGGGGTCCTCAATACCTCAATTAACAATCAATTGTTGGAACATTTACCCGCGCTCTGTGGTAGCGTAGTCGTATGGACTTGAAACTACATATTTTTATATCATGCAATAATTCAAATGATAAAGTTTCCATTGTAGGTAATATTCCTGAAATATTGAATATGTAATACGAGTTATATTGCTGGAATATTGCATATTGATTGGATGCAATATTTCTGGAATATTGCAGAACATTGCAGCAATATTTCAATCGTCGGACATAGCAGCATTGCAGCAAGATTGCAGCAATGTTTTTTGAAATATTACAATGTAGTCATGCAACATTCCAGCAACATTGCAGGAATATTGTGTGCTGTAGGGGTAAGTATCCGGTACTGGGGGACTTCCCCCTAACACGCTTTCGATTTCGGTACAAATTTTACAGGATGTCTGTCATTGGGTAAAGAGTCTACGAAAACAATTTCAGAATGGCACCTGCAATGGTTACGATGAAAAAAATAAAAACCCTGCGAAAACTCATAACCGCATATAGATTTCGCAGGGTTTTTATTTTTTTCCATCGTAACCGTTGCAGGTGCCATACTGAAATTTTTTTCGCAGACTCTTTACCCAATAACAGACATCCTGTAAAATTTGTACCGAAATCGAAAGTGTGTTATTAGGTTTAAAAAAATTTTATTCTCATTTTTTTGCCAAATTTCCATTTTCTTAATGCAGAAAAATTATGATTTTAATTCTTTTCGATAAAGTGGAAAAAATAAAAAAGTTTTTATTCTTATGTTTTTTTTTGTTTGATGAATATTTTTTGAGATACAGTGTTCGTAATGAAAAATTGAAAATCCTGAACGGACCCCCAAAAAAATCTCAAAAAAATCACAGATGTTCCTTTTGACTAATATTTTAAACTGGCAGACTTTTACAAAAATTGGAGAGGGTGAAAAAAAGTGGCCCGGTTGAAAAAGAACTCCTCATATATAGTTTTCCGCCCAACTGGGATTCCAATTCAATTCTAGCTTGTCTCATTTTTCGTAAATCCCACGATCGTGCCCGTAAAGAATTTTTACGATTCTAGCTTTCGTTTGTTCGCATAAAAAAAATACTGATGGAATAACTGTCCTGGATGGAAGGACTTATCCACTCATGGACAGATAAGCATAGGAGGAGATATATTTTTCGAGAGCTTTGACAAGATGGCATTTAAGTAGGTGACGTTATAACGTTGAACAAACGTGGATAATTGAATGGAGCTAAAAATACATGGAGAATATTCGGAGTGTTATTTTCAGCTGACAGCGAATTCGCTTGTCATTTCCCCTAACGATAATACAAATTACTTAAAAAACCCCGAAAAAGTTTATCTTGAGATTGTTTTTTTTCCAATTATTTCATCATAAATATAGTTTATATTTCTGTGCATGAATCTTTTCATTAACGCAATTTTGCACTCAAAAATATCGCCTGCCATTTTACGAATTCCAGGATTTAAATTTATCCTGGTTGGAGCATATTGCAATTTATTGCCAACGAGCAATGAAAAATCGATTGAAGTAACGTTGTACAATACACTGAGCAAACAGTTTATCTATAGTAAAGAAATATATTTATTTGGCACTTTTACTTGAATATTCCTTAAGAGGAGGCTAAATACCATTTTTATTCAATCCCTACATTATCGACGTATCATCGTCGTCCAGTCTTTCTCCAACAACCGTGGATGAAAATTAATTACATTTTGACAATTAAGAGGGGGATAAATTAATCAACAATTAATTGTCAATTGAGAGGCTAAAATGCGTTACAGCTAATGCCCACGAACTCATTCGAGCCCCCTAAATATTATAGGTTACTCGTCCGAATCCATAGTGCTGCCCTCACTCGCACGTCTGTGAACTAGTACATTTCGCCATTTCGTTTTTCAATAAAACTACAATTTATCGATATTTATCTCTCGATGCGTCATCCAAACTTACGGCGTGTCATTTTGATAAAATAATGTCGAAAACGTCTCGATATTTGTATCGTGGCGTTCTTCATGGAGCCTCACTCTTGGTTTTACCCGAAATGCAGTAAAAGTTTAATAATTTAAGTTTTTCAATTACAGTTTCTTGGTGGTAAATGAATCTGTAAATTTTTTTTTGTTTTTCGAAAAAAATTTAGTGAGGCTCCATTCCTGCCATTGTTCTGATGATGTTGTTAAAATTTTATTCAATTCCATCCATTTGTATAAGAGCAAGTTTGGATGGCAATTTCGAGGTGTTAGTGTCGGTATTTAGCCTCCTCTTAACTGTTACAAATTTTGTTACAATCGTTAAGAAATATTTCATTTGTGTCATAATATTTTATTGACTGTTAAGAAATATGTATTTAATTTATTAACTGTTAAAAAAATAATTGATTTCGCCATATTCAATTTTACATTTGCTAACAGTTAACAAATCCTGGTACATTGTTTTTCCAGTGAAAAAACGACTCCATGTGATCGAAAGAATTAACGATGTGTGTGACAGATTATGACACTACATTTTTCACGATCGACAAAAAGGACCTTCGCTATATATGTTTTATCGGAAAGATTTGTTAATATCACAGGTCGTGGGAGATTGCGTGTGTCTTGGCGATATAGGCGAAGACTTATGGCGTTTTTTATCCTTCATATGGTCCTCGTCGACCATAGAATTCTTCTTATAGTGTTCCGGTTTTCACCCTTCGGATCTAACCGAGATCCCCTTAAATCGCTCCACCTCCGCTTTCGCAGATCCTCCGAAATCGTAATACCAAGATCAGTTTCGCCGTCTCGACTTCTCACTTCCTCTCTCTTTCTCTCCTACACCTAACGTCGTCCTTTATATATTACATGATCGCGTGTGGGTGTGTGCATCGTTTTTTTTAGTATATGTGTCATTCCAGCCCAAGTGTGTAAACCCTTGACCCTGACCCTCTCGGATTTATTTGATTTTTTTTCATATGATCGTATTGGGTCTAAAATACACCCTCATAATTTTTTCAGATTTTTCCAAACATCCCTTATTTCAAAATAATAAAAAAACCTCCATTTTTTAAAAATCTGAAAAAATTCTGAGAAAACCGTTGTAATATATAAAAATTTTCAAGCTATCATCCGTAGTGGGCAGATTTTTTTCCTGTATTTTACGTATTCGATTTAAAAAAAAAAATTTTTTTTTAAACACTATTTTTTAAAAATCTACAAAAATTCCGAAAAAACCGCGATAATATATAAAAAATTTCAAGCTATCACCCATAGTGGGCAGATTTTTTTTTGTGTTTTACAAGCTATTAACGGTCTCAAAATTCCAAAAAATGCTGAAATCGCTCACCTTGAGCAGATCAGGGATGGGCATAAAGAACTTAAAAAAAAAATAAGTGATAAATCATTTTTGACTCGTGATTTAAACGGGCTCGGAGTATCAAGTACTTTCGGACTTGTGATTTAAACGGGCTTGGAGTATCAAGCCTTTTTTGACTTGGGATTTAAACGGGCTCGGAGTATCAAGTCTTTTTTGATTGGTGATTTGAACGGGCTCGAAGTATCAAGTACTTTTGGACTTCTGATTTAAACGGGCTTGGAGTATCAAGCCTTTTTTGACTTGGGATTTAAACGGGCTCGGAGTATCAAGTCTTTTTTGATTCGTGATTTGAACGGGCTCGGAGTATCAAGTACTTTTGGACCTGTGATTTAAACGGGCTTGGAGTATCAAGCCTTTTTTGATGTGGGATTTAAACGGGCTCGGAGTATCAAGTCTTTTTTGATTCGTGATTTGAACGGGCTCGGAGTATCAAGTACTTTTTTACTCGTCACTCCTTTCGATTAAGAGTGACAAATTCTTTTTAATTCTGAGTATATTTAAGCTTTAAATTCATTTTAATTCCTTTTTTAATCGAATTAAACGACGAAATTCATATTAATTCCTGAATATTTTTTAATTGTACCATGGTCAAATCGATCCCGGTACAACAAATTATAACTCCGCATACGGAGAATAATAATTAGTGACAAATAAATAAATAAATAAATAAATAAATAAATAAATAAATAAATAAATAAATAAATAAATAAATAAATAAATAAATAAATAAATAAATAAATAAATAAATAAATAAATAAATAAATAAATAAATAAATAAATAAATAAATAATTAATTTTTTTTTTTTTTTTTTTTTTTTTTTTTTTTTTTTTTTTTATACGGGCCAGCATGCTCGCGCGTAGACTCAACCAAACCAAATCCGGATTTGGTTGAGTCTACGCGCGAGCATACTGGCCCGTATTGGAAAAAAAAAAAAAAAAAAAAAAAAAAAAAAAAAAAAAAAAAAAAAATTTAATTATTTATTTATTTATTTATTTATTTATTTATTTATTTATTTATTTATTTATTTATTTATCTATCTATTCATTTATTTATCTATTTATTTATTTATTTATTTATGTATTTATTTATTTATTTATTTATTTATTTATTTATTTATTTATTTATTTATTTATTTGTCACTTATTATTATTCTCCGTATGCGGAGTTATAATTTGTTGTACCGGGATCGATTTGACCATGGTACAATTAAAAAATATTCAGGAATTAATATGAATTTCGTCGTTTAATTCGATTAAAAAAGGAATTAAAATGAATTTAAAGCTTGAATATACTCAGAATTAAAAAGAATTTGTCACTCTTAATCGAAAGGAGTGACGAGTAAAAAAGTACTTGATACTCCGAGCCCGTTCAAATCACGAATCAAAAAAGACTTGATACTCCGAGCCCGTTTAAATCCCACATCAAAAAAGGCTTGATACTCCAAGCCCGTTTAAATCACAGGTCCAAAAGTACTTGATACTCCGAGCCCGTTCAAATCACGAATCAAAAAAGACTTGATACTCCGAGCCCGTTTAAATCCCACATCAAAAAAGGCTTGATACTCCAAGCCCGTTTAAATCACAAGTCCAAAAGTACTTGATACTCCGAGCCCGTTCAAATCACGAATCAAAAAAGACTTGATACTCCGAGCCCGTTTAAATCCCAAGTCAAAAAAGGCTTGATACTCCAAGCCCGTTTAAATCACAAGTCCGAAAGTACTTGATACTCCGAGCCCGTTTAAATCACGAGTCAAAAATGATTTATCATTTAAAGCATGTATTTAAATACTTTTTGATTCGAGTCCGCCCATCCCTGGAGCAGATACTCAATTTGAGTACCAAAATAATTCAGAATCTGCTCAAGGTGAGCTATTTGAGAATTTTTTGGAATTTTGAGAACGTTAATAGCTTGTAAAACACAGAAAAAAAAATCTGCCCACTACGGGTGATAGCTTGAAATTTTTTATATATTATCACGGTTTTTTCAGAATTTTTGTAGATTTTCAAAAAATTGCGTTTAAAATTTTTTTTTTTTTTAAATCGAATACGTAAAATACAGAAAAAAAATCTTTCCACTAAGGGTGATAGCTTGAACATTTTTATATATTATCACGGTTTTTTCATAATTTTTACAGGTTTTTAGAAAATGTCGTTTTAAAAAAAAATTTTTTTTTTTGATTAAGGATGTTTGGGAAAATCTAAAAAAATTATGAGGGTGTATTTTAGGCTCAACGCGATCATATGAAAAAAATCAAATAAATCCGAGAGGGTCAGGGTCACGGGTTTACACACTTGAGCTGGGATACGTCATATATATGTATTACTTTTTTCGGTTGGCTTGAATCAACGATTCTTGGCAAAATTTCATCTCGCCCTTAATAACTCGACGTCAGAGTAAGATAAAAAATATATATATATGGGTCATTCCATGTCAAATCGACCAAGTGTTAGAATCGACCCCTTCCAATTTCGATGAAATTTGGTCAGAAGTTTTCGTTTTCAATAAAACAAAGTTCTACCAAACGAAATTCACTTTTCTATGTTTCTCTACATTCCTCGGTTGCTCATAGAAAAAAAAACAGTGTTCGAGCGTCGTTCGATACTGGATACGATTTCGGGTGGGGGTCGAAGAGTCGACTAACCAATATTTCGAACGGCCGAAATCCCGAATCTCACGATTACAAGCGTTCGAATAACGAAGCGCCGAAATCCCGAACGCCAGAGAAGCGAAAGCGGAGAGAGCCGTCCCATGCGTAAGAGAGAGAGAGAGATGCGCCTCCTCTCTCTCTTACGCATGGGGCGGCTCTCCCGACTTTCTCTTTTCTGGCGTTCGGGATTTCGGCGCTTCGTTATTCTAACGCTCGTAATCGTAAAATTCGGGATTTCGGCCGTTCGAAATATTGGTTAGTCGACTCTTCGACCCCCACCCGATAAAGCCGCGAATGATTGGGTCCGGGATAAACTGCCAATCTAGCTATAGTACATACGATTCGCGTTTTGGCCGAAGCGCAAACGAAGAGAAAGGAAAGAAAAGTGCAATAAAAAACAAAAATATATGGACGAACCGCAAACATCGACACGGGCAATGCATGCCAGAAAAGTTTATTTCAACCCTTCATATCGCTCCTTTTAACCCGCTCCCTCTTCGTCCTGTTGGCCTCACTTTGTTTCAAAGTTTGCCTTGATCTCTCAATACCTTTTTTTTCCATTCTTGCTTCTGTTACTTCATCGCATGGAGCCAGCCGATATTCGAAAGGGGACGTGAGAAAGAAATGTTCGTCCCCACGCTGTTGATTTTCCCAAGCCAGTATTTTCGCCGGGTCTATGTATTCGAACTGTGAAAAAAATTGTACATTCCTATAAATGAAGGAAATCCTACGTATATTACGAATATATGAACTTGTGGGAATTCTCAGGTTTGGTAAAAG
Source organism: Alloplasta piceator (assembly GCA_946863875.1). Taxonomy (NCBI): domain Eukaryota; kingdom Metazoa; phylum Arthropoda; class Insecta; order Hymenoptera; family Ichneumonidae; genus Alloplasta; species Alloplasta piceator. Next base: position 22,140,154 of record OX333071.1, on the reverse strand, counting down.
ACCCCTGAAAAATTCCGTCTTCTAAACTTTAAACGGAGTTTTCTATACTTCATCTCAGTTTAAAAATACTCAGATCTGTTAGAACATAATAAAACGCGATCGTTAAGCTTTTTTGGCGTTTTTTGAATATTTATGAGGTACCTACTGAACAAAACGATAAAGGAGATATGAGAACGGAAGAGAAGAGAGGAGCGACAAAAATATCGACTTCCGGTAGAATATGTAACTCTGAGAACAGTAAGAATTATGGTTGGGTGTATTAAAAATATATAATTAATATTTATTTAAAATTAATTTTTTATTCAAATCAACCCGTAAAATTAATTAAGAATTAAAGTTTATTTTAACTTAATCTTTGATTTAAATAAACTGGTAAAATGAATTAAGAATTAGATTTGATTTTAAATTAATTTTTAATTTAAACAAATCAGTAAAATTAATTAAGAATTAAATTTTATTTTTAATTATGTAACAACGAAAATTGAAGAAACAAGATTTTTTTCTATTATATATTTTTTAATTTAGCATTAAGTTGATCGGATTTTTTTGTGTAATTCATTAAGCATTCCCATTTATGTTGAGGGGTTATACACTGAGAGAAAAAATCACTAGAACCAATGAAATAAAGTTTTGAAGGCAAAAAAACCTTTTTTTCATTATTTGCCAAAACATATTAGATGGGTTCCCTTATATATTTACTTGGTTCATTTTTTTCAGTCAAATCCATAAATTTCTGTTTCAATAAACGAATTTACTTGAATTTAACAATATGTTATCAATTATATGTAATATGTTGTTTGAATCAAGAACACATTTTATCATTCAAAACATGCATGTCTTTTAATAGAGGAAGCACTGAGAACAAAAATTTGTTGAATCAATAAATTAATTAGTCCAATCAACGGGAAAAACGATTGATTCAATCAAATGCGTGTTTATTAATTGTTGCTAAACATGTTATAAAAAATATATAGCCCTTGCCAAATAATTTAATATGCATAGCTTAGTGACCCCAAAAAGAGATAAATAGAAAAAAAGACAAATCTGCGCCAATTCTCCGATCTAATTTCTCTGTCCGACCGAGATTCGAACCCTCGACCTTACCTACCATCATACCTATCCTACCTAATTACCTAACACGCTACCTATTACACTATCAACTACTACTATGCACTTGAAAAAAGTTAAGAGTTATGAAGATTCGAACATAAGAAAACATTTAAAAAACCAGTTTTTTAGTTTTTAACGACTTATGTATACTATTAAAGTATACTATAGAAATGATAGTTCTTTGCTTGAAGAAAATAAAAATTGCATCATTCGAAACAAATATTCTATTGGAATAAAATAATGTGTTATTTATTTTACTACAGCTTCTTTTCAAATAATCACAATCAATTTTATATCTAATAAATATTGAAAATACTACAGAAATATTTTTAGAAGTAAAATAATTATGAATTTATTGCAAAGAAATCATTTTGTTCGAAAAAAATAATTTAATATTGATGTCGTTTTCCAGATTCAAATAATCATCATTTTAGATTCAAATAATCTAATGTTTATGATACGATCAATGTAATTAATCCAATGAATCCAAATTTAATCAAATCTATCATGCATTTAATTGTTACTATTAAATTGGAGTTTAATATAATGGAGTAATAGATTCGTGAAAATATTTTTTTAAATGAAGAGTGATTTTCTTGGTTCAACAAATAAATAATCGAATTAATACTTTCATTTAATTAATAAATTCATGTTCTCAAATTCAGTAATTTTTTCTCTCAGTGTACGCAGTCAGGAGGTCGAAAAAGGCGATTTTTCACGATTTTTTTCTGGAAAGACGTTTTAATTTTTTCACGTAAAAATTGACATACATATTTTTTCAACTTTTACCCTTATTTTCAAATTTTTCTTTAAAAAAAATAATGATCCTTGAAGTGGCTGTAGTCGATCTCTGGGAGGTCCCCTAAAAAAAGGCGTCTTGCGGTACCTAAGCACGATATCTCTAGATTGGATCATGCAAGATAAATTTACAAGAAGATTTCGTTAATATAAGGTATAATCTAGTATTTAATCGAAGGTACAAGCAAAATATTTATTTTTAAGAAAATGGCGGCTTCTCAAAAAAAAAAATTTAATTTTTGATGAAAATTTTTGCCTTCAATTGTTTATAAAATGGAAGATATTTATCGGTAAAAAAAACTTCGATTAATTACCAAAAAATATATCTATAAAACTTGTGTAAAAATTTGAGACTGATTGGTTATGGCGTTTCTGAGAAATCTTGCTCAATGACTTTAAAACACAGTTTTGAGAAAAACGCATCCGAAGTTTCGAAAGCATCCACACCTTGTTCAAGTTTAATTGACCGTAGAGGACTTTCAAGGTCAAAATATATCTACGGCCTAAGTACATATTTGAACGTAAAATTTTTCGCTCTATCGATTGCCAATGTCAAAAAGGGGATTTTAATTTGAAATAAAAAAAGTTGACCTTGAAATAATCTTGAATAATCTTGACCTTGAAATAACCTCAATTTTGATCTTGAATCGTCAAGATCAAAATTAAGCTCACCATTCAATTCTTCGTTAAAAGTTACTACAAGAATGACCTTGACCTTTTTGAAAAATATTTTAGCTGAGGAAATATTCAGCCGTCCCGTTACTTTTGTGACATCCTGTATACTTAAATATATGGACATTCGAAAATGAAATGAAAAATTGATTTTTTGAAAATCCTGAAAGCGTATAACCCCTTAAAGAAATGTGTACCCTCCTGTTCCACTAACCATTACACCAGTTTTTCAAGGCTTTTGTAAAACTCATGAAAAAATTTTGTTTCATCTTTTATCATTATGCTTGTTATTGACATGAAAGACAGCTTGTTATGTGCGAATTTTTTTTTCGAATATAATGAGGCCATAAGAATACTCAGAGAAAAAACATTTTCTTTAAAAGAAAAAAGGACCATATTGAAATTCTTTACTCGGCACTCATTCGATTTTCTTTTTGTCTCCTTTGGCAAATTGGATCTCCTGGCTGAGGTTGGCATTCGGTGTCAAGGGGTTTAAAATTTCAGTTAGCATTTGACCGGGCGAATGGAGACGTTTTGCAGATGATCGGACTCGAATTCGAAATGTCACTTTTGACTTTTTTTTATTTTTTTAATGATCAGAATATGTATCGAATTCTATAAAATGTTCGTTAATTTTTCTAACCCTTTAAGCCCCTCAGTATAAATATTGAAAACGGTAATATCATTCGAAAATCCAGTTATAAAAGATACATTTTTCAAACGCGAATTATCAATGAAAATTGTCAAGGTATTATCATTGGAAATCAATTTTTGCAATTATCTATGTCAATTATTAGGGAAAAAATCACTGACAAACGTAGTCAATTTTTTTTTAAATTGCCCCTCGATAAATGGTACCAAATACACTAGTGGAAAAAATTAAAGGAACAACAAAATTTCCCAAATTTTTAGTGGTTTTTAACAATGCTGTATCTCAGTGAAAAATGGTCGTGTCGAGGTCTTAAAAAAAGAATTTTGAAGCTTCAAGTTTCTAGTTTTCAGGTCTTTCAGCAAAAAAATTGTCGAATCTACAGGTTTCACGCAATTCTGAGAAATACCAAGGAAAAAAAATGTGGCAAATTTGCATCACTTTCTTTTGGCTGTAATTTCTGGGAAAATTTTTCAGCTAAACCATGACATGGACCGGATAGCTTGTTTATTTAGGTTTAATTTGATTTTTTTGAAACCTCACTGCGACCATTTTTCGCTGAGATATCGGACTTTCAATGGAAAAAGATCCTTTTGTGTTTGACCATTGATATCTCAGCAATCAATGATCGCACAGAAATTAGAAGGAGCGTTTCACAAACTTGAATGAATGCTCTACAAGGATTAACGACGGTTTTTTGAAAAAAAAAAATTTTCCATCCTTGCCATGAATATGAAAAAATGGGAGAAAAGGGGCTATTTGTGGTTTTTTTGTAATGGGCCATTATCAACGGCCAAATTAGAAATATTGACAAACCGACTAATGTTGGGCGTGACTTTTACAGCTCAGTATACCCACAAAATCCCTGTAGGGTTTCAATTTGATCTATCGAACAGTTTTTTTGTTTCAAGCAATCAAATTTTTGAAAAAATTAAAGGATCATGTTTCTGCCCCTAAACGTCATAATCATTATTAAAGCGAAAAACAATTTTTTTTTGCTTTTTTAAGATTTTTATCGCAAACAGTGTTTAAATGTACGGAAAAAATAATTTCGAAGAATTTTCGAATTTTCATTTTTTATATTTTGTCGAATTTTTTTTTCATGAATTGAAACGCTGTTTGCGATAAAAATGTGAAAAAAGCTCAAAAAAAATTGTTTTCCTTTTAATAATGACTACGAAGTGTTTAGGGGCAATAAACATAATCCTCGAATTTTTTTGAAAAAAAAAATTTCAAAAAATTAAGAAACAAAAATTTCAAATTTTTTTTTTTGATTTTTTTAAAATACATTTATGGGAGATTGACGATGGTTTTTTGAAAAAAAAAATTTGTCCATCCTTGCCATGAATATGAAAAAACGGGAGAAAAAGGGCTATTTATGGTTTTATAGAAAATCAACGGCCAAATTAAAAATATTGACAAAACGACTAATGTTGAGCGTGACTTTTACAGCTCAGTATACCCACAAAATCCCTGTAGGGTTTCAATTTGATCTATCGAACAGTTTTTTTGTTTCAAGCAATCAAATTTTTGAAAAAATTAAAGGATCATGTTTCTGCCCCTAAACGTTATAATCATTATTAAAGCGGAAAACAATTTTTTTTTGGCATTTTTCACATTTTTATCGCAAACAGTGTTTAAATGTACGGAAAAAAAAATTTCGAAGAATTTTGGAATTTTTATTTTTTTTATTTTGTCGACTTTTTTTCCCATAAATTTAAACGCTGTTTGCGATAAAAATGTGGAAAAAGCTCAAAAAAATTTGTTTTCCTTTTAATAATGACTACGAAGTGTTTAGGGGCAATAAACATAATCCTCGAAAAGGGGCAATAAACATAATCAGCGAAAAAAAAGTGATGAAAAATTGCAAAAATTTTTTTTCTTGGTCTTTCTCAGCATCGCGTGAAACCTGTGGCTTCGAAATTTTTTTTGGTAGAAGATCTGAAAACTAGAAACTTGAAGCTTCAAAATGCTTTTTTTTAGACCTCGATACGACCATTTTTCACTGAGATACAGCATTGTTAAAAACCACTAAAAATTTGGGCAATTTCGTGTTCCTTTAATTTTTTCCACTAAGGTATATTAAGGTGCTTGATATTTTATTAAACATAGTTGATTAATCATGTTTTCTGAGACTATTGGTCATTTTTCTCGCTTTACTATCGAGCCAGAAAAAAGGGGACAATCGGTTATGTCAAAGTGACACACACGTGAGCCCAGTCTCCCCTCATACTCTTGCGTGTCACCGTTTCGAGTTCGTTGGTCGTTTGTCGACGTCATTTTCGATAGGTATTTGTCGTGAAGAAATATTTGGGGCGTTCCACGCCAAGTCGGACACTATTTAGCTATTGTATCTCCGATTAAAAAAAAATTCTGTTTTAGTATCGCTTGAAAAAGGCTTCCATGATTTCTTTCTATTTATTCTGTCGAACCGTTTTCAAGGTATAGATTTTTTTTTAATTTCGTCACTTTTTTGGTTACACGTCCATAACTTTGCGAAAAACAAATAGATCCCATCGTTATGCTATTATCTACTTAGGCTTAAAAGTTGTGGATGGAATAACAGTTTTTTGCAACAAAAAAAAAATTAAGAAAATCGATCAGTACGTGTTGTTTGTAAATCAGCAATTTATATTTAACACTTTAAAATCTTACAGAAATGCGGTTTGAATTTTTGTTATGAAAATTACGTTTAAAAACAAAAAGTTTGAAGAAAAACGTCCCATTTGGCCCATTTTTTGCAAAGTTATGGGGATTTAACCAAAAAAGTAATGTAATTTTTGAAAAATCGATATCTTGAAAACGGTTCGTCAACAAAAATTGAAAAAAATCATGGAAGCCTCTTTCAACCAACACTAAAACATATTACTAAAACAAATTTTCAAAAAAATTGGAGATGCAAAAGCTATAAATGGTGTCCGATTGGGCGTGGAACGCCCCATATATATGTTCAAGCTATATATATTCAAGAGTTTCTTCTGTGTGAGCTTTTCGCGATTGTGCGGAAAAACTTGTGGAACTGCGGTGGGTCACGTATACAATCAATAATTCACACACACACACACATATATATATATATATATATGGTATACATAGAAAAATGCTTCGGGTGATAAACCTCGAGTGGTTCGCGATCGAACTTTGACCTACCGAGTATGAGACTTTTGTGTCATCTCACCGATCGCTTGGGTATCTTTCCATTGGTTTGGCAACTCCCAATGGACATTGTATAGGTACCACAATGATGAGGCAACAATATTTCGAGGGCTTTTGATGAATCTAACTTGGGAGGCCAAAAAAGAGACTTCGACAGCAATGTGCCCAGGATCAAAAACGATTCTGTCATTTTTCTCAAAATCTAATCATCTTAGAAAAGTCGAGAAAAAATCAGCAGATTCTAAGTAATCACTCAAATATGTTTTTAACCCTTAGACCCAGAAAAAAGATCTAGTACATTTAACTAAATCCTAGTCAAGCCAAATAATTTTTTTTAGTTGTAGGCCGGCCTAATACAACTCTATTCATGTCAACGAAATTTTTTTCTTTGAATGACCTACTAGGAAAACATATTGCGATCTAATAAATTTTTATTTAATATTAATAAATATTATTTCAAACTGAACAAATATGTATTTGAATGAAATAAATTTTTTTTTATATTTACACAATATATATTTTTAAACATTTCAATCTTTGAATGTATAGCTACACATATAAAGTGTACAATTTCGTAAAGCTTCGTCTTTTCTTTAACATAAGGGAAAAGAAAAAAGACCCTTTTTTATGGGAATCGTTTTGGGGATTCGACCATCTTGCGTTTTGCCGCAATGTTCAATGTATTAAATATCCATACTGAAAAATAAGGATATCAAACATTGATGAGCTTGGAAAGGATATAGGCGTCGAGAGGCAGGTTCGCTTGTGAGAGAGGTAGCCGCCTGGCGGATTTTTGCGGTACAGACAAATATGCAGATATGATCGGATGAGATTACGGGTGAATAGGTATTTAGTAACAACGAATAGAATTTTTCTTCAACGCCTGTTTCTCGATGAAAGGGAATTCAAATAAATAAATATAGTGGAAGTAAATATCGCCCAAAGTTGGAGGAAAGAAAATTTTCTTTAAAGTAACTAAAAAAAATCAAATAAACGATTATAGTACCTACGACTAGATCTTTTTTCTGGGTGTACTTAATACACTGGGGTACAAAACTCCCCAGGCCTGAATTTCCTTCATTTTAAGTACCTAAATTTAAAAAAATTTGACCTTTAGCAACATCTCTCATTAGTTCGAGGATGTCACTACTCCTGTAAGCTTATTGGGAACTCAAGAGCAGTGACATGACATGTATCTGGTGGAGAACTTTTTGATGTTTCATCTGCATGTTCCAGAATATCTATATATATTCGCAGTCACGTGATCGACTATAATATATAGGGGTCATTCCACCAATTATTGACTAAAGTTGTGTCGGGGGGTCTGAACTCTGCATAACAAAATTTTTTATTGAAAAGTACATAACAAAGAGAGCTTTCGTGATTTTTTTCAAATTTTTCTGTCAAACCCTTCCGAAGATACGGTAGATCGAAAATTGCAAGATTTGTAATTATTGACTTTAGATATTAAAAATATCAATCCGCTGTAAAATTTCTAAAAATATATTAAATAACGGTTTTTATGTAAAAAAATCTCATCTTTCTGAAAAAAATATGTTCAATTTTCTCCAATATCGGGAAAACCCCGAAAAATGAGGTCAAAGAGAAAAATACGCTTTTTCTACCAATGTATCAGTTTTGATATTTTAAAAAATATTTTTTTCGAAGAGTTCAGACTTTTTTACACGGGAAATGTAGTTTTTGATTTTGGGGATATTTAAGAATAAACCATAGCAAAATAAAGTTGAAAGTTTTGTGATGAATTGCCGATTTGTATTGTGCTGCCGTGAAAAAAATATTTTAACAAATATCGAAAATGATAAATTGGTAGAAAAAGCGTGTTTTACTTTTTGACCTCATTTTTCGGGGTTTTCCCAACATTGGAGAAAATTGAAAATATTTTTTTCAGAAAGCTGAGATTTTTTTACACAAAAACCATTATTTAATATATTTTTAGAAATTTTACAAGGGATTGATATTTTTAATATCCAAAGTCAGTAATTGCAAATCTTGCAATTTTCGATCTACCGTATATTCGAAAGGGTTCGACGAAAAAAATTGAAAAAAATCATGATAGCTCTCTTTGTTATGTACATTTCAATAAAAAAAATTTGTTATGCAGAGTTCAGACCCCCCGGCACAATTTTAGTCAATATTTGATGGAGGGGTGTCAGACAAAACACCCCTTTTTTTAGCCCCAACTTTACCAGCTTAAAACTTATTTAATTTTCATTTTTTTTCTAGAGAGACTAACTACTAACTCTAGAGAGACTAACTAACTCTCATGCTTGTTTTATCGTCACTCACATATTTTATAAAATACAAATGACTCAACTTCTACATAAATATGAGGTAAAAAAAGAATGGTAATAGTATATTACGATATTAGTGCGATGAAACTTTTTCTGACGAGTGTGAGTTTGCAGCATGAGCCGAAGGCGAATATTGCAATCACACGAGTTGAGAAAAAGTTTCTCGCACTAGTATCGTACGAAATTTTATTGTACGAGTGCGCAAAGTGCCAGTTTGAGCACGCGCAGCGTGCGCAAAGTGGCACTTTTCGCACGGAGTGCAATAAAAATATTTTTTGTTTTTTTTTGTCGGGCTCGACAAAACACTCAAAATGTATGTCTCTAGACCAGAATACCAGAAATCACTGTGAGCAGATTGACATGAGAATGAGAATGACGACAAGGATCAAAAGTATTTTGTATGGGAGGATTTTTAGTAATTTTTAGTAAAAGGCTATGATGACGATGTAAATTGAAATCAGCACAAAATCTGTATCAGTGGAACATTTTTTTAGTGTTTTTAGTGCTAACACGTCCCTGAGGTCTTTTAATCTTTGGGGAAATTAGCGAGAGGTAAATGGCCGAAATGGAGGCACACGTAGCTACGAATATACATAGGTATGTGTATATATAATTGGAAAAGAGAGAAAATCCAGGATAGACGTGCCTCAACTGTAATATGAGAGACTGAAACGCGACACGCACATTCAGGCCATAGAAGCTGAAGAGGCAAAAGGCATGCTTATTATGCTGACAGTGTAAGGACTGAGAATGGTTAATACCCATCTGATTCTCGGCAGGACCATCCACTCGTCCTTTTGCTTTTCCAACCTAAGTCGGTGGGAATGAAAACTCTCCGAGTATACAAACCCCCTGAGCATTGACATTATATTTCGTAATATGTATATTCAGCCAGCGTCTGTTGACGGAAACTTCTGTACACGGCCATTACAGATTCAAGAAGTAATTGGAATTTCACATACTATATGTACATTGTACATTATAGGGTGGTCCTTATTTAGAGCTCGGACGAATTTTTTATCAAATGCCCTCCAAATCGACTCCAAATAATTCAAAAACAATACCCTAATTTTTTCAGATTTTTATCTAGACTCAAACCCCTCCCGAAAAAGGGTAGATTTCCCCATTTGAAATACACGTGTTTCGGCCATATTCTCAGGATATATTTTATTCTAACTGTAATAATTTTTTTTAAAATCTGCAACTGCAACATTTTGGTGTTCATTGGTGCTACTATTTGAGGAAAAATTCACATTATCATACGGGTCAATCTAGAAAAATTGCAATTAGTCTAGATTGACCCGTATGATAATGTGAATTTTTTTTCAAATAGTAGTAGCACCAATGAACACTAAAATCCAGGAGTTACAGATTTTTGGAAAAATTATTACACTTAGAATAAAATATATCCTGAGAATATGGCCGAAACACGTGTATTTCAAATGGGGAAATCTACCCTCTTGGTGGGAGAGGTTAGGGTGTATATAAAATTCTGAAAAAATTAGGGTATTGTTTTTGAATTGTTTGGAGTCGATTTGGGGGGCGTCTGATAAAAAATTCGTCCTAGCTCTAAATAAGGACCACCCTAATGTACATACTCTATGTACATAATATACGTATTGAACGTGCCCTGAAGTTTCATTGCTTATCTTATAGTTTTCGACGTATCCTCGTTGCAGTATCAGGATCATTCGAGCTTGGGGGAAATAATGTTGAATGCGAGTCGCAAGGACTTACAACCTCCTTTTATCATAAAGATCACGAACCAAAGAATAGGGTGTTTAAAAAAAGAAAAGTCTGGTTTTAAAATGATGAAAACAACTTTGATTTTGATTTTAATTAGTTCTCGCGAAAAGTTTCAGTCGTGTAAAATTTCTGCCAGAGTTTCGAAAAGCTGAACGGTTGGATGAATGGTAGGAACAATATTCAGATGTCTTTCAATCATTCTAAGGCCCGAATTTTAAGGTCTTAAGAGGAGGCTAAATACCATTTTTATTCAATCCCTACATTATCGACGTATCATCGTCGTCCAGTCTTTCTTCGACAACCGTGGATGAAAATTAATTACATTTTGACAATGAAGAGGGGGATAAATTAATTAACAATTAATTGTCAATTGAGAGGCTAAAATGCGTTACAGCTAATGCCAACGAACTCATTCGAGCCCCCGAAATATTATAGGTTACTCATCAGAATCCATGGTGCTGCCCTCACTCGCACGTCTGTGAACTACATTTGGCCATTTCGTTTTTCAATAAAACTACAATTTATCGATATTTATCTCTTGATGCGCCATCCAAACTTACGGCGTGTCATTGTGATAAAATAATGTCGAAAACGTCTCGATATTTGTATCGTGGCGTTCTTCATGGAGCCTCACTCTTGGTTTTACCCGAAATGCAGTAAAAGTTTGTTAGTTTAAGTTTTTCAATTGCTGTTTCTTGGTGGTAAATGAATCTGTAAATTTTTTTTTGTTTTTCGAAAAAATTTTAGTGAGGCTCCATTCCTGCCATTGTTCTGATGATGTTGTTGAAATTTTATTCAATTCCATCCATTTGTATAAGAGCAAGTTTGGATGGCAATTTCGAGGTGTTAGTGTCGGTATTTAGCCTCCTCTTAAGTTCAAACTTAAATTTGCTTTGAAGTTCGAACTTAAGATTCATCTTGAGCTTAAACTTAAGTTCGATCGAAATTAATTATTTTGACAAATAATTTTGTTTCAATAAAAAAAATTCAGAATTTTTCTCCAAATTTTTTTTTTCTCCAAATTTTGTCCATCAGAGATTTTTTTTAAACCTTAAACAATCGGGTCTCTTACCTCATCAACATGGTTTTTTCGATAAAAAAACCTTGTAGATGAGGTTTTTGGGGTAAAAGTTGCATACAACCATTCTGGTTTCAATAAAATTTCTTCAGAATTTTATTTTTATTTTTTCCTGTCAACGAGATTTTTTTTTAAATCTTAAACAATCTCTCTCACGTCACCTCTTACCTCATAGGCACGGATTTTTTTTATGAAAAAGCCATGTAGATAAGGTGAGAGACCGCGGTTATTTAAGATAAAAAAATATCTCGTTGACAGGAAAAACTTCGAAAGAAAATATTTTGAAGAAAGGTTCTGAAAAAATTTCATTAAATCCAGAATGATTATATGCAACTTTTGATCACCCTCTTAGTGATTTCACAAAAACCCAGTAGATGTAAAGTTACGCTATCTCTCTATATTATATAAATATTTCGCCGCCGCCGCCGCCGCCGCCGCTGCCGTGTACAAGAATCGAGACGGCCTGAAGTTGGCCACAGACTAAGCAGGGTGAAGTTAGCCATGGAAACGAGAATCGAGCGGGGTAAAGTTGGCCATGGAATCGAGAATCGAGCGCGGTGAAGTTGGCCATGGATTCGAGAATCGAGCATGGTGAGGTTGGCCATGGCATCGAGAATCAAGCGGGATGAAGTTGGCCATGAAATCGAGAATCGAGCGCGCTGAAGTTGGCCATGGATGGCCAAATTCAGCGGTTGGTTGCCGGGTGTGGAGGGGGGAGGCGTGGGATGGTGGGGAGGGGGTTGGGGAAGCTGGCGGGCGGGGGGTCGGGGTTTGGGTTAGACGCGAACCTTTACGATGCGAGGGCGCGTAGCGCCCGAGCCACACGAACGAAGAGTCGAGGTCATGGCCAACTTCGACCCACTCGAGCCTCGATTCCATGGCCAAATTCACCTCGCTCGGTTCGAGGTTTGGGTTTGGAGGTTTGGGTTTGGAGGTTTGGGTTTGGAGGTTTGGGTTTGGAGGTTTGGGTTTGGAGGTTTTGGTTTGGAGGTTTGGGTTTGATGGTTTGGGTTTGAAAGGTTTGGACTTGCGATGCGAGGGCGCGTAGCGCCCGAGCCGCACGGGCCCCTAGTATTTTATAAATATGTTCTTTTTTTGCGCGAAATTAAATATTTTTGCGAAAAAAATCGCACGAAACTATTTAAAGAACGAAATTGAAGCTTATACTTCCCTCCACAAGTTTTTCACTCGAAAAACAGTTTTAAAAAAATGTCATGGGTCATGCACCAAAATTTCAACGCCAAAAAAAACTGAAAAACCGGAAAACGAACGTACGGGGTTCAAAAAAAATTGAATTTTTTTTTTGATAAATGCGAAATGTAGCTATATGTCCCTTTTGAAACACCGCTTGTTGAATTGAAATATCTTCATCATTAAAAGAGCAGTGAAACTTTTTGTGCCGCCTGGAATCGGGGCGAGTGTTTCCAAACTTTTGGCCGACAGTGTACGCTCTACTTTTTCTAAGTGTCGACTCGATTGCATGAAACGTTCTCCAGATACATCGCTGGAATTTATGGAGGCAATCACCTACATACATGCGCATAAATCCAGACATTCCCGTGCGTGAAAATTCTAGGGAAGCCCTGACTTAAGTCGGGACCTTGTCGGTCTTGAACGTGGATACCCTGACAGGAATTGCTCTTACACCGCCAGATTAGGCCCAGACAGGGCAATGCCCAGGTTACCAGGCCTATTCACAATACCTATGGCTGACCTAAGGCAACCCGTTGAGGACCTTGTCGGGCTTAAACGTGGATGCCCTGTCATGGATTGCCCTAACACCACCAGGTTGGGCCGTGACAGGGCAATACCAAGGTTGCCAGGCTCACTTACAATATAGCTGACCTAAGGCAACCCGTTGAGCCCTTGTAGGGCTTCGATCGGGCAACCCATATTTAAAGAAGTCGGTATAATTACAACAGAACCAAATCGGGCCCAAATAGGGCGAAAGTATCGGAGCCCTAATTATTTCAAACATGGCACTGACGAGGCAACCTTTTAAGGGCCTAATCGGGCTTCACGGGGAGTTAGTTCCGAGACTCGCCATGAGATGTCACATACGGCGTGCGCTCTCTCCCATATGGAATATGCAAATAGTATGCTTATATAGCCGAAGTGGAAGCACGGGTTGTATTCGACACCACAGAGTCAGGCCTCTCAGGAAGTCATGCCCGCAAGATTCCTACATAGAAATCCTCTGCTTTATACTATTTTTTCGTATTAAATAATAATAATAATGATAATAATATTATTATTAAAATAATTCAATTTTACAATCTATACGCATGGCGATACTACGTATGTGCTAGGGCCCTGATAGGGCTTGACCATGAGCTTGTCGTGGATTCGACATGGCAGACGTGAGGCGGTTGTAAAGGCCCTCATTTGGCAACCTTCTAAGGCCCTTGTCGAATAAGCGTGACCGTCCATTCAGGGGCCCTATTGGGCTTCCAGTCAAGGGCCCGAAGTAAGTTAGGGAAAACCGATCGGGGCCTCAATCAAATTCATGCACGGGTTATTTTGGAATGTGATTTCTCAGTGTTTTGGAACACTTTGAACTATCATAAACAAATGTACTAACATAAAGAAATCTTCCTATGGGGCAGAAAAATCTTGAAGAGAGTAAAAAAGGTACACTTTATTTATCTTTATCACAAGGTACGCGACGTATCGAATATAAATGTTTTTATAGACGTCGCACACTTGAGGAAACAAAAATGAAATTTGAATCTGCATCTGAATAGACCTGATTACTGATAAAATTCAAGTGCATTAAGCGAATTGAGGGTTAGTAAGAGAAGCAGCAGCTTTTCCGGCTCAATTCGCTCAAGATCGATCGGATTCTCTCTTTTTCCCTCATACGATCAGATTTTTCACGGAATAATCGAATCGCTTCGATGGAATTTATGCCGGTGGTTGGATTTGAGATACGATACGCAAATTGCTGGATGTGCTGCGAATAGCGACGTTGGATCGTTGGAAGAGGGTCAATTGCTTCGTCGAACAATTTCCTTCGCGATCGAAAAGCTCTGGATTTTCGTGGTGAATCTTCGTATGCGACTCGTCGAGGAGATCTGCACTTGAGAGCTCTTCGTATACTAAATCAGGCCATCGGAGTTAAACGCCCCTCTCAATATCTATGCAAATTTACGGATTCGAGAAAAAAGCCGTCGATAAATTTCCTAAGAAATGTCCTGCGGTGTACTATTTTTTTTTCTCTCTCAATCGGCGTTTTTTTATAAAATGATTTCCTGACCTTTTGGATCATTTTGAACGCATTAGAATCTTTGAAAAAAAATATTTGATCAGAACAAATCTCTCTGCGTTGTGGAGAAGTAACAGCATTTCAAAAGTTTGTTATTTCAGTGAATTTATATTTCATACCGCTAACTAATAAAGTTTGGAAGTCCAAAAATGGAGTAAAAGTTGGCAAATTATACTTTTGTTCAATGAAACGCAAAACATATAAAATAACGTAAATTTTAACGAGACCAAATTTTACGTTCGGGAAATTATTATTTTGTTTCTGGGACTCATTTGTGCGTCGAAGTGTTTCGAGGTCGTGTAAAAACTCGCGGCAACTCTGGCGAAAAAAGGCGAGAGTTTAAGGCCTCTAAAATTTTTAATGAGGGGATAAGCTAGGAGCCTCTAGCGTCACGTTTGTACGAGAGAAGGATTAATGTTTTACGTTCGCGAACAAAAAGAGATAAAAGAGATTTTCGTGATGGGAAAAATATGGTGCTTTACTGAGCAACTTTCGAACACTTCTCCAATAATCATTGACGATTGTCCGTATTCGGTGGGAAAGAAAGATCTGGGGTTTGTTTTTTATAGATCAGGGTTGTGAAGGAGGTGGAAAAGAGGGTCAATAAGCAGTGCGAAACATGAAGACATGGAAATTCTCTTTCCGCAATGCAAAATGTGTATGGGAATTAATTTTTATCTGGTTTCTTGGTCTAGGGTAGACCGAGAACAATTGTAACAATTCGTCTTTTGGCTTTTCCTGGACCCGAAGTATAATGCTTACGGAAATGGCACATATACCACTGCATAGAGCATTAAATGGTCGACAAAGTGGTTCTATGTTGAAGTCTGTAACTAGAATAGAAAAAAAGTATGGTCCGTGATAAAAAGTGTAAGAAATTGTTACAACTGACCCCTATACCCCGGGGTGGTTGTAACAGTCGATGGGGACAGTTGTAACATAAGATTTTAACACAATATTATATCTTTTATTGTGACCAATATTATATAATATTCCAACATTGAAAATTATCGCACTGCATAAAAACACATCCAATATACGTATATAGTATATATATACGTATATTGGACTTGTTTTTTTCTACATATCTCGGTGGCATTTTGTACATCTCATATACATATAATATATATATTTATTATCTTACGTTTGCGATCCTTAAATCTGAAGCTATTCAATGAACGTTTAATACATATACGAATATTATACGTTCATTGAGTATATTATCATTTAATATTATTGTTATTTAAGAATAAAAACTGATTTCTACAATTGAGAGCAATAATTTTTTATAATAACAATAATAATAATATTTATTATTGTTTATTATTATTATTATTTTTGTGTTTTTATGAGTTTATTTAAAATCGAACTGAAATTAGCCTGCCACACATCCCGTGGTCTCCGGCCTTTTTGATTTTGGAAATAATACTATTTATTATTATAATTGTTATTATTATTCATGTGATTCAATATTTTAGTTTTTAATTTAGTTAAAAGACAAGTTGAACCAAAAACGGCCTTCGGGTAATGAAAATAAATTCTCACTACGATTTTGGCACGTGATTGTTCTCGGCCTGTGTTCTATAGATATGATATTTACATCAGAATACCATAAGTAGTCGGTGGTGTAGTGGTTAGCGTCCCAGCCGTAGGTTATTCGTTAGGCTCGATAGATAGGTAGGTTTCAGATCCCAGTCAGGTCTCGTACATATTCTAAGGTCCGCGAATATGCAAGATAACTAAAGCGGTCGGAAAAATTCATGAACATCAAAACTATCTATTTTTTTTAAATTTAATTCATGTTCAATCTGAGGATATGCCTAAAAACAAGGGTCGCGGGTTCAAATCCCACTGGGGGCAAATTTTTTTTTTTCAAAAATTCTTTTTTCGTTACTTGACACTCAGGAACTATCAATTGTGAATATAGAACTTATTTTCATCGTATATATATATGCTAGTATCCGTATAATTTGTTTATATTCTCCGTTTGTATTCTACGTATTTTCGACGTCTCGTATACGTAAAATATACCGTTTAACATATGTAGAATATACATACATTATACGGATATTAGCTGGGCATTCTACGTACATTCTACGTATTTTCGACGTCTCGTATACATAAAATATACCGTGTAATATATGTAGAATATACATATATTATACGGAGATTAGGCGGACATTTAGCTCTTCAGTATACGTACTAAATACGCATTATATACGTATCTGGCAACGTCTAATATACGTATAATATACGTCAGTGTTCTATCTGGGTACATTATCGACGTATCATCGTCGTACAGTCTTTCTCCGACAACCGTGGATGAAAATTAATTACATTTTGACAATTAAGAGGGGGATAAGTTAATTAACAATTAATTGTCAATTGAGAGGCTAAAATGCGTTACAGCTAATGCCGACGAACTCATTCGAGCCCCCTAAATATTTTAGGTTACTCGTCAGAATCCATGGTGCTGCCCTCACTCGCACGTCTGTGAACTACATTTCGCCATTTCGTTTTTCAATAAAACTACAATTTATCGATATTTATCTCTTGATGCGCCATCCAAACTTACGGCGTGTCATTTTGATAAAATAATGTCTAAAACGTCTCGATATTTGTATCGTGACGTTCTTCATGGAGCCTCACTCTTGGTTTTACCCGAAATGCAGTAAAAGTTTAATAATTTAAGTTTTTCAATTACAGTTTCTTGGTGGTAAATGAATCTGTAATTTTTTTTTTTTCAAAATTTTTTTAGTGAGGTTCCATTCCTGCCAAATTGTTCTGATGATGTTGTTAAAATTTTATTCAATTCCATCCATTTGAATAAGAGCAAGTTTGGATGGCAATTTTGAGGTGTTAGTGTCGGTATTTAGCCTCCTCTTGACTGATGAAAACACTTGCGACTTACGACAAATATTCGATGTTATCCAACGCCCCCATTAAACTTATTAAAAAAACATTGAGCATACATTATTTACCGTGTTTCAGCGTGGAGTTAAAGTCAAAAGTTGGGACCTCACAAAATACTTTGGTATTTCCGAACAATAAACGAATTAGTCATACATTGACCCCACGCTGATACACGGTAAACAATATATGTTCAATGTTTTTTCAATAAATTTAATGGGGGCATTGGACAACATCGAATAAGTATTTGTCGTAAGTCGCAAGTGTTTTCATCAGTTAACCTCAAAAAACACCTGGAAGATATAAATTCTCCACCTTGCCAATTTTTCTATGATTTATTGTGAAATCAACGAAAGTTCTCCCGAAATTGTAGGAAAATTGGAAACGGCGAACTCAACGAAAAAAAATATTATTGCCTTGTTTCGCTGAAAAATACACGAAAAGAATTCTGGACAGCTTAAAAAAAGATGTGATTATAAAGTATATTGGAAAACCTAAATTTTATGCACAGGTGTTTTTTTTGTGCAATGGATCGTTTTGCATGTAAAATGAATCGAAAAAAAAAAATAACATTCGCATCCAAATTGGGTGTGTACAATCAGATTTAAAAATCTGAAAAAAATCCTGCTTGCTTTTGACACTCGAATAACGTTTAAAAAAATGTTTCATAATATTTTGAGATCACACGATTTTTTTAGTGGCCCACTTAGTGTGGAATGCTTCATATATATTACGGTCACAATGATAAAATCTTAACACATGGCAATAGTCGTATCAAATTGATAACAATCATGAAGTAGTAGAATAAAGTCTCAGACACACCAAATTTGTCAAAGAAACATGATGTAACCCAAACTTACGTGCCGTGGTTGCCTGTACAGATTTTCCACTTTTGATCCCTCATATGCTTTTTCGTACGTTGACAGGTCGGTACAGGCTCGTTGCGTGATCGTTACGCGTTGCACAGGCATTTTTGCACAAAGAAACTTAAAAAAACGTCCTTTTGACGTTCGATTTAATGTTTAGATGTGAAGTTCTCATGACAACTGACAGCCGACAAATTGTTACAACTGATCCCGAAAGGATTGTTACAATTGACCCAACCCGTGCGTGAATTTGATTGAGGCCCCGATCGGTTTTCCCTAACTTACTTCGGGCCCTTGACTGGAAGCTCAATAGGGCCCTAGAACGTACGTAGTATCGCTATGCGTGTAGATTGTGAAATTGAATTATATTAATAATAATAATATTATTGTTATTGATAATATATTATTAATAATAATTATTATATGTTATAATAATATATTATTATTAATAGTAATTATCATATATTATATATTATAATGATATATTATTAATAATTCTCCAAGAGAATGTTTATGAAAAAATAGTATAAAGCAGAGGATTTCTATGTAGAAATCTTGCGGGTATGACTTCCTGAGAGGCCTGACTCTGCGGTGTCGAATACAACCCGTGCTCCCGCTTCGGCTATATAAGCATACTATTTGCATATTCCGTATGGGAGAGAGCGCACGCCGTATGCGACATCTAATGGCGAGTCTCGGAACTAACTCCCCGTGAAGCCCGATTAGGCCCTCAAAGGGTTGCCTCGTCAGTGCCATGTTTGAAATAATCAGGGCTCCGATACTTTCGCCCTATTTGGGCCCGATTTGGTTCTGTTGTAAGTATACCGACTTCTTTAAATATGGGTTGCCCGATTGAAGCCCGATAAGGTCCTTACGGGTTGCCTTAGTTCAGCCATATTGTAAGTAAGCCTGGCATTGCCCTGTCACGGCCCAACCTGGCGGTGTTATGGCAATTCATGACAGGGCATCCACATTTGAGCCCAACAAGGTCCTCAACGGGTTACCTTAAGTCAGCCATATTGTAAGTAAGCCTGGAAACCTTGGCACTGCCATGTCGGGGCCCAACCTGGCGGTGTTATGGAAATTCATGACAGGGCATCCATGTTTAAGCCCGACAAGGTCCTCAACTGGTTGCCTTAGGTCAGCCACATTGTAAATAGGCCTGGCAACCTTGGCATTGCCCTGTCGGGGCCCAACCTGGCGGTGTAAGGGCAATTCCTGACAGGGCATCCACGTTCAAGCCCGACAAGGTCCCGACTTCAGTTAGGGCTTCCCTAAAATTTTCACACACGGGCAGATGGTTTTTTCTACTTCAAAGTTAGAATTTGGTTAATTGTCTCAAGCTGAAGGCTTTAAAGACCACGAAAGCTGACACAAAAATATCCGAGGAAGCTTAAGAAAAAGAATATTAACTATATGTAGCACACAGAAGTCGAGATATTCATGTTTATCGAAAGCCGCAAAAGTTTACTTTGGCCTTGAGAATACCAATACACCTCTCTGGCCAAGTCTGCTTGGTGTGGATGTCTCCTAGCCTAGTAACCAAATGTGAGGAACTGTAAGACGCATTGTGTGCTTGCGAGACACAGTGGTATCTACTATAGTTTGGGAGATATTCGCACATGTTACAACTGATAAAAATTGTCACAACTCTCCTCGGTCTCTCCTAATACTGTAACTGGTAAAATATCCGTTCACGCAGATACATTAACGAGGATGATTTGTTCTCTTGACTCTCTCGACTTCCGGTTTCTACTTTCATTCTTGAATGTCATTTGGACCGTTCATCCTTCAGTCGGAGACTCAATGTTGCAGTAAAGAGGAAAAAAGAACCTTGAGAGAGAATGATAGGAGAGAGAGACTTTTGGAATTCATTTCACGCTACGTAAAAGCTGTGCAGCTTCAAGAGACAGATGAGCAAAGCATCAACGAGGCAGTACATCAGGGAATGAGTATATTTTATTCCCTATTCCTTGGCCGTGGTACATTTTTCTTGCTCAACTCTTAACCCTCCCTTTTTCCTTCCTTTCTCTGCGATGTACATAAACTATGTTTCATGAAAAATAATGTTTTTCGTTCCGTATTTTTCCTGGCGTATCTGCCATATTTCCTTCTCAAAATCCGCCACAAGCATTGGAATAAAATCGATTAAAATTAAAATTGGATCACAATTTGTTAAAAACCCGTTTCATTGCCCGTATAAAGAATTGGATAAATTTCTGGTTGTGTTTTGTGATGGACATATAAATAAAATAAAAGAAATGGAAATAAAATAATATATTGCAATTTTTAAGAATTTCAATTATGTTTCTGTTTTTACATTCTTATGTCATTAATTGAAATTCTCACTGCTTAAAATTACAAAATTACAAGATTGCTCAAATTTACTTAGCTTAGAGGTAAACAAAAATTTTTTTTTACCAAAATTCAAAAATTCATATTTTTGAAAAAAATGCAATTCTGCAAATATCAGGGTCTTTTAAAATCAGTACAAGGTATTAGATAAAAAAGAACCACAAATTTAATGTTGATCGTGGATTTTCACGATTTTTAAAAATTCAAAATTCTCCAAAGTCATCATTTTTCGAAATTTTTTTCGGACAAATTTTTTTTGTAGCCCCAAGTATACTCTTTAAGACGAACCCAGAATGATTTTTTCGAAACTATAATAGTTTTCGAGATATTTAAAAAATAAACTTGAAAAATTGAAAAAATTGTGAAATTTTGAATCTTGCATAACTTTCGAAAAAAAATTTTAATTTTTTTTCTTTGGTAGAACTCGTTTTATGACAAAAGAAAACTTCTGACCAAATTTCATCGAAATTGAAAGGGGTCGTTGCCAACTATCGGTCGATTTGACATGGAATGACCCACATGTATATTTTCCTTATTTGTATATACATGTACAAATTAACAATATGCAGATTGACTTATATGAACTGTGAAAAACTTTTTCGATTCTTCTCCTTCGAATTTAGAAGATTTTCAGGCATTGCCACAATATTGATATAGATTTTATTCACTGTGTCGATGACAACTTGTCTCGTTTCAAAGTGGTAAAAAAGTGCCGAGTGACGCTAAAAAGAAAGCTCTTGATAAAGAACTTTTTCGACGAATAATGATCCATCATCATTTGGTGAGATTGCTGACGGGGGCTTCGGGTGAGGGTTTTGCGCGAACAAACTCTCGAGGGTCTGTGAGCAAAGAACGGGCACGCGACGGACGTTCTATCTAGAAGAATAACGATAATCTGATTTTCATCGTACGCATCAGAGAAAATTAGAGGAGACCGAGGAGCGGAGATAAAACCAGGGATGAAAGTGTATACGATGTATTTACGGCTTTAGGGGAAAACCCTATTCTAAGAAAATTGAATTTTTTTTCTCTTCAAATGGGTTTCTATTCGAAAATTCCATTTATCGAATATATTCGCACGGTAAAGTGTTGATATGTCGAGAAAAAGACGGTTGTTTTTCATGATAGTATAATGGCGATTTATTTTTACTTTTTGCAGAATTTACCTTTAATTTCAAATGAAATCTGGAAAGTTCTAATTCTGCTACCTCCTAAAGGAAGCTTTGTTTTCACGAAATTTTTTTTTTTCAAGATTTTCATGTGAGCATGTTCAAAATGTCCCAAAACAAAATGTGCAAAAAAACGCATTTAGAAAAAATTTCCGGAAGTATGTACACCCCAGGCCAAAAGTTTGGGTACACCCCACCAAATTCAGAGCCGCACTAAAAGTTCGATAACTTAGTGAAAAAAAGATAATCGAATTTCCAAAGCGATATTTTAAAAAGGACATATCAGCCCTAGAAAACACTGATGATGGGCCCAGAGTAGGGCCAGCATTGGCAGCCATACGTTCGACTCTCGGCCGATAGTTGACGCCAATGCTGGGCCACCGTCGGCTCAAGGTCAGAATGATAGGCTCGGTCCAACGGTCGTTTACGAGGATTGGCCAATGCTTGGGGGCCAAACGTTGGCCAATCGTCGGTTACGAGATTCGGCTAATGCTTAGGACCAATATTGGGCCAGTATAGTGCCGGTAAAGGGAGTTTTAACTTTTTGTACGGACATTTCAGCCCAGAATTATTTATTTATTCCATACATTTATTAGTAGATGCAATAAAAATCAGTTTTTTATTCGTGATTGATAGTTTCTAAAGATCAAGTAAAATTAAAAAACAAATTTTGAAGAAAAAAAAAGTGTCGCCACTGGGAATCGAACCCTCGACCCTCTGTTTTATGCGTATCGTTGAATTGAACATGAATTAAATAAAATAAAAAAAGATCGTTTGAAAATTATTCAATTTTTTGACTGGTAAATTTGCCTTGTATATACGCGGACCGAAGAATATTTATGCGCCTAGTCTGGGATTTGAATCTACCTACCTATCGAGCCTACAGAGTGACCTAAATACTGACGCGCTGACCACTACACCAACGCCTACTTATAATCTTCTACTGTGTATATCATATTTATAAAACATAGGCTAGAAAAATATATCCGTACACGGAAAAACAAATTCTGTACGGACTTCAAAAATAAGTATCAAGGATTCACATAAGTTATGAGGGGTTTGTTAACTTAATTATGACCTAATAACATTCTTAACCCAACAATTGATACGCAGCTAAGGGCCGACTGTTTGCCAGCGTTGGACCCTATACGTGGCTGCCGACGCTTGGCCAGTGTTGGGCCAATAGTTCGTGCCAACTATGGGTTAATGCTGGCAATACATCGGGCTATACTGTTTTACTCGGTGCTTGGCCCGATGCTCGGCCGATTATATTTGAACCGATGCTATCAAAAACGAAAAAAAAATCAGTCATATGTGAGTTCAATCATATGTAAACAGACCAATTTTAAATAATACCAATATTAAAATTTTTTTTAACAAATCGTTAAAAAAGAAAAATTCTGCAAATATTCAGAAAACTTATTTTCTTTTTATTAAATTTTATATTAAACTACACTAGGACCGCCATTTAACTGCAGGCTCGAGGGAGCTCGCGTTAAATCGAGTCTATATATATAAGACGAAACTCGAGCGCTGGTAAACAAGAGAACAATGTAAAACTCCTGCCCATACCACTCGCGGTGAGTCGTTTGGCGGCACACTGCTTTTTTTCTCACTCTCACGCTCGGTCGTCTTCGTATTATTTACACTTGAATGAGCACACGTTCGTAGATCACATAATCAGATAAATCTGAATGAACACTTTTTTATTTTTCATAATTTGTTCAAAATGATGAAAATTATGATTTTTTAATAATTTGTTAACATTGTTATTATTCAAATTTGCAATATTAATACCAATATCAATATCTCATATATGAATGATTTTTTTCGATTTTTATAGCATTATGTCAAATATAATCGGCCTATCATTAGTCTAACGTCAGAAGCCAGTACCGACAAATATATTCGGCCTAGCATCGGCCGAGCATTGGGCCAAGCACCGAGTAAAATGGTATAGCCCGATGTATTCCCAGCATTCGCCCGTAGTTGGCGCGAATTATTGGCCCAACACTGGCCAAGCGTCGGCGGCCAAGGGTCGGGTGTGTCCGATAGCCAACGCTGGCAAACAGTTGGCCCTAAGCTGCATGCCAATCGTCAGGTGCCCGATTTCGGGCCAACGTTTGGCCATATTGCGAGTATCGGCAATGTTTTCATGGGAGGCTTCATTTTGCTTTTTTAAAAAAAATTTTGCATTTTTTTTTGAGTCTGGTGCACCGGTTTAAAAATGGTCGTTTTTTGGCTTTTTTTGGCTGTGTTCAATCGGTCGCACAGCTTCTAAAAAATTAGTTCGTCAATTTTTTTTGGAATATCCTTAAAACGGTAGGCAAAAGCTTCAATTTCATTTTTTAGAAAATTTCGTGCGATTTTTTTTGCCGGAGTTATGATTGTTTTTACCTAAAAACGACCATTTTCAAAAAAGGCAGTGCAACTAAGAAACTTTGGGGTTTAAATAAAATTGCCAAGAAGGCAAAAAGTTGCGTACAATTATGCTGAATGGAATAGAATTTTTTTTTAATTTTCCTTCGAAATTTTTTTTTTCACTATTTTGGGTCGAGCCTCTGATAATTTAAGTGGCTCAAACTTGTAGATTATTGAGTTTGGGCACAATTATTACGCGAGAAAATCTTCTTATTTGAACCTTTTGAGAAGATTGTTAAAAAAATCTCGTGAACCAGGCGATTCCGTCTGGTCTCCGATCGATCGGTCCGGGATCGAGCAGGATAATGATCCAAAGCATACCTCTCGCCTCTGCAAACAATATTTGGAGCAAAAAGCAAAAAATCGCGTCATTGTAAACATGGAGTGGCCACCACAATCGCCAGATCTGAATCCGATCGAACTGCTTTGGTGTTCCATCGGAAAATACGGATGACCGGTCCCACATCCGCCGAAGATTTGTGGAGTAAATTGCAAGAGGCATGGTTTTCCCTGGAGCAGGCAGATATCGATAAACTTATCGATAGAATGCCGCGACTCGTTACCCGTAGTAACAAAATTGAAAACAGCAAAAAAAAAAGTAAAAAACGGCTATTTTCCAACCGGTGCACCGGGCTAAAAAAAAAATCACAAACATTTTTCTATGAAATGCCGCTTTAGTAATCCTTTTTGAAATGCCGCTTTAGTAATTCGATTATCTTTTTTTTCACTAAGTTATCGACTTTTTAGTGTGGCTCGGAATTTCGTGGGGTATACCCAAACTTTTGGTCTGAGGTGTATGTATGTGTGTGTGTGGGCGCTTTGTGCTCTTCTTAAAATGGATATATCCGGAGAAAAGTTTGGACGATCGACTTGAAATTTGGTATACAAGTAGACCATGTATGTCCCTGTACTCGGTGCCATTTTTTTTAGAATTGCAAAATAATTGTCAATTTGGTGGGACTTTGAATTTTTTGTAAAATGTTTGTGGGTCGTCTAACTTTTGTTATTTTGCAGTTATCACCCTGAAATTTTATGTGCACATACACATTACAATAAGGACGGTTGGGATTGTATTTGGGAAAAATTGCTCAAGAAGTTCGGTTTAAAAAAGAAATTTAATTTTTCGCGAAAAGTTAAAAGTTCTCTAACTTTTGTAATTTTGCCTCTATCGAGCTAAATTTTTTTTGACGCTACATTTAATGACAACAAAAAATCATACTGAATTTCATAAAAATCGCTTGAGAGGTTCGGTTGAAAAACATTTTGAAATTTTCAAACAAATTGTGTCAATGTTCCAACATTCGCATTTTTAGAAGTATCGAGCTAAAAATTGTTGCACAAATAAACTGGATGACAATAATGGTTAGGATTTAATTCGGTAAAAAAATCTCGAGAGGTTCGTTCCCAGCAAATTTTTAAAATGTTCGAAAAATACCTATGAACACTAAGTTTCCTAATTTAGCAGCTATCGAGTTCACTTTTTTAGCACCAATACACTAGATGACAAAACAATTAATAATGTGATTGAACGGAATTGTTAAAAAATCATGCAAATTTGAAACTTGCGCATAGCTTCTTCATTTGTTTCCGTTGTTCGTGAAGCTTCTTTTATGAGGAAGCCATGATAATAAACAAATGAAACCATGCGAAAAAAATTATTTTTATTTTTTTCTTGCAGAAAATAGTCTTTGCAACAGGAATAAAAATATAACACATATTGCATTTAATGATTAATGGAAAAACATAATTTTTTTGTAGGAATATTTTTTTTGTACATCCTATCCGCTTTAAGCTATGTGGATTCGAAAAAATATATGCAACTCTTTAATTCACCGCTTAAAAAATCTGAAAAAAATTGCAGCCCGTGTGTGAAAATTCTAGGGAAGCCCTGGCTTAAGTCGGGACCTCGTCGGGCTTGGATATGGATGCCCTGTCAGGAATTGCCCTGACACCGCCAGGTTGGGCCCCGGCAGGGCAATACCAAGGTTGCCAGGCCTATTTACAATATGGCTGACCTAAGGCAACCCGTTGAGGACCTAGTCGGGCTTAAACGTGGATGCCCTGTCATGAATTGCCATAACACCGCCAGGTTGGGCCCCGACATGGCAGTGCCAAGGTTTCCAGGCTTACTTACAATATAGCTGACTTAAGGCAACCCGTTGAGGACCTTGTCGGGCTTAAATGTGGATGCCCTGTCATTAATTGCCATAACACCGCCAGGTTGGGCCGTGACAGGGCAATGCCAAGGTTGCCAGACTTACTTACAATATGGCTGACCTAAGGCTGACCCGTTGAGGACCTTGTCGGGCTTCGATCGGGCAACCCATATTTAAAGAAGTCGGTATAATTACAACAGAACCAAATCGGGCCCAAATTGGGCGGAAGTATCGGAGCTCTAATCATTGTAAACATGGCACTGACGAGGGAACCCTTTGAGGGCCTAATCGGGCTTCACGGGGAGTTAGTTCCGAGACTCGCCATGAGATGTCGCATACGGCGTGCGCTCTCTCGCATACGGAATATCCAAATAGTATGCTTATATATAGCCGAAGTGGGAGCACGGGTTGTATTCGACACCGCAGAGTCAGGCCTCTCAGGAAGTCATATCCGCAAGATTTATACATAGAAATCCTCTGCTTTATACTATTTTTTTGTAAAAATTCTCTTGGAGAATTATTAATAATATATTATTATTATAGTTATTAATAATAATAATGTATTATTATAATATATAATAATTGTTATTATTAATAATAATAATAATATTGTTATTATTATTGAAATAATTCAATTTTACAATCTACACGTATAGCGATACTACGTACGTACTAGGGCCCTGATAGGGCTTGACCATGGGCTTGTCGTGGATTCGACATGGCACACGTGAGGCAGTTGTAAAGGCCTTCATTTGGCAACCTTCTAAGGCCCTTGTCGAAAGAGCGTGACCTTCCATTCAGAGGCCCTATTGGGCTTCCAGTCAAGGGCCTGAAGTAAGTTAGGGAAAACTGATCGGGGCCTCAATCAAATTCACGCACGGGAGAGACTACTTTCAAGTGGGACTAAACTGTGACAAGTCATGGGACGGATCTGAGAGGGTAAAAAAAAGTGGCGGAATTGACAGAGAATGCCTCATATACAGGTCATAAAGATGGTCAAGGAGGTCATCATAAAGGAGGGTTGACGAACGACGGAAAAAAATGAGGAAGCTATGCGCAAAGTGGCACTTTGCGCACGGAGTGCAATAAAGAATATTTTTCAATTTTTCTCATTCTAAAAAATCTGGACCGATAATGAAGAATCATGAAATTTAAGAAATGCGATAGCTTGAATTAAACGCGCGGAAGCGATAGTATACGGGATAGGTAAGAGGATGATGAGAGGAACGCAAAAGTTAATAAACTCGAAGCCTTTTTTCCTCGAGGAAGAAACCTCTGCCCGTTAATCGCCCCTTCTTTCATTGGCGCAAAGCCGTCGTTTCCTCTTGGGAAAACCCCTCGTTCTTTTTTCTTTGCCATTGACCGTAATTGAGACTCGTAATTAACAAGACCCGCCAGGGACCTTTGAGTCTCGTTGAGACTTCCTAATACACACCGTTTTCTCTACATATACCTCGGAGCGTTATATTCGATCTCCGTCTCGGTAAGTACGGAAAAGCTCTGTAATTTGGAACTAGTAGGGGCGATCTTTATTTTTCCAAATCCACGAGAAAGACGGGAAGAGAGGTGAGTTTTAGTTCCGTGCAGAGTAATCAAATACCTAATCTTAGAGAAATCGATATGGAGCATGTCGAGTTAATTCGTAATAGAAAATATACAGAATAAAGTAAAAATGGAAAAAAAAGTGGAAATTGTGACCCTGGTTTGAAGAAAAGAAAAATATTATCTGCCATTCAAATGGACCAAGATCACGTTTTTCAATTCACCTTCCGAGGTAATATGTGGAAAGCGCACCTAATCTTTAATGATACTTCAATGTAGGGCAAAAATTATTTAGTCGAACATTCTTCTTCCTCATCACAGCTTGAATCCTGGTCGATTGGGTCTTCCACAGCCCCATCGGTTTCCTCATCGTCTGTTTCATTTTGCCGTAGATTACACAGGCCCACAAAAAAAAGTTGTGTGCGCTGGGTGTCCCATTACATTTTTCCTACGTATTTTGTCCCGCTTATGTGAATATTTCCTCAGCTAAGATATTTTTAAAAAAAGTCAAGTTCATTCTTGTAGTAACTTTTGACGAGGAATTTAATGGTGTTTTAATTTTGACCTTGAAGATTACCTTTACGGTTATGTCAAGTTTAACTTTTTTTAAAAGTGGAAACCCCCTTTTTCACATCCGCAATCGATAGAGCGGAAAATTTCACATTCAAACAAGTACTTAGGTCATAGGTAAATTTTGACCTTGAAGGTCCCCTAAAGTCAATTAAACTTAAACAAGGTGTGGATACCGCTGGAAATAGAAGTTCTTCAAATTCTTTCGTATCGAACAAAGTTATTAATTTTAACAAGGCGCGTTTAGTAGTGACCTTGACGATGACCTTCAAGGTGATTTCAAGGTCACCTTTTTTTAAAAATGAAAACTTGCATTTTTTAGTTCTGACATCAATAAAATAAACAGTTTTACATTTACATTAAATGATTCGGAAAAGGTCAATCACTTTTTTCGGAATAAGTTTGATTTCAGTACCTAAAAATGTAGGTTTTTATTTTTTTAGAAGTTGACCTTGAACTCAGGTTGAAGGTCATCGTTAAGGTCACTACTAAATGCGCCTTGTTAAAATGAATAACTTTGCTCATTACGAGAGAATTTGAAAAGCTTCTATTCCCAGAGGTTTCCACACTTTCTTCAAGTTTAATTGTGTGCTGGGTGTCCCATTACATTTTTCCTACGTATTTTGTCCCACTTAACACGAATCTGAAGTTAGAATTAGGGGTCGGACATGAAATGCTCGAGAAAATCCATAAAATCTGATAAAAATCATGATTTAGTGTACAAAAAAAAAGTTGTGGACGCTGGGTGTCCCACTACGTTTTTCCTTCGTATTTTGTCCCGCTGAACACGAATCTAAAGTTAGAATTAGGGGTCGATGAGGAAATGCTCGAGAAAATCCATAAAAACTGATAAAAATATCATGATATTCTTATCAGTTTTTATGGATTTTCTCGAGCATTTCCTTATTGACCCCTAATTCTAACTTCAGATTCGTGTTCAGCGGGACAAAATACGTACGAAAAACGTAGTGGGATACCCAGCATACACAACATTTTTTTTGTGCGAAAAGATTGCTAGATCATGATCTTTATCAATTTTTATGGATTTTCTCGAGCATTTCATGGGCGACCCCTAATTCTAACTTCAGATTCGTGTTCAGCGGGACAAAATACGTAGGAAAACTGTACTGGGACATCCAGCATACACAACTTTTTTTTGTGGGCCTGTGTTATTAATGTGTCCACGCACATATTCCGGATTGGTACAAACAATCTTAATAAGAAATTTGAACACTGATGCGTTCGATGTAGCCACTAAAGTGTTTAATTTTACTTACCGGTATTCGCTCGGTCAACTTCGCTCTTGGTTAGAAAAAACGTAAAAAGCTGACCAGTTGCCTCTTCGAGCATTAGATATTCAAACAAAACGTGTTCTTCCCCGAACATCGAAATTGGATTCATTTTTTTACTTTTTTTAAAATCGATTTCAACGGGATTCGGAGATGCTTTCGATTGGAAATAGACTGAAAAATCCGGAAAATGTACAAAGTCATCGAATTTCCAAACGTTTGTGGGTCAGATATCCCAAAAGTTTTTTAAAAATCGTGTTGTTTCACTATTATGCCTCGATAATGAGATAATTTATTAATTATTATAAATAATGAATAAAAATAAATATATTTAATTAATAATTAATTAATTATTGATGCTTAATAATTACTACATTTATTATTAATTGATTATTAATTAATTGAAATAATTTGTTATTTATTAATTAATGAGTATTTTTCAGTTATTAGTTATACAATTAGGTCTTTATGCTCTTTAGCTGATTTCAATTCAGCAGCACCACAAATTTCTCACAGATTTTTGAAAATCTCCCAGTTTCCAGTTTATATCGATGAATCGAGGATGGCTGTTCAATATTAGTTGACGAACAAAATTAAATGACGAATATGACACTTCTTCGAGTGAGCGTCCAAAATAATATCACAGGAATATTTTACGAGCTCAATGCTTTGAGAATATAATAATTATTCATATTAGAGTTGAGAAAAATAAAAACCTCAGCATTATGAAGCGAGTTGATCGAGTTAACACATGCGACGCGAAATAAAGTTGAATTTATAACAGTGGCACGTATGCATTATATGTACGATTTAATCCGATTAACCCCGCTTTGAATAGCCAAAGAGAATGTTTAAAATATGCATATTAATTATAATATAAAGCTTTCAGAGATTGCACGCATGTGCGCAGCTATAAAAACCCAGATAACAAATTTTCTCGAGCATAAACAATCTTTTATAAAACGAATGAATGAAGAAAAGTTATGAAATACGGCGCACCCATATAAAAGGTTTATTTGAAACAAATACAATTCGCTTGAAACAAATAAAATTTCTTATTTAAATTCAAGTTCACTATTTCTTAGCTTCTTTTATTTGGCCCTAATGAAATATTTACTTGCCTGCAATAAATAAGTTATTTGCTTCAAATAAAAATTTATTTGATAGTAATAAAAAATTTATTTAAAAATGCTCTCATTGAATTTATATTAGTTGCCACTAATAATTTTTTATTTGTTACGAAGAAAAGAATTTATTTGGTCATGACCAAATAAATCTGTTCCATGACCATCCTAAACCTAAAAATTTGGGACTCACGATTAATATGGGAATATCGGAATAATATGGGAAATTAGGGAATTTTGATTAATATGGGAATAATATGGGAAATTAGGGAATTTTGATTAATATGGGAATATACGAGATCATCCTATTTTTGGGTGTGAATAACTTTCTTGGCCAATCAGTCTTGGTTGTTTGCTCACTCATGTGAATCATGCATGTTAACAACCCATTGACTTTTGAAGATGCCCGTGCGTGAATTTGATTGAGGCCCCGACTAGGCCCCGATCAGTTTTCCCTAACTTACTTCGGGCCCTTGACGGGACGCCCTTGAATGGACGGTCACGCTTTTTCGACAAGGGCCTTAGAAGGTTGCCAAAAGAGGGCTTTTACAATCACCTCACGTCTGCCATGTCGCATCCACGACAAGCCTATGTTCAAGCCCTATCAGGGCCCTAGTACGTACGTAGAATCGCTATACGTGTAGATTGTAAAATTGAATTATTTCAATAATAATAACAATATTATTATTATTATTATTATTATTATTATTAATTATTATATATTATAATAATACATTATTATTAATAATTATTAATAATAATATATTATTAATAATTCTCCAAGAGAGTTTTTACAAAAAACTAGTATAAAGCAGAGGATTGCTATGTAGAAATCTTGCAGGTATGACTTCCTGAGAGGCCTGACTCTGCGGTGTCGAATACAACCCGCGCTCCCACTTCGGCTATATAATCATACCATTTGTCTATTCCGTATGCGAGAGAGCGCACGCCGTATGCGACATCTCATGGCGAGTCTCGGAACCAACTCCCCGTGAAGCCCGATTAGGCCCTCAAAGGGTTGCCTCGTCAGTGCTATGTTTGAAATAATTAGGGCTCCGATACTTTCGCCCTATTTGGGCCCGATTTGGTTCTTTAAATATGGGTTACCCGATCGAAGCTCGACAAGGTCCTGAACGGGTTGCCTTAGGTCAGCCATGTTGTAAGTAAGCCTGGCAAACTTGGCATTGCCCTGTCACGGCCCAACCTGGCGGTGTTATGGCAATTCATGACAGGGCATCCAGATTCAAGCTCGACAAGGTCCTCAACGGGTTGCCTTAAAACAGCCATATTGTAAGTAAGCCTGGAAACCTTGACACTGCCATGTCGGGGCCCAACCTGGCGGTGTTATGGCAATTCATGACAGGGCGTCCACGTTTAAGCCCGACAAGGTCCTCAACGGGTTGCCTCAGGTCAGCCATATTGTAAATAGGCCTGGCAACCTTGGCATTGCCCTGTTGGGGCCCAACCTGGCGGTGTAAGGGCAATTCCTGACAGGGCATCCACGTCCAAGCCCGACGAGGTCCCGACTTAAGTCAGGGCTTCCCTAGAATTTTCACGCACGGGTGTCGATATATTCTTCGAGCCCCGAATCACAAAGAAAATCTCGCGTTTCCTCGTCCACATCACAATATTTCACTGAAATCACAAAATCACGTACAAACGAAAAGACGTACATACACGTGAATATGACAACTCTGGACTGCTGAGCGTCGTCACGCCAGCGAGCGACGCTATATTGTGCGCGCAGTACGACGCAGCGCACATTTAAATAAATTTTATTTGACGTAAATAAATTTTATTTGCTAAATAAATTGCTATTCAAATTTAATATTTTAAATAGATCATTTATTTGATGTAAGTAAATCGCTATTTCGACGAACCAATATAAATATGGTATTTATTCGGCACCGGTAAATAAATTTATATATTTGTTTCAAGTATGACTAAATGGCATGATCAAATAAAATCTTCGTCAATACAAATAAATCCTTATTAATTCTAAATAAAATTTTCGCAAATATGTGAATTTATTTGATTTTAATAAATTTTTTCTGTGGGTATGGATTAAGTTGGTTCAGGGCTTTATATTGGGTGTGTCACACTTTTAGAAAAAAGGTGTCACACTTTTAGAAAAAAAAATCTCGCGAAATGCAACGTCGAAAAAGGTTGATAAATTAACTAACGATTGTGCAAATTAAATTATTAAAATTAAAAACGAGGGAGTGACTGTAATAATTAATATTAACCCGTAGTACACAGTGATCCATATTGCAGAATCGCAAAAAGGCGAAAAATTAGTAACTCAGTGAAATGGAAGAAAATGTAAGAGCTACCCCTTATCCGATTAAACGCTAGAAGCATTGAATCAAATGGACCAGATTGCAGGGATCCACGAATCACAATATAGAACTTACTCGCTGAAACGATTGGACGATTCAGACCCAACTTTTCGGGACAAAAAAACCATCACGCGAGAGTCCACGGATACTT
This sequence comes from Alloplasta piceator, assembly GCA_946863875.1. Taxonomy (NCBI): domain Eukaryota; kingdom Metazoa; phylum Arthropoda; class Insecta; order Hymenoptera; family Ichneumonidae; genus Alloplasta; species Alloplasta piceator. Next base: position 22,106,476 of record OX333071.1, on the reverse strand, counting down.
TTCAACCCTCTGTTAAAAGCCACGAATCAACGCTCACAAACTTCCGAAACTCTTTCGAGAACCTTTTAGCAATCTTGCTTCTCTTATAACTCGTCAGCTCTTATGTTCGGGTTTTTTTTTCATTTTTCTCTTTTCGAGAGAGTTTCGTGACGGGAATTTTTCGAAACCTCTTTTTTTGTTCGGTTTTTGCAGAGGTTTCGTGGTAAGAAGTAGCGAAAGAAACTTTTGCCAACAGTTACCTCGTTGAGAAGTTGCGATGTGTCTATATGCTACTTTCTGGCAAAAATCGAATGTCGTTTACTGATAGCGATAAGGGGGAATGATAAAAGAGAGCGCGAAAGAGGCTGGTGCGGAAAAAAAAATTGCGGATCCACCCCCACACGTATTTACAGGCTGTCGCCAAAGGTTCTCTGTCTTCAACGCACAAGTGTCCCGTGTTCAGTGAATTCTACAGGGTGTCACAAAAGTAAAAGGACGGCTGAATATTTCCTCAGCCAAGATATTTTTGAAAAAAGTCAAGGTCATTTTTGTTGTAACTTTTGACGAGGAATTTAATGGTGTTTTAATTTTGACCTTGAAGATTACCTTTATGGTTATGTCAAGTTAAACTTTTTTTAAAAATGGAAATCCTCTTTTTCACATCCGCAATCGATAGAGCGGAAAATTTCACATTCAAACAAGTACTTAGGTCATAGGTACATTTTGACCTTGAAGGTCCCCTAAAGTCAATTAAACTTAAACAAGGTGTGTTTACCTCTGTGAATAGAAGCTCTTCAAATTCTTTCAGACCGAACAAAGTTATTAATTTTAACAAGGCGCGTTTAGTAGTGACCTTGACGATGACCTTCAAGGTGATTTCAAGGTAACCTTTTTTTTAAAATGAAAACTTGCATTTTTTAGTTCTGACATCAATAAAATAAACCGTTTTACATTTACATTAAATGAATCGGAAAAGGTCAATCACTTTTTTCGGAATAAGTTTGATTTCAGTACTCAAAAACATAGGTTTCTATTTTTTTAGAAGTTGACCTTGAACTCAGGTTGAAGGTCATCGTTAAGGTCACTACTAAATGCGCCTTGTTAAAATGACTAACTTTGCTCGTTACGAGAGAATTTGAAAAGCTTCTATTCCCAGAGGTTTCCACACTTTCTTCAAGTTTAATTGGTCTCAAAGAACCTTCAAGGTCAAAATGTACCGATGACCTAAGTACATATTTGAATGGAAAATTTTCCGCTCTATCGATTGCCGATTTCAAAAAGGGGGTTTCCATTTAAAAAAAAATTGACCTTGAAATAAGCTTGAAAGCAATCGACGAGTTCGATATTTAAGTCACGATTAAGTTCCTTGTCAAAATTACTACAAGAATGACTTTGACCTTTTTGAAATAGTACTTTGGGCATCTTGGGCCAGAGATACGTCTTTTTGATGAGCGTGAGCGGGTTGCACACGATCTTTTTTTCCTCATGCATGATTTGAGTGTTTTCGGTACATGTGTGGATGACCATAAAGAGGCTCTTTTTTGACCGCTTTTTAGTGAATAGTGAAGATTTTTCCCCGCCGGGGAAAAAAAACGAAATTGGCTATCTTCACTATTGGTCTGAAAAGGGCCACTTTTAGGCCATCCACGCATATGGCGAAAAACACGAAAATCGTTCATGCGTGAAAAAAAATATCTTAGCTGAGGAAACATTCAGCCGACCCGTTATTTTTGTGGCACCGTGTATGGAGGGCTGCTCAGTATATTCTGTGCGCTCAGAACAAAATGAAGAAAGAGCTTTCTTCAAAATGCTTGCGAAAAAAACAACAGGAATCGATTTGTCATTGAGATAAAAATGGACTCTTTTCCACTCGACGATTTGCTACGTTCAGTCCATTCAGGTGAAAACGAACACGTGGAAAAATCGAAATTGAATTGTTTTATGGAACAGTGTAAGGTAGTTCTATCGGTACACGTATCAACCAAGACTTTTGACTTAAGCGTATGTATACTGAAACCCAATGCTCAGAGGCTACTATTTCATGGTGCTATTTGATTCCCGCCAAGAAATTTGTTTCGGCATCCCAGTTTCCAGTGGAATCCCGATCGGGATTTCTTAGGGATGCCCTAAAAAGGGATTCCTAGCTAGATCCCTGGTGGGTCCCCAGTGGTGTCCTTATTATCGCTAACCGGCAATCTAAAAATTGATATTTCGATCGAATCTCGATCAGGATTCGTTGGGGCAACCCCAAAATGAGTATCCCTATGCAAAAATTTGCTGGGATCTTCCAGTTTTCTGTAAAATCTCGATCGGGATTTCTCAGGGATACCCTGATAAGGAAGTCCTTACTGGATCCCTGGCTGGTTCCAGGTTGACTCCTTATTATAATGCTAAAACAATATATTTTTTATTTCATATCTTTTGGGATTACATTAGTTGCGACTAATTATAGGGCGCGCTTCAGCAAGTTATTTGGGCAACACACTTCCACACAATGTTTTAGTCATCAATAAAGACAATTTTTGTAATTCAGGTGCCTTCCTGAAAAGTGCCCATTTTAATAAATATAATGTATCTAACGATTGTATAGCATTCTTTAATAATTCGCTATGGATCATTCAAGCATAAAATAAGATCCGCCCTGGGCACAGTCACGGATCCGTTTGGAAGTTCCTGCTAGATTTAATTTTACAAACGTTTCATTCGGTTAGTGGAATCTGGTCCGATCCCCAGAAGGATCCTGATCCGTGACTAGAATGAATTACGGGAATCCAGCTGGATTCTTACCACGATTTCTGCACGGGTGAAGTCAATCATGATAGAACCATCTCAATTCGAAATCCGTTTTTCCTTATTTGATTCAATATTTATTTTTTCCATCCATCATAATATTTGATTCTACCGAGTTTTATTCTCGTTTTTTATGCGCTCTTCATGCGTGCGTATTATAGTCAATTCGATTTACAGATAAGTTTGTAGCAAACAGCATCTTGCGTATGGGTTTTCATCAGCGTCGTGAGATGATAAGCACCTGCTACCGCTCGTAATATTTCTTTCGTCCAACGCATTTTTCTATCCCAATGCCATCAACTTTATGTCTCGCGCGTAGTACCACGAAATGGTTTCTTATATGTGCACCTACGCTACAACATTTTTCATTCGATAGATTCAACGATAAACGCAAATCCATCGATATTATATGTATGTTGATATCAGATAGTACAAAATATGATATTTTTCGACACGGTTTATCTCCCACATATTCCACTTGATCGATTCGCGCTGTCTCCGTCTTTCTTCCCCAGGCTTCTACGTTCCCAGTTTTTTGTGTCGTTTGACGTGATTGATAACGAAAGTGCCATGAACCACGATTTTTCGTTATGGAGGGTGGCAAGCTTTGAAGAACAAATTACACCTAAATGCAACGTTGAAATATCGATGGCTCATCATTCCTTTTATTGCCCTTTCGGTTCCATTGGTATTAAATTCGAAAAAAAACGCTTGCGGAGCTCACTTTTTATAAAATTATTGAGTTTACAAAAATTCTACTCGACGACACGGGTGGCTGATATTGAATTTGAAAAGAATCGTTAAAGGGCTTTGAGTTTTACAAAATAAATAAAGAGTTTGTTAGCGTTAACTTTGATGAGCAAATATTAAGGTAATTGTCTCGATACCCGACCACGTCCCAGTACCCGACCATTTAAACCAATATATCAGTAAGTTAAGCATTCACTTAAGAGAATTCTTAAACTGTTAATTGATTTAATATCCAGGATTCATAATCTACGTATACGACACTACTTTTAAGAGGAGGCTAAATACCGACACTAACACCTCGAAATTGCCATCCAAACTTGCTCTTATACAAATGGATGGAATTGAATAAAATTTCAACATCATCAGAACAATGGCAGGAATGGAGCCTCACTAAAAAATTTTCGAAAAACAAAAAAAAATTTACAGATTCATTTACCACCAAGAAACTGTAATTGAAAAACTTAAATTATTAAACTTTTACTGCATTTCGGGTAAAACCAAGAATTAGGCTCCATGAAGAACGCCACGATACAAATGTCGAGACGTTTTCGACATTATTTTATCAAAATGACACGCCGTAAGTTTGGATGGCGCATCAAGAGATAAATATCGATAAATTGTAGTTTTATTGAAAAACGAAATGGCGAAATGTAGTTCACAGACGTGCGAGTGAGGGCAGCACTATGGATTCTGACGAGTAACCTATAATATTTAGGGGGCTCGAATGAGTTCGTTGGCATATTAGCTGTAACGCATTTTAGCCTCTCAATTGACAATTAATTGTTAATTAATTTATCCTCCTCTTAATTGTCAAAATGTAATTAATTTTCATCCACGGTTGTCGGAGAAAGACTGGACGACGATGATACGTCGATAATGTAGGGATTGAATAAAAATGGTATTTAGCCTCCTCTTAATAGTTCAAGAAACGTCTGTAATTTATTTTTGGATAAATATGACGGCACGCGTACTATTCAGGGCACGGAAGCCATTATCTAAGCTGAAGTACTAAGGAATCGCGATATCTTATTGAAGCTATTTAGAATAGTGATGCCGCGAGACGAGACAAGACGAGACTTGGACGAGACTTCCGAAGTCTTGTTGAGACGAGACTCTCGCCGAGACTCTCGTCAAGACTCTCGTCGAAGAAATTTTCGAGTTTTCAAAAAAACAAAAGTCTAATTTATTTCAACGTTATTTCATTGTTGTTACTCTTTTTTTATTTACATCTTCAGAAAAAACATGGAAATAATTCGCTGCTATCTCACGATTACGTGAATCCGTTGTTCGTCGACTTACTATCGACTTTGAATTTTATACTTGACGGTTTTGAGGATCGCTGATTACGAATCTGTACCCAAAATTCAGAAATTGACGATGGCGGATCCAATATGGTGGACCAAAATTGCAAAAAGTTGCTTGATCTAAGTGAATGTTGGTATACTAGAGTTTTTGGGGTCGCTGATTGCAAATTTCCACTGAAACTTCAGAAATTCAATATGGCGAATACAATAAGACGTACCAAAAAAGAAAAAACTTGCAAATCGTAAATTTACACATCGCTTCCTCAGTATTTTTTCTCATTTACAAATCCATTTTTTTTTTACTTCCTCATAGAGGAAGCTTTATAAATACGAAAAAATACTGTGGATGCGATGTGCAAATTTACAATTGGCAAGCTTTTTTACTATCTCTGGTTATCAAAGTAATAGAACTGTAGCTTTGGATTGTCAAATTTTTTATCAAGCTTTTTTTGAAAATTTCCAGATTGCATAAAATTTGGACAGCTCAAGCGATTTTTGCAAAATTGAATACCAAGTAAGTTCTTTCATTAAACTATCTATATAGAAATTTTGAGCCTGATATCACGAAATACCTGTAAGCTAGAACGATCACGTGCTTTTTGCGAAAAATTCAAAATTTTATAAATCACGAACTTTTTGAGAGATTTTTGCGGAATTCAATACCAACAATCTTTATCACTCAAACTATCGGTATGATTTTTTTAAAAGCTGATATCGCAAAATTTGCGGACGCTGGAGCAACCACGCCCTTTTTTTGAAAATTTCACAGTCGCATAAAGTTCGCACATGCCAATGAATTTTCGCAAAATTCATAGCAAATAAAGAGGCTGTTGGAGCTCAGCTTATGTGCAAAATTTTGGCTCGCTACTCCAGTGTGGTCTTGACATATAACTGTTCGAATTTTTCAAAGCGGGCACACACATACATCCGGAAATTAAAAAAAAACGATTTGTCGACAATTTAGGACATTTTAAACATACTGACATGAAAATCTTGATCGAAATTTTTTTCACGAAAACAAAGTTTCCTCTATGAAGAAGCAAAATAGTTTTTTGGTCATCAAACGTCATTACATTTTGCATTTGCAATGGCTGTTTGCATTTTTCGTCCTCTTAAATTTGTAAATTTTCAGTGCAAATTCGTAATCAATGACCCTAAAAACTCTTGAATGACAACTTTCGCTCTCATCAAGCGATTTTTTGCATTTTTTGACCGCCATCTTGAATTTATAAATTCTGCGTGCAGATTCGTAATCAGCGTTCCTCAAAACCCTTAAGTATAAAATTTCAAGTTGATAGTAAGTTGACGAATAATGGAATTACGTAATCGTGAGATAGCACGTGAATTATCTGTTTTTTTTTCTGAAAATAATGAATAATCGCGCTGAGGCTCTCGTTTTGTTTCGAAACATAGTAAAGATGAAACAAAAAAAGAGTAACAGCAATGAAATAGCGTTGGAAATGATTTGACGTTCGTTTTTTCGCTAAATATCGAAAATTTTGATGAGAGTCTTGACGAGACTGGCAAAGTCTCGTCTCGTCTCGACGAGACCGAGACTAGTCTCGTCTTGCCGGCATCACTAATTTCGAAGTGGTTTTTATTGTTTTCGAACCGAGCCTAGCTGTTTTTATTAGGAAAGATACCACTAATTTGATCATGTTGTCTCCATCAGCCAAAAATGCGTTTTAAGTACTTAATTTTCATGTCCGGTTATTGGTACATACGAAATGTATCTTGTACCGATAACCGACCATGTGTCCGGATATTGGTACTTGCTCGCGACTATGTTCAGTCCCAGTAACCGGACATCCGCTGACATGTATATTACTCGTGCATAACCTCAAAATTTCGGTGACACATTCTCCGAGCAGCGACGCATTTCTCTGAATTCACCCCCCCCCCCTTTCCCCAACCATAGAGATGAGTGGTCGGTTATAGGGTCATAGTGTGTGGTCGGATATTGGGTCATATAGAAAAACGGGTGTTCGGGTACTGGTACATTTACATTTCTCAGTATTTTCGATTATTACCCGTAGTAAAAAACTCCATTGAATCGCCAATGGCAACCAATGGTCCTCATACGACTCCATTGGACAATGAATGGGGACCCATTGAGATTTCCGCATTTGTCAATGGCGTACAGGGCTGACCATTTATCAGTGAATGGGTATCCATTGAACATCAAATGCGGATGAATCGAACGATCATCATTACTCAATGATGCTCATTGGAAAGCCAATGCGGATGAATCGAATGATCATCATTACTCAATGATGCTCATTGGAAAGCCAATGCGGATGTATCGAGCGATCAGCATTGCCCAATAGTGTCCATGGGAAGGTAAATGCTGATGAACGAAATGATCCGCTTTACCCAATGATGTCCATTGGAAAGTCAATGCGGATGAACTTAAAGATCAGCATTTCCCACAGATGTTCATTGGAACCCAAATGCGACTAACGATGAAATGATCAGCATTTACCAAGGATACCCATTGAATAATAAGTAACTACGAATTATACAATGATCAACATTTATCAATAATGTCACTTCATTGATGACTGATCGAATGATGAGCAGCATTCGTTAACGATGCTGCAATTCATATTCGAGGTTCAATGCTGAACAATTGAACCCATCGATCGATGAGAATTTTTCCGAATGCGAATTTCTCAAACGGCGGTGAATTAATAAAATTATGTAAGAGTAGATGTCGCTGATTCTCATATATGAACCAAATATTTTCTTCAATTGTAATAAATGCTGATGATTATATCGATGGTCAATTAATATTAGCATAAGCTCGGAAATTATTCGAAAGTAATTTAAAAAAAATATATTATAAACTGCTCATCAAGTACGCGTACATTTGGGACAAATGATTTTTAAAACCGTTTATTTTTAACATATACACATAATTTTATCAGTCCTTCTCAACCCGATTTGTGAGAGGAGAAACGTATATACTTTCATTATCAATCGTCATCTGAATACACTTACAATCTATTTTCTCAATTCTGAGCTTCAATAATTTCTATTAAATGTAATAATATATATAATGCGTATATAATTATTGGTCGTTATGCTAATATTAGCATTATGATTAACCTTACTTACTGATAACTTACATCATTTGATTATTTAATGCGTAATTCCATGTATAAATAGCAATCATATGAAAGAATCTCCATTGATGATCCCATTTATTCCCCATTGCCCACAAAAACCAATGGAGGTGAATGGCGAATTAACTAGAGAGATTGTCTCCATTGAATCCTCATAGGATAATCCCCATTCCGTTTCAAATGAGGAATTCAATGGCGAAAATGTCCTTAGACAATTCGGCATTCATATCCATTGGTTTTGTGGGCAATGGGGAATGAGTAGCGAACAGCAATGGAGATTCTTTCGTATAGTAAGAATTTCATTCATCGCCATTGAAAAATCCCCATTCATTCCCCATTGCCAAAATAACCAATGGGGATGAATGCCGAATTGCCTAAGGGGATTGTCTCCATTGAATCCCCATTAGATAATCCCCATTCCGTTTCAAATGGGGAATTCAATGGCGAAAATCCCCTTAGGCGATTCGGCATTCATCTCCATTGGTTATTTCGGCAATGGGGAATGAATGGGGATTTTTCAATGGCGACGAATGGAGTTTTTTACTACGGGTACGAATAAACAACTAATGTGTGTATTGGAAACTAGAGACTTCAAGCTTTCCAATAGTCATAGTCGTTATAAAAAATAGTTTATTTTTGAACGCGAAAAACAAGTCAACTTTTTCGTCGCCTCTTAGATGGTCGGGTATTGGGAAATTTACCTTATATGCTCAACCACAACTTATTTCAGTGCAGTTTCATTCACCTTTGTTACGAAATCGCAATGAAATAAAAACATCAACAACCGTTCTATGACATACATTGCCGTCCAAAAGTTTGGAAACACTCGTCCCAATTCCGCGCAGCACAAAAAGCTTCACTGCTCTTTTAAAAATAAAGATATTTCAATTCAATAAGCGCCGTTTCAAAGAGGACATATTTAGCTTCATTTCGCTTTTTCCAAAAAAAAAAATTCGATTTTCTGAACCTGATACGCCCTTTAAAACTTGGTCATTTTTTGGCGCACGGCTATAAAAAAAAAATTGTAACTATTTTTCGCGTAAAAAAATTGTGGGGGGGGGATCTCAAGCTTCAATTTCGTTTTTTTTAAAGTTTCGTACCATTTTTTTTTGCAAAAATATTCAATGTTTCGCAAAGAACGACCACATTTATAAAATGTAGGGTAATTCTAAAACTACTGCGTTTTCGTGAAATCACTAAGGGGGTAAAAAGTTGCATATACTTCTTTGGATATCTACAATGAAATTTTTTCGGATTTTTTTTTCAACATTTTTTTTTCGATTAATTTTCCCATCAAGGAGATATTTTTTTATCGGATCTCTTGCCTCATCTACACGGGTTTTTCGATGAAAATGCCGTGTAGATAAGGTTTTTCGATGAAAAAGCCGAGTAGATGAGATAAAAGATTGTTTAAGATAAAAAAATATCTCGTTGGCAGGCACAATTTTGGAAAAAAATTTTGAACAAATTTCATTGTATCCAAAATGATTGTATGCAACTTTTGACCGTTCTAATGATTTTACAAAATCCCAGTAGTTTTAGAGTTACGTTACATTTTATAAATATGAACGTTTGTTACGAAAAATTTAATATTTTTGCGAAAAAAAATCGTACGAAACTTTTTAAAAAACGAAATTGAAGCTTAAACTCCCCCCCCCCACAAGTTTTTCATACGAAACACAGTTTTAAAAAAATTTCATGGATCATGCACCAAAATTTCAATGCCAAAAAAAAGTCAAAAGACGACCACGTTTTAAGGAGTGTACCGGGCTAAAAAAAAAAAATTTAATTTTTGGAAAAAGCAAAATAAAGCTGAATATGTCTTCGCTGAAACGCCGCTTGTTGAATTGAAATTTATTCATTTTTAAAAGAGCAGTGAAACTTTTTGGGCGGCGCGGAATCGGGGCGAGTGTTTCCAAACTTTTGGACGGCAGTGTAATGTACAGTATTCATATTGGTAGTAATGACTGACGACGGCACAAAGTGAGAAAGTGCATTGTCGGTCATTGGCATCAAAATCGATTGGAAGCCCTCGAGCCGAGAAAAACTCGCTGAAATATCGAGTTCCGTCCAAGTTAACGCTGCATAATGGCCCGAAATATACTCATATGGGTCATGCACATTTGAAATACCATGTATACCATAATCAGAATTCGCTACTGCATTCAAATTAAAAAAAAAGCTCACAGGAAATCCGACGAAGAATTGAGTAAATAGTTGCATGCAACTATTTATGTTTGTATATACGTATATATATATTAGGGTGGTCCTCATTTATGCTATGTTGTTTTTTCTTTTGACGATAGTGCTGAATTGGTTTTAAATAAATAAATAAAAATGCATACCAAATTTCAGCTCGATATCTCAATTTTAACCTGGCCCCCACGGCAGTCGAAGTTTTAAAGGGGAAATACGTGTATTTTATACGGTCAATGATTTTTACATTTTTTCAACTTCGTTAATATTGATTTAAAAATTTGAAACTTGGCACATATATTGCTCATAGTATAAGGTATATTTGTAGTATTTTATCAGATTTTTCATCCTCGATTTTCGACATACCCTTCCGCTAAAATGTTTGGACACATTTGTCGAATTTTGCACCACACTAAAAGTTTGATTACGGAGTCAATAATGAAGATAGCTATATTTTCCAAGCGGCGTTTGAAAGAGGACATATTAACCTTCATTTTGCTTTTTTAGTAATTTCTCTATGATTTTTTTTTAGCCCGGTACGCACTTTTGAACACGGTCATTGGCCCGGTACGCACTTTTGAACATGGCCATTTGCCATGTTCAAAAGTGCGTACCGGGCAAAAAAAAAATCATAGAGAAATTTCTAAAAAAGCAAAATGAAGGTTAATATGTCCTCTTTTAAACGCTACTTGGAAAATATAGCTATCTTCATTATTGACTCCGCAATCAAACTTTTAGTGTGGTGCTAAATTCGACAAATGTGTCCAAACTTTTTAGCGGGAGGGTATGTCGAAAATCGAAGATGAAAAATCTGATAAAATACTACAAATATACCTTATACTATGAGCAATATATGTGCCAAGTTTCAAATTTTTAAATCAATATTAACTAAGTTGAAAAAATGTTAAAATCATTGACCGTATAAAATACACGTATTTCCCCTTTAAAACTTTGACTGCCGTGGGGGCCAGGTTAAAATTGAGATATTGAGCTGAAATTTGGTATGAGTTTCTATTTGTTTATTTAAAACTGATTCAGCACTATCGTCAAAAGAAAAAACAACATAGCCTAAATAAGGACCACCCTAATATATATATACCACAATATAGCGATGAAGTCTGCTATTAACATTTTTGATGAATGATATCGTGAGAAAAATCTGACCGAAGTCGAGTAGATAACCACGTGCATGTGAAGTACAAATAATGTGTACACTATCGTTGATATACCTATATTATGATATGACCCGTGATGAAATTACACGAGAAGAAAGAGCGAAACGTGAACTTTTGTAATTATTATACAGTGAATTAAGCCAGATTGTTGGCTTGCTGTATACAAATATTTTCTACAATATCTCGAAAATTGCTGGAACTATGCCGTCATCAGACATTTTCGAAAAATTCAAAATTTCTTTCAATTCGAAAGATTTGATCAATTTTCACCAAATTCAATATTGAATATCTCTGGCGCTATCTATATTTAACAAATTACCACGATATCTCGAAAAGATATTTTTGAAACAATTCATTATTCCCTAAAATTTGAGGGCGTAGTTGAAACCTCACAAAAATGATAATAAATAGAAGGGGATAATATGTCTATGTGGGCTGATAAATTGAACCATTTTCCAATTATGGCGGTTTCATTATTTTATGTGGGGATACACATACACACTATACTGTATCAAAAAAAGCGACTATTTTTTTTTTTGAAAAACTCACTCTTTCAAAAGTTATTCAAGGTTAAAGTTAAATTTAGAGTAAATTACACTTTTTTTTAAATTTCCGGCAAGAGGTTAAAACTTGTTACTAAATATGTATCGTAAAATCTTTCTTCGAAAAAAAGTTTAAATTGCATTAACATAAATTACCTAATTTTTAAAGAAATGACCAACAGTAGTTCACACATATTCACAGTCTAATATACAAATATGAGGAGTTCTTTTTCAACCGGGCCACTTTTTTTTTCACCCTCTCCAATTTTTTTCAAAATCTGCCAGTTTGAAATATTAGTCAAAAGCAACGTCTGTGATTTTTTTTAGATTTTTTTAGGCGTCCGTTCAGGATTTTCAATTTTTTATTACGAACACTGTATCTCAAAAGATATTCAGCAAACAAAAAAAAACATAAGAATAAAACCTTTTGTATTTTTTCCACTTTATCGAAAAAAATTAAAATCATAATTTTTCTGCATTGAGAAAATAGAAATTTGGCAAAAAAATGAGAATACAATTTTTTTCAACCTAATAACACACCTTCGATTTCAGTACAAATTTTACAAGATGTAAGTGTCTGCGAAAAAAATTTCAGAATGGCACCTGCAATGGTTACAATGAAAACAAATAAAAACCCTGCGAAATCTCATAACCGCATATAGATTTCGCAGGGTTTTTATTTTTTTTCATGTCTGTCATTGGGTAAAAAGTCTGCAAAAAAAATTCAGAATAGCACCTGCAATGGTTACGATGAAAAAAAATTAAAACCCCGCTAAATCTCATAACTGCATATAAATTTCGCAAGGTTTTTATTTTTTTCATCGTAACCATTGTAGGTGCCATTCTGAAAATTTTTTTGCAGACGCTTTACCCAATGACAGACATCCTGTAAAATTTGTACCGAAATTAAATGTGTGTTATGAGGTTGAAGCAAAAAATTTTTTCATTTTTTTGCCAAATTTCTATTTTTTCAATGTACAAAAATTACGATTAAATTTTTTTTCGATAAAGTGGAAAAAATTAAAAAGTTTTTATTCTTATGTTTTTTTTTGTTCGATGAATATTTTTTGAGATACAGTGTTCGTAATGAAAAATTGAAAATCCTGAACGGACGCCTAAAAAATCTAAAAAAAATCACTGACGTTCCTTTTGAGTAATATTTCAAACTGGCAGATTTTGAAAAAAATTGGAGAGTGTGAACATAAAAGTGGCCCGGTTGAAAAAGAACTTATATATTAGTCTAATATACATATATATTAGACCGTGAATATATAACTTTTGAAGGAGTGAGTTTATCGAAAAATCATGAGACGTTTTCCGTAGAGCGTTTAATAGAGAACTTGCATGTTTTTAAAAAAAATTTTTATTCGAAAGTAGGATAAAAAATAATGTATTTCCCAAGACAGTTTTGGTTTTAAAGTAATATTGACGCTGCAAAAAATTATTCTTTGACTCTAATTTTTCTCGAAAAATTTGAATTGGCAACCATATTGTTGTACCCAACTATCAGCGCCGCCAGTGTCGTGTCCGGGAACCACGTCTCATTGTAAACAGTTTCTGCTCTCGGTGACGCAAAAATCTAACCTATAACTTACGTATAACCTACAGTATAATATTCTTCAATATTATTATTTACGTCAAAAGTATCACAGAAAAAATACAAATTGACAAAGCAGTTATGGATTCATTCACCCCGCAACCAAACTTGGATTGGTTCATGTCTTGTTTTGTACCATCGTGCAAAAACACAACAAGTACTACACCAGAAAAGATATTTGTCCATGTGCCAAATAATCCAGTGAAAAGAAAGGTTTGGTGCGCGGCTGTTGGTTTTGAGAAAAATAAAAATAAATAGTTATTGTTGCGAAGATCATCTTGAGGTATCCATAATTGCTTTGTCAATTTATATTTTTTCTGTGATACTTTTGATGTAAATAATGATATTGAAGAATATTATACTGTAGGTTATACGTAAGTTATTGGTTAGATTTTTGCGTCACCGAGAGCAGAAACTGTTTACAATGAGACGTGGTTCCCGGACACGACACTGGCGGCGCTGATAGTTGGGTACAACAATATGGTTGCCAATTCAAATTTTTCGAGAAAAATTGCAGCGTCAATATTCCTTTAAAAAAAAACTGTCTTGGGAAATACATTATTTTTGATCCTACTTTCGAGTCCCATAGATTAAAATACAGATTTCAGATGCATGCAAGTTCTCTATTCCCTACAATGATCTGTATCGTTTATTTCGGTACATTGACTTGAAGCCGTGGTATAAAATTTCAAAGTTAAAATTTTTGTTCTTTCATGTTTGCATGTTTTTTCACCTCCTCGAAAGTATTTAATAGGCAATTTCGAAAAAGAAAATAGTCGTTTTTTTTTCATCAGTCCAATACACAAATACGTACGCACGTACAACATCCATCAAGAAATTTTTACAAAAATGATTTTTGGATTTTTTGAACATGATTAGGCACTTTGAAATAAAAACTCAAACATTTTATCTTCTTCATCATAAAGCTTTCTTGAGGCAGTAAGAATTCAAAAACGTCCGGATGAACAAAAACCCAAATAAAATATCCCAAAACCAAAAAACACGCCAAAAGCATCCATCGAGTGTTTTTCTACTATTTTCACATTGCAAATTTTTACGGGAGGTAGTGGTGGATTTAAAAATACACAACTGCTTTTGCCACCCTGCTCTAATTCCCACGCGAGAGGTGCTGGAGAAAAACAAAAATACTATTTTTAATTTGTGAAGCTCTCTATGTGAGAACATTCAGTGGGCAAAAAAAAAGTAGAATTACCATATCCTCGTTGCAAATTTATTCAGACTGCTTGTATTATTGCTTATTCCCCACAATTATATAATATAAGGTGTGGATATTTTAGCATATTTTGAGAAGGATATTTTTGTTCTTTGATGTTTTGTTACTGAACACTTTGTCTTTGGGATATTTGGGAATGTGATAAAAAATATATGACCACTTAAAATCATGGTAATAAAATTATGTGCAAGTTAGATATTTTTTATCGGCATGAAATTGGACGAAAAACAAGTTGCAATGATTTTTATAGGTGTTCCATTTTTAGCACAAACTCCCCTGGGCGATGGAAAAAGTCTTTGGGTGTGTGGCTGTACAATTCCGCGTGAGGGTGGAAATTCGTGCGCCGAATCTACCCCACATCGTACTGTTCCGGCACAAAACAGCGTTCGCCGACCGAGCGCTCTCTCAGTAATGTCGGAGCCGCGAATGGGGTAGTTGGTCGTGTTTCACTCTCATCTGTCTTACGACCATTTTCACCTCCTTTATACTTGCGCGAATTCGACGCTTTTTCGCGCTTTCTCTCTCTTACTCTCTCTCTCGACGTCATGTTTCTCAGTCTCGTTACTTAATGCGAGAGTCACCCAATTCATAAAGATTAATCGACGTTCTTAGTGTGGCTGAAACTTGGTTGGACAAAGTTGAAAATTTCACGATAATGTTAATTTTTTTTGAAACCGTATCACACAAGCACGTGAACGTTTTTTACGAAGAGTGAAGATAAAGTGCCGGGGGTACATGATACCCCCAGGGTGTCGCACACTAATATGGACGATAAGGAGTGTTATGGGCGAACTGCATCGTGTCGTCATACGGTGAGTCAATTTTTTTTCATCGATGAAAATTTAAAAATCGCGCGGTTCCACAGGGCGAGCTTACCGCGAAATTAAACAATACTTTATCAGTGCATATGGGCGAAAAAAAAATTTGTTTAGGGTAATTGTACTTGAGTTCTAAAATTCATGTGCCATGGATTTTTTTAAATAATAATTGAACTCAACCATTCACTGAGAAAAGAGTTTATTTGTAGTAAAGAAATATATTTAGTTGGAATTTTTACTTAAATATTCCTTAACACTCTGACTGTACACTGGGTCTTTTAAGGCACAAGCCAAATTTTCAAATCTTCAAAACTTTTTTTACTGTAAGTAATTCAGAATTTTTTCAGATCTTTTTAACGTTTTTTTCTTTGAAAAAACATTAGCAGGTCTTTAACGACCCAGAGTACAGATGGTGTCCCAAAATTTAAGTGTACAGACGGAGGGTTAACTGTCACAAAATTTGTTAGTCGTTGAGAAATATTTTTTTAGTGTCAAAATAATTTATTAACTGTTAAAAAACAATTTATTTCGTCCTATTCACTTTCAACTTTTGTTAACAGTTAATAAATCCTGGTAAATTGTTTTCTCAGTGTAAAAGTTCATGGTTAATGGGAGTTATGCATTAATATAATTACTGTTCACTATTTTTTAGTGGAAAGAAACGCCCGTGGTGATTCAGTTAAGGGTTTATACGCCGTCAGGAGGTCGAAAAAAGCGATTTTCCAAGAATTTTTTCTGGAAACACATTTTAATTTATTAATGTAAAAATTTATATACGTATTTTTGTAACTTTTGACTGTATTTTGAAATTTTTATATTTGAAAAATAATTATTTTTGAAGCCGCTGTAGCTGATCCCCGGGAGGTCCTAAAAAAAGGTGTCTTACGGTGAACACGATATTTCCAGATTGGATCATCTAGAATAAAAATGAGGACCTTCTTGACCACCTTTATTTCATGTATGTTTATTTTCATGGCTTTCTCATAAAGGAAGCTTGACGATAGACGGAAACAAATGAGGAAGCTATGTGCAAATTTCCAATTTGCACGATTTATTCATCATTTTCATAAAATTTTAATATTCTACGATCTCTTAAGCTGCTCATTCAATATCAATTTATTCATCACCTTATGCATTTGTGCGAAGTTTCATCTAGATACTTGCAAAATTACGAAAGTTGAAACGCTGATAATAATTTTTTGAAAATTTCAAAATTTTTTTTCAGCCAAACCCCTCATGCAATTTTTCCGAAATTCTATATTGTTTTTCCTTGGTATTGAATGTGTCAGCATAAAACAATTCACCTCGATAGATGCAAAATTACAAAAGCTACAGAGCCTACTCATTTTTTGCGAAAAATAATAATTTTTTTTAAACCAAACCTCTTGAGCAAAGTTTCCCAATTTCAATCCAAATAGTTCTTATCATAAAGTGTATCTACACATAAAATTTCAGGGTGCCAATTGCAAAACAGCTGCTTAATTACGAAAGTGTTCGCAAGCATTTTTCTGGAAATGTTTAAATTTTTTTTAGAACAAACCTCTCGAGCGTTTTTCACCAAATTTGACCCTAACAATTATTATCATCTAGTGTATTCGTGCAAAAAATTTTAGCCCGATACTTGCAAAAATGTGAATGTAGGAGCGTTAACGAAACTTGTTTGAAAATTTCAAATTTTTTTTTTGAAATGAAGCTCTCAAGCGATTTTTCTGAAATTCAATATTATTTTCCGTTTTCATTGAATGTATCATCACAAAAAAATTAAGCTCAATACATGCAAAATTGCAAAAGTTAGAGAATTTACAAATTTTTTGCGAAATATTAACATTTTTTTTTAAACCAAACCTGTTGGGCGATTTTTACCACATTCAATCCCAACCGTCCCTATTGTAAAGTGTATCTGTACATAAAATTTCAGAGTGATAACTGCAAAATTACGAAAGTTAGACGACCCACAAACATTTTACAAAAAATTCAAAGTCCCGCCAAATTGACAATTATTTTGCAATTTAAGTAAAATTTGCACCGAGTATAGGGACATACATGGTCTACTTGCATTCAAAATTTCAAGTCGTTCGCCCAAACCATTCTTAAGATATATTCATTTTAAGGAAAGCACAAAGCGTACACACACACACACACACATACATACATACACACATACATACGTCCGGACATTTTTTCTAAATGTGTTTTTTGGACGTTTTGGGACATTTTGAACATACTGACATGAAAATCTCGAAAAAAAAAATTTCATGAAAACAAAGCTTCCTTTATGAGGAAGCAAAAATAAATAAAAAATCCGTTAATATAAGGTATATTCTAGTATTTAATCGAAGGAATAAACAAAATATTTATTTTTAACAAAATAGCGGCTTTAAAAAAAAATCGATTTTAGATGAATATTTTTACCTTAAATTGTTTATAAAATGGAAAATATTTATCGGTAAAAAACCTCTGATTAATTACTAAAAAATATACTTATAAAGCTTGCGTAAAAATTTGATCAGTTATGCTGTTTCCGAGAAATCTTGCTCACCGACTTTAAAATATAATTTTGAGAAAAACCCGTTCAAAGTTTCAAAAGCACTTTACACATAGTAATTACGGGTTTACAAAGATGACTATAACTTCGAAAATATTTGATTGACATGAAATTTTCTGTGTATATACTTAAATTTATGAACATTACGAAAATTAAATTTAAACAATCAATTTTTTTGAACATTCTGACTGCGTATTACCCCTAAAGAAGGTCGAGTCGGCGTCGACAGGCCGATTTTTGAACATAAATATAAATGTTCGTTAAATACGTGTAAACCTGAACAATGGTCCATTGTTTCAGTCATTTTGTTTCCATAAAAATGATCTTCTACAATACTTAATTTTAAGATACGCCGAATTTTTTACATGTTCTGTTGACTATTTCAAACAACTTCAAGCATGGATTTTGTGAAATACTTTTTCATTCAAAAATACAATTTTTGAAAATGGCGAAGATTTTGCCGGAATTATTTTTCGACGTGAGACAACATTTCTTATCCAAAATCATGCTAAAAAAATCAGCATCCTTTTAGCATACATGTATCGTAGAGCTAGAATTTCATTTGCGTGTCCCCTTAAGTGTGGCACATTTTTTTTAGATCCTTATTATGAAGTTACAGACCACTTTTGGAATTCTTGATCCATTTTTTGTTTCCAAAATCCAAAAAGTGGCCTGTAACTCTATAATAAGGACCTAAAAAAAATGTACTACACTTAAAACAGTCCGGAAAAGTGTTACGAAGAAAATGAGACGTCGTAGGATAAGATCCGTCGAGCGGTTTGATCACGAATCGTGCACAGCGCAGTGAAACTCAAAAATTTCTTCATTTGATACGTCGAATGATGGACCATTGTTCAAATTTACACGTATTCAACGAACATCTATATTTACGTTCAAAAAGCGGCGTTTCAATGCTGACTCGACCCCCTTAAGGGCGGGGTAAAGTTAATTCGGCGAAAAAAGGCATGTTTTTAAGATTTTTTTTTGGCATAACGGATAGTGTTCGTTTATTGAAAAATTTACATATAATAAAGTAACATTTGAACAACATTCTCCTAAATTTGCATTGCAAAATATTCAAAATTGAGCGAGTGAAAATTAAACCCCGGAGGCGCCACGAAAAAAGTTGGTTTGCGGTGTACACCATAACTCGCAACAGAATCATCTGAAACAAAAAAATCAAAATGCATTTGTTAGAAGAGGTGTTTCTCGAGGTAATGACGGGAGGATTTTCTTTTTTTTTTCGATTTTTCGTAGCACTTGGGAACCAAAAACCCGATTTTCGCTAAAAAAAATCGGCTAATTTGTTGTTGAAAAATTAGTAATTATTAAAAAAAATAAAAAAGCTCTCGACAATACCTGATGAATTATGTGAAGAAGTACTGTGCAAAATTTCAAAGCGATTGGTCCAGTAGATTTTGAGTTATCGTGCACACGGACTTCAAATATGACAAGTCTCAGAAAAACGGTTTGAAAAACGCAGAGTTTGGTCGCTTAGCGCTCATTGCACATAAGTTTGAGAACACTTCTCGATTGCATAAAAATCTGAGAAAATTCATGCATTTTAAAGGTACTCAAAAGATTAATTTTGCATAATGATAATTCCAAAATGTTATTAACAAAATGATGAAAAAACAATAGCGCGCCCCGCAGCTGCCACCCAGGTATAAAACCCGGTATGGAGCAATAGACGCTCAAATACTCATAACTTCGTCAATTTTACTCCGATCGACTTGAAATGTTAACACAATATTCTCGAGATATTATGCATTCATTTAAAAAATTAAAAAAAAAACGAAAAAAACTAATTTAAATACTTTACCCTGCCCTTAAATAAATAATAGGTTCGACTCGTACAGTTTAAAGTTTATATGGGCTTTGTTGATTTTCAGGAGTTCGTACGCTTAGATTTTTGGTTCATGAATTTTAGAAACTTAAGAAAAGGGAGAGAAAGAGAAAGTACGCGGATTGCTTAACGTATAGAGTGCATAAATGTAACTTTGGCACAGGTTATGGTTAGCGCCCAATTTCCTTTCCCACTTTAACCACAAAGAGAAAAACCTTTTTTTTTTCTTAGGTAGCACCTTTGGCTGCCTCTATGCGATCTATGTAATGGAGAATCCCAGAAAAGCTTTTTGCAGGGTCTCACGTTACTCGTTCGATAAAACAGGATATGGACGTTATGAGCCGGATATTATGTTGCAACTTGAATGCTCTTGGTAATAGTCCAAGTATCAAAATCTAAAAGACAGTGAAAGATTGATTCTGAGGGTGCTATCGTCGAAAATAAATGGGATATTTTTTGAGGAAACCTGTAAAATATTTTTACTAAATTTTTTTGCATTCAAAAAAGCATGGTACCGAAAATCTTTTTATCTTTTTGTTTAAACAAAAAAAATCACAAATGTCGCAAATATGATTGTTTTTTCGTAGCTGCTTTCTATATTCGTCGATTAAAAAAAAAAAATAGGCAGTGAAAAAATCTTTCGTTCAAGAATTGTTTTTGAATTCCGTTGTCATTGATTTTGAAAAGGTCATTTCGAGAAAAAAAAATAGTACAAAATTTTTTTCGCAATTTCGCGAATTACAACATTCTACAATGCGTTATATTATTTCCTTCGCCTTAAAATCCGCTCGCCATGCGAAAAAATCACGAGTGAAGCTTTTTTCACGGAGGAAAGTTCATGGAATATAAAATTACGAGGCGTGAGAATTTTTATTTCCAAGGTTTTTATTCTTAGGTGGAAATTCTTAGAATTTTCATTTGTAAGGATATCTTATGCCATCCAATCTCACTCCCAAGTATATATACATACTCGTAAAGAGAAGGTCATGCCGAATGATAGAACGTTGCCACATCATAATACATCAAAAGACTTATTTTTCTTCTATCTACCGCGCGTTTTTTTTTCTCAGTCTCAAAATTTTACATGGTTCGTCCCGAAGCTCATTGCAGTGATATGCACATTTTTTTCTCGTTTTCACGTTGGCTCTATTTTTCAAAAATTATCCTTTCGTCTCGTGATTCCAAAATATTGCATAATATTGCACTCAGCCAGGGTTGCCAAATGTTTAATGAAAAAGTAATGCATCAATCATTACTTTTCTAATGGCTAATAAAAATAATTTTCATTAACCATTAAATGTTAATGGTTAATGGAGAGCGTTTGCCAAGATGACACCTGCAAAGTTCGTTGCTGAAACGAAACAAGTGAACTTTGCTAATGTAACACTGAGAAAAAAGTTCAGTTAAAACAACTAAATCCATTTAGTTGAAAAAAATTTAGTTGATTCAATGTTAATTTGTTTGAAATAATGAAACTATAATTAATTCAACAAATGGATTTGGTTAACCATAAGATATGAGGTGAACGAAATTATTTGGTCAATTTCCAGATACAGTTTAAGCCAATTTATACGTTACTGAGTCGTTTTACAGAAATATTTCGTTGATTTCTAGTATATTTTAACTAAATAAATTTAGCTGTAACAAAAAAACAATTCTTATTTTCAATCACACAATTTATTTGGTACAAAGATAAATATTTGATTGAGCTGAAACATTGCCCATCCAAGCAACGATTTAACCGATTTAACTAAACCTTCCACTGTATCTTTGTTGAATACCCAAAATGATCTCATTGAACGTCAGGAAACAAATATTTGGTTGAGTCAAACGAATTTTTGCATTTTCAACAAAAAAAATTTCTCAGTGTACTAAACACTAACTAACATAAGAAAGTTTGTTAGAATTTCGATTACCATTTTAATTGAATGCAATGCCAATGGTAAATGGCAATAATTTCCGTTAACCATTAGCATTATGGTTAATTGTAATAATTTTCATTAAACATAAACTCTTATATATTAATGGAAATAATTTCCATTAACATTTAATGGTCAATGGAAATAATTTTCATTAGCCATTAACATTTAATGGTTAATGGAAATAAAGTCCATTAACCATTAACCATTAAATGTTAATGGTTCATGGAAATTATTTACATTAATCAATAAGTGTGAATGGTTTCCTATGTTAAATGGCTAAATGGTAAATTAAATGTTAATGGTTTCATTAACATTTAATGGTTAACGAAAATAAGTGTTAGTGGTTATTGAAAACGTAAATGCATTAAAAAAAGTAATGCATTATTTCTAACCCTGCACTCGGCTAATCATTTTTATTAGCTAATTATTTCTATTTATCATGGTGATTATCCTGACTATTCCATAAATGGATTTCGGCATTCCAACGAGAAAAAAACTTTCCTTCCGTCTCTGAGCAAAAATTAATTATTATCAATATTAGTTTTAAAGTTAAAATTGTAATTAAAAATAAGCTCTGAAAAAATCGTACAAATGAGATATTTGCTCATGGCTTCCTCATACAGGAAGCTCAACGAACGGTGGGAATAAATTAGGAAGCTATGTGCAAATTTCTAATATTTTCGATTTTTCCATCAGTGTTCAAAAATTTCAAATTTTATAAATACCGAAACTCCAAGTTGTTCCTTCCAAATTCAATAACTACATAACATGTCATAGTTATGTCATACGCTTACAAGCATTTTTTTTAAATTTTGAAAATTTCTTGAAATTGAACTTCTTCAGCGATTTTGTCTAAATTCGATACTAATCACTTTTGTCACGTACTGCATTTGTGCAAAAAAATAGAGCTCGATAATTACGAAATTAGGGAAGTTTAGGATTAGGGAATTAGGGTACGCTTATGGATACTTTTTGAAATCTTAACATTATTTTCGAAAGCGAACACCTCCTGCGATTCATCTAAAATTAATCAGTGGTATCTGTATTAAAATTTTTAGTGGTATCTGTACACAAAATTTGAGTGCAACAGCTGTCAAATGACGTGAGTTGAAACTCTCAGAACGCGAATTCAATTATGTTTCGGTTTTTACATTCTTATACAGTTAATTGAAATGTTTACTGCGCAAAATTACAGAATTACATGATTGCTCAACTGTACTTAACTCAGAGGAAAACAAAATTTTCTACCAAAATTAAAAAATGCATATTTTTGAACAAAAAAACGCAATTCTAAAAATTTCAGGATCTTTTCATATCAGTAAAAGGTAGTATATGAAAAAAAATGAATCAAAAATTTAATGTTGATCGAGGATTTTCACGATTTTCAAAAATTCAAAATGATCGAAATTCATCATTTTTTGAAACTTTTGTTCAGAATATATTTTTTTTCGTAGCCACAAGTTATACTCTTTAAGAAGAACCTAGAACGATTTTTTCATAATTATAATACTTTTCGAGATATTTAAAAAATAAACTTGAAAAATTGGTAAAATTTTGAATTTTGCATTACTGTTAAAACAAAATTTTTTAATTTTGTTCCCTTAGTCGAAGTTCCCTTTATGATAAAAGAAAACTTCTGACCAAATTTCATCGAAATTGAAAGGGGTCGATTCCAACTATTGATCGATTTGTTATGGAATGACCCATATACATTTTACAAAAAATTAGAAGTCCCATTAATGTACAGTTTTTCTACAATTCGTACAAAATTTTTACCAAGTGAGAGGAGTCACATGCTCATACAAACGGCCGGACTTTTTTCGAAAAAAATAAAAAATTTGCAAAAATAAAGCTTTCTTTATGCGAATGTGAAATGAAGTCTCTCGAATAAATAATGATTCTTGCATTTCAGCAAGTAGATTTATTCCAGAGTTTTTTTATAATGGATGTACGATAAGGCTTATAACTCGCTGAATTTTTATTTTATTGTATTCAAAGAGAAATATTTTTGTGCCACATAAACCGCTCATGAGATTTCCAGTGCAAGAGGGATTTTATACTTAAAAAAATTCTGAAGAAAAAAGCATGGTACCGAGAAACGTCATATTTTTTTTTGCTTAAACAAAAAAAAATCACAAATGTTGTAGCTATGATTGTTTTATTGTAGCTGCTTTCTATATTCGTCGATTTTAAATAATAGGCTGTGAAAAAACCATTCGCTTAAGAATTGTTTTTTAATAGTCAAAAGTTTGCGATTGTTCGTTGTCTCTGATTTTGAATTAAGCCATTTTGAGAAAAAAAACTTGATACGGAAACCTTTTCAAAATTTCGAGAGTTAAACATTTCTACAATGTGTTATATTATTTTATTCAATTTTATTCAACGAGAAATATTTGTATGGCAATTAAGGTACTATTCTGCTTTAGAAGGCCAAAAAGCAAATTTTCAAGATTTTTTTCTCACCTCCTTTATCAGATATGGCTATAAAACTGTTTTTGCAACATTGTTTCGTCCTTCGAAAGAACAAAACAAAAATTTATTTTTTATTTTCATTCTTTGAATAAATGCCTTGTCCCATGGGTGACAGTAAATCTCAGGGTGGCAAGTCTGAAACAAAAAAAAATAAAAAAAGCATTTTAAAGGGGAAGTTTTCTTACACAATAATTTACCACCGTGAATGAAAAATCCATTTTAAAAAAACAGCGGATGTTTGAAATGAAAATGAAAAATGGAATTTTTCACAATTTCAAATATCCGCCATTTTCTTTTGTTAATCGATTTTTCATTAACGACGGTAAATTGTTGTGCAAGAAATCTTCCTCTTTAAAATGCTTTTTTATTTTTTTAGCTCAGCCTTGCCAAACCTGAAATTGACTATCAGCCATGGGACAAGACATTTTCGACTTTGAAGCCTTCTATAAATTATTCAGAGAGTCAAAATAAAAAAGAATTTTTTTTTGTATTTTCGAAGGATGAAACAATGTTGTAAAAACAGTGTTTAAATTATATCTGATAATGGAGCTGCGAAAAAAAATCTTCAAAATTTGTTTTTTTGTTGGCCTTCTAAAGTAGACTAGTACCTTAAGCCGCTTATGAGATTTCCACTGCAGGAGGGATTTTATATTTAAAAAAAAATTCATGAGTAAAAGCGTGCTCACCACCCTCCATCTCTTGTATAAACTCTGTACTCGCGAGGTCGATAAAATAATACTTCGAAAATAATAATAAACAAATTTTTTGTCGTTTTCTATCGTCAAAATGGACTCATTGACGGTTTTGCAGTCACCTGTTGGGACAGTTGATTTGAAATTTTTCTCGTTCATTACGCCAACGGTATAATTTGTACGAGAAAAAGAGGCTTTTAATATGCGACTCATCGCGTTTATATCGACTTATCGATTAAAACGTATTCACGCGTGAGTGATTATTTTCCCGTGCTTTGTCATCGTGCTTGGATAGTCTGATACAGTTTTTTTCTCGCATCGCTTAATCGATGTATAATGATATGTATGATGATGACTTTATTTCTTAAAGAAAAATCATATTGTCTTATCCAATAAAAATCATGCAAATTAAAAATTTGCCCACACTGAGAGAAAAAATTACTGGAACCAATGAAATAAACTTTTGAAGGCAAAAAATCATTTTTTCAATTATTTGCTAAAACATATTAGATTGGTTCCCTCATATATTTACTTGGTTCATTTTTTTCAGTCAATTCCATAAATTTCGGTTTCAATAAACGAATTTACTTGAATCTAACAATATGTTATCAATTATATGTAATATGTTGTTTGAATCAAGAACACATTTTATCATTCAAAACATGCATGTCTTTTAATACATGAAGCACTGAGAAAAAAAATTTGTTGAATCAACAAATTAATTAGTCCAATCAACAGGAAAAATGATTGATTCAATCAAATGCGTGTTTATTAATTGTTGCTAAACATTTTATACAAAATATATAGCCCTTGCCAAATAATTCAATATGCATAGTTTAGTGACCCCAAAAAGAGATGAATAGAAAAAAAGACAAATCTGCGCCAATTCTCCGATCTAATTTGTCTGTCCGACCGAGATTCGAACCCTCGACCCTAGCTACCATCATACTTATCCTACCTAACCCGTGTAGAAATTTTGGTAGGGAAAAACTTCTGCCCCTGACTTGCCCTCCCTAACTAATGTAGGGAAATGATCCGCTCATCCTAACAGGCCCTGTTTAGCCATGTAACACCTGGCTGGCCATTTTCGGATCCGGCGATCATGATCAGGCCCCTATGACGATATGACCCGGCCCTAGCAGATCCTGATCAGGCCCCTAACATTTTTAGAATCATGCCCTTAAAGGCCCTGATCACGGTCACGGTCATACACCGAAGCGCTTTTTAAACAATTCGTTTTTACGAGGTACTCCTTTTTCAATGTATGCACCTTATTATTTATTTCGAGGCAACCCTTTCTTAGGGTACACTTTTCTTTTGGCAATCCTCGAAGAGAATATTAGATTCCGAGTGAACGGAAATTCTCTACGAGAATTAAATAAATAAGTACAATTACATAAGACGGCAGGAACTCCTTGTATGGATTCTTCCGACACCGACTTCTGCTGACATCCGTGCTCGCACCCGTCTATATAAGCATACTGAACACATTATCCGTATGCGAGTTCAACGGTTGCTGTCCCGCGCCATCTCGCGCCAAGTCTCGGAACTAACGCGATGCGGTTCGTCGTGATAATAATAATAATCCTCTGCCTACGTAACGAACTTGTGACAGGCGCACAATTGCTTGTTATTCTCGCGGGATAAAAGTAAATAATAATTAAATCATAATAATAATAATAATAATAATAATAATAATAATAATAATAATAATAATAATAATAATAATAATAAACGAGGCAATGATTGTTAATTTATTATTATTGTTATTACTATTATTGTTATTTATTATTATTATTATTATTATTATTATTATTATTATTATTATTATTATTATTATACTACTGAAAGCCGATATACAAATAATTTTATTTTAATAAATACTCAGGGCAATCCAATAGTTTTCACATCAGAGCCCTGCCAGGGTAATAAAATAAAAATATGTTTTGCTTAAAAGTGTAAAAATAACGTCGTCGGAAACTGTTCATATTCTGATCATGCAGGGCACTGGTAATAAGTGATTATTTCAATGTAATAACTAGGGACCAGGTCGTTAAGTTCCATGTCAGGGCCCTGCCAGGAAAATCGGATCAGGCAGGGCGGATCAGGGGCAAGAATCAACTAATGGTTGCCCTATCACATTTCTACACGGGAACTACCTAACACGCTACCTATTACGCAATCGACTACTACTATACACTTGAAAAAAGTTATGAGTTATGAAGATTCGAATATAAGAAAACATAAAAAACCATTTTTTTAATTTTTAACAACTTACGTATACTATTAAAGTATACTATAGAAATGATAGTTCTTTGCTTGAATGAAATAAAAATTACATCATTCCAAACAAATATTCTATTGGAATAAAATAATGTGTTATTTATTTTACTACAGCTTCTTTTCAAATAATCATAATCAATTTTATATCTAATAAATATTGAAAATACTACAGAAATATTTTTAGAAGTAAAATAATGATGAATTTATTGCAAAGAAATAATTTTGTTCGAAAAAAATAATTTCGTTTTGAAGTCATTTTTTAGATCCAAATAATCTCATATTTATGATGCGATCAATGTAATTAATCCAATGATTAAAAATTCAATCAAATCTATCATGCATTTAATTGTTACTATTAAGCAAGAGTTTAATGAAGTAATAGATTCTTGAAAATATTTTTTTAAATGAACAGTGATTTTCTTGGTTCAACAAATAAATAATCGAATAAATACTTTCATTTAATAAATAAATTCACGTTCTCAAATTCAGTAAATTTTTCTCTCAGTGCTCTTCCCCAAAGTCTCACCATCATTTGGCAAGCCTCGTTCATCAGTAAGTATTAATGATTCATTAATTAATTCACACCATTTTATCATCATTTTTCTAAAAAAGTATAATTTCACAAAACTGTTGTTTTGAAAATTTGAAAGTCACACAAAATTTACACAATTGAATGAATTTTTGCAAAATTTATAGCACATCAAGCGTGTGGCTCGTCAAATTATGTGCAGAATATCATTTTTAGAAAATGTGATTTCTTGACGTTTTAGGACTTTTTTAACATGACATGAAAATCATGAAAACAAATTTTACACGAAAATAAAGCTTCTTCCATGAGGAAGCAAAATTTTCTTTATAAATTTATTTTTCATCCTTCAGTCATGTGATATCGGTTGAATCCCTGGATAACGTGTGGGTGAAACTCGTTCAAATCTGAGCATATATACGAAATTGCATTGAAAATCTTCAGAGCTACAACTCATGTCAGTCTCGACATATATTATATACATGCATTTACAATGAAGATATATATAGTTCACCGCAATTGTACTTCAATATCCGCCAAGCATTGAACCACCTGCGTCTGTTGGTTAGAAATCAATGCTGATATATATAGAAAACAATCGAAGAGGCGAACATATGCACATAATATTATGTAGTATATATGGGGCATTCCACGCCAAATCGACCACTTTAGAACCCGACCCTTTTCGATTTGGCTGAAACTTTTTTTTATCTTTTTTTTCCTATCAAAAACATTTTTCGGAATTTTTTCAAATTTTCCACCCAGCCGATAAAAAGTTATAAATTTTTCAAAAAAATTGGCTTTTTATTTTTCAAATAGCTATAACTTTTTCAAAATTTGACGTATCAGGACCATTTTTTTTCAAAATTTTTGTTTTTTAATGTACTTTTTGAAAAAAAAAATACAAAAAAATTAAAAAAACCCATCTTCATCGTTTTTCTTAGATTTTCGGAAAAAAATCGAAAATTTCTCGATGATTACCATTTTTTCTTTTTTTTTTTTTTTATTATATCAAACTTTGACATTTTCTGCAAATCGTCAAATTTGTTCAGAGTAGTGTTTTTTCGATTTCGATTTTTTTTCCAACAAACTTGCTTGAAACAAAAAAACCGTTCGATGAATCAAATTGAAACTTTACAGGGATTTTGTGGGTATATTGAGCTGTAAAAGTCACGCTCAACATTAGTCGTTTTGTCAATATTTTTAATTTTGCCGTTGATTTTCTAAAAAACCATAAATAGCCCTTTTTCTCCTGTTTTTTCAAATTCATGGCAAGGATGGAAAACATTTTTTTTTTCAAAAAAACCATTGACAATTCTTGTAGAGCATTGATTCAAGTTTGTGAAACGCCCCTTCCGATTTCTGTGCGATCATTGGTTGCTGAGATATCAATGGTCAAACAGAAAAGTGTCTTTTTTCGTAAAAGCTCGATATCTCAGCGAAAAATGATCGCAGCGAGGTCTCAAAAAAAGCAAATTGAAGCTAAATAAACAAGCTATCCGGTCCTTATAATGTTTTAGCTGAAAGAATTTTTTCCCAAAAATTACAGCCAAAACAAAAGCGATGCAAATTTGCCAAATTTTTTTTTCTTGGTATTTCTCACAATTGCGTGAAACCTGTAGCTTCGAAAATTTTTTTGCTAAAAGATCTGAAAACTAGAAATTTCAAGCTTTAAAATGCTTTTTTTTAGACCTCGATACGACCATTTTTCACTGAGATACAGCAATGTTAAAAACCACTACAAATTTGGGAAAATTTTTTGATCCTTTAATTTTTTCCACTAGTGTATATAAATACAGTATATACAAATACTGGTATTGGAATATTTTTGGGCACAAACATTTATGAAATTATTGAAACCGAAAAGTATTCAAAATCTCGTAATTCCATTATATCCTCGTAATTTAAATACAATATCGTAAATTAATTACTACGGTACAATTGAATCACATTTGTATAATTAAATTACATGGATGTAATTAAATTATATTGAACAACGATTTTTTCAAGCATCATTTCGATTTCGATGCTAATTACATCCCGCATTGTAATGGAATTCTGTACTCAAATACAATGCTGAAATTAATTACCATGAAAATTCAAATTCTATTGTAACGCTCAAAATATGTTGTCATCGATTTATTTTAATTACAAATTTACCCATACCTGGTTGTGAGATCAGGGAGCCTTGGAAAAAACTTAAAAAAAATTAAGGTTGACTCACGGACGGAAATTACATTCGACGGAGAATGTTGGAAAATTAAAGAGCACGAATGTCAGACACTGATCGAATTTACTTGGAACGTCCTATTTTATCTACTTACGAGAGGCAAAAACTAGTCTGCGGAAAAAGAAAGATTGAAAGAAAAAGCAAACCCTCGCAATTATGGCTCACACCCACTTGGGAAAAAGCTCGTGGAAATGGAGTGAGGTGCCCGAGTATCGTGGTACATCGGACTTTCTCGCGTGAACGTTTGAAAGCTTTACAGACGTTTTTTCGTTTCACTTCCTCCCTATTTTTTGTCCTCGTCCTTTCTCTCGACCGAGTTTCCTGCATCGTCATACATACACAGTCTCACGTTGGGCCCCGCAACGTGACTTTGCTTCTGTATGCCGACGCTTTCGAAAGAGGCTCGAGAAGATCTTCTGTCTTGGTTTTCCAAAAGCCTGCGAGAGAGGGTCGGAGAAAGACAGAGACCCTTCAGACTTGCTTCGTCGGAACGAAACTTTGAAATAGCGCGGGTAAGTATCGCGCCGGGACTAACTGGGGCGCGCAGTAGCGAGCTCGTTACGGCTGCGGTTGGGTAGGTAATATCCGGGCATTTTCTACTTCTCGCGTGCAACGGGGAGGCTCTTGCGAGAGACGTTATAGACTACAAGAGAGAAAGAGAAACCGCTGGTTTACAGGCCATCCGGGTCAACATCTTGCAAACTTGCAAAGTCGACGTCGGCCCCGATGAAGGATCGATTCCGGGGCCGTTGGTCGCTCCGCGTCACTTATGTGTATATGAGGCAGTGATCGGCAAAAAAAAATCTATCTATTTTTATTATCCAATTTTTTCGAAAAATTGATAATTAGCAAGGAAATATTACTAATTTTTTCCAAAAATTAGTAATTAGCGAGAAAGATATTGCTAAATAACCAAAAGAATCAATAATTTGTGAAGAAATGTTGTATTAATTTTGGAAAAAGTAATAAATAAAATAAAAATGACTAATGTATTTTTTAATAGGTACTGATTAAATATTCGTATTAATAATAACTTATGTGATATCGTATGACATACGATCAGACTGGAGATCAGACTGGGATTTGAAACCTACCTACCTATCGAGCCTAACTAACGACCTAAGACTGAGACGCTAACCACTACACCACCGACTACTTTTGATGTACTGACGTAAATATCATATTTATAGAACACAGGCCGAGAAATAAATACGTACCAAAATAGTATTAAGTATTTATTTTCATTACCCGAAGGCTATTTTTTGGTAAAACTTGTCCTTTAACTTATAATTAAAAAAAATAAAATATTGAATCAGATGAATAATAATAACAATAATAATAATAGATATTATTAATATATTTGTAATAATAATAATAATATTAAATAATAATAGTACAAATTATTATTAATAATGATTATTATTATTATTAAATAATAATGAATATTATTACTCAATTTATATTGTTATTATAACCATTTATGTATTTGTATTATTTATAACATTTTTAATTTATGTATATATCTATATATGTATGTGCAAGTATATCATATTGAATATATGTACTAAATTTTATTTTAATTATCTTATTTTTTGAATGCACCAAACTGGGTCTCGAACTGGCTAACCTTTCAAGTCCTTATTTAGATTTATTATTGGAAATCCCTGTTATTAAACTTAACCGCGCTCTATATATAGCTTAACTTACCTATAAAGCCCTTATTTAAATATATAATGGAAAACTTATTGACACCTGACCGGGCCCGGTTTTGATTTACCTATAATTAAAGCCTTCGTTTAAATATATATTTTTATACGCTCAGGGGGAGTTCTATGTCTGGTTAGATATGATTGCGTATAAGTAAATATGTGCAGATATGAATTTATAGCTGAACATGTCTGCCCATGTGTGGTCATATCTAACCAGATATAGTACAATTCACGACTACATACGAGCTCACACATGATCAGACATGAATATGTGCGCTCATGCATATCCAACCAGTTATGGATGAATACGCAACCAAACCCAACAGGTCTGAAAACATTTGCCCATGTACGACTGTATCCGCCCAGATATGGAATTATACGTATAACTCCGACTTCATCTGCCCAGATACGGAATGAGTTTGAAGTGTTAAGGGGCAATAAACATGATCCTTTGATTTTTTTCAAAAATTTGATTACTTGAAACAAAAAAGCAGTTCGATAGATCAAATTGAAACTTTACAGAGATTTTGTGGGTATATTGAGCTGTAAAAGTCACGCTCAACGTTAGTCGTTTTGTCAATATTTTTAATTTGGCCGTTGATTTTCTGAAAAACCATAAATAGCCCTTTTTCTCCTGTTTTTTCAAATTCATGGCAAGGATGGAAATTTTTTTTTTTTCGAAAAACCATCGACAATCTTTGTAGTGCATTGATTCAAGTTTGTGAAACGCCCCTTCTGATTTCTGTGCGATCATTGGTTGCTGAGATATCAATGGTCAAACAGAAAAGTGTCTTTTTTCGTAAAAGCTCGATATCTCAGCGAAAAATGGTCGAAGCGAGGTCTTAAAAAAAGCAAATTAAAGCTAAATAAACAAGCTATCCGGTCCTTGTCATGTTTCAGCTGGAAGATTTTTTTCCCAAAAATTACAGAGAAAACAAAAGCGATGCAAATTTGCCAAATTTTTTTTTCTTGGTATTTCTCATAATTGCGTGAAACCTGTAGCTTCGAAAATTTTTTTGCTAAAAGTTCTGAAAACTAGAAACTTCAAGCTTCAAAATGCTTTTTTTAGACCTCGATACGGCCATTTTTTACTGAGATACAGCATTGTTAAAAACCACTAAAAATTTGGGAAATTTTTTTGATCTTTTAATTTTTTCCAGTAGTGTACATTAAATTCTTTTATTTATTGCTACTATGATAGATGATGGATCAGATTCCACTACGAATTATCAAAGTAGTAGGTCTAATGGATTAAATTTTACGACCAAATTGTATGAATGGAACCTGCGCATGAGATTTTCATCTTCAATATCGACTTTCATATTTTCCGGTGTACACTATTTTCAAGCTCATTTAAACAAAACCACATATTTTCAAAGACAAACTCGCGCAACCCTTTGAAATATGCGCACGTGAAATTGAAAAATAAACCATGAGAGTGACGCCGGGAATACGAAAATATTTTTGAATAAACGGAGCGTGCAAGGAAAATCATGATAAATCTTTGACGTGGAAGAGTTTTTGAAGGGGAGAATGTACTTGAGGCATCGTATTTCATCGTGAAATACTAATATCTCCGTTGCTATACTTCGAGCTTTACGACAGACTTGTGCCAAGCATCCTAAAGCCTTGATAACAAAATAAAGTTAAAAGAAAAAGGAGAAATAAACCAGTCTTTTCCTATTTCCACACTCAACTAGCGAGTACGGGGAAATTGCATCGTCGTCAAACGAATAACGTAATTTTACGAAATACATATATGAAACCGGAGATAAATCACAGAGGGATGCATGCACGTTCTTCGGTGCAAAACATTTCTTGAAGCCCTCTGGCAATTTCATTCGGTCTCCCCTTTGCCGCGTGGTGATCGTTTTATTTTGAGCCCAGCGGGCAAATCGCGATACCACTAAATGCAACGTAGAAAAACCAATGTCAAAAGTCCGTAATTCTTATTGCTCGGATAATTAAACTTCATTGTCAACATCTCTCGAATGTACACATTTTATGTGTGCATCGGACGAACAATTCCGACGATATTTCTTCTCTCATTTCCCGTGTAGAAATTTCGGTAGGGAAAAACTTCTGCCCCTGACTTGCCCTCCCTAACTAATGTAGGGAAATGATCCGCCCATCCTAACTGGTCCTGTTATGCCATGTAACACCTGGCTGGCCATTTTCGGATCCGGCAGTCATGAGCAGGCCCCTATGACGATATGATCCAGCCCTTGCCGATCCTGATCAGGCCCCTAAGATCTTTAGAATCATGCTCTTGAAGGCCCTGATCACGTCCATGAAATTCCTGATCACATACCGAAGTGCTTTTTGATCAATTAGTTTTTGAGAGGTACTCCTTTTTCGATGTATGCATCTTATTATTTATTTCGAGGCAACCCTTTCCCAGGGTACACTTCTCTTTTGGCAATCCTCGAAGAGAATATTAGTTTCCGAGTGAACGGAAATTCTCTACGACAATTAAATAAATAAATATACAATTACATAAGCCGGCAAGAACTCCTTGTATGGATTCTTTCGAAACCGACTTCTGCTAACATCCGTGCTCGCACCCGTCTATATAAGCATACTCTTCACATTATCCGTATGGGAGTTCAACGGTTGCCGTCCTGCGACATCTCGCGCCAAGTCTCGGAACTAACGCGACGCGGTTCGTGGTGATAATAATAATAATTCTCTGCCTACGTTACGAACATGTAACACGCGCACGATTGCTTCTTCTCGCGGGATAAAAGTGATAATGTAAATAATAATTAAATAATAATAATAAATGAGGTAATGATTGTTAATTTATTATTATTGTTATTACTATTATTTTATTGTATTTTTATATTACGAAAATACGATTTTTATAAGTTCACAAAACATGTTCAGGACTTGCTCATTTTTTGGCCATGGGATGCATGAACTGAAAGCCGCTATAGAAATAATTTGATTTTAATAATTACTTAGGGGTATCCAATAGTTTCCACATCAGAGCCCTGTCAGGGTAATAACAAAAATATGTTGCTTAAGTGTACAAATAACATCGTCGGAAACTGTTCATATTCCGATCATGCAAGGCACTGATAAATAAATGATTATTTCAATGTAATAACTAGGGGCCAGGTCTTCAAGTTCCATGTCAGGGCCCTGCCAGGAAACTCGGATCAGGCAGGGCGGATCAGGGGCAAGAATCAACTAATGGTTGCCCTATCACATTTCTACACGGGTTTTTATTTTTTCATACTTCAAGTACAAAGTGCAAGGTATCGTGAGTACTAGTAGTATCAAGTTCCGGCAGTACTTGAAGTACTGGTCCCCTCATCGGGACCCCTTTTTAGGCTGACCTCTTTCGAATTGCTTGAAATTCGATTATGTTTTAGTGTTGCCTGAAAGTATATTGTACAGCAATTTTCAGATCTCTAACTATAATACTCTTTGGAATACACCAAAAGTAATATTTCGAACTTTTCGCGTATTCAGCTCTTCGGAGCTTGGGCACGGCGCGAAATGAAATCGAAAAAATTCTTTTCCAATATCTTTCGATCGGAAATTTCCTGCGCTTTTCGAAAAAAATATCAGCGATTTTGAAAAAAATCGAATTCATTTAAATTTTGGCCAAAAACCAAAAAAATTGATTTACAAAAAAAAGAGCATAATTTAATTCATTGGGACAATTTTGTTCATGTTTTGTATATATCTGAGAAGTCACGATATAAATTTCAAGTTGGAACTCGCATCCGTTTACTAATGCCAAGTCTTTTAGTAGGACACTAATTCTTAAATATCGTGTTTTTCGTATTCAACAGTTCTCTGATATATTATATACCTCACATACATATTACTTGAAGTACTTATAAGATTTAAAGTACTTGAAGTACAAGAACTTGAAAAAGTACTACAAGTACTAAAAAGTACAAGTATTACGTACTTATGACTTGAAGTATTTAAGATGTGAAGTACTTGAAAAATCAAGTACCAAGTATCAAGTACTTTTCAAGTTTTCAGGTATATCTCGTAAGTTCTGGGACTTAAATTTGATTTCTTATTCTCATTTTATTTTTATTCGAGTACTTTTTGTGTCAAAACATATTTTTACCTCGTGCAATACACTGACCTACTTGAAGTACTTATTAAGTACTTATTAAGTACTTCAAGTACGTCGCAAGTATCGGGTAGTACTTGAAGTATCAAGTACTACCCAGCTCTGGATAAGTCATATCCATATTTTTTGTTTGTCACAAAAAAAATACATAGGGTAACTTCACCAGTGAATGACCGCCCCCCCCTCCCAGTGAATGACCGTCGACATGTAAATTATATCTATATATAGCGATTTTAACTCGGTTGGTCATTCACTGGTGGTATTTCTTAAGCTGGTCATTCACTTGTGGTTTCACCCTAGTTGAATCAAATGAATTTTTGTGTTGACTGCTCGTACGATGATATCTGCAAATTAGTCAGTACCCCAAAAATCCGCCAGGTTGCTCCCAGGCGGATGCTCTCTCACAAACGAACTTTCCCCTCGACGCTTAGGTATAAGTTTTCCAAGTTCGTCTATGTTTGATATCTTTATTTTTTAGTATGGATATTCAACTTTTTGCCGCAAAACACAATATGGTCAAACCCGAAAAGGATTCTCATAAAAAGGGTCTTTATATCACTCAGTACCATAATGGACGCTTTTACGTCCGCAAGCGGACGTGAAAACGTCCATATTGCACCTCATGATATAAAATACCGTACATCACTCGGCATAAAAACATTTTCTGACGAGTGATGTAATGTACTACTTTTCTTTTACCGTCTCTTAAAAAAAAGACGTTGTGTAGGTATAAAAAAAATTATTTGCTTCAATAACATATTTGCCTAGTTTGAAAAACAATTAATTTATATTCACATCTATTAGATCTATTGGATCGCAATGTATTTCCTACTAGGTAAATCCAAATAAAAAAATATCGTTCAAATGAATAGAGTCGTATTAGGCCGGCCCACAACTAAAAAAATTTATTTGGCTTGACTAGGTTTTAGTTCAATGAACTAGATCTTTTTTCTGGGTGTAATGCATCTGATTCTACATTTTTGTGCTTTTTCTTACACTAATAATCACGATTTTACGCTCCCAAAACTTTTGAATGAATCTTTGCGCCTTTCTAAATTTTTATTCTGCTAGATTCGATTGGAAAAATCGTCCCGACTATCGCATTGCAACTCCATAAATTCGTCACTTTTTTACGCGAGCAGTTGAACAAACGAAAAAAAACCTATTAAATTCTTTGTGCGTTCAGTGCACGAATATCGTCTGCGAATCACTCGCCGCGCCCGGAAACTTGATTTTCGGAGTCGCGTTATTCATCAGATGTCCCTTTTTCACGCCGCTGTATTTCCGGTGTTCGTTATAGTATTTGCTGATGGAAATTTTCGAAAAACGAAAAACCGTAACCAGTCATAGGGCATTAGGACGATTATTTATGACTCATCACTAATATTCAAGATTAATTATACTTGATTAATTGAAAAAATCGACTCTTCACAATTATTTTTCTTGAATATGCATTTGATATGATTTTTTTCTCGTAAAGCGAGCTTCTTTTCGACAGAATTTCCTTTTTTATGTTTTTTTAAGGTTCGATAGTGTCGTACCATAGAATTTGATCCAGACTGGCCTATCGATGAGTAAATGAACCAGCAATTGACTTATACTTGGATGCGGGGTACTCAATGCTGTTCGCAATAAATAGAGCGAGATTAAACCAACCGCGCGACGAATTGCCATGGGATAATAAACTCCCCAAGAGCTCCTCCTCGAGTGAGCTCGATAGGATATATATATATATATATAGATATATAGAGATCCGCCTCTTCGGAATCAAACCCTAACTTCATTTCCGCCGACTTTTTTTTGTGGTCCAGTCAGATGATTAATCATACTCTGATTCTAACCGGACACTGATTAGGTTTCCGCTCAATAAATCTTCTATCTTTCGTTCTCTCTCTTTCCTATCGATCGGTGGAATTTTTTTGCTCGCCTATACACGTCATCGATACTCGCGAAAATTTATCGACATAGTTTTTTCCCTTTCATTCGATGAGAGAGATTAATCGCATCTCCGGATATCCGTCATGATATCTAGCTGGCATCAATGTGCAGATATCCATCAGAGGAATACAGTACCTCTTCGATATAAGAGTCCTCGCTATAAGAGCGTTTCCCCTCCGTTCCGCTCGAGCGAGTTCTATTGCCTACCCCACTCGACCAATGTACACCGTACGAGCTCTTATATCGAGTTCTATGGTGGTGAAGCGATTCTTGAACTCTGCAGGTTTCTACGAATTTCTCGAAATTAACTTCCCTTAACCGTTCTAGAGCGCACTTAGAGAGGTGGTACTGTAATTACACGGAAAAAACGAGTTGGTTATGGCAACCAACTGGTTTGTATGATATGCTCCTAGTAATTAGTTGGTTGGGGCAATCATTTTCGTAGTTCCCGCAACCAACTTTTTATTGGTTGGGTGTTTGGCAACCAATAAAATAGTTGCGGTAACGTCAAAAATGGTTTCCCCAACCAACTAATTACTAAGAGCATATCTTACAAACGAGTTAGTTGCCACAACCAGCTCGTTTTTTCCGTCGATGACCTCCATAAAATTCCAGGTCCTAGCGGATCGGTGCAACCGTCGCATAACGTCGCATCACGGTTGCAATTCGGTGACTGGTTGTGTATTGGTTGTTTTGAAAATAAGAAACCTTAAAACAACCGAGGAATCACCACAAAAGGAAGGTCCGTTTGAAAGAAAAAGCAACCGTGAAAAACGACCATATAGAAACCGAACCATGGACTGGAATCGGTTCGATGAGAGTTACAAATGGGTTGCGGAACGAACCGGAAAGCTACCGTCCGAGAACTGTGCGACCGCATTAGTTCCGAGACTCGCCGCGAGATGTCGCAGTACGCGAATGCTTAGTCCCATACGGAGTTTGCGCAGAGTATGCTTATCTAGAAGAAGCGTGTAGGGAAATTTATTTCTTTATCTCCCCATGAAATGAAATCAACGTTCATGGTCAATCGAATGTAATGGTTCTTTTGCGGTTCTTCATCGGTTCTTTTTTGGTTCTTGATTGGTCCCGTTTCGGTTCTCTTTCAGTTCGTTCCGAGTATTACTGTGGTTCTTTTTCAGTTATTTTGATGAAACTACAACCTTCTACAAACCATCACTTTTAGGTTATGAGGTCATAAAGAGGTTCGTTTTCCGTTCGTTTTTGTTTCAAACGAACGGACCGGTTCTTTTTAGGTTACTTATGGTTGCATAAACCCGCTAGGGGGGCATTGAAAGCGAGTTACAACGAGAGTTTATAAAAAAGTTTCTATGTTAGTCGTTTTTCGTGCACATTCACTTGATGCAACTCGTGCAATGCAACCTCAAATATAAAAAAATAAAAAAAGATTCTTTTATACATTCGTGCAATTTTCGTGATCTATCATCAAGGTTTGTAGAGGGAGTACCAGTACAAGTCCCACCGATGAAAGGAAAAACAAATTTCAAACGAATAATAAACTCGGATGAATTGTTACATTCATCTTTTCAGGAACAGAAGAATGCTTAACTATAGTGCATAGGTGTTGATATAATAGGAAATATTGCTTCATCGCAATTCCGTTTGAAATAGGGGTTTTCCCATTGTGTCGAGTACAGATTGCAGAAATGGCATATTGCCGCATGCATAGCCCGACAAACAGCTTTGGCAGTGAAATAGAGAGAATGGGCTTTGGTTTTAAGCCCTGCTTGCGCATCATGCTCGTCTGCTATCGTATAGAAATTTCACGCCAAATTGAGCATTCGCCAGAGGCTGAAGTAGAAATGTTTGGAACGCTCTATGGCGAGCGCGAGAATCCGCATTC
Organism: Alloplasta piceator; assembly: GCA_946863875.1. Lineage (NCBI taxonomy): Eukaryota > Metazoa > Arthropoda > Insecta > Hymenoptera > Ichneumonidae > Alloplasta > Alloplasta piceator. Next base: position 22,066,843 of record OX333071.1, on the reverse strand, counting down.
ATACAGTCTCGTTGGTTAATTGAGTGACGGGCGAAACGTCGCGTTTGAAAAGCTGGGTCGAACAAACGCGGCGTGTGATGGAAATAGAGGTACAGCATTTAGAGCTTTATATGCGAGCACACACGATGAAATATGAGCGTGCGTATTTATTTATCATTGTGTTGGTGTCACTTTTGATGAAAACGCAAAAACACTAACCACAGTGACTGCCCGTGCAGAAATTATGGTAGGGATCCAGCTGGATTCCCGTAATTCACCCTAGTCTTGGATCAGGATCCTTCTGGAGATCGAAACAGATTCCATGACAGGAATGAAACGTTCGTAAAATGGAATCCAGCAGGGAATCCCGAATGGATCCGTGACTGTGTCCAGGGCCAATCTTATTTGATGCATGAATGACCCATAACGGATTATTAAAAAATCCTATAGAATCGCTAAATAAATTGTGTTTATTAAAATGGGCACTTTTCAGGAAAGCACGTGAACTATACACATTGCCTTTATTAATGACTAAAACATTTTGTGAATGTGTGTGGCCTAAATGACTTGCTGAAGCGCGCCATATCATTAGTCGCAATTAATGTATTCGCAAAAAATCTGAAATCAAAAAGACACGGAAAAACGATTTAGTTGGTTGAAGCAAACAGCTTAGTGCTCTGAGCGCCAGACGAGAAATTGGTTGGAACAAGTAGATAGTTGGTTGGATCAACTGACAAACCTTATTTCTTAGTTACCACAACTAATAGGTTTAAACGACTTGGTTGTGGTAACTAAGAAATAACTAACCAACCCGATTTTTTAGTTACCACAACTAATCGTTTTAAACGACTTAGTTAGCCAGCTTAGTGCTCAGAGCACTAAGCTTAGTGCTCGGAGCACTAAATTGGTTGGTTGAACCAACTAAGCCGTTTTTTCCTTATATATGGTTTAGCGTTATAATAATGAATCAACCTGGGGCCAGCCAAGGATCCAGCAAGAACTCCCTTATTAGGGTATCCCTAAGAAATGCCGATCGCGATTTAACAGGAATCTGGAAGATCCCAGCAAATTTTTGCACTGTAATAGTCATTTCGGGGGTGCATCAACAAATCCTGATCGAGATTTAATCGAAATATGAATTTGTAGATTGCCGGTTAGCGTTAATAAAAACACCATTGGGGACCCACCAGGGCCCTAGCAAGGACTTTCCTTTTAGGGCATCCCTACAAAATCCCGATCGGGATTTTACTGAAAACTGGGATACCCCAACAAATTTCTGCACGGGATCTGGCTATATTTTAGAGAAGTATACAATGGTATACAAATTAGTATACAATGGTTTTTAAGATCCCTGATCATGAATTTATTATCAAAATGTTAAATTCAAAAATGGTGGATACAAAATATCAGTGTTTAGAAAAATTCTATGAAATTCGATGAAACCTGATGTATAGAGGTTCTGAAAGTCCCTGATCACATTTTTTTGTTAAAATTGTTCATTTCATAATAGTGATTCTAAAATAGCGGTTTTTTTTTAAATTCAATAAAATTCGATGAAACCTGGTGTACAAAGGTTCTGAAAGTTTCTGATGACAAATAAAAACCAGTAAATAAATATTACAATAGCAGTATTTGCTATTTTTCGTGTACAAAAATGTATTTTATAGTTTAACATTTATGCAATTGTAAAATTTAATCCGCACAAGACATCAGTTAGAATTGACTTCGGAAAAAAATCGTTTTCTCGTTCTGAAAGTGGTCTGGTGCCAGAATCTCCATTTAAATCATTCACAGCTAGAGACAATGAATGTTATGATAATTGGAATAATAATCAGTGCGATAATTGACGAAAAACGACCAATAAATACACGAGGGACAACCAGTCTAAGCGCAACAATCACTTCAAAAATAAACACGATACAGTATATGGGGCATTCCGCACTGATTCGTCCTGAATCTGACACTTCACAGCTCCGATTGTTTCAGCAATTTTTTATGGTCTTATATTACCTTTGAAAAGCACTCAGGATTTTTTACAGATTTCTTTTGGAACGATTTGACTCAACGGTAACTCATAAATAAATAGACGGTTAGTCCGAATTTAAAAATCTGAAAAAAATCACAAAAATTCCATTTCTTATATGAAAAATTTCAAACGTTGAGTCAAAGTGGGTTTGATGAAATTCCATTAAGATATTTCAGTAAAAAAAATGGTGCAAATTGAAATTCGCCGGTCGTTTCGTCACTATTCTCACGTATTAACAATGCTTCCTCTATAAGAAGGGAGCCAAAATTTGAAAAGCTACTTTCTCGTAGAGACAGATTTGTTAATGCGTCAAAATGATCAGTGAGCAATATGCTAATATGCATTTGCACAATTTTTTATAGTTTTTCTTATCATATTTTTAGTTAGGGCTACCATAAAATGTAAAAGTCTTTTAACTACTATGTATATGGTAAACCATTCCTTTTTAGTGTGTCTAACGTTATTCCATCCCTCTTTTTGCAATGTTACAGTTTTGAAAGGACACCGTGATGCTGCTGCGCAGCACGTCAACCCGGCGAACCAGGGCGTCAAGGAACGCCGGGGGTTCGCCGCAGGGTCACGTTACAGGCTCACAACCCATCTCGAGGGTTCGTAGAGCATCTGTGGCTACGGATAAGGGGGTGTCCTTGGGTCAAACTACGATTGACTGCTTTATGGACAGGCAACGTTCGCCACGTGGAAGTATGGTGCCCAATATAGCGTTGGACAACGAGGGTATAACACCGGAAGAGGTTCGGAGCTTAAATTGGACTTTGTTATGAGTTCACGGTTACGATTTTTGCTAAAGCATTAATGGTTGTTTCTTTTTACGTTACTATTGTAGCCAGTGGGTCGAAGACTATTGCCAGATCCGGAATTGTGTAATTCAGCGAGAGGTGGCCTCATGCCCGGTGGAAATCGAAGCCCTAGGAATTCCCTAGTTCCCGATGATTATTGTCGAAGTCCCAGAGGTTCACTGGTACCACCGGACACCGGTTACAATCGCAGTCCACGAAACAGTCTGGTACCAGGTAGCCTCGGACACTCCAGAAACTCGCTGAATCCGGCTGAAAATGGCAATAGCCGAAATTCCTCACACTCTTTGCTACCTGAAGGATCACGAAGTCCACGGGGTAGTATGTCCAATATAGAGTTCGACAGGAGTCCACGAGGCTCGATATGTCCCGATATATCAAGGTCACCCAGAGGCAGCATCGCACCGACGGATATTCATGACCGAAGTCCCCGTGGCTCGATATGTCCGGATATGTTGAATAGATCACCAAGAGGAAGTATCGCGCCTATCGACATGGACAGGACACCTCGTGGTTCGGTCGTACTCGAGTATCATAATCCAAGTCCACGAGGCTCGATAATGCCGGAACCGAATAGATCGCCCAGAGGATCTATCGCTCCCGATCCTAACCGATCACCGCGTGGCTCGATATGCCCCGATGGTAACAGAAGTCCACGAGGATCGATAGCTCCCCACGAGATCAACAGATCGCCCAGAGGATCCGTGGGCATACCAGCGGATTTTGACAGAACACCCAGAGGATCGCTCGGTGGTCAGACAGACACGGAACAACTGCCGCGAAATCGAAGCCCAAGGGGTAGTATCGGGACCGAGATCGATAGAAGTCCGAGAGGGAGTCTTGGTGGGTACGACAGACGAAATCCAAGAGTTCTCACACCACAGGATCCCAGAAGAGCATCTGCGGACCAAGGTACGTCGATATTTTATTCACCATCACTCTTTCGACGATACGTGGTTAGCGAGGGACATCATATACTTACCACTGGATAATATACACTCCCACTCAAAAGTTTGGAAACACCAGTGATCAATATTTCTTGCCGCACTAGAAATTGCATAACTCCGTCAAGAAAAAGATCGCCGATTTTTGAAAAAGGCGTTTTGACGGGAAGGAATTCAGCTTTATTTTGCTTTTGTTAAATGTTTTTGCTGATTTTTTTTCGATCCAATTCGCACTTTTGTACGTGCCCGTTTTTTTGGCCTTTTTTCGACCATCGCGAATTGGGCGCACAGCTTGAGGACATTTTTTTTGTTTTTTTTTATCTACGGTACATTTGGAAGGGTTAGCAGACGCTTCATTTTCATTGTTAACATTTTTTGTACGTTTTTTTCTCGCAAAGTTATTTCAGTTTTGGCTAAAAAAGACAAATTTTGAAAGATGCAACGAAACTCAAAAACTATAGAGTTTAAGAGAAAATGTTAAGAATGAAAAAAGAAGCGTACGTATACATGAAATCACCTGGAATTATTTCAGAATTTTCCGATGAAATTTTTTTTTTACTATTTTCACGTGAAACTCTGATGATGATGTCCCAGCGAAAAATTGTATTAAATTGAAATTTCCGTTCTTCGTGATACAATAAAAATGTGAAAAAATTCAACAACATTTGACATGTTATAAGCAACAATTATCAGTAATATTATTGATGAACAATGGTTAATAATTATTATTGATAAATGTTGCTTATAGCATGTCAAATGTTGCTGAATTTTTTTATCACGAAGTACGGAAATTTCAATCAGATACAATTTTTCGCTGGGACGTCATTATCAGAGTTTCGAGCGAAGACAGTAAAAAAAAAAATTCATAGGAAAATTCTGAAATAATTCCTGGCGATACCGTGTATACATACGCTACTTTTTTCCTGAGTGACATTTTCTCTTACACTTTATAGTTTTTGAGTTACGTTGCACCTTTCAAGATTTTCCTTTTTTAGCCAAAAGTGAAATAACTTCGCAAGAAAAAATCGTACGAAAATTTCTAAAAAACGAAAATGGAGGGTCTGCTAACCCTTTCAAATGTACCGTAGATAAAAAAGTCGAAATAATGTCTTCAAGCTGTGCGACCAATTCGCGATGGTCGAAATAGGGCCAAAAAACGGTCACGTACAAAAGTGCATATCGGGTAAAAAAAAAACCATGAAAAATATTTAAAAAAGCAAAACAAAGCTACATTCCTTCCCGTCAAAACGCTTTCTTAAAATTTTATTATCTTTTTTTTGACGGAGTTATGCAACGTCTAGTGCGGCAAGAAATATCAACTGCACCCAAAAAAAAGATCTAGTACATTTAACTAAATCCTAGTCAAGCCAAATAAATTTTTCTAGTTGTAGGCCGGCCTAATACAACTCTATTCATGTCAACGAAATTTTTTTTCGAATGACCTACTAGGAAAATATATTGCGATCTAATAATTTTTCATTTGATATTAATAAATATTATTTCAAACAGAACAAATATGTATTTAAATGAAATAAATTTTTTTTAATATTTACACAGTATATATTTATAAACATTTCAATCTTTGAATGTATAGCTACACATATGAAGTCTACAATTTGGTAAAGCTTCGTCTTTTCTTTAACAGAAGGGAAAAGAAAAAAGACCCTTTTTTATGGGAATCCTTTTCGGGGATTCGACCATCTTGCGTTATGCCGCAGTGTTCAATGTATTAAATATCCATACTGAAAAATAAGGATATCAAACATAGACGAGTTTGGAAAGGATATAGGCGTCGAGAGGCAGGTTCGCTTGTGCGAGAGGTAGCCACCTGGCAGATTTTTGGGGTACTGACAAATCTGCGGATATGATCGAATGAGATTACGGGTGAATAGGTATTTAGTAACAACGAATAGAATTTTTCTTCAACGCCTGTTTCTTGATGACAGGGAATTCAAATAAATAAATATAGTGGAAGTAAATATCGCCCAAAATTGGATGGAAAGCAAATTTTCTTTAAAAAACCTAAAAAATAATCAAATAAACGATTATAGTACTTACGACTAGATCTTTTTTCTGGGTGTGGTGTTTCTAAACTTTTGAGCGTGAGTGTAGATTAGCTTCTCGATGAAATACCTTAGTCTGCATAAATAAGAAGGCTAGTATATCTAGAAAATAAAATATTTTCTTGGTTCCCCTGAGTAACGGTGTCACGATGTCGAAGCCGTGCTTGTTAGACCATGCATTTGAAGCTACAGTTTCCAAGAGAGAGTGAACTAGTCGCGGGATCATTGAAGATACGGAGAGGCTTCATCTCAAATAACCCATAAATGTGTTCGACGCCGTTGCGTTAAAGAGATGCGATGGTACATTGATATAATAAATAACAAGGATCGGACCTGAGCTAATAAGGACCTGAGTTACCAGCTGCATACGATTTTTATGCACTATTCGAAACTCGACGTTATAAGATAGAAACAATATTGTACAACAAGATTCCAAATTATTTTCTGAGTCAGCTGAAAGTTTCGATAGTAAATTGAGTCACGTCTGTAGACAGAGACTGCGTGATAGATGAGACTTTAATGATAAAATAAATATAGATAAGAAGGAAGCAAAGTGCATGTATACCTACACAGTACAAATTATTGATTGTAGGTACAACGACGAACCGGAATACTTCACCATATCGACAGCGTGAGACTACCGCGGGAAGTGGAAGATCTACCGGTAATCACGGTCCTCAAACAAATCTGGGCTATGGAACAAACGCTTGGGCAGATTCTCGAAGAGCCAGCAGCTCTGTCTCCCAGGTGAGAAACAACAACAAGTAATTTCGCATCACGGAAAAAGCGACTTAGCTGTGGGAACAACAAAATTAGTCGACTCAACCAACTATCTCAGTGCTCTGAGCACCAGACGAGAAGCTGGTTGGATCAACGATTTTTATATGGTTGGTTTATAAATGGCAGACCAACTAATTTTTTTAGTTCCGCCAACCACGAGTTAAATGGTTGTATCAACTATTTTGCTGGTGGTTAATTATAATTTTATTTTTGTATCGACACAATATTTTTAAACATTTCAATCTTTGAATGTCGCTAGACATATGAAGTATACAATTTCTTAAAGCTTCTTCAAGAGAAGATAAAAGAGAAAAGACCGTTTTTTTCATGGGGATCCATTTCGGATTCAACCATCTTGCGTTTTGCCGCAAAGTATTAAATATCCATACTAAAAAATAAGGGCATCAAACATAGACGAACTTGGAAAGGTTATAAGAGTCGAGGGGAAAGTTCGTTTGTGCGAGAGGAAGCCACCTGGCGGATTTTTGGGGTACTGACAAACCTGCAGATGTGATTACATAGTTGGCTACGGTGCCTATAAAATTCGTTGTTCATCCTGTACGCTTTTGAATACTATTTTATATATTAGTTAAGGGCGGGGTAAAGTTAATTCGGCGAAAAAAGGCATGTTTTTAAGATTTTTTTTGGCGTAACGGATAGTGTTCGTTTATTGAAAAATTTACATATAATAAAGTAACATTTGAACAATATTCTCCTAAATTTGCATTGCAAAATATTTAAAATTGAGCGAGTGAAAATTAAACCCCGGAGGTGCCTCGAAAAAAAGTTGGTTTGCGGTGTACACCATAACTCGCAACAGAATCATCTGAAACAAAAAATCAAAATGCATTTGTTAAAGGAGATGTTTCTCGAGGTAATGACGGGAGGATTTTCTTTTTTTTTCGATTTTTCGTAGGACTTGGGAGCCAAAAACCCGATTTTCGCTAAAAAAAATCGGCTAATTTGTTGTTGAAAAATTAGTAATTAAAAAAAAAAAAAGCTCTCGACAATACCTGGTGAATTATGTGAAGAAGTACTGTGCAAAATTTCAAAGCGATTGGTCCAGTAGATTTTGAGTTATCGTGCACACGGACTTCAAATATGACAAGTCTCAGAAAAACGGTTTGAAAAACGCAGAAGAGTTTGGTCGCTTAGCGCTCATTGCACATAAGTTGGAGAACACTTATCGATTGCATAAAAATCTGAGAAAATTCATGCATGTTAAAGGTACTCGAAAGATAAATTTTGCATAATAATAAATCCAAAATGTTATTAACAAAATGATGAAAAAACAATAGCGCGCCGCGCAGCTGCCGCCGAGGTATAAAACCCGGCATGGAGCAATAGACGCTCAAATACTCATAACTTCGTCAATTTTACTCCGATCGACTTGAAATTTTAACACAATATTCTTGAAATATTATGCATTCATTTAGAAAATTAAAAAAAAAAATAAAAAAAAAATTCAAATACTTTACCCCGCCCTTAAGGGGGTCGTCTAGTGTGAAACCTGTTTTTTTAATGTTATTTTTCGGGATTTTTTTTTTGACAAACTATTAATATAAAATAATTTATGAATTGTCGTGTATCATTTTTATTGACATTTGAACAAACTTTGTGAATTTTTTGAAGTGAATGTATTAAATATAATCGGAGATACACCGCCCAACAAGAACACATTTAAAGAAAGATGCTCCACTGCTGCTATGATTCCGACCGTTCAGCTTATCCGAAATAAAAAAACCAAATCCCATTTCAATTGTGAGACTTGAGGCTCTACCGTGAACCAAGATAAAGTCAGAATTCCAAAAAAATCATTTTTTTTTAACGCTTTAGAAAAAGTATTCAATGCGAAAAATCGATTTTTTTTTCTAAAGCGTAAAAAATGATTTTCTTGGAATTCTGACTTTATTTTGGTTCACAGTAGAGCTTCAAGTCTCATAATTGAAATGGCATTTGGTTTTTTGATTTCAGATAAGCAGAACGGCCGGAATCATGGCAGCAGTGGAGCACCTTTTTTTTTATATGTGTTCCTATTGGGTGGTGTATACCCGATTATATTTATACATTCACTTCAAAAAATTCACAAAGTTTGTTCAAATGTTAATAAAAATAATACACAATTCATAAATTATTTAAATGGTTTGTCAAAGAAAAAAAAATCCCGAAAAAAACATTAAAAAAACAGGTTTGACACTAGACGAACCCCTTAAACTGACTAATCAAGTCTGTTGTGTTGACTAATCGCGTCAACTAACTATGAACAGTAGAAGGAACTAATGCTAGGTGGTCAGTATCACGAAGCAGATGGTTATGTTAACCGAAATATGCCCCACTAATAACAAGTTGGTTGTCCCAACCGATCATTTTTTTCCGTGATGAAAACGCTTGTTTCGTAATTGGAAATAAAACACGATACGAGTATTCGCAGAGGGTTGGAAGTCGACTGTATCCAACTGGAAATACTATTTCAATTCCATTCGTATCCCCAGTCAATTTGATTTGGCGATGCTTTATCCAACGACAAACCATCGCCTTCGTACTCGTAAAGGGTCGTAAAAAATTCAACTTCAGATTTCAATGAAAAAAAAAAAAATCCCAGTGAAAATTCTGAATAAAAAAAAAAATGCCAACGAGAAAACTGAACGACAAATGGCTCATGCATATGCATAGCTAGGTTTTCATCTCTATACAGTATAATGAAAGAGCGAGAGCTGACAAATGTTCGTTGGAGCGAGTGATGAAAAGTCTTCATCCTTCATCTCTCCCTCTGTTTCTCTCTCCAACATTGAAGACGATTGCTCTCGTCTCGAGCCGGGACGCAATTAAAATCGCTCTGAGCTATGATTGCCTCTTCAGTGCTATCAAAACGTCAGAAAGTCCCTCTACAGTTATAAGTTAATATTGTTATTCGTTAATTCACAACAAAATTGATAGTAAAGTGTCGAGCAGTTTATTTTTATTTTTTCATTGTGGGCAGTTTAAAACTTAACGATGTCACGTAACTGGAATAATATGAATTATACCTGTTAAATGAAATTTGCACATAATTGGAGAATATTAAATTGTGAAATGTGCATGTAAATTAGGGGTGTGAGAATAGCATTCGAATTATACAAACCATTTGAATTATTCGAACCATTCGAATAATTATTTTTTGCTCTCAAACTGATCGATTTTGATGAAGAAGTTATGTTGTTCTATCATATATTTAACTTAATAATAATATTTTTTTTATAGCTCACTACTGAAGTAATGAAAATTTTAATAAAACATAACTTTTAAAAGAAATTTAAAATATTTTTTTTAGATATTATGAAAATACATCATTAGAAAAATTAACATAAATTGAAAACGCTGATTATTAGTCAAGTGTAATTGAGTTTTTCAAAAGTTATACTCTTTTTATTTATCTGCAATATATTTCTCCCACATTTTGAATAAATTTTAACGACAATAAAAAAAAGTCAATAGTTATGTTTAGTTTCTCTCTCTCGGTTTTAACAATTATTGAATGGTAAATAAGAAATTATTTTTTATCGTTGTGGTCGATGTCTTTTTCTTCCTCGTTCAGAAATCATCATAAACAGTAGACTGTTTCAAATAAAATGACTATTTTTGTTTTTTCAAAGAACATTGATAAATCGTCAGAGTATCCTTGAACAAAGACCCTGTCCAAATATGAGCCCTTAATATTAATATTTAGAGGTGGCGGTGCCCAATTTTTTTTTCCATTTAATTAAACAACGTGGGAAAAAAAAATTCTGAATTGTGGAATTTTATTACTCAAAAATGAATAACTGTACAGTAATAAGAAACATAGCCGGTAACGGATACAAAATTATACAAAAAGTCGATAAGAAATCAATTTTTCCATTTTTAAGAAGATTACCCGATCTTCAGAAACAAAAATCTTGCTCCTTCAATTTTTTTGGAAATTTCGATCAATCGGTCCGGAAGAACCGTTCAATGGATCGATCTGCAAATTGACAGGGTTATTGGGGATATATTCAGCTGTAAATTTCCCTTAAAACATTAGCCTCTCCATCAATATTAGCAAAGCTACAGTCGATTTACCAAATCGAGGAAAAAAGTCACTTTTTTGTACTTTTTTCAGTTGAATGTTAAGAGTGAAAAAAAAAATTGTCCCCAATACTCTTGAAAGGGTCTTGTAGGAAATTTATTCCAGTTTCCGAATCTGCTCGATTAATTTCTGTACGCCGACTGGTTGCTGAGATATCAGTGGTTAAAGACAAAAAGATCTTTTTTCATTCAAAGTCGGATATTTCTGCGAGAAATCAACGCAGAGAAAAAACTAAAAAAATGAAATTGAAGCTGGATAAACGGCTACCTGGTCCATATATTTCGCTGTAGTTGGAAAAAAAAATTCCAAGCCCGTGGAACAAAAATAAAAAGGTAAAAAAATTTTGAAAATTTTCTTTCGCGCCGTCCTTAAAATTTCGTAAGCAGCGTAGATCCTAAAAATTTTTGACCAAAAGATTTGAAACTTAGAATGTCGGAGCTTCAAAATGCTTTTTTTATGACCTCGATACGACCATTTTTCACTGAAATACAGCCTGTTGAAAATCACCGAAAAATTTGGAAATTTTTCTTGCTCCTTTAATTTTTGCGAGTAGTTTATGCGAATTATTCGAATATTCGCCTACTTTTAATGTAAATTCAATGGGGCGAAAAAAGCATCGGGCTTAGAGGAAAAAAAGTTTATTTTGGAACTCGCATATCGTGCATGCACATTGCACCTTATATCTCCTTCGCTTCGCGGATGAATGTTTTTTTAACAGCACTCAACCCAACATTGCCTCTTACCGGTACACTTGCCCATTTCATACTTGATTATGGTAGACGGCAAAGAAAAATTTCCGAGCTCTCATACTAACTCGCTTGAGATCCTCGTAGTTCGGGCTCACGTTGAGAAAGGAATCCGTGCTTTGACGTTTTTAATTTTTATATTTCGCATAGCATACGCATGCTGAAAGAGAATCCTTCAAAATGATGTAACGTTGAAGCAATTTCATAACAAGATGAACAACGGTGTTGCGGCGAAATGAAATTTGCATTCGAATGATATAGCGCGATTCTTTTTTTAAAAAATATCTGGGTCATTCCATGTCAAATCGATCAAGAGTTGAAATCGACCCTTTTCAATTTCGTTGAAATTTGGTCAGAAGTTTTCTTTTATCATAAAACAAAATTCTACCAAAGGAAAAAGATTAATTTTTTTTTTCGAAAGTTATGCGAAATTCAAAATTTTACCACTTCTTTCAATTTTTCAAGATCAACTTTCAAGATCCAAAAATAGAAGGAAAAAAATGTTCAATAAATTATATCTTTTCAAATTTAACTTATTAGCTATATATTTTTTTTGACATATGCTCCTCAACTTTGCGCGGATCCGAGAACGTTCATTTGCCGATTGTGGGGGATTGAGACCCGCCTGAATACTGAACCTTTCTAACGATCTAACGCTGACACGCTACCTACCACGCTATCATCTTCTTAAGAGCAGGCTAAATACCATTTTTATTCAATCCCTACATTATCGACGTATCATCGTCGTCCAGTCTTTCTCCGACAACCGTGGATGAAAATTCATTACATTTTGACAATTAAGAGGGGGATAAATTAATTAACAATTAATTGTCAATTGAGAGGCTAAAATGCATTACAGCTAATGCCAACGAACTCATTAGAGCCCCCTAAATATTATAGGTTACTCGTCAGAATCCATGGTGCTGCCCTCACTCGCACGTCTGTGAACTACATTTGGCCATTTCGTTTTTCAATAAAACTACAATTTATCGATATTGATCGATATTTATCTCTTGGTGGGCCATCCAAACCTATGACATTTACTTACTTATGTCATTTTGATAAAATAATGTTGAAAACGTCTCGATATTTGTATCGTGGCGTTCTTCATGGAGCCTCACTCTTGGTTTTACCCGAAATGCAGTACAAGTTTAAAAATTTAAGTTTTTCAATTACAATTTCTTGGTGGTAAATGAATCTGTAATTTTTTTTTTGTTTTTCGAAAAAAAATTAGTGAGGCTCCATTCCTGCCATTGTTCTGATGATGTTGTTAAAATTTTATTCAATTCCATCCATTTGTATAAGAGCAAGTTTGGATGGCAATTTCGAGGTGTCAGTGTCGGTATTTAGCCTCCTCTTAAGAGCCCGTGATAATTATATTACATTTGGGGTAAATGGGTCATTAAAATTCATTTTTACATATTGAACAAATTCTTTGTAGCAAATTTAAAGTTGATAAATTATTGACGAATGATCAATATTAAGGGGCCAGCCCACACCACCGGCGAGGATGCAATAGGGGGGGGGGGGGGTATGCCAAAATAGCATCGAAATTCATAGTAGAAATTTATTCCAGCAGGATTAGAGTCGAGTTCATGAAACTCGTCGCTCAAAGACAGTTTTTACTGAGGTATTTTTCTGTCACGACAAATACCCATGTAATTACACGCTCACATAATTACACTCATATATCGTTTACATTTCTTAATCGACATAACCTCAAAATGATTCAAGACTTTTCTGGTAGTATATGTATGTATTACGGATATGTTACAAGAAATTTCTTATAACATTTATGTAACACATTATACGTATTTGCTACGTAGTCCATACTACGAGATTATAATATCACCAATGTTCTATGATTGTTACAGCAATGTTCTATAATTGTTACGGACTTGTTACGAGAAATGTCTTGTAACATTTACGTAATACATTATACGTATTTGCTACGTAGCCCATACCACGAGACTAAAACATCACCAATGTTCTATAATTGTTACAGCAATGTTCTGTAATTGTTACGGATTTGTTACAAGAAATGTCTTGTAACATTTATGTAACACATTATACGTATTTGTTACGTAGCCTATACTCCGAGATTATAATATCACCAATGTTCTATAATTGTTACAGCATCGACTCGTAACAATTTTACAGGTTTACAGTATACGTAAATATCTCATAACAGTGACGAGATCTTGACGTATCAATATTACATATTTGTGATGTCTATAGTTTTTCGTAATTTCTTCATCTTTCATTGACATCCTTGCTACATATTGTCATAACGTATTATATACATCTCGTTTACGTCATTATGAAAAAGTTTCGAATTTGTGATGAACATTATATGACGTATTTATTACATTTCAATAATACCAAAGTGTTTCGTAAATTATCCAAGTGTGTTTGCTGAGTACCTTGTACGGATCTTTAAAGATCTTAGGATCTTTTTGGTTCAATTTCTTTTACATAATATCTTGTACTGATCTTACAAGATCCTCACATTTTAAGAATTGCGTTTTGTTTTAAATATGAATTTTTGAATTTCGGTAAAAAAAAAGAAATTTTTCCTCCAAGTTAAATAAATGGTTGAGCAATCGTGTAATTTTGTAATTTTGAGCAGTAAAAATGACATGATTGCCGAACTTTACTTAACTGAGGGGAAATTTTTTTTTTTTTTAACCAAATTCAATAATTCATATTTTTTGAAGAAAAACGCAATTCTGAAAATTTCAGGATTTTTTAAGATCAGTACAAGCAATTATTTAAAAAAAAATGAACCAAAAAATTAATGTTGATGTATATTTTTTTTTCGTAGCCTCAAGTATACTCTTTAAGACGAACCCAGAACGATTTTTTCGTAACCATAATAGTTTTCGAGATATGAAAAAAATAAACTTGAAAATTGAAAAAATTGTGAAATTTTGCAAAACTTTCAAATAAGAAAAAATGTTATTTGGTTGAACTTTGTTTTATGGCAAAAGAAAACTTTGGACTAAATTTCATCGAAATTGAAAGGAGTCGATTCCAACTGTTGGTGGATTTGACATGGAAAGATCAATTCAGAGACAAAGTGTTCTTCCAATGAAGATCTGTCCTCGCAAAACACCGTCACGAATACCGTTTCAGTCTCAATATGATCTCAATATTCATCCATCAGATGAATTTCAATAATTACAATTATTATTCTCGTTGAACCGTCATGAACGTTTTGCCTTCTTATTATGAGAAACGCGAAGGGAGCAATATAGATCGGAGATAGAATGTGCGATGGGTTAAGACAAAATGACGCAAATCGCTGGGAGAGTGGATCGTGAGAAAGATGAATCTCCGGCGGTAGAAAGCAAGGAGCGACGGAGGATTGATACGACGAACGTGATGTCGTGAAGGCCGTAGGGCGTATTGATGAGGAATTATCGATTAAACCGTAGACGAGGAAGTGCCTCGGATGAACCTCACCGCCATATATCGGTTTTTGCTTCCCTAGTTTTCAGGAGACGAGTCCAGGCGGCTTTGCGGGGGTGTCGTTAATTCCATGGAGAAAGGTTCTTCCTGTTCCGGACCGCTGGGAGTTGCAACCTACGGTACTCTGGTGTTTCAGCTCAAAGACGCTCATCGTGAGGCAAGCGGCACATGCGACTTTGTCTTTCGGGCCATGACAGTCGTCGGCAAAACCACGGTCGTTACGGTTTGTCTTGCTTGCCTATCGACGATACCAATCATCATGCTCATCATGGGTGAGCTCACTTGATCACATGTCAGCGTACTTTTGTCAATTGTTTCGTTTCTTTTTGTTTTATGAGGTATTCTCGTTCGACGTTTGTAGAAAATCGCATTTCTTAATACATTGTGCACATTGTGTAGTTCAGGTAGTAGGGTAGACTGGGTACGGTTGTCAATCGTTATCTTTAGTTTCTCTCTCTCAATTTTAGCAATTATTCAATGGTAAATAAGAAATGATTCTTTATTGCTATGATCAATGATTGTTTCTCTTCCTCCTTCTGAAATCTGGCTCTATTTTCAGCTACCGACATTAATTTATTCAATAATTTTGACAATGCAAATATTTATTTAGGTTTTCATCATAAACAGCCATTGCAATAAAATAGTCTCTAATTTTTTACTAGTATTCAATAATTCTTGTGGCTTGTAATAAAAATATGTTAAAAAGTTATATAACAGTACGATTGAGAAGCAATAATTAGATAATACTAAACATCAAAAATGCCTGGAAAAATCATTTAAAAACGTTCTTACTTTCTTTCAACCATCGACTGTTTCCGAAATTCGTACAAAATAAATATTGCACATCAATATGAGAGTATAATTTAAAAATTTCCATGTACTGAAAAATACCGAAGAAAAATATATTGGTAAATGGAAAAACTAAAAAAAAAAATTCCACCTTTGACTACAATTCGATTAAGGATACCCAGTCAGCGTCAAAACGCCGATTTTCGAACATAGTAGGATAGTAGTTCGTAGGATTGGTGTAAGCTTCATCAATGATCTATCATTTGACGTATCAATTGTAGAAATTTTTGGCCCTAATTAGAACCCTTAAGGTGCAGCACTTCTCTCATAAATAATTTTTTGAGTTTCACACGCTGCGCGCAATTCTGACCAAACCGCTTGATGGATCTTATCCTGCGACGTCTCATTTTCTTTGTAACACTTTTCCGGACCGCTTGTATGTGACACATATTTTTTCAGGTTCTCATTATAGAGTTACAGGCCACTTTTGAATTTTTTGAGTTTTGGGAAACAGCCTCCGAAGAGAAATGTGTGGCAAAAAGCTTCTGCAGTCCTTCACTCCACTGATTCATGTATCTGCATAACAAACAATATTTTCCAAGGTTATTACAAGAAAAAAAACACATTTTTTACGTGCTTGTCACGGTTTTTCATTTTTTATGTTTTTGGTTATTCTTAATAAAAAAAATTTGTACCAAAAAATTGCTCAAAATTTAAGAATAACTGGAAACTCTTCTGTTGACAGTTCAGAGGTTATATATAGAGGTTATCTGTATACAAGGCACAAAATTAAATTCACTCACTGAACAATTTTTAGAGGAGCATGAAAATTAATTGGATTATTTCGCAAACACAGCGAACACCATTGCTTATAAAAATAAGTGATTATAATAAACATATGAACATATGAACATATGAAGTGACACTAACCACTGTGAACCTGCTCGTGTCGTTTGTCGATATCGAAAAAGCACTTGCACGTAATTTCTCGATTGATTAGCGTAAATCTTTAATATTACATTTGAAAAAAAAAAAATAACTGATAAAAATAATTGAATACAAAAAAAAAAAATAAACCACGAGCGAACATGTGTTTCGCAACTCACTAATAATTTGCTGGTAAAAAAAAAATTAGTAACTAGGAAAACTTACTAGAAAATTTTCGAGGCACTTTCTGATCACTTTCAACAATTTTTTTGATTGGCCCGTAGAATTGTATGGGCCAATCACGTCTTTTGAGCGTTTTAATTGGTCCATACATGTATCATTTGAAAAATTTCAATATTTTGCATATTTTTCAAAATAAATGAGAATACTTTTTTTTCGATAAAAGATTTTTCTCATTTACGTTGGAGAATATGCAAAATATCAAAATTTTTCAAGACATGTTTTATTTTTGTTTTATTTTTTCACTTCTATAAGAAATATTATAAATTATTATTATTATTTTTAATTTTAGAAACTAAAAGAAAAAAAATTCTAAAAAAGAAAGGAAGGAAAAAAAGAAGAGGAGCATCCTACTTTCTAATCATGATATATATTATTTATTCATGACCCAGAATCTGTGAAAAAAAATTAGCAGAATTTGAAAAATCGATTTCGAAATTTTTGAAATTCTACTTTTACAGATTCGTCTCTAACTTTACCATTTTTCAAAATTGGGGTCTATGGCTTGGTAAAAAGGTGCAAAAGAGTTTGTAAAACGTGAAAAAAAATTAAAAAAATTAACGATTTTTTTCCGATTTCACGCTGACTCGGTGCCCTTAATAGTTTTATTTTAGGGGTGTGCGAATATTCGAATTATTCGAGACGAATCGAATCGAATAATTCAAATAATTTAAACTGTTCGAATCGAATAATTCGAATAATTTAAACTATTCGAATAATTCGAACTATTCGATTCAAAAGTCGATTCGAATTATTCGATTCGTCTCGAATAATTCGTAAATTCGAATATTCGCACACCCCTATTTAAATACAATTCCAACAAGACGAAAGCTTTATCTGGGTGTACTGTCAATCTACGATCTTGAGTTTTGATATTACAGACACGTGCGCCACTTTTGTCACATGCGATCTGTAAATTATTATAATGTGATGCAAAAAAAGAATCGATAAGCCCTCCGTTTTCATTTCTCTTCCAGCCCTTAAATTCCAACAAGAAGAAAGCATTATCTTGGTGTACTCGAAACCGATGATCTCGAGTGTTGATATTACAGACACGTGCAACACTGTTGTCACATGCGATCCGTGAATTATTATCTTGTGCTGGAAAAAAAAATCGATAAAGCCTCCGCTTCCTCTTTCACCTCTTTACAAGCATCTTCGTAAGGTCGATCGTGGAAAGCCGTTGGCAAAATTCCAGCTGCGAAATATCTGTGTAAAAATAACAATACAGACCGCGAATGGTCGTTCATTATTTTCATGAGGCGTGTTATTACGCGAAGTTCGCGAGCTCTCGCGTTATACGAACGATCGCATGTCTGACATGAGTATCCTTACTCGGTTATATACGCAATTTATATCCGAATATACATATGGGTCATTCGATGTCAAATCGACCCCTTTCAATTTCGATGAAATTTGGTCAGAAGTTTTCTTTGATTATAAATTGAAGTTCTACAAAGGGAAACAATTTTTTTATTGCACTGCGTGCGCAAAGTGGCACTTTGCGCTCGCTGCGCGTGCTCAAACTGGCACTTTGCGCACTCGTACAATAAATTTTCGTACGATACTATTCCAAAATGCAAAATTTCACCTTTTTTCAATTTTTCATGTTTATTTTTGAAAAATCTCGAGAACTATTATAGTAACAACAAAATAGTTCTGGGTTCGTCTTAAAGACTGTACTTTGGGCTAAAGAAGAAAAAATATTCCGAAAAAATAATTTTGAAAAATGATTAATATAGAGAATTTTGAACTTTTAAAAATCGTGAAAATCCACGATCAACGTTAAATTTTTGGTTCTATTTTTTTCTAGAATACCTTGTACTGGTCTTGAAAGATCCTGAAATGTTTAGATTTGCGCTTTTTTTTAAAATATGAATGTTTGAATTTTGGTAAAAAAAAATTTCTTTACCTCCAAGTTAAGTAAAGTTGAGCAATCGTGTAATTTTGTAATTGTGAGCAGTAAAAATTACAAAATTACATGAGTGCTCAAGAAAACTTCTGAACAAATTTCATCGAAATTCAAAGGGGTCGATCCGACTATTGGTCGATTTGACATGGAATTACCCATTTATATTGTCCCAATAGAGATTCCACGCTCGGTAGAATGTCGGGCAATGCTATCAATCTTTGAATGATGCTTTCGTCCAAGTTGGTCAATTTTCAACCCTCAAAACCCCAATTTACAACCGGAAATAATTTAACGAGGTCCGTTCTTGATCCACATTTAATTGTCCTTGTGTATACAAGGACAATTATATACTCCCAGGTTCCAGACCAAAACATCGCTCAATATTGAACGATGTTTTGGTGTGGTAATATAGAAACATCGTCACAGCGCAGAAGAGAAAGAGTGCCCATGTAGGAAATGACAACAGGCCCAATATTGGGCCAGCATTGGTGGCCATGTACCCAATAATGGCGCGATAATCGCAGCCATGACTGGCCCATCTATGGTTCAGGGTCGGATGATAATTTGGGCTCAGCTATGGTTTGCAGTCTTTGCCACCAAATGAAAACGTACTGGCCCATAGTTACGTACTGTATTGGCCCATTAGTGAATGCAATATTGGCCTATGACTAAAAATAGTAGTGGCCCATTAATTAATGTAACCATGGCCCATTAATAAAAGCACTATCCCTCCAGTGATTCACCCTGCATCTGCCAATGTCAAATGCACCCTAAATTAGATAAATAATCTAAACAAAAAGTGGTTACATTTTTTAAAGTTTATTTTGCTACTCAGACTCATGTTTACATTATGTATTACATCACTTCGATTCGTTCAAATTTAATAATAAATTAAAACGTGTGTTCATTTTGCCATATGGTAAATATAAATAACAAATGATGTTGGCACATGATGGGCAAGTAACAATGGCCTGAAATCGTTAGGCATTCTGCGCCAATGATTGGTAATCGTTTATTAGCCACATGTTGGTTAAACAATGGCAAATACAAAAAAATGAACAATGAAGGTTAGTAATTGGTAACCAATTATGAACTAAAATCATTAGATGTTACTCGGCCAATGATTGGCAATGGTCTATTGGCCGTATGTTGGCGAAACAATGGTAAATATAACAAAATAAATAACCATCATGGTAGATAATTGGGAACCAATGACGGCCCACAATTGGTAGTCTTTATTTGGCAGTAGTACATTGGGTTTCGGTTCGGGTTGAATGATAGCAATTATCAAGAAATAATAATAATATCGACCAATACTAACCAAATAATGGTCCAGATATAGAGGAGTTACGCTCGGCCAATTATCAATGAACATATATTGGCCAGGACTTGAGCCTGCCGTCGGTCTCAGAGTTGAGCAAATTTGTAATTAGCTAATTACAAATTACAATTACAAATTACATTTGTAATTAGTATCGAAATTTTTACTAATTCCAAATTCAAAATGTAATTATTATCGAAATTTTCACTTATTACAAATTACAAATGTAATTAGTAGAAATTTTCACTAGTTACAAATTACAAATGTAATTAGTATCGGGAGTTTCACTAATTACAAATTAAAAATGTAGATAGTATCGACATTTTCACTAATTACAAATTTCAAAAGTAATTAGTATCGACATTTTCACTAATTACAAATTACGAATGTAATTAGTATCGACATTCCCACTAATTACAAATGTATTTACTATAGAATTTTTTTCGAATTCACGGTGTAAATTTCTTTAATTTCTTCGGAATCCAGCAGGTTGCAGTTTATTTGATTTTATTGAGGTTTCATCCACAGCAGGTTGCAGTTTATTTGGGTTTCATTTGTACTGGGTAATGCAAATCTACTTTTTCTCTATTTTTTCAATAGTTTTAACAGAAAAATGAACAATACGATAATTTTTTTGTATGTACTATAATTTGACGGCCCCTCGTGGGATAATTTGATCGCTTTAACCCTGGTGAACAGTCACTGAATGTGCCGCCATGTTTTTCTTTCCGTTTGACTTTCGGGATCTTGTCTTGTCGGGGCTTTGCTAAACACCCGCTCGAGGGCCGTAAAATTATAGTACATACAAAAAATTATCGTATTTTTCATTTTTCAGTTAAAACCATTGAAAAAATAAAGAAAAAGTAGATTTGCATTACCCAATACAAATGAAACTCAAATAAACTGCAACCTGCTGTGAATGAAACCTCAATAAACCCAAATAAATTGCCACCTGCTGTGGATGGAATCTCAATTAACCCAAATAAACTGTAGCCTGCTGGATTTCGAAGAAATTTAAGAAATTTACGCCGTGAATTGGAAAAAATTTCTATAATAAATACATTTGTAATTAGTGGAAATGCCGATACTAATTACATTCGTAATTTGTAATTAGTGAAAATGTCGATACTAATTACATTTGAAATTTGTAATTAGTGAAAATGTGGATACTCATTACATTTTTAATTTGTAATTAGTGAAACTTCCGATCCTCATTACATTTTTAATTTGTGAAACTTCCGATACTATTCTTATTTGTAATTTGTAATTAGTGAAAATTCCGATACTAATTACATTTATAATTTGTAATTAGTGAAAATTTCGATACTTATTACATTTATAATTTGTAATTAGTGAAAATTTTGATACTTATTACATTTCGAATTTGTAATTAAAGAAAATTTCGATATTAATTACATCTGTAATTAGTAATTGAAGGGCAATTAATTACTTCAAGTAATTAGTATTGTCCAACCCTGGTCAGTCTTGGCCATTTCTTTATGGGTGTTTGAACTAATCCATTGTTCCGGAATTTTGTTATTGATTTACAAAGGAAAGCTTTATTCGTGAAATGCATAAACTTTGTGAGCCGATATAGTGACTATAAGTTGGTGACTGGCGTTCGTGAGTTCATTCTGTTTGATGAGTAAATATTGATTTGTACGACTTAGCGAAAAAAACGGTAAAAAAGAATTTTGTCAACATTGCTTCGGAACGTCGAAGCTTTCTCTTGGCCAATCATCGAAGCGTCTCTGTTTGCATGAAAATTTTGGAGTGTACAGAAACACCGGTTTTGCCGTGATGAAACGATCAACGCAAACAGTGAGAATCAAAAGCACAATACGGTGTGTCACAATCAAGTAGGTCGTGGTACTGTCGATCATATATATGGAGGTCAATTTTAACGCTCGCCAGTCCTCGATTTTACGCTTCGTGGTCATTATTTGCGATCAACAATGGCACGAATAACAGCGTCGAATATTTCAGATTAACAGACGCTTGAGTTGTTGAGCTGCGTTGAAAGTTTTATCGTTGAATAGAAAAAAAAAAAATAGGATCAAAAACTGAATAAAAAGGTATCAAATTGATGCGATGAATAACGGAAGAGAACGAGCAAAAAGTAAAGCTTAAGAGGAGGCTAAATACCGACACTAACACCTCGAAATTGACATCCAAACTTGCTCTTATACAAATGGATGGAATGGAATAAAATTTTAACAACATCATCAGAACAATGGCAGGAATGGAGCCTCACTAAAATTTTTTCGAAAAACCAAAAAAAAAAAATGTACAGATTCATTTACCACCAAGAAACTGTAATTGAAAAACTTAAATTATTAAACTTTTACTGCATTTCGGGTAAAACCAAGAGTGAGGCTCCATGAAGAACGCCACGATACAAATATCGAGACGTTTTCGACATTATTTTATCAAAATGACACGCCGTAAGTTTGGATGGTGCATCGAGAGATAAATATCGATAAATTGTAGTTTTATTGAAAAACGAAATGGCGAAATGTAGTTCACAGAAGTACGAGTGAGGGCAGCACCATGGATTCTGACGAGTAACCTATAATATTTAGGGGGCTCGAATGAGTTCGTTGGCATTAGCTGTAACGCATTTTAGCCTCTCAATTGACAATTAATTGTTAATTAATTTATCCCCCTCTTAATTGTCAAAATGTGATTAATTTTCATCCACGGTTGTCGGAGAAAGACTGGACGACTATGATACGTTGATAATGTAGGGATTGAATAAAAATGGTATTTAGCCTCCTCTTAAAGGGGAACATTCCGTGTTACTATCAATCACTCGCTCAAACACGCTTTATTTACGAACCGAGGCGTGCAGTTTCACCGTAAATAATTGAACGTGCACAGTGAGCTCGGGATAAAGCGGAAAATTGTAGAAACAGGTGTTAATTAGGATCGATTATCGTAAATATGTAATCAATCACAGTTGCTGACTGCGTCCACAGTGACTGCGAAAAAACGCGAGTTTTTTCGCCATCCATTTGTGTAGCCAGTTTATTTTAATCAAGACGAAGATAGCGCAAGGATGGGTGAAATGAAAGAATACGTACACAGAGGCAAAAAACATTTTAAATATTAAACAAATCAGAGTAGGGCAGTACTTGAAGTGTCCGGTATTCGCGACGTATTTGAAGTACTTAGAAAGTTCTTCAAGTATTGTACTTAAATTTTCAAGTACTTGGCGTGTACTTCAAGTATTGCACTTCAAATTTCAAATATTTCTCTGTACTTCAAGTACTTTTTCAAGTATAAGTATCAAGTACTTTTGAATGTCGCTTGCTGATGGTTGCATGTACAAAGTCGTCGATTATGTAATTGAAAATAATATTTCGTGACGTATAGATATAGTGTTCATTTGTGCAACCAGTTTATTTTAATCAAGACGAAGATAGCGTAAGGATGGGTGAAATGAAAGAATACGTACATTGAGGCAAAACACATTTTAAATCTTAAACAAATCAGAGCTGGGCAGTACTCGAAGTATCCGGTACTTGCGACGTATTTGAAATACTTAGAAAGTACTTCAAGTATTGTACTTAAATTTTCAAATACTTAAAAAGTATACTTCAAGTATTCTACTTAAATTTTCAAGTACTTGGCCTGTACTTCAACTATTGCACTTCAAATTTCAAATACTTCTCTGTTCTTCAAGTACTTTTTCAAGTACAAGTATCAAGTACTTTCGAATGTGTCTTGCTGATGGGTGCATCTACAAAGCCTTCGAATATGTAATTGAAAATAATATTTCGTGACGTATGGACAATACCGTTCCTCAACTATCGCCTACGACAATTGTTTGAAGACGAATATGAATGTGGAGCAGTTTTAACAATCCATGTATATTATATTCTTTATTTTTCCTTTTTCATACCTGTATCAAAATAAATCGTAATTACAATCGTCAATCCTATTTTTGAATTAATAATAATTCTTTCTTTAAATTCTTCTGATCCAATCTGCCTAAATTAGGCAGATTAGGCAGCCCGATCTCAGTGTATTAGACAAGATGAACATATATGTTTTGATACAAAAAGTACTCGAATAAAAATCAAATGAGAATACGAATTCAAATGTAAGTACTAGAACTTACGAGATATACCTGAAACCTTGAAAAGTACTTCGTACGTGGTACTTGATTTTCCATGTACTTTAAATTTTAAGTACTTCGAATACTAAGTACATAGTACTTCAAGTACTAAGTACATAGTACTTCAAGCACTAAGTACATAGTACTTCAAGTACTAAGTGCATAGTACTTCAAGTACTAAGTGCATAGTACTTCAAGTACTAAGTGCATAGTACTTCAAGTACTAAGTGCATAGTACTTCAAGTACTAAGTGCATAGTATTTCAAGTACTAAGTACACAGTACTTCAAGTACTAAGTACAAAGTACTTCAAGTACTAAGTACATAGTGCTTCAAGTACTAAGTACATAGTACTTCAAGTACTAAGTACATAGTACTTCAAGTACTAAGTGAATAATACTTCAAGTACAATGTACATAGTACTTCAAATACTAAGTCATAGTACTTCAAGTACTGTCGGTACTTTGTACTTCAAGTAATTTTCGGTACTTTGCCCAGCTCTGAAACAAATTATGATGCAATGTTTAGCCCATTTTATCCCTTCAAATATAAATGTTTTTGAATAGCCAGAATGAATTGTCAGGTTAACCCTCCGTGGTCACACTTAAATGGGTCGATTTGACCTTGTCCATTTTTGAACAAGTATTGTGACCAAACGATCGGTCGAAAAAATCTTAAAAAATTACAGAACATCCTTCAAACATTCTAGTTGGTGGATTAAGAATTAATTTATAAAAAACCAAATAACTGTATATTCAAAAAAATGCATAAAGAAGAAAAAAGAAAAGTGGTTGTGGGCTCGTTTCGACCCAGTGTGATCGATCACGGCATCAAAACTTTTCGTTATATCTTTCCTGGGATTCATTTGAAACGTTTGTAATATTGAATTGTATCTGTGTGTTAAGGTCTGCAGTTTATTAAGGAATGTCCGAAGGAGCCCAACATACCGATTTACATGGTCGTCGGTGGTTCATTGGGAAGCTTCAGGATGTCATGGGCTCTCTATTCGCAGATACGGGCTCGTAGACTCGAGCTTCTCAGTGTGCCGAGTGCGAGTTCGCACATATCACCGATGAAATTGGTCTCCGTAGTCCTCTCGCTCTTCCTATCGATTTGGTTCGTTCTAGGTGAGATGCGATACGGAGTCGGTCAACGATTCAAATTTCGTTAATTCCCTGACATTAAATCGAATCCCACTGAACCATATCGCGGTCATTCCGCAATTACATCCAATGGCGCTATCCAACTGATCCGGACAATTTTCCACCCTTATCGGACTGATTGGGAATTGTAGTGCTCGTATCACTAATAACAACTATACATTCTCGTTCTCGCTTTTCCGTACAGGCAATTATTGGATTCTGAGCATCAGATGGCCCGAATACGCGCCCAAAAGATTCGATCCCGATCACTGGTGCGACAAAAGGCTCTATGTATTTTCGGTAATACATCTCGGCATCGTTTACGCCGTTATAGCTGCCAGTATCATCACCGCAATCGTTTTGGCGATTTGCAGATTTTTCGCATGTCCTTGGTTCGAAAGGTGAGTACGAAAAATACTTGGCACAATGTCAAGTATTTTCAATCATAAATACTTGGTAAAATGTGTTCGTTAGCCACATTATTTTCCATTCTTCGAAATTATTTCTCAATACTTTTTATTATAATACAGTCGAAATAAGATATTTTTCAAAATAAACAATTAATTTTTATCTAAATAATAATAATTTTGCCGTCAAAGCAAGAAACTCGAAAAGTTTGCTATAAGTTCAATTTTAATCTTAAATAACTTTTGAAGGAATGAATTTATAGAAAAATCACAAGATACCTTTTTTGTAGAGCGTTCAATTTCCTACATAAATATGTATCATTCATTGATCTCCAGGGATTACTCATAGGCCAATGATGGAAAAATGAAAATACTATGTACATGCTTTAACTTCAAACTATTTTTCAGTTTTTATT
Organism: Alloplasta piceator; assembly: GCA_946863875.1. NCBI lineage: Eukaryota > Metazoa > Arthropoda > Insecta > Hymenoptera > Ichneumonidae > Alloplasta > Alloplasta piceator. Next base: position 22,040,662 of record OX333071.1, on the reverse strand, counting down.
ACTATAAGATGCTACAAATTCCAATCTATCACAAGTTATCCCTCTATGTCTCATGCCTATATTATATGGTCAACCATAATTCCTTTCCGTTTAACAGCTTTGTGTTTGACATTCCTGCGAAACCGCGATATCAAGGATACATGGATGAATATGAGATTGGCGATCCAATAAAAGCCCGAATAGACGTCCCTTCTCTCGCAACAGCTAAAGTTGATGACAGTAGATATAGGATCGAGTGTTCTATCGCGGTGATTGAGAGAAGCGAGTGGTGTCAATGTTAGCGAAGAGAATAGAACCACGGTAGTTGGTACTATCTACGAGCAACCAAGAAGCAATCACGCGGTGGTGAAACTAACCCCCGAACCCACTTTCGCCACCTTGTGCAAAGTAGCTTCAACGACTGGGCCCTTAATGACTGGGTAATCTGGTGTTCAAACATTCCTAGTTCGGGTAATAGTCGTCTGTGTTTGTGTCTGTGTAGGTTGAAAAGAGTCCCGTAATTACTTGGAGAAACTGAACCAAACAAGTCGTGTGACAAATACAAAAAAAACTGACTATTCCTTCCTGACTCAATATGGGAAGATGTTCCAGCTGACCCACATTAAAAATTGATATGTTTTTCGTACATTTCGGGCTTATATCGCTCACCAACTCCGGGTTTCATTCTCATTTAGCCCCGCTGGCGCCTCTCTGAATATTGTAACATCAACCTAGCTCAACATTGAATCCCTTGCACGTGAGACACGTAAAAGTCACAGGGGTTGGCTTTGAGCAGAATTCCGGAGATTTATGACTGCAAGTTTGCTTCGTATAAACAGTAACTTGTCAACTATACACAGCACGAGAGCTCTATACACATGCGTCGAACCACGCCAAAATGTTCCTTCACAAAAGCTGAGCCATATTGACAGAAATACAATGAAAGATGGTGCAAGAGTTCCGTTGGGGGTAGGGTTCGTAAACCAGCATGTCTATAACGTAGTTTTGAACATTATTCGCGAAAACTGAAAGTCCTCTCCTCATGGTGGAGACTCTAGTAGCCCTTTTTCACTGAACTATGTCGAACCTTTCGAAGGAAGCACTTTAAAAAGCACTATTCAACAGGAGGGGAATTATAAAAGGGATATCATTCGAATTTTGAATTTCCAAAATACATTTGGAATACCCTGGCGGTGATCTTTGTTTCTGAATGAAATTAAAGTCTGTTTGAATTTTCAATCTTGCTCACCACATTCCATTGCATTCAGACTCCAAATTCCTAATACAGTTCACATCAAAAGATTTTTTCTTCTGAGAGTCAACCTCCAGTTTGAAAGGAGAGCTGGGCCATTCTTGAAATACCCGGTACTTGCGACGTACTTAAAAAGCACTTTAAAACTACTTGAAAAGTATTTCAAGTATTGTACTTAAAATTTCAAATATTTTCCTTACTTCAAGTACAAGTATCGAGTACTTTTGATGTGTCTTGCTGATGGCTGCAGGTACAGAACCTTTGAATATGGAATTGAAAATAATATTTTGTGGCGTATAGATATACTGTCCCTCAACTATCGCCTACAACAGTTTTTTGAAGATGAACGCGAAGTTGGAGTAGCTCTAACAATCCATGTATTATATCCTTTATTTCTTCTTTTTTAAACGTGTATCAAAATAATTCGTAATTACAATCATCAATGCTATTATTGAATGATTTTTAATTCTTTGTTTAAATACTTCTGTTCCAATCTGCCTTAAGTAGGGGAGACCGGGGACAAAAGTAACAGGGTACAGTTGTAGCATAGCGAATAGCTCCCAAACTATAGTAGGTACCACCGTGTCCCGCAGGCACATAATGCGACTTGCAGTTCCTCACATTTGGTTACTAGGCTAGGAGACATCCACACTAAACAGACTTGACCAGAGAGGTGTATTGGTATTGTCAGGCCCAAAGTAAACTTTTGCGGCTTTCGATAAACACGAATATCTCGATTACTGTGCTATATAAAGTCATTATTTTTTTTCATAAGCTTCCTTGGACATTTTTGTGTCATTTTCGCGGTTTTTAAAGCCTCCAGCTTGAGAAAATCCATCAAATTCTAACTTTGAAGAAGAAAAAACCATCTGGGACAATTGTAACAATTTTGCCGGGGACGGTTGTAACAGTTTGTCGGCTGTCAGTTGTCATGATAATTTCACATCTAAACATTGAATCTAACGTCAAACGGACCTTTTTTTTAAGTTTCTGTGTGCAAAAATGCCTCTGCAGCGCGTAAGAATCACGCAACGAGCCTGTGCCGACGTGTCAACGTACGAAGAAGCGTATGAAAAGATCAAAAATGGAAAATCTATACGGGCAACCACGGCACGTATCTTTGGGTTATATGTCATGTCTCTTTGACAAGTTTGGTGTGTCTGAGACTTTATTCAATTATTTCATGATTTTTATCAACTCGATACGACTATTTCCATGTGTTAAGATTTTATCATTGTGACCGTAATATATATCCCTGTGATAATGTTTGATGTTGTAATAATATTATATAATATTGGTCACAATGAAATATATAATTTTGTGATAAAATCTTATGTTACAACTGTCCCCATCGACTGTTACAACTGCCCCGGGGTAGGGGACGGTTGTAACAATGTCTTACACTTTTTATAAAGGCCTATACTTTTTTTTCAATTCTAGTTACAGACTTCAACATAGAACCATTTTGTAGACCATTAAATGCTCTATGCAGGGGTATACGTGTGATTTAAGTAAGCATTATACTTTGGGTCCAGGAAAAGCCAAAATACAGATTGTTACAACTGTCCCCGGTCTCCCCTACTGGAAATTACGAGACATACCTAAAAACTTGAAAAGTACTTGATACTCGATTTTTCAAGTACATGTACTTCAAGTATTTTAAATCTTCAGTACTTCGTGTACTTTAAATTTTAAATACTTCATGTACTTTAAATCTTAAGTACTTCATGTACTTTAAATCTTAAGTACTTCATGTACTTTAAATCTTAAGTACTTCATGTACTTTAAATCTTAAGAGGAGGCTAAATACCGACACTAACACCTCGAAATTGCCATCCAAACTTGCTCTTATACAAATGGATGGAATTGAATAAAATTTTAACGACATCAGAACAATGGCAGGAATGGAGCCTCACTAAAAAAAATTCGAAAAACAAAAAAAAAATTCATAGATTCATTGACCACCAAGAAACTGTAATTGAAAAACTTAAATTATTAAACTTTTACTGCATTTCGGGTAAAACTAAGAGTGAGGCTCCATGAAGAACGCCGCGATACAAATATCGAGACGTTTTTGACATTATTTTATCAAAATGACACGCCGTAAGTTTGGATGGCGCATCAAGAGATAAATATCGAAAAATTGTAGTTTTATTGAAAAACGAAATGGCGAAATGTAGTTCACAGACGTGCGAGTGAGGGCAGCACCATGGATTCTGACGAGTAACCTATAATATTTAGGGGGCTCGAATGAGTTCGTTGGCATTAGCTGTAACGCATTTTAAGCTCTCAATTGACAATTGATTGTTAATTAATTTATCCCCCTCTTAATTGTCAAAATGTAATTAATTTTCATCCACGGTTGTCGGAGAAAGACTGGACGACGATGATACGTCGATAATGTAAGGATTGAATAAAAATGGTATTTAGCCTCCTCTCAACGGATCCTTCTAAACAGAACTGGGTAAAGTACCGGAAAGTACTTCAAGTACAAAGTACTGGAAGTACTTGAAGTACTACGTACTTATTACTTGAAGTACTTGAGCTTTAAAGTACTTGGAGTACTTAAGATTTTAAGTATTTGAAGTACTTAAGATTAAAAGTACTTGAAGTACTTAAGAGGAGGCTAAATACCATTTTTATTCAATCGAGACGTTTTTGACATTATTTTATCAAAATGACACGCCGTAAGTTTGGATGGCGCATCAAGAGATAAATATCGAAAAATTGTAGTTTTATTGAAAAACGAAATGGCGAAATGTAGTTCACAGACGTGCGAGTGAGGGCAGCACCATGGATTCTGACGAGTAACCTATAATATTTAGGGGGCTCGAATGAGTTCGTTGGCATTAGCTGTAACGCATTTTAAGCTCTCAATTGACAATTGATTGTTAATTAATTTATCCCCCTCTTAATTGTCAAAATGTAATTAATTTTCATCCACGGTTGTCGGAGAAAGACTGGACGACGATGATACGTCGATAATGTAAGGATTGAATAAAAATGGTATTTAGCCTCCTCTCAACGGATCCTTCTAAACAGAACTGGGTAAAGTACCGGAAAGTACTTCAAGTACAAAGTACTGGAAGTACTTGAAGTACTACGTACTTATTACTTGAAGTACTTGAGCTTTAAAGTACTTGGAGTACTTAAGATTTTAAGTATTTGAAGTACTTAAGATTAAAAGTACTTGAAGTACTTAAGAGGAGGCTAAATACCATTTTTATTCAATCCCTACATTATCGACGTATCATCGTCGTCCAGTCTTTCTCCGATAACCGTGGATGAAAATTATTTGCATTTTGACAATTAAGAGGGGGATAAATTAATTAACAATTAATTGTCAATTGAGAGCCTAAAATGCGTTACAGCTATAATGCCAACGAACTCATTCGAGCCCCCTAAATATTATGGGTTACTCGTCAGAATCCATGGTGCTGCCCTCACTCGCACGTCTGTGAACTACATTTCGCCATTTCCTTTTTCAATAAAACTACAATTTATCGATATTTATCTCTCGATGCGCCATCTAAACTTACGGTGTGTCATTTTGATAAAATAATGTCGAAAATGTCTCGATATTTGTATCGTGGCGTTCTTCATGGAGCCTCACTCTTGGTTTTACCCGAAATGCAGTAAAAGTTTAATAATTTAAGTTTTTCAATTACAGTTTCTTGGTGGTGAATGAATCTGTAAATTTTTTTTTGTTTTTCGAATTTTTTTTAGTGAGGCTCCATTCCTGCCATTGTTCTGATGATGATGTTGTTAAAATTTTATTCAATTCCATCCATTTGTATAAGAGCAAGTTTGGATGGCAATTTCGAGGTGTTAGTGTCGGTATTTAGCCTCCTCTTAAATTGAAAAAAAAGTTATTCTATTCCTACCATACAAACTTTCAACATCATGTTTCCAATCGGAAGCACTGTAGCCAAGTTTTCCTAACAATATATTGAGCTATCTACATTTTCCTTGCATATTCTGAAACTGTTTAGAGATGGCAGCCTAGAGATTCAAACTTCTGCTTAAACATTTTGTTTTATAATTTGGAAAACAATGATAATGATAATGATAATGGAAGTAAAACGTCTTCATCGAAAGTATTTTTCCGTCTTAATGATAAAAAAATCGTAAGGCATATAAGATATTCGGGACTAAGCGCGTTGAAGCAGTTCCGGGTGGAATCAAGCGACGCACACAGGGCAACAAAAATCAAACAAAGTTTCTCGTCTCGTTTGTTGTCTAGATACAAATAACCACGGAGGTCCGTACGTCTGAGGGAGGGTGTTGGGGAGAGGAAGGGTACAGTCGCCTCCAGGGGACGTGAGAGAATATCGCTCGACGGCAAAGTCCTGGAGGAGCTGAACGAGGACGACGAAGATGCTGCCGCAGCGTTGGATGATACGTTGAACGAAAGTGCGACCGAGAAACGACCGGACGAGGCTGCCGAGGGAGTCAGGGAGGTTCGTTGGGTCGATCAGGTTGTTCAGGAAGTCAAGTATTGCAGCAAAATGCAGTTTCGAGCTCCGGACATAATTGAATTGTAACTGACGACGTCCCAGCGGAAATACGATGAAGACTTTTCTCTTATTTTTTTTTTTTTTTTACTTTGACTTGACTTGCTTTTTGTCTCGTGTCTTATTTCTTTTTCTCACTGGCGATTATTCGTCATGTTCCAAGCATGAGGCGCGATAATTGCCGCCTATAAACATTTTAAGGGCCGGAAGTCGATGGAATATAATTTATGATCGTCCGAGCGAAAAATAGTCGATTCGAAAATTAATCATCAGAGGGGTAAAATGGCCCAAGTGAAATTTCGGGAAAGACGCGAACATATATAAAATGCAAATATCAAGAACAGATAGAAGGGTAAGTAGAATTTCGTCTTGAATATATTTATACATATGGGGCATTCCATACCAAACGGACCAATCTTTGACCCTGACCATTAGTAACTTTGTTGAAAATTTTCTATTTTTTTGTACGTACTGGAAGCGGTCTTTCAGAATTTTTTTAGATTTTTTTCTGAACTCTTCTCACCACAATAAAATTTTCAGAATTTCACACAATTTTTTTTCAAATGCTCGTTACTTTGTAAAAAGCGGAGATATTCGAATAAGATTGAAAATCATTTTTTGTTCGTCTTGAGCTGTGGTTTCATGAAAAAAAAATATCGAAATTAATTTTAATATTTTTTTTCAGTTTTGTACCCAAAATATTTGGGTTTAAATTTGGATCATTTCGATTTTTTTGAAAAAATTCACCACTTTTTAAGAAACATTTTTACAAGTAGTCTAAAATTTTCAGCTTGTGATATTCATAACTTGTATTTTCACGGATTGGTAATTCGCTGATTGGTCGGTTTCGTATGAAATGCCTCGTATAAATCTTCATTTTCACCATTCTACTTTTTAAGGTATTTTCTTGACTGATACATCTCGCTTTGACTCGATTCGACGATACTATCATTCGCGACAAAGTCGAAAGGGCAATGGATGGTATAAAAAAGTAGCTCTACATTTTTATTCCCATTGAAAAAAAATGGCATTTGCTATATATCTTTTTCAATTGAATTACCGTTATTATTTTCATACCGCAAATATATAAAATGAATGTTTAATCGAAGAGTGTGGATAATAGGAGAGGCTGCGACACAACGGCCCCCCTACAAAATTTGGTAAAATTTTTTTTTTTTCTTGTCAAATTATCATAAATTTGATATATCATTTTTAGGTCGATCCGCGATACCTGGGGCATAATGGACTACCCTAAAAAATTAGGTCAGAATTTTTTTTTCTTCAAATTATGATGGATTTGATGTATTCATCCATTTTAAGGGGAGGCTAAATACCGACATTAGCACCTCAAAATTGGAATCCAAATTTTCTCTGGCACGAATGGATGGAAATCAATAAAATTTCGACAGTATTATCAGAATTATGGCACAAATGGAGCCCCACTAAAAAATTTTCGAAAAACAAAAAAAAATTACAGATCCGATTATCATCCGGAATCTGTAATTGAAAATATTAAATTATAATATTTTTACGACATTTCGGCGAAAAACAAGAGGGGGGCTCCATAACGAACACTAAAGTACGAATATCGGTACGTCTTCGACATTATTTTATGAAAAAACCGCGACGTAAATTTGGAATCCAAATCACGAGATAAATGTTGATAAATTTCGTGTTTTATCGAAAAACACAATGGCGAAATCAAGTTCACAGAAATCCGATAGAGGGCAGCCTCATCCCCCACAGCACACAATATTCCTGCAATGTTGCTGAAATGTTGCACGACAACATTGTAATATAGCAAGAAACATTGCAGCAATCTTGCTGCAATATTGCTGCAATGCACCGCAATATTCCAGAAATATTGCATCCAATCAATATGCAATATTCCATCAATATAACTTGTATTGATGGATATTCAATATTTCAGGAATATTACGAACAATCAATATGCAATGTTCCAGCAATATCACTCGTATTAGATATTCAATATGTCAGGAATATTCCCTGCAATGGAAGCTTTATCATTCGAATTATTGCATAAAATAAAAATATGTAGTTTTAAGTCCATGGGACCGCGTGACCACAGAGCGCGGGTAAATATTCCAACAATTGATTGTTAATTGAGGACCCCGATGTTGGAAATACACCGGAACTTTATTAAGGTAATATTTAGGAAGGTATGGAATGGACATACTGTCCCCTATTTCCCAGAATGCAATGCGCTGGCTACCAGGTTCACGCGTTTGGCCACAGATGGCGCGCGAGTGCGCGCCCCTCTTGCCCCGCACCTGACATTTTTTTTTCTTCTTTCTCAATGTTTATTACCTCTAAACACTTCACAATCATTATTAAAATGAAAAAATTAATGTTTTGAGCTTTCTCTACATTTTTATTGCAAGCAGCTTTTCAATTAAAGGATTTTTTTTTAATGAAAAAAAAATTCAAAAATTCTTCGAAATTCGCTTTTCTCTACATTTCAACGCTGCTAGCGATAAAAATGTGGAAAAAGCTAAAAAAAATTATTCTCTTTAATAATGATTATGACGCTCAGAAGCATAAACATGATCCTTTAATTTTTTTCAAAAATTTCATTGCTTGAAACAAAAAAATCGTTTGATAGATCAAATTGAAACTTCACAGCGTTTTTGTGGGTATATTTAGCTGTAAAAGTCACGCTTAATATTAGTCGTTCTGTCAATATTTTCAATTTAGCCGTTTAGCTAAGGACATGACTACAATTTAAGCGTATACCCGGTGTACAAGAAATCCTTCCATGGTTAAAATCGAAACTAGAACACAGAGTATAATAAACACGGCAATTTTCAATATTTTTTTTATGAGGGTATTAGAAGGACGGGGTTGGATTTTTACACACAGCAGTCAGTGCAAGATTTTATGAAGTGTAAATTTCTTTTATTAAAAAATATCAATTCCAAACGGGCTTATTTTTAATATAAAAAATTCATTCGGCCGCATTTTATCGTAAAAAGCGCGCTATAGTTGAGCGGTGGGCGAGTTCGCGGGCTACAGCTGCGGTGCGGGGCAAGTGGAGCGCGCAGTTGCGCGCCATCTGTGGCCAAACGCGTGAACCCAGTGGCCAGCGCATTGCATTCTGGGAAATAGGGGACAGTAAGTCCATACTTCCCTAAATATTATCTTACCTTTTTCGGTGCTCGGTGGCTCTTTCGCCAGCGCGAGAGCGCCCACCGACCGCCGCCACCTAACGGATCTCAAGCGAAGTGCCGAGATCGTAGCAGGCCCCAGGTCGTTCCGTTACAGTATACAGTCATATTTTACGAATAAGAATCATTCAGAAACAAAATACATATTGGTTTTATAGCTTTTTTTATATTGAACATTTTTTCAATACGAATATCACAATGTCTTAATGATATTAATATCAAATGTCTAATTAATGTCAAAAGCACAACAAAATTTTGAAAAGAAATATGAAAAAAGAAAAAGAAAATAACGTGAAATTAATCGTTATTGATATTTTATAAGGAATAAATGAATAGATCTTTTTCAATTGATCTTTTTCATATTTATTACGCTTATGTAGTTGTAAAATTTGAAGTTCCATCTCACCAATATTGCTGCAATTTACTCGCAACATTTCAACAAAATGTTGCAGGAATGTTGCTGAGGAACATTCCCGAAACATTGCTGAGAAGTTTTAGTGCAATGTTGCGTAGCAATGTTGCCACAACATATCTGCAATATATCATTGCACGTGCAATATGACAACATTGCTGCAGCGTTGCAGCAATGTTATGTGCTGTAGGGGATATATCATATATCATACATAATATATCATATCATATAATCAAATATTATTCTCATCAGACTTCTATCTAAACTGTCTGACAATTCTATCTAAATTAAAGAAAACGTTGATCTACGTCTCGCATTTGCATTCTGCAATTCATTCATCATTCATTATAAATTTAATTGATATTCATCCATCGGTATTGAAAAAAGTTTGGACAGCGATTTTGAGTCGATAATGTAGGGATTCAGTAATAATGTCGGTATTTAGCCTCCCCCTAAGGCCGATGCACTACATCTGGGGTAAAGTGGATCATCGAAAAAAAAATTTGAAAAAAGTTTATTTTTAACGAAATAGAAAAATTTTCAAAAGAGAACAAAATTATCTATTATCTAAAAAATTTAAAAAAAAGTTTGGGTTAAAAAACAATAGTTGAAAAATATAAATTATTTATTATTTAACGAATTTTTAATTGATCTATATATTTTTTTATGTTGAACAAATGAATAATAACATTAATTATGATTTATGGAGAACAATTTTTTATAATAAAAAAAAAAATTATCTTTGAGAGTTGGGCCATCGTGCTTCAGAATAATTTTTTTTGTTTCGGCAAAATGTCGGTGAATTCGTTCAAGATAGAACAAAAGTAAACTGATTTGATGGTTGAAAGCCACAAAAAGTATTAACCGGCTTTAGGGGGCCGTCGTGTCCGAACCTTCCCTAAATTGATGCGAAAAGTCGATTATTCATAAATAGGTTATTTTTTAGTTCTATATAGGTAATTGAACGTCATTGAGAATAGGGTTCGAAAAAAAATGTGTAACGAGGAAGGTAAGAGAGTCAATTAAATAAAACGTAAGCATGTCTATCGATTGTACACGCACGTTGTATAATCCAGGACGTCATCTAGCCCAGCACGTTTCAAAGGAGAAAAATGAGGAAAAAAAAGAGAGATTTCTCGTTTCGATAGAGGTTGGACATTTTTTTTTCGTAACATGTTTCTCCGTACTTCGTGAGTTTCATATAGTATGGTAAAGTATAAAAGACTTGCTTAAGGACCTGACCAAGCCGACTATGATAAAAATAATGTACTCTTAAATTGTCGTTAAAAATATTTTAGACTAATCAGCGTGCTTAGGGGGAAAAAAATTAAGACACCCACAATTTTATTACTCGTCGCCAATTACTGATATTTTCAATGCAAATGTAATCTCGAGTGAAGATTCGTTGATTTTTTGCTCGCGCCCGGGCAAAGGTTCGAAAACGGGTCCATCATTGTCTCGTTTTAGAGGAAACAAAGACAGTTCGGATTTCCAAAATAATAATAATAATAATCGTAAAAATATTGTTAAGAGGCATTCTTGAAGGAAATTGACACGATGCATTTTGGTTGCTACAATATTATAACTATATAATATGCCCACGTCGTGCGAAGTTTCATGTCTTGAAAACTCTACGACAGGAGTCATAAACAATGTGAAGATTTTACTCATGAATTCATCTAAATATTTTTTTCGTTCAAATCGCAAAAATTTACTAAAACTTTGTTTCCACGCTATTTATTGCTGGATTGTCCTAAAAATTGGTTTGAATGCTTCAGGAATTTTCGTCTATTTATAAGAAATGACGGAAGGATCGACAGAAAAAAAAATCATTAAATCTTCAATCAATTTTTGATGGTGCGAAATTTGAGAAATTTTATTTTCTTCAGTAAAAATTCAATTACTACTATGATTTTCGAGGTTCGGCGTCTGATTTGAAGTTCAAGGACGTGAAGAATTTTTTATTAAGAGAAAAACGACGTGTAGGTTTGGCTATATATTAATTTTTTTTCTTTGAAAATTTCACGTGAAATACGACGCTTCAAGTCAAGTCGCAAATCCTTTATATTTTCACGGTATGAGAATATATTTTCGCGATCGTGACGGATGGACCAACAAGAAATGCGGAAAAATCGTAGGTGGGGGGGGGGGGGGCACGACGGCCCCCCTGGGGGACAACGTCCCCTTTAAAAAAATTCGGCAAAAACAAAAATTTTTGGTTTCTTGTCAAATTATCATAAACTTGATATATTGACTCATTTTTAGGCTCATTCGCGATACTTAGGACATAATGGACAACCCTAAAAAATTAGGTCAGAACATTTTTGTTTTTCTTCAAATTATTCTGAATTTGATGTATTCATCCATTTTAAGGCCGATGTACTAAATCAGGAGTAAAATCAACCATCAAAAAGAAAAACATTTTTAACGGTGAAAACAATTTTTCAAAATTAAAAAAAAAAAATTTATTATTTTTTATAGGGGCCGCAGAATTTTTTTTTTGAGTTCTGGCAAAATGTCGGTGAATTCGTTCAAGATGGAACGAAAGTAAACTGATTTGATGGTTGAAAGCCACAAAATATATTAACCGGTTTAAGGGGGCCGTCGTGCCCCACCTTCCCCGATATGGCCGAAGCATTTTTATTCTGGCGCAAAACAGGCGGATTTAGCGTGACGGAAAAATCGAAATCCAATAGAAAGTGAATATACGGTGTGGTTCTCATCTGTCATATCATCGAAAATTGCTCACAGACAGACGATAAAAATAAAATAAATGTATATCACGTTTGGGAATCGTCGAAAAACAAATGGAAAACGAGCATTTCGCAACTAATAAACTTCAATATTTTTGTATTGCGAAATAATATATTCTGTATTATAGTGAAGCTTTGCCAACATAAAAAAAAAAAAAATTGGGGAAAAAACCTACGCGATTCCATAAATTGATAGATTTTCATTATGATAATGGAATCTCATTGACGTCAAATTTTTCGCCATTTTGAACAAGAATTAAAAATGAATAAATAAATTGCCTAATTATATAGATTTATTAGGATAGATAATGGATTTATTTATTTAATTAATAGGTTCATTTGGAGAGTGATATCTTTCGAGAAACAAAGAATTCTCAAGCCCGAATTTTAATTTCTTAAGATCTATCTTAAGATCAAACTTACGATCAAACTTTCCATTAAACTCAAGTTGGAACTCAAGATCGAACTTAAGTTCCAATTTAAGATGAATCTTACGTTCAAACTAAACTTGGTTTGAAGATTGATCTTAAGATCCATCTTGAGATCAAACTTAAGTTCGATCAAACTTCTTTCATCGCCTACCTCGACCGTGTTTTTTGACATTAGTTGTCAAAATAATTAAGTAAGATCGAACTTAATTTTAAGCTCAAGATAGATCTTAAGATCAAACTTTCCATCGAACTAAAGTTGGAACTTAAGATCGAACTCAAGTTAAATCAAGTTAAATCTTAAGATGAATCTTACACCCAGAAAAAAGATCTAGTCGTAGGTACTATAATCGTTTATTTGATTATTTTTTAGTTACTTTAAAGAAAATTTTCTTTCCATCCAATTTTGGGCGATATTTACTTCCACTGTATTTATTTATTTGAATTCCCGGTCATCGAGAAACAGGCGTTGAAGAAAAATTCTATTCGTCGTTACTAAATACCTATTCACCCGTAATCTCATCCGATCATATCTGCAGATTTGTCAGTACCCCAAAAATCCGCCAGGTGGCTATCTCTCGCACAAGCGAACCTGCCTCTCGACGCCTATATCCTTTCCAAGCTCGACTCCTTATTTTTCAGTATGGATATTTAATACATTGAACATTGCGGCAAAACGCAAGATGGTCGAATCTCCGAAAAGGATTCCCATAAAACAGGGTCTTTTTTCTTTTCCCTTCTGTTAAAGAAAAGACGAAGCTTTACGAAATTGTAGACTTCATATGTGTAGCTATACATTCAAAGATTGAAATATTTAAAAATATATATTGTGTAAATATTTAAAAAAAAATTATTTCATTTAAATACATATTTGTTCAGTTTTTAAATAATATTTATTAATATTAAATAAAAATTTATTAGATCGCAATATATTTTCCTAGTGGGTCATTAAAAAAAAAAAAGTCGTTGACATGAATAGAGTTGTATTAGGCCAGCCTACAGCTAAAAAAATTTATTTGGCTTGACTAGGATTTAGTTAAATGTACTAGATCTTTTTCTGGGTGTAAGTTTGAACTTGAGTGTCATTATGAGTTCCTACTTAAGTTCAAACTTTAGTGCGAAGTTCAGATCGATCTTAAGTTCAAACTTAAACGTGATTTGAAGTTTGATCCATCCTAGTTCCATGGTTCCATGGTTCCAAGTTCAAGCTCAAGATCCCTCTTGAGCTTGAATGATCTCAAGATCGAGCTCAAGATGGATCTTAAGATCAAATTTCAATCCGAATTTAAGTGTGAACTTAAGACCGATCTGAAGTTCGCACTAAAGTTTGAATTTAAGTATAAACTTATAATTGAGTTCAAACTTAAGATTCACCTCAAGATTTAACTTAAGTTTGATCTTAAGTTCCAGCTTGAGCTCGATGGAAAGTTTGATCTTAAGATCTTCAAATTCGGGCCTTAATCATTCTTCGACGAAATAACTATGGATAATTGTTCGGAAAAATATCAATTTTTGAATTCCCAATTATTTCGTTGCAAAATAACTTTGAATTCTGTAAATTTCTGAATTTTCATGCTCTACATTATTGATTCTAATGCACGCATATTGAATCTACCAATTTTTTGAAGTAGCTGGACGAACGAAAAAAAACATCCTATGGGAAGAAAGTTACGTTAGAAACGTACCTGACACAATATAAATATATACATAAATATACACAAAATTCCCCTATAACGAGGTGCTATTTATTTTTAAAAAATTATAAAAATATTAACTGCAACCATCATCCACGTCCCCGCGATTTGAAGGTTTTGTGAAAATTGTTCGAGAGCTTTTGTTTCCAATTAATTTGTCGCGTTGTTAATGATTATCGTTGAATTCCGTGATATAGAGTATTTAATTATTTTTGTACAAGAAAAAATACATATTATTGAAGAAATCGATCACACGAGAGTGACAAAGTATAAAATCGTTGAATGAAATAACGACGAGGACACGTTTGATTGGGAATGCGATGCAAATTTTACGATTGTTCATAATTGAAAAATTCCGTTCTTATAAAAGTTTATAGCAAAAAAAGAAATATTATATGGCAAATTATAGAGTTATATGGGTCATTTAGTTTTTTAGCGGGACAGCGTATATATAAATATTTAAGATACGCGTTAAACCTTAAGTGAATGTCTAGCGGTCTTTTTGGCCAAGGTTGCTTTTACAATGTGCACGATAACGAAAAACTTTGAAAAATCAACGAGGAGCCCTTTTAGGCATATTTTTGGGCTCTCTTGTGAATTATGGTCCGGGCTTTAAAGCAGTAGATTTTTGCCGAGAGTGACAAGAATATAGTAAATTTTATTCTCAGTTTCTTAAACTCCTCGAATCTTGCACGAACGAGCGAGGATGTAGTTAGGTTCTGTAACAAAACATCCGTGGACACAATATCTGTGAGAAAATATCCGCAGTCAAAATATTTGCGGTAAAAAATATCCGCGGTTAAAAGTATCTGCTGTTAAAAATATCTGTGGTAAAAAATATTTGCGGTCAGAATATCTGCGACCGCATATCAATGGCAGAATATCCGCAGTCAAAATATCCGCGGTTAAGAATATCCGTCGTAAGAATATCCGCGGTTAAAAATCTTAACAACAACAACAAAAACAACAACCCACTTCATCCATATATATTTTTCGCGGTTATTCTGTCAGCGGATATTCTCAACCGCGGATATTCTGCCACGGATATTTTTAACAGAATAACAGCGGATATTTTTAACCGCAGATATTTTTGACCGCGGATATTTTTTAGGGCAAATATTTTGACTGCAGATATTTTGTCACGGATATTCTGTCGCAGATATTCTGTCGCGGATATTGTGTCAAACGGTTATTTTGTCTGTAGTTAACTCTCTCTCCGATATTTCCGTCGAAAACAAAATGGGAAAAACAATTGAAAGAACGTATGAATGCGAATAAGAAAAATCCTTCTGCGTATCCTAAGCGCAGACAGTTCGCAGCTAATTTTCACGGTCCAATGGAGCAGGGTCATCGCATATATTTAAAAAAAACATCATTTCCGTTTGAATTAAAGGAAAACGTGTAAATATTAAATATAGTTCCATTAATAAGATACTCAATGCAAATGGATTATATATATATATATATTATTTACGAAACGCACTCACCACGAGACAAGGGTCCAAATCACACCTTTCTGCTGAAATAATTTTTAGTACATATATACCCTAAGAAAATAACATTATAATATAAGTACACGGAAGTAACAGACGAGGGTGTTTTGTGCAGCCCTCGAGCTGTGCCATTCTAAAAATGATGAAAATTTACGTTTCGCCGAAGTAAAAATATATCATTACCTTCTCTCCTTCGTGAGTTAATCGAATCAGCAAAAAAAAACAAATAACTAACCATATCACATTATTTCAGCCCCGAGAGTCAAGCATTGATTTTCTAACGTTTTTGTAATCATAGCGCACACATATCGAAATGGCTGCACTATACTCTTCGATCATGCACGTTTGAGAACATATACGCAACAAGTTAAAACGATATCGACAAAAAAATTACGATAGAAATAGCGGAGATGTACCTTTAAAAATAAGTGAGTAAACAAAAAAAATCAAGAAAATTCGGGAAGGCCTTTATTCTACACATTTTTATTCTACAAATGACATTTTCTACACAAAAGTTTCTTCACAAATTATTCTACACAAGAAAAGTTACAAGGAATGTTATTCTACACAAGAGAAGTTGCAATAAATATCCCACACGGAACATTAGAGCCATGGGACGTCCAATATTCATACATGGTGGATGGAAGCTCCATCCCAGGGACGTCCATGCGTATCCCTCAAACTTCTAAAAGAAGTGCGAAACGGCACCTGTTCTATGTACTGGGAACGTCCTGTATACGTACCCTGAGATGGTTTTTAGACGGACTAGATCCCAAAACTTGAGTATTTAAGACGAATAAACCAGTGATCCAAAAGATGTCCAATGATCATCTATTATAAGTCCCCTAATTTAAAAAATTTAATCGTTATTAATTAGACACTAGTAATTAACTGTAAACTTTATTACTGATTATATAATACTCGGGGTCTATAAGATATCCATATTTTACAGGAAAAAAAGGAAAAAAAATAGTTTTCGATTTTTCATCGTACGGTCACCCATCCAAGTATTGGATTTAAGGAATGCTGCTTAACTTTTCTAGTCTCCTACCTACCTACCTACCTACCTACCTATCTACCTACGCTAACTTGATTTGTGATAAATTTTTGCATGCAAAAATCTTATACGATGTAGTTTCCTGATATACTGTAGGAAACAATTGATACTAAACGACGCTGTGTATAGATCTCAAAGATTCTTTATTTCCTGATTTACAATGTTTACGTCTCCGCGGTCCGAGCACGACTCACTGGACGATCGTTTCCCCCACTCCGGCAGCCCGTAACCGCAAGGGGCCCTGCTAGAGCGCTCTTCGCCGAACTGTCTCGCGCGATATTTTGCGTCTTCGAATATACGCCTTACAATACTTATATATCTTTGTCTCACAGGCCTTAAATAATGTATAATCAGTAATGAAATTTATAATTAATGAACAATATGTAATCAATAGGGTTTAAATTAAGGGACGTATGATATATGATCATTATACATCTTTTGCAACATTGGTATTTGTCTTAAATACGTACATTAAACGTCACTTTATGGGGTTTATAGGTACGTCCAAAAACTATCTAAGGGTACGTATACGAGACGTTTTCAGCACATAGATCGCTGCCATTTCGCATCTCCGTTAGTGGTTTAAGGAATGTCCATTGACTTCCCCGGAATGAAATTTTCATCCAACATATATGATTATTGGATGTCCCCTGGATGTTAGGTTACGCGCGGAATATATTTACAGATCCAAAAATGTGTCGCGGACGTAGAATAGACTTCCGCGTTACCCTTCGATAGACGTAATTTGTACGTATAAAAGACGGTCAAGCGGCGTATCCATATCGTAGCTGCTCGAAGTACTTAAATGTACATCTAAAGGCCAAATGCTTTTGATTGGACAAAACGCGATGGATCACACAGGACGTGTATTGTATGTCCACAACCCGTACCATTTCTTGAGCTACAGATATACACAACACGGCCATCCATGGTATGTCCATAGGTAGACATGCAATAGCTTTTAGTTCAGGATAGAAATTGGACATCTATTGGACGTTCTAGGTTCACGTCTATATGAAATCCTACATGGAACATCCGATAGACGTTCAATTGACGTCCTCCAAATATGTTTTTCGTTTACGAACCTGGAACGTCCAGTGGATGTTCAATTACTATCCTGAATTGAAAGCTTTTTAATGTCTACCCACGGACATACCGTGGATGGCCGCGTTGTGTATATTTGTAGCTCAAGAAATGGTACGGGTTGTGGACGTACAATATACGTCCTGTGTGATCCATCGCATTTTGTCCAATCAAAAGTATACCATGGATGTTCAATGTATGTCCGCATTACGTCCATCGTGGATGTAGACGTGTTAAGGATCTATGGATGATCGATGGACGTCCAATGGACACTCGGTTCCGTGTGGGATTATTCTACACAAGATAAGTGGCAATAAACATTATTCTACAAGAAATTATTCTACACCTGTTTATATAAACATTATTCTACACAAGAGAAGTGGCAAGGAATATTATTCTACACGAAATTATTCTACACCGGGTTACTATACACTATTGATCACTGTCGATCTGGATAGTGCTCAGGAGGCCTCTATTTTACACTATATTATTCTACACGTGATACTTTCTACACAAAAGTTTCTATACACATCATTCTACACAAGAAACGGTGGCAGAAAATAATATCCTATTCTGCACATTATTATTCTCCACATTATCATTTTACATATTATTATCCTACACGTAATTTTCTTACACATTAGCCTTTAGCAAAACTCTGCATGCGACGTTTTTTATCCGGCCCAAGAAAACGACAGAAACTCTGCAACGTGATTATCCATTCCAGTAGTAAATTTTGCTAAAGGCTGTAATGTGTAGGAAAACAATGTGTAGGATAATAAAGTGTAGAATAATAATGTGTAAAATAGAATATTATTTCCTGCCACCTTTTCTTGTGTAGAATGATGTGTGTAGAAATTGATGTAGAACAATTTTGTGTAGAATTATATTCCTTGCCATTTCTCTTGTGTAGAATAATGGATGTAGATTCCGGTGTAGAATAATTTTGTGTAGAATAATATCTCTTGCAACTTCTCTTGTGTAGAATAACATTCCTTGTCACTCTTCTTGTGTAGAATAATTTGTGCAGAAACTTTAGTGTCGAAAATGTCATGTGTAGAATAAAAATGTGTAGAATAGAAGCCTCCTCGAAAATTTGACTAGGAATGTTGTATCTTATATGATGAATAATTCGATAATAATGTCGATTATCTATTAGTGACGAAATAAGAAGTCGTGGAATAAACCGATACACCAATTTTTGAGCTAGGATAATTCCAGGGAGAGTTGAGACACTATTTCTTAATCCGCTGGAGATTTAACAAAGTTTTTAAGCGAGTTTTGAGGAATTTTAAGAATGATCTTTTATCCTATATTTGAAGCCTAAAACAATGTATCGTTATTGATACTTTGAAATTTCCGGAGATTCCGGAATGGGACAAGCATTCTTTGTGTTATTACAAAGATATATATTTTTTGTTACAAAAAATCAGTCTGAAACTTGTAAGCAAATGGAAATTCAAGTCCGA
The DNA here is from genome assembly GCA_946863875.1 of Alloplasta piceator. Classification (NCBI taxonomy): domain Eukaryota; kingdom Metazoa; phylum Arthropoda; class Insecta; order Hymenoptera; family Ichneumonidae; genus Alloplasta; species Alloplasta piceator. The sequence continues at coordinate 22,021,343 of OX333071.1, read as the reverse complement.
AGATCTAGATCGTAGATCTCATCGCATTTTTCGATTCGCAATTCGACATTAATATTTTCATTAAAGTTTTCTATTTTTTTTATAACTAATAGTTCAACAGATCGAATTTCCAAAACTGATTAAAAAAAAAAAAATTAAAAAAATCAATAAATAAAAATAAAATAAAATCAATTCAATTCTATATTTCCAGCTGTGCCATTTTCCCCTATGTCCCATTTCTCCTGGGATTGTCCCAGACTAATACGGTTATAAATGCAGCTCAAAATTGAGCCAAATAAAATCCCGCCGCATCGAACGAAATTTTTTGCAAAAGTCTCACGAGATCTAAAAATTATATCATTAAGGATCGTAAGATCTTGATGTAACATATTAGAATGTATCGATTAGCGTATTTATAAATTGTCTAATTCAGTGTGCATGATTGAGGGAGAAAATACGGGAAACAAAGATTTAAAAAAAAATAGACAAAATTGCAAAAAATATTACGCATAATAATCCGTTCCGTTGACGAAGAAAAAAAAATTGTCTCGAAATTAATAGTTTTATGTAAACAACTAACTTATTCTGCGGTAAATGACTGTGAGAGGGTGTTACACTGTAATCGAATATTGTGACCTATTTGTATCGCAATTGCGACCAAACATCGATGAACAATACATTACCTGTATTGTATATGTATGAATATATACATACATATAAATGTGTATATGGTATATATACGTTCATCGTATACATATTATATAATGCCTACCAATAAACGATTTTCTTCGATTACACGATCACGATTTTTTGTATTATTGTATTTTTATTCGTCCAATCATACACTGAGAAAACAATGCAGCATTTGTTAATTATTAACAAATGTAAAGTTGAATATGGTGTAACCAATTATTTTTTAAAAATTAATAAAATATTTTGACACAAATAAAATATTTCTCAACGACTACCAAATTTTGTAACATTTAAGGAATATTTTAGTAAAAATGCAAACTAAATATATTTTTTTACTACTAATAAACTGTTTTCTCGGTGTAATAATGTCAATTTTTCGTAATAACGATTTCCAGCACACATCCTGCGGCTTTTTCGAGAAATGGTGGGAAATTTTTGAATCCAATAATCGAAAAAAAATCGACACTGGGCAAGTAAGTAACGCCAACAATCTTTTTTTTTAATCTAAAAAAACAACATTAAAAAATTATTCTTGCAAATTACAAAATGTAAAACAAGTGTTCCATTTATTTTCTTGACACATCAATTCCGTCAAAGTCAAACATTTGAGAAAGTGCTTGTAGTCATTGAGAATGAATGTGATCTTAGCTTTAGGGTTAGGGGGAAGTCCCCCAGTACCGGACACTTAAGGTTGTTCATTAATAAAACTATTATCTTTCTATATTATATAAATATTTCGCCGCCGCCGCCGCTGCCGCCGTGTACAAGAATCGAGAACCCAAACCTCGGAACCCAAACCCAAACCTTTACGATGCGAGGGCGAAGTTGGCCATGGAATCGAGAATCGAGCGGGGTGAAGTTGGCCATGGAATCGAGAATCGAGCGGGGTGAAGTTGGCTATGGAATCGAGAATAGAGCGGGGTGAAGTTGGCCATGGAATCGAGAATCGAGCAGAGGGTTGGGGCGGCGGGGATGGGACGGGGGAGCATGGGGGTGGGGGAAGGCGGTGGGCGGGAGTCGAGGTTTGGGTTAGAATTGAATCTCTACGATGCGAGGGCGCGTAGCGCCCGAGCCACACGAACCCCTAGTATATATATATAAAAACTTCGATTTTTTATATTTTTTTCACAAGCTTTGGAGTATTCTTTGGTGTGTTAATGATAGTACAGATTTCAAAAAAATGTAAAACTAAGAAAAATATATTTTTGAATTTAATGGTTAAAATGGTCGAGTCCGAAAAGTGGCGCCTAGTACCGGACAATATGAATATTATTTGAAAAAGTGGATTAAAAATGGTTAAATTTTGCAATGATCGCAAATATATTCATCGGAACACTCCGAAATATCTGCGCATGCCTTATGAGCCCATTGCTTACAATTGCCGCACTGGATCCAGTCATTATTGCCATCGAGCCTTTTGCATATTTTCCTCAGGTCATTTTCCTTTTGTCATTATATTCAACTGATTTGTCATAGTGAAATACCTCCAAAACAAAAACAACATGTTTTACATAAATATTTCAATAACGAAAAAAAAAATGGCGTCCGGTACTGGAGAAAAATTGTCAAAATGTAATTTATTTTCATCCACGGTTGTCGAAGAAAGACTGGACGACGATGATACGTCGATAATGTAGGGATTGAATAAAAATGGTATTTAGCCTCCTCTTAAGGCTCTACCCGTAGTAAAAAACTCCATTGAATTGCCAATGGCAACCAATGGTCCTCATACGACTCCATTGGACAATGAATGGGGACCCATTGAGATTTCCGCATTTGTCAATGGTGTACAGGGCTGACCATTGATCAGTGAATGGGTATCCATTGAACATCAAATGCGGATGAATCGAATGATCATCATTACTCAATGATGCTCATTGGAAAGCCAATGCGGATGTATCGAGCAATCAGCATTGCCCAATGGTGTCCATGGGGAGGTAAATGCTGATGAACGAAATGATCCGCCTTACCCAATGATGTCCATTGGAAAGTCAATGCGGATGAACTGAAAGATTAGCATTTCCCACAGATGTTCATTGGAACCCAAATGCGGCTAACGATGAAATGATCAAAATAATCAGTCGATAGATTCTTAAAAAGAGTGTATGAATTAATAATGATAAGTAAATAAAATATATATATGCAACTGATTCTATACGCTCATTATTTTTTCTCGGAAATTGCATATATGAGCTTCAATCATTTCTATTAAATGTAATAATATTTATATGTATATATAATGCGTATATAATGATTGGTCGTTATGCTAATATTAGCATTATGATTAACCTTACTTACTGATAACTTACATCATTTGATTATTTAATGTGTAATTCCATGTATATATAGCAGTCATATGAAAGAATCTCCATTGATGATCCCATTTATTCCCCATTGCCCACAAAAACCAATGCAGGTGAATGGCGAATTACCTAGGGAGATTGTCTCCATTGAATCCTCATGGGATAATCCCCATTCCGTTTCAAATGGGGAATTCAATGGCGAAAATCCCCTTAGGCAATTCGGCATTCATCTCCATTGGTTATTTTGGCAATGGGGAATGAATGGGGATTTTTCAATGGCGACGAATGGAGTTTTTTACTACGGGTACTGTTGACACAGTTCAATCCAAAGAACGAATCATAATATATTAAGAGTTTCATAAAATTGTTATGAATAAGACCAGCATTTGCTGAAAGCAATATCCAGCAATAAAAAGTACGAGCTAGGGACGGATTAGATTGAAGGAAACTTATTTAATTGCAGAGATTTGATTCTTTTATTATTATTTTTTATCAGCAAACTGCATAATGGATATTTAAATTCTTATTTCATAAGGTAAATGTCCCAATTATTGAACAGCTAAGGATCTGGGGCTTGATTTCGGCGAGAAAAAAATATAAAGTCAAGAAAAAAAACCATCGCTCTCATGTTCAAATAATACTTTGATATTTTTGCTTTCGAAAAATCACCCTTTAAATTATTTTCAAATGATTTCAAATGAAAAAAAAGAATAACAATGGGAAGCATGCAAATGTCCCAATTATTGAACACTGGAAGTGCCTATGTCTCTAATATTGAACATTCATGTCTCAGTTATCGAACACTCTCGAGAATTCTTTTTCCGTTCTGAAAATATTATGTTGGGTACAATATTAAGAAATAAAAGCAAAATCAAACACTTAAATAATTTTTTATTAATCATGTAAAAATACAAAAATATATATTTAGTCTCTGTTGACAGGTTTTTTATTCATTCGCATTTGGTTTATTTTTGCTTTTCAACTCGAACTTTGTTTTCTTCTTCTTTTCAGCTTCCTCGTTTTTATGTTCTGTTTTTGTTTCATTTTGTCGCAGCTTTCTTGTTTTTCGACTGAAATATCGGAGAGCAAAAAATATTGACCATTACATTCGTATTTTTAGGTTACATTTAGGTTATATTCTCTTTTTACTTTTCTTTTTATGTTTATTGCACGAAAATACAAATAAAAAATATATTTGACGATCTTACAGTTATGATTAAAAGAATAAAGGTAAGTTTATTCAGGAACTTACAGTTTTTGTTTGAATAAATCCGATTCACACGATCTGTCACGCGTTAACTGTCTCGATGTTTTGATGGGTTTAATGACGCCATCTTGGAGAATTCGAGTGTTCAATAATTGGGACACACTGCATTTTCTATGTCCCAATGATCGAACACCGTATTTTTTAACAAATAATTAATTTAAAAAATTTATAAAAAATTGTTATTTGCAAGAAATTTTCCGAGGAACCTGAAACGCCTTTACTTTTTGAGATGCGACAGTTTTTGAATTTTTTATGCCCTTACGCATGTAGCGGCGCTTCTTAGCAAAAACGATAAGCAGTTAACACGAGACGTCGAATCGGGTCACCGTTGCTGATTAAATAATTTTTTTTCTCTATTAATTAAAGCTTTTTTTCCACAAGTAAGGTAACATTTCGATAGCTAAGAGTTCCATATATGTAATGAATTTTTTATAAATAAGTAAATGCATGCAGGTGAATGAGAAATAATAAAAATACAAGATAGGGTTCAATAATTGGGACCTGTTCAATAATTGGGACATTTACCTTAAATTTTTCTTTTCCATTTAAAAATTCCTGACAATTTCAAATTTTTCCTGTTTTTCTGACGGAGCTAGGGCTAAAATTTCGGACGTGTCAGGAAAATTCCTGTCATGTGGTGACCCGATCTTAGCATGAATCTGGCCGCAGCTCTCATCAGCCCAATATCAATTTCAATTGAATTCAATATGTCACATAGATCTGTCGTTTCCGAAATAACGGTCGAATCTATCCTCAAACTACGAAGGCATTCAATCTCCCCACAATGTGATCAATGGCCGTCGTTTCTATGCACCAAGCTTAATCGCCACAATGCAGCGAATGTATTACCCAACTAGTTTGCCAATTCGAATTCGGGTTCGGTGAATGACGATATCTACTGTATGTTCACGTACGCGCTGATGGATTATTTTCGTGTGTAGATAACGTATCGTTTCGTGATATTTATCGCGAAAAAATACAATTCATGACGTAGAGTGATTAATTACTCCTATGACGATGGCTCTCGATATTTCGAGGATGTTTTACAAATATCAACCGACACAACATTTAGACAATCGTTATCAAAACATCATGATAAATACTGAATTTTCAATATGCGAAACTTCATATTGAAATATTTCCAAACAATTTTTTTCAGTTTCCGACCGCACATTCTCTACGCGCGGTTGATTCGCGGTTGATTGGGACACTCCATGCCAAATCGACCGATAGTTGGAATCGACCCCTTCCAATTTCGATGAAATTTGGTCAGAAGTTTTCTTTTATCATAAAACGAAGTTCTACCAAAGGAAAAGAATTGAAAACATTTTTTTCGAAAGTTATGCAAAATCCAAAATATCACCATTTTTTTAATTTTTTAAGTTTATCTTTTAAATATCTCGAAAAGTATTATAGTTATGAACAAATCTTTCTGGGTTCATCTTTAAGAGTATACTTGGGGCTGAGAAAGAAAAAATGTTCCGAAAACAATTTTGAAAAATGATGAATTTGGAGAATTTTTAATTTTTAAATATCGAGAAAATCCACGATCAACATTAAATTTTTTGTTCAATTTTTTAAATGTAATACCTTGTACTGATTTTGAAAGATATACTGATCTTAATATACATATTAGGCTCTCAATATAAAGTTTACGGTTAAAACGCTTTACCAAATAAATAAAAAGGCAAATCCAATAATGTTTCTGTTTTTACATTCTTATGTCATTAATTGGGATTTTTTACTGTTAAAAATTACAAAATCACATGATTGCTCAACTTTACTTAATTCAGCAGTAACAAAAACAAATGTTTTTTAGCAAAATTAAAAGTTCATTTTTGCGAAAAAAACGCAATTCTGAATATTTCAGGATCTTTTAAGATCAGTACAAGGTATTATATAAAAAAAATTAAACGAAAAATTTAATATTGATCGTGGGTTTTTACAATTTTTACAAATTCAAAATTCTCCAACCCTAGTAGAAATTTTATCCGGCTAGGATATGGCCCATGTCAGGCTGCCTTAACTAAAAGTCCGGCCCTGATAAAGCAAACTATCAGGCCCTGATGCGGAAAACTATCAGGTCCATTTTAGAAATGTTACGCTCTTTCCGATCCGGTCTGGATCCGGCTCCTGATCCGGCGTAGTGCCAAGGCCTGATCACAGCCTGACTAATTTATGTTGGTTTTTATTTATTGTATTCCAATAAGAATTTTATGTGCATGACTGGTTAATAAGCTTTCTTTTATACGAATATACTATAGTGATATAGACGTGAAAATAATAAAAAAATAATAGATATAAAGAAAAGCATTACAACGCGAGAAAAAATTCTCGACAAGAACATTGGCATATTCGTTTTCGTGCCATCGAAAATTCTCGTCGAGAATTTTTAATAAGATATGTACAGTACGAGTGTGTCAGCAAAGGACTTTTCGTATGGAATACGGCTCTTCGCGAGGTATTATTCCTTGCCGTAGAGAAGTCAATATTCATGATCGCTCTCGTATATATAAGCGTGCTATTCACATATTCCGCATGGGCGCGAGCATCCGCCGTACAGCGACATCTCGCGGCGAGTCAAGGAACTAACGTCGTGCGACGTGATGATGATGATAATAATAACAATACTGTACGTACGTCACGAATATGTATGTGGCTGGTACACGATCGGTTGGTTCCGCTTGAGAAAGTAATATTGTGGAATAATAATTGAACGTGCGAGTAATAAATAACTAAATAAACATTATGTTAGTTATTGCATGTGACAATGTGCTGGCGTATTTTATTTTCTTTGATTTTTTTTTTATATTCGCGAATATGATAGACGAGGGTTATCACGCGAGTGTTCCAATAATAATTGAATAAATAAATAATAATAAATAACTAATAATAAGTAACTAATAAGACATAAATTCATTTCAATTATTATTTCGATTATTGGCGAGTGTCATTATTTTCTGCTTTTCTTTTTAATTGTAGAAATAAATAAAAAATTAAAAAAAGTTTCCGAGGCCTTCGATGCTTCGTTAACAATACATATAATAATTGATAATCAAAAAAGGTACACATATAAAATATTGCTTATTAAATTGAGTATAGTGTTGTATAGTTTTATACATATAGCTCATCATAATAGTTTTATAGTAAAAACTAATTAATATATGTAAATAATGAAACGAAAATAGAATATGTCACAATGTCACAAGAAATAGAATTCAAAATATACTTTGAAAAAGTGTTACGAAATTGTTTGGTCGCTTATATAATTTATCTTGCAAATTTGAATTTCCTATAAATGAAATTATTTATTATTATTCGGTTATTCTTTTAATAAAAAACATAAAAGTATACATATTTGTTTAAAAAATAATCGTTTAGAGTGTTTTTCAAATACATTTAAATAGTAAAAAATAGTGTTTTAAAATTATATCTCAAAGTAATTATTTCATTAATTTTTTTATTTATATGTTTTACCGTCTGATAATAAACAAAGATGTCATACCCATTGCTGCCGTGTAATTACAAATAAATGATATTCTTACTGCGGTCAGTGACGCCTTATTGAATCCTGCTCCGTCCTGGATGTCATAAATATCAGGCTAGCCATATCAGACGGAAGTTAATTTAACCTGACTAGCCTTAGCAGTAACTGATTCATCCCTGATATAGATTAGTTAAGGCTAGCCTGAGATCACACGTCGAAAAAATATGACCCGGCACGGATCAGGTTGTGATCGCCGCCGGATTGGATATCCTGATTAGGCAAACCTTACCGAAACCTGATCAGTGCCTGACACATTATCAGTCCAGCCGGATAAAATTTCTACTAGGGAAATTCATCATTTTAAAAAGATTTTTTTCAGAATTTTTTTTTTCGTAGCCCCAAGTCTCTTTAACCCGATCAGTGTACGGGGGGGGGGGGGGGGGGGGTCGATAAAAAAAGCCATATCCCTACCCTGATGTGTACGTATTTAGATGAAAAATGGCAAGATGCTATGGGCCCGATGTGGCTCGAGCACTTCGTCCACGTGAACCTGTTGAACTATATTCAATAAGATAACCATAATTAATAGATAGATTACTGAATAAGTGGTTTTACATAGAAAAATGTGTATATTTCCTGCGAAAACCTCTCACATTCACACCTAAAAAAATGTATGCCTTTCTATTGAAAAATAAGGGTTTAAATTTCATAAAAAATTTTTGCAATATTTTTTTATTGAAAGGCACACTCTTCCGCTTTAATTTGCTTCTTTACCCGTTCCATTTCATTCATTTTTCGCTGAGTTATGAATTTTTGAAGAAACTAAACTACTTTTTTTACGAGTTTATACGTTCATTGTTATTTATATAATAAAAAATTTAAAAAAAATCTATATTGCAAAATTTTATATTGAAGTAGGAGACTTTAGCGTGAACAATGAATTTTTTCAGATTTTTAAGAACACGTTTTCGGTTTCTTTTAAGCATGAGGTCGATTCGACCCCCCCCCCCCCTCCCTACACTGAAGTGGTGCAAAAAAAGCCCTACACTGATTGGGTTAAGCCGAATTCAGAACGATTTTTTTCGTAACTATAATATTTTCCGAGATATTTAAAAAATAAACTTGAAAAATTGAATAAATGGTGAAATTTTGAACTTTGCATGACTTTCGAAATAAATTTGCTTAATTCTTTCCCTTTGGTAGAACTTTCTTTCATGATAAAAAAAAACTTTTGACCAAATTTCATCGAAATGGAAGGGGGTCGATTCCAACTATTGGTCGATCTGACACGGAATATATGTCTCAATGGAAACTCTAATGAATCCTCAAATGGAACTCAAAGTTATACGCCAATGGTCGTTAATTTTGCTTTCTCATAAAGAAAGCTTTGTTTTCGCGAAAAAAAAATTAAAAATTTTCATGTCAGTATGCTCAAAATATCTCAAAACATTTTTAAGAAATGTCCGGACGAATGTACTTATATGAGGGATTCTCTGTCAATTCAGCCACTTTTATTTCGACCATCTCAGATGTGCCCCATAATTGGTTATATCAAAGTGCTACTAAAAGGCATTCTATGTGAATATTTTCAAATTTTTTAATTCAAAATTTTAGAAATCGCCGTTTTTTTTTCAAATGAATATATCTCGGAAACTTGAAGTAACTGAAAAAAAATGTCGATACTTAAAAGTTGTAGTTTCGTGTTAGCATTCGAGCGGAATATTTGAAATAATTTTTACGTTCCGGTAACGCTGATTTTTTACCAAAGAAGGGGATAATTATTTTTTTATTAAAAAAAAGCCATTTTCTTTGGCTGAAAAAATTACAGAGTCTTTGAAAGGGCTTGAAACGACCTTGATAAAAAACCTCAGATTATATTTAATATATAACGGTCTGATGCCGCAGAGATCCCACTCTGGAAAAAGAGTTTTTTCGTGTAAAAAAACTTCAGGAATCCGAAAAAAATATGAAAAAAAAATTGGAGTGTAGGCTCATCGATAAAACGCCTTTTTGAGGAAAAAACCTATTTTCCTATGCTTATACGAATTGGTACGTATTTGGAAATATTTTTTTTTTTAAAGCTGAGATCTTTTTCCATGACATATACGTCGAGTATTTTTTTTTTAATTACAGAGGTCTAGAGAAATTGATTAAAACATGACATTCAAGAAATTTCGAAAAAATGACGTCCTCGGTACAGTGAAACTGGTCGATTTAAAAATAAAAAAAAAAAAATCCGAGTGTACTCTCATACTTTACTACGTGTCCTTAAAGTTACAAAACAATCGTCGACTATGAGGCCCAAACACATGCTGCCCCGTAGTAAAAAACTCCATTCGTCGCCATTGAAAAATCCCCATTCATTCCCCATTGCTGAAATAACCAATGGAGATGAATGCCGAATTGCCTAAGGGGATTTTCGCCATTGAATTCCCCATTCGAAACGGAATGGGGATTATCTAATGGGGATTCAATGGAGACAATCCCCTTAGGCAATTCGGCATTCATCCCCATTGGTTATTTTGGCAATGGGGAATGAATGGGGATTTTTCAATGGCGATGAATGAAGTTTTTACTATACGAAAGAATCTCCATTGCTGTTCGCCACTCATTCCCCATTGCCCACAAAACCAATGGATATGAATGCCGAATTGTCTAAGGACATTTTCGCCATTGAATTCCTCATTTGAAACGGAATGGGGATTATCCTATGAGGATTCAATGGAGACAATCTCTCTAGTTAAATCGCCATTCACCTCCATTGGTTTTTGTGGGCAATGGGGAATAAATGGGATCATCAATGGAGATTCTTTCATATGATTGCTATATATACATGGAATTACGCATTAAATAATCAAATGATGTAAGTTATCAGTAAGTAAGGTTAATCATAATGCTAATATTAGCATAACGACCAATAATTATATACGCATTATATATATTATTACATTTAATAGAAATTATTGAAGCTCAGAATTGAGAAAATAGATTTTAAGTGTATTCAGATGACGATTGATAATGAAAGTATATACGTTCCTCCTCTCACAAATCGGGTTGAGAAGGACTGATAAAATTATGTGTATATGTTAAAAATAAACGGTTTTAAAAATCATTTATCCCAAACGTACGCGTACTTGATGAGCAGTTTATAATATTTTTTTTTTTTAATTACTTTCGAATAATTTCCGAGCTTATGCTAATATTAATTGACCATCGATATAATCATCAGCATTTATTACAATTGAAGAAAATATTTGGTTCATATACGAGAATCAGCGACATCTACTCTTACATAATTTTATTAATTCACCGCCGTTTGAGAAATATCGCATTCGGAAAAATTCTCATCGATCGATGGGTTAAATTGTTCAGCATTGAACCTCGAATATGGATTGCAACATCATTAACGAATGCTGCTCATCATTCGATCAGTCATCAATGAAGTGACATTATTGATAAATGTTGATCATTGTATATTTCGTAGTTACTTATTATTCAATGGGTATCCTTGGTAAATGCTGATCATTTCATCGTTAGTCGCATTTGGGTTCCAATGAACATCTGTGGGAAATGCTGATCTTTAAGTTCATCCGCATTGACTTTCCAATGGACATCATTGGGTAAAGCGGATCATTTCGTTCATCAGCATTTACCTTCTCATGGACACCATTGGGCAATGCTGATCGCTCGATACATCCGCATTAGCTTTCCAATGAGCATCATTGAGTAATGATGATCATTCGATTCATCCGCATTGGCTTTCCAATGAGCATCATTGAGTAATGATGATCGTTCGATTCATCCGCATTTGATGTTCAATGGATACCCATTCACTGATAAATGGTCAGCCCTGTACGCCATTGACAAATGCGGAAATCTCAATGGGTCCCCATTCATTGTCCAATGGAGTCGTATGAGGACCATTGGTTGCCATTGGCGATTCAATGGAGTTTTTTACTACGGGGCCTTTCGGAATTTTGACCCATGTGCAATAAATCCTTTTTTTTACTTGTTTAGTTATTTTTCATTTTTGACAGATTAATTTTTAAAATGCATGTTGTAAGATCTTGAATCATGTGGAACAATGAAGAATAAGATTCGCGGGGTGAATGGGAAATTTTCGATTACTTTCACAGATTATGCTCCGAAAACTTTTTCGCAGTTATGAAAACGGTATCTTCGTATCAAATATGACGATTCGCACGAGAATTCCCGTCGAAAAATCATGATCCAGCCAGGTTATGTTGCGGGGTTTCGGAAAATATGAAATTCGATCTAAATGCAAATTGTGAGCAAGAGAGAGAGAGAGGAAGAGAGAGAGAGAGAGGAAACCTTGCTGGATGTGGGAGAAGGTCTAGGCATTGGCTGGAAACTTGTTTAACCTCATTGTTTGAAAACTTTACTCTTTCGCAAAACATGGAGCTCATCCAACCTATATTGATCTATAGTGCCATGTACAAAGCTATACAAAAAAAAAAATAGTCGTTGTACCGAGCCCAAACAGGATTCAACATTCTGAAAACACTGCAGGTCTTTCCACTTTTTTTCATTCCCCAACTTCTTTCACATTCAGCCTCATTGAAAATGTTTTTTATTCTGACGAAATATGAGCAATAAAATGAACGTTTTTTTTCAAGTTGAATGCACACAATTCGAAGGTTTTGTACATTATTTATTAAACAAGGTGGCCACTGTCAGGGAAAACCTGCGAAAATGTCAGGGAATTTTTTAAGTATCAGGGAAATCAAGGAAATGTCACAAAATTTTTGAATTGTCAGAAAAATCGGGGAAATGTCAGGGAAATCAAGGAAATGTCAGGGAATTGAATATTAGTCAGGGAAAATATAAAAGAACCCGTAAAAAATGCGAAGCAAGAAGCTCTTCTCAATGAAAAAACTACAGCGTTGAAAAAAAGCAAAATAGTTCTCAGGGTACATTATTTGTTTCTTCCAAATATATAATTTAATAAACATTACCGAAGAATGAATAATAATAAACATATGCAATATTCCTACCGTGTTACTTTTTTCACAAATCTGAATGGCTTGTCAGGGAATTTTTTGAAAATATCAGGGAAATGTCAGGGAATTTTGTTCATCTGATTTAGTGGCCACCCTAATAAAGACAATCCATTTTAGGATTTCGATTGAAAAATGATTTTTTTTTATGAAGCATCTTAGTTATTAGCATAATCTGAAGTTGGACGATAAAAATGATTACTATAATGATACGATAAAGCATTAGAATTTTCAGGACAATATCTGGGTCATTCCATGTCAAATCGACCAATAGTTGGAATCGACCCCTTCTATTTCGATGAAATTTGATCAGAAGTTTTCTTTTATCATCAAACAAAGTTCTGCCAAAGGAAAAAATTAGAATTTTTTTCTCGAAAGCTATGCAAAATTTTAAAATTTCCCAATTTTTTCAATTTTTTAAGTTTATTTTTTAAATATCTCGAAAACTATTATAGTTACGAAAAAACCGTTAGAGGTTCGTTTCAAAGAGTATACTTGGGGCTACGAAAAAAAAAATATTCCGAAAAAAAAATTTGAAAAACGATGAATTTTGAATTTTTAAAAATCGTGAAAATCCACGATCAACATTAAATTTTTTGCTCAAGTTTTTTTAAATCTAATACCTTGTACTGATCTTGAAAGATCCTGAAATTTTCAGAAAGCCGTTTTTTACAAAAATATGAATTTTTTAATGTTGGTAAAAAACAAATTTTTACCTTTACTTCCAAGTGTGAAGTTGAGCAACAATGTAATTTTGTAATTTTCACTGCTCAAAATTACAAAATTACATGATTGCTCAACTTTACTTAACTTAGAGGTGGACAAAAAATTTGTTAAACCAAATTCAAAAATTCATATTTAAAAGAAACACCTTTCTAAAAATTTTAGGATCTTTAAAGATCAGTACAAGGTATTATATAAAAAAATTGAACAAAAAATTTAATGTTGATCGTGGATTTTCATTATTTTTTAACAATCCAAAATTCTCATAATTCATCATCTTTCAAATAATGTTCTCGGAATATTTTTTTTTCGTCGCCGCAACTATACCTTTTAAGACGAACCCAAAATGATTTTTTCGTAACTATAATAATAAAATTGTGAAATTTTGAATCTTGCACAACGTTCGAAAAGAAATTTTCAATTTTTTTCCTTTGGTAGAACTTCGTTTCATTATAAAAGAAACCTTATAAACAAATTTTATCGAAATTGAATGGGGTCGATTCCAACTATCGGTCGGTTTGACATGGAATGACCCATCTGCTATTATTGGGATAATAAAATTACTATCAATCAATAGAGTTTTTTTTACAAAAGTAATAACAGCTTCATGTATTAAAAAAAATCAAATAATAAAATTACTATAAATGAGACCTTTTTCAAACAAAAACATCAAATCTAAAATTAAATTTGAGCTAATTATTATTTTTCATGTTAATTCACGATTCTCAATGAACTATTCAAGATCATTGAGTTGAAAAATAGTTATGAATGATATATTTGATTCCCAAAGTACCGAACGAAATGTCGTCGTCGTTTACTTCTCAAAAAAATACTTGACTCAATTCACAGTGAATTAAATCTTGAAGATATTACGATGTGGTTTGCTCGGATGACTGGAGACACAATAGTGAAGAAGAAGAGGGAAAAAAAATAATAGAAAAATTTCGGTTTATTGCGCATTGGAGCAGGTATTCGGATATTACATTTACGTTGATTTCTCGAAGGGACCGTGACTCTCGGCTGAATATAGATCTGTATAATATGTAGGTCTCCAGAGACCCTCTGATTTCTTTATCCTCGTAATTCGAGTGATGTGGTTGCGGGACACGCATACACTCGCTCTCTTTCTCACTCTCTCTTGCCGACCATTGAGCACATTTAGACGACATTTGACGAAACTTTTTTTTTGTCACAGTGCATTATAGTAGCGGTAATTCGAGCGAGAGCTTGTCACGCGACACGACAGCGTGCCACAGTTTTGTGTCACGCAGACGTTGCCACTGCAGGGGTTGAAATGGGAAGAAAAGGGTTTATTCAGAGGGAGGCAGAGAAAGAGAGAGCGAGAGAGACGGCACGAGAGAAAAAAAAACGACCACGAATGTGCATTACTTGTGGTAATCCAACGCCAAAAGGTCTCTAATTGTTACCCGAGAGTGGCTCTCGTGTGTGTTGTGACAGGGAATTAAAAAATTTTTTCTACCTCACCAGCACGACAATCCATGTGCAAGTTGTAGGTATAAAATGTATTTTATTGTACGGAATTTGATAATAAATTTTTTTCAATCGTGTGATCGAATAAATAGTAATGATAATTATCATAATTATGCGGATGATTGTGATAAAAGTGAAGAAAAACAATTGTCTAGTGCCAGGAAATTTTTGGTACAATTCAATATCCCGTGCGTGAAAATTCTAGGGAAGCCCTTACTTGGGTCGGGACCTTGTCGGGCTTGAACGTGGATGCCCTGTCAGGAATTGCCCTTACACCGCCAGGTTGGGCCCCGACAGGGCAATGCCACGGTTGCCAGGCCTATTTACAATATGGCTGACTCAAGGCAACCCATTGAGGACCTTGTTGGGCTTAAACGTGGATGCCCTGTCAAGAAGTGCCATAACACCGCCAGGTTGGGCCCCGACATGGCAGTGCCAAGGTTTGCAGGCTTACTTACAATATGGCTGACTTAAGGCAACCCGTTGCGGACCTTGTCGGGCTTAAATATGGATGCCCTGTCATGAATTGCCATCACACCGCCAGGTTGGGCCGTGACAGGGCAATGCCAAGGTTGCCAGGCTTACTTACAATATGGCTGACCTAAGGCAACCCGTTGAGGACCTTGTCGGGCTTCGATCGGGCAACCCATATTTAAAGAAGTCGGTACAATTACAACAGAACCAAATCGGGCCAAAATAGGGCGAAAGTATCGGAGCCCTAATTATTTCAAACATGGCACTGACGAGGCAACCCTTTGAGGCCCTAATCGGGGTTCACGGGGAGTTAGTTCCGAGACTCGCCATGAGATGTCGCATCCGGCGTGCGCTCTCTCGCATACGGAATATGCAAATAGTATGCTTATATATCTGAAGTGGGAGCACGGGTTGTATTCGACACCGCAGAGTCAGGCTTCTCAGGAAGTCATGCCTCTAGGAAAGTCATACCCGCAAGATTTCTACATAGAAATCCTCTGCTTTATACTATTTTTTCGTAAAAAATTTCTTGGAGAATTATTAATGATAATATATTATTATAATATATATTATATAATAATAATAATAATTAATAATAGATTATTAATAATTAATTATTAATAACAATAATGATAATATTACTATTATTAAAATAATTCAATTTTACAATCTACACGCATAGCGATACTACGTACGTACTAGGGCCCTGATAGGGCTTGACCATGAGCTTGTCGTGGATTCGACATGGCAGACGTAAGGCGGTTGTAAAGGCCCTCATTTGGCAACCTTCTAAGGCCCTTGTCGAAAAAGCGTGACCGTCCATTCAGGGGCCCTATTGGGCTTCCAGTCAAGGGCCCGAAGTAAGTTAGGGAAAACCGATCGGGACCTAGTCGGGGCCTCAATCAAATTCACGCACGGGATGAAGTAAAGAATCAGTAAAGGGTTTTACCGGATAAGAATGGTAAATCTGCCCCCACGGAATTTAGTGGTACCGATTTTACCCAAAGTTCCTGACCTAAAAAACGATTTTGTGCAAAATTACAGCTTTCTACATCGATGTCGAGGGTTCTTCTTGGTGAAAAAACGTGTTTTTTCGGTTTTTGCAGTTTTTAAATACCAAAAGGCGACCGAAAAATCTGAAAACATTCTGAAAATTCAGAAACATGTTAATGTTGATGGGAATTTTTTTTTTTCGTTTCTTTTTTAAATGCTAAACTTTATTTTTAATAATCGAATCTTCCTTTAAAACCATTATTTTGCAGCGAAGAGATTTTTCTACTATTATGTCAAAAATTTACATGATTTTACTTTCCATTCCCTAGATTAAAAAAAAAGTCCCAAAATTATTCTTTGCTGTGAATAAATTGTCTATAAAAAAAAACGAAGCTGACGATATATAACGACACAATTCATCGAACTTGGTATCTTGGAAAGGCGGAATTTTTCTTTTCTCCACTTTCCTCAAAGGGTTTTAAAGAATTCCGAGGCAGTTACTGACGTGTCAGCATCGAGAGGTGCACAAGGAGAGAGGCATTGACTATCTAGGTGAGCTTTTACTCGAGTTGCATGCATTTTAACAGCTTTGACCTGGGCGTCATGACGTCGTCGGAACATCGTTAAAATATATACATATGTATATATCCCACCATTTTGTGTCACGAGATAAAGCATTTGAGAGAAAGAAATTATAGGTGTTGAAACGAGTGAGAGCATAAAATTTGTTGAATCTAGAACGGGCAAAGATCACTTGAAATACGATATTGTTGTTTCCTTAATACATAAAAAAACATTCGTGGGACAATGAATTTGCCAGAGCATCAAATGTCTTGTGCCAATATCCGCCATGTTTTCTTCAATTTTTTCCCCCTCGATTTTTTTCCTCTGTTTTCGATGATTACGGGCTTATTTTTTTTTCTGAATCAACTGATCATTGAGATTTTTTTTCATGATTATTGTTCAAGTTATTAACTTAAAAACTATCTTACTGTGTGCACAAAATTTTACATTGATGACTACTGATAAAAATAAATCTAGCGAATTGATGGAGAATTTTTTGAAGAATTCAATGAGCCCCCAATCACCGAAATCGGGCAAATTTGCGGATTATTCTTGAAAGAAACTGCAACAAAAATGCACCTTGTTGGAAATTGCGGTAAAAGAGCCGACAATTTAAAAAAACTATAGCAACAAATATTTTACATGATTAAAGATGTTTGTTACAGTGCACAAAACGATCTGGTATTAGCTATTGATTCACAAATATTTTTAGAAACGTTTCAACAAAATAATTTGACTAATATAAGGCATTTCCATAGAAAAGAAAATTACTAGATAACTATCCAAGCAGGATGTAGATAAGGAATTCGAAAAAGCAAAATATCCTGTGCATTGGAAACCAAATTTAATTAAAAATATCGAAGCCCAATTTATGTAAATTACTATTGAAATTCGAAAGACCTGAATTTAATTTACGGATTTTCAGGGAAGTTAAATCCAACATAATTAAAGGATAAACCTCGTGGGTCCCCGTTTTTGTTTAATTTTTCTTCTGAATCTTATTGATCGCCACGAAAAATGGGATCCGTAATCGAGAAAAAAATTTCGGATCTTATATATAAGATTCGGAAACCCAACAAAAATAAATCTTCCTCTAAAAGTATAGTAGCCCTTACTTGACACACTGGGGTACAAAACACCCCAGACCTAAATTTTCATAAAACTTGAAGTAGCTAAGTTTAAAAAGATGGGGCCTATAGCGACATCTGTAATTAGTTCCAGGATGCCACTACTTCTTCAAGCTTATAGCATCACTCTAAGACAATAAGTTTTTATCCAGTAATTTGTTATTTTGTTTGTCAAATTTCTCCCTCAATTTTTCAGAATAAATACCTTTTTTCAAAAGACCACCAGGCTACTATTTTTTTTCTTGTGGTGCTATATATTACGCAAACTCAGTTAAATTTTTAGCCACTATTGCGTTTAATAATAAAAAAGTTATGATTTTTTTCGTAAAAGTTGTGATTTTTCAATTTTTTTGGTTATTTCATTTATTTGATCATATTTAACTTTAATATTTTACTATAAATCAGCTTGTACAACTTTTGGAAGTAACCTCTTAAGATGTTCTAAAAAAATTTGCAAGTTAAAATATTATATGGTATATTTTTTATAAGAATTTTTGTCGCTGGTGTACAAACGACCCTAGTGTGTCAAGTACGTTATTCTGCAGAGCTGTGTCAAGTAAGGGTTAATATAACTAATCATTGTTATTCCTAATTATTATCGATTATGCATCGAATAACAGTCAAAAATAAAACAAAAACAACTTCTCCTAAGGAGTTTTAATAATTTTTTCAAAAAATGGCCAACTACACAAAGTTTCGACCTAAACATTGATTTTCGTGACATTCAGTCGCAAATAAGATGTGTAAATAATTTCAACAGAATATCTTCAATATGTATTGCAAAAATCAGTGTCTTCGAGGAATTATTAAGAAATTTTTTAAAAATTTGCAAGTTAAAATAGTAAATGGTTTATTTTTTATAAGAATTTTTGTCGCTGGGGTACGATCGAGCCCATTATGTCAAGTACGTTATTCTGCAGAAGTGCAGTGTAGTGTAAGGGTTAAAAGACCTTATCACGCATACGTGCATCACGCAAAAACCTCTTTTTGGAATAATTTATCATTCATTTTACGACAAATCATTGAGATTTCGATAAAACTTTCTCGAGATTAAAAGAAGTTGAGAACTGTTTAACTTTAGTCCTCCGTCTGTAAACCTGGGTCGTTCGCGTCCGGTCGTTTTTTTTTGTTGAGTTGATGAACTCAGAAATATTTAATAAAATGTGTGCTACTGTTTGAAATCTTCAACTTAATGTACCAACAATAAAAAGTAAACGTAATTTATGTTCAATCATTTATGTCCAATCCGAATTTTGTCCGCTTACTGTGATCGTTCAAGGGCAGCTGAGGCCTTGCATTTTGGGTGTCAGTTCCCTCTTCTATGTCATTTTTTTTAGGTGGAGGTAGTGGTCTCCTTCGCTCGTTCGTTCGGAAGTCATCGATCGGCGGAAACAATTTTGCTTAGGACAAAAATGACCCAGGTTTACAGACGAAGGGTTAAACAATTTTAAAACAAAAGAGATTTCTCGAAACACCATAAATTCGATTTTATCACTAATCAACAATCTTTGCCGAAGTAAATTTTTATAGCTTTTAGTAATCGCTGAAAATTTACCACTGCATGCATATGTAAAGTAACAGCTGTTACTTCAGAGCTACGAAAGTTCGTTCGAGCACATAGAATTCCAAAGCAACTATATAGTCGCAATTACCCTTAATAGCGTATAATAAACGCTCGTGCGCATCGCATAATGCCGTATTTAATTCCGCATATAAATGTACGTCAAAAATGTGATATCATCAGAGTCTCATGTATCATATTAGAGGATCGAGAATTGTCCGAGGAGAGGGTGAAGTACCCAAAAAAATACCTTTTGTATATTCTTGTAGGCGGGTGCGGATGTAAAAAGTGTAATTTTGCCATAATACAACGGGGGATGGTGTGGTACGCGACGGAGATCCTATCGGAATTGGTGTCACATTACCCTGCGCCCCGGTAACACACATTTAATCCTGATCCGTCTTTAAACTGGCCGATGGAATAAGGGCGTCAATAACCCTCATGCGCAGTGCTTGTGTATTTTTATTGCCAGCCACTTTACAGGACCATTCAAGTTTCTCACTCTCTGCAGCTCACGTACTCGCAGAGCACATTAAGTGCTGAAAGTGCTGTATTTACGTTGCGACACACGTATACCGGCAGCACGCCATAAGTTCGACCTTTAGGGTAAAAGCCGGATAGTTGCCCCGGGGGATAGTTGCCCCGGTTTTTAATACACTATGTTAGAGATGCCCCTAGTGTTAGCGCTTTTCTGTAATTAGTAATATGCCCTCGTAGGCCTCAGTGCCCAAAAGTCATAGGACAGGGCTCGCAAGTTGCGTCTGTGTGAGCGAAAATCTTCCGCGGCGAGACTCCGACGAGCGCCGTACTAATATTGGTGACAAATTTTTATTGAATAACTAATGTTATGGTTGAGGATTCAGTCAACTATTCGTTTCCTCGCATGCACTGGAGTTTCAAGTACACGGTCTGATACGTTATATTGTTGAATAGCTTTTATTATTTTTTTTTAAATAACGTTATATTGTTAAATAATTTTTATTATTTTTTTTAATATCCGTATCGAAAAGGACAGTCGTCCCATATTCTTTTCCGCCTAGTTGCCCTAACGGCAATATGACAAAAACCCAGGCGTGGTCCTTGCTGGACCGAAGTTAGTTTAGCACTAGCGTTTGAAGAACTAGATAAGAAAGAAAAACTGTTATCTAAAGGTATTTAAAGAAATAATGAAATTATTAATTATAAGATAATAAAATTAATAATAAAATATCAAAATAAAAAAATTAAAATTAAGAAAATATAATAAAATAAAGTAATCTGTAACTTAATATTAATTATAAACTCTTTCGAAGTATTTTCGACGTGAGGTGACTATCCGCCACGTTGGGCAGCTATCCCTCTTTGGAGAGGTCAAATGAAACGAGATTTACTCAAAAACAATATTAATTGGGTTTACAAAAATAGTGTACAATGAAAAATTAAAGACCAATCTTTTAATATACACCAAGCATATTGTGAGTAGATACTTAATTTTCAAGTAATAGAGCTTTTTCCTTCAGTTGGGCAACTATCCGGCTTTTACTCTATAAGGGTAGTTTTCGTTGAAGCTAACGGAATATTAATTTTTAAAAAATACACAGTCGAACCTCGCTAACTCGAACCTCAGGGTTACATGTTATGTAACATCTATCATGTGCAGGTTACATAACTGGTATATAACGTTTTTACATTACGGTAATGTAAAAAAATTATGTAGCCGTTACGTGCCATGCTTGTAACAATGTGAGTGTAACTTTGGTTACATTTCTGTAAGATTAATGGGGTGTAACGAAGTGAGTTGTGTATTGCGGTAATATAATAATAATAATAATAATAATAATAATAATAATATCAATATTTCAGTTGTAATTGCAATATTAAAATGATATCACTGCAATATTGCTGTTATATAAATGCAATACAAGAGATACATTAATGTAACATTACATTCCAATATTACATTTACATAACTGTTATATAACATGTTATATACATAACATGTTATATAACTATGTTATATTGCTGTGGAATATAACATGGTATATAACAATGTTATATTGCTGGGTAGGATAGTGTACCTTACATGTAACTTACATGTAACGTCTATGTAATATTACATGTTACAATCGGTAACATTGCCCCTACATTGCTGCAACATTAACGTGTCCACTGGGTTTAGTTAATGAGTCTCATGTCAGGTTAAAGCAATCAACGTCGAGTTCGAACATAAAATAATAATCTTTTATCAATCAACTTGACTAGTCCAATCATAAAGTAATAATCTTTTTTATCAATCACATGACTAGTTGAAACAAAAATTAATAACCTCCTTTTATCAATCAACTTTACCAGTTCAAACATAAAATAATAATCTTTTTTCATCAATTAATCAACTTCTTGACTTGACTAAAGTGACCGGAATTTTATTAAAAAGTTTTTGTAAGGACTTTGCAAATTTCGATATGGTAACCCTACGTATACATTAGGGTGGGTCAAATAAAATGACTAATTTTTTTTGCCTCGATATCATGAAAAATGTATTGTTTGGCATCTCAAAAAAACCCTCTGCACGTATTAGTTCTTCATATTTAAATTAAGAGGTCCCTTATCGCAAATTTTTAGTTCCTATTTAAATAACACGAGGAATTTTGTTTTTTAACTTTGGAATTCTATTAGACTAATCGTTGAGGTTAGGAAAGTTTTTTAGCACACTTTTGTAGAACATTTGATGCTCCATCAAAAAGCTCTCTTGTGTCTAATCGATAAAACTAACCGTTCAAAAAATAATCGGTGATAATTAGTGATAATTATCTAACGGTTAGTTTTTTCGATTAAACACAGGAGAGCTTCTTTTTTGTAGAGCATCAAATGTTCTACAAAAATGTGCTAAAAAAACTCTCCTAACCTCAACGGCTAAATTCTAATAAAATTCAAAAGTTGACAAAAAAAATTTCTATGTTATTTAAATGGGAAATAAAAATTTGCGATGATGGACCTCTTAATGTAAATATGGAGGGCTAATACTTGCAGAGGGTTTTTTTGCGATGCCAAACAATACATTTTTCATTATATAGAGGAAAAAAAAATTAGTCATTTTAGTTGACCCACTCTACTGTACATACAGTTTCGGGTCCGTGTAATCGCGATTGGATCTTCACCTTGTAATTTCATGGGCTGTATCAAGTATAGCATTAGCGGAATATATTTGAAAGGTAATTTCGATCAACGCTAACATCAAAGGGTTATTTTCCCTTGATATTAAGAAGGCATCTTGTTTCGAAAATTTCCTTAGCTCTATGACTCGTCAAATGAAAAATTGAAAGTATTAATTGACTGGATATGTGATGGCGAAAAGTAAATTCTCATTGCAAAGTAATTTTCAGTAATTCGTTAACCAAAAAGTACGGTTGCTTAGTAAGTGAGGTTGCTTTACTCTTTGGCATAAATTGTGATCTCTTCAAAAGAGTGAATAATGCAACGGTTGGGACACGAGGTAAAAATTTATAAATCCCAATCTCAACCAAGAATTAAATCAATCTTTGTCTACAGGGCATTCCGTGTCAACTCAAGAAACCTCTAATCCTTATTCATCCGAATTTGGTTCGTGATTTTTCTGAACATTTTTTTTTTTTAATTTCGTGATTAAGGGGTTATGCCCAGTCAGGATCGGGAAAATTAGGCGATTTCCCGAAACACTTTTGCCCTTTCGATGAGTATTTGTGAAATTCGCAAAATATTATGAAAATATATTCGTTTTAAGGTACATGTGTAGATACATATTTTTGTGATGACGATTGATAAATAAATGAAATATGACTTTTCTTTTATCTTCAAGTTTATTACATCACTTGCAGTCACCAAGATGTCTTTGGAACGGCTCATCCAAAAACAAAGCTTAGTAGGCGTAAGGTGTCTAAAATGATCCCTATAGGTAAAATAATCCCTACTGATTTTATTTAACAAACGCAACTTTTCCGGAGTCCTTAAGTGCGGCACATTTTTTTTCAGGTCCTTATTTATGGAGTTACAGGCCACTCTTTGAATTCTTAACCTATTGGTCGTTTCAAAAATTCAAAAAGTGGCCTGTAACTCTATAATAAGGGCCTAACAAAAATGTGCCGCACTTAAGCAGTCTGGAAAAGTGACACGAAAAAAATGAGACATGCTCTGTTTATTGCAAATACAGGTAAGCATGGAAAATTTGAAACATTTTTAAGAAAAACCACGAACACTGCAACCGCATTTTGAAAAAAAAAACACAGTTTTGAAAGTATCAAGTGAGGAATTATGAAAACATAAGAAAATATTCTTAAATAAGTGATATACATTATGAAAATGAAAAAAAAAACGGTTTTTCGAACACCTACCCAAGGTGTTCTTTAAATTTGGACGTTTTTATTCATTGAAATGCAAAAGACCGATAGAAAAAAATGGAAAAATTGAAAATAACACTTGAAATCGTAGAAAAATTATTGACCAAATCCGAGCAGCTGGAGTTCAAGGTTTCCATGGAATACTCCATATATATTTACGTGATCCGTTACTCTATAAAATGGTCCTCGTGTACCATCGCTGATATTGCGTTTCTGACGTGTAGATACATGGTCTGGGTAAATAGGGATCTCCGTGCACGGGGTCTCGTTATGGGCGAATGCGATTTATCATAAAATCTTGCATCTGCCAAAGAGTCTGGTTGGCAATACAGCAGACCTTATTCACGGTAATATAATGTGAGTGAATCGGTAAGATATTGTAGCTTATTGTCAAAAAATAATAAAGAGAGGGTTGAAACTCACGTCAAATCAAATTACGTAACTTTTCGCCATAGACTCGTCGTAATCCCTTCATCTTCGTACCGGGTGCGCATTTCAGAATAAATTTACCAAGAACAGCGATTATCGCGGAGCATTTGCGGCTAGATCGGATAACCCCGAAATCGATCGGCAATTATTTTTCGCACACAACATTTTTCTGCAATAATAAAAAACTATTATAAGCGCATTATCAATTCAAGAATATATTTATTCATCATTCTTATATAATTTTCGATTTTATTTTTCTATAATAGAGAATAATATGCCAATTATAACTGGCATCTGTAATGAGAAAATTGCCACGTCAACAAAGTTTACTTGATGACCAATCGAACCTGACCAATGGTCCATTATTTGATGTATCAAGACGACGTTTTTTCATTAATTTTCTTAAATAACAACTCGAGCAGACATTTGATCCGGCTAGCCTAATAACGGATGAGGACCTGATCAGGCATCGGTAAGGATAGCCTGATCAGGATAGCCTGATCACGTACAGATCTCAGCCGGATCATATTTTGATATGACATCGATTGCCAGGCTAGCCTTACATTATCCATGTCAGGGACGGATCAGGTAGTGCTAAGGACCAGCAAAAAAAACCCGAGCCAAAATTTGTTCCGGCTAGCCTATAATAACGGATAAGGACCTGATCAGGCATCAGTAAGGATAGCCTGATCAGGATAGTCTGATCACGCACAGATCCCAGCCGGATCATATTTTGGTATGACATAGATTGCCAGGCTAGCCTTACATGATCCCTGTCAGGGACAGATCAGGTGGTGCTAAGGACCAGCAAAAAAACTTTGGTCCGAATAATGTGGCTCTAGCCTGATATTTCCCTGGTCTGGGACGGAGCAGGAGTGTTAGTTCCGAGACTCGCCGCGAGATGTCGCAGTACGGCGGACACTTGCTCCCATACGGATGATGTGAATAGTATGCTTATATATGCGACCACGAGCATGAAAATTTACTTCTCTACCGCGAGGAATAAGACTGCGAGAAGCCCTATTACGAAAAGTCCTTTGCTGACTTCCTTGTACTGTACATATACTCTATAAACACATAAAATTCTTGTGGAATAACATATATAAGCGATAAGGCGCCTGATCAGGCTAGAAACCGTCCGCGATCAGGACCGGATAAGGCGCCTGATCAGGCAGGAACCGTGCTCGATCAGGACCAGATAAGGCGGCTGATCACGCTAGGAACCGTGCGCGATCAGGACCGGATGAGGAGTCTGATCCCAGCCTGTCCGGTAATAGCGTTATTGTCCTGACATGTATAGCCTGATATGTAGTCTCATCAGGACCTGATATATAACCTGATCAGGGCCGGATGTTGTTGTTAGGCCAGCCTGAGGTGGTCCTGATTCCAGCCGAAATCAAATTTCCGCTCGGGAAAATAGAATGCGATCGTTTTGAAATTTTTACATGTTGTTATTCGTATTTTAAAGAGTACAAAAAAATTTTGTTTACTCAATTTTACATGAATTTGTTTATGAATTTGTACGTCAAAGTGGAGTCCGCGAAAAAAAGGTGACTTGTTTCGGAGAAGCACACAGCCTTCCGTAGTCATCTGCAATAAAGAATCCAAAGAGATTATTGTTTTGTAGGATTAATTCTAATGAACTAACCTATAATATGCATATTTAAAAAAAAATGAAATGACAGACTTGTGAACAAAAAGGTCTTCGAAATAATTTTTTTTTGATAAATTGTTAAAAAAAATTCATTTATTATAAAAAAATTGAATGTTTTAAAGGTTAGATATTTAGCTGTGTGCCTAAAATAATGGCCACAATTCTCAGCCAAATCGGTTGAACAGTCCCGAAATTTCGAAATTTCGAAATTGTAGTTACGAGAAAAACGCGTTAAAAGTTTTGACAACAGATTTTGTTCAACAAAATTATACTTCCATTAATCAGTTATGCCTGGCGCATAGAGCAATCCTTCCGTTTTCTCAAAGTTATCTCAAAGCTCTTTTTTCATTTCTTTGAGAGATTTACAGTTTCCGGTGATTGCCAAACCGTAGTAACTCGTCATTTTTAACAATAACTTATTAGTTAATTGCTCTCTTCTTTTGGTTATAACTTTAAAAATATTAATTTCGGTCTGAAACTTTTAGAGTATATTTTTAAGATATTTTTCTTGCGAAAAATGAAAAAAAATCGATTTTTTGAACCCGTCACAGTGGGGGGTTCTCCCATAAATCAATTTTCGAGTTTCACGGCGCTGTGTACGATCCGAACCAAACCGCTTATCGGATCTTATGCTATGGGGTCTCATTTTCTTCGTAACACTTTTCCGGACTGTTTAAGTGCGGCACATTTTTTTTAGCTGCTTTTTATATGGAGTTACAGGCCACTTTTAGAATTTTTGAAACAAAAAATGGGTCATGAGTTAAAAAAAATGGCCTGTAATTCCATAATCAGGACTTAAAGAAAAATGTGCCGCACTTAAGCAGTCCGGAAAAGTGTTGCGAAAAAAATGAGACGTCGTAGGATAAGATCCTTCCAGTTTGGTCAGAATCGTGCACAGCGTAGTGAAACTCAAAAATTGATTTATGAGAGAACCGCTGCACCTTAAGGGTTCTAACTAGCGTCAAAAATTTCTTCATTTGATACGTCAAATGAGGGATCATTTTTCAAGTTAACACGTATTCAACGAACATTTAGATTTATGTTGAAAAATGGGCGTTTTGACGCTGACTCGGTCCCCTTAAGGATAACATAGGTGGTTCGTCCTGTCGCTACTCCTTGATTAGATAAATTTTTTGAAATTAATATAATTAAGGAAGGAGCTAGTAATATTATAATATTTATCCGTAGGAAAGCTATGCCAGGATCTCCTAATATTAAAGGAATAAACCAATTTTAAAATCCTCCAATTGAAATTGGTATCACTATAAAGAAAATTATAATTTGTCCATGCAGAGAAGTTAAAATTGAATCATAGAATTGATCATTATTAATAAAAAAAATCCTGGGTTTTCGAGCATTGAAGGAATAATTAATCCAACTATTTCTTCATCTTAATAAATGTTGTCTAGAATTATGCCTAGAATTTACATCGAAGAATCAGGATGTAATTCGAATTTATCGTTTAACGAGCTTTCAACAAAGTTTTGAACCTCCTAAAGCGGAAATTATGCTTCAAATTATTGACTATAATTAATAGTTTTATGTAAATTAAAGTTCTATACTTTTCAAAAGACCGAGACGAAAAATGAGATGGTCATTCAATTAAATTTTTCACCGAAAATAAAATCATAGAAAATTCCTTGTTTCAACGAAAACCTCATCAATTCGATTTTATTATTCGATTTAATTCGATTTTATTGTTTAACGGGCATTGAACGGGGTTTTAATGATGTTGAGTCCCTATAAAATCTTTTAATGTTAATTGTTCAATAAATAGCTTCTTAATCGTCGTGATATTTTTACACGACCTCCCGAAAACTTCATGTAAAAACATATGAAACTTTCAGAATTCTATCATCATTACTTCAACCTCCTTAAGGGTTAAAATAAAAAATGATGAGAAAATTCTGAAAATTTGGTATGTTTTTTTTATGAAGTATTTAAGAAGTCGTGTAAGAATTTCACGAAAATTAGGAAGCTCGTTATTAAAATATTAACATTTTGTTAAGAACATTTTTTTAAACAAATAAAAAAAAAAATTTATCAATAAACTTCGTTTTGTTTCCGTTGCTTTCAATATAGTGTAGATATTAAAAAATTGAGAGGTCAAAAAAAACTTATCGCAAAGTTATATCAGTTTCCATAAGACTAGATTTAATTTAATTTAATTTTACAGAGAGAGTTTAATTACAGAGTCTTCATGTATTAATGTTAATTGTTCGATAACGAGCTTCCTAATCGTCGTGAAATTTTTACACGACCTCTTAAATAATTCATCCAAAAACATACCAAATTTTCAGAATTTTCTCATCATTTGCGATTTGGGACTCAACATCCTTAATTTCCAATACATATTTTTTTCAATA
Organism: Alloplasta piceator; assembly: GCA_946863875.1. Lineage (NCBI taxonomy): Eukaryota > Metazoa > Arthropoda > Insecta > Hymenoptera > Ichneumonidae > Alloplasta > Alloplasta piceator. Next base: position 21,992,862 of record OX333071.1, on the reverse strand, counting down.
TTTCCAATTAAAAAAAACTTTTTTAGCCTTTCCGAATCCATTATAAATTTCGTTAGTTCAAAAAAATACCTCACACCTGTCTCGTTTTAGAACTTCAACGACTTGTTATAAAACAAATTTTCTCAATCCAATCAATTATTATGCATATTATTATTAATAATTTTATCCACTAAATTGAATTTTCATTATTTGCGATAATGATATAGTGGAAATGAGTTTTTTAAGGAAATAAAAATAATGGAAAATTTCTTGTTTCAACAAAAATCTCATCATCGCAATTCCTGTTTTTTTAAAGAGTTTTTTAAACGACACGTTTGATGCAAATGTGGGAAATATCGACGTGGGAATATGGCCGCCAAACGTAACGTCCATCGTTCCCGACGTTGATGGGTTTTCGGGTAACAATGGATTGTTGCGGTCTTAAGCCAAACCAATGAGACACGATTTTGGTACACGTGAGAGGTGAACAATATATATATATATTCTTCCTACATAAAAATCCAGTTTGGTTACGATCTTGTGTGTAAAAAACTCTAAATCATGATGGGCGTGGCGCGAACTAGACACAAATCGTCTTTCAATGCATGCTCGAGTGGATTGGAATAGAAAAAAAGGGTTTTCCTTTCTTCTTCCATCTTCGTGAAAGGGGCACGCATAAATTTGTCATCATTCTTCACGTGTGTCACGCGTTGCAACAGACGCTATATGAGAGATTCTCTGTCAATTCAGCCACTTTTATTTCGACCATCTCAGATGTGCCCCATAATTGGTTATATCAAAGTGCTACTAAAAGGCATTTTATGTGAATTTTTACAGATTTTTTAATTCAAAATTTTAGAAATTGCCATTTTTTTTCCAAATGAATATATCTCGGAAACTTGAAGTAACTGAAAAAAAAATGTCGATACATAAAAGTTGTATTTTCGTGTCAGCATTCGAGCGGAATATTTGAAATAATTTTTACGTTCCGGTAACGCCGATTTTTTACCAAAAAAGGGGATAATTATTTTTTTATTCAAAACAGTCCATTTTTTTTTGCTGAAAAAATTACAGAGTCTTTCAGACTAAGTAATGAAACCACACAAATGAAAGAGTAAAGAAATGAAACCACACAAATTAATTTTTTTGTCCACCGGAACCTCGTTAACATATCTCGGAAACTTGAAGTTACTGAAAAAAAATGTCTGCACATAAAAGTTGTAGTTTTGTGTTAGCTTTCGAGCGGAATATTTGAAATAATTTTTACATTCCGGTAACGCTGATTTTTTACCAAAAAAGGGGGAAATTATTTTTTTATTCAAAAAAAGCCCTTTTTATTTGGCTGAAAAAATTACAGTCTTCCTGTATATCTGACGATATCGCAAAAATTATTTTTTTTCCTACCGGAACCTCGATCCATGCCACTCTGGCGATTTTTTTGCGATATCGTCAGACATACTGGAAGACTATAATTTTTTCAGCCAAATAAAAAAAGCTGTTTTTGAATAAAAAAATAATTTCCCCCTTTTTTGGTAAAAAATCAGCGTTACCGAAACGTAAAAATTATTTCAAATATTCCGCCCGAAAGCTAATACAAAACTACAACTTTTATGTATAGACATTTTTTTTCAGTAACTTCATGTTTTCGAGATATGTTAACGAGGTTCCGGTAGAAAAAAAAGTAATTTGTGTGGTTTCATTTTTTTACCCTAGAACCTCGATCCGTGCGACTCTAGCGATTTTTTTGGGATATCGTCAGATATACTGAAAGACTCTGTAATTTTTTCAGCAAAAAAATGGCCTTTCTTAATAAAAAAAATAATTTCCCCCTTTTTTGGTAAAAAATCAGCGTTACCGAAACGTCTAAATTATTTCAAATATTCCGCTCGAAAGCTAATACAAAACTACAACTTTTATGTACATTTTTTTTCAGTTACTTCAAGTTTACGAGATAAATTCATTTGGAAAAAAACGGCGATTTCTAAAATTTTGAATTCAAAAATCTGAAAAAATTCACATAGAATGCCTTTTAGTAGCACTTTGATATAATCAATTATGGGGCACATCTGAGATGGTCGAAAAAAAGTGGCTGAATTGACAGAGAATCCCTCATATATAGATATAGAGTCAGGACAGAGGATTATTGAGATCCTTGAAGAGGGAATACAAGGGTTAAAGAACGTGACACAAGAATGTAAATTTTCTCGTCATATTCCAAAATATGATCAAGTATTTTTACCTCGATCTTCCTGCAAAGTTATCAATTCATTAGGATTCTCTACTCCAATTTACGACTGTTTTATTGCAGTCATAAGGAAAAAATATAAATAAAAAATTGTTGTTTTTATAAACCACGTTTTTAAAACAGACTAAAAAGTATAAAATAATTTCTCCAAACTTCATGCAGAATAAAACCACATACAGATCTATAACTCCTTACAGATTGTCCTGAAAATTTGTCATTGCACGTTTTTAATAGCTATTAAAATACTTGGGAGATTTAAAACGAAAAACGTGTGCTATACATAATTATATGAAGTGAAGAGAGTAGCTATCAATGAGAGAATTTAAAGTATTTGGAGTATTTTGAAAATTTTGCGTATTTTGATAGTTATTAAAAATATACAATGACAAATTTTTAGGACAATCTGTAAGAAGTTAGAAATCTATATGCTGTTTTATTCTGCATGAAGCTTAGAGACATTATTTTTTTTTTTTTAATCCGTTTTGAAAAGGTACTGGTATATCAAAATTTTTTATTTATTTATAGTACTTTAGGCTTTTTAGTATCGTGTAAGTCTTTTGCTTCTTCTTTTAAGATGAAACTTCTTTGCTGGCAATCGCAAAATTTTCAAGGCGTTGCCATAGTAACCGTTGCTATAGTAACCGTTGCTATGGTAACCGTTTGTACAATGGTTGTTATTAAGGAAATTATAAAATTATACAAATAATTAAAATCACAATTACGATTTATTTTCCACATTTTCTTGCATTGTCATCCAATTCTGAGCCACGTTCAAAATTTCAAGCAAGTTAATAATTTAAAAAAGTGGTAAAAAAAAAATAATTTCTTTTTTAAATAAAAAACGCTGTAAGAAATTTTCTTTTTTAATTTGAAATCATGTGTTTTCCTTCAATTGCTGAATTTAATCGATAATTTATTCAACTTATTAAATTCGTCGAATATACCTTTTTGCATCGAAGATAAGAACATTTTATGCTTAGTTATTTGGAATGAAACCGTAAATTCATATTTTCGCAAATTTTCCACTTGGAAATCAATATTCCATGAAATACGTTAATTATTTTGTTTCTACGAGTAATTTTATTGTGAAAGTTACGAATGTTACGAAAGGACAAAAATCCTGCACTGTTTCGTTCCAAAGATTCTTTCACGAAATTTATATCATCAGCCTTGTCCTCGATAATTAGACTTATTAATTAGACGACTCTTGACTCTTGAGTACGGCAAGTTTGCAACTTCGAGAGGTAAGCGCCATTCAGCATTGCTGTATTTCTCGATATTGGCAATTGAACTATGTTCAATCACGGCGAACAGTAAACTCGATTCTCAAGTGGGCGATTCTATGGGAACCCTATCGCGAGTCAGCCAGAGTCAGCCACGCGAACATCCCTTTTCCCTTCTCTCTCTCTCTCTTGTTCTATCTATTCGCAAATTCTCGAACAGCCCTTGACGCAGAGCAATTCCACATTGTGTCTACGTCACTTACCTGCACTATGATAACACTCAATTAGTCATAATGCATGGGCAAAATACTAGCCACGTGTATCATCGCATCAACGTAGGATTTGCAACTATCGCTGAAAGTTCGAAGGTTCACACCGCATAATGGAACGATATGAAAATCATCGGGGAAAATTCGTACAATTATATACCCACGTAGCATTTCACCTAAACTCTATAGTTTTTTATTTAAGTTGCATCTTTCAAAATTTGTCTTTTTTAACCAAAAGTAAAATAATTTTGCGAAAAAAAATCGTACGAAATTTTTTTAAATACAAAAATGGAGCTTCTGCCAACCCTTTCAAATGTACCGTAGATAAGAAGGTAAAAAAAAATGTCCCCAAGCTGTGCGCGCAATTCGCGATGGTCAAAAAAGGCCAAAAAACGGCCACGTACAAAACTACATACCGGGTCGAACAAAAATCATAAAAAATATTTTTTAAAAGTGGAACAAAGCTGCATTCCTTCCCGTCAAAACGCCTTTTCAAAAATTCGTTTATATTTCTTTTTGTCGGGGTTATGCAACTTCTAGTGAGGCAAGAAATATCGACCGATGTATCCGAACTTTCGAGTGGGAGTGTATCCCGTAGTTAAAAACTCCATTGAATCGCTAATGGCAACCAATGGCACTCATACGACTCCATTGGACAATGAATGGGGACCCATTGAGATTTCCGCATTTTTCAATGGCGTATAGGAACGACCATTGATCAGTGAATGGATATCCATTGAAAAGTTACCATTGCCCAATGACGTCCATTGGACAGCAAATGCGGATGAACCGAATGATCACCATTACTCAATTATGCCCATTGGAAAGCAAATGCTGATGGACCGAGCCATCAGCATTGCCCAATGGTGTCGATTGGAAGGCAAATGCTGATGAACGAAATGATCAGCTTCACCCAATGATGCCCATTGGGAAGTAAATGCGGATGAACTGAATGATCAGCATTACCTAAAGATGTCCATTGGGAACCGCGTCGCATTAGTTCCGAGACTTGGCGCGAGATGTCGCAGGACGGCAACCCGCTAAACTCCCATACGGATTATGCGAAGAGTATGCTTATCTAGACGATTGTGAGCACGGAATATTAGCAGAAGTCGGTGTCCAAAAAATCCATGCAAGGAGTTCTTGCCGACTGATGCCCATGGGATAATCCCTATTCCGTTTGAAATGGGGAAGTCAATCCTCATTGGAAAATCCCTATTCGATTTCAAATGGGGAATTCAATGGCGAAAATGTCCTTGGGCAATTCGGCATTCATCTCCATTGGTTATTTTGGCAATGGGGAATGAATGGCGATTTTTCAATGGTGACGAATGGAGTTTTTTACTATATGAAAGAATCTCAATTGATTATCGCCATTCATTCCCCATTGCCTACAAAAACCAATGGAGATGAATGCCGAATTGCCTATGGGGATTTTCTTCATTGAATCCCCATAGGATAATCCCCATTCAATTTCAAATGGGGAATTCAATGGCGAAAATCCCCTTAGGCAATTCAGCATTCATCTCCGTTGGTTATTTTGGCAATGGGGAATAAATGGGGATTTTCCACTGGCGAAGAATGGAGTTTTTGACTACGGGATATATATATGGCGGAATGAAATCACACGCACATAATACACCCGAGAATAAAATTCATCCCTCGAGTCTAATATCGATTTTGGTCCGCGGTCGTGCGCCGTCTCAAGGGTGGTATTGCCACATCAAAAGCCGAACGTTACATTCGGGAAAGTGTATACATTAGGGTGATTCTTTTCAGGACAACTTTTTTTTTCACCCACCATGCCCGAAAACCTTTAGTTGGTACCCAAAAACGAAGTTTCGTGAAAGGGGGGTGTTGTCAAAAAATATTTGGAGGTCGCGAATCAAAATTGAAGGTTACCCATTCGATTAACATTGAAAAAAAAAAAATTTCTCATTATTAGTGTTACCATTCCGCGAATTTTGATATCGTGATATTTTCCAAGTGGGTTCTTATAGGAAATATGATACTCTACAATAAAGTTCCTTGAGACATGTCCGTAAATTCAACTGTTTCAGCGGTATCATTATTTCAAGTGAATATTGTATGAAAATATCTATTCAAACGGCTGTAATGCCTAAGCTATTAGATATATCGAAAAAATTCAAATGAGAACTTTGTAGAAAAAATAATTTGCTACAAAAAAGTCTCATAAGCCGAGCCCGTAAATTCAACTCTTTCTCAGGTATAGGTGTATGAAATAAAATAAATAGATATTTTTTTTTGTTTTAATCAGTCAAACGAACTCCATTTTCTATGAGATGGCATGTAAAGAATCATTTAAAAAAAACCATTCAACAAATGTCACAGAGAATCCATTTATTTTACTTCATCCACCTATAGCTGAAAAAGAGTTGAATCTACGGGCTCGGCTCATGAGACTTTTTTGTAGCAAATTACTTTTTTTACAAAGTTCTCATTTGAATTTTTTCGATATATCTAATAGCTTAAGCGTTACAGTCGTTTGAATAGATATTTTCATATAATCCCGTAGTAAAAAACTCCATTCGTCGCCATTGAAAAATCCCCATTCATTCCGCATTGCCAAAATAACCAACGGAGATGAATGCCGAATTGCCTAAGGGGATTTTCGCCATTGAATTCCCCATTTCAAATCGAATGAGGATTTTCCAATGAGGATTGACTTCCCCATTTGAAACGGAATGGGGATTATCCTTTGGGGATTCAATGAAGAAAATCCCCATAGGCAATTCGGCATTCATCTCCATTGGTTTTTGTAGGCAATGGGGAATGAATGGTGATAATCAATGGAGATTCTTTCATATAGTAAAAAACTCCATTCGTCACCATTGAAAAATCGCCATTCATTCCCCATTGCCAAAATAACCAATGGAGATGAATGCCCAATTGTCCAAGGACATTTTCGCCATTGAATTCCCCATTTGAAATCGAATAGGGATTTTCCAATGAGGACTGACTTCCCCATTTCAAACGGAATAGGGATTATCCCATGGGCATCAGTCGGCAAGAACTCCTTGCATGGATTTTTTGGACACCGACTTCTGCTAATATTCCGTGCTCACACTCGTCTAGATAAGCATACTCTTCGCAGAATGCGTATGGGAGTTCAGCGGGTTGCCGTCCTGCGACATCTCGCGCCAAGTCTCGGAACTAACGCGACGCGGTTTCCAATGGACATCTTTGGGTAATGCTGATCATTCAGTTCATCCGCATTTACTTCCCAATGGAGGTCATTGGGTAAAGCTGATCATTTCGTTCAACAGCATTTGCCTTCCAATGGACACCATTGGGCAATGCTGATGGCTCGGTCCATCAGCACATGCTTTCCAATGGGCATCATTGAGTAATGGTGATCATTCGGTTCATCCGCATTTGCTGTCCAATGGACGTCATTGGGCAATGGTGACTTTTCAATGGATATCCATTCACTGATCAATGGTCGTTCCTATACGCCATTGAAAAATGCGGAAATCTCAATGGGTCCCCATTCATTGTCCAATGGAGTCGTATGAGGACCATTGGTTGCCATTGGCGATTCAATGGAGTTTTTTACTACGGGATATTCACTTGAAATAGTGATAACGTTGAAACTGTTGAATTTGCGGACATGTCTCAAAGAAACTTATTGTAGAGTATCATATTTCCTATCAGAACCCACTTTGAAAATATCGCGATATCAAAATTCGCGGAATGGTAACACTATAATAACGGGACATTTTTTTTTCAATGTTAATCAAATGGGAAACCTTCAATTTTGATTCGCGACCTCTAAATTTTTTTTGAAAACACCCCCCTTTCACGAAACTTCGTTTTTGGGCACTAACTAAAGGTTTTCGGGCACGATGGGTAAAAAAAAAAAGTTGCGCTGAAACGAATCACCCTAGTATACATACACATATACTGTATACTTATAAGACCTTTCAGCATAAGGGTTCACGTTGTGGTCTGCGAGATTGAAAAAATTTAGTGGTTCTCGCGATGACATAATCAAAAGTATGTATATATCAACGGCTAACCCCCAAAATAGCAAGTCTCGCCGCTTTACGCAGTAAATTGGATGAATTTCGCCTTTTGGTTTGCTAGGGAATAATACAATGAAGCAGCTTCGTCTAGATTGAAAATTAATGACATGAATATACTGAGCAACGCTTCCCGTAGTAAAAAACTCCATTCGTCGCCATTGAAAAATCCCCATTCATTCCCCATTGCCGAAATAACCAATGGAGATGAATGCCGAATTGCCTAAGGGGATTTTCGCCATTGAATTCCCCATTTGAAACGGAATGGGGATTATCTAATGGGGATTCAATGGAGACAATCCCCTTAGGCAATTCGGCATTCATCCCCATTGGTTATTTTGGCAATGGGGAATGAATGGGGATTTTTCAATGGCGATGAATGAAGTTTTTACTATACGAAAGAATCTCCATTGCTGTTCGCCACTCATTCCCCATTGCCCACAAAACCAATGGATATGAATGCCGAATTGTCTAAGAACATTTTCGCCATTGAATTCCTCATTTGAAACGGAATGGGGATTATCCTATGAGGATTCAATGGAGACAATCTCTCTAGTTAATTCGCCATTCACCTCCATTGGTTTTTGTGGGCAATGGGGAATAAATGGGATCATCAATGGAGATTCTTTCATATGATTGCTATATATACATGGAATTACGCATTAAATAATCAAATGATGTAAGTTATCAGTAAGTAAGGTTAATCATAATGCTAATATTAGCATAACGACCAATAATTATATACGTATTATATATATTATTACATTTAATAGAAATTATTGAAGCTCAGAATTGAGAAAATAGATTTTAAGTGTATTCAGATGACGATTGATAATGAAAGTATATACGTTTCTCCTCTCACAAATCGGGTTGAGAAGGACTGATAAAATTATGTGTATATGTTAAAAATAAACGGTTTTAAAAATCATTTGTCCCAAACGTACGCGTACTTGATGAGCAGTTTATAATATATTTTTTTTAAATTACTTTCGAATAATTTCCGAGCTTATGCTAATATTAATTGACCATCGATATAATCATCAGCATTTATTACAATTGAAGAAAATATTTGGTTCATATATGAGAATCAGCGACATCTACTCTTACATAATTTTATTAATTCACCGCCGTTTGAGAAATTCGCATTCGGAAAAATTCTCATCGATCGATGGGTTCAATTGTTCAGCATTGAACCTCGAATATGAATTGCAGCATCGTTAATGAATGCTGCTCATCATTCGATCAGTCATCAATGAAGTGACATTATTGATAAATGTTGATCATTGTATAATTCGTAGTTACTTATTATTCAATGGGTATCCTTGGTAAATGCTGATCATTTCATCGTTAGTCGCATTTGGGTTCCAATGAACATCTGTGGGAAATGCTGATCTTTAAGTTCATCCGCATTGACTTTCCAATGGACATCATTGGGTAAAGCGGATCATTTCGTTCATCAGCATTTACCTTCCCATGGACACCATTGGGCAATGCTGATCGCTCGATACATCCGCATTGGCTTTCCAATGAGCATCATTGAGTAATGATGATCATTCGATTCATTCGCATTGGCTTTCCAATGAGCATCATTGAGTAATGATGATCGTTCGATTCATCCGCATTTGATGTTCAATGGATACCCATTCACTGATAAATGGTCAGCCCTGTACGCCATTGACAAATGCGGAAATCTCAATGGGTCCCCATTCATTGTCCAATGGAGTCGTATGAGGACCATTGGTTGCCGTTGGCGATTCAATGGAGTTTTTTACTACGGGTTTAAGGGGACCCGCAAGTGAAAGCTAGAATTTCACTAGCGGGTCCGCTTAAACAGCAAAAGCGCTGAAATGGTGCAAGGTACTGGTTAAATTTCCAATATACTGCAAAATCCTGGTTAAATTTCTAATGTGCTGCAAATAGTCGTGGAGGATGGTTTTTTCACTCGTGATATTTTTTTTTTTTCATGAATTTAAATTTCTTTTTACTAAAATAACAATATGATTTGTTTATAATTTAAAATGTTAAAAATAAATGGCTCACTGACCAATTTTTAGTAAAATTAAAAAAAATCCTGTAAATATCGAAATGTTTTCCTAGTCCAAAATGCAGCGATTGAATTTCCATAGCTTCCTTTTTCTACCGATAACGATACTTTGAAACACGGTGAAAAAAAGGCGAATACGTCTGCAAAAATATAAAAAATTTCAAAAATAATAGATAATAGAGTGCAAAAAGTTTCTTTCGTCAATACTTATGCAAAGTATTTCTTATAAATATATTTCTCAAATCCTTATTATGATTATTCGCGAATTACAAATCTGTTGGGCAGTTTTTCGAAACTTTATTACGCGAATTATGTCCATTAAAAAATTTTATTCTTCACAAAAGTGTTTAATTTTCTTCTATTCCGACTATCTCGCAGCTAAATGATAATTGATTAAAGCAATTAATTGGTTTCCGGATTGAATGAAGCCCCGCAAAAAAATCCGCAGAACCATATTTTATTTCGAATCGTTCATCCAATTATAATTGAAACCCTATACAGATGAGCCTCCGCATATATTTGGGTCATTCCATGAAAAATCGACCCTCTTCAATTTCGATAAAATTTGGTCAGAAGTTTTATTTTATCATAAAACAAAGTTCTACCAAAGGAAAAAAATTAATTTTTTTTTTCGAAAGTCATGCGAAATTCAAAATTTCACCATTTTTTCAATTTAACTATTATACTTACGAAAATCGTTCTGGGTTCATCTTAAAGAGCATACTTGAGGCTAAATTTTTCTTTCAATTTTGTTTGCATAATCTTGTACTGATCTTAAAAGATCCTGAAATTTTCTGTATTGCGTTTTTTTTAAATATAAATTATTGAATTTTGGTTAAAAAAAACTTTTTTTACCTCTAAATGAAGTAAAATTGGGCTATTATGTAATTTTGTAATTTTGAGCAGGAAAAATTTCAATTAATGACATAAGAATGTAAAGACAGAAACATAAGTGAATTTGCGTTTTTATTTATTTGGTAAAGCGTTTTAAGCGTAAACTTCATATGTACATTTTTCAAAAAATTTGTTCGGAATATTTTCTTTTTTCGTAGCCCCAAGTATACTCTTTAAGACGAACGATTTTCGAAAATATAATAGTTTTCGAGATATTTAAAAAATAAAATTGAAAAAATTGTGAAATTTTGAATTTTGCATAACTTTCGAATTTTTATTTTTTATTTTTTTCCTCTGGTAGAATTTCGTTTTATGATAAACGAAAACTTCTGACTAAATTTCATCGAAATTAAAAGGGGTCCACTCCAACTATTGGTTGATTTGACATGGAATGACCCATATATATTATGCTCTAAATAGTCGAAGACATATATTATTTCGAAAAAAAAATCTTATTTTCTTTTAATGAAATATGAAATTGAATTTATATACATCTCAAAAAAAAAAAGTTAAAATTTTATTCTTTCTTAATGAAATCATAGTTTTTACTACAATAATGAACGTCGTGAAAAGGTGGCACTGTACGATTTTTGTTAAGGATATCACAATGGGTTCTGCACATCGCAATTTGATTTACTCATGAAAAATCGTTTGGATAGAAAAAAAACAATTCTTCTTTGTAATAAACCGAAAAAAAAATTGTCACTTCGGAGCCGAGCGTCATTACAGAGGAATATCGAGTAGAATGTGCAGACCAAAATGATCTTAGAGTACATTTTACCCCATACATTTTTGTTTGCTGACCCTTTGTCTAAAAAACCAGGTACCGAAAAATTGTGCGAGGCAGACCGGACACTGATATCATATTTCACCCCATATTCGTTACATGGAACGTTGTTTTTTACATTTTCGAAAAAAAAACAATAAAACAGCGGATGCGCCTCTCTTTTAGCTTCAAACGCAGTTCCATTGAAAAAAACCCGCTATTAACAATTTTTTTAGTCTACGTTGTGCACGCGAAATAGCTTTACAACGCTCTAATCTGAAAAAGAATGTATAGATTTATTAACCAAGACCATTTATTCGTTGATTTATTCCATAGAATAATTATTTTCCCTATCCAAATTGTAGCCATCGATTTCCCCTGCGTTAATCAAATGGCTAGAATAAAAACTCATTGCGTTACCCACACGGAAATATAATATACCGGAAAATATATTTTTCGATATACGTAAAAATATATTTAAAATATATTTGAAGTGTACATTATATATTCTAAATACATTTTAGATGTATCTAAAATATATATCAGATATATATTAAATATATAATATGTAGATTCCATATAAGAAATATACTCAAAAATATATTCATGATAAGTACATTTTCAGCAGAAAATTTTTCTTTGAAATATAAATTAAATATATTTTAGATATACGATTATTGTGCATAAAAATATATTTTTTGATATATGTAAAAACATATATTGTGTATATGTAAACATATATTAAAATTATATAGAAAATATATAAAACGTACACTCAATATATATGTTTGATGCATTTAGTATATATCTTAAATATATTTTTTACATACATATTGTGTATATTTAAACACCAATTAAAAATGTATCTAAAATATATAGAACATGCACTCAATATATATGTTTGATATATTTAGTATATATCTTCAATACATTTTTTATATTTATATTGTAATATTTTTAAATAGATTAAAAATATACCTAAAATCATATTTGTAATACATACATTTTCGGACCAAATATACTTAATATATCCAAAAATATATTTTCCGTAATATTTGCCGATATATTTTATTTCCATGTGAGTACCTCTAAAAAAAATTTCACGTAGTCCTTTTTTGACGACGTTCAATATTACAATAAGAACTACGATTTCATCAAAATGTAGGTAAAGATAATAACGTTTTATTTTGGGACACACTTACATTTATGTATAGTATATAGCTCCATTTTGTCAGAATCACCAAAATTGCGTAAAATTCAACTTTCAGCAATATGTCGCACATTCAATTATCGAAGTCGCGACGACAAATATATACCTATTATATGCCAAGTGGACGCAGGAGTGGTACGAGGAGGTACTTTCTCTGCTTGATCATTGGGCTTCCCGCAAATTCATTGTGGCAAATTGGTAAGCCCCTTATAGTAACCATACCGGTGGCGTATTTGTCTGGTGGTGGACTATCGGGAAATGTGCCAAATAGACAGAAAGAGACGGCGATGGGAGAGGGTGAGAGTCAAAGATAGGCAGAGAGAATGAGAGACAGACAATGATGGTAGGAGGAAAAGTTCGATAGAGAGGGTGAAGTGGAAATGCACGCTGAGGGGATTTAATGGTATACTCGATACGTGCGGTAGAACCCATATTTTTCTCTCTCTCCCTCTCTCTCTTTTTCTCACTCTCTTCATAATCATCTGTATTATTTTGAAATCTTTTTGGTATTTTTTAGTTTCTTTTCATGTTACCCGTGCAAAAATTTGTTAGGGTATCCCAGTTTCCGGTAAAATCCCGATCGGGATTTCTTAGGGATGCCCTAAAAGAGAATTCCTTGCTAGATCCCTGGAGGGTCCCCAGCGGTGTCCTTATTAACACTAACCGGCAATCTAAAAATGCATATTTCGATTACATTTCGATCAGGATTTGTCGGGGCAACCCCGAAATGAGTATTCCTGTGCAAAAATGTACCGAGACCTTCCAGTTTCCTGTAAAATATCAATCGGGGAATCTTAGGGACACCCTAATAAGGGAATCCTTACTGGATCCTTGGCTCGCCCCAGGTTGATTCCTTATTATAACGCTAAAACTAAATAAGGTAAATGTCCCAATTATTGAACAGGTCCCAATTATTGAACACTATCTTATATTTTTATTATTTCTCATTCACCTGCATGCATTTACTTATTTATAAAAAATTCATTACATATATGGAACTTTTAGCTATCGAAATGTTACCTTACTTGTGCAAAAAAAGCTTTAATTAATAGAGAAAACAATTATTCAATCAGCAACGGTCACCCGATTTGACGTCTCGTGACGCGCCGCTTCATGCGTAAGGGCATAAAAAATTCAAAAACTGTCGCATCTCAAAAAGTAAAGGCGTTTCAGGTTCCTCAGAAAATTTCTTTTAAGTAACAATTAAACTTTTTTTTTTAAAATTAATTATTTGTTAAAAAAATATGGTGTTCGATCATTGGGACATAGAAAATACAGTGTGTCCCTATTATTGAACACGCAAATTCTCCAAGATGGCGTCATTAAACCCATCAAAACATCGAGACAGTTAACGCGTGATAGATCGTGTGAATCAGATTTATTCAAACAAAAACTGTAAGTTCCTGAATAAACTTACCTTTATTCTTTTAATAATAACTCTAAGATCGTCGAATATTTTTTTTATTTGTATTTTCGTGCAATAAACATAAAAAGAAAAGTACAAAGAGAATATAACCTAAATGTAACCTAAAAATACGAGTGTAATGTTCAATATTTTTTGCTCTCCGATATTTCAGTCGAAAAACAAGAAAGCTGTGACAAAATCAAACAAAAATGGAACATAAAAACGGGGAAGCTGAAAAGAAAAATGAAATAAAGTTCGAGTTGAAAAGCAAAAATAAACCAAATGCGAATGAACCAAAAACCTGTCAAAAGAGACTAAATATATATTTTTATATTTTTACATGATTAATAAAAGATTATTCAAGTGTTTGATTTTACTTTTATTTCTTAATATTGTACCCAAAATAATATTTTCAGAATGGAAAAAGAATTCTCGAGAGTGCTCGATAACTGGGACATGTCTGTTCAATATTAGGGACATAGGCACTTCCAGTGTTCAATAATTGGGACATTTGCATGCTTCACATTGTTGTTCTTTTTTTTTCATTTGAAATCATTTAAAAATAATTCGAAGGGTGATTTTTCGAAAGTAAAAATATCAAAGTATCATTTGAACATGAAAGCGATGGTCTTTTTCTTGATTTTGTATTTTTTCTCACCGAATTCAATCCCCAGATTCTTAGCTGTTCAATAATTTGGACATTTACCTTATTTTTGGTTTCATATTTTTTGTGATTACATTAATTGCGACTAATTATAGGACGCTCTTCAGCAAATCATTTGTATGGGCAACACACGTTCAGCCAATATTTTAGTCATTAATAAAGACAATGTATGTAGTTCAGGTGCCTTCCTAAGAAGTGCCCATTTTAATGAATATAATTTATTTAACGATTCTATAGGATTCCTCAATAATCCGCTATGGATCATTCAAGCATCAAATAAGATCCGCCCTGGACACGGTCACGGTTCCGTTCAGGAGTACCTGCTAGATTCCATTTTACAAACGTTTCCTTCCGGTCGTGGATCTGGTCCGATCTCCAGAAGGATCCGTGACTAGGATGAATTACGGGAATCCAGCTCGATCCCCGCCATAATTTCTACATGGGTAGCTTGTATATTACACGGATGAACAAAGATTATTTACTCACAGTTATAATATAATATAACAGCAACTTTGACACACTTGTCAGCACATCTAAGATACACACTTATCTAAAATAAATCCTGGTTCGTCTAAGACAATGTAACCCTACGTTTTATCATTGTAATAAGATAACTCAAGTTACACACACTGTAATACATTTTTTGCCTGATGAGGCAAAAAGTACCATGTCCACCAAAGCATGAATAAAGTACTCAATCAACTAATCAATCTCTCTCTCCCTCTCTCTTTGTCAACTAATTGCAAATTAATCAATCAATTTTTGTCTATACCTTTCTCTGCTCCATGCATTTTTTTCTGGTTGCACGCTGAATCGTGTTTGAAAAAAAAGGCTCCTGAATCCAAACTCCTGGATATGTTTGAAGAAGTCCTACAGCTCTGTGTACTAATTGACGAAAAAAGCGATGCGCAGTCTTTTCTATACATGCACGAATTATACATTGGGAGTGGATTTTATATGCACCCGGAGAGAAAATACTCGAATGCGCGCGTTTGTGTATACTATTTGCGTTCCGGCTTATCGAAAGATCCTCTAATGGATGAGGCTTCTCGACAAAGATTAATGAATCGAAATATCATACCCTTGTCTGTCAAGTTCTCTGCTGGTATCATCATTGATCAATTATCGAAGCTTTCAGCTCCGTTGAGACTGAAGAAACGCGTGCACGGTTTTTGGTTAAGCCCAAAAATAAATTCAACGACTTTTTGAATGCTGATAGGCATTAAAAATTATATGACTGCACATTTATGTAAAAATCTATTGCCAAGGATTATTTCCATAAAGTAATAATATACATGCAAGAATATGTTCCACATATCAGATTTCTTGAAGGTTTATGTATGTATGAAAAACATATTGCCAGTGTCCTCTTTATATGCTTTAAATATATTTTCTGATTACTACTGATGCATCAGAATATATTTATTATATCCAAGATATAATTTATCATGGGTGTTTCCCACATAAGCGAGTATACTCATCAATTTCGGATCCTGCACAAAAGAGGCTTTAATGATGAAAAAGAACTGAGCAAGCTAAATGTCAATTTCTACTGTGCACGATTTTGAGAAAAATTCAAAATTTTATAAAATTCCAATCCATTCGTGACTAATTCGATACACCGAGAGAAAAGTATGGTGTGTAAAACCATATTTTACCATATAATATGTTTCCCACAGGGCTCATCAATAATTTATGGTAACCCCAACCTATAAAATTATAGTAAGGATAACCGAATTTTCTGGGTTCCTCCCAACATCTCCTTATGTTTGAGCAGACAATGTATCGAGCAACTAAACGTATGGTACTCGAAACTATCGAATGGCAATGAATTCTAAGAAAATTCATTGTGACTTTGTCGTTACCCACCATACGGTATCAAAAGAGCAAGACATTGATTCACGTAGCACACGTAGTTGTAACATACATACCGTATTTTGGAAAATTCACTACATGTTCTATTTTACACATTATATCGTGCACTATACTTCCGTACATAGTACATCTTACCATCCCGAGCAGAAATTTGATCCGGCTAGCCTAATAACGGATAAGACCCTGGTCAGGCATCGCTAAGGATAGCCTGATCAGGATAGCCTGATCACGCACAGATCCTTGCTGGATCATATTTTGGTATGACATCAATTGCCAGGCTAGCCTTACATTATCCATGTCAAGGACAGATCAGGTGGTGCTAAGGACGCGAAAAAACCCGAGCAGAAATTTGTTCCGGCTAGCCTAATAACGGATAAGGACCTGATCAGGCATCGGTAAGGATAGCCTGATCAGGATAGCCTGATCACGCACAGATCCCAGCTGGATCATATTTTGGTATGACATAGATTGCCCGGCTAGCCTTACATTATCCATGTCAGGGACAGATCAGGTGGGGCTAAGGACCGGCAAAAAAAACCCGAGCAGAAATTTGATCCAGCTAGTCTATAATAACGAATAAGGATCTGATCAGGCATCAGTAAAGATAGCTTGATCAGGATAGCCTGATCACGCACAGATCCCAGCCTGATCATATTTCCGTATGATATAGGTCAGGCTAGCCTTACATTATCCATGTCAGCGACAGATCAGGTGGTGCTAAGGACCGGCAAAAAAAACTTCGGTCTGAATAATGTGGCTAGCCTGATATTTCCCTGATCCGGGACGGAGCAGGAGTGTTATTTCCGAGACTCGCCGCGAGATGTCGCAGTACGGCGGACGCTCGCTCCCATACGGATGATATGAATAGTATGCTTAGGTATGCGACCGCGGGCATGAAAATTTACTTCTCTACCGCGAGGTATAAAACCTCGCGAGAAGCCCTATTACGAAAAGTCCTTTGCTGACTTCCTCGTACTGTACCTATACTCTATAAACACATAAAATTCTTGTGGAATAAAATAAATAAACAATAAGGCGCCTGGTCAGGCTAGAAACCGTCCGCAATTAGGACCGGATAAGGCGCCTGATCAGGCAGGAACCGTGCGCGATCAGGACCAGATAAGGAGCCTGATCCCAGCCTGTCCGGTAATAGCGTTATTCTCCTGACATGTAGCCTGATATGAAGTCTCATCAGGGCCTGATATGTAGCCTGATTAGGGCCGGATGTTGTTGTAAGGTCAGCCTGAGGGGGCCCTGATCCCAGCCGGAATCAAATTTCCGCTCGGGATATTCATCCTAATATTAATAAATATTATTTCAAACTGAACAAAAACATGTATTTAAATGGAATAATTTTTTTTTTAATATTTACACAATATATATTTTTAAACATTTAAATCTTTGAATGTATAGCTACAAATATGAAGTCTACAATTTCGTAAAGCTTCGTCTTTTTTTTAACAAAAGGGAAAAGAAAAAAGACCCTTTTTTATGGGAATCCTTTTCGGGGATTCGACTATCTTGCGTTTTGCCGCAATGTTCAATGTATTAAATATCCATACTGAAAAATAAGGATATCAGACATAGACGAGCTTGGAAACGATATAGGCGTCGAGAGGCCGGTTCGCTTGTGCGAGAGGTAGCCACTTGGCGGATTTTTGGGGTACTGACAAATCTGCAGATATGATCACTGAGAGAAAAAACTATGGTTAGCTCAAAGATCCGTCATGGTAAAAGGGGTTATAGTATGGTTAACCATATTCTATGACTGGACAAGCAATAATATGGTAGCGCTTATTATATTATTGCTTGTCCAATCGTAGAAAATGGTTAACCATACTATTACCCTTTTTACCATGGCGGATCTTTGAGCTCACCATGGTTTGTTTTTCTCAGTGTACTATCCATATTTGTCTACAAGTCTATATAAATATAAAACTTCAACTTGATCGCTACAATGTTCCAAAAGTTCAAGCGTTCTCAAGCATGTTGAAACATTTAAAAACTTCATAATACAAGCGATTTTCGCTAAAAAACGATATCTATCATGTTTATCGTCTTGTCAATTTGTGCAAAAAAGTTTTACCGGCACAGCTATAAACTAATGAAAGTTTGAGCAAAGTTATCCGCAGAAAAGTCTAATTTATTTTTGTTTTCATATAATATCATCGGGAACGTCGGTAGAAGCTCCTTAAAAAAGTTGGACGGTAAAACAAGCAACTTCCGAGCGTTTGAAAAAAGAACTTCATCTGCACGATTAAATTAAATTTTTCTCTATGTTGTCGTACGCAACAAATATATTCAATGATATTTAAATAAAAAATAGAATTGGATGCTCGGTATTCAATTATTCAATATTTCGACATTTTTATCAAGACGAACACAAGAACCCTGTTTTAAGTGTTCGGGCCATCTGTCGATTATATTCTTCGACATGGTGACAATACTTGGCAGCTATACAGGATGTCACAAAAGTAACGGAACGACTGAATATTTCCTCAGCTAAGATATTTTTCAAAAAGGTCAAGGTCATTCTTGTAGTCACTTTTGACGAGGAATTCAATGGTGATCTCAATTCTGCCCTTGACGGTAACCTTCAAGGTTATTTCAAGGTCAACTTTTTCTCAAATGGAAACCCCCTTTTGGAGATCGGCAATCGATAGAGCGGAAAATTTCACGTTCAAATATGTACTTAATAGGTCATAGGTACATTTTGACCTTGAAGCCCGTAGTAGAAAACTCCATTCGTCGCCATTGAAAAATCCCCATTCATTCCCCATTGCCAAAATAACCAACGGAGATGAATGCCGAATTGCCTAAGGGGATTTTCGCCATTGAATTCCCCATTTGAAATCGAATGAGGATTTTCCAATGAGGATTGACTTCCCCATTTGAAACGGAATGGGGATTATCCTATGGGGATTTAATGAAGAAAATTCCCATAGGCAATTCGGCATTCATCTCCATTGGTTTTTGTAGGCAATGGGGAATGAATGGTGATAATCAATGGAGATTCTTTCATATAGTAAAAAACTCCATTCGTCACCATTGAAAAATCGCCATTCATTCCCCATTGCCAAAATAACCAATGGAGATGAATGCCGAATTGCCCAAGGACATTTTCGCCATTGAATTCCCCATTTGAAATCGAATAGGGATTTTCCAATGAGGATTGACTTCCCCAATTCAAACCGAATAGGGATTATCCCATGGGCATCAGTCGGCAAGAAATCCTTACATGGATTTTTTGGACACCAACTCCTGCTAATATTCCGTGCTCACACTCGTCTACATAAGCATACTCCTCGCATAATCCGTATGGGAGTTTATTGGGTTGCCGTCCTGCGACATCTCGCGCCAAGTCTCGGAACTAACGCGACGCGGTTTCCAATGGACATCTTTGGGTAATGCTGATCATTCAGTTCATCCGCATTTACGTCCCAATGGACATCATTGGGTAAAGCTGATCATTTCGTTCATCAGCATTTGCCTTCCAATGGACACCATTGGGCAATGCTGATGGCTCAGTCCATCAGCATTTGCTTTCCAATGGGCATCATTGAATAATGGTGATAATTCGGTTCATCCGCATTTGTTGTTCCACGGACGTCGTTGGGCAATGGTGACTTTTCAATGGATATCCATTCACTGATCAATGGTCGTTCCTATACGCCATTGAAAAATGCAGAAATCTCAATGGGTCCCCATTCATTGTCCAATGGAGTCGTATGAGGACCATTGGTTGCCATTGGCGATTCAATGGAGTTTTTTACTACGGGAGGTCCTCTAAAGTCAATCAAACTCAAACAAGGTGTGGATATTTCTGGCTTTTTAAATTCTTTCGTAACGACCAAAGTTATTAATTTTAACAAAGCGCATTTAGTAGTGACCTTGATGATGACCTTCACGGTTATTTCAAGATCAACTTTTTTTTAACCTGTATTTTTGAGTTCTAAAATCAATATAACAAACAGCTTTACATTAACATCAAAAGATTCGGAAAAGATCAATTAACTTTTCCGGAATAAGTTTGATTTCAGAACTCAAAATCACAGGTTCCCATTCAAAGAAAAAGTTGACCTTGAAATCATTTCAAGGTCATCGTCAAGGTCACTTCTAAATGCACCTTGTTAAAATTAATAACTTTGCTCTTTACGAGAGAATTTGAAAAGCTTCTACACAAAAAAAAAGGTTTAGTAATATCAACTACCCAGCTGCGATCACGGAAAATTCGTTTGAATTAATCGTCACATATTTGATTTGATTACGCCGTTGTTGAAATAATAAAACTGGTGTCGTTTTTTCGAATGTGTACTGCATTCACCGCAAGTACAACGTTGGATCAAAATGATTCCAAACGATACTGATTCGACAACTGGTTTTCTTATTCAATCGAATATTTAGTCATTTACTGGAAGTAAATAAAATTGTTTCAACTGTATGTTTCGTCTCATCAACAAAATCTAGTTTTAATTTGAGCTATTCATCCAATTAAAGAGAATAGTAAATGCTTTCAAGTCGATCAAATTGTTTCATAAATTTGACTAAATATTTCAATGTGGCCACAACACATTTAGTTGATAGTCCGTATAGTAACTACCACGATCTCGGCACTTCGCTCGAGATCCGTAAGGTGGCGACGATCGGCGTGCGCTCTCGCACCAGCGAGACAGCCACTGAGCACCGATAAGTACCAGTGTATTACCAGCATTGGAGTCCTCGATTAACTTTAAGAGGAGGCTAAATACCATTTTTATTCAATCCCTACATTATCGACGTATCATCGTCGTCCAGTCTTTCTCCGACAACCGTGGATCAAAATTAATTACATTTTGACAATTAAGAGGGGGATAAATTAATTAACAATTAATTGTCAATTGAGAGGCTAAAATGCGTTACAGCTAATGCCAACAAACTCATTCGAGACCCCTAAATATTATAGGTTACTCGTCAGAATCCATGGTGCTGCCCTCACTCGCACGCCTGTGAACTACATTTCGCCATTTCGTTTTTCAATAAAACTACAATTTATCGATATATATCTCTTGATGCACCATCCAAACTTACGGCGTGTCATTTTGATAAAATAATGTCGAAAACGTCTCGATATTTGTATCGTGGCGTTCTTCATGGAGCCTCACTCTTGGTTTTACCCGAAATGCAGTAAAAGTTTAATAATTTAAGTTTTTCAAGTACAGTTTCTGGGTGGTAAATTAATCTGTAAATTTTTTTTGTTTTTCAAAAATTTTGTAGTGAGGCTCCATTCCTGCCATTGTTCTGATGATGTTGTTAAAATTTTATTCAATTCCATCCATTTGTATAAGAGCAAGTTTGGATGGCAATTTCGAGGTGTTAGTGTCGGTATTTAGCCTCCTCTTAAATTGATGGAACAGTACCCGCACTCTGTGATCGCGCAGTTCTATGGACTAAAGACTACATACTTGAATGAGATCACCATTGCACTTTGGTGGCACTCGTGCTCTTCATGGGCGCAAGGATAAATAGGTTTAATTTTTACTTAACTGTTTAATCTTACGATTAATTAGTTAAGTAAAGCCCCTCGTAGCTTAAACAAATATTGCATATCATCAAATATGTTGTCAATTCAATTGAAATTTTCTAGCTTTATATTGAATGCATTTTTTTCCTGTGAACAACATCTGAATTGCATAGAAAATATAAACTGTTCATTCAACTAAACCATTTAGTTATGCAATCGCATACTGAGTGCACTTTGACAAATATATCAATTTTTGCTCTATCGATTGCCGATGTCGAAAAAGAGGGTTTCCATTTGAAAACCAAGTTGACCTTGGAATAACCTTGAAGATAATCGTCAATGTTCAAATTAAGGTCACTATTGAATTCCTCATCGAAAGTTACTACAAGAATTATGCTTGAACTATTTGAAAAATATCTTAGATGAGGAAATATTCAGCCGTCCCGGTACTTTTGTGACACCTTGTATATCAGAAAAAGTCACCATAAACGATATTCGGAAAATTCAAAAGAGAGAACGTGTCGAGACAAAATTTTATTGGCCCACCTTTGCAGCATAATCACGGGGAGGAAGTATCAGGGTCATTAATAAGAATTGACCACGCGTCGTCGCTCTCATGACGCTTACGTCGTTCGAGAATTCAGAATTACTCGACTCGATATAATATACAATATCCACAAAAAGACGAAGAAAAGGAATAAGAAAAAAAAATCCATACAAATATCTCACAAAGAGTTCTTTCGGTTTTCCCTCTGTGAAAAGACATGTGCTCGCCTCCTCAAAGTGTGTCGCTGCGATGGCGCGTGTTCACATTTACACGTGTATAATATATAACCCAGGCCACGCGCGTTCGATCATTCGAAGCGCAAAAGAGGAACATCGAGACGGATTTGTTGCGAGGGCGAGAGCAAAACAGCGAAGGAGAAAGAAGAGAGAAACGATAAGTGCGAAAGATTCTTGTTCACTGAGTCGAGAGATATTAGGGAATAGGACAAGGGTACCAACCTCTTGAGAAGAGAATCAGGAAAAGGTGATGAGTGGGGGAAGTAAAAAGTGAGAAGCTGAGTGATAGGGAAAAAAAGAGCAAGGGAAGAAGAGAGAGAGAGAGAGAGAGAGAGAGAGAGAGGGAGCGAGCTAAATGTGAATAGGGATGAAACGGAGGAATTTTTCTGTCTGATCCTCCGACCCTCTCGTAGCAACGAGATATACACAAGTATATAGAGGTATCAAAAGAAAAAAACCCAGTAGCTATTTATAAAAGAATCCATGACGAAAAAAAGGCTCTCGGATTTCTCGGCAAGAGAGACGGAGAAATTGGCGCGCTAAGCCAAGCCGACTTCCTTCTACTCTCAAGACCGATTTCTCTTTCTTTCGTTATTGGGAATCGATGTCTTGGAAAATTGCCAGGTTACTTATCCGACCCAGGGTGGTTCGTTTCGGTCATCCCCTAGTCGAGAAAATCTCGGTTTTGCTATCTTTTTCTCTCTGCCTTTCTCATATTCTCGGACAGTCGCACATAAGGATAAAGGAACATTATAGCTCCCCAATGATACTTATAGCACTATACGTAGGATACTGGGACCATATACACGTGTAGTTTCATTATACGATCTAACGTATTATGGTTTTATGGATCTTCCAGACGGATATAGTGCCCAGAAGGTGTGTCTCTATATAGCATTATATCGCAATCGTATTATATGCGATAAGAGGTGACCGAGGAAAAATAGTACACCCTAATAACATGATTCCATCCGGCACTTTTATATTTTATTGACTTAAAAATCTTCAAAAAGTTAATCTTTTAAGGTTTTAATAGTCTACGAGCTATAGCTATGTTATAGCTACACTGCTGTACACTGTACAGTGCTATGCAGTCCCCTACAGCACACGATATTCCTGCAATGTTGCTGAAATGTTGCACGACAACATTGTAATATTGCAAGAAACATTGCAGCAATCTTGCTGCAATGTTGCTATGTCCGACGAGTGAAATATTGCTGCAATGTTCCGCAATATTCCAGATATATTGCATCCAATCAATATGCAAATATTCCAGCAATATAACTCGTATTGGATATTCAATATTTCAGGAATATTACGAACAATCAATATTCACTGTTCCAGCAATATCACTCGTATTAGATATTCAATATTTCAGGAATATTACCTGCAATGGAAACTTTATCATTTGCATTACTGCATTAAAAAAAATATGTAGTTTTAAGTCCAGAGGACTGCGCGACCACAGAGCGCGAGTAAATATTCCAACAATTAATTGTTAATTGAGGACCCCGATGCTGGTAATACACTGGACCCTTATCGGTGCTCGGTGGCTCTCTCGTCAGCGCGAGAGCGCCCACCGACCACCGCCACCTAACGGATCTCAGGCAAAGTACCGAGATCGTAGCAGGCCCCAGGTCGTCCCGTTACAGTTTATAGTCATATTTCACGAATAAGATGCATTCAGAAACAAAATACATATTGGTTTTATAGCTTTTTTGATATTGAACATTTTTTCAATACGAATCGTTAATTATATTAATATCACATGTGTTATTAATGTCAAAAGCACAACAAAATTTTGAAAAGAAATATGAAAAAAGAAAAAGACAATGATGTGAAATTGATCGTTATTGATATTTTATAAGGAATAAATGAATAGATCTTTTTGAATTGATCTTTTTCATATTTATTACGCTTATGTAGTTGTCAAATTTGGAGTTCCATCTCACCACTATTGCTGCAATTTACTCGCAACGGTTCAACAAAATATTGCAGGAATGTTGCTGAGGAACATTCCCGAAACATTGCAGTAATGTTATGTGCTGTAGGGGGTGCTACAATGCTGTACACTGCATTGAAATGAACGGTTTACTACACTAATAGCAGTTTAAAGGAGTGCTGCATTTTATAGTGACTCCAATTGAAGATATGAGACCCACCAATGTAACATTTATCATTTGTACAGCTTCCTCATTTTTTTCATGTTTCGCCAAGTCTCCTTTATGAGCCATCCTTTGGACTTCTACATGATGAGTAGTTTAGTTAGGCTTTATCATAATACAGCTGAAGGAACGATAGAAATGAATCAGGAAGCTATGTGCAAATTTTTAATTTGCAACTTTCTTTCCCGATAATTCTCGAAGTGATTCTAGTCAAATGCAATGGAAACCTTTATGGTTATAATTGCATTATAATTATGTAGTACATGGATGTAAAAAATCTGAGCATGGTACCCGTGCATAAATTTGTTGGGGTATCCCGGTTTCCAGTAAAATCCCGATCGGGATTTCTTAGTGATGCCCTAAAAGGGGATTTCTTGCTAGATCTGGGACCACTGGGATCCCCCCAGTGGTGACTTTATGAACGCTAACCAGCAATCTGAAAATTCATATTTCGATTAAATCTCGATCAGGCTTTGTTGGGGCAACCCCGAAATGAGTATTCCTGTGCAAAAATTTGCTGGGATCTTCCAGTTTCCTGTAAAATCTCGATTGGGATTTCTGAGGGATACTCTAATAAGGGAGTCCTTACTAGGTCCCTGGTTGGTCCCAGGTTGATTCCTTATTATAACGTGAAAACTATATATTTTTTATTTTATATTTTTGTGATTACTTCATTTGCGACTAAGTAATGGTTCAAATGGAAGGGTTCCCAGTAACCATAATTTATGTTAGAATGATCTATGTGATTAGGGTATTATAGTTAAGCATAGTTTCTTTCAGTGAGAGAGAAAGCGGCCTATTTAAATCAAATAGACTTTAATTTTTATAACGGTTAAACATTTATTTCTTACAAAAAAAATTCAGTTGATTCAAATAAACCAGATTTAATGCAAATGGAACTGCACTTAAACCGACCTAACTGAAGCTCAAACTCTGGCTCAAGCGCTGGCTTTTTCCTAATAATTTCTCGTCGGTATGGATTCCCCGAGTTTAATTAATGTTCCACACCCCGAAAATAAATTTATTTGATTCAAATAAATTTATTTGAAATAAATAAAATTTTATTGAAATACCGGCTTACCCACATGGAAATTTATATAAGTGAAATATACGCGAAAATTATATGCAGCGTATATTTATAACCGTCACATATATAGCGCCAAAAAGTACTATATATGCGCGCCATCTATGCGCTGCATAGATGGCGCATATATATTCCATATGAATTCCA
The DNA here is from genome assembly GCA_946863875.1 of Alloplasta piceator. Classification (NCBI taxonomy): domain Eukaryota; kingdom Metazoa; phylum Arthropoda; class Insecta; order Hymenoptera; family Ichneumonidae; genus Alloplasta; species Alloplasta piceator. The sequence continues at coordinate 21,966,566 of OX333071.1, read as the reverse complement.
GACAGTAAATACATGCGAAATACAAATTTCATATAATTTTATTTTAAATTAAATACTTACTTTCAAAATGCAACATACGTGTATGTATCACTGACATACTTTTTGTAGGAAGAATCTATTTTAATTATATTTTTCTTACACATGAAAATACATGTCAAATATTTTACTGGTATATTAATAACATATGGACATTTCATTACGTTTATATTTTTATTACACAAGTAAATATATGCGAAATACAAATTTCATATAATTTCATTTTAAATGAAATACTTACTTACTGGCCTCGGAGTTACGCCAAGGCGTAAGTCGGGGTTTCCATGTATCCGCATAGAGATACCCCGACTTACGCCATAGCGTAAGTCGGGGTATGACAGTATATACAATTTATATGCGGCATACATTATCAATACATTCCATGTATACAACTCATATAAAAACAAGTGCCCAATTCTTACATAGATGTAATAATGATTGTATACTTTTGATCTACATAATTTATATGATGCGTACATAATGATCTACATAATATATACAGCGGCGTATATTTTTTGTATATGCACTTTGAACGTAGCATACATTTAAATATACAACCGCGTACACTTTATATATATATGCTTTATACGTAGCATATATGCACCCGTAAAGCCATGTACATTTCCTATTTATACAATTTATATGCTGCATTTATTATGAATACATTCAATGTATACAACTCATATACAAACAAGCGCCAAATTCTTGAATATGCGACTTATATTTTCCATATATTTTAAATGTATTGGATATACGCTGCATACATGACTCTTATTAATGCAATACAAGTAAAATATAAAATTTAAAATCTGTTTATTACCAGTGTACAGCATTGCTTTATACTAATCCCCCCCCTCTTTCCTAGTAAGGCCGGGGCTGCAGCCTGCACCCTACACCTTTTCCATTCTGTATCGCAATTCTGCCGAGAGTGAAGGGAAAACTGCAGAAAAACCTTCACTGATACAGACGGTAAACTCTACCTAAGCGCCCGTCGGTAGCAATGCGAGCCCCCTCCAGCACGACTATCGTCGGTCGGTTAGGTAGTTACCTCCTCCATTGCGATCCAGTGAGCCAGTCGCTTGCACAGTTAGGTGAACCACCATCCGAGCGATAAGAACCGCGTCGGCAGGCCTCACCGAAACCGTACAATTAACCGCCCACTCATCGTAATGAGGTCTTTGGGATTCCATTATTTTAATGGTGGGGTCCCAACCCACCGGGATTGCAGCTGATAAACACTTGAAAAATTGGAATATTTTTCAGCGGTGTCGCCGGGGTTCGAACCCGGGTCCCGCGGATTACGAGACCCGCGCTCTAGCCACTTAGCCACTGCTCTCCCTTACAAGTAAAATATATTTTCTGCTTATATTTCACTTAAATAAATTTCCATGTGAGTAATAAGAGATTTATTAGGCCACTATTCATAAGAAAAGGTGCAATCAAATAAATCTTTTCTCTAAGAGCATATTTTCCATACGTACGACGATTCTGCTATGGAATTCTGCAGACGGAGAAAACTCAGACGATTTCGTCTGTACACTTTTATCCCTGGGGGTTATCTTGCACCGTTTCACCTCATGTTTTTATGCTTGCATAACTTGACTATCAAAGCCACGTGTGGGGCAGACGATGAAAACCGCATCAACTTTATGACGAGGGAGATTAAATTCACTGGCACACTAGCACATCTAAAGTACACTTTCGCCCAAGATCCGATATGTACGTGGCTGACGTGAATTACGTGCGTCCGAACTTCGTCAAAAGTGTTCGCACGTGGATGTTTCAGTCTCATGAGAGTTATCGGGGTCACAAAATTTTCTTCATCTTGTGTGCATAATAGATGCATCATTGAATTCTTTAACAAAATATAAATAAGGAAATTCTATTTTTAACAGCGAATCTATTTTACATAAATTCATTTGATTTATAAATTAACTATTGGAATAAAATAAAAATGAACTATAAAAACTATAACTATTTTTACTGTGAAATAAATCTTCATGAATATATAATTGCATCAATTGAATTAATATATAATTGAAATTAATTATTTATAAATAAATTTATAATAAAAGGCTTTTAGAATTAGTCTTTTTTCTCGTTCTGTTGACCAATGACCCACGCAAGCTTTATAAATATATGAGGCAATCCACGCCACAGAAGGAAAAATCGACCCACGATGGGACTAGCGTTAAAATTCATATAATTCATCATATTATTTTATAGAATTTTTTGAAAAAAATAAAAAATGGCTATCATCTTTTCAAAAAATAATTTTCACTTTACACGCTGAAAAAATGTTGACAACGATGATTTAATTTTTTTTTCTTTTTTTTTTATGAAAGTGTGAACTAATATGAAAAAAATCGATCTCTAAACATTTTTCGATATATCGATTAATTTAAGAGATATCGGCGTTAGAACGTTTCCGAAGTGTTTGAAATCCAGATTTTTCGAAAAATTGTAACTTCTGAAATACATGCGATAAAAATTTAAAAATTGGTCAAAATACTCCCTGCATAGTTTACTATTTTATGAAAAAAATGAAAAAACTTCGAAAAAACGATCATTTTTCTCGAAAAAGTGAAAAATTTCAAGTGGTCCATTTGACATGGAATTACCATATTTAGTTGGCCCTTTTATTTAAATATTCCTTGATTGTTACAAAATTTGTTAGTGGTTAAATAACATTCGTGTTTTCATAACAAAATTTTGTTCGTGTCAAAATAAGTTCTTAACTGTTAAAAAATATTTATTTCGCCATATCCAACTTTACATTTGTTAACAGATAACAAATCCTGGTGCATAGAAATATATTGTTTTCTCACTGTGTAAAAATCGAGAAATATATAAATGTTCGATATGATCGTTCGCGAATTTCGCGGAAACGACGAGCTCGTTATCTCCAACAACTAATTTGTCCACCTTTCCCATGAATATGTACATATATACGGTGTAAGTAAATTTAACCTGTAGTAAAAAAAACTCCATTGAATCGTCAATGGCAACCAATGGTCCCCATACGACTCCATTGGACAATGAATGGGGACTCATTGGGTTTTCCGCATTTGTCAATGGCGTATAGGAATGACCATTGATCAGTGAATGGATATTAATTGAAAAGTCACCATTGCCCAATGACGTCCATTGGAAAGTAAATGCGGATGAACTGAATGATCAGCATTACCCAAAGATGTCCATTGGAAACCAAATGCGGCTAAATCTATGAATGATCAGCATTTACCAATGATACCCATTGAATACTCACACGGAAATATAATATACCGGAAAATATATTTTTCGATATACGGAAAAATATATTTAAAATATATTTGAAGTGTACATTATATATTCTAAATACATTTTAGATGTATCTAAAATATATATCAGATATATATTAAATATATAATATGTATATTCCATCTAAGAAATATACTCAAAAATATATTCGTGATAAGTACATTTTCGGCAGAAAATATTTCTTTGAAATATATATTAAATATATTTTAGATATATGATTATTGTGCATAAAAATATATTTTTTACATATATATTGTGTATATTTAAACACCAATAAAAAATGTATATAAAATATATAGAACATGCACTCAATATATATGTTTGATATATTTAGTATATATCTTCAATACATTTTTGATATTAATATTGTAATATTTTTAAATAGATTAAAAATATACCTAAAATCCTAAAATCATATTTGTAATACATACATTTTCGGACAAAATATACTTAATATATCCAAAAATATATTTTCCGTAATATTTGCCGATATATTTTATTTCCATGTGGGTAATAAGTAACGAATTATACAATGGTCAACATTTATCAATAATGTCACTTCTGTAGTAAATGAAAATACGATACAATAATAGTAATAACAATAATAATGAATTAACAATCATTGCCTCGTTTATTATTATTATTTATTATTGAATTATTAGCATTATTTATTATTATTATTATTATTATTATTATTATTATTATTATTATTATTATTATTATTATTATTTAATTATTATTTACATTGTCAGATTTATCCCGCGAGAACAAGCGATTGTGCGCCTGTCACATGTTCGTAACGTAGGCAGAGCTTGTTATTATTATTATCACCACAAACGCGTTGCGTTAGTTCCGAGACTTGGCGCGAGATGTCGCAGGACGGCAACCGCTAAACTCCCATATGGATTATGCGAAGAACATGCTTATCTAGACGGGTGTAAAAGCACGGAATATTAGCAGAAGTCGGTGTCAAAAAAATCCGCCGGCTGATGTAATTGTACTTGTAATTTAATGTTCGTAGAGAATTTCCGTTCACTTGGAAACTAATGTTCTCTTAGAGGATTGTCGAAAGGAGTGTTACCCCAAGAAAGGGTAGCCTCGAAATAAAATGCCTACATCGAAAAAGGGGTACCTCGTAAGATCCAATGGATCAAAAATCTCCATTGATAATCGCCATTCATTCCCCACTGCCCACAAAAACCAATGGAGATGATTGCCGAATTGCCTAAGGACATTTTCTCCATTGAATCCCCATTGGATAATCCCCATTTCGTTTCAAATGGGGAAGTCAATCCTCATTGGAAAATCCCCATTCGATTTCAAATGGGGAATTCAATGGCGAAAATCTCCTTGGGCAATTCGGCATTCATCTCCATTGGTTATTTTGGCAATGGGGAATGAATGGCGATTTTTCGATGGCGACGAATGGATTTTTTTTTTACTACGGGAAGCCTCATTGCTCACGTATTCCATGTGTGGAAAATTACCCCCCTGCGCTTGTGTGTCGCACACATTGGGCATATTCATGATACACGATTTGAGTGTACGTCGCAGTATCGAATTACACACTTGGTCGAATATAGCGTCGACAATATGCTACTTGTTTACCAAATCGGTCATCATTGACTGACTAAAACGGGTAAATAGCCACGAAACGTATAACGAGAGGGAATCCTCGATGATGCAGCGGAGGGTGAAAAGCAAAAGCGAAAGAGAAAGAGCGAGAAAAAAGAAGAGGGGAGTCGACTCGTGGCTCGGGCATCGAGCATCCCACGGGAGAAGCCACTTCAAACGCCACGCAAACGCATTATTATAATGAGCTCTTTATAATAATAATAATAGAATAATAAATAATTGTTCATTCATCTGTAAATGAATTTTACTCTGTGAGAAAAGGCTAGAGATATTCTTCAGCAGAACTCGACGATTCATTTTGACGAGTGAAACCCTAATTAGATAAAATCATGGTAAAAAGTATAAAACAAAGAAATTACTGATAAGTCCCGATAAACTTTTCGTGGGAACATACTTTTCGAGAGGATTATTGCAGGAAATATAAGTCTTATACTTTGGTAAAAAAAAAATTGATTTCGGAACAGAGTCGAAATTTGGAAAAAGTTAAAATCAAGGTTTTCAAGTTTTTTAATATGAAAGAAATAAAACCGAACAAGTCTTTGATATTCGGAAAAAATGAAAGGAGAACATATGCCAGATTTCTGCAAGCATGCTCCTTAAATCAAAAGTTTTGCGATTTTCAATATTTTATTACGGCGACGATGATTCAAAAATCGGAATAAATCATTAAATTCTGCAATATTCTGTGAATTTGCCCCTGGTGTATTTATTGAACAAAAACCTCAACCGAACCTCGCAAAATTCAATTATAGAGTAACTGCCGATTTTTTGTCGATAATATCGATTTTTTAATGTTATTCGAAAATTAAACATTAGAAATTTTTTCCCACTCGAACGAAGTTTCGGAGACCTGACAAATAAAAAACTTTCGGCCGATCACGAAACCGATTTACCTCAATTTTTTGTACCAATATTCAATGTATAACTCTCTATCGTCCCTATCACTTTTGTATGAAAATTATTATTTTTACTATTGTACAAAAATTAAAAGCTATGATAAACAGAGTCGAAAAACGCATTTTTTGTTCAGACCGCCGCCATTTTGCGAAACTTTTTTGTTCCGTTTTCTCTTAGGCAGGGGCTATAAATTCTAACTAATTAAGAATCTTTTTTTTTTTCATTTTGTATCAAATGACTAGAAACGTTGCAATCATGTCAACCAGCACACCCCTTTTTTTACCCCCAACTTTACCAGCTTGTAACTTATTGAATTTTCATTTTTTTCTTCAAAATTTTTTTGTTTATTGTCAAAATATTAATAAATATGTTGTAAAAAATAGAATGGTAAAAATATTTATTGTTTTTTTTTATCGAGCATTAGAAAGCGTTCAAAATGTATGTCTCTAGACACCAGAGATGGGCGTAATCGTAATCTTGGATTACAAATTTGAAATTAAGAATGTAATCCGTCCAGTTCGATTACAAATTACAAATGTAATCGGTAATCCGTCCAGTTGGATTACAAATTACAAATGCAATCCGTCAGTCATCCAGTCTAACAAATTTACAAATTTATTAAATTTAAATGACTAATTTATCATTTGTAATCCGACTTTAACGATTACCGATTAGAGTTGTAATTTGTAATCCGCCAGAATGGATTATGGATTACATTTTCAATTTGTAATCCGACAGGATGGCTTACGGATTACATTTTCCATTTATTGTAATCTGACTACAGATATTACGGATTACATTTTCCATTTATTGTAATCTGACTACAGATATTACGGATTACATTTGTAATTTGCCTTATTGCTTTGCGCCTTATTGCTTATTTATTTTATACCACAAGAATTTTATGTATTTATAGAGTAAAGGTACAGTACGAGGAAGTCAGCAAAGGACTTTTCGTAATAGGGCTTCTCGCGAGGTTTTATTCCTCGCGGTAGAGAAGTAAATTTTCATGCTCGCGGTCGCATACATAAGCATACTATTCACATCATCCGTATGGGAGCGAGCGTCCACCGTACTGCGACATCTCGCGGCGAGTCTCGGAACTAACACTCCTGCTCCGTACCGGATCAGGGAAATATCAGGCTAGCCACATTATTCAGACCGAAGTTTTTTTGCCGGTCCTTAGCACCACCTGATCTGTCCCTGACATGGATAATGTAAGGCTAGCCTGACCTATATCATATCGAAATATGATCGGGCTGGGATCTGTGCGTGATCAGGCTATCCTGATCAAGCTATCCTTACTGATGCCTGATCAGATCCTTATTCGTTATTATAGGCTAGCTGGATCAAATTTATGCTCGGTTTTTTTGCCGGTCCTTAGCACCACTTGATCTGTCCCTGACATGGATAATGTAAGGCTAGCCGGGCAATCTATGTCATACCAAAATATAATCCGGCTGAGATCTGTGCGTGATCAGGCTATCCTGATCAGGCTATCCTTACTGATGCTTGATCAGGTCCTTATTCGTTATTATAGGCTAGCCGGAACAAATTTCTGCTCGGGTTTTTTCGCCGGTCCTTAGCACCACCTGATCTGTCCTTGACATGGATAATGTAAGGCTAGCCTGGCAATCGATGTCATACCAAAATATGATCCGGCTAGGATCTGTGCGTGATCAGGCTATCCTGATAAGGCTATCCTTAGCAATGCCTGACCAGGACCTTATCCGTTATTAGGCTAGCCGGATCAAATTTCTGCCCGGGGCGCGAAGTCGCGATGCAGTCAAAGATACCGAACAGGGCTGTAGCAAGCCAAAAATTGACAGCTGTCAATGACTTCGTTGGAGAGAAAAGATGCTAACATCCATGCCCGGGCATTATTATTCATCACGAAATTAAAATGTCCAATACAAATGACAATGTGTTCGCGTTCGTATTATTCGTGTTGACAATGCGAGAAACTCATCGTCGGGACGGAGAGAATTCTCGTGCCAACTGTTGTAGCGTTTCTTTTTCTATACAAGTGTGCAGACGCACCCTCCAACCCGGATGATTCCGCGGAAAAAAAAACATAGATAGGAGAAAGTTGCGTGGTCATTAATACGAATTTGTCCAATCGTTATTGACGATTTCATTTCCGGTGAAATCATTCGGAGGCACTCCGCATCAAGAGCCCAAGCGCGAGGATCATCGAAGTCCTTTTTTTATAACACACATTTTGATTGTATACAAGCGCATATTGTATTCACTGACGAATCAGTCGATCGGACCAGTTTTTTTTTGTTTAACGATCCCTGAAGACCTCCCTCCATGTAAAAACATTTTTTTTCTTATGGACCGTCGACGGACACAAATAAAATAGGAAAACAGACTTTTTGGGGGGAGTTCTCCAATGGCTTTGTGCAAGAACGAGAGGGCAAAAATTTCTGCCTTATTGGTCTTAGCTCATCGGATTTAGATCGATTGATCTGTAACGCCTCTTTCGTTCATTTTTTTATCCTCTCTTTCTATACCGGAGTTACGGATCTGCTATCCGTTTTGTCCGTCATCCTTCAATCTCTCGATCCGATAACAAAGGGTTAGCCTTTTGCGCATGCAGACTCGCACGATCGTGTCTCAGAGACGAGAAAAAAGAAAAATATTTATACCTCTCGCTTGGACGCACCTTTGAATCGAATTTTCTTTCAGAGTGGTTCAAGAGTACATCTCAAGACTGTGTATTGATATTTGGTCAACACGCACGACTCACTTTGATGACCTGCCTTTCTTTGCGTTTGCTACCATATTGTATGCAAAAATTCTTTAAGGGATGCAGATTTTTTTAGGTTCAAAATTATTCTGAAAAATATAGTGACCGGTTTAGTTTTCCTAAGTGCTGTAATATCGGAATTTAAACAAATTAAGTTAAGAGGAGGCTAAATATCGACACTAACACCTCGAAATTGCCATCCAAACTTGCTCTTATACAAATGGATGAAATTGAATAAAATTTCAACAACATCATCAGAACAATGGCAGGAATGGAGCCTCACTAAAAAAATTTCGAAAAACAAAAAAAAAATTTACAGATTCATTTACCACCAAGAAACTGTAATTGAAAAACGTAAATTATTAAACTCTTACTGCATTTCGGGTAAAACCAAGAGTGAGGCTCCATGAAGAACGCCACGATACAAATATCGAGACGTTTTCGACATTATTTTATCAAAATGACACGCCGTAAGTTTGGATGGCGCATCAAGAGATAAATATCGATAAATTGTAGTTTTATTGAAAAACGAAATGGCGATATGTAGTTCACAGACGTGCGAGTGAGGGCAGCACCATGGATTCTGACGAGTAACCTATAATATTTAGGGGGCTCGAATGAGTTCGTTGGCATTAGCTGTAACGCATTTTAGCCTCTCAGTTGACAATTAATTGTTAATTAATTTATCCCCCTCTTAATTGTCAAAATGTAATTAATTTTCATCCACTGTTGTCGGAGAAAGACTGGACGACGATGATACGTCGATAATGTAGGGATTAAATAAAAATGGTATTTAGCCTCCTCTTAATAGCTAGAAAGATAAATTTGTTTGAAGGTTAATTTGGCGAAAATCACTTATGGGATTAGTATTTTGAAGAATTTGGATTTTTCGAAAAAAAACCGGGTCCAGTTCTGCTTTTGCAAATTTTGCAGCATCTGACTGAAGTTGCGAATAGTTCAGAAAGAGTATAAAGATGTGAATTTTCCAATATTTTTCAGTGTTAAGGGGACCGAGTCAGCGTCAAAACGCCGATTTTTTAACATGAATATAAAGATTCGTTGATTACGTACGTGTAAACCTGACCAATGGTCATCAGTTTATGCATCAAATGAAGGAATTGTTGACGCTAGTTAGAACTCTTAAGCTGCAGCGGTTCTCTCCTGAATAAATTTTTGAGTTCTACTACGTTGTGCACATTACGATTTTGTGAACATTAAATTTTTGGTTTTATTTTTTTTATATAAGACCTTGTACTGATATTGAAAGATCCTGAAATTTTCAGAAATATGTTTTTTTTTGTTTCAAAAATATAAATTTTTGAATTTGGGTAAAACTTTTTTTTTACCTCAAAGTTAAGTGAAGTTGATCAATCATGTAATTTTGACTGCTCAAAATTAAAAAATTACATGATTGTTCAACTTAAAAAAATTTATATTTTTGAAACAAAAAAGCACTTTTTTGAAAATTTCAGGATCTTTTCAAATCAGTACAAGGTATTATATTTAAAAAATTGAACAAAAAGTTCCATGTTAATTGCGGATTTTCACGATTTTAAAAAATTCAAAATTCTCCAAATTCATCATTTTTTAAATTTTGTTGTCCGAATATTTTTTTTTCGTAACCCCAAGTATACTTTGAGACGAAACAAACGATTTTTCATAACTATCATAGTTTTCAAAATATTTAGAAAAAAACTTTGAAAAATGGTTAAATTTTGAATTTTGCATAACTTTTGAAACAAAAAAAAAATTTCTTTGGTAGACCTTGGTTTTATGATAAAACAAAACTTCTGACTAAATTTCATCGAAATTCAAAGTGGTCGATTCCAACTCTCGGTCGATTTGACATGGAATGACCCAAGTACCAGAATTTACGAAACGTACCCGACAACTTGAAAAGTACTTGACACTGGTACTTGATTTTTTCAAGTACTTGCAAGTAACAAGTACTTTGTACTTCAAGTACCGTCGTTACTTGATACTTCAAGTACCTACGGTACTTCGTACTTGATACTTGAAGTACTTTCAAGTACTTTGCCCAACTCTGATTCTACGTAATTTTTTTATTCAATCGTGGATATATATTGCAACCTGATTGTTACTTATATAAAACCAATTTTTGTTCATACTCAAAATATGTATTTGAGTCAGATCCTTTTTTTGATGTGTAAAAAATATATTTTTGGATCGAGTATATTTTTCTGCCTTTTGGCGGTAAATAAAATGTTAAAGTAGGCAAGGACTATATTGCTGATCAAACTAACTAATTACATTAATTTTAATTAAATTAATACTAAACAATCAAGATCAGGAGATGGACAATTATCATGTTTAGAATTGTTTTGTATCTTTTGGGCTTTCTCTATTTTTTTGTTGTTGCAACGCTATATATGGTCTCTTTACCGATTGCAGATAATATATAATATTATATTATATGCAATAATAATATTATATCGTAGCTAATTTTAGATACATCATATATAATATTATGACGAATACAAATTTTCGTCAGCCATAATTTTTTAATGACTGGACTTTCAAATAAATAAATTTATTTGATGTAAATATTGCCCAATATTAAATAAAATACACATATAGTTCATAGAAATAAAAATGTTGTTGATGCAAATAAAAAAATATCAACGTACATATTAACTGCGACTAGATCTTTTTTCTGGGTGTGTACTTTTAGTCAAAATACTCATCCCTCGAATCGTTATTTGGAAAATATAAAGAAAAAAATGTAAACACTAACCTCTCAATGATGAAATAAAAAATGAAATTTTGAAAAAATCGTTTATTAAAATATCCTGACTAAGCCTTTAATAATAAATTAAAAAGTGATTTAATTAAAATTAGTTTTTAAAAAAATATTTTGTTACAGAAATTCTGTAAATAACACTTTAGGGTTCATCACACCCCAATCGGAGAGTAAACTCGATTGTGAGAAGTTTAAGGTGGGATTCGCTGGCAGAAAACCTACTTAACTACCCTCTACCGCACGATTAATTGCAAATGACCGGAAGCATATTTGTGTTTGTTGATAAATCGTTCTCCAAGCTACCATGGCGATAATTATATTTCAAACGACAAGATATGTTCAGGAGGGGAGAGGGTTATCGAGGGGATGATTTTACTGATGCTGGTTCAAGTGGAGCATAATAGTCGCCGGTATCCCAGGTCCCTTACGATATATTGACGTAAGTCGACGTATATGAAGCATGCCACATCAAGTGGGCCACTAGAAAATCGTGCGATGTCGAAATATTATGAAACATTTTTTTAAAAGTTATTCGAGTGTCAAAAGCAAGCAGGATTTTTTTCAGATTTATTTATTTTTTTGTTTTTTATTTGTTGTTGTTTTTGGTTGTTATTTATTTTTTTTTTTCGATTCATTTTACATGCGAAACCATCCTTAGCATAAAAAAACACCTCTACATAAAATTTAGGTTTTCCAATATACTTTATAATTTTATCTTTTTTGAAGCTGTCTAGAATCCTTATCGTGTATTTTTCAGCGAAACAAGGCAATAATATTTTTTTTCCTCGAGTTCGCCGTTTCCAATTTTCCTACAACTTCGTGAGAATTTTCGTTGATTTCACGACAAACCCCAGAAAAATTGGCATGATGGAGAATCCATATCTTCCGAGTGTTTTCTGAGGTTAACTGATGATAACACTTGCGACTTACGACAAATATTCGATGTTATCCAACGCCCCCATTAAATTTATTATTAAAAATTTGAACATACATTATTTACCGTGTTTACGTGGGATTAAAGTCAAAAGTTGGGACCCCACAAAATACTTTGGTATTTCCGAACAATAAACGAATTAATCACACATTGACCCCACGCTGATACACGGCCCGTAGTAAAAAACTCCATTGAATCGCCAATGGCAACCAATGGTCCTCATACGACTCCATTGGACAATGAATGGGGACCCATTGAGATTTCCGCATTTGTCAATGGTGTACAGGGCTGACCATTGATCAGTGAATGGGTATCCATTGAACATCAAATGCGGATGAATCGAATGATCATCATTACTCAATGATGCTCATTGGAAAGCCAATGCGGATGAATCGAATGATCATCATTACTTGATGATGCTCATTGGAAAGCCAATGCGGATGAATCGAACGATCATTATTACTCAATGATGCTCATTGGAAAGCCAATGCGGATGGATCGAATGATCATCATTACTCAATGATGCTCATTGGAAAGCCAATGCGGATGTATCGAGCGATCAGCATTGCCCAATGGTGTCCATGGGGAGGTAAATGCTGATGAACGAAATGATCCGCCTTACCCAATGATGTCCATTGAAAAGTCAATGCGGATGAACTGAAAGATTAGCATTTCCCACAGATGTTCATTGGAACCCAAATGCGGCTAACGATGAAATGATCAAAATAATCAGTCGATAGATTCTTAAAAAGAGTGTATGAATTAATAATGATAAGTAAATAAAATATATATATGCAACTGATTCTATACGCTCATTATTTTTTCTCGGAAATTGCATATATGAGCTTCAATCATTTCTATTAAATGTAATAATATATATATGTATATATAATGCGTATATAATTATTGGTCGTTATGCTAATATTAGCATTATGATTAACCTTACTTACTGATAACTTAAATCATTTGATTATTTAATGCGTAATTCCATGTATATATAGCAATCATATGAAAGAATCTCCATTGATGATCCCATTTATTCCCCATTGCCCACAAAAACCAATGCAGGTGAATGGCGAATTACCTAGGGAGATTGTCTCCATTGAATTCTCATGGGATAATCCCCATTCCGTTTCAAATGGGGAATTCAATGGCGAAAATGTCCTTAGAAAATTCGGCATTCATATCCATTGGTTTTGTGGGCAATGGGGAATGAGTGGCGAACAGCAATGGAGATTCTTTCGTATAGTAAAAACTCCATTAATTGCCATTGAAAAATCCCCATTCATTCCCCATTGCCAAAATAACCAATGGGAATAAATATTTTTTTTTATTTGTTTAACCAATTGTTTTTAACAAAACGTTAATTTCTTAATAACGAGCTTTCTCATCATCGTGAAATTTTCACACGAAATACCTCATACAAAAACATACCAAATTTTCAGATTTTTCCCATTATTTTTCATTTTAACCCTTAAGGAGGTTGAAGTAATGATGATAGGATTCCGAAAATTTGGTAAGTTCTTACATTAAGTATTCAGAAGGTCGTGTAAAAATTTCACTACGATTAAGAAGCTATTTATTGAAAAATTAACATTCAAAGGTTTCATAGCTTCTAAACAACCTTAATGGGAGCGTTGGACAACATCGAATATTCGTCGTAAGTCGCCAGTGTTTTCATCAGTTAACCTCAAAAAACACTTGGAAGATATGAATTCTCCATCATGCCAATTTTTCTGTGATTTGTTGTGAAATCAACGAAAGTTCTCTCAAAGTTGTAGGAAAATTGGAAACGGCGAACTCGACGAAAAAAAATATTATTGCCTTGTTTCGCTGAAAAATACACGAAAAGGATTCTAAACAGCTTAAAAAAATATGAGATCATAATAGTATCGTACGAAATTTTATTGTACGAGTGCGCAAAGTGGCACTTTGCGCACGGAGTGCAATAAAGTATATTGGAATACCTAAATTTTATGTAGAGGTGTTTTTTTGTGCAATGGACCGTTTCGCATGTAAAATGAATCGAAAAAAAAATAAATAACAACATTCGTATCCAAATTGGGGGTGTAAAATCAGATTCAAAAATCTGAAAAAAATCCTGCTTGCTTTTGACACTCGAGTAACCTTTAAAAAAATGTTTCATAATATTTCGAGATCACACGATTTTTTAGTGGCCCACTTGGTGTGGAATGCTTCATATATGCATACACCTACATTATGGGTTAACGTTTATGACAACGTAGCGTGTAACTGGATCGAGTAACCCGTGACGAAACGTCCGGGAGCGCACGTGTTCTCTGTGTAACACGCGAAGCCCGCAATCTCTCTCCCTCTCCGTCTTTCATTTTCTCTGTAGAGGGTGAGAAATACCACCCCCACTTTCGTACACACTCTCTGCTACAGATATACATTGGCGTAACTTCCATAACAAGTTGGCAATGATTTACAAGACAAATAAAAATGGCCCTTAAAGTCCAAGTTCATGATGAAAGAACCGCAAAAGACTGACTTTGTATAACTTAAATTTTTTTATTAATTATCGAATGAAATTTTTCTTTCGATGTAATGATTTGATTTACATAGTTGAAATTTTAAGTATAAATAATAAATTTATAAATAATTTTGAATACACAATCTCTATTGTTTCATTATGTAAATCAATGACTTCTTGATGACCTTTGATATTCTACACTAAATTGTGGCTTTCGATTGTTTTTAAACATTTTTTATGCAATCAAATTTGTCCTTTGATGTTGTTATTTGACTTATATAGTTGATATTTTAAGTATAAATAAAAAATTTATACAAATTTTGAATGTACAATCTCTATTGTTTTATTATGTAAATCAATGATTTCTCGAATTTCGATATTGTACAATAAATCGTAGCTTTCGATTGTTTCAATACTCAATTACCTTTGACCGAGCGGATAAAAATTATGATACGCAAGAGAGATATGTTATTTTAGTATCAGCTTCGATTATGCATTATATGATGCATTCTCGCCTGCATCGTATAAAAAATTGCCTCGAGCTTATTCGCTTCTCCTCAAGGTTCTTCATTTCATTTTATACGATATTTCAATGTCCACGCTGTTGTGTCGGTCCACGTTGTCGGTGGACGTTCTTCTATGCGTATGTCTGTGTATGGGGCATTCCATACCAAGGTGTGATTCCATACCTGAGTGTGACCCTCGACCTCGCTGATTTCGTTAACGATTTTTTATATGATTCTTCCAACTTAAAGTAACATACAGAATTATTTTCAGATTTTTAAAACCAAATTTGAGTGCGTTATGATTTTTTGAACATTTTTTTTAGAAGCCTCAAGGGCCGTAATTTAAAAATCTGAAAAAATTCTCCAAAATCCGTTGTCAAAAATGAACATTTTTTACCCAAAATTCATTATGTCCAGGATTTCCCTTCCTACTGGATTTTAGGTTTTTATGAACAAAACGTAAAAAAAAAAAAAAGATGCAGAAATTGATCTACCGTAAAAAGTGGCTTGAATATTTTTATCGTTAACCAACAATTTCCAAAAATAGTTGGTTAATTTCTGCATCTATTTTTTTTACGTTTTCTTCATAAAAACCTAAAATCGAGGTGGAAGCGAAAGCCTGGACATCATGAATTTTGGGTCAACAATTTTCATTTTGACACCGCATTTTTGAGAATTTTTTCAGATTTTTAAATTACGGCCTCAAGGTTTTCGAAAAAAAATGTTCATAAAATCATAACGTACTCAAATTTGGTTTTAAAAATCTGAAAAAAATTCCGAATGCTATTTCGAGATGGAAGAATCATATGAAAAATCGTAAACGAAATCAGTGAGGTCAAGGGTCACACTCAGGACGACTTGGTATGGAATACCCCATATGTTTTTCGTTGCATTTCCAACGGGGAGGGAGATTCACTCGCGAACCCCATCCTCGAGTGTGCACATATATTTGTTTTGTATCCCCATAAGGTACAGGGACATCAATGTGCCAAAGATTTTCGTATAGGGCAGGAGAAACGCGTACATTCATTCTCGGATGCAATTTATTTTTATAATGACACGCAGGTGTTCCCAAGCGAAATCATCACGAAGCCACGACAAATTTTTGTTCTCGAATCGAATTGCAATTTCGTCCGGTATTTCATTCAAGACCTGCTACGATAAAATTATCGATATATTGATAAGAATGATTATCTATTATCTGTCATTTTAGTGGGGTAATATACGCCATTTATAAAAGCTTCCGTATAGAAACTCAGTTCAAAAATGAAAAAAAACACCCGATCTATGAAGCCTTCGAAAACTAGTAAAAAAAAAAATTTGACATTTTTTACAATTTTTCTAAATCCAAATTTCTGTCGTGGTGTACTTAAATTTTGAAGTACTTGGCCGGTACTTCAAGTATTTGAAATTTTGAAGTACTTTTTCGAGTACTTTGAGTAAGTCGCTAACACCGGGTTCTTCAAAATTTCAAATACTTTAAAAAATTTCAAATACTTGAAGTGCACGCCAAGTACTTGATAACTAAAGCACAATACTTGAAGTACTTTTTAATAAATTGAAAATTGAAGTACTTTAAGTACAGAAAAGTATTTGAAATTTTAAGCACAACACTTGAACTTGAAGTACGGGCCAAGTACTTAAATTTTCAAGTACTTGTACTTCAAGTATTGTACATGAAATTTCAAATACTTTTCTGTGATTCAAGCACTTTTTTAAGTACAAATATCAAGTGCTTTCAAATGTGTTTTGCCTACGACAGTTTTTTGAAGACGAACACGAAATTGGAGTAGTTTTAACAATCCATGTATTATATTCTTCATTTCTTCTTTTTCAAACCTATATCAAAATAAATCGTAATTATAATCGTCAATGCTATTTTCAAATTATTTTCAATTCTTGGTTTAATACTTCAATTCCAATCGGCCTAAGCCTAATCTTAGTGTATTGCAAAAGGTAAAAATACGTTTTGATACAAAAATTACTCGAATAAAAGTCAAATGAGAATAAGAAATCGAATGTAAGTACTAGAACTTACGAGATATACGTGATAACTTGAAAAGTACTTGATAGTTGGTACTGGATTTTTCAAGTACTTGTACTTCAAGTACTTTAAATCTTGAGTACTTCAAGTAATAAGTACGTAGTACTTCAAGTAGTAAGTACGTAGTACTTCAAGTAATAAGTACGTAGTACTTCAAGTAGTAAGTACGTAGTACTTCAAGTAATAAGTACATAGCACTTCAAGTAATAAGTACGTAGCACTTCAAGTAATAAGTACGCAGTACTTCAAGTAATAAGTACGTAGTACTTCAAGTAATAAGTACGTAGTACTTCAAGTAATAAGTACGTAGTACTTCAAGTAATAAGTAGGTAGTACTTCGAGTAATAAGTACGTAGTACTTCAAGTAATAAGTACGTAGTACTTCAAGTAATAAGTACGCGGTACTTTAAGTAATAAGTACGCGGTACTTCAAGTAATAAGTACGTGGTACTTCAAGTAATAAGTACGTAGTACTTCGAGTAATAAGTACGTAGTACTTCAAGTAATAAGTACGTAATACTTCCAGTAATAAGTACGCAGTACTTCAAGTAATAAGTACGTAGTACTTCAAGTAATAAGTACGTAGTACTTCAAGTAATAAGTACGTAGTATTTCAAGTAATAAGTACGTAGTACTTCAAGTAATAAGTATGTAGTATTTCAAGTAATAAGTGCGTAGTACTTCAAGTAATAAGTACGTGGTACTTCCAGTAATAAGGACACGGTACTTCAAGTAATAAGTACGTAGTACTTCGAGTAATAAGTACGTGGTACTTCAAGTAATAAGTACGTAGTACTTCCAGTAATAAGTACGCAGTACTTCAAGTAATAAGTACGTATTACTTCAAGTAATAGTACTTAGTACTTCAAGTAATAAGTACGTAGTATTTCAAGTAATAAGTACGTAGTACTTCAAGTAATAAGTATGTAGTATTTCAAGTAATAAGTGCATCGTACTTCAAGTAATAAGTACGTGGTACTTCAAGTAATAAGTACGCGGTACTTCAAGTAATAAGTACGTAGTACTTCGAGTAATAAGTACGTAGTACTTCAAGTAATAAGTACGTAGTACTTCAAGTACTGCCAGTACATCAAGTGCTTACGGTATACTTTGTACTTGAAGTACTTTACGGTACTTTGCCCAACTCTGATTTAAACAAATAAACCTTAAATGTCCTCAGAATATTGCTCTCTTTTAGGTTTTTTTAAAGATCATTCGGATATTACGAATATTTTATTTATCGATTTTAATAAAATGTCAAGAGTATTGTTGATGGTGTATTTACCGCTGATTAGGTGAATGAACCTGAAACCTTCGCGGGAACGCGGTTAAATAATGAAAAAATCTCTTTATAGGAGAATAAAACTAATAATTAATATAAATTAATAATAATAATAATAATAATAATAATAATAATAATAATAATAATAATACCCAAATTCTTTATTTCGATAATCGAGGTTCTACTGTATATAAATCTGGTTTTTTTCTCTCTCCCTCTCTCTCTGTATCTTTTGTCGATGAAATCTTTCATTCACATTTGTCAAAATTCTGGGTCATCAATAACATGAATAAAAGGGGTGAAATCAGGTCGGACATGAATCGACGAGGCTCTTCAGAGGTGTCGCTCTACGTCTCCACCCAGTCTCTCGCACTTGGTCGCACTCTTGGGTGTTTCATGGAGAGGCTCAACAAGATCCATTGTATAATTCTCATGAATAAATCGAGAGAAAATGTGTGGATGAGTATGTATATAAATATATATAAGAAAAATGTCGTGAAATTATGATGTATCGGATCGCGACTTATATTTGAACTCTCGCCCATATGCTTCAAAATAGCAAGTCCATTTTTTGTTACATCCCAAGCCAGGGAAAGGGCTTATCCGGATAAGAATCGTGAATCTGCTCCCACCGAATTTTGTGGCGCCGATTGTTTCAAAAGTTCCTAACCTAAAAGAACAATTTTGTGCAAAATTACAGCTTTCTACATCGATGCCGAGGGGTGTTCCTCCTAAAAAAGTGTGTGTTTTTTTTCAATTTTTGCAGTTTCTAAATACCAAAAGCCGACTGAAACATCTGAAAAAATTCAGGAAAATCCGACACGTGTCAATGTTAATGGAAAAATTTTTCTTTTAGCGTTTGCCTGAGCTAAAAAATCGTTAAATTGCGGGAAAACATAAAGCGGGGCCTTTTTTACATCAATGAAATTTTTTTCACAAAAACTAGGGCCCACAACAGATATTTTCGTCATAATTCGATAATGGGCTAAAAGTAATTACAATTTTTTTTTGTTTTCTTAATTTAAATTTTTTAATTGTGTTTGAATCATCCGTTTTATTTCAGATCGTCGATACTAATAAATTTTCTAAAAATGTTGTCGTTTCACTCTTACAATTGAACCGAGAAAAAAAAATCAAGTTTCACTAAAAAAATATTTTGTTATTTGTTGTTATTCTCACTACAAGAAACAATCAAAAACAGAAATTATATAAAAAAAAATAGTAATTATTTTTTGCCCCTTATCGAACTATGACGAAAATATCTGTTTTGGGCCCTGGTTTCTGTGAAAAAAATTTCATCAATTTAAAAAAGGCCCCGGTTTATGTTTTCCCTCAATTTAATGATTTTTTAGCTCGGGCAACTCCTAAAGAATGAAAAAACAATTCCTAAAAATTTGCAGTTATATTTTGGGCCAAACGAAATCCACAATTCAATGGACATCAAAATCAGAGGACGTCAGGCCGATGCATGCGTGAGTTTACGTGGAATGCCCCATACATATTCAAATATAATTCAATTAATTTAATTGAAATCTACATGCGTCTGAAAAATATTCAATCCTGTTTGAATTTTTTTTTCTCGTTCAAGTATTTTCTCATTCGATTATGCTTGATACGATTTTAATTTGTCACGTTAAAAAAAAAAAGTGGACTGTAGGAAAAAATCCTCAAACGTGATTTTTATGAGCGGCAATCGAATTTTTTCGTTCAATGAATCAATTCATTTTTTAAAACTATATAAATCTTTGGTATTTCGAATTAATTATCAAGGGATTCAAAGGTTGGAGTGACGCTAACGAGCATTATACCCAAATTGGTTCTAGGGAGGACAATGAACTTTTGCCACGTAACGTTTGTCGGAACGAGAAACGTCGCATCATCGTTTTCGTCGTTTTGCCTTTGGGTCTCTGGGATGGCTGCGAAATTACCCAAGGGGGGCAAAGATTAATGCTCGCTTTTCTGGCTAGAGTCAATGGCTAGGATATGTTTCGTAGAGCGCTTGTGGCATTATTACTGGAGAATTCGTTGCATCGAAATTATTCTCGACGTATGAAAAGGTGGTGCGCCCGTGAGCTCATAATCACGCGATGATGACGTTGCAAATTTTTTTTCCCAGCATTATTATTACGTCAATGTGTGCACCACAGGATGCCGAATATAAAATTCCAATATCAATTATAATTCACCCAGAGCCACTGTCGTACTTTTTTTTAATTTTAATTTCTTTTTTTTTCAACTTCGCTCATTGTTCTCTCAGCACGGAATATCCATCATCAAACCCCATTAAGAGGAGGCTAAATACCATTTTTATTCAATCCCTACATTATCGACGTATCATCGTCGTCCAGTCTTTCTCCGACAACCGTGGATGAAAATTAATTACATTTTGACAATTAAGAGGGGGATAAATTAATTAACAATTAATTGTCAAATGAGAGGCTAAAATGCGTTACAGCTAATGCCAACGAACTATTCGAGCCCCTCTAAATATTATAGGTTACTCGTCAGAATCCTTGGTGCTGCCCTCACTCGCACGTCTGTGAACTACATTTCGCCATTTCGTTTTTCAATAAAACTACAATTTATCGATATTTATCTCTTGATGCGCCATCCAAACTTACGGCGTGTCATTTTGATAAAATAGTGTCAAAAACGTCTCGATATTAGTATCGTGGCGTTCTTCATGGATCCTCACTCTTGGTTTTACCCGAAATGCAGTAAAAGTTGAATAATTTAAGTTTTTCAATTACAGTTTCTTGGTGGTAAATGAATCTGTAAATTTTTTTTTGTTTTTCGAAAGTTTTTTAGTGAGGCTCCATTCCTGCCATTGTTCTGATGATGTTAAAATTTTATTCAATTCCATCCATTTGTATAAGAGCAAGTTTGGATGGCAATTTCGAGGTGTTAGTGTCGGTATTTAGCCTCCTCTTAAATTCAAAGTTCCTTAAAATATTGTTCCTTAAAATTGTAAATATTGTTCCTTAAAATATTTATGAAAATTACTATAAAATTGATTACTGATTTTTAACTGGTTTAATTTTTGACTTTGGCAAAAAAAATGATTGTTGTTGTTTTGATTATGAAATATTATTTTCAATAGATACAAATTATTTAAATGTACGTTAAAATACAAAAATGAAAGCTTAAGACATAAATAAATTCATTATTTGTGCCAAAAAGTGGTTTTTGTTTTTTTCTACTATGGCGTACCTTTTCTAAAAATTTTAAAACCTCATAGTTTCATAGGAAAATATGTAAGGTTTGAGAAAAAATAGTTTCACAATTGTGACAAAATTGCATCATGGTTAAAAATTGTAATTTAAAGAAAAACCATCTTCTTCAAGGATGCTATGGATCTATACAGCTTTTAATTTTTTTTCTTGGAGCTATTGTCAACTCCCAAAACATATTAAAAATATAGATCAATCAGTTCAGTCAATCCCTAGAATTTTTTTTTCTGTTTTTTACATGCTTGGCTTTTTCTTAATAACCGATTGAGTTAAGAATCTGCAACTTTCAGGATCTTATTATTTGATTAGTACCTACATATGCTCTAACTATCATTTTAAAATCTTTCGTGGGCAGATTCACCATACTTAGACCCGAATTTTAAGTTCTTTTAAGATCTATCTTCAGATCAAACTTATAAGATCAAACTTTCCATTAAACTCAAGTTGGAACTTAAGATCGAACTTAAGTTCCAATTTAAGAAGAATCTTAAGTTTGAACTTAAGTATATCATTATAAGTTCATTCTTAAGTTTAAACTTTAGTGCGAACTTCAGATCGATCTTAAGTTCAAACTTAAACTAGATTTCAAGTTTGATCTTAAGATCCATCTTGAGCTTAAACTTAAGTTTCATCAAACTTCTTTCATCGCCTCCCTCGACCGTGTTTTTAAACATTAGTTGTCAAAATAATGAAGATCGATCTGAAGTTCGCACTAAAGTTTGGACTTAATTATGAACTTATGACAATTAAGTTCAAACTCAAGATGCATCTTAAATTAGAACTTAAGTTCGATCTTAAGATCAATCTTAAATTAGAACTTAAGTTCGATCTTTAGTTCCAACTTGAGTTCAATCCCGTAGTAAAAAACTCCATTCGTCGCCATTGAAAAATCCCCATTCATTCCCCATTGCCAAAATAACCAATGGAGATGAATGCCGAATTGCCTAAGGGGATTTTCGCCATTGAATTCCCCATTTGAAACGGAATGGGGATTATCTAATGGGGATTCAATGGAGACAATCCCCTTAGGCAATTCGGCATTCATCCCCATTGGTTATTTTGGCAATGGGGAATGAATGGGGATTTTTCAATGGCGATGAATGGAGTTTTTACTATACGAAAGAATCTCCATTGCTGTTCGCCACTCATTCCCCATTGCCCACAAAACCAATGGATATGAATGCCGAATTTTCTAAGGACATTTTCGCCATTGAATTCCCCATTTGAAACGGAATGGGGATTATCCCATGAGAATTCAATGGAGACAATCTCCCTAGGTAATTCGCCATTCACCTGCATTGGTTTTTGTGGGCAATGGGGAATAAATGGGATCATCAATGGAGATTCTTTCATATGATTGCTATATATACATGGAATTACGCATTAAATAATCAAGTAAGTTATCAGTAAGTAAGGTTAATCATAATGCTAATATTAGCATAACGACCAATAATTATATCATATATCATATATAGCAATCATATAGCAATCATTGAGCATCATTGAGTAATGATGATCATTCGATTCATCCGCATTTGATGTTCAATGGATACCCATTCACTGATCAATGGTCAGCCCTGTACGCCATTGACTAATGCGGAAATCTCAATGGGTCCCCATTCATTGTCCAATGGAGTCGTATGAGGACCATTGGTTGCCATTGGCGATTCAATGGAGTTTTTTACTACGGGATGGAAAGTTTGATCTTACGATTGATCTTAAAATAGATTTTAAGTTCTTAAAATTCGGGCCTTACACCCCTAGGGCCGTTATATGGACAAAAAATCTATTTAATACTACTTTAAGATACTTTTTAAGAATTGTTGACTCAAATGGTTGCTCAGGTGTAAGAAAGGAAGTTTTTTGAATTCAACTCTTTCGTCGTTGAATTTCAATCGAGTCGATAAATTGATTCAAACGGAGTTCTCGCAATGGTCCTTTTTTTGTACGCGCTCACCATTTTATTTATCCCCGGAGAGCTGAAGGGATGCAGACACAGAAGTCTTTCGCCTTTCGCGTTCATAAATCTCGATTTGTCGACGCTAGGATATAGCACCAAGAAAGGGTGTCTAAAGGGAATCGAGGACGACAGGCGAAGAGGATCTTCACTTTATTCGATGCATCGGTGAGTGCAGCAGAAAGGAAGCTCTTCGCTCTCGAGGTTGTCGCATGGCCTTTTGACGCTTGACAGCAAAAGTGTATGCTCAAAAGGTCCAGACAACGTTTCAAAGTCTTGAATCACAATAAATTACCAGTGGTACGAACAATCTACATTCGCTGAAAATACAATTATACCAATTCCTCACAGTAACAAGGGCGTATTTCTCTCAGCGATAAATATTCACGAGCGAGAGAGATACACTGGACTCTCGATCTGGGAGACACCCCCCCCCCCCCCCCCATAACGGTAACAAATCTCGCGTCAGCTTTGAGTTCGAAACGTGTCGAGTTCAAAGTACTATATCTATATATGAGGCATTCCACGTCAAGTTGGCTACCCCATTTTTGAAATCACCAAAAATCGTATACAAATTTTTAGAAAGTAGTCTTAACTATCAAGGAAATTTGTTATTTTTATCAGATTTTTAAATTACATTTTTTAGCCGGAAAAAAATACAAAAAATTTGTTTGTCCTATTTTGTAACTCGAAAATTATTCATCGTACGAAAAAAAAGTAGAACATAAAATTTGGATTTTTAACGTGCCTTTCAGTGAAATTTTTTACAAACTTCTCCGAAAGCTCTATATGCCATTTTCGGAGCAAATAATGTTTTGATATTTTTTTTTCTCAGAATTGACATCTTCGATTCATCTGTAGTTTTAATAGTTTTTCATTGCATTTCAACGAGCCATCATATCGCTCTTCAGTGATGAAGGAGATGAATTTTTCAAACGAAATATCATAATAATATTAATAATATTTCAACTATAACAGTATCGAGATAAAATGAAAATATTTTAATATGCTCGTGTAATAAAAATTTTAGTTTCAAAAGATTTTACTCTTTGTTTAACAAAAAGCTAGAGAGTTTTTTAAACATCCAAAATAAATTGTTTTCCAATTGCTATGAAATTATGCTGACATAATATTATGATGAAACTCGGGATTAAAATTATTTATACACCAAGAAAAAAAAACGAGGTGATTAAACTAAATCCTAATTAAGTCAAACAAATTTTAAATGTTTCAACTATAATTTTTGCTTAGTACGTAGGAGGAAGTCCCCCAGTACCGAACACTTAAGGTTATTCATTAATAAAACTATTATTTATATAAGTACTTCGATTTTTTCTATTTTTTTCACAAACTTTGGAGTATTCTTTGGTATGTTAATGATAGTAAAGATTTTTAAAAAACCACTTCTATAGGAAAGTAATGGAAAAATAATTGTTGAACACATTGGATCGGGCTACTGATTGTAAAATTATCACTATAATTACTAATTCTAAATAAGTACAATAATTATTACTTACGAGTATTATTAATAATAAAAATTATCATATTAATTCACACGAAACACTCAAAATTGTCGTGAAAAAAAATGGATTTTTTTTTTTTTAAATAGAAGGAAAAATGGGCCAACGATGGGATTAGCGTTAAAATTCATATAATTCATCGTATTATTTTAGAAAAAATTTTGAAAAAAAAAAAATGGCAGTCATCTATAAAAAAAATAATTTTCACTTTACACGCTGAAAAATTGTTGACAACGATGATTTAAAATTTTTTTCCCATTCTTTTATGAAAGTGTGAACTAACATGAAAAAAAATCTATCCCTAAACATTTTCCGATATATCGATTAATTTAAGAGATATCGGCGTTAGAACGGTTCCGAAATTTCTGAAATCCAGATTTTCCGAAAAATTGTAACTTCTGAAATACGTGCGATAAAAATTTAAAAATGCTCCTTGCATAGTATAGTATTTTATTTAAGAAATGAAAAAAATTAAAAATGGTCAGGGTCATGGCCGAGCGAAATGGCGTGGATTGCCTCATATACATCGATAGATTCCAACGAAACTATTTTTTAATTTCGAACCGGAGCTTGGTATTTCACCCACAAGGGAGCAATATTGAAGGACGAAGATGCACGGACGACAAACATTATAAATACATGAGACGTTTCATGATGCTTCAGCCACCCTATTTTTGTGCTATTCGAATCATATTCTCATTTCGGAAATAGGAAAACCTGAAAAAGATGCATTTTTGTTTTTTTTCTCTGTGGCCAAAAACGTCCCCTGCATTATCTCAAAAATCACAGAACTAAATTTCGCTTACTTGTCGTTAAATTTGAAGTGAACCCAAATTAGTAAAAAAAAATATTATAAAAAATTTTAATTAAAAGAAATGTTGTACGAAAAATATTGCTGTATTTGGAAGATTTTCACCTCAATAATTTCACACACAAAGTAAGTACAGCTGCAGTTTGTAAAATAGCATGTCTGAACCATCGTGGAACGTTTCATATGTATAGTCTAGCGAAGATTGTGGTATGTCATTTCTTTCAGGCTGAAATTCCAAACTTGCAGGCTGGGTGACATTATTTTCATGGGTTGCTTAAATATATATGCCCACAAATCCTTTATATAGTAATGTGAATTACAACGACGCTATTAAATCTCGATGAAATATTTTTTAACATTTGCTAAGGTCGTTTTATATTTTGTATTTAAGAGGTAATTTAACATTTGCAGCATCCTAAAACTCACCACCACAAAGAAAATAAATAGATATTCTTGTATCGGATCATTGCGTGATACTTCGTATAAGATTGCTCCTTGACACAAAGTTTGAATTACAATTCGACATTTTGGAACTAAAAATATCTAATTGAAATTATGTCCCGTAGTAAAAAAACTCCATTGAATCGCCAATGGCAACCAATGGTCCTAATACGACTCCATTGGACAATTAATGGGGACCCACTGAGATTTCCGCATTTTTCAATGGCGTATAGGAACGACCATTGATCAGTGAATGGATATCCATTGAAAAGTCACCATTGCCCAATCACGGCCATTGGACAGCAAATGCGGATGAACCGAATGATCACCATTACTCAATGATGCCCATTGGAAAGCAAATGCTGATGGACCGAGCCATCAGCATTGCCCAATGGTGTCCATTGGAAGGCAAATGCTGATGAACGAAATGATCAGCTTTACCCAATGATGTCCATTGGGCAGTAAATGCGGATGAACTGAATGATCAGCATTACCCAAAGATGTCCATTGGGAACCGCGTCGCGTTAGTTCCGAGACTTGGCGCGAGATGTCGCAGGACGGCAACCCGCTAAACTCCCATGAGGATTATGCAAAGAGTATGCTTATCTAGACGATTGTGAGCGCGGAATATTAGCAGAAGTTGGTGTCCAAAAAATCCATGCACGGAGTTCTTGCCGACTGATGCCCATGGGATAATCCCTATTCCGTTTGAAATGGGGAAGTCAATCCTCATTGGAAAATCCCTATTCAATTTCAAATGGGGAATTCAATGGCGAAAATGTCCTTGGGCAATTCGGCATTCATCTCCATTGGTTATTTTGGCAATGGGGAATGAATTGCGATTTTTCAATGGTGACGAATGGAGTTTTTTTACTATATGAAAGAATCTCAATTGATTATCGCCATTCATTCCCCATTGTCTACAAAAACCAATGGAAATGAATGCCGAATTGCCTATGGGGATTTTCTTCATTGAATCCCCATAGGATAATCCCCATTCCGTTTCAAATGGGGAAGTCAATCCTCATTGGAAAATCCTCATTCGATTTCAAATGGGGAATTCAATGGCGAAAATCCCCTTAGGCAATTCGGCATTCATCTCCGTTGGTTATTTTGGCAATGGGGAATGAATGGGGATTTTTCAATGGCGACGAATGAAGTTTTTTACTACGGGGTAGGAGTGGTTTTCCATTTTTTTTTTAAATATTGATTAATCTACTTTTTCTGGAAACTTATTTTTTTTCTAATGGCTAGCTATGTGACAATTAATAATAGATAATTTTGGGACCCCGAAAAATCCAGGAGCAGATTGAGGATGTATAATACAGTCCCAGCTAAAAATTGTATTTGATTGAAATTTCCGTACTTCGTGATACAATAAAAATCTAAAAAAATTCAGCAACATTTGGCATGCAATAAACAACAATTATCAATAACAATATTACTCAAAAGTTATTAATAAATTGTTTAAACAAATAATTATTCAACAATTTTTTAATAAGTTATTTTTTTCTTAAACAAATCGATGCGTTAATTTTTCTGAACGCGTATTAATTTTCTCAGAATTTTCTCTCTATTTTGAAATTCTTGTTTTGAAGTTTGGAGTCACTGTATCTATATGCATTATTTGGCCTAGTGTCTTTGAAACTCTTCAAAGCTGACGAAAAACCTGTATGCAAATGAGGCAATCCACGCCATTTCGCTCGGCCGTGACCTTGACCATTTTTAATTTTTTTCATTTTTTTGAAATAAAATAGTATACTATGCAAGGAGTATCTTGACCAATTTTTTAATTTTTATCGCATGTATTTCAGAAGTTACAATTTTTCGAAAAATAAGGGCATACAAAATTCAATAACGGTCGCATCTCAAAAAGTAAAAGCGTTTTAGGTTCCTTAGAAAATTTCTTACGAATAACAATTTTTTTTTTAATTTTAATTAATTATTTGTTAAAAAATATGGTGTTCAATCATTGGGACATAGAAAATGCAGTGAGTCCCAATTATAGAACACTCGAATTCTCCAAGATGACGTCATCAAATCCTTCAAAACATCGAGACAGTTAACGTGTGACGGATCGTGTGAATCGGATTTATTCAAACAAAAACTGTAAGTTCCTGAATAAACTTACCTCTATTCTTGTAATAATAACTCTAAGATCGTCAAATATATTTTTTATTTGTATTTTCGTGCAATCAACATAAAAAGAAAAGTAAAAAGAGAATATAACCTAAATGTAACCCAAAAATACGAATGTAATGTTCAATATTTTTTGCCCTCCGATGTTTCAGTCGAAAAACGAGAAAGCTGCGACAAAATCAAACAAAAACAGAACATAAGAACGAGGAAGCTGAAAATAAAAATAAAATAAAGTTCGAGTTGAAAAGCAAAAATAAACCAAATGCGAATGAACCAAAAACCTGTCAAAAGTGACTAAGTCTATATTTTTGTATTTTTACTTGATTAATTAAAGATTATTTAAGTGTTAGATTTTGCTTTTATTTCTTAATATTGTACCCAAAATACTATTTTCAGAACGGAAAAAGAATTTTCGAGAGTGTTCAATAACTGGGACATGCCTGTTCAATATTAGGGACATAGGCACTTCCAGTGTTCAATAATTGGGACATTTGCATGTTTCAAATTGTTATTCTTTTTTTCATTTGAAATCAATTAAAAATAATTTAAAGGGTGATTTTTCGAAAGTAAAAACATCAAAGTATCATTTGAACATGAAAGCGATGGTTTTTTTCTTGCTTTTATATATTTTTTTCACCGAATTCAATCCCCAGATCCTTAGCTGTTCAATAATTGGGACGTTTACCTTGCTTTCCCATAGAAGAAACATACGCATTATAGGAGAATAAATGAAAAACTTACATATTTTTTATCTTGAGAGAGTTATAGATATTTATTTTCTCAATCATTTAAAAAGTTTACACAATCGAGACTGATCAGATATCAATATGGATAGCTCAAAAACTAAGCGACCGGTATAAACGGGTGAAAACCATAACGGGTACCCAAAAATTGCACTGTGTTGCGCCTGATAATGATGGTGCCTTGAAAATCAAAGATTTTTCAAAATCTGATCAGTCTCAATTGTGTAAACTTTTTAAACGAGTGAGAGAATAAATAGCTATAACTCTCTCAAGATAAAAAAATATGCAAGTGTTTCATTCACATATTGTCCTATAATGCAAACGTTTCTTCTATAGGAAAGTAATGGAAAAATAATTCTTCAACATATTAGATCAGGCTACTAATTGTAAAATTATCACCACAATTACTAATTCTAAATAAGTACAATAATTATTACTTACGTGTATTATTAGTAATAAAAATTATTATAGAAATTCATACGAAACACTCAAAATTTTCGCGGAAAAAAATTGTATTAATTTTTTACAAAATAGAAGGAAAAATGGGCCCACGACAGGACCAGCGTTAAAATTCATATAATTCATCATATTATTTCAGAGAATTTTTTGAAAAAAAATAAAAAATGGCGATCATCTTTAAAAAAAATAATTTTCACTTTAGACGCTGAAAAAATGTTAATAACGATGATTTAGAAATTTGTTCCTTTTTTTTATGAAAGTGTGAACTAATATGAAAAAAATCGATCTCTAAACATTTTTCGATATATCGATTGATTTAAGAGATATCGGCGTTAGAACGTTTCCGAAATTTCTGAAATCCAGATTTTTCGAAAAATTGTAACTTCTGAAATACATGCGATAAAAATTTGAAAATTGGTCAAAATACTCCTTGCATAGTATACTATTTTATAAGAACAATGGGAAAAAAATTAAAAATGGTCAGAGTCGGGGCCGAGCGAAATGACGTGGATTGCCTCATATACATCTACAAAATTAGCAATTTTTTTTGTATTTCAAAATGTTTTTTATAATATTTCAAAATATGAAGAAAATTCTGAAAAAATTCGCATGCATTCAGAAAAATGAACTTATTCGATTTGTGTAACAAAAAAATCAACTTACCGAAAAGTTGTTGAATAATTATTTGTTTAAACAATTTATTAATAACTTTTAGGCAATATTATTATTGATAATCGTTATTTATAGCATGCCAAATGTTGCTGAATTTTTTCAGTTATTCATTGTATCACGAAGTACGGAAACTTTTGAACCCGACCCCTTTTGGTTAAAACCCTATTAAAAACAGTATTCAGAAAATTTTCAAATTTGTTTACCCAACCCAACAAAAAGGCTTTTTTTAAATAGCTATAACTTCTTTAAAAATTGACTAATTGGGGCGTTTTTTTCAACATTTTCGCTTTAAATGTAGTTTCCCCAAAAAATACAAAATTAAGATATTAAAATCTATGAAATTTTTCTCTTTTTTGAGAAAAATCATCTTTTTCTCGAAGTTTGCCATTTTTAATTTTTTGTTCACTCCAAAAATACTTTGATCAATTCCGGAAAAAATGCCGCCGAAACTTAAGATGAATTTTAAGTTTGAACTTGAGTTTTATTATAAGTTCATGCTTAAGTTCAAACTTAAGTGCGGGTTGGGTCAAAAAATATTGAAAATTCCCTGAGAAATGTTTTTAATGGGATAGAAATGGAAAAAAGTTAGCCAAATCGAAAGGGGTCGGGTTTAAAAGTGGTTGATTTGACATGGAATGCTCCATAGGCGATACATCCTTAATAGACCATTCCGTCTCTACAGGAAATTCCCAGGATTATATGCAGTCAACGAGGGAGCTGCGTATGTTTGCAAATTGTACTATGTGCCACACAGGGAAACACGATTATTCAGTTCGAGAGAGAAAGAGAGAGCGTAGACGGTGAACTACTAAAATTAGTTACGCGCATTCGTGCGGATCTGTCAGCATGACGACAGTAGCAGTTTTCCCTCACCCTCAACCACGTCACCGAATTGCAATTAATCCACACATATAGTGGATGGAAAAAAAATTTATCCTACCTGTATTTGTGCGAATTGGAGTGTCAAATCGAGGATTCGATAATGGTTGCTCGTGAAACCGTATTTTCACTTCTGTCACTCACAATTTTAACGCCAAATCGAGGCTGTTGTCAAACAATCGATTCGTCACCGTTAACATTCATTAGGATGATTTTAAAAAAATGAAAAGTGCCCTATTTATGTTTTGATTGATCAGATTTTTCTTGTCATTTATCTCTTCAACGCGGCGAACTCAAATGGCATTTGAATATTCATTTTTACATAGACCATAATTTATGTTGATTCAGCTCAAGCAAAAAATTTTTATCTATCTAATTTCCGAGACTTGTTACTCGGATTATTTTTTTCATTTGAAATACTTGGAATATTTGGAGTATTTTTAATTTTTCAATGTTTTTAATTTTTTGAATATTTCGAATGTTTTTAATATTTTGAATGTTTTTAATATTTTCATTTCCCGTAGTAAAAAACTCCATTGAATCGCCAATGGCAACCAATGGTCCTCATACGACTCCATTGGACAATGAATGGGGACCCATTGAGATTTCCGCATTTGTCAATAGCGTACAGGGCTGACCATTGATCAGTGAATGGGTATCCATTGAACATCAAATGCGGATGAATCGAATGATCATCATTACTCAATGATGCTCATTGGAAAGCCAATGCGGATGTATCGAGCGATCAGCATTGCCCAATGGTGTCCATGGGAACGTAAATGCTGATGAACGAAATGATCCGCTTTACCCAATGATGTCCATTGGAAAGTCAATGCGGATGAACTGAAAGATCAGCATTTCCCACAGATGTTCATTGGAACCCAAATGCGGCTAACGACGAAATGATCAGCATTTACCAAACATACCCATTGAATAATAAGTAACTTCGAATTATACAATGATCAACATTTATCAATAATGTCACTTCATTGATGACTGATCGAATGATGAGCAGCATTCGTTAACGATGTTGCAATCCATATTCGAGGTTCAATGCTGAACAATTGAACCCATCGATCGATGAGAATTTTTCCGAATGCGATATTTCTCAAACGGCGGTGAATTAATAAAATTAAGTAAGAGTAGATGTCGCTGATTCTCATATATGAACCAAATATTTTCTTCAATTGTAATAAATGCTGATGATTATATCGATGGTCAATTAATATTAGCATAAGCTCGGAAATTATTCGAAAGTAATTTTAAAAATAGTACATTACGATACGAGTGCGTTGAAACTTTTTCTGACGCGTGTGAGTTTGCAGCATGAGCCGAAGGCGAATGCTGCAATCACACGAGTCAGAAAAATTTTTCTCGCACAAGTTTCGTACAAAATTTTATTGCACGAGTGCGGAGAGTCCCGTAGTAAAAAACTCCATTCGTCGCCATTGAAAAATCCCCATTCATTCCCCATTGCCAAAATAACCAATGGAGATGAATGCCGAATTGCCTAAGGGGATTTTTGCCATTGAATTCCCCATTTGAAACGGAATGGGGGTTATCTAATGGGGATTCAATGGAGACAATCCCCTTAGGCAATTCGGCATTCATCCCCATTGGTTATTTTGGCAATGGGGAATGAATGGGGATTTTTCAATGGCGATGAATGGAGTTATTACTATACGAAAGAATCTCCATTGCTGTTCGCCACTCATTCCCCATTGCCCACAAAACCAATGGATATGAATGCCGAATTTTCTAAGGACATTTTCGCCATTGAATTCCCCATTTGAAACGGAATGGGGATTATCCCATGGGGATTCAATTGAGACAATCTCCCTAGTTAATTCGCCATTCACCTCTATTGGTTTTTGTAGGCAATGGGGAATAAATGGGATCATCAATGGAGATTCTTTCAAATGATTGCTATATATACATGGAATTACGCATTAAATAATCAAATGATGTAAGTTATCAGTAAGTAAGGTTAATCATAATGCTAATATTAGCATAACGACCAATAATTATATACGCATTATATATTTTATTACATTTAATAGAAATGATTGAAGCTCAGAATTGAGAAAATAGATTGTAAGTGTATTCAGATGACGATTGATAAT
The DNA here is from genome assembly GCA_946863875.1 of Alloplasta piceator. NCBI lineage: Eukaryota > Metazoa > Arthropoda > Insecta > Hymenoptera > Ichneumonidae > Alloplasta > Alloplasta piceator. The sequence continues at coordinate 21,932,951 of OX333071.1, read as the reverse complement.
GAAAGTATATACGTTTCTCCTCTCACAAATCGGGTTGAGAAGGACTGATAAAATTATGTGTATATATTAAAAATAAACGGTTTTAACCCGTAGTAAAAAACTCCATTGAATCGCCAATGGCAACCAATGGTCCTCATACGACTCCATTGGACAATGAATGGGGACCCATTGAGATTTCCGCATTTGTCAATGGCCTACAGGGCTGACCATTGATCAGTGAATGGGTATCCATTGAACATCAAATGCGGATGAATCGAATGATCATCATTACTCAATGATGCTCATTGGAAAGCCAATGCGGATGAATAGAACGATCATCATTACTCAAAGATGCTCATTGGAAAGCCAATGCGGATGAATCGAATGATCATCATTACTCAATGATGCTCATTGGAAAGCCAATGCGGATGTATCGAGCGATCAGCATTGCCCAATGGTGTCCATGGGAAGGTAAATGCTGATGAACGAAATGATCCGCTTTACCCAATGATGTCCATTGGAAAGTCAATGCGGATGAACTGAAAGATCAGCATTTACCACAGATGTTCATAGGAACCCAAATGCGGTTAACGATGAAATGATCATCATTTACCACGGATACCCATTGGATAATAAGTAACTACAAATTATACAATGATCAACATTTATCAATAATGTCACTTCATTGATGACTGATCGAATGATGAGCAGCATTCGTTAACGATGCTGCAATCCATATTCGAGGTTCAATGCTGAACAATTGAACCCATCGATCGATGAGAATTTTTCCGAATGCGATATTTCTCAAACGGCGGTGAATTAATAAGATTCAGTAAGAGTAGATGTCGCTGATTCTCATATATGAACCAAATATTTTCTTCAATTGCAATAAATGCTGATAATTATATCGATGGTCAATTAATATTAGCATAAGCTCGGAAGTTATTCGAAAGTAATGTAAAAAAAATATATTATAAACTGCTCATCGAGTACGCGTACGTTTAGGATAAATAATTTTTAAAACCGTTTATTTTTAACATATACACATAATTTTATCAGTCCTTCTCAACCCGATTTGTGAGAGGAGAAACGTATATACTTTCATTATCAATCGTCATCTGAATACACTTACAATCTATCTTCTCAATTCTGAGCTTCAATATAATTTCTATTAAATGTAATAATATATATAATGCGTATATAATTATTGGTCATTATGCTAATATTAGCATTATGATTAACCTTACTTACTGATAACTTACATCATTTGATTATTTAATGCGTAATTCCATGTATATATAGCAATCATATGAAAGAATCTCCATTGATGATCCCATTTATTCCCCATTGCCCTCAAAAACCAATGGAGGTGAATGGCGAATTAACTAGGGAGATTGTCTCCATTGAATCCCCATGGGATAATCCCCATTCCGTTTCAAATGGGGAATTCAATGGCAAAAATGTCCTTAGAAAATTCGGCATTCATATCCATTGGTTTTGTGGGCAATGGGGAATGAGTGGCGAACAGCAATGGAGATTCTTTCGTATAGTAAAAACTCCATTTATCGCCATTGAAAAATCCCCATTCATTCCCCATTGCCAAAATAACCAATGGGGATGAATGCCGAATTGCCTAAGCGGATTGTCTCCATTGAATCCCCATTAGATAATCCCCATTCCGTTTCAAATGGGGAATTCAATAGCGAAAATCCCCTTAGGCAATTCGGCATTCATCTCCATTGGTTATTTTGGCAATGGGGAATGAATGGGGATTTTTCAATGGCGACGAATGGAGTTTTTTACTACGGGAAAAATCATTAATCCCAAACGTACGCGTACTTGATGAGCAACTTATAATATATTTTTTTAAAATTACTTTCGAATAATTTCCGAGCTTATGCTAATATTAATTGATCATCGATATAATCATCAGCATTTATTACAATTGAAGAAAATATTTGGTTCATATATGAGAATCAGCGACATCTACTCTTACTTAATTTTATTAATTCACCGCCGTTTGAGAAATATCGCATTCGGAAAAATTCTCATCGATCGATGGGTTCAATTGTTCAGCATTGAAACTCGAATATGGATTGCAACATCGTTAACGAATGCTGCTCATCAGTCGATCGGTCATCAATGAAGTGACATTATTGATAAATGTTGATCATTGTATAATTGGTAGTTACTTATTATTCAATGGGTATCCTTGGTAAATGCTGATCATTTCATCGTTAGCTGCATTCGGGTTCCAATGAACATCTGTGGGAAATGCCGATCTTTCAGTTCATCCGCATTGACTTTCCAATGGACATCATTGGGTGAAGCGGATCATTTCGTTCATCAGCATTTACCTTCCCATGGACACCATTGGGCAATGCTGATCGCTCGATACATCCGCATTGACTTTCCAATGAGCATCATTGAGTAATGATGATCATTCGATTCATCCGCATTGGCTTTCCAATGAGCATCATTGAGTAATGATGATCGTTCGATTCATCCGCATTGGCTTTCCAATGAGCATCATTGAGTAATGATGATCATTCGATTCATCCGCATTGGCTTTCCAATGAGCATCATTGAGTAATGATGATCATTCGGTTCATCCGCATTTGATGTTCAATGGATACCCATTCACTGATCAATGGTCAGCCCTGTACGCCATTGACAAATGCGGAATTCTCAATGGGTCCCCATTCATTGTCCAATGGAGTCGTATGAGAACCATTGGTTGCCATTGGCGATTCAATGGAGTTTTTTACTACGGGGTGCCATTTTACGCACGGAGTGCAATAAAATATATTATAAACTGCTCATCAAGTACGCGTACGTTTGGGATAAATGATTTTTAAAACCGTTTATTTTTAACATATACACATAATTTTATCAGTCCTTCTCAACCCGATTTGTGAGAAGAGAAACGTATATACTTTCATTATCAATCGTCATCTGAATACACTTCCAATCTTTTTTCTCAATTCTGAGCTTCAATAATTTCTATTAAATGTAATAATATATATAATGCGTATATAATTATTGGTCGTTATGCTAATATTAGCATTATGATTAACCTTACTTACTGATAACTTACATCATTTAATTATTTAATGCGTAATTCCATGTATTATATCGCAATCATATGAAAGAATCTCCATTGATGATCCCATTTATTCCCCATTGCCCACAAAAACCAATGGAGGTGAATGGCGAATTAACTAGGGAGATTGTCTCCATTGAATCCCCATGGGATAATCCCCATTCCGTTTCAAATGGGGAATTCAATGGCGAAAATGTCCTTAGAAAATTCGGCATTCATATCCATTGGTTTTGTGGGCAATGGGGAATGAGTGGCGAACAGCAATGGAGATTCTTTCGTATAGTAAAAACTCCATTCATCGCCATTGAAAAATCCCCATTCATTCGCCATTGCCAAAATAACCAATGGGGATGAATGCCGAATTGCCTAAGGGGATTGTCTCCATTGAATCCCCATTAGATAATACCCATTCCGTTTCAAATGGGGAATTCAATGGCGAAAATCCCCTTAGGCGATTCGGCATTCATCTCCCTTGGTTATTCTGGCAATGGGGAATGAATGGGGATTTTTCAATTGCGACGAATGGAGTTTTTTACTACGGGTTTCCTTTCATTTTATAGACGGAAGTGGGAAAGTTGAAAAATTCACGATAATTAAGACGAGTCTTTGGCGGAATTCCACGAAATTCCCGCGGGAAGTGTTCCCTGAGTCAAGAAAAGCAACACAGGATGCCGACAGGAACCAAATCAAATTAGATCTTTCTCCCGTTGTCTCCCTCTCGTTTTCTTTCATGTACCTACTCGAGGTTGTTGGAAGATCTGGGTTTTCATTATCGTCAGAAGTATAAAAGTGATTTGAACATTTCGTTGATATATATTTATGAATCCGTGAAAATTGTGCTTATGTCGTCCTGATTGCACTAATTACAATCGCCATTGATGTTTCATGAGTTTTTATGTAATTTTACGGTATAATTGCAGCTGCTAAATCGAGGAGTGGCTATCGAAACGGACGTTCAAAATGACAATGGCACATTTCCATCTCTACCGAAAATTTCTCCGCTTAAGGGAACCAAGTCAGCCTCCAAACGCCGATTTTTTAACAAGTCCAATAATCGGCGTTTTGACTCTGACTCGACCCCCTTAAGAGGAGGCTAAATACCGACACTAACACCTCGAAATTGCCATCCAAACTTGCTCTTATACAAATGGATGGAATCGAATAAAATTTTAACATTATCATCAGAACAATGGCAGGAATGGAGCCTCACTAAAGTTTTTTCGAGAAACAAAAAAAAATTACAGATTCATTTACCACCAAAAAACTGTAATTGAAAAACTTAAATTATTAAACTTTTACTGCATTTCGGGTAAAACCAAGAGTGAGGCTCCATGAAGAACGCCACGATACAAATATCGAGACGTTTTCGACATTATTTTATCAAAATGACACGCCGTAAGTTTGGATGGCGCATCAAGAGATAAATATCGATAAATTGTAGTTTTATTGAAAAACGAAATGGCGAAATGTAGTTCACAGACGTGCGAGTGAGGGCAGCACCATGGATTCTGACGAGTGACCTATAATATTTAGGGGGCTCGAATGAGTTCGTTGGCATTAGCTGTAACGCATTTTAGCCTCTCAATTGACAATTAATTGTTAATTAATTTATCCCCCTCTTAATTGTCAAAATGTAATTAATTTTCATCCACGGTTGTCGGAGGAAGACTGGACGACGATGATACGTCGATAATGTAGGGATTGAATAAAAATGGTATTTAGCCTCCTCTTAAGGCCTACTAAATTTAACCATTGAAGAAAAGGGGTTGAATATTTTTTTGAGGTTATGTTGATCCTTACCACGCGGGAAGACGGGGGGGGCGGAGTTTATTCTCCCCTTAATTTTTTTTAATGTTATTTTCAGTGACTCGACCCCGGTACCTCTTAAACGAGCGTTGTGGTCAGAAAACGACCCGGTATCAGCTGTCAGAGCAGTGGAAAGAAGAATTTTAAGTTCCGATGAGGCTGCAGAAAGGCATTCATTCTATTATTGATCTACAATACCAAATGTATTAAGGTTGTTTATAAGCAAATCACGTTTAATGAGAAAATTCTGAAAATTTGGTATGTTTTTCAATGAAGTATTTAAGAGGTCGTGTAAAAGTTTCACGACGATTTGGAAGCTCGTTATCGAATAATTGAGATTAACAAATTAAATAAAATTAAATGTAGTCTTGTGAAAACTGATATAACTTTGCGATAAGTTTTTTTTTGACCTCTCAATTTTTTAATATCCACAATATACTGAAAGCAACGGAAAGAAAACGAAGTTTATTGATTAATATTTTTTTTATTTGTTTAAAAAATTGTTTTTAACAAAACGTTAATTTCTTAATAACGAGCTTCCTAATCGTCGTGAAATTTTTACACGACCTCTTAAATACCTCATACAAAAACATACCAAATTTTCAGAATTTTCTCCTCGTTCGTTATTTTAATCCTTAAGGAGGTTGAAGTAATGATAATAGAATTCTGAAAATTTGGTATGTTCTTACATGAAGTATTCAGGAGGTCGTGTAAAAATTTCACTACGATTGAGAAGCTATTTATTGAACAATTAACATTCAAAGGTTTCATAGCTTCTAAACAACCTTAAGTATAGCTTGATTATTTAAGTATGCTAAAGCCGTAGGCCTCATTACCCTCCTATGGTAAAATAAAGCCTACTGGTAAGGTTTTTAAAAATGTTTAATTTTGTTTTCGTTTACAGTAAAAGTTACTATTTTTCGTTTATGTTGTATAAAAAATGTACTTAAATAATGGTTATTATAAAAAATTATTGTTTCAATTGAGTATTTTTCATTTTATTACAAATATGCTTTAGCCAGGCCTTATTACTTGCAGGTACCTTACACAAATTAATAAAAATTGACACGTTGGAAAAATGAAATCATTCGCCTTTAAATTTCCATCTACCAGACCCCTGTAAATTAATTAACCCAAATTAACACGGGGCCTCGTTTGGTTAGTGTTTGCCTACGCGTTTCCCTAAACAAATTGGCAGGAGGGAGTGAGTAAATTTCGAAACTCCTCGAATAAACACACCAGCGATTATATGTGGGAGTATCAAGAGACAGAGTTCACCATCTGAGTTAACTATTAACGCGATAGATGGGGCTTCGCGGTTCTGTGATACAATAGACAATGAACCAAAAATGACCATTGATCAAACAATGATATATCAGTAATTCGAACGTAATTCCTAAATTTTTAACTCGGGCTTCTCAATCTCAGTCCGACATTTTAATATAAAAATTGGAATTTAGCTTTTTATTTGCAAGTATAAATAAATAAATGTAAAATTATTTAATTTAGTTTCCCAGTAAACACGTTTCATTACAGCAATGTAACCCGGAAGTTACAAGTGATATAACCGATGTTACACTTACGTTACGTAACCGCTATGTAGCATGGAAGTAACATGTTTATGTCACATTTGTGATCTTCACGTTATGTACGCCCTATGTACCGATGTGATGTTACAGTCACATTACCAAAACGTGTAACCACCATGTAACATGGCAATAACAATGTGCGTGTAACATTGGAAACAGGCAGGTAATGTAAATGTTATGAAACGTTACTACATTGCAGTTCCATAACTAGCATCTGTAACGATTACATAACATGCATGTAGCGCAATGTACGTAACAATAGTTATGTGCAGGCTATACAAATATTATGCAATGTCAAGTATTGCAGATACATAATTCGCGAAACACATGTTTCATTACAGCAATGTAACCAAGCAGTAGCAAGTGACGTAACCGATGTTACATTTATGTTACGTAACCACTATGTAACATAGAAGTAACATTTTTTAAATGTTAACTATGTAACATAGAAGTAACATTGTCTCATTTTTTATCTTCACGTTATATATGTGCTATGTACCGATGTGACGTTACAGTAACATTGCCGAACCGTGTAACCGTCATGTAACATGGCTGTAACAATGTAGTACTTATGAGTGGGAAATCATAACTAACGTCGAACTTACATATAACATCTAGTCAACATTACTTGTGTTAGATTCGGTTACATTGCCGTTACATTGCTAGTACAGGACTATGTTACGGACAGTAGCACATAACTGCAATATAACAGTTGCATTCGACGTTACATAACCTGTAGTACTTATGAGTGGGAAATCAGAACTAACGTGGAACTTACATGTAACATCTAGTCAACATTACTTGTTACATTCGGTTACACTCAGTTACATTGCCGTTACATTGCCGCTACCGAACTGTGTTTACTAGGTTAACTTAGTTTACGTTAGTTAATGTTAGTTAATGTTATTAAACTAATTTTTTATTATTTGTTTCAGATTTGTTTGAACTAAAATCATCCGGCAAGTTCCAGCTTGCTCGGCATTTATCGATAAAATAAAATTTCACTTTACCCTGCGCGTAAAATCTGAGATCTCATATTATACCTTTATCTATATACTATTACCGGGGCAGGGGTTGTAAAAAAAAATCTCGTCTCCTCGTCATGTCCGGTTAACTGGATCGAATTTATACGATCGAACATATAGTAAAGTTACACATGTATGGGCCATTCCGCGTCAACGCATGGCCCATAAATTTCTTTGAAAAATTACGGTCTATTCGAATTTTAGATTCTAGAGTTTTCGATAATTTGGGGAAAAAGTTGTACAGAAATAACAGCTGATAGAAAAATCTGAAAAAATTGCTTTTTCGCCTCGATACAAAAGAAAACCACAAACTTTAGTGAAAGGGTAGAGGCAAAGGGTTGATTGAGTTGACTTAGCCCATACCCATGTGAGCTAGTACTCTCCATGTGGACGCGGCAGGATTGATAAAATCATTGGGCAAAGCCATAGAAAAACTTTTTGACAAAACCCACACGCTTAACTCGTCACAATCTTGGAAACTAAACCTGTCGAACTCAGATATCTTCGATAATCGAAGCAAACCCATTTCCCTTCATTTCCTCGACGATTTTCTAGCTTCCTTATCCCTCCTTCCCTAACCTTAAAAAAAACACTGCACATAGTACATACAACCCCGCTCAAAAGTTTGGAAACCCCAGCCGATATTTCTTGCTGCACTAGAAGTTGCATAAGTCTGTCAAAAAAAAAAAAGATAATCGAATTTTTAAAAAAGCATTTTAGCGGGAAAGAATTCATCTTTGTTTCGCGTTTTTAAAAATATCTTTAGTAATTTTTTTTCGATCCATAATGCACTTTTGTACGTGACCATTTTTGAGCCTTTTTCGACCATCGAGAATTGGGCGCACAACTTAAGGACTTTTTTTGTTGTCTTTTTTATCAACGATACATTTGCAAGGGTTAGCAGACGCTCCATTTCTGTTTAAAAAAAAATGTTGTACGATTTTTTCTCGCAAAGTTATTTCACTTTTGGCTAAAAAATGAAAATTCTGAAAGATGCAACTTACATAAAAAGCTATAGACTTTAAAAGAAAATGTCAAGGATGGAAACAGTAGTGTACGTATAGACGAATTCACCTGGAATTATTTCAGAATTTGACTATGACATTTTTTGTTCACTATTTTTGCTCGAAACTCTGATGATGAGGTCCCAGCAAAACATTGTATCCAATTAAAATTTCCATACTTCGTGATACAATAAAGATCTGAAAAAATTCAGCCACATGTGGCATGCTATAAACAATAATTATCAATAATAATAATAATAATAATAATATTATGATCAATAATATAATGATCAATAATTATCATTGATAAATGTTCTTTATCGCATGCAAAATGTTGCTAATTTTTTTCAGATTTTTATTGTAGCACGAAGTACGGAAATTTCAATCAGATACAATTTTTTGCTGGGACGTCATCATCAGTTATTCGAGTCAAAATAGTTGAAAAAAAATGTCATAGAAAAATTCTGAAATAATTCGAGGCGATTCCGTGTATACGTGCGCAACTTTTTTCATACTTGACATTTTATCTTAAGGGCGGAATAAAGTATTAAATTTTTTTTTTGCATTTTTTTTAAATTTTTTAAATGAATGCATAATATCTCAAGAATATTGTGTTAAAATTTCAAGTCGATCGAAGTGAAATTGACAAAGTTATGAGTATTTGAGCGTCTATTGCCAAATTGGGTTGCGGGGAAATTTGTTGAATAATTTTTTTTTTCATCATTTTGTTAATAACATTTTGGAATTATTATTATGCAAAATTCATCTTTTGAGTACCTTTAATATGCATGAATTTTCTCAGATTTTTATGCAATCGAGAAGTGTTCTCAAACTTATGTGCAATGAGCGCTAAGCGACCAAACTCTTCTGCGTTTTTCAAACCGTTTTTCTGAGACTTGTCATATTTGAAGTCCGTGTACACGATAACTCAAAATCTACTAGACCAATCGCTTTGAAATTTTGCACAGTACTTCTTCACATAATTCACCAGGTATTGTCGAGAGCTTTTTTGTTTTTTTTTAATAATTACTAATTTTTCAACAACAAATTGGCCGATTTTTTTAGCGAAAATCGGGTTTTTGGCTCCCAAGTGCTACGAAAAATCGAAAGATCGAAAAAAAAAATCCTCCCGTCATTACCTCAAGAAACATCTCCTTTAACAAATGCATTTTGATTTTTTTGTTTCAGATGATTCTGTTGCGAGTTATGGTGTACACCGCAAACCAACTTTTTTTCGAGGCGCCTCCGGGGTTTAATTTTCACTCGCTCAATTTTGAATATTTTGCAATGCAAATTTAGGAGAATGTTGTTCAAATTTTACTTTATTATATGTAAATTTTTCAATAAACGAACACTATCCGTTACGCCAAAAAAAAATCTTAAAAACATGCCTTTTTTCGGCGAATTAACTTTACCCCGCCCTTAAACTCTATATTGTTTTAGAGTTACGTTGCATCTTTCAAAATTTGTCTTTTTTAGCCAAAAGTGAAATAACTTTGCGAGAAGAAGTCGTACGAAAATTTTTGGAAAACAAAAATGGAGCATTTGCTAACCCTTTCAAATGTACCGTAGATAAAAAAGACACCAAAAAAATGTCCTCAAGCTCTGCGTCCAATTCGCGATGGTCGAAAAAAGATCACAAAACGGTCACGTACAAAAGTGCATACCGGGTCGAAACAAATCAACAAAAAAATATTTTTTGAAGAAGCGAAACAAAGCTGAATGCCTTCCTATGAAAACGCTTTTTTAAAAATTTAATTATCTTTTTTCTCAACGGAGTTATGCAGCTTCTACTGCGGCAAGAAATATATCGACTGGTGTCGTATCCAAACTTTTGAGCGGGGGTGTATATCTCGACAATTTTCTCAATATCATCTATTTCTCCACACTCTGTGTGTTAAGAATTTTTTCATACAACTGTCCTCAGACAGCGTGGCGACTGCCGGGATGCGTTCTTGTAAAAACACCCACAGCGTTGGATGTCCAGCTGGGACATTGGACCATTACTTCGTGTTAAAACGCCCATGGCTGCATGTACTCAAATCTGTACGTATATAATGTACATAAAGACACACATATATACACTCACGTGCACATATATATCTATGGTCAAAAAGTCGGGAGCAAACCATTCACCTTGCTCGAGAGACTTGAATGAAACTTTCGCGCCTCAAATTTACTTCTGCGCATATAAGAAAAAAGAAAAACGTTTCAAGAAGCCATCGAGAAGACTCTGAGTCTGTGCCTCTTCGTTCTCAATGGACTTCCACAAGAATGAGAAATAAGGTTGTTGAGTTTGCTGGAGTACAAGAAAGAGAGAGAGAGAGAGAGAGGAAGAGAGAAAGAGGGTGGGAGAGACTCAAAAAGGTAAAACTTGGCAGAGGAACGCGCGGGTGTCACGGCCGTTTCTGGTCATTGTGTCCCTTACCGGTGTAATTGTCCACTCGAACTGGTCACTGCGCCACGGTCCTCTTTCGAATCTTTCTCTCTCTTTTTCTCTCAATGAGAGATAGATTTTCCGAGAGAGATTTTTCCAAGCACACCACTTCACAGGTGGCAATGGGACCTCCCGAGAAATTTAAATTTTACGTTTAGGCTACCCGACTCCAGGACCTGTAGCCATGAACGAAAGAATGAGAGGCGAGAGAAGTGACCGTGGAGGCAGTCCATAATACCCAAGGATACGGCATTGCAACTGCGGGGGTTGGCAAAAAATATAGTATTCGTGACTTTACTATGAGGATAGGATAGCAATACAACGTTGAAGGTAGTAACACGGATATGTATAGTGACACCGTAGGGACTCTGCTAGGTTACAGGTACTTCAGTGACAATGTGACTTCTTGAAGTGCCGGACTTTTGTGAATGAAATCCATACTACGGGATCGCTTCTCACTGGAGTGTGGATTCCAATGGTTTTCACGGTGAATCCTTCTCCTCTCTCTCTTACCCATTTACCATGTATATGTATGTACAAATTTTCCACTCCCCCTTTAGTCTTTTTTCACCCAAGTGGACATCTGGTCAGCTCACTTTACTATGTCGAGTTTGAATGGACAAGCTAGAGGACATCCAGGTCCCGAATGAATCGTATTGGAATTCCTCGGTTTCATGTTTTTCTTTATGATTTTCGGATGGTTTATGGAACTCTCACTCGTTCTACGGTACACGAAATTGTGGTAAGAGCGGGTACATAATGAGAAATCGTGGATTCTGGACTCCTCGAAGAGACGGATGGATCTGGTGCGTTCAAGGATTCTAGGACTCTCCCAATCGGCTTTTGACAGGATCTTACTGTTTCACACACATTCTGCATCCTGCAAGCTCTTGGGGCCGGAAAGATGTGAAGCTTCGGAAGCCTCTTATCCCGTAATACGGAATGGTGCCCTTTGCGATGCCATCACTTTGGTGATATCCACTTGGGAGTCAACGTCAAAGCTCCCATATCGATTTTGTATTAATATACTCCGAGAAACCCTCTAACTTTCCTATGGCTTATATTCTGCGGTGTACAGTCCTAAAGTGTTCATTCTGTGCCCCATTATCCATATATGGATAATGGGGAGTGAGCACATTAACGCTAAGCAAGTACCAGGAATTTGATCGGAGCTTTAGTTTTATTAGCTAGCTTTATAAGCTAGCACGTCGCGGAAAGATTCTGAAAACTTTTTTTTATTTCCCTTCGGCAATAATCACTACTGCAACGTCAAGTTCAAGTTCGACCTCTTACGACGCGGATTTATAACGTCGAGAAAACTGTTGGAATTTAAAAATGAGTAAGGAAAAAATGATTAAGAATCAATGAGGTTTGGTAAAGATATTGCCGCAAAGATTTTGCACTTGAAATTCGATCATTTTTTGCTAATCCGGAGTCAAAGACCGCGAAATATATTTTTGTTTCAAAATTATTCCTCATTGGCAAAAATATTCTATGGCCTTTGATATTGGCTTTATTCGACGTCATTCTCTAATTCGATGCGAAAGCCAATGCTTCGCGTATAGGCGAGGTCACGTATAGCCACCATCGGGACTATCGATTTCGTATTATGACTCTATTAGATACTTCAGGGATAATTGTAGCCTCAACGTACATGCTTTTAAATCCGTCATCACAACTATCTTTATCGATATTGAATAATATCAATTAGCCCCCGTTTTCTAGGAATATTTGGTTATACATTTCAAGAAAGTATTTTTTTTTTAATTACAATAGAAAAACATGTTTAATATTTTTTGTCACTGAATTCAAATGTAAATAAAACCACTTATCGTCATTGGAAAAAAAAACATGGGGTCGAGGTTGTGTTTTTTTTTCGTTTATTTGAAACTTTATTATTTGAATGTTTTTATTTACATTTAGGATCTGAGTGAGTAATGGTGTCCAAATTTATCCAATTGGAATTTGAAAAAAACAAAACAATAAAAGTATAGCATGCAATAGAATTGAACTGAGGTACCTACTACCCGAGCGGAAATTTGATTCCGGCTGGGATCATGACTACCTCAGGCTGGCCTTACAACAACATCCGGCCCTGATCAGGCTATATATCAGGTCCTGATGAGACTACATATCAGGCTACATGTCAGGAGAAAAACGCTATTACCGGGCAGGCTGGGATCAGGCTCCTCATCTGGTCCTGATCACGCACGGTTCCTAGCCTGATCAGGCGTCTTATCGCTTATTTATTTTATTCCACAAGAGTTTTATGTGTTTATAGAGTATAGGTACACTACGAGGAAGTCAGCAAAGAACTTTTCGTAATAGGGCTTCTCGCGAGATTTTATTCCTCGCGGTAGAGAAGTAAATTTTCATGCTCGCGGTCGCATATATAAGCATACTATTCACATCATCAGTATGGGAGCGAGCGTCCACCGTACTGCGACATCTCGCGGCGAGTCTCGGAACTAACACTCCTGCTCCGTCTTGGATCAGGGAAATATCAGGCTAGCCACATTATTCGGACCGAAGTTTTTTTTGCCGGTCCTTAGCACCACCTGATCTATCCCTGACATGGATAATGTAAGGCTAGCCTGACCTATCTCATACCGAAATATGTTTCGTCTGGGATCTGTGCGTGATCAGGCTATCCTGATCAGGCTATCCTTACTGATGCCTGATCAGGTCCTTATTCGTTGTTATAGGCTAGCCGAATCAAATTCCTGCTCGGGTTTTTTTGCCGGCCCTTAGCACCACCTGATCTGTCCCTGACATGGATAATGTAAGGCTAGCCTGGCAATCTATGTCATACCAAAATATGATCCGGCTAGGATCTGTGCGTGATCAGGCTATCCTGATCATGCTATCCTTATTGATGCCTGATCGGGTCCTTATCCGATATTATAGGCTAGCCGGAACAAATTTCTGCTCGGGTTTTTTTTGCCGGTCCTGAGCACTACCTGAAGTGTCCCTGACATGGATAATGTAAGGCTAGCCTGGCAATCGATGTCATACCATAGTATGATCCGTCTGGGATCTATGCGTGATCAGGCTATCCTGATCAGGCTATCCTTACCGATGCCTGATCAGGTCCTTATCCGTTATTAGACTAGCTAGATCGAATTTCTGTTCGGGTATGGTTTAGTTTTCAGGATTGCGCGTATGCAATCATACACAATCATTTGCCGATCAACACTATCGATTATTATCTTCAATTAATTAATATCGTATTATTAGTTGACACACTCATCTGCGAAGATTTTAAGAAACGGCTACAGACTTGAAGTCCTGAGAATCTCTGGGGCAGTTCAGGGCGTTGGCATTTGATAAAATGTAAACCGATCCACGTGACCAACCAGGTCGTTGAGAAAATTGAGACCGTCGGACCTACAAGCAGGTAGACTGATGATATAAAAAAAAAGGGAGCGAGGGTCGGGTTCGGAACGAGTTGACACACTTTTGGCTTAACAGGGAGACGGGTCAAATGACCAAAAATGATACGATGATACGGTTCATACAGATGGAAGTTGGTTCGTGGAGGCTGATACACCTGGCACTTGAAATGATGGAGGTTGAGACCGTATCCTGAAAATTTGATCTCTCTATTCTCGCAGGTGATAATTTTTTAATTAATAATTGAAAGTCTCAGCACGTGTGAATTATGCATTTCTGCGACGTGTCATTTTTTTGACATTCATCCTTGGACCAACGTTTACCATTCGTTTTTTTAATATTCTCAAAGATGGTTCGATCAACTCTTGTCGAATTCAAGAGTACTCATCGGGAAAGTTCACGTATCAAATACTGCAATTACACTGTCCTTTTTTTCTTTTCATAGACGACAAGTATTATTCCGCAAAACTAGAACTATGGACGTGCAAGTGAATCATTTGTATCACATTTTGCGGAATAGAAAGCGAGAGAGGAACAGTCATTGATTTCTGGGTCGAGCAAAACGAAACAAGAGCACTGCACCGTGTCCGCTTGCAATTATCGATTTTCCATTACGCGTACATGTACTTCTCGTTTCCTCTCTCTCTCTCCACTTCTGTTTCCCCCTCGTTGCAGGACTTTGCGGATAATCGTTCGCAATTCCAAGTTACGACGCGTGTTTGCAGTTTGCCAGTGATGTTATCGGGTGTTTGATATATATATATAATTATATTTAACGTGAGTTTGGAACAATGAGAACTGCTCACATATTCGTCTGCCACTACGTACACTACCCTCCAAAAGTTTGTAAACACTCGCTATACGATTCCGTTTCGCATGAAAAGTTTCACAGCTCTTTAAAAAATGAAGATATTTTAATTCAACAAGCGGCGCTTCACACCCAGAAAAAAGATCTAGTCGTAAGTACTATAATCGTTTATTAGATTATTCTTTAGTTACTTTAAAGAAAATTTTCTTTCCATCCAATTTTATGCGATATTTACTTCTACTATATTTGTTTAATTGAATTCCCTGTCATCGAGAAATAGGCGTTGAAGAAAAATTCTATTCGTTGTTACTAAATACCTATTCACCCGTAATCTCATCCGATCATATCTGCAGATTTGTCAGTACCCCAAAAATCCGCCAGGTGGCTACCTCTCGCGCAAGCGAACCTGCCTCTCGACGCCTATATCCTTTCCAAGCTCGTCTTTGTTTGATATGCTTATTTTTCGGTATGGATATTTAATACATTGAACATTGCGGCAAAACGCAAGACGGTCGAATCCCCGAAAAGGATTCCCATAAAAAAGGGTCTTTTTTCTTTTCCCTTCTGTTGAAGAAAAGACGAAGCTTTACGAAATTGTAGATTTCATATGTGTAGCTATACATTCAAAGATTGAAATGTTTAAGAATATATATTGTGTAAATATTAAAAAAAAATTATTTCATTTAAATACATATTTGTTCATCTTGAAATAATATTTATTAATATTAAATAAAAATATGTTAGATTGCAATATATTTTTCAAATAGGTCATTAAAAAAAAAAAAATTCGTCGACATGAATAGAGTTGTATTAGGCCGGCCTACAACTAAAAAAATTTCTTTGGCTTGACTAGGATTTAGTTAAATGTACTAGATCTTTTTTCTGGGTGCAAATGGGATATTTTCAGCCTCATTTTGCTTTTTCCAAAAAAAAAACGATTTTTTGTAACACAGTAAATCGTTTTTTGGCTTTTTTTATGGCGTTAAAATTTGGACGCACGACCCATTACAATTTTTTTAAACCGTTTTTTTTTCATGAAATACTTGTGGGGGAGAGTATAAGCTTCACTTTCGTTTTTTAAAACGTTTCGTGCGATTTTTTTCGCAAAAATATTCAGGTTTTTGCAAAAAACGACCATATTTATAAAATGTTGCGTAACTCTAAAACTACTGGGTTTTTATGAAATCACTAAGAGAGCAAAAAGTCGCATACAATTCTGGATTCAATAAATAAATTTCAAAATTTTTCTTGTTAACGAGATATTTTTTTTGTCTTAAACAATCAGGCCTCAGCGCAATAGGTTTTCCGATAAAAAAAAGCCACGTAAATGAAGTTTTGCGATGAATAAGCTGTGTAAATAAGGTAAGAGACCCGATGTATTGTTTAGATAAAAAATATCTCGTGGACAAACAAAAATCTCGAAAAAAAAAAATTTGAAAAAAATTCTGAAAAAATTTCATTGAATCCAGAATAATTATATGCAACTTTTTACCATAGTGATTTCACGAAAACCCATTAGTTTTAGAATCACGCTACATTTTATAAATATGGTCATTTTTTGCAAAAAATTGAATATTTAAGGTAAATGTTCCAATTATTGAACAGCTAAGGATCTGGGGATTGAATTCGGTGAGATAAAAATATAAAATCAAGAAAAAAACCATCGCTTCCATGTTCAAATGATACTTAGATATTCTTACTTTCGAGAAATCACCCTTTAAATTATTTTTAAATGATTTCAAATGAAAAAAGAATAACAATGTGAAGCATGCAAATGTCCCAATTATTGAACACTGGAAGTGCCTATGTCCCTAATATTGAACAGGCATGTCCCAATTATTGAACACTCTCGAGAATTCTTTTTTCGTTCTGAAAATATTATTTGGGTACAATATTAAGAAATAAAAGTAAAATCAAACACTTAAATAATCTTTTATTAATCATGTAAAAATACAAAAATATATATTTAGTCTCTTTTGACAGGCATTCGCATTTGGGTTATTTTTGCTTTTCAACTCGAACTTTATTTTATTTTTATTTTCAGCTTCCTCGTTTTTATGTTGCGTTTTTGTTTCATTTTGTCGCAGCTTTCTTGTTTTTCGACTGAAATATCGGAGAGCAAAAAATATTGACCATTACATTCGTATTTTCAGGTCACATCTAGGTTATATTCTCTTTTTACTTTTCTTTTTATGTTTATTGCACGAAAATACAAATAAAAAATATATTTGACGATCTTACAGTTATGATTAAAAGAATAAAGGTAAGTTTATTCAGGAACTTACAGTTTTTGTTTGAAAAAATCCGATTCACACGATCCGTCACGCGTTAACTGCCTCGATGTGTTGATGGGTTTAATGACGCCATCTTGGAGAATTCGAGTGTTCAATAATTGGGACACACTGCATTTTCTATGTCCCAATGATCGAACACCGTATTTTTTAACAAATAATTAATTTAAAAAAAAAATTTAATTGTTATTTGTAAGAAATTTTCTGAGGAACCTGAAACGCCTTTACTTTTTGAGTTGCGACAGTTTTTGAATTTTTTATGCTCTTACGTATGAAGCGGCGCGTCTTAGCAAAAACGATAAGCAGTTACCACGAGACGTCAAATCGCGTCGACGTTGCTGATTAAATAATTTTTTTCTCTATTAATTAAAACTTTTTTTGCACAAATAATGTAACATTTCGATAGCTGAAAGTTCCATATATGTAATGAAATTTTTATAATAAGTAAATGCATGCAGGTGAATAAGAAATAATAAAAATACAAGATAGTGTTCAATAATTAAGACCTGTTCAATAATCGGGACATTTACCTTATGCGAAAAAAAATCGTACGAAACTTAAAAAAAAAAAACGAAATTCAAGCTTATACTCCCCTCCACAAGTTTTTTATGTGAAAAACAGTTTTAAAAAATTTGCATTGGTCGTGTTCCAAAATTACAACGCCAAAAAAAAGCCAAAAAATGACCATGTTTTAAAGAGCGTACTGCGTTCGAAAAAAATCGAATTTTTTTTTGGAAGAAGCGAAATGAAGCTGAATATCTCCCCATTAAAACGCTACTTATTGAATTGAAAAAGTTTCATTTTTAAAAGAGCAGTGAAACGTTTTGTGCGGCGTAGAGTCAGGGCAAGTGTTTCCAAACTTTTGAATGGCAGTGTATATTCTCTCACTATCACACACAACACACACACATACACACACATACACACACACACATACACCCGCACTTTTGTCTCCCATGTTCGTCATTCAGTTCAAACATTATACATTACACTGAAGTAATTAATTTTATTTCTTTTTCCCTCTCAACTATATATTTACAGATGAATTTGAGCGTAACACGAGAGTAATTCGATGTATAAATCGTGTGAGTGGATTGGAAGATAAAAAAAAGCAAACAGTAAAGAGAATGAAAAATTATCGACCAACAAAATTTTATACGGTCGAATAAACTTTTATTTTATCCGTGCAATTTCACGAACTTTTAATTAATTTAACGATTAAGAAGAAAAGGATTAAAAAGGATTAAAATGAAAGGATTAAGAGAAATGTTAAAGACTGAAAAACGATGGAAGATCCATATTTTTCCAATAATAAAAAATCGACATCAAAAAAAATCACAAGAAAAAATCCGTTTTAGAAGCACTGTGATTAAAAAAAAAATATATTGAGAAAAATTGCTGAAGAATGTTAAACGACGCATCTGCCTTTCCATAAATAACATGCATATTCAAGGATTAATAGTGTAGTATTGGGATGTGGGTTTTCAACCTCACTGACGATTTGCGCCGCGTTCACGCAAGCATTATTACAGTCTTACGAATTGTTGCAGCGATTCGACACTCGATCCACGAGGACTTCAGACACTCATATATAAATGTATAAGAGGGCTGAAATTTTCTTCTTTTCAAGAAGCGTGAAATCGTTTCGGGCCCTTTTTGACTACGCTCGTGGGAATCGCGTATCGAATTTATAGAGGAGGCCTTGTACTGTACGAGATTTCGAAATCTCAAAAAAAAAAATTGGAAACGAGTGGCACAGTTCCTCAATAGAGGGCGAGCCAAACTGGGCTAAAAAAAAGATTTTTTTTTCTACTCAATCGGTTGAACAAAAAGTCTCAGAACATAAGATTTAAGGCCCCGAACTTATACAAGTTACGACCTTTTGTTTGTGGGAATTCAATTGTACTGGTGTGTGGACGAGAATGGAGACGACATGCACTCAGTCAAAAAATTAAAGGAACAGCAAAATTTTTGAGATTTTTCAGCGATTTTCCAAAGGCTGTAACTTTGTTAATTTTGGTCGTAAAATTAAAAAAAAAGCATTTTGAAGCTTGAATCTTCTACTTTTAGAATCTTAAGTCAAAATTTGTGTATCAGCATCACCTCCCGAAGTAAAAAACTCCATTGAATCGCCAATGGCAACCAATGGTCCTCATACGACTCCATTGGACAATGAATGGGGACCCATTGAGATATCCGCATTTGTCAATGGCGTATAGGAACGACCATTGATCAGTGAATGGATATCCATTGAAAAGTCACCATTGCCCAATGACGTCCATTGGACAGGAAATGCGGATGAACCGAATGATCACCATTACTCAATGATGCCCATTGGAAAGCAAATGCTGATGGACCGAGCCATCAGCATTGCCCAATGGTGTCCGTTGGAAGGCAAATGCTGATGAACGAAATGATCAGCTTTACCCAATGATGTCCATTGGGAAGTAAATGCGGATGCATTGAATGATCAGCATTACCCAAAAATGTCCATTGGAAACCGCGTCGCGTTAGTTCCGTGACTTGGCGCGAGATGTCGCAGGACGGCAACCCGCTGAACTCCCATACGGATTATGCGAAGAGTATGCTTATCTAGACGAGTGTGAGCACGGAATATTAGCAGAAGTCGGTGTCCAGAAAATCCATGCAAGGAGTTCTTGCCGACTGATGCCCATGGGATAATCTCTATTCCGTTTGAAATGGGGAAGTCAATCCTCATTGGAAAATCCCTATTCGATTTCAAATGGGGAATTCAATGGCGAAAATGTCCTTGGGCAATTGGGCATTCATCTCCATTGGTTATTTTGGCAATGGGGAATGAATGGCGATTTTTCAATGGTGACGAATGGAGTTTTTTACTATATGAAAGAATCTCCATTGATTATCGTCATTCATTCCCCATTGCCTACAAAAACCAATGGAGATGAATGCCGAATTGCCTATGGGGATTTTCTTCATTGAATCCCCACATGATAATCCCCATTCCGTTTCAAACGGGGAAGTCAATCCTCATTGGAAAATCCTCATTCGATTTGAAATGGGGAATTCAATGGTGAAAATCCCCTTAGGCAATTCGGCATTCATCTCCGTTGGTTATTTTGGCAATGGGGAATGAATGGGGATTTTTCAATGGCGACGAATGGAGTTTTTTACTACGGGAACGGTTATCATCTGAATGTGAATAGAGATCCTCAAGTTTCTCGAGAGTGTAGCATAAAAGAAAGATTTTATATCTCTGACTGTGAAAGTTATTTTATATTGTTTTTAATATTATTATTATTTCCCGTTTCCACATTCCGTTCTGTTGTAGAAATTCAGAATAATGAGCTTGGACTTGTTAAAACCGTATTATTTATGGAAATGAACGAGTTGTACTTGTGATATGTAATTATTTACGAATGTATATATGATATAATTCAAAATGTGCGGTTTCACCGGTTTATCCGAATAAGCTCCACATCTTTGTACGAAAATCATAGCAAGGAAAATCATAGCATTCCACGAATGGAATAATTCTACGATGCTGCTTTGTTACGAAACATAATGAGATGAAACAATAATGAAAAGCCTCGGGAACGAATTGTAAAAATAAAAATCCTGCAAATTTAAATTTGCACATTGCTTCCTCATCTTTATCCATAGTTCACATAGCTTCCTTTAACACACAGTATGGGGATAAAATTTGGCTTCCTCATAAAGGAAGCTTTGTTAACTATTGAAAAATATTAGTAATCAATGTGCAAATTCGATCGATTTTCGCCAAATTTGATAGCGAATAACATTGATAGCTATACTGGCTCTTCACAAAATTTCATTGCATTATCTAAACAATTTCAAAAGTTATAGCATTTACGCTTCTTTTATAAAAATTAAAAATTTGATAAAAATTTAAGTATTCGATCGATTTTTGCCAAATTTAATAACGAACATCCTCGATAGCTATATTAGCTCCGTGTAAAGTTTCAGTGCAATGTCTTAAAAATTGCACAAGTCAGAGCGTTTACGCTATTTTTCAAAAAATTAAAAATTGCATAAAATTTTAATCCCTCGATGAATTTTTGCAAAATTTAACAGCGAACAACCTCGATAGCTATATTAGCTCTGTGCAAAGTTTCAGTACAATATCTTATTTTTCAAAAAATTAAAAATTCCATAAAATTTTAATCCCTCGATGGATTTTCGCCAAATTCAATACCAAACAACCTTAATAGCTATACTAATTCTGTACAAAGTTTGAGTGCAATATCTTAAAAATTGCAGAGGTTAGAGCGTTTACGCTATTCTTGCAAGAACGAAAAAAATCGATAAAATCGCAACACCCGTTATAATTAAAACAAATTTTTTTCATAATGAAGAGCAATTCGTGCTCGTCAAGTGTGCCAAATTTTAGCTTGATATCTCGAAGCGTTTTCGAGTTATTAATTATTTACATCTGAAACTCAAGATACATACACACACACACATCCATCCGGACATTTTTTCTAAATATGATTTCTCGATGTTTTAGAACATTTAGACGCAAATGTTTTAGAACATTTAGAAGCAAAAAAGTAACATAAAAATATAATTCTCAAATCTTTTGGAATAGTTTGTTTGAACAAAGTATTTTGTATTTATATTTTTGTAATTATTATTTAAAAAAATAATTTGTTGGACTTAATTATATAATGTATAACTCAATTTGATTAATAACTGGATTTTTATTAAATAAATTTAATTCGAATATAGTACAAAACCGCGGCGTCCGATGACGAAGAGCTCGAGATATTTTTGAAAAAATTATTATTCCTATATAAAATAGTTATTTTTAAGAGCTGTCTCTAAAAATCCATATTTTCATTACAATCTTTCAAAGCAAAACGTAAATTATTGTATACTGTTTAAAGGGTGCAAACACTTCTCAATCGAGAAAAGGTAATTAAAAATTTTCATTTAACAGAATATGATACTACAAATTATATTAAAAATATATGCCAAATCAAATAAATCAAATATTGTCACCACGACCGCAGAAAATAATACCAACATAAAACCCTAAGTTATTTCATTGCCCATCATTTGTATAATCACGTTTCGACTCTTTCGAGTTTTAGGGCCAAGGTTCAGAATATAAATAGAGGACACCGAAAACGAGAGGAAGATCATGAATGAGACAGGGATGACCATCGAGAGTGTGTATATAATATTTCGTCGATCTCATAAGAGACCACCTGGAATTGATGGTGGTCGTTTGTTAGACTCTCGAGAGTCTTGAATTTTTTTTCGAGAGGGCGAGAAATACGAATTTCTGTTGGCTTGCTATTATCCGGATGCGTATAATAACTACTATAAGAGTATATATATATATATATATATATATATATATATATATCATATAACTATATATAATACCAATGTGAATATACCGTGTCGTCCATTGTCCCATTGCCGTCTAATTTGTCAGAGTCTGGCAAATAGTCTTCCTACCGACAAAGCCAACTCGTAAGAGGGAAACTTTTGGCCATTGGCAGTGTGAAGAGGCGCTGCTAGGCAGTGTCAAAATTCAGTGAGGGGGCTCGATCGGAAAAAAAATGGTGAGGATGGTCACGCTCGTTTGGGACTGCGCTGTTGGGGCCCTCTTCCTTTCTCTCTCTCTCTCTCTCTCTCTCTCTCTCTCTCTCTCTCTCTCTCTCTCTCTCTCTCTCTCTCTCTCTCTCTCTCTCTCTCTCTCTCTCTCTCTCTCTCTCTCTCTCTCTCTCTCTCTCTCTCTCTCTCTCTCTCTCTCTCTCTCTCTCTCTCTCTCTCTCTCTCTCTCTCTCTCTCTCTCTCTCTCTCTCTCTCTCTCTCTCTCTCTCTCTCTCTCTCTCTCTCTCTCTCTCTCTCTCTCTCTCTCTCTCTCTCTCTCTCTCTCTCTCTCTCTCTCTCTCTCTCTCTCTCTCCCTCCTTCTGAAGGACGCTCCGGGGTATATTCTATATATATATATATATATATATATATATATATATATATATATATATATATATACAGACAGGACTACCACACCTGGCAGATACATACCTGGCCAGGGCGTGACGTAATTTCTTGGGTGTGCAAACCTCGTTTGCTGGAGATGCCCCTACATTTCAAGTTCAAATTTGACAAGAAAAAAATGGTTAACATTTTTCAATGTTCCACATTAATGAAAAAAAATCTCTAAATAACACCGATTGAGATTGTAGAGCTCAAAAAAATGTTATTTCCGGAAGCCCGGACAGACTAAAGATTGATTGATTGATTGATTTTTATTGATACCTTGGTAAACCTTTAGGCACATAGTAATGATATAGGAAAGAGCCTAAATGATAACAAGTACGCTTCGCGCACCGTTGTCATCGCGCTTCGCGCTCCGTATTCTTGATCATTGTCTTGATTTGGTATGGAAATATTATATTGTTTTCATGTTATTGTACATTGTTTTTGATAATATTGAGTCACATGTTTCATTATTCATAGGGGCAACTGTTCATAAAGTTGGTGATCGAATTTCAAGGATTATATTTGTAGGCACTCACAACTTTAGAATATAAGGATCATAAATATTTTTTTTGTGATATATTTTGAATGTTGGTTAACATGTCCCTCAGGGACTTTTTAATAGGCACTCACAACGTAATTTAAACTTTGATTCATTGTGAACATTGAGTAGTCGGATAAATTCTATTAATCATTATTAAAAAGACTATTTGAATATAATCAATATGAGATTAAAGTATCTAAACAATCATATCATTTAAATGCTTTGATAGATTATATTCACAGAATTGTTAAAATATTAGGCAGTAATGAAGAATATTAGTGATATTTGAGATGGGCATATTTATCATAACACTTTAATCATTTAATGATTATTAGTCCATTTATAGTAAGTAAAAAAAGCTTTTGGTTATAAATCAATGCTCAGATTCTGTTTTTTTCACGTTTGAAACGCACGGTTGATCGCCATATTGCCAACGGAGCGCGAGCACACAAAAGAGCCATGTATTTTTTATAAGAGAAATATGGGTTTTGAATTTGGCGCGCTCAGGCCGTTTTTAGTTCCTCTTTTACTCTGTACGTGGCGTAGCGGCGTTGTGACGTACGTGGCGACGTCGCGTGCGCAGGTCTATGCTTTACGTGAATGTGATATGTGCTTGTTTACAGTCATATTGAAATTCTGTCAGTGAGAAAAATAGTTTTTTTTTTGTTAAACATATTGTTTTCGTGCAAAAGTTATTCACTCAGCAGTGTCTAATTGGATTGAAACTTCATGGGACATTTGTTCATAATCATATACAGAAATTCTGTAAGTTAGAAAAAAAATTCGTTCGTAAACGTCTGAGTTCCAAGTGTACATGGACAGAAATAGCATTTCGTTCGTTAAAAATTGTGGTTTTTTTTTTTAAATTGTAAACTTAATGATGTCTGATTGGATTAATACTCCGTGGTACATTTCTTTACAATCATATACGGACATTGTGTGAGTTAGAAAAAAATTCGTCCGTGAACTTGGGAGATCCAAGTGCATATAGATAGAAGTAGCAATTTTGGTTAAAATTGTGTTTTTTTGCCAAAATTGCAAACTTAATGGTGTCTGATTGGATTCATACTTCGTCAGACATTTGTTTACAATCATATACGGACATTGAGTGAGTTAGAGAAAAATTCGTTCGTAGAATTCCAAGTTTCAACTACATATGGTCATAAAACCTCTTTTTTTCTTAAAAATGGCTATTTTTTTCAAAATCCTTTGTTTTGCAGTATCCGTTTGGATTTAAACTTCTTGGGCATAGAGATTACAACCATACGCAACTACCCTCCAAAGGAAATTGAATTCCGTACACGGGTTTCTGAGATCTGGGTCTGGACGGACATCCGACGCAGATTTCGAGGCGATTGCAATAGGCACTTTCTATCATAAATGAGTGAGCAAATATTTCTATTATAACAAAACTACAATAGCAATAATTATAACAAAAAAATTGTTTCCTGATGAAACCCGGAGAAAAATTGTATGTGGTAAAAAGAGTGGCAACGATATATTTATGATTCTTGCAACAGATTTTTGTGGTTATACGTACCATAATTTAGAAATTCGAACATTTCGGAATGTAAATCAAATATTCTAAACCGTACTTGGAATCATATGATACACCTTATTCAACCGTACACATTGTTCAAAATTTTTCTCTCTGTGTAAATATGACGTTAATTCAGAACCTGCAAAATGGAACAATAATTCAAAAGCAGAGCAATAAATTATTATCGCGACAGTCAATTTACTAGAGTTTTATGATTAAATTCCCATTTTCCTGCAATAGAGATCGCGGTGCAGTGACCTAGTGGGTCTCCCCAGTCAATTACACTCGGAAAATCTGACGATGAACGATGAACCACGACAGAGATTAAGAGAGAAAGACGGAATTTCGATTAATTTAATCTACATCGTTAGTCACCATGATTTAAGGCGGTATTCTGGTCGAGAATTTTAGGAAAATCAATTTTTTCGGATATTTTTAAAGTCTAGACCTTTAATAATATATCTTTGAGAGGACATATTTTTTTTTGAGAGGACAATCATTTAGGGAGTTATGACTATTTTTATGATACAGCAACTACGCCCGTCACGTCGGAGCGTAACTTTAAGGAAGTGTTCTGGTCTAGAATTTTGAAAAAAAAAATTTTTTTAATATTCTTAAAGTTTAGACCTTTAAAAATATATTTTTAAGAGGACATTTTTCATTCCCAATAATTGATGGAGTTATAGCTACATTAGTGAGGTAGCACTACACCCGTCATGTCAGAGCGTAACTTTAAGGAGTACTCTAGTCTACAATTTGGAAAAAATAAATTATTCTGCATATTCTTAAAGTTTAGATTTTTAAGAATATATCCTCGAAAGGAATTTTTTTAATTCCAATAATTTACGGAGTTATAGCTATTTTAGTGGAGCAGCAACTACGCCCGTCACGTCGGAGCAAATTGGACTTGGATTTTTTTCTCGAAACTACTTTTCTCAACACGGTCGACATGATGTCTAAAATTCTACTCAACCCATTTACTTCAAATTTTGTACCAATCTTCAATGTATAGTTATACATTCCTGCTTCTCCATCGCTCCTGCCGCTTTTGTATCAAAATTTTTTTTTTTACTATTGTAAAAAAATTAAAAACTTTGAAAAAAGAGTCGAAAAACGTCTTTTTTGTTCAGACAGCCGCCATTTTGCGAAATTATTTTTTCCGTTTTCTTTGAGGCAGGGGCTATAACGAAATTCTTACTAATTAAGAATCTTTTTTTTTTAATTTTGTATGGGATGACTAGAAGGGTTGCAATCGTGTCAGCCAGCTCACCCCTTTTTTAAGCCCGAACTTTAGCAACTTGTAACTTATTTAAGGGGCTATACCAGTATGAAACTTTCAAAAAATCGATTTTTTTTTTGCTCATTCGATAGTTTATTTGGGTTATGAACACAACCCAAATAAACCCAAATAACCCAAATATAATTTTATCTAGCAAAAATCGATACTTGAAACTTTAAACGCGTTTTTCTCGAAACGACATTTTTCAAAATTGCTGACATCATAACTCAACGAGAAATTGACCGATCGACTTCAAATAGAAACTGAGTATTCTTGAATATATTTACTACACAATGACCTACGATCTTTTTGATTGGTTGAAAATTGTCAATTTGGCATTTAAAAAACGACCATTTTTTTACCCCCAAAAACGACACTTTTTTCAGAACTACGCCATTTTGTTACTTTTTGATATTTTTCAAAAATCGTAGGTCATTGTATAGGAAATACCTTCAACTTTAATAACCTTTTTGAATTTTTTTGTTTTCAGCTACTCATTCGGCCGGAATCATGTCAGCAGTTGGGGAACTTTTTTTTTTGCACCTCCGAAGACAGCACATAACTCCGTTATTTTTCAATATTTTTGCAAAAAAAAAATCTTAAAATATAGCTGAAAATATACCTTATTATGTCCAAAAAACTTCAAAACATTCTATCGAGTACTTTCTTTTAAAAAAATTCCCGAAAATCGCCTAATTTTTTATAGGTCACACTGGTAGAGCCCCTTTATTGTCATTTTTTCTCGATTTTTTTTGTTTATTGTAAAGATATCAATAAATATGTTGTAAAAAAAGAATAGTAAGAAAATCTTTGTTTTTTTTTATGGAGCTCGACAAAACGCTCAAAATGTATGTCTTTAGATCAGAATATACCGCCTTAAATCGGAACTTTACTTAAAATCAATTATTCCATGGATCATAACTAAAGTTTACTTGAAAAAAATAACACTCTGTCATCTTGTCGATATTGTTCGATTATTTTGACAATGGTTTCATAAATAATGTGTTCAAAAAGGTCTGAGTAAGACGCGAATTAAATAAGTACTGCCGCTGCCTCCGGAAATTGCAATCATTGATAGTGAAAGAATGAAAAAAGGAAACCGAAAAACGTGTGCATCGTAACATAATTTAGAATCATGAGAGTATTATCGGAAAATCAGAAAAATAGAGACAAAGAGGAAGAGAGAGAGACCTTTTATAAACTCACAGTTTATTAATTTATGTACTCAACTACAGTATAGAACGCTTTTTGCCGAAGAACGGGAGGAGATTGGAATCTGTGTATGTGTATGTGTGTGTTTTTTTTCTAAGCGCTTTGGGGCAAGCTATCCCATGAATTTCCCGACGGCATTTTTATATTGCGTTATTAGGGTTTAAGTACTTTTGCACACACACCTCGTACCAACAGGCATCAACGGAGTTGTATCCTTCACGATTTTACAATGGTTTTACAGCGGACCCTACTTTTCGTTGTCGACACCCATCATTCCATGTGTCCACAAGCTTTCATCCATAGAAAAACATACATACTAACATAATAGCTAGAGAATATAGTTCAATTCGGTAAAACAGATATTTTTGCTTCCTCATAAAGGAAGCTTTGTTTTCGTGAAAACATTTTTTTTCGAGATTTTTATGTCAATGTGTTCAAAATGTCCTAAACCATCGAGAAATCATATTTAGAAAAAATGCCCGGATGAATGTGTGTGTGTGTGTGTGTGTGTGTGTGTGTGTGTGTGTGTGAGTGAGTGTGTGTGTGTGTGTGTCCTGAGTTTCTGATGTAAATTATTAATAACTCGAGAACGCTTCGTGATATCGAGCTAAAATTTAGCACACTTGTAGAGCACGAATTGCTCTTCATAATGAAAAAAATGTTGTTTTAATTGTAACGGGTGTTCAGATTTTATCGACTTTTATCGTTTTTGTAAGAATGGCGTAAACGCTCTAACCTCTGTAATTTTCAAGATATTGCACTCAAACTTTGTACAGAATAAGTATAGCTATTGAGGTTGTTTGGTATTGAATTTGGCGAAAATCCATCGAGGGATTGAAATTTTATGAAATTTTGAATTTTTTGAAAAATAGCCTAAACGCTCTAACTTGTGCAATTTTTAAGATATTGTACTGAAACTTTGCACAGAGCTAATATAGCTATCGAGGTTATTCGACATTGAATTTGGCAAAAATCCATCGAGGGATTAAAATTTTATGAAATTTTTATTTTTTTGAAAAATAGCTTAAACGCTCTGACTTGTGCAATTTTTAAGATATTGCACTGAAACTTTACACAGAGCTAATATAGGTATCGAGGATGTTCGTTATTAAATTTGGCGAAAATCGATCGAATGATTAAATTGTTATCAAATTTTTAATTGTTATAAAAGGAGCTTAAACGCTATAACTTTAGAAATTTTTTAGATATTGCAATGAAATTTTGTGAAGAGCCAGAATAGCTATTAATGTTGTTTGCTATCAAATTTGAGGAAAATCGATCGAATTTGCACATTGATTACTAATATTTTTCAATAGTTAACAAAGCTTCCTTTATGAGGAAGCCAAACTATAACGATGAGGAAGCAATGTGCAAATTCCAATTTGCAGGGTTTTTCATTTTCATTAGAATATGAATTATCATTAGAATATCATTCTAATGATAACGAATTATCATTAGAATATCATTGGAACAATTATCTAATGATAATGAATCATCATTAGAATATTTCATTAGAATATGAATATAAAGTTTGAACTTGGTGGTTAAAAAATTGTGAGAATTAGAAAATTCATAGGAATTTTTTTAAACATAATTCCAGCATGTCTGAAGCCTTGAAGTACTTAAAAAGTACTTCAAGTATTGAAATATTTTCTACTATTTCAATCCTTATAATACTTAAAATTTCAAAAACTTTTCTGTACTTGAAGTTCTTTTTTAAGTACAAGTATCGAGTACTTTTTAATGTGTTTTGTTGATGATTGCATGAACAAAGCCTTTGAATATGTAATTAAACTATGTAATTGAATATTGAATATATATGTAATTAAATTTCGTGACGTGTGGACAACCCGTCCCTCAGCTGTCGCCTACGACAGTTTTTTGAAGTCGAACACGAAGTTTCAGTAGTTTTAACAATCGATGTATTATATTCTTTTTTTTTCTCTTTCAAACCTGTATCAAAATAAATCATCATTACAATCGTCGATGCTATTTCTGAATTATTTTGAATTGTTTGTTTAAATACTTCTGTTCCAATCTGCCTAATCTAATCGCAGTGTGTATTGCACAAGGTGAAAATATGTTTTGATACAAAAAGTACTCGAATAAAAATCAAATAAAAATAAGAAATCAAATGTAAGTACTAGAACTTACGAGATATACCTGAAAACTCGAAAAGTACTTGATACTTGGTACTTGATTTTTCAAAAACTTGTACTTCAAGTAGGTACTTTAAATCTTAAGTACTTCAAGTAATAAGTACGTAGTACTTCAAGTACTGCCGATACTTGATACGTAAAGTACTTACGGTACTTTGTACTTGAAGTACTTTCCGGTACTTTGTCCAGCTCCGATACATATCGGTTGACAAAACCTCTACATTTCCCAGAAACTTGGAACAAAAATTGAAACTTCAACTAAATAGACCAAAAAAACAACGCAACCTTTTGGGAATATAATTCTATACATACTACACACTAAGCTACCTTTTTAACAACAAAAAAATCGATTTTTTTTAAATCCTAGAGTGGCCTAATCCCTTAAGCCCCTGTGAACGCCGTTATGGTCCACACGATCATTTTTCTTCAGCATCCAACTGTCATGTAGCGAGCATTTTATTGTCCTACGAACTCGAAATTGAGTCCAAAAGCTTTATGAATCGAACCCGCCCCCGCGAATACAATTTTTTGTTTCTGTGCGACGGCCATTCATTTTTCCCGCTACGTAGATCGATCGTCCATGTCAAAAACAGGCATCGAGTGGACGGGAGGTAATTTCAAGCTCGGACGCGCGTCACTCGGCCTGAAACAGAATCTGACCAGGAACTAGTGTTTAGTGTTTGCAACAAAACCGTTCGAGGCTTTACATTGACTCAACGGAAACTCACGTATGTAGATGTATATTAAGGTGATCCTTATTTAGTGCTCGGAGGATTTGTTTATCAGACGCCTCCAAATCGACTCCAAATAATTAAAAAACAATACCCTATTTTATTCAGATTTTTATCTAGACTCTAACCCCTCACACCAAGAGGGTAGATTTCCCCATTTGAAATACACGTGTTTCGACTATATTGTCAGGATATATCTCATTCTAAGTGTAGTAATTTTTTTTTTTTATCTGTAACTAAAAATTAGTATTCATTGGTGGTACTATTGGAGGGAAACTTTCCATCATCATACGGGTCGTCCAGACGAATTGCAATTCGTCTAAAATTCTAATACGGGTCAATCTAGACGAATTGCTATTCGTTTGGATTGACGCGTATGGTAATGTGAATTTTTCCTCAAATAGTAGCACCAATGAACACTAAAATCTTGCAGTTACAGACTTTTTAAAAAATTATTACACTTAGAATAAAATATATCCTATATGAAACGCGTGTATTTCAAATGAGGAAATCTACCCTCTTGGTGGGGGGGGGGGGGGGGGTAAAATCTAGATAAAAATCTGAAAAAACTAGAGTATTGTTTTTGAATTATTTGGAGTCTATTTGGGTGGTGTCTGATAAAGAATTCGTTCGAGTTCTAAATAAGGACCACCCCAATGTATATACATGTGAAAAAAGCTTTTGCAGCCCCGTAAAAAAGTGTATATGCATGGAACCAAGTTTGCTTAGGTCGTTTGCACTCGGTCACTCGCGCGTGTACCTCCACTCCGATGTTGCAAAATCCAATGGCCCCTACCTGTATGAAATTATTCAGGACCTTGTTAAAGATTTATCGTTATTATTATAATTATATTACCCAACGTTACGGATTAATTGTTTGGACTCCCGGGCGACAAAACGACGCTAGAGGAATCACTTTAACGTTCCGGGCTATTCGATGCTACGCCCTTTTGATCGATCATCGACCGAATATACGAAATAAACGCCTTGAGGGTATATCCCATCATATTATGTGCACATGACGGGTATTGTGTTGCATCTCATCGCTGCAATATGTACAGAGAGCCGTTTTTCGTTTCTTTTTTTTTGTATCTCCCCGAAAACTCATTGTACGCGTTATTATACGCGAAAAATTATAACCGTATTTCTCATAATTTGCCCTAGGCGCAAATGTAAACAACTACGAATCTCGTTTGTGACGCGGCGTTCAAATACAGTCGAACCTCTGTAACTTGAAAACCTTCCCTGCGAAACCTCTGTAATTCGAAGAAAAAGAAACTGGCAGTTTTCCGAGTATATCAAGGACCATTATTTTGCCTCTGTAACTCGAGTTTAAGAGGAGGCTAAATACCGACACTAACACCTCGAAATTGCCATCCAAATTTGCTCTTATAAAAATGGATGGAATTGAATAAAATTGTAACAACATCATCAGAACAATGGGAGGAATGGAGCCTCACTAAAAAATTTTCGAAAAACAAAAAAAAATTTACAGACTCATTTACCACCAAGAAACTGTAATTGAAAAACTTAAATCATTAAACTTTTACTGCATTTCGGGTAAAACCAAGAGTGAGGCTCCATGAAGAACGCCACGATACAAATATCGAGACGTTTTCGACATGATTTTATCAAAATTACACGCCGTAAGTTTGGATGGCGCATCAGGAGATAAATATCAATAAATTGTAGTTTTTTTGAAAAACGAAATGGCGAAATGTAGTTCACAGACGTGCGAGTGAGGGCAGCACCATGGATTCTGACGAGTAACCTATAATATTTAGGGGGCTCGAATGAGTTCGTTGGCATTAGCTGTAACGCATTTTAGCCTCTCAATTGACAATTAATTGTTAATTAATTTATCCTCCTCTTAATTGTCAAAATGTAATTAATTTTAATCCACGGTTGTCGGAGAAAGACTACACGACGATGATACGTCGATAATGTAGGGATTGAATAAAAATGGTATTTAGCCTCCTCTTAAGGATATACCCCGACCTCTATAAGTCAAAGGCTACCTCTAGAACTCGAACTTCCAATACCCTGATCTCTACAACTTGGAGCGCTTTGTGCAATGGTCGCACGGACAAAAATGGTTGGTTGGAAAAACCAACTGATTAATATATTTCGGTTACCGTAACCAGCCCGTGTAGAAATGTGATAGGGCAACCATTAGTTGATTCTTGCCCCTGATCCGCCCTGCCTGATCCGATTTTCCTGGCAGGGCCCTGACATGGAACTTAACGACCTGGTCCCTAGTTATTACATGAAATAATCACTTATTACCAGTGCCCTGCATGATCAGAATATGAACAGTTTCCGACGACGTTATTTTTACACTTTTAAGCAAAACATATTTTTATTTTATTACCCTGGCAGGGCTCTGATGTGAAAACTATTGGATTGCCCTGAGTATTTATTAAAATAAAATTATTTGTATATCGGCTTTCAGTAGTATAATAATAATAATAATAATAATAATAATAATAAATAACAATAATAGTAATAACAATAATAATAAATTAACAATCATTGCCTCGTTTATTATTATTATTATTATTATTATTATTATTATTATTATTATTATTATTATTATTATTATTATTATTATTATTTAATTATTATTTACTTTTATCCCGCGAGAATAACAAGCAATTGTGCGCCTGTCACAAGTTCGTTACGTAGGCAGAGGATTATTATTATTATCACGACGAACCGCATCGCGTTAGTTCCGAGACTTGGCGCGAGATGGCGCAGGACAGCAACCGTTGAACTCGCATACGGATAATGTGTTCAGTATGCTTATATAGACGGGTGCGAGCACGGATGTCAGCAGAAGTCGGTGTCGGAAGAATCCATACAAGGAGTTCCTGCCGTCTTATGTAATTGTACTTATTTATTTAATTCTCGTAGAGAATTTCCGTTCACTCGGAATCTAATATTCTCTTCGAGGATTGCCAAAAGAAAAGTGTACCCTAAGAAAGGGTTGCCTCGAAATAAATAATAAGATCCATACATTGAAAAAGGAGTACCTCGTAAAAACGAATTGTTTAAAAAGCGCTTCGGTGTATGACCGTGACCGTGATCAGGGCCTTTAAGGGCATGATTCTAAAAATGTTAGGGGCCTGATCAGGATCTGCTAGGGCCGGGTCATATCGTCATAGGGGCCTGATCATGATCGCCGGATCCGAAAATGGCCAGCCAGGTGTTACATGGCTAAACAGGGCCTGTTAGGATGAGCGGATCATTTCCCTACATTAGTTAGGGAGGGCAAGTCAGGGGCAGAAGTTTTTCCCTACCAAAATTTCTACACGGGAGCTGCTTCATTACAATAACCACCTAGCATTAGTTCCATCTACTATTCATAGTTATTTGACGCGACTGGTCAACACAACTGACTTGATTAGTCAGTCCTAACTATATAATTAAATATTGTTCAAGAGGGTAAAGGATGGACAACTAATTTTATAGGCGCTGTAGCCAACCACAATTATCATATCTGCAGATTTGTCAGTACTGAACAAATCCGCCAGGTGGCTTCCTGTCGCACAAACGAATTTTCCCCTCGACGCTTATAACCTTTTCAAGTTCGTCTATGTTTGAGATGTCCTCATTTTTTAGTATGCATATCTAATACTTTGCGGCAAAACGCAAGATGGTCGAATCCGAAATGGATTCCCATAAAAAAGGGTATTCTTTATTTTACCTTCTCTTGAAGAAAAGACGAAGCTTTACGAAATTGTAAAATTCATATGTGTAGCGACATACACAAATTTAAATGTTTAAAAATATTGTGTAGATATGTAAAAAAAACTATAATAAACCACGAGCAAAATAGTTGATACAACTATTTCACGTCGGTGGTCGGCCGAAATAAACAATTAGTTGATCGGCCATTTATAAACCAACCATATAAAATTCGTTGATGCAACCAATTTCTCGTCTGGTGCTCAGAGCACTGAGATAGTTGGTTGAGTCAGCTAATTTTTTTGTTACCACAACTAAAAGTCGTTTTTTCCGTGTGGAGAATTTTTACAAAAATACGTTTCATTTTGTATAACTTGTGCATACGTAGTGTTACCATTTTGAAATTTGAAAAGTCCTGACAAAAAGCCGGACTTTAAAAAAATGTCCGCACATTTTAGTCAAGTTAAGAACTTGATTGATTAATAAACAAAGATTGTTATTTCATATTTGAACTAGTAAAGTTGATTGATACAAAAGATTATCATTTTATGTTTGAACTAGTTAAGTTGATTGATAAAAAAAGATGATTATTTTATGTTTGGACTAGTAATGTTGATTGTCAAAAGAAAGATTATATTTCATGTTCGAGCTTGAAGTCGATTAGTTTAAGTTGAGACGAGACTGCAGATTAAGGATGTTGAGTCCCAAATCGCAAATTATGAGAAAATTCTGAAAATTTGGTATGTTTTTGGATAAAGTATTTAAAAGGTCATGTCAAAATTTCACGATGATTAGGAAGCTCGTTATCAAACAATTAACATTAACAAATTAAATTAAATTAAATTAAACGTAGTCTTATGGAAACTGATATAACTTTGCGATAAGTTTTTTTTTGACCTCTCATTTTTTTTATATCTACAATATATTGAAAGCAACGGAAACAAAACGAAGTTTATCGATAAATCTTTTTTTTTGTTTAAGAAATAGTTTTTAACAAAATGTTAATTATTTAATTACGAGCTTCCTATTCCTCGTGAAATTTTTACACGACCTCTTAAATACTTCATACAAAAACATACCAAATTTTCAGAATTTTCTCATCATTTTTCATTTTAACCCTTAAGGAGGTTGAAAGGAAATGGAGGTTAAGGAGGTCGTGTAAAAATTTCACGACGATTAAGAAGCTATTCATTAAGCAATAAACATTAACAAGTTTCATAGGGACTCAACATCCTTAACTAGTTGATCTAGTTGTATGTAGTTGACTAAATATTGAAGACTGATTTAATACCCGTGTTTTACTTTTAAGTAATTTAATGTAAAAATTAAATACTTATTCAAAGTTTTTTATGCGAGTCAAAAATTGCGGACAAATTAAAAAGTCGGACAAAGTCCGGTTGAAAGGCCGAAAATCTGGACATGTCCGAACAAATTCGGACCGATGTTTGAAGAATTTTTAAGGATGTTGAGTCCCAAATTGAAAAGGATGATAAAATATTGAAAATTTGATATGTCATTATGTACAACATTTGATAGGTTGTGAAAAAATTTTACGACGATTAGGAAGCTGGTTACTGAGAATTTTGAATTAAAAAATTACACGCAGCCTTATGGAAACTGAAGTAAATTTGCAGTTATTATTTTTTTTTGTTATAAAAAATGATGCCAAAAATACAAAAAAAAATTGCACTCGAGGAAAAACATATAAGAAGCATTGTGTAATTTTTTCAAGATATTTAGGAAGCTCGTGTTCCAGTAAATAAATAATAAAAACACAATACGTGGTTTTCACAGCAAGAAACAAGAAAATAGCGGCACCGTTGCATAGACTGAAAGTAGCGGGAAATTCAAATACTCATTTTCGTTCACGGACGACGTCGTTTCATGCACGATAAAGAGGTTTCGAGGTTATGTTTGCTGTCAGTTTGACATTCAATCGCGACCGTCGCGACTGCTCTCGATCGTACAGTTCTCAGTCGTGCCAACTTACCAATGCACGCAACGTTGCCAAATGTAAAGCTAATACAGCGACTACTTTAAATATTAATATTGTTAAAAAATATTGTTTTTTTGCAGTTCAAAGTAATTTCATGTTATATTTCTATAGTTGCGATATAAAATAATCAACATTTTTTTGCGACTGAACGGTTTCCACTATCGAGATTTTAGCGTTGTCAAGTTTGGACAAAACATCCAAAAGTTAATCCCCGCTTGTAAAAACATTGTGAAAACTTGATATAATACGTAAATAAGAATTTGCGATCATTAATATGCACAATTGCGATACTTCTTTTCACATTAACGGTGTTGCGATACGAATTGAAGTATTAATCAATTCCAATAAAATTCAGTAAAATTAAAAACTTTTGGACGGAACGGTACGGACTCAACATCCTTAAGAGCCTCTATGTAGAACATTCTTTTAGTCACCCTTTATAACGCGAAAACTTCGATAAGACAAAACCTCTCTTACTCGAAGAAATTAGCTCTACCCCTAAGATTCGAATTAGCGAGGTTCGACTGTATTATTTTTTCCCTTCCCTCTTCTCATTCTCAGGGACGAAAAAAATAGCGAATATTGCTAGCGCCAAGTTTTAATGGCCTAGCAACGTCGATTCTGCAGCTTAACAATGTGATGCGATCGAGGATTTTCTTGGATTTTCTCAAGCGCAAGAAGATTCATCTATATATATGAAAAGACTAAAGTGCTGCGTAGAGTGATTCTTTCCTTTCTGATTTTCCACGAGTCTCACTCGAGCGATATCAAGATCAGGAGAAATTTCTATCGGATGGGCAAAATATATATGATGTATCGCAGGTGCCGATCTGGCTTTATCGATCTATTGGTAAAATAGAGAGATGGAAAAGAAAAGTGAAGAATGAAACGAAGGGGTTTCGTTCCTTACTTTCTGGTAACTGAGATACAAAGACGAGAGAATCGGAAAAACCAATAGAGGTACATGGGGGAGGGTGGGGCATGACGGCCCCCCCCCTGGGGCACAACGGCCCCCCTCAAAAGTTTGGTCAAAAGATTTTTTTTGGTTTCTTGTCAAATTATCATAAATTTGATATATTGACTCATTTTTAGGCCTATCCGCGATACCTGGGGCTTAATGGACCACCCTAAAAAATTAGGTCAGAATTTTTTTTTCCGTCAATTAATTATGATGAATTTGATGTATTCATCCATTTGAGGCCGATGCACTACATCCGGGGCATGTAAAGTGAAGCATCAACAAAATTTGAAAAAAATTTATTTGTAATGTTAAAAAAATTTCAGAAGAAAACCATATTATCTACTTATTATCTAAAAAATTAAATTTTTTTTTGGTTTAAGAAAATAATTGCTGAAAAATGTAGCAGCTATTTGTTGTTTAACGAATTCTCAATTAATCTATATATTTTTTTATGCTAAACAAATACACAATAACATTAATTATGATTTATGATAATTCTTTAAAAACGTAACGAAATAAAATTTTCTAAATGAAACATTAAATTACGGGAAGAATATTATAAATTACTTTTCACAATAATCACAAATATATTCGTCGGAATAATCTTTGTCTGTATCTTCACAGAAATCATGAGACCATCCCTTACAATTTTTACACTGAATCCATGATTCCTTAGATTCCGATTAAAGCTCATTACAATAAAGACAATGCCAATCATTTTCAACTTTTAAACAATGTTATTTTAAAATTATTTTGTGTGATAAATTTTTTAATTCTGGTGTGTAATAAAAAAAAATTCTTTATCATTTTTTAGGAGGGGGAGGTCGTCGTGTCCCAAATTTTTTTTTTTTTTTTTTAGATTTGGCAAAATGTCGGTGAATTCGTTCAAGATAGAACAGGAGTAAACCGATTTGATGGTTGAAACCCACAAAAAGGATTAACCGACTTAGGGGGGCCATTGTGCCCCAGCCTCCCCTTTATACAATATGTGACTAGTCTATTATTTTCGTGAGCCAGAGCCATCTCCCCGTTCGTTTCGCCATACGAGTCAAGCAATACCAATCTTTCTTTGTCAACCTTTTATTTATTTATTTTTTCCGTACAAAAGATCGAAAAGATCGGTTTTCCTATGTGTACACCATGGTTGGTTATCCTTTGAGCATCGCGGGTTTTTTTTCAATTGTAGAGGGAGAAAAACTTGTGTTGGCGAACAATGGCGATCGCGCAATGACTAAAAGTTCAAAACCAGTCGGATACTCAAGCCCCGCGACAAATATCCTCCGGGCAAAAGAGTGAATTCTGAGATGGAAAGTAGTTTGAAGAAAAATAACAAAATGTCACCACGACAAACCACCAAGGGTTTTTCGTTGCATGCGTCAACAGACCCTTCCCTTCGAGTGTCTTAGGTTATGTACATTTCTGGTTAGCCGATAAAACATTTATTGTACACATGCGAAGCTGCGTCAAACCGCACGCAAAACCTCAAATCCTCTGTTTGCCTGCGGTGCTACCGTAAATCCTTGATCACAGAAAATTTACGAATTTTACCAATGCTGTTTGTTATCTCGATTTTAATTCTCCAGATCGATGAGAAGATTGTGTAAATTAGCCACTATTTTTAATATTGACGGAAATACATGATGATTTAGACCTAAAAGTCATTTTTTCCCACATGAAATTAAGGTACTAGTTTACTTTAGAAGGCCAAAAACGCAAATTTTTGAGATTTAAGAAAAATTAAAATTTTTAAAATTTAAAAAATAAAAAAGCATTTTAAAAAGGAAGGTTTCTTACATGATAGCCCACAAAAAATAAAGTTGTGTGAGCTGGGTGTCCCACTACGTTTTTCCTACGTATTTTGTCCCGCTGAACACGAATCTGAAATTAAGATTAGGGATCGATGAGGAAATGATCGAGAAAATTCATAAGAACTGATAAAAATATCATATTTTTATCAGTTTGTATGGATTTTCTCGAGCATCGACCCGTAATTCTAACTTTGGATTCGTGTTCAGTAGGACGAAATACGTAGAAAAAACGTAGTGGGACACCCAGCACACACAACTTTTTTTTTGTTGAGAAAATCCATAAAGATATCATGATACTTTTATTAGTTTTTATAGATTTTCTCGAGCATTTCTTCATCGACTCCTAATTCTAACTTCAGATTCGTGTTTAGCGGGACAAAATACGTAGGAAAAACGTAGTGGGACACCCAGCATACACAACTTTTTTTTGTGCGAAAAGATTGCTAGATCATCATTTTTATCAGTTTTTATGGATTTTCTCGAGCATTTCATGTGCGACCCCTAATTCTAACTTCAGATTCGTATTCAGCGGGACAAAATACGTAGGAAAAATGTAGTAGGACACCCAGCGCACAACTTTTTTTTTGTGGGCCTGTGTAATCTACCACCGTTAATGAAAAGTCGATTTAAAAAAAAATTGCGAATGTTTGAAATGTAAATAAAAAATTAATTACCGAGCTGATTTTTTTTGTGATGATACATTCAATGACAACGAAAAATGATACTGAATTTCAGAAAAATCGCTTGAGAGGTTCGGTTAAAAAATTTATTTTTTATTTTCAAAAAACTTTGGTTAAGGCTCAAACATTCTCATTTTTAGAAGTATCGAGCTAACATGTTTTGCACAAATACACTAGATGACAAAAACAATGAATAATGTAATGGAATGAAATTGCTAAGAAAATCTAGCAAATTGGAAATTTGCACATAGTTTCTTCATTTTTTTTCGTCGTTCGTGAAGCTTCCTTTATGAGGAAGCCATGATAATAAACATACATGTCATAAAGATGGTCAAGGAGGTCCTCATAAAGCAGGCTTGACGAACGGTAGAAAAAATTAGGACACTACCTGCAAATTTCCAATTTGCATAAGTGATTGTTTGTTTGACCTTTTGAGTGATTGTTACAAATTAAATACTAATCGACAAAATCGTACGAACAAGTTTTTCATGTGAAAAACATAAAACAAAAATTTGCATCGTTCGGGCGCCAAAGTTTCAACGCTAAAAAAGCCGAAAAATGACCATGTTTCAAAGGGCGTTCCGGATTTTGAAAAATCGAAAAATATTTTTGGAAAAAGCGAAATGAAGCTGAATATCCCGAGTAGAAATTTGATCCGGCTAGCTTAAAGTGATGTGAAAGGTTCCCCCACTCCTTTACCCCCACTCCGTCATACCGCAGTTGGTAAATCATCAGCAAATTCAAATTTTTTCATAAATGCATTGACTTTTCGAAAAAACGCAAAATCTTAGGAAGTGGGAATCCCAATTACGCATCTAATAAGATGTGTTTTGGTTTTTTCGGCAAACAACACATCTTAGTAGATGCGTAATTGGGATTCCTACTTCCTAAGATTTTGCGTTTTTTCGAAAACACAATGCACTCATAAAAAAAATTGAATTTACTGATGATTTACCGACTGCGGTATGACGGAGTGGGGGTAGAAGAGTGGGGGAACGTTTCACATCACCTTAATAACGGAAAAGGACCTGATCAGGCATCGGTAAGGATGGCCTGATCAGGATAGCTTGGTCACGCACAGATCCCAGCCGGATCATATTTTTGTATGACATCGATTGCCAGGCTAGCCTTACATTATCCATGTCAGGGACAGATCAGGTGGTGCTAAGGACCGGCAAAAAAAACCCGAGCAAAAATTTGATCCAGCCAGCCTATAATAACGATTAAGGACCTGATCAGGCATCAGTAAGGATAGCCTGACCAGGATAGCCTGATCACGCACAGATCCCAGACGGATCATATTTCGGTATGATATAGGTCAGGCTAGCCCTACATTATCTGTCAGGGACAGATCAGGTGGTGCTAAGGACCGGTAAAAAAAAATTCGGTCCGAATAATGTAGCTAGCCTGATATTTCCCTGATCCGGGACGGAGCAAGAGTGTTAGTTCCGAGACTCGCCGCGAGATGTCGCAGTACGGTGGACGCTCGCTCCCATACGGATGATGTGAATAGTATGCTTATATATGCGACCGCGAGCATGAAAATTTACTTCTCTACCGCGAGGAATAAAACGTCGCGAGAAGCCCTATTACGAAAAGTCCTTTGCTGACTTCCTCGTACTGTACCTATACTCTATAAACACAGAAAATTCTTGTGGAATAAAATAAATAAGCGATAAGGCGCCTGATCAGGTTAGAAACGGTCTGCGATCAGGACTGGATAAGGCGCCTGATCAGGCAGGAACCGTGCGCGATCAGGACCAGATAAGGCACCTGATCAGGCTAGGAACCGTGCGCGATCAGGACCGGATGGAGTCTGATCCCAGCCTGTCCGGTAATAGCGTTATTCTCCTGACATGTAGCCTGATATGTAGTCTCATCAGGGCCTGGTATGTAGCCTGATCAGGGCCGGATGTTGTTGTAAGGCCAGCCTGATGTGGTCCTGATCCCAGTTGGAATCAAATTTCCGCTCAGGATGTCCCCTTTGAAACGCCGTTTGTTAAATTGAAATATTTTCATTTTTAAATGCGCAGTAAAACTTTTTGTGTGGCGCGGAATCAGGGCGAGTGTTTCCAAACTTTTGGACGGCAGTGTACTTTCCGAAATCCATACTAAATATTGCACACTTGTAACTAAATATATTCAATATTGTTGAAATATATTTTCTATCCACTTCGCACAATTTATTTCTTCAAAATCACTATTTTCTCTTGCAAAATCACTTTTTTCATAGGTAAACTTTACTCGATAATCTCGAGAGTGAGAATGCACTTTTAATTTTCGTCGTTTATTCTCATCGTAATATCGTAACAATCGGACCCGAGTCGCGTTTCATATTAAACTCAAGGATCCCACTTTGAAGCGCCCTCGAACGCTCACTGCTTTGCTTGTCGGGCAACAATGTTCCACAATAAGAGTTTCGAGAGCTTTCAGCTCTCGAATTTTATATGCATTGAAATCAGTGAAAAGATCGTGTTTTATGACAGCCTCGTGAAGTTGAAAAGAGGCTGTTCGTTTTGTTTTGCTTTCTCAAAAAGACGGCTTTGTTTTTGTGAAATTTTTTTTTTATAGATGTAGTACCGGTATGTGCAAAATGTTTCACAAGGTTGAGAAATGAAATTTAGAAAAATGAGTCAAAATTGTCATCATAAGTAACCGTTCACCCTTTAAGGGCGGGGTAAAGTTAATTCGGCGAAAAAAGGCATGTTTTTAAGATTTGTTTTTTTGGCGTAACGGATAGTGTTCGTTTATTGAAAAATTTACATATAATAAAGTAACATTTGAATAACATTCTCCTAAATTTGCATTGCAAAATATTCAAAATTGAGCGAGTGAAAATTAAACCCCGGAGGTGCCTCGAAAAAAAGTTGGTTTGCGGTGTACACCATAACTCGCAACAGAATCATCTGAAACAAAAAAATCAAAATGCATTTGTTAAAGGAGATGTTTCTCGAGGTAATGACGGGAGGA
The DNA here is from genome assembly GCA_946863875.1 of Alloplasta piceator. Lineage (NCBI taxonomy): Eukaryota > Metazoa > Arthropoda > Insecta > Hymenoptera > Ichneumonidae > Alloplasta > Alloplasta piceator. The sequence goes on along the minus strand of OX333071.1, from coordinate 21,889,957 downwards.
TTTTTTTTCTCGATTTTTCGATTTTTCGTAGCACTTGGGAGCCAAAAACCCGATTTTCGCTAAAAAAAATCGGCTAATTTGTTGTTGCAAAATTAGTCATTATTAAAAAAAAAAAACAAAAAAGCTCTCGACAATACCTGGTGAATTATGTGAAGAAGTACTGTGCAAAATTTCAAAGCGATTGGTCCAGTAGATTTTGAGTTATCGTGCACACGGACTTCAAATATGAGAAGTCTCAGAAAAATGGTTTGAAAAACGCAGAAGAGTTTGGTCGCTTAGCGCTCATTGCACATAAGTTTGAGAACACTTCTCGATTGCATAAAAATGTGAGAAAATTCATGCATATTAAAGGTACTCAAAAGATTAATTTTGTATAATAATAATTCCAAAATGTTATTAACAAAATGATGAAAAATCAATAGCGCGCTGCGCAGCTGCCGCCCAGGTATAAAACCCGGCATGGAGCAATAGACGCTCAAATACTCATAACTTCGTCAATTTTACTCCGATCGACTTGAAATTTTAACACAATATTCTTGAGATATTATGCATTCATTTAAAAAATGAAAAAAAATGGAAATTTTTTTTTTAATACTTTACCCCGGCCTTAATCACTAAAGATTTTGTCAAAATTGCAGAAAAATTGTCTATTTAGCAACATTTTTTGAATGTTCACAACGAGTTTGTCGTTTCTGTAACTTTCGTAATTTTGCAACTATCATTTTTCTTTTTTTTTCGCAAAAGAATCAAGCTGCATCAACGATTAGTATTGAATTTGGAACAATCACTCAAAAGGTTCAGTTTGAGGAAAAACTTTTTAAAAAAAACATGCAAATTGGAAATTTGCACATACTTTCCTCATTTTTTTCCATCGTTCGTCTAGCCTCCTTTATGAGGACCTTCTTGACCATCTTCATGACATGTATGTTTATTATCATGGCTTCCTCATAAAAGAAGCTTCGCGAACGACGGAAAAAAATGAAGAAGCTATGTGTAAATTTTCAATTTGCATGATTTTTTAGCAATTTCTTTTAATTACATTATTGTTTTTGTCATGTAGTGTATTGGTGCTAAAAAAGTGTACTCGATAGCTGCTAAATTAGGAAACTTGGAGTTCATAAATATTTCTCGAAAATTTCGAACATTTTTTGAGAACGAACTTCTTAAGTGTTTTTCACCAATTTCAACGCTAACCATTCATGGCATCTAGTATATTTGTGCAAAAAAAATTTAGCTCGATACTTCTAAAAATGAGAATGTGCGAGCGTTGACAACAATTTTTTGAAAATAAAAAAAAAATTAACCGAAACTCTCAAGCGATTTTTCTGAAATTCATTATTATTTTTCCTTCTCATTCAATGTATCGTCACAAAAAAAATCAGCTTGGTCGGGGCAAAATTACGAAAGTTAGAGTACTGACAAACTTTTTGCTAAGAATTAGCATTTTTTTTTAAACCGAAACTCTAACGCGATTTTTCCAATATTCAATCGCAAGTGTCCTTATTAAAAATTGTATCTTTACAACAAATTTCAGCGGGATAATTGCAAGATTACGAAAGTTAGAGTTACTACAAACATTTTCCAAAAAAGTAAAAGTCCCGCCAAATTGACAATTGTCCTGCAATTTCGAAAAAATTTGCACCGAGTGAAAAGACACAGATTGTAATTTCTCAACGATTTGGGACATTTTAAACTTATAAATTGCGAGAAAATTTTTTTTCGCGAAAACAAAGCTTCCTTCAGGAGGAAGCAAAAACAAATTAGAATTTCACACATAGTTTGTCTGATTTCTTTCTGCCGTTCGTTAGGCTTCCTTTAGAAAGAAGCCATAGTTATCATATTGTAGGAACTCAAGGAAAGGCTCATAAAAGACGCTTGGCAAACAATAAGAAAAAATAGAAAAAATCACATCAATATTTCATGGTTGAAACAAGGATAATGTAAATTATAATTGCATTAAAATTTCCAAAAAAAGGTCAAGTTTTGAACAGTCAACTTCATCAAATTTGTCTGTGGAAAAAATGATTTTTTATTATTTTTTTTGTGAATTGATTTTATTTCTTTCCGAACAAATCCAACGAGGCAATGGAGAAATGCTCTGGTAATTTCAAAGTTGGAGAGTCGTAAATTGGGCGTATATGTATATATGTAGTATAAAGAGCGGAGAGCGATCACGATCTCTACTGAAAACGCTGAAATTGCTGGCAAAGCGCGTAATCAGCGAATTCTCCTCGTCGTAAATTGCCAAACGACATATCAATGAGAAGGGGGGTTATTTTGAACGCGAAACGTTGCGACTCTCGTCGGGGATTGAATTACGATCGATGAAATGCCATTGCCCGGGCTTCTCTGCAGGTGCGGGATTTTTCCTCCCTCTTTCTCTTTCTCTCGCTGGAATACAGTCTGGGGTTTCGCGACCGACGTTTTCGCGTCACCGGGAAAAAACATATACATGGTAATGTAGGCCAGGTACTATACTGAGTGAAGCGGGAGCTCAGTTGATCGTTACCCTACCACCATCCCTGCAACCCTGTCGAAAACGTGACGGGGAAGTGGACTTTATTTACCGCAGAGTCTCTCGCTGTAAACACCAGAACATATTGCACCCAGTTTTCGATCAATAGAGTTATGAATAATCAGAGGGCGATGGTGATAACAACAAAAAATCACGACGTAAACTCTAGAAACATGAAAATGCACGGAAAAAACGACTTAGCTACTTCAACCAACCAGCTTAGTGCTCTAAGCGCTAGAAGAGAAATTAGTTGGATCAACTAGATAGTTGGTTGGGTCAACTATAAGCAAACTTATTTATTAGTTATCACAACTAAGTCGATGAGTTGTGCTAACTAAAAAATTGGTTTGGTTAGTTGACTCAACCAACTATCTAGTTGATCCAACTAATTTCTCTTCTGGCGCTCAGAGCACTAAGCTGGTTGGTTGAACCAACTAAGTCGTTTTTTCCGTGTGACAAGTCCAGAGTGCACACGAGTAAGTCGTGAATATAATTATACCTTAAGGAAAGGCTTAAGCCCTTTCCGCTGACCTTCCCTCATTTGAGAGTTTCAGAGGAATCAAGATAAATTGCTGAACGCGTTTGCCTCGTAACTGACTAAATGGAGTATAAGAAAGAACAGGTTGAGCCTCTGCATCCATTAATTACGCAACCCACCTTGCTGAACGTTTTTTTATTTAAACCAATCATGTTCGAGAAAATCATGTTAAAACGTATTCGAGGTCATGTTGACTTTTATCCGCGACATCGTGATAGAGCGAGAGAAAAGTCCTTTAGCTTCGACTTAAAGCAACCTGAATCGCATGGAAATAGAATTAAATCCATTCAAATTTCGGAACATACGCGCCAAGCAAGCAAATTAGGCAGGGAATTGAGCAGATTTTACAGGGACAAAAGACTACTCATTACACTGAGAGAAAAACCCGTGGTAATTACTACAGACGACTACGGTAAAACCGATTATAATAACAGAGAATATATTTCATGCTTAGATTAGCCATAATATGGTTGAGTTTACTATAAGCGCGAAATAACATCAAACATGCAATTTTGAAGGTGTCTATAAATATCTAATATGCAAGAGGCTACAATTATTATTGTTAAACCCACAAAGATAAGTACATAATTCATTGAACACATTCTTTTAATTGTCAATAATGTATAACAATCATCGCATTTATTATTATTTGTTTTGTGCAAACCTTCTTAATCTTGTTCCGTGACGCTACTATTCTGATAGTCACTTCTAATCCTTGCTCATTCAACTTTACCACAGCGGTAAGGTTGAGTTTAACAATTTTAGCCGCCAAAATGTGTGTTAAATGCAGGCATAGCCTGAATTGGCAGGGACAATTGTAGCTCTTTGTCTACTGTTATTTTTGAATGCATTCCACTATAAAATATAGACGTCGCGTTACAGAAACATTTTATATGTTTATACGAACTAAACAACATATTGCTATGGTAAATTAGAATGATCATAGGAGATGTGTGTGACAAAATCAGTGAATGGTTATCGGTACACTATAATAGTGGCTACATTCTGCACTCAGGTTGCTGAAATACCTATTCACCCGTAATCTCATACGATCTTATCTGCAGATTTGTCAGTTCACCAAAAGTTCGGTAGGTGGCTTCCTTTCGCACAAACGAACTTTCCCCTCGACGTCTATAAGGTCTCCAAGTTCGTCTATGTTTGATATCCTTACTTATGTATGGATATTTAATACTTTGCGGCAAAACGCAAGATGGTCGAATCCGTAAAGGATTCCCATCAGGAGAGTCTTTTGTTGGTGTGGCCAGTGGCAACCAACTAGTTTGTAAGATATACTTCAAGCAACTAGTTGGTTGGGGCATACCAACCAATAAAAAGTTGGTTGTGGGAACCACGAGAATGGTTACCCCAACCAACTAGTTGCTTGAAGCATATGTTACAAACCATATAGTTGCCACAACTGTATAGAATTTCAACAGTATGATTCTTTCCAACTACACACCAGTGAAACGAGGTTGGGATATCAGTGCTCAACATCGACTATTAACTAACCGCTAATTTATATTTCATATATTACCGTCAACTATACAACAGTAATGATTATCTTATACACTATTGCTGAGTAAGACTATATGCTTTCAATTAAATGAGAATCATTGCTTTCTGTCGCTAATATGCAAAACGATTCGGAATTTGATGCATAACCGAAAGTATAACCATGCAAGTAATAAGAATGCGATGCTTTTAATTGTTTCTAGCACTTCATGCATGGTAAGGAGACAAATTGTTGCAAATGCCATACAGAGATGATCTGTGTGATTACGAAAATATGGTTTATTTTACAATGTTTTTTCATATTAGGTCAACCATAAATTATAAACGTTGAGTCAGAGAAACATATTTTATAATTAAAATATGGTTGACGTCGCCATACATTTTTCTCAGTGTATTGCGCAAGGTGAACATATGTTTTGACACAAAAAGTACTGGAATAAAAATCAAATGAGAATAAGAAATCAAATGTAAGTACGAGAACTTACGTGTACCTAAAATCTTGAAAAGTTCTTGATACTTGGTACTTGATTTTTCAAGTACTTGTACTTCAAATACTTTAAATCTTAAGTACTTCGAGTAACAAGTACGTAGTACTTTAAGTACTGCTGGTACTTGAAACTTCAAGTACTTATTACAGTATTTTGGACTTGAAGTACTTTCCGATACTTTGCCCAGCTCTGCCCCGAGATGATAAAATTCAAACGGACTCTAATAGCAATACAGTCTTCACAATGCTTTAAAAAAATTACCGAAAAAACCCAACCTTCGACCCACCCAAATTCAGTTTTCCACGACATTTGTTGGTAATTTACCTAATTATTATTACCGTTAACTCGGTATTCATGAAAATCGTCATCAGTGCTCGAAGGGACGGGCAAAAAAACATCCTATTGATGAAACACACGCC